>CM064060.1:12500-2412500 GCA_032594955.1 Panicum miliaceum | reverse complement strand
TACATTTCCAATGTACTACAAAAGAGGATAAAAGACATGTCCACTTGTCCAGAACCACATTTCAGATGGTGTAACAATACCAAACAAACATAGCTTATCCAGAAACAGTAGGAATGGTAGATTACCTAAACTGGTTTCCTGACCTTTTTTTTTCAATTTTTGTTTGGTGGAAATTTGACTACGGTGCTATAAAATTGAGAATGGAGATCATGCAACTAGGCACGGAGGCATGACAAGAATAAGTCCCAAAGATGATATGCATAACCCAGATTTTATAAAAAAATTATATGCCTTTTCTTGATAGCTAAGTTGTCCAGAGCCAGAAGCCCTTATCATTCAGGGAAAAAAAATCATGGACGACTGAGAGATATGATGGAGCAAAAGTAGCAGTCTTGGAGACAAGGCACCGCTTTAATTCTGCTTATCCATTGCACTTTAGTCGGCCATCTAAATTCTAGAGTTCGGTATGAATAAATCTTCTTTGCCCTCCTTTTCACTATTCATAAATTGCTTGCTGTTCCAGAAAATTCTATGTATTCGAGGTTATCACAACTTTAGCCAGTATGCTCGGAATAAGAATCCATGACAGGTATATATAGTCAAACAGTTCGGTTTTTAGGAGGACAACTCATGCGCAAAAGCATGACAACCAATCCATTTGACCTTACAGCCAGCCAAAGCCAACAACCTAACAGCAACGGAACCAGAATCAAAATGAAGGCAAAGATGGCGTAATGAACAACTTCAATGCAACCCCAGCCGGTGCGATGAATGCGAGCGAGAACACTGACGTTGCGCAAAGTGGATGTACTCGACGTGAATTGCACCGTCTTTATTCTGACTTTTGCGAGGCTAGGATAGAAGTAACCGCAGCAGAGCTTTTCTACAGAGCTTGGCTAATGGCATCAGGTGTCGTGTAAAACACTCTTCTTTGGTGATCAAAACCCTAAATATGTGTTTATCGCACTTTGCTATTTGTATACATGAACAGCTCAAATTCAAAATATCGAGGCCCCCAATAACCAAACCAATTATCGTCACCAAAGGCCGAAAACCAAGGAGTAAGTTGAACAAAAGTCTGCTTTTCATAGAAAGCTTCACTTTCTCCGGGATCATCGCCCATGAACGAAAAATCCCATAAAGTTCACAATAAAATGCCGAAAGAAACTTCGAAATGTAAGAAACACATACGGACATAACTCAAATGATGCAAAATATTCAGTGTGTGGCCAGTTTGGGTAAAATCACAGCCACAAAGTACCCTGCCCCCACCGCCCAGCCAATGAAATAAAACAAAATAAAACTCAGAAATGCCTGCGGTGAAAACGAAATCTCCAGAAACAAACAGAGAAAAAGGGGACGCCCGGACGGCCAATTTCCACAGCTGGACCCACCAAGGAAGCCAATTAATCGCAAACGCCGCGGCGCGCTCACCTCATCTCCTCGGCGGCGGGCGCCCAGAGGCGGCAGAAGAGCGCGTTTCTCCTGGCCCCGGCGACGAGGAACGTGTCCCACCTGGTCCCCTGCCCCGCGCCGGCGCCCTCCGCCATGGCCACCTCCTCCGCGAGCGCCCTGCGGCGGCGCACGTCCTCCTCCTCCGCGGCCTGCCGCCGCCGCCGCGCCTTCCAGACCCCGGCCTCCGCTGGAGACGCCGCCGCCGCCTCGGACCCCGCCGCCCGGCGCCGGCGCAGCCCGCCGGCGAGGACCAGCAGCCAGAGGAAGAGCGCGCGCAGCGCGCGCCGCGACAGCACGGAGCGGAACACCGGCACGATCCGGCCCGTGGCGCCCGACGTCATCATCATCCCGTCCCCGCCGCCGGCCCTCTCCATTCGTCGCCCGCCGCTGGTCCTAGTTCCCTTCGCTGTTCCTCCTCTCCTCCTCCTCCTCCTCCTCCGTCCTCCCTTTTACTTTTTCTTGGCGGGTTATGCGGTCGCGCGTATTTATAGGAAGGGTCGAGGGAGGAAGACGACGCGCGGCTGGCTTCTTCCTGGAATTCGGCCTCGCTTGGTTCGAGCGAGTCGGTTCGCCCTCTCGTCTCGGTCTCGGCCTCTCCGGCTCTCCCCCGGTCGTTTCGGCTTTCGCCTTTCGTGGGAGCCAGTTTGCTGGAAAAGTCGTCGGCTGGGCGGTGGGCCCCACACGCGACCACGGCACAGCTGCTGCTCACACTGATGCCACGACTCGTGGAGACATGGACCCATGTCCGAGCTCGAACTCGAATCAAACCATGGAATTTTCATCTATCATCTTAGGAGTATTTTGTAGAGCAGGGACAAAAAAAAAAGAAATTATAGGTGTCTAGTGACATGATGTGCAACAATTCAGAACAAGAAAAGAAAATTTAAAATCGAAGGTGCGTGAACCAGCGGCGTCTACAGGTACCAGTCCAAGCGCGAGGTCGCTGTCTCTGAGCCGGTGCCAGCCTCTGCCACAGTTATTGGCGCAGCGCACCGCGCCATGCGCAGCTGAGCGCGACGCCGACGCATGCGACCGGTGCCCTCGCCGTCTCCCTGCGGAGCCTCACGCGCCGCCGCCGGTCGGTCTCCAAGTGTCCTGGGTACCGACCACTCGGCGAGCCCGCCGCGCCGTGCAGTAACACTCAACACCGGCGGAAGCGAGGCGCCCGCGGCAGTTTCCACGCCTCGCGTCGTCGTAGCGCCCGCGGACGATGCGTACGTGGCCGCCCGCCCGGCCCCTCTCCGGCGACGAACGGCCACGAATGAAGCGCGCGGAGGAAAATTCGGGCGCAGCCGTCGTCGTCAGCGTCGAGCGCGCGATCGGTGGCGGTGGTAGATCCCAGACCTGGAAGCGAACAGGGGGCGGCCGGCACCGCACGAGGAGGGGGTCTCGGGGTGATCCGCGGGCGGGCGAGGGGACGAGGCCAGCCGCGGCGAATCATTGGGAGGCAGCTAGCTAGGCTGGCATGTGCGACGCGCGACGCGAGTAATTGCAATCGCATGTCGTGTGCACCACCCCGGCGGTGCGTCGTGCGGGGGGCCGGCCATGCGCCCTCCCGGTGCCTCGACCGACCGCCTGATTACTGGACATGGACGGGCGCGCGCGTGACGTCGCCAGATGATGGCGGCGGGATGAACGAAGACGAGCCAGGCGCAGGCAGGCACGCCCGGCCCGGTGCTCGTTGCAACTCGATCGGTAGGTAGCCGGTGGCGTGCCGGGTCCGATCACTCGGCGAGGCGTGCGGTCGCGAAGGAGCAGGCCGGGACAGTTGGAGCTGGCGCGTCATTCGTGCAGCACCAATCGTCGGCAGCGGATCAGCTGGATGGGCCGGCACCACTCTACTTGTGAAGCAACTGCAAGTCCAGTCTCCAGGGGAGAAAAGGCCGGTTCGGACAATACGCAACCAGGCCCTCGCTCGACGAGGGTTCTGAAGATAAGGTCCTCGTGGACCTCGCCACGGAATAAATAAGGGCACTTTCCTTGAGCCAGAAGATGGTCAACGCATGTCGATCACGATTCACGTCGCCCGGCGTGGCGGACCGACCAGCAGTTCAGCACTAGCCGGCCGGCGAATCCGGCGGGTCGACGAAACCGGCCGGCGGCACATGGACATGCTCTCACCACCACACGTTATTTGTTTACATGCTTCGAAGGCCGCCTGCAAATGATAGTCAGCGGCGACAGAATAGTTGAACGCGGTCAGGGAGACGAAAGGGAAAAAAAAAGGGTCGGAGAGGATTATTAGGTAGCTAGGTGTACCGTGTACCAGTTCAAAAAAAAAAGTTGTACCAGTTCAGGGGAGCTGCTGCGTGCCCATGTTCCTCGGCTTGGCTCAACAACCACGGCGGGCCTCGTGTCCTCGTGGTGGATCCGTCGCGTCCGGCACCGGCCACTGGTTGGAAGTTCTCTCGGAAGTAACCCCACGCCGCTGCGCTGACCAGATCGATTGGAGCAGGGCACAAACAACAAGGCCGGCGCCGCGGACGCCAACGCCCAAGAAGTCAAGAAGTCAGGCCCGTCAGTTTTTAGCCAGGGTCCGTCAGTAAATTATTGTAACGTGGGCCGTGGGCCGACGGCCTAACTCCGACCAAAAACCACAAACAAGAAAACGAAAAGAAAAAGTCTCAAAAAACAAGAAAAAGAAAAAAAAATTCCTTTTATCTACCTGAATTTTGGGACAAGTCCGTGTTTCCTCCCCAGACAATAAAACCATCCGGCTGGATTCCTCGGACTCGCGATACCGGACAGGCGGACATATAACCTCCGTGACTGGTTTATCTCAGTGGTTTTTCTCCTTTTGTTTTATGTTTATTTTGGTTAAATCTTTAAAAAATTATAGTAAATCACAAAAAATTATATTTGTTGGACTCCACATGAGTAGATCTATGCAGCTAACATATGGTATGATATAATTTAGTAAAAAAATTTCTTGTACTTTTAAATATATACTTTTCTATAATTAATTCATATATATATATATTTCATGGTCCAATTATGGTAAAAAAATTCATGCTCATTGAATCATGTATGCTTGAGCAACTAAATTCCAAGCATACATAATCCAATAAGCATGAAATATTTACTACAACTCAAGCATATAATGATTAGCCAACAATAAAAATTTCACCATAATTGAACTACAGAATTGTAGCTATAAATTCATTAAAAAAATATATATTTTTTTGAAAATTTCATAAAAGTATATATAGAAACCAGCTAGGGAGGTCATGTGTCCGATATCACGAGTTCGAGGAGTCCATACGAACGGTTTCATTGTCTAGGAAGAAAATATGAATTCGCCCTAAAGTTTAGGGATGTAAAAGGAACTTTTTCCCACAAACAATTTCGTGGCGCCCACAAGCCAGGCAGTGCTTCTCGTAGTGGCAGCCCGAAACCACGCAGAGACAATCATTTGAAGATCCAATAGTTAGAATTCCGAGTTATTTAGTTCACAGATATGTTGATAGATATCTAGACAAACACATAAAGTTTCTATATGATGGCATGAATAGATTGGATATTCACAAATTTTTATCAGTATTTAATATTTATGTGTGTATAGTACAACCGAAACGTAGTACAAAGGCACGAAAAAAAATTGTTCTCCTAATGAAACTGAAAGATACCCAGTTATCCACCTAGCAAAATGCCACAAATTGCAAACTTAACTAGCATGTTGATACATGCTGCTACAAAAGATACAAGCCCATCCATGATCATCCATGCCGAGCTACTGGCTAATGATGAAGCTGAAGCCATTATGGACCCCAAGAAGCAGCAGCAGCTCAGTTGAAGTCCTTGGTTATGGCCGGGATGCAGCTGGAGCTCCTGGCGAGGGCGCCGCCAGGGCCGTGGTCCCTGGGGCTGTTGGACCTGGACCTCTTCCTCAGGATCTCCCGCATGGCCTCCGTCTGCATGAGCACGGGGTTGGCGCGGCCGACGCGGTTGAAGCGGCCGCACACGGCCATGTGCGCCGCCAGCGCCTCCTCCGTGCGGCCCCCGTGGCGGTTGTCGGCCTCGCCGTTGACGGCCTCCGCGCACAGCCCGCACACCCAGCGCCCGCAGTAGCGCTCCCGGACGCGGCGCACGTACGCGGGCGTGCAGTCCTCCTGCATGCCGCAGCACTCGCACCGCGCGTCCTCCACCTGCTGCTCCGTGATCGCCGGCAGCAGCAGCTGCTGCGTCGGCGGCTTGGCGGCGTCGGCGGCCTTCCTGTCCCTGGCGAGCTCCAGGGCCAGGTCGGACATGGCGCGCTGGAGCCCCTCCATTGAGATCCTCCTCGGCTTCGACTGCCGCCGCGCAGGCTTCGGCGCCGGCGCCGGCGCCGGTGCGGCCGCGACCGCTGCGTCCCCGTTAGGCGCCATTATTATTATCTCCGTCGATCTGGGTCAGGCACCAAATCAAAGATTACTCGTACGTATTAATACAGAGGAAGTTCTAGCTATCGATCTCTTGTATCAATCAATACAGCAGAGAAAGAGCTGGCTAACGATTAGCTAGCAGCTTAGTATGATGGCAGGGCAATGCTTGGCTCGAATGTAATGTGGATTATGGCAGTGTACAGAAGCGACCTTTATATACAGGCGAAGCTACCAGTGTGCGTGGCAGTGTAAGCGTGTCACTGATCTCGTGCGCAGAAAAAAAGTAGAAGATTAGTGGAGGAGATGCGTCGTTAGCTCGTGACACGATCGGGCTGGAGATGGAAAGGAAGGGGAGGGAGAGGGGCCGAGGGCGCCTGAAAGCCCCAGATCACTCGGGATCTGCGGCTGGGATCGAATTGCCCGGCGGGCGGTGTGCTCGTGAGCGAGATGGTAATGTTTTGCTCGTTTTTCCTGTCCATGCAACCCTGCTGATTTATTTGTGGGTGAAAAGGTGAAGGGTGTTGTTGCATGCTGCATGGTTGCAAGATGCAAAATCTTTTCTGTTGGAAATAAATGGGAACGATTTGGTTGCACGAGCAGCGAGCTAGACAGTATGCATGAACCATGCCTGCGCAATGTACACAATCGATCAGACATTAGACATGTATACTTATACAAAGTGAAAGTAAAGCGAAGAAGGCAAATCAAATCTTTTATGGAAATTGAAAGTGAAGAAAATTCGCTCAGCTAGCTTTTTTTGGTCTTGTTTTTTCTGATCAGCTGTTTGAGAGGAGGGTTTTTTTTTTCAGAGGGTGTCTTTTTCTTTCTCCACCTAAGCCCGTAGGCTACGAAGGTGCGAGTTTGTTTGAAACTTTGTGACTTGTAAACTGGTAATCCCAGTACGCTTATCTTGCTTTCAGTTAAGCAGGGCTGAAAAGGTCTTCGGTCTAAAGCAGCGAAGAAAATTAATAGAAACAGCCAATCCCATGCCAATCTTTTTTTTTCTTTTGCCAGGGCATTCATATTTTCACTTGCCCCTCATTCTGAAAATATTGTTATAGCCTTTGGCTAAAAAATGACCATGTTTACTACTCCACACATAAACCTACGGTTAAAATTGCATCGAGTCCGGGAAAAGCAAGATCTCCTGGCCGGAGCCCGGGCAAGCACGGGCGCCGCCGCTGTGTCCATATGCCGTGGCACCGTCCAGTGCAACGACATCCACAAGCTCCTGCCGCCGGTGACTCGGCGGCGAGCCGGCGGCAAGTACCCCGCACCGCATCATTGCACGAAAGAGATGGCGGTCGAGGCAGCAGGAGGCTCACGGGAAGTTTGGGCGAGGCGATCATCGCCGGATCGGGATGCGCCGGCCGTGCCTTTTCTCCCTCTCTTTTGGGCGGAGGTTCGCTGCACTTTCACTGTGCCGCCTGGCGGACACGCCTCGTCCCTCTCATCTGATTGAGCTGCCGTGCTTCATCATTGGGGCGCTCATCATTGCGAGCTCAACTTGTGTTTGTGTGCTACTAACAGATGGTTACTTGTTGGTTAGGGTCTCATTAGCTCTTGCTTCTTCTTCCCCTGCCCCTGGGCTCCTTCCTTCTTCATTTCTAAGCCTAGCTGGGCTAAGACCAATGCTATTTGAGGACCGTCTGCCCCTCTACTCTCTCCGATCCATGAAATAAAAATGTGTGTGTTGCTGTGAGATCAATGGGACGAAGTCATGAAGAGAGTGCTCCTATAGACTAATAAATTACAACAGGAATTTAAATGCCCCACCGCAAATCTCCTAACTGTATGCATCGCGTCCTGGGAGGCTGGGGCTCATTTTATCTCTTATTTTACAGGGAAAAAAAGCGAGAATGCTCTACCTGAAACACGATTCCGTACTTAGAAATCACCCAGAAATTTATCAAGAACAGCCTTTCTCTTTTTTTTTTGTTGAAATTCAGGCAGAGATTCCGCGTCGCGTTTGCGTTGCGCAGGGAATCCAAACCGTAGCCCGTAGGGGCGGACCCGGAAAAGCGGATGCCTATTTGTTGTTGCGTTGCGTAGCGAGCGGCGGCCACGCCACGCCCATCAAAAGCAACCTATCGCTTTCAGCGCCGCCGCCGCCGCGCCCGCGACCGACCGTCCCTCACCTCTCGCTCCCCCCGCACCACCTGTCCCCCTCCTAAACCCCTGCTTGAACCCTAGCCACCGGCCCGCCTCCGCCAGGGAGCATGCGCGCCAGGCTCCTCAGCGCCCCGTCCGCCGCCGCCGCCTCCTCCTCCCTCCCCTCCGCGGGCGCCCGCCCGCGCCGCGCTGTCTGGAGGCCCCGGGGCCCCGCCGCCGCGCCTCCTCCGCCGCCGCTCTCGCTGCGCGCCCGAGCCTCCATGCAGCCCGCCGCGCCCCTGCCCGAACGGTGAGTGGAGTCCCTCCGTATCGCACCAGTTCGCGCCGAGTGCGATCGACGGCTGGTACGTGTGGGTGCGTGATGTGATGATGCTCGTGCTGTGTTCCAGGCAGGGCGGCCGGCCGGTGCACGGCGTGTCCAACACGGTGGTGGGGGTGCTGGGGGGCGGCCAGCTGGGGAAGATGCTCTGCCAGGCCGCGAGCCAGATGGGGATTAAGATGGTCATCCTGGACCCCCTCGAGGGCTGCCCGGCGAGCTCTGTTTGCCACGAGCACGTCGTGGGGAGCTTCAACGACGGCGACGCGGTCCGGGAGTTTTCCAAGAGGTAGGCGAAGCTGCAATCCTATCACGCTTGTTTGGAGGTCGTATCTTATGGAATGTTGGTGAACTGCCGCGATTCATTCTTTTTGATTCCTCTGTTAGGTGTGGGGTCCTAACAGTGGAGATTGAGCATGTTGATGCTGCAACACTTGAGAAGCTGGAAGAACAGGGTGTTGATTGCGAGCCCAAAGCCTCTACAATCACGATTATTCAGGCAAACTTTTCCTGATTATGCCAACCATCTGTTCATTTTTACTGCTTTGAGATTTAAACACAAAATATATATAGCTTCATAAGATGCTGCATCTAGCTCTTTAGCGATGAAAAATAATAGCTCCATACACTCAATTGCAGGACAAGTACAGGCAGAAAAAGCATTTCTCAAATTTTGGGATCCCTTTGCCTGACTTCATGGAAGTAATGCACAAACTTCTAACCAGTCGATTTTACTGGAGCTTCGACTGTCACTCTATAATTCGTAGTTTTGATTTGTAGGTTGATACTTTACACAGTATAGAGGAAGCAGGGGAAAGGTTTGGCTATCCTCTAATGGTAAAAAGCAAGAGGTTAGCATATGATGGTCGAGGCAATGCTGTCGCCCAAAAGAAAGAGGATCTATCTTCTGTTGTTGCTTGTAAGGAATTTAGGTTTCTTCTTTGAATTCTAAAAGATGCACTGTTTTTCTGTTTGAAACTGTTTACTACTTTTGAAAATTAGCTTATTAGGGATGCTAGTTTTGTGTCCTTAATTAGCCACTAATCTGAGGTCCATACTTTTAAATCTATTGTTTCTTGGTATTCTTACTTTTTGCAGCGTTGGGTGGGTTTGAGCATGGATTGTATGTTGAGCGATGGACTCCTTTCGTAAAGGTTAGTTAATTCAGTTTTATTTGGTTAAGTAAAAAATTGAACTCTTCGGCTTGTCAATACTTCGATTATATCCTGCAGCTATTTTGATTATCTTATCCTACTTGATCCTAATGTGCAACTCATCTGTATGTTTGGTAGAATTGAACCTCTTATTGTTTGGCCGTCTTTTTGTATTGAAAGATCGTCATAGCTATTTCTCAAGCCATGCTAACTCACTGGTAATACCATGGTGGTTTCTGCATTATGCACATTATTCTTGGTGCTTGTCCTTGCTGTTCCATATATTGATGAAATGAACATGAACATATGGTTCGAGAAAAACACGAACATATGATATGTTCTGCAAGTTAGCCATAAGATATTTCTTTCCTGAAAAATAAAATGTTTTAATGGATATCATGTTAGGATAAGAAAGACAGTTTAATTACAACTTTTGTTGTTTCTTGGGCACCGTAAGGTACTTATGCTAATTACTGTTTATTTGATTTTGTTGTCCTTTCGGTTTAGGAGCTTTCTGTAATTGTGGCAAGGAGCAGAGACGGTTCTACAGTCTGCTATCCTGTTGTTGAAACCATACACAAGTAAGATGTTCTTTTTGTAATGATAATTCACCATGTTTTTCTCGCTTCCTTTCGTTTGCAGTTTGCTCTGTCCTTTTGAATTTTCGAAATACAACACGTTTGTTTGGAACTTCCAGGGATAACATCTGTCATATTGTCGAAGCTCCTGCTGAGGTATCTGCCAAAATAAAGAAGTCAGCTACTGATGTGGCTGAAAAAGCTATCAGATCATTAGAAGGTGCTGGTGTGTTTGCTGTAGAGTTATTTTTAACAGAAGATAATGAGGTTTGTTGGTTTACCTACCTTTACTTCATAATTTATAATTTAATCCTCCTGGAGCAATGTTGACATTATTCTCCTCATGTTGACATTCACTAGATTTTATTGAACGAGGTAGCCCCTAGACCTCACAACAGCGGGCATCACACAATTGAGTCATGTTACACCTCACAATACGAGCAGCACTTACGTGCCATTCTTGGAATTCCTCTTGGTGATCCTTCAATGAAAGCACCTGCTGCAATAATGTACAACATCCTGGGAGAGGATGAGGTAGTTGATTCCATATTCTTTTGTGTTCACTCATCATTACATTTTGGACTATATTGAACATTGATTAGGTTACCATTAGGCTACCTTGGCAGGCCTCGAAGTTCTTATTGTACTTATTGTAGTAATATGTTGGACTTTGGTTGTGCTATAGGGTGAAGCAGGATTCTTTTTGGCTCATCAGCTAATTGAGAGGGCATTAAATATTCCAGGTGCATCAGTTCATTGGTACGCAAAACCAGGTTAGTTCAATCTACACAGTCAACTCCTACAAAGTTAACAAGTCAGAAAGTGATGTTTAGAAATTTGTTCTTTCAGAGATGCGAAAACAAAGAAAGATGGGTCACATTACAATTGTGGGACCTTCAAAGGCGAGTGTAAAATCACGCCTGGACAACTTGCTGCAAAGGGACACGTATGACCCCAAGAAAGGTATTACATTCACTGTTAAAATATCATTTCCAGCCTATTAGGGCTCATGCGATGGAGGAAGGATAAGCACCAAACCTCCCAAGGGCTGGCACACTTTTCATGCGAGGTACTGTTCACGTATGCAGTACCATGCTACTGTTCACGGCAGACCCAGGGTGGGCTTGTTATATTAGAATTAGATTCAGTCAAATTGATTTATTATTCCCCTTAATTCTAGAGATAGGTTTCTTTAAGGGTACACCCCTTTGCTGACGTCGCAATTTCCCCTGATCCCTTGTTTGGCACTGTCATTGACACACATGCCAGTGAGATACAGATGACAAATAAGATATGACAATTTTTTGCAATGTCTAGTAAGGAATAGCCCCTTTCTTAAAGGTCAAGTCGTCCCCATCTATATATGGATGGGCTTAGATCCCATTTCATCTGGCAATATAAATGTTCGTAGGAGATTCTCCTGTATCCCTGCCATTGTCATGTGCCCTTTGTTCGTCAGCATGGTTACATTGCTTGGGTAGGCCATCTAAAGGATGGCCATGATGCAAAGAACTCATTTGAATTAACGCGCATGTATGCAGCAAACCTTTATGACGCTCACTGTTATTGTTTAATCTGACACCATGTAATTTCTTTGCTGCTTATACTTGCCATCGTCAATTCTTTGTTCTTTCTTTATGCCATTTCCATATTCCTTTATTTTGACAATCTTTCACATTTTCATTCTAGTTGATTGGAATGCTGAAATGATGTAACCTTTATTGCAGCTAGCCCTCGTGTTTCTATAATAATGGGGTCTGATTCGGATCTTAATGTAATGAAAGATGCTGAGGTGATATTAAGAAAATTTAACATACCTGTTGAGGTTTGATTTCTGAAACCATTCTCTTTCCAAGATAACCCGTTTTCGTACCTAGTTTAGTTTGATGAAAATTATGATGGATATCTGAATATTGCAGACTACAATTGTTTCAGCGCATCGTACACCAGAGCGGATGTATGATTTTGCGAAGTCTGCACAGGACAGGGGTATTGAGGTTATAATTGCTGGCGCAGGCGGAGCAGCTCACTTACCAGGCAAGTATCAGTTGACAGAAAAACACACCCATGAATTCACCATGATATTTTTTTTTAACTATCAAGGTCAAATCCTGTGTCTGTATTGTGGCAATTAGGTATAGGCAATATTTTAATTCTTCAGTATTCTACTGCATTTTTTTAGAACTAA
Organism: Panicum miliaceum; assembly: GCA_032594955.1. Lineage (NCBI taxonomy): Eukaryota > Viridiplantae > Streptophyta > Magnoliopsida > Poales > Poaceae > Panicum > Panicum miliaceum. The sequence continues at coordinate 2,400,336 of CM064060.1, read as the reverse complement.
GTAATGTGGAAGGGTGGTATATAGCCAGAGCATTTCATTGTTTTATATTCCACCAATTGTCAGTTATGTCATGTGCTAGAGAGTCTGAAACATAGTATTTCTGGATGAAATGGGTTTAACATTAAACTGTTGACCCCCATATGCATAAAGCTCACGGTTTGTCATTATAAATCAGATATAACTGTGTTATTGCAGGGATGGTAGCTTCATTGACTTCTCTTCCAGTAATTGGAGTACCCGTCAAGACTCAGTCACTTTCAGGACTTGATTCCCTCCTATCTATTGTGCAAGTTAGTTTGTCAAAACAGTTCTTTTATTTAAGATTCAAACTGAGGTTTATGCCATAGAGATTTGATAATCGTAGCTGTTCTTCAGTGCACACTCTTCTCATGCAGATGCTTTGCATTTGCATTTTGTACTGTATTATTGTCTGAATTCTTCTGTTTAAGATCTGATTATTGAGGTTTTAATTTTGCATTTACCATTTCTCAACGCGGCCACAAATTTTCTGTTTTAATGCAAGCATAGAATGTTGGCCGTTGCATTCTGAAACATGTCTTTCTGCTTGGGACTTCACCTCACAATTAAAGGCGTTAAAATTTTCAAGCCTGATACTTTCTTTTGTAGACTTGGACAGCACCATTTACTTTTATCGCACTGTTTAGTGAGTGATGTTTGACATCTTGCAGCTAGGCGCTCACATGGCCTCAATAGAGCAAATGGCACCTAAGGGTGTCAGCATGCTAATGAACATTATTCCAGAGCACCCACATAAACGAACCACCAGTTTAGTTAAATTGCTGCTGATCATTTAGTTCTATATAACGATTAGTTTTATCATCATCTTTGTGCATGGTTGTCCTTTGTTTTTCACCACTTATTTCTTATGGATGAAGTTGATCGTTGATATTCTTACCACTTCCACAGATGCCAAAAGGTATTCCTGTTGCGACTATTGCTATTGGGAATGCTGAAAATGCTGGCTTGCTGGCAGTTAAGATGCTGGCGTCAAGAGATCCTGAGCTTACGGACAAGTATGGTTCTTTGTTACTATTGTTATTTGCATGCTAATTTGTAGTTCTGAATGATGCCAGTGCAACTGTCTGCAGTAGACCACTAGTAATATCCGCATCGCGAGCCTGCTTGGGGTTGGTCTTGCCTACATTAATTCTTCAAATCTTTGCCACTGCCTAGTATAGTAGTATTGGAGAACTGCCGGTTGTGTGGGGGGCTATAGATAGTGTGATTTCCAGTTGATCAAGTTACCAAACGCCACCAAAAGCTAATTGATGTAATCAAGAAAATAGGCCAGTTAATTGCATTGGTCATCGGTTTTACAAGAATAGTATCAAATATTGTGTCTACATTCAGATGAAAGACTATCCACTCGTAATTGGCAACGAGTTGATGATTCTGCATGTGTTTAGTGTCCGGATTTCTCTAACCACCCTTTTCCAAATCTTATGTAATACTTAGTTAATGCGCACTGAGTAGCAGTCATTTCTCCCTTTGATGCTGTTGTTACGCTATACCATTCTGACCTGTTATTTCTTGCAGGGTGCTTAAATACCAGGACGATCTGCGGGACATGGTCTTGGAGAAAGCAGAAAGGCTTGAGAACATAGGCTGGGAGGAATATCTGAAGTGAAAGGCGCGAGGACCAGGGTTTCGAGGAACATAGCTGACGGCTCAATTCTGGTGGCATTCTTTCACTTGTTTCACGTAAATCAAAACACTGTAGTGTGAAGCCATCTTATAAGCTGGTGCTAAAATGATCTATAAGTCAGGTGGAGTCAGTTTTTTTAGCTTCACCGGCTTTGGCTTCACCACTGAAGCTGTTTTAAGTGAACTGGAATACCAGTAACAACTAGCAATTTACTCCTAATCTCCTATAGAAACAAGTTGCTTGTTCGTGAGATACTGGACATCATGAATGATTAGGACGAACTGCAATCAAGCGGACCTATAGAGCACTAAACGTTGCCACTCGATGGCTCCATGATAAACACGGGTATGCTAACACTGCGTTTAGCACGAACTGGAATAGCAGTAGCAACTAGCAACTTAAAAGATAAGGCATCAATGAATGATTAGAGCGAGCTGCAATCAAACCAATGCAACCGGACCTATAGAGTGGGAATACGTGGAAGCGACCGTAGAGCGCGGCCGAGTTTGCGTCGCCTCGGTAGAGGCTGGCGAGCTCGACCTCGTCAGTTGTCACCGCAGCAGGAACTTGTACTTGTCGACGATGACCGGTGTCGCTGCACACGCCGGCGAAGTCCAGCGCCATCTCGTGGCCCCACAGCATGTTGCCACGCCCCGGCGGCGTCATCACCCAAACGCTGTGGACGCCTTCGGAGCTCCCCTCGTCGCGGATGTCGAACGCGCACAGCCTCTTGGAGTCCTCCGTCTCCGGCGGGTCGCGGACCCCTGTCGCGCGGCCGCAGACGGCGTGGCCGCGGCGCCGGCACCGCCAGTAGAAGCACGTGCCGACGCGGATCCCCGGGGAGGCGCGCCGCCTGGCACGTGCGTCGTGTCCCACCTGCCCGTCGGGGACGAGAAGGTCTCCGCGCCGCAGGCGACGGTGAAGAGCGCAGACGAGGAGCACCACGGTGTAGGAGATCCGCCCGGTTGCCGCGTCGAGATCGTAGTGGAGGCCCGAGGAAGCCGTGTCCCGGGTCGGCGGGATGGGTGACGACTGGAGCGCCAGCCAGCGGTTAGTGAGCAGGGGAGGTCGGGGAGCACCGCGACGGCGACGGCCGGCCGGCGGGATGACCGATGAGCCTATCCGAACCAGGGGTATTTTTTTTCAAATAATCGGATCGCGATCCAAATGAGGGGTCTATTTGCAAAATATAGGGGGTTATTTGCTTTTTTTCCCCCCAACGCGGGGGTGCTCCCCAGATTTTATTACTGGGAGGTAACGAAATTACAGCCAATCACGGTCTAGCAATAAGGTTCAGAAAGAGAAAAAGGGATGCAACAAAAGTTCACACATTCCCACTGCCTTACAAAAGAAGAGCTAAACTGAGCAGCAAGGGACTAACAACTAGAAATCCTAAACTTCCCTCCACACAGCTTTACAGAAACGAAAGTCTTCCAGGTTGATGCAACAAACTTCGCCATTGGTACCGCGCCCTCAACGTTGGCTTCCTCCCTCACTGAAGTAGGACTACGCCAGAGTCTCCAGGCGGCGCTTCATGCGGGTGTAGACTCAGCGCCACTGCTCTGAGGATGCCCGCCCTTTCTTCTAGCAGCAGCTTGTCCTCCTCCGACTGTAACTCTGCCCAAAAGAAAATAAATGATGAAACGAGACAAATTACCTCCGTGGGAGATCTCACATTTTTTTCTTCAAAGCATACTATTTCTGGTTCTCCAGAGAGCCCAGCATACCCCGGCCAATCCCACTATGTGGAACTTTTCAGCTCGGGGCATAAATTTTTTCACCCAATACCAGAACTGGTCAAACGATGTGGGCCTGCAATCGGCTCCCACCGCCATTGCCACCATACTCCAGACATATTTGGCCATAGAACACTCAAAGAACAAATGGAGAATGTATTCATCCTCTCTACAAAACATGCATTTACTATCACCATTCCAACCTCTTCTCCGGAGGTTATCTTTGGTTAAGATTGAGTTATGATGTATCAACCACATGAAAATTTTAATCTTTAGAGACAATTTGGCCTTCCAAATCTTCTTGTTGGGTTCATTTGTTTCATTATTGAACAGGTGTTTATAAATTGATTTAACTGAAAAACTTCCAGATTTCTCCCACAACCATTTAGGGCAGTCACTAACCCCTCCCATAGCAAAGGAGGTGGTCATATCTTGTAGCCTTCTCAACTGATTTTGTTTTTCCTCATCCAACCATCTCCTATACTATAGACAGAGCAGGACCTATCATTATTGATGGCATATAAATCAGGGAACTTGTCCCTTAAAGCTGTCACCCCACACCATGGATCCAACCAAAAATCTGTCATTTTCCCATCTCCCACACTCATTACTCTTCCTCTTAGATAATATTCTCTTACTTTCAAAAGATCATTCCACACTGGGGAGTTGTTCGCTTTGTATTTCAACTGGGCTATACATTTTTGCTTGATGTACTTTTTTCTCACTATTTCCTGCCACAGTCCTCCTTTTTCTACTTTGCACCACCACTTACACAGAAGGCTCAGGTTCATCCTTCTCAGATCATGGATTCCAAGCCCCCCTTTCTGTTTTGGCCTAGCTATCTTACACCACTTAACCAAACAATATTTTTTCTTCAGACCCCCTCCCTGCCAAAAGAACCTTTTCCTAGTGCAGTCCAGTTTTTTGTGGATGGTCTTTGGGATCATGTACATCGACATACAGTAAATGGGGATGCTACTCAGACAGGCCTTGACCAGAGTAGTTCTCCCTCCTATGGATAATGCGCTTCCTTTCCAACCATCAAGTCTTTTTAGTAATTTTTTATCCAGAATCAACCAGTCCTTGACATGGAGCCTCGACCTCGAAACTGGCACTCCTAAGTATTTGATGGGCCATGCTCCAGTAGCACAGTTAAACATCTCGGAATATATCAGGGCTTTCTCTTCATCCTCGCTGACCATGATTACCTCACTTTTATTGAAGTTTATTTTTAACCCTGACATATTCTCAAACAGATACAAAAGCAGTTTCACGTTTCTAGCCCCCTCCACATCATCCTTTAGGCAAAGGATGGTGTCATCCGCATACTGCAATATCGCAACTCCTTTTTTGATATACTCCGGTACCAGGCCAGTAATCAGATCATTTTCTTGAGCATTAGTAATCATCTTGGCAAGTACATCCGCTGTTATGTTAAAGAGGAGGGGGATAGTGGGTCCCCCTGTCTCACCCCTTTCCCACACTTGAAATAGCTGCCCAAGTTATTATTCACCTTTACACTAAGAGTCCCACTTGTCATAACTTGCCAGATCCAAGCACGCCATTTCGCACCAAACCCTCTCTGTTTCAAGCAGTCCATAAGAAAATTCCAGCTTATTTTGTCATATGCTTTCTCAAAGTCAAGCTTTAGCACCAAGCCCTCTTTTTTCTTTATTCTTGTGTCATGCAGAATTTCATGTAGGCTCATCACCCCATCCATGATATTTCTTCCTTTTATGAAAGCATTTTGGCTTTTATTGATAATCTTGTTCATACTTTTCTCCATTCTCAGCATCAAGGCTTTGGTGAAGATTTTATAGACCACATTTAATAGGCATATCGGTCTATATTGCTGGATTTGATTTGCCTCTTTAATTTTCGGGATCAAGGTAATGGTCCCGTAGTTAAGTCTTTCTATCTCTAGCTTGTGATCATGGAACTCCTCAAACATACTCATAATATCACTTTTAATCACCTGCCAGCATGACTGAAAGAATTCGATGGGCATATGGTCAGGGCCGGGGCAGTATTAGTTTCCATTGAGAATATCACCCCCGTGACTTCTTGCTCTGAAAAAGGTTGGCTTAGTAAGGCATCTTCCTCCGGTGATATCTGTTGCAGTACGAAGGGACGTTGACCTCGTCCAAAGGGTCAAGGCGGGAAATCTCCCGAGATCGTGGCGCTGCCCACGATTAGGCTAATGGTGGCCATTAGTGTTTAAACTGTTGTACTAATCTCCCTATAAATACAAGACCCGAGATCAATAAAGATTACATGAGTTACTGTTCATTTGTTCCACTATTTACATTGATTCCAAATACGTTATCAGCACTCGGCTCCGGCCAACTAAGAAGAGGAGGAGATCACCGGAATCAAGCAGGGTAAGATGCCTAGGCGCTCACCCAGGATGCTTGAACTTCACCGTCTTGTTCGCCAGCAGCTTCTGGAGGTGCTCCGTGCCCCAGTACGCCGTCCTCGCCATCGTGGTCACCGTGGTAAAGGCTCTGCCACAACAGCTCACTGTGCCGACGACCTCGCGGCTCGCCGCGCCAACGTCCTTGCCGCTCGCCGGGGGCCACCAGTGCTGCCAGACTCCTGCTACGCGGAGGAGCATATCCTCGTGAGCTCTCCACGCCACTGCCCATCCTACGGATGGACGGCCAAGGTGTGGATCGAGCGTGGGGGATCGCCGGTGCCACCGGAGGTCACCGGCTTCTGCCCGTCCCACGGGTGGACCTCGTACTTCCATGACGAGGGCGGACCATCGGCAGCGGCACCGCACGTCTTCGGCACCACCTCGCCACGTTGGTCTCCCTCGCCGACGTACTCGCCGGTCCGCTCCTCCTCGCCATCGTACTCGCCGGAGACGCCCCCGTACACACCGACGCCCGCCGAGGAGCGCGGCGGCAGTGCGATGCCCCTAGTGCCGCCGAGCTTCGAGCCTCGGCGCACCAAGGCAGCACGCAGCAACTGGCCGCCGTACTACACCAACGAGGAACACTCCCTCGCGGCGGCGGAGGCCGTCTATTCTGAGCCAGAGCTCGCACCTCCACCACCACCCCCAGCTCCCACTCCCGCGCGCCCCAACGCCACGGCGGCGGCCAATCGCCGCCTGGGACTGCGCCGGCCGAACATGATTCTGACTGGCCACATCCCGAAGGGTCGGCCCCTGCACAGCCCTCCTCGCCCCGGCGAGGGGGCGGCCTAGGCGAGCCAAGAATGGAGGGAGAGGGGGCGGAAGGGGGAGATCCGGCCATGCCATGGCCGGATCCATTGGTGGCGGTGGCGGATTTGCAAGAGCGGCAGCGGGACAAGAGGTGGCGGCGGCGTCGGGATGCACGACAGCGGCGAGGTGCATGGAGGAGGCTGGAGGTGGGAGCTGTCAAACCCTAACCGCTCGCTGCCGGGCCTTTTATGCCCAAGCGAGCTGGTCCGGGCCGGCAACCCTCCCTCCACCCCTCTGCCATGGGCCGTTGTGGGCCGAGCGGCGGCCCAGTCTGGCCTGCGTGCTCGCCCAATCGCCCCCCCCCCCCCCGGCTTGTTGGGCCGAAAGCGGTGGCGGGCCGAAACTGAGATTGTTTCGGTCCGCCGCCCAGTTATCATTTCCCTTTTTTATTTAATTTATTTATTTCAGCAAATTTACTTTTAAGTCCTCAGACTTTCTATTATTTACATTCCAGTAGTTTGTGAGTCTGTAATCTTGCATTCAGACCCCTTTACATTCCTGTTAATGTAAATACGTGTTTGTTCAGCATTGTTTCTGCATTTCCATGTTTATTTCATTACTTTCTTGCAAATTACTATTGTTGCCCATTTAATTACGCAATTTATTTTCAATGCAACACTCAATCTCTATTTTGGAATAAATTTTTTGACATTGTGACAACATGAGATCTAGACATACAACAACATAGTGACTATCTCCTCAACTCGAAATAAATCTTCCTTGATGTTGAGACAACATGAGATCTACACATACAAACGTATAGTGACTATCTTCTCAACTCGGAATAAACTTGATGGCTCACATTTTATTTGAAATTGCTCTATTCTATTCTAATTTTTAAAATTGGTCATATGTAAAGTGATAATCAAACATCACTATCTACACTATGACTAGTGACTATCCTAACATATGGTTCTCAAATTTTGGAACGTGAATATGAATATCGAGCTTATTCAAATATAAAATTGCCTTAGTTTCACACCAAATTATTGAGATTATTTAATTGTTGGAGTTCAGTTCTTGAATTCACATCCTTACATTAATATTGCCATATTTCTCAAAATTATTGGCATATCGGAATGTAGGTGAGATGACCAACAAAGGGTTTGAGGTTCTCGCTCTTGATGGACACAATTTCCCTACATGGGCAACAGACATCAAAGTGAGTCTGTCACGATCCGGACTTTTCGAATGCTTAGCTGACCCTGAAAAGAGTTCCAGCTCCACAGCATTGACAGAGAAATCCAAATATGAGGCCTTATACATCATAAGAAATCATATTCACCCAGACTTGAAGTCTGAATACGTGATGGAGAAAAATCCACGTGAATTGTGGAACAATCTCAAGCAGCACTATGAACAACAGAAAGCAATAGTTCTACCTGAGGCAGCTCATGAGTGGAACCACTTGCGCCTATATGACTTTAAAACTGTTGATTAATACAATCATGCTGTTCATATAATCTACCAGAAACTCCAGTTTTGTGAGAAGCAACCTAATGAGGTGAAAAGATAGAGAAGACATTGTCAACAATGCTACCGTCTGAAAGAATCCTCACGCTCTCATACCATGAGAAGAACTTCAAAAGTTATGCTTTATTGATTCAGACATTACGTCAGGCAGAGAAGAGCCATGAGTTAACCATCTGGAACTCTCAGCAACGCCCTCAGGGAACTGCGCCTCTGCCTAAGGTACATGCGAACATGAAGAAAACTATCCAGAATGGGAACACCCAGCCTGAAAGTTCATCCGGCAAAGGCAAGCGCAAGAGAACCCGCAAGCCACGTGGCAAATTCCAGAAGGGGAAAGAGATTTATAAGCCAAAATATGATAAGAACAACAAAAACGCTTGTTACAAATGTGGTTGTTACAATCATGTGGCGAAGAAGTGTCGGACCTCGAAACATCCTGTGGATCTCTACATGAAATCCACGGGTCGTGCACAGAACAACCAGAAGTTTGAAGCACACTTCGCCTCACACGAGCTGGAGACGGGCACTTCGGACCAAGTTCCACTTGGAGCGGGACCAAGCAACGCCACAACTTCGCCACCCGTTGGGGAAGAACCTCTGAACGTTGACGACATGCTCGTGGACTACTCCGCTGATGTGTATGGAGACTCATTTCGGCTCCTTACCACTTAGTTATTTACTTTAAATTTGCAAGAAGTATTGTAATCGAACATGATGTTGCTATCCTTTATTTACTTTGCTGGATTGTACTAAGTACTATTTTCAATCAATATTATCGGTGTGTTCTATATTTTTTATGAGTTCTCATTTAATTCTGAATTACATAGATTTCTACGAGAGTCGATCTAATGGAGGAAGAGATGTGCCTAGTGGACAGCTGTACCACTATTACTATACTTAGGGAAGTGAGATATTTCCAAACTCTTACAAAGAGAGAAGGAATGGTTCTTACCATCACTGGACGCGATGCAATGCTAGTTGGCTCTGGAAAGGGCGCTATCACACTTCCAATGGGTACACAAATACATATCGAGGAAGTATTATTGTATCCCGATTCAACTCGTAACTTACTAAGTTATAGAGATATCCGAAAAAATGGGATTCATGTGGAAACACATGAAGAAAATAAAGAAGAATTTCTTCTTTTCACAAAGGATATCGGACAAGGCAAAGAGACACTTGAAAAGGTGCCTTCTCTCCCATGTGGATTGTACTACATCTACATCAAACCCGTACCATATGTTTCATATAAAGTGGTGTTTCAGAATGTTGACACATTCCAAACTTGGCATGATCGCCTTGGCCATCCCGGTGTGGGGATGATGATAGAAACCATTGGAAATTCAATTGGTCATAGTGTGAGTGACAAGAAATTCCCACAATCCTCAGACTTCATGTGCACTTCATGCGCAAGTGGGAAATTAATTTTGAGACCCTCACCTCTCAAAATACAAGCTGAACCACTCAAGTTCCTTGAACGCATCCAGGGAGACATCTGTGGACCCATTCAATCTTTATCCGGACCATTCAGATACTTCATGGTTTTAATTGACGCATCAATGAGATGGTCACATGTGTGCCTCTTGTCAACGCGAAACCATGCATTTGCAAAGTTGATTGCATAAGTCATTCGACTTAGAGCAAGCTAACCTAAATATCGGATCAAGACGATAAGAATGGACAATGCGGCTGAATTCTCTTCCAAAGCATTCAATGATTATTGTATGACATTAGAAATTGAGGTTCAACATTCAGTACCGTACGTTCACACACAGAATGATTTAGCAGAATCTCTCATCAAGAGGATAAAACTCATCGCTAGACCATTATTGCAAGATTGTAATCTACCAAACAACTTGTTGGGGTCATGCAGTCCTACACACTGCAGACTTGATACAATTGCGCCCAACTGCATACCATTCAGCCTCCCCGCCGCAATTGGTGCATGGTGATCCTCCAAGTATTTCCCATATGCGGAAATTCGGTTGTGTTGTATACGTACCGATATCACCATCAAGGCGTACATCTATGGGCCCTCACAGGAAATTGGGGATCTACGTAGGGTATTTATCTCCATCGATCATTAAATATTTGGAGCCCCTCATAGGGAACTTGCTCACTGCCCGGTACGCAGACAGTATCTTCAATGAAGATCATTTCCCGGCATTAGGGGGAGAGTTCTAGTACCATACTGAATGCCAGGAAATCAATTGGGACGCCATTGACACCCTAAACAAGGATCCAAGTACCAAAGAAACTGAACTGCAAGTTCAGAGAATCATTGAGTTGCAAAACATTTGCAAACAACTTGCCAGATGCATTTACCAACACCAAAGGTGTCACAAAATCATCATTCCCTGCAAGGAATGTGCCGGAAAGAATAGAGGTACCAAATAAAACTATTCACCTACCGTCTCAGAAAGAGAAGGGTAGAAGTACGGCTAATCCTAAGGTTGCGACTTCTCGTAAGCGCACCAGGAAATAGAAGGACGAACCCTCTGAACTGGTAAATGCAACTCAACCTCAAGTTGAGGGACACCAAGTGGACATACCAAATCCACCTCCCACATCAACAGTGCACTACAATCCTGATGATGGGACATCGGAACGCCCCGACAACGTTGTATTGGGAAATACTGAACAGTCAGAAGGGGTGAAAGAAATTTCCATCAACTATGTTGATTCTGGAGAATGATATGATAGAAAGACTACAATTGTCGACGTATATTTCGCGACATCAATTGCCGACAACCTCCAAGTAGATCCAGATCCTAAATCCATGGCAGTGTGAAAGAAGCGCTCGGACTGGAACAAATGGAAGGAGGCAATTGAGGCGGAATTAGCCTCGCTCACAAAAAGAGAGATATTCTCATCAGTAATACTTACACCCCCAAAAACCTTCCCTATGGGTTTTAAATGGGTTTTCATCCAGAAGCGGAATGAAAACAATGAGGTGGTGAGATACAAGGTGAGGCTTGTAGCACAAGGGTTCACGCAGAGACCCGACGTTGATTTCAATGAAACTTATTCTCCAGTAATGAGTGGAATTACTTTCCAATACTTAATATCCCTGGCAATACAAAAGCGTCTATCTATGCAGTTGATGGATGTCGTGACCCTGTATCTTTATGGGTCACTAGATTCGGATATCTACATGAAGGTTCGCGATGGAATCTCTATACCGAATGTAAGCGCGAATCGCAACATGTATTGTGTAAAGCTTAAAAGATCATTATACGGTCTTAAACAGTCGGGAAGAATGTGGTACAACTGGCTAAGTGAGTACCTTATTCAAAAGGGCTATTCCAACAATGATGATTGTCCATGCGTTTTCATCAAAAGATCCTCTACGGGATTTTGCATTATATCTGTGTATGTAGGTGATTTAAATATCATCGGGAGCACCCAAGATATTGATGAAGCCCGCGATCATCTAAAGACGGAATTCGAGATGAAGGATTTAGGTAAAACCAAATTTTGCTTAGGTTTGCAAATCGAGCATCTTCAATCTGAAATGCTAGTGCATCAATCTGTCTATGTCCAGAAAGTATTGGAAAAATTCAATATGGAAAAATTATATCCAACTAAAACTCTCATGGTTGTTCGGTCACTGGACTTAGAGAAAGATCCTTTCCGACCTCGGGAGGAAGGAGAAGAGATGTAGGGTCCTGAGTTTCCCTATCTCAGTCTCATTGGAGCGCTGATATATCTTGCAAATAGCACCAGACCCGACATCGCGTTCGCGGTGAATCTGCTAGGAAGGCATAGTGCTGCTCCAACAAAGCGCCATTGGGTTGGAGGCAAACAGATCCTCAGATACTTAAATGGTACAAAGGACCTTGGATTATTCTTTCAGAAAGCCCAAGATTCTAATTTGGTTGGCCCAAGATTCTAATTTGGTTGGATATACTGATGCTGGCTACATGTCTGATCCCCACAACACCAGATCACAGACAGGGTTTGTCTTCCTTCACAGAGGAACGACCATTTCATGAAAATCGTCTAAGCAAACGCTTGTGGCGACATCCACCAATCATTTTGAGATTATCGCACTATATGAAGCCTCACGCGAATGCGTTTGGCTCCGCAAAATGATTAACCACATAGAGCAATCATGTGGGATTGGATCCATGAAAATACCTACAATTATCTATGAAGATAATGCCGCTTGTGTTACACGGATGCAGACAAGTTATATCAAGAGTAACATGACTAAACACATTGCTCCTAAGTTATTTTTCCCGCATGAGCTACAACAGAGCGGAGAAATAGACATATTACAGACGAAGTCTTGTGATAATCTCGCCGATCTTTTCACCAAATCTCTACCAACCTCCTCATTTGAAAAATATGTTCAAGGAATTGGTATGAGGCAGCTTCGAGAGTTGCAAGATTCAGGGGAGTATCTCTCGAGGATTGACTGTGTCATCATCACATTGAACTCTTTTCTTTTATGAGTTTTTTTCTCATAAGGATTTTCTCATATAAAGTTTTTAATGAGACAATGTTAGTATAAACATATGTCCTATCTCTTATTTTCCCCACTGGGATTTTTCTAGAGATATCAAAGGACACGGGATACTCCTTAAACTCCACGAGTTTATGGTAGAGTATTCACAGTTAAATCTTTCTTTTTCCTACAGGATTTTTTGAAAGATACTAACTTGATTGATCTCAAATTGAACTGGATCAAAGGGGAAGTGTTGCAGTATAAAGGGACGTTAACCTCGTCCAAAGGGTCAAGGCGGGAAATCTCCCGCCCAGGATCACCCCGACGTCCACCATGCCCAGGAGATCGTGGCGCTGCCCACGATTAGGCTAATGGTGGCCATTAGTGTTTAAACTGCTGTAATAATCTCCCTATAAATACAAGACCCGAGATCAATAAAGATTACAAGAGTTACTGTTCATATTTGTTCCACCGTTTACATTGATCCTAACAATGTCTTTTCACTATCATTCCAACACTGGGGCTCCAGAGAAATGCTAGGGCAATCAGAGTGCCCAAACAGATTTTTATAATATTGAGTGGCATGTTCAAGAATTTTCTTCTCATCTTCTATGGAAGATCCATAGGGGATTATTTGCTAATAGGCATACATGCGAAAATTCTGTGCCGGCGACATGGCAGCCGGCGGAGGTCGATCGCGCGGCTGCCGGCGACCTCCGGTAGTACCTCCACCGTGCTTCCCGCGCCCTCCTCCCTCGATTTCCTCCGGATCCCCTCGCGCGCCGATGCCGCTTCTGCCGAGGCCACACATGGACAACACGGGTCAAGCTCGCCGCCGCCATGTCCGAGCCTCCCTGTGCCTCGCCGTCGCTGGCTGCCCTGACCTCATGCGCATTCCACAGACCTGTCGGCTAGGTGACTGAGGTGGAAACTGAAGCTATACTTCGGAAATCAACCAGGATCTGCCTCTGCGATTTCGAAGCTAGGAAATGGGAATGAGATGGCATGCTCGCCATCATCCATCCCTTTCCCCTCCTCGCCCGGCGCCGACAGGCCCAGCCACCGTACGACGGTGAGCCCGGCGCCAACCACACACGCTGGCCGGAAGAGCGTGCGTAGCAATCAATGGTGAGAGCGGAGGTAAAACAGCGACATCTGAAGCTCTCGTTCTGAAGCGACCGAAAAGATCATACTTGCTTGCCTTTTTCGTCTTGTTTGTCTGGTCTGAAGCCATTGGAACAGATAAAACTTGCCCGAAATGTTCAGACAGGAATCTCGATCGAGTCCCAAGCAATCCAGGGCGCACAGGACGAACTCCTGTATAACGTCTTGAAAAGCTGCCTGCGCATGTCATGATCCATTTCTACTGAAACGATGGTTCATTTCAGGACATCATCCTGATCCACCTCGCACACTTGCAGCCCATCAGCGATGTAATTAGGCTACTACTAGGTTATACTTTTGCGCTTTTGTGACACTACTTTCCAACTACTGCCCGGCTGCATTGGGGTTCTCTCTAGAATGTCCGGACAGTGTTAGCAACTGGCCACTTAATGCTGTCATGATGGTGATGGTGGTGATAGAGGCAGCTGCGTTGGATAACCTAGCTTGTTCTCTTTCCTCGACGAGTACGTTGTGCACAAGCTTAACTAATTTCACTTAACTAATTTCACGTGAAAGCCTGGTTGTTTGTTACTACATCATATAGGCCCTGTTTGGAGAAATAACTAGGGCTAAAATTTATTCCAAAAAAATAGCCCTTCAATAAAATAGCCCTCAATGTGTTTGGATGCAAGAGCTATTTAGCTTCTAAAGTACTTTTTCAATCATTTGGCTGCCATTTTAATGAGAGGGAGAAAGAGAGAATTAGTGGGCTCCACCCGAAATAGCCCCAAATAGCACCCCTTGGAGGGGATAGTTTTTTGGAGTGGGCTATTTGTAAATAGTCCAGAATAGCCCTCCTGTTTGGCTCCTCTCTAGGGCTATTTGGGCTATTTAAGTGGGGGCTAAAAAATAGCCAGTCATCTAAACAGAACCATAGCCTTGTGTTTTTCAGACTAATAAATAAGCCATACTGAAAGCAAAAAAAAAAAAGATTACAGCAAAATGAGAAACGTCAGCAGAGTCCTGTGCCGCCGGGAGTCGATATGATGATGGTGCCACAGGAGAGCTTCTTCTTCCTTCAGAGCAGATTTCAGGTGACTGATAGTGTTGGCTTCACAGCAGATTCGGCATTAAACTTTGGGAAACACATACACACCCCTCACCTGCACAACCCTATTTTACTGCAGAGTATTGACTTTGACTGTGGTTTTGCAGTGACGCATGGAGTTGATCATTATTAGATCATTATCTAGGAGTTTTATCAGTTGCACAATAGACACACCAGCTGCATATCTACATGTGTCAAACAGGACTACATATATATCCATTAGCATAAAGTGATTAAGTGTACGTGTTCACGGGGGGCGTTAATGCCGCATGGCCTCTGCATGCCCTCTGGTGCTTACTTGCTCCGGGGATTTAGCTGCTACCTTTACTAATTTGCTGCTGCATTGTGGGCGAAGTGCACGTGTTATGGCGTGCCTGACATTACTTTATTAGTGCGTGCCACTGTCCCGTTACTGCCCATTCCTGCGGTTGATGGTCGAGTGTGGACGCGACCTTTACATCTTTATCATCCCCGTAGCCTGCACGAGAGCATCGTGCATGCATGGCTGCTTGCTCCAATTGATCACTTCATTTACTCTAGGAAAATGATTGAACGGTGTTGATAGATGGATTCGGAAAGAGAGCAGCAAATAAAAGAGTGCATGGATGCAAAGCATACAGAGATGCTATTCCTTTTTTTCCTAAATAAGAAAATGTCTAATTTGGACACATATACGGTGAACATACTCTCACTCTCCTACAAACGGGCGCACGTACATAGACCTTACCTCCTATGAACATTATCGAGAGACCGAGCTTAAATATCTTAAGATTGGTGAACTCACCGTGTAGCGCATGCGCCTTTGCTGTCGAGGGCGCGTCATCTGTCATTCAAGGCGTAGTATTCTGAAATATAACCGAAAAGAATAGGAGCATCTGTTCTGAATTTAGAAGTCGAACTCTAATAGATAGGTACCACCGCAAAGATTCTAACCGACCTAGATAGAGCAGAGCAGTTTGCAAGCTAGGCTAACTTAGCCACCTGTAGCACATAAGCCACACCACAAATATATACACATGTTTTTTTTTTCTTATGAGCAATTATCCTTGCGATGCAAGTATGGACGATAGTTTAGCAAAATGATTTATGCATATGCATGCTTGATAAGTTGATATATGTCATCTTTACTAATTAATTAAACATGGCGATCATTAGCTATATATTAGCACCACTTTCTTTTCCTGGTCTTTTTGCATACGCCTTTGCAAGATTCATGCATGCATGTTTGCCCATAACTTTATATATAGCTACTACTAGCTGCTAGTATCTAGTGTGATGGAAACAGCAGCTGCAGCCTGCAGGCTATAGTTTGTGTGGGATGCACGAATCCGATCCTACGAGCTTCGCTTTGCGGCGCCAGTTGGGGGTGTTGGACAGTGATGCATACTCACAAACTGGAGATCCCCTGTTGTCTCCCTCTACCAAAGATTTCTCTTTCACATGCAAGATGTTGCCCTGGATTAATTAGCAGAAGCTGGCCGCATCCTCGTCTGCAAATCTTAATTTCTTCTGTGGTGCAACTAGGTTGGATCACACAAGTTGCAAAAAGGCCTAGTAGCAAGTTGTGCTTTCTTTGGGCACTACTTGCTTGTGAGCAAATTGTTAGACATAACATAGCTTAGAACTTAAACTTAACAGGATCTAACACCTAAAATATGAGCACGACCTATAGAACAAGATGAACAATAAGAGGAAGTTTAGATCTCGACCGTCAGTCATCGTAGGAGCAGCTGAGGACGACATCTCGGTGGTGGTTGGTGTCGGGGACGAAGACGGTGCGTCCGTAGTCGTTCCCGTAGATGTTCCCGACGTAGACGAAGTAGTCGATCTCGCCGGGTACCGTCGTCCTTCCGGCCTGTACCGGCACTGCCCGGTGTTGGACGGCAGGCGGAGGCGGTGGCCTTCAGGTAGCTCCAGCGCCGCCGCAGATCGGGACGGCTGTAGTGGGCGGCTAGGATTTCTTAATGGTTAGGTTAATCACAAAAATACTGGATCCCACTATTTAATATGGCGCTGAACGACCTGGGGCCACAACCACTAGTGGGCTTGGGCCTCCGATCAAGACGCGTAACGGGCTTTGACTTATCCGTTTCTTCTCTTTTATTTTTAGCCTTTTGACCACCGAAAAAAGTTCCAACATAAACACCACCATGCGTGCCATCTAATAAGCCTATAAATATGATGTAGGATAGCATCCTACCACCATACACTGCTTCCATCCCAGAAACTTTTTTGTATGACAGACAGATAGAGAGGCGCAGTGGGAAAACATCATCTAGACCGAAACGAGCGAGCTCCAGCCTGCGGCAAAGGTAAATTCTATCTTCATTCTCTCTTATATTACTTGCTGTCACGGAACGTGCACAATAAAATTAAACCTTAGTTGAACTGAACACCGATGTGTATCGGTATCAAGCTGGATGAGTGATTGTCGCATAAATGTACTTGCAGTAGTATGTTTCGGAGAAGCAATATTATCAGATCGTTTGTGTTTGGAATTTATTTGGAGTTTTTTTTTTCTGGAATTTGGCATAGATGAAATGGATAAACACACAAAAGTTGATATGTGAGCTCTTCATTTTTCGTATTTCAGATGGAGAGCCAAGACTTGCGACGGGCCTGCTCGGAAATCGCAAACAAGCTGGAGAAACTCGTCACGGCAGGCGCCCCGACCAGCAACCCACGCCCCGACGTCGCCGCGACCGCCCCCGCGGGCAAGGCTTCTGCCGCGGGCTCCGATCAGCAGGGGGCGGTGGAGACGGTGCGCTGCGCGTGCTGCGGCGGGTGCGAGGACTGCACGGCGTCGTACATCCGCGGCGTGCGCGCGTCCTTCTGCGGCGCCTGGCTGTGCGGGCTGTGCGCGGAGGCCGTGAAGGAGCGCGCGCGCCGCGACCCGGCCGGCGGCGTGGCGGCGGCGCTGGGCGCCCACGAGGCCGAGTGCAGGGACTTCAACGCGACCACGAGGCTGAACCCGACGCTGTCCCTGGCCGGGTCCATGCGGCGCATCGCGCGCAGGAGCCTGGACCGGAGGACGGCGTCGTGCAAGGAGCGCGGCAGCGGCAGCGCGCCGGCGTCCAGGGCGGCGGCGCTCGCGAGGTCCGCCAGCTGCGACCCCTGGTTTCTGGCCGACGTGACGGGCGAAGCTTCCGGGGACCGCCGCAGATGATCGATCGAGCTCACTGCCGGGGGTGCTCGGCCGGCGGCGAGCATGCGTTCGGCCTTCTAAGTCGTTGCCCATCTATATGGGCCATGGCACATTGCTGCTAGATAACTCCTACCTTTGTATGAATTTCATGCTGATGCTTGAATGTACATGTGGCATACATCTTCTTTTTTTTTGAAATAATGTGGCATACATCTTCACTTTGTCTATCGGTGCTCCTTTGAAGAGATAAAACCCAATGGTATTGTGTAACAACAAATTATATTACTCGATCGGGGGAAATCACTCATTCACTCACACCAGTAAATACCTCACAATTATCTTTTGCTCTATGCCTTCCAAGAGACCATTTGCCAGTTAGTAGCTCTATGTAAGATGAAAAGAAAAGGGAGCCTAGCTGTAAAAACAGACTCCATTTTTTTAGATCAAGCAAACAGGAGCTGTAAAATCTATACAACTATAAAAAGAACGAAGTTTGAAAAAAAAAATCTGCCACTAGTGAGTCTGCCGCTAAAAACCGCTAATGAATCTGTCGGTCAATGAGTCTGCCTCCACCTCTCTCCTTCTCTCAGCGCAGTAAAAAAATTTCCGGAACCGCTCGGTGCTCCACTCCGCCTCCTGCACAATCGCGACTCCTCTCGTCCCCATCGCGCGGTCAGCTCCGCGGCGCCGCCACACACTCGCCCCCTCGCCCACCCTCCACACAGCCATGCGCGCTCGGCTTGCGGCAGCGGCTCCCTCGCTGGCCAGCGCCGCGACGCGCTCGTCTTGCATCGCCGCCGCTTCGCGCTCAGGCTCCGTCAACGCTGACCCGCAGCCGCGCCGCCGATGCAGCCCCACCATCCCCCGCGGCACCACGCCGCCGCGATGCCGCCGTCGTGCCGCTTCCATCCCGACGCCCTGTTGTCCCTCCGCTTGGTGACCAGGGCCTCGTGTAGTTGGGTACAGGGGTTCCAGGTGTGCTGCTCCATTCAAGAGGGCATACGCCCATTAGCTATTCGACAGATGGCTTCTATCCCGGTCATGAGGTCATGGCTAGATGCAATGACAGTTCCTTGCTATGAAGTGCACCTGCCAAGCACACTGCTCAGCATTTGTTCGATGGAATACCTCACTGGATCATTTTTCAAGGGAAGATCATTTCAGCAAGGTACATACATAGTCCAAAATCATTGTTTTTTGTTTCTGTACCACAAGAAGCATTTTGATAGACATCTCAGTGCACTATTTAACTAAATCGTATATTGTTCAGCTTTCCTGATTAAGCATTGCTGGAATACGTCTAGGACAATGTGGCTGTCACTACAGAAATTTCAATGTGTTAACTAATTGTGTCACTTTTATTCTCTGAATAAAGGGCGTACCCAGTGCAGAGAGCTCCCGCTCTGTGCGGGGTCTGGGAAGGGGTGTCAGTGGCAAGCCTTACCCTCGCCTGTGCAATGCGAGGAGACTGCGACTCGAACCCGGGACCTTCCGGTCACAGGCGGTAAGACTCTACTGCTTGCACCAGGCCCGCCCTTCACTTTTATTCTCTGAATGGAAAACTTATTTTTTTGTTTTGCACCGAAAGATCTAAAACTATATTTGTTTTTTGACGTTGGCATTACCCCTCAAAAGGTACTAATCTGTCTTTTGTTTTCTTCAGAGGAGGCGGGGACAGAGAACCCAGAGCAAATCAATTTTTTTGAATAAACTAAAGTAGAATTGCACTGTATATGGTATGCTCTTCTGTACTTGTTTCTGTGTTCCAGAGCTGCCCTCAACATTCAATAACCCTTTTGGTAATCAATGTCTATGCTTGATTAGTTTAGGTAAGCAATCTGGGTCTGAATTGCATTGCCATCCTGCATTATTGGTATAGGATAGTCGCTTCCTTAGTTTGACTGTTTGTCATTTGAGTAGATCATTCAAGCCTATGTAACTCCTTACCAAAGCTCCCCTGACTGAAATCTACAGTGTTTTTGAGGACGTCAAACTTGAGTTCTAGGTGTTGCCTGAAAATATTGATGAGTTTATTATGCCATTTCAGTGCTTGGAGATGCATTTCTTCCTTGGCTAAATCACCCTGCTTCCCTATTAGTTTGTGATGCTGATATAGGTGAAGAAAATTTTCAGGCGGGGGATGGGGAGGAACCCGAAGCGGTGCTCGTCAGGCAGATGCTGCTTGGTGCTCGCCTGCTCCTGCCAACTCCTCTCTGCCACGCCTAGGTCTGAATCTCACTTGGCTCAGTGCGCGACTGCGCGTCCATCGAATTCACCATTCATTCTCATTCTCTCTAGCTAGTTGCTGTTCTTGAGTTGCAGCACCGGTGGCCTGATAGATCTTTTGCCATGATTATGTGACTCCGATGTTACCAGAATCTAGAATTTTGATGACCTTTGCCCACTGCCAGATATCAGTTCCTCCAAAAGCTTAGCCAGAAGAATGTAACATTGTGGATGCCTGAATTTTTCAGGTAACCATTGTTTCTGCATACCGTACACCAGAGTGGATGTATGATTGTGCTAATAATTCTTCCAAGGAGATCATAATTGCAGGGGCATGGGAAGCTGCTCATTTACTAGGCAAGTATCAGCTGACAAAAAGCACACAAATGATTCACCAATTTTTTTGACAAATCTCAAGGCGGCGTTGTGTGTGCAATGATATACTACTTTTATTTTCTTGATATTGAGGTAATTTGCCTTTTAAAAGTATCTTGTTTTTTAGTATTTAATAATCTGGTTCAATTTCTTCAAAATAGTGAGGTAGCCAGATCATCCCATTATTTTCTATCCCACCATGTGTCATTTATGTGATGTGTTGGAGCTGGTGAGCAGTGTTTCTGGATGAAATGGATTCAACATTAGACTGCTGACCAGATCCATATGTATAAAGTTTGTGGAATAACTCATCCACATTTTTTTTGTTTTTAATTGAGGATAACACCATTTATTGAATTACAGGGATGTTAGCTTCATTGATTTCTCTTCCTGGTAATTGGAATTTATCCACAATTTTTATTTTTCAATTGAGGATAACACCATTTGTTGAATTACCGGGATGTTAGCTTCATTGATTTCTTTTCCCAGTAATTGGAGTTCCCATCAAGACTTCTTCACTGTCAGGATTTGATTTGCTCCTATCTATTGTGCAAGTTAGCGTTTTAAGCAAATCCTGTTATTTGAAAATCAGATTGTAGCATGTGTCAAACATTTGACAATCGTAGCAGTTTTTCAATCGCCGTTCTTCACGTACATTTTCAGATGCCTTGCATCTCAGCATCTGTATTTTTATTGTCTGAATTTTTTCCTTATAAAAGATGACACTGAGGTTTTAAAGTTTTGCACTTCTCATTTCCCATCACCTGCACAAATTTCATTTATTGGTGCAAGCTTAGAATGTCTAGTGGCAGTTGCATTCTAGAACAATTTCTGGTATAGCTTTAACTGTCATGATAACAAATGTGCTTCAAGCCTCTTTCCTAAGCTGCAGGTTAGGACAGTACCAATCTACTGCTATCTAAGAACTGTCTAGTGAATGATGTTTGGAAGCTTGCATTTAGGCACGTATGAGGCCTCACTGGCGCATCTCACGTTTTTCAGCCACTGCAAGAATGATAAGCCCCTAAGGTGTGCGCAGTATGGGTACAAAAACTGCAATGCATGTTTTGCTACTGAACAGCATTTCAGAGCACCTGAACGAGTAATGTCTGTCATTTAGCTCTATAGAATAATTGGTCATGTCATCATCCATGTATGCATACTCGTCCTTTGTTTTTGGCACTGATCTGTGTTGGCATTCGCACCATTTACCCAGATGCCGAAAGGTATTCCTGTTGCGAATGTTGCTGTCGGGAACACAGAAAATGCAGGTTTGCTGGCAGTTAGGATCCTGGCCACAAGAGATCCTGAGCTTTGGGACTAGTATGATTCATTGCTGGTGTTGTTTGCCTCCAAATTTACAATTCTGAATTGTGCAGGCGTGGAAGTTCCAATCTTTGTTAAATTTGCAGGGCAACTAAATACCAGAATTATCTAAGGAACATGGTCTTGGAAACAGCAGAAAGGCTGGACGGCCTAGGTTCGAAGGAACTTTTGAAGTGAAAGGCTCGAGGCCTTGGTTCAATGGTTCTATGGGTTGGCAATCGCTGGCTGTCTACTCAGTTTCTGTTGGCATCCGTTCACATCCAGTGCTGATCAGAGCAGATACGGTGCGAGGTTGGGAGAGATTCTAAAAATTCTTAAAATCCGAGCTAATTGTTCTAACATGGAAATTTGTCAAAATGCGCCTTTCTTAATAGATGCTGCTTGGCTTATAAAGGCTTTGTTTTCATTAAAACACTCCTGAAATTTGAAGCATTGTTGCATAGGCGCAGTGGGAAGCACATTGCGTATGCAAACATTGCAAGGCTCGTGGATGTTGTTACTTGTTCGTATAGTGCTGATGATCGTCAAGAATAGACCATGTAAACAAAGAAAATAGCACTCAGAGACCTTTTCCATCGCATCCATCACAACTTTGACCATTTTGTGGTGTTGTCCATCACCATCGGTCCTGCCGCCGGTGGAAAGAAAATAGAATAAGCGAAGAACTAGTCTAGTAGGGAATCACACGCTGACTTTTGAAGGCTCAATACAGTCGCGGTTTGGAAGAACCATGCATTGGGGAATCACTGGTGATAGCTCGATCTAGATCTGCTCCTGAGCCCTCACCACTCACCAGTGCTAAAGGAGGGAAAAAAGCATGAGCCAGGACCAAGGAGCAGTAGCTCTCTCCATCACGCTGACCCGGCGAAGGCAAACCCAGATCCTCGTAGCGCATCGTCGACGATCTGGTCCAGCCTCCGCGCCATCTCCGGCGTCATGTGGTTGCGCCAGTCCCCGGCGCCGCCCTTCCGGAAGAAGGCCTCGTTGTCGATGGGCAGCTTGCCGCTCCCGCTCCGGTTCACCTCGGCGCTCTTCAGCTCGCCCAGGCTGCACAGCTCCACGATGGCGTCGACCGCGCCTCCCTCCTCCTCCTCCTCGCTGGAGAAGCCGCACCCCATGAACTCGGCCAGCCTCCCGAGGCTGCTCCGCGGCGCGCGCAGCATCTCCTCGTACCGGAGGAACAGCACCCCGCCGGGCCTCCGCACGCTCTCCTCCCAGTACTCGCGGACGTGCCGCCACTGCGGGCCGCAGATCGACCGGCCCTCGCAGAAGAGCTCGAACGCCTCCCGGAACGCGAAGCCCCCCGCGTCGGCGCCGAACGCCGGCGCCGCCTTCCTGGTGAAGAGCCACGTGGAGACGAGCGCGTCCTTGGGGTCCCGGCAGACGTACACGATCCGGCACCCGGACCTGACCCGCTCCGGCAGCAGGGAGTAGGGGAGGTGGGTGGCGAGCGTGCGCGGGGAAGGGAGCGCCTCGAACTCGTCGCCCAGGGCGGCGCCGCCGGCGTGCTCTCCCGCGAGCGCGAACTCCACCTCGAGGAGCCTGACGAGGTCGTGGGGGTTGCTGCAGCGGAGCGGGTGGCGGTCGGGGTCGGACGGCGGGTGCGCGGCGCGGTTCCGCGCGGCGAAGGCGAGGGCCTTGAGCCACGTGGTGCCGGACTTGGGGAAGCTCGCCAGCAGCACGTCCCCGGGCCGCGGCGTGAAGCGGGCGCGGAGGGCGGGGACGCCCGCCGCCAGCGTGATCTCGGGAAGCCAGAAGCCGTTGAGCTGGCGGAGCGGGAACGGCGGGCACCGGGTCTCCAGGGGCAGCGCCTCCAGCGCCGGCGCCTCCTCCTCCTGTGCGGGCGGGGAAGGCGGAGCCGCCGTCGCCGGTGCTGCGCCTTGCTGCTGCTCGGCGGCGGCGGCGTCCTCCTCGTGCGCCGCCCCGGAAGCCATCGCGTGTTTGTGCCGTGTGCCGTGTGTCCGTCTCTAGCTTCTTGCTGACTTGCTGCGGATTTCCAGCGCAGCTCGCAGAAGACATAGACCTTATCCCAATCTCTTTCTTTTTTTTAGAGAAAAAAATCTGTATGTAACAAAAGGACATTTTTTAATAATTATCTCCACGTCATGCATTGAAAGCAGCGGCCCCGGCATTCACTGTGCAGATGGGCATCGATCATTCATTGCTGCCAACCATTGGAAGGCACAGTATCATGTCGTTGCATTGCTCAGGCTCGCCGGCAGAGGGGCCGGCGGCCAGGGCCGTGCGCCGCGCCGGAGCTGGAGCCGGCGACGGCGGTGATGGCCAGAGCCGACACGAGGAGGCGAGGGAGAGAATGACCTAGGGTTTTCAGCACCTCCGCCGGCAGCGCGGCTTTTATACGAGCCGAAACGCGCGCTCGGCCGTCGGATCGTGACGAACGGCCGAGATTGAGGCGGGGCGAGCGGCCGGCGCGGATGGGCCGAATTGGCGGCCTAGGCCCAGGTTGCGGCCTGCTGAGCCGAGCCGAGCGGTCGCCGAGCCGATTTCGCGAATGGGCCGAGCCGCTGCACAGTACTGGGCTACACAGTGCTGGGCTTTGGCCCGTTTCGCAGATGAACAATGCAATTTGATCTTTTTATTCTGTTTTGAAGCAAATTTGAATGATTTTGCACAGAATTTGAATGAATTTGATCTCTTTTCACTTTGAACCAAAGGGATAAATGTTTAGAGAATAGAAATAAAGATTTACACAGACCTTGCTTCAAAATAGAATTTAATTTATTCATATTTCCGCTGCACAAACAATTATTTTGACTTGAATTTAAATTTGAACCAAAGGGATAATTTAAATTTCGAGTCACAGATTAATTTTCAGATTAAATTGTAATATTATTATTCTTTTACCAAAGTTGATAATAACGATATTATGATTTCACAAATTAATTCCAGATTAAATTGTAATATTGTTATTTTCTGACCAAAGTTGATAATAACGATATTATTATTTCATGCAGTTATCATTATTGTTATAATGTTCTCACTTGAGCTAACCCATTTTTAGCTGGTTTTCCTATAATGGTTTTCATCAAGGACATTCCAATCTTGAGACGAGACAACTACAATGAGTGGTATAAGAAGTTGGATCTCTTCTTTACCATGGCTGAGCTAGACTGGGTTCTTTCTGCACCGGTTCCAGTAGAGCCTGAGAGGCCGGTCAGAGGGGATGATGTCACAGATGCTGCTTGGAAGCAAACAAAGCTCTCCTATAAGGCGAGCAAACAGAGGTATGATGCTGATAATGCCAAATGGCACATTGCCAACAAGAAATGCTTGGCAGTGGTGAAGAACACGATAGATCCTGCCATTCTGGGGGCAATTACAGATTTTCCTTTTGTTGTTGAGTACTTTGAGAAGATAAGGAGTCAGTACACTGGTTCCTCAAAGTTTTATGCTACCCAGTTGATCAAACAATTGGTTACAGAAAGGTACTTGGAAGGTGGGATAAGAGAACGCATTCATCGCTTGGTTCACATAAACAACAAGCTTAAACCGATGGACATGGAGTTCAAACAAGGACACATAGTTCATTTGGTCTTTGCTTCGTTGCCAAAGAAGTTTGACAACTTTGTTGTAAATTACAACATGAATCCCGAGAAATGGGATATAGAGAAGACCATAGCGATGTGTGTTCAAGAGGAAGAAAGAATAAAGACAGCACATGGTGGTTCTATCAACTATGTGAACAAGAAAAGAAATTATAAAGATATTCCCTCCTCTTCCAAGGGAAAAGGACCCCAGATGCCCCAGAAGCATAGCCAGCACAGGCCCAAGTTTAGGCAAGTTATAGTAGAGAAGGATCAGTGCCTCTACTGCAAACAGAAGGGACATTACAAGTCAGATTGTCCCGACTACTTAAAGATGATCATGGAGAAACGAGGTGAGAACATTATCTTATTTGTAAATGAATCCTTATATACAGATTATTCAAAATCTACTTGGTAGATTGACTCAGGAGCAACAATTCATATTGCAAACTCCTTACAGGAATTCCGTTCAACGAGAACTATGGGAAGAAACGAAAGAAGAATTAAAGTTACGAACGGAGTCGAGGCAGATGTCGAGGCGGTGGGAGACCTCCTCTTAGAGCTCGACACTGGCTTTAGTTTATTACTTAGAGATGCGTTTTATGTCCCCGTGATACAGAGAAACTTAATAAGTGTGTCTCGTCTAGATGATGATGGATTTGGATGTCGTTTTGGAAACGGCATGTGTGTAATATAGTTTAATGATACAGTTGCTACTATTGCTTTTAGAAGAAATGATCTTTATTTGTTATCGCTACGTGAAAGTGTGAATTCCGTATGTGATGTGAATGCGACTGTATCTCCAACCACAGATAATAACAGAAAATGAAAGAGAATTCAAGACACGTCGTCGAAATTATGGCACTGTCGTTTAGGCCATATTTCGGGGGGGGGGGGGGGGGGGGGGAATAGAAAGGCTGGTTGAAAATGAGATTCTACCTCCTCTTGAGTTCTCAGACTCAGACAAATGCATTGATTGTATAAAAGGAAAATATGTAAAGATAATAAAGAAAAATGCTGAGCATAGCGCAGGTGTTTTAGAATTAATTCACACTGATATCTGCGGTCCGTTCTCAGTTAAAAGCATAGATGGTTATGACTCGTTCATAACGTTCACAGATGATTATTCCCGCTATGGATATATTTATCCAATAAAAGAGAAATCAGAAGCGTTGGATAAATTTAAAGAATTCAAGGCTGAAATTGAGAATAAACATAATTTAAAGATTAAAGTTGTCCGTTCCGACCGTGGAGGGGAATACTACGGTCGGCATACCCCATACGGACAGGTTCTAGGACCTTTTGCGAGGTTCCTCGTAGAATAAGAAATAGTTGTCCAGTACTCTCTGCCGAGCGATCCTCAGCAGAACGGGGTAGCTGAAAGACGGAACCGTACCCTGATGGATATGGTACGTAGCATGATCGGCTATTCTACGCTACCAGTGAGTTTATGGATGGAGGCGTTGAAAACCGCTGTCTATATTCTCAACAGAGTACCCAGTAAAGCGGTGCCTAAAACACCGTATAAACTGTGGACAGGAAGGATACCCTCACTGAATCACCTACGGGTGTGGGGAAGTCCTGCTGAGGCAAAGATATTTAACCCGACCATTGGAAAATTAGATCCCAAGACAGTGAGCTGCCATTTTATTGGTTATCCAGAGAAATCAGAGGGATATCGTTTTTACTGTTCAGACAGATTTACAAAGTTCATAGAAACGAGACATGCTACCTTCCTTGAAGAAGAGATGATTCGGGGAAGTACAACTGTTCGAAAGATTGATCTTGAGGAGAAGCGGGTATGCGCACCTACTCCGATGATTCAGGAACCGTTTTTCTCACTGCCTAATGAGACTGCACCAGCAGTACGAGTTACTGCGATGCCAGTTCCTGAGGTGATCCTTTCTGTGGCAACACAGAGTGAAGATGTGAAATCTGTCTTCAGGATCCTATAGATAACAACATTACCGCAGATTAGGGGGAGCCACCATAGACTCCAGCAGAGAATGTTCAAATACAAGAGGCTCCTAGGAGATCTCAAAGAAAAATAAGATCGGCTATTTCCGATGATTATGAAGTGTATAACACATAAGAGTTTCGAATGGAAGATGATCCCATCTCATTCGAAGAAAAGCCATGAGAAGCAGACATTCATCCAAGTGGTTTGAAGCCATGAAAGATTAAATGAAATCGATGAGTACTAACCGTGTTTGGGACCTAAAAGAAATTCCTAAAGGAGCCAAAACAGTAGACTGCAAATGGGTCTACAAGACAAAACGTGACTCCAAAGGGAATGTAAAGAGATACAAGGTTCGTCTTATGGCAAAAGGATTTACACAGAAGGAAGGAATAGATTACAATGAGACCTTTTCTCCAGTCTCATGTAAAGATTCTTTTAGGATCATTATGGCTTTGGTCGCATACTTCGATCTGGAATTGCACCAAATGGATGTAAAGACGGCATTCCTAAATGGGGATCTCGAAGAAAGAGTTTACATGGCACAACCTAAAGGTTTTATCGTGAAAGGAAAAGGAAATATGGGATGTCACTTAAAGAAATCCATTTATGGATTAAAGCAAGCTTCAAGACAATGGTATTTGAAGTTTAATGAGATGATAAAGAGGTTTGGGTTTACAGAGAATGTTGAGGATAATTGCATTTATGCAAAGTTCAAAAGAGGGAAATATATTTTTCTGATACTGTATGTGGATGACATTCTACTACGAGTAGCGATGTCAGTCTGCTATTAGAAATAAAAGAATTCATGTCATCGAATTTTGACATGAAAGATCTTGGTGAAGCCTCATTTGTGCTAGGTATTGAGATTCACCGAGATAGAAGAAATGGGGTACTAGGTTTATCACAAGAGACATACCTATAAAAGGTTCTAGAAAAGTATAGTATGCGTGCGAGTAAGACTATTCCTGCTCCGATAGTCAAAGGTGACAGATATGGAGACTTTCAGAGTCCCAGAAACAAATATGAAAAAGAACAGATGAAAACTGTTCCGTATGCTTCGTCTGTCGGAAGTTTACAGTATGCTCAAGTGTGCACACGCCCTGACTTAGCCTTTGTCACTAATGTGCTTGGCAGATTTCAGAAAAATCCAGGCCTAGAACACTGGAAACTTGTAAAGAAAGCCTTGCGATATGTGAAAGGCACAAAAGGCCTCATGCTAACATACAGAAGAACCGACTCATTAGAGATAAAGGATACGCAGATTCAGATTTTGCGGGAGATGAAGATGATAGAAAATCGACGACAGGTTACATCTTCATTCTCGCAGGGGGAGCTATATCATGGAAAAGCTCAAAACAATCGGTCACAGCAACATCGACGATGTATGCTGAGTTTATAGCATGCTATGAGGCCTCTAGGCAGGTAGAATGGTTAAAAAAATTTATACCTAGCTTAAGAGTGGTGGACAGTATAGAAAGACCACTAAAGATGTACTGCGATAACCAGCCAGCAGTGTTTTATGCTCATAACAACAAGAAGAGCACGGCTACCAAGTCGATACAGATAAGATTTTATTCAATAAAAGATAGAATCCGGGATCACGCCATGAGTCTCGAGCATACAAAAACAAAAGATATGCTTGCGGATCCGTTAACGAAATACCTACCAATCACGGTATGAGAATGAGGTACAGCCTATGATCTCTGGATAATAGAGGCCCAAAAGGATTATAGAATCTATTTCTGAACAGAGGCGTGTATTGTGGCTATTGATTCTATCGGCAATTGCGCGTAACGATGAGATATGCCCTATACATAAATCTGTGATGAGATAAGGAAAATAGAAAAGTAAAAGCAAAAGGTAATGTGAGATCAAGGGGGAGATTGTTGGATTGATCTCTGACCCCTAAGGCCCAAAGGCCTTGGGCCCTTGATCCGCGCCCTGATCGGGGGCGTCCAACCCAACTACTGTTGGTGGACCCCCGTCGCCAGCGCCACAATAATAGAGAGGTGGGGCCGGAGGCACGCATGACGAGGTTCACCGTGACCCCAATCCACACCTACACCGGCACTGCACGGCCTCGACCTACGCTGCCCTAGCGCGGACCTGCACCGACCTCGGCACAGCGCGTCGCTGCCTAGCGCAGATTATACCGACGAACGCGCAATGACGTTCTCGGTCGATCAAGGTATACTCTCTGTTCTCTCTCTGTCGATCTCATTTAGCGCACACACATACGCACACTAGTGAATGCATCTAGAACTAGAAGTCAATGCTACTGATCCTACCTTAACACCTATCACCTCCGAGACGTGCGCTGCCGCTGCGCGTCGTTGCGAGCTCTGACCAGCCCGAGATGCCAACAGATCGTGTTCCCGTAGAGGGCGGTGTGATACGATTCCGGCGGCGGCGGCGGCGCGGGACTCTCGCCAGTGTTTGCTCTTTGTTGTGCTGAGTGCTTGACCGATGACATGTCTCTGCTTGTTGTGAGTTCTGGCGAGGTCACGCATTTCGTCCAACACCGGTCCTCCTTCGATGCCACACGCGGTGCCCAGGCTTCATGCTCTTATGCCCCCAAGCCGTGTTCCGGCGGCCACCGTCTCTCTTCTCTGCGCTGTTGAGGCCGCTCCCTCGCAACGAAGAGCAGCCTAGCAGGATGAAAAGGTAGTTTCGACGAGCAGAGCGCCTCGACGCGAGGACACATCACCGGAACAAGAGTCTAAGTCTGCCTTCCGCCGCCGGTGCCGCAGCTTGCAAGAGGCCCGCTCACCAAGCCATCGGGGGACGCAGGTCCTCTGAACGAGGAGGGACGGGGGCACGGCCGCACGGTAGCCGCGCGAGGAGGAAGAACAGGGGTACAATCTCGGCCGTACAATCTCGATCTGACGGTTTATAGGGACCCAGGGGTGGACGGTATTTCATTTACCGTCCACCCCTGGGGTCGTTGTCTCGCCGGACACCGCCGCGTCCTGGCCGTTCCCTGCGCGCTCGCCTTACCTTCCGCGTACTGGCGGCCTCCTGAATGTCTGGCATCGCTCCCGGTGAACGGAACCGGCACGGCGGAGGCCCTCCCCGCCCGCTGCTCGCCAGCCCAAGACGTGCGCCGTGCGTCGCTGCAAGCTCCGGCCAGACCTTGCGCCGATGCCGTAGGGCTGTGCCTGGATGCGAGGCTGCTGCATCGTGTTCCCGGATGGGACGATTTGATTCGGTTCCAGCGGTGGTGGCAGTTCGCCGAGCTTGCGCCTGGCTTCCTGCCAAGGGTCCGTGGCCAATGCCAATGTCTCCGCTTGTTTTGCGTTTTGGCACAGCATCAGCTCTTATGGCTGCTCGGAGAAGGATAAGTGTGGGAAGCAGGCGCGTGTTCTCGGGAGGATTGTGGCTCGCCGGAGCTTTCATTCGCCGCCGCTGCATTTTTGGGAGGTGCCGTGGCTCGCCGGAGCTCAGCTCAACGCGGCGTCCGTGGCGACGGAGAAAAGGAGGTGTCCTTCCGTAGGGAGTAATCTACGCAGATCCTGGCCGTATGTGCCCGATCCAACCGCCATGGAGAACCCAGGGGGCGGACGGTATTTCATTTACCGTCCACCCCCGGTCGTTATTTGGTCTGCAGACGGCCCCGGGCGCCGCTGTCTCGTCGGAGCGCCGCCGTGTCCCGGTCGTTCCGCGCGTGCTCCCCTCCTGTTTGTGCAACCGGAGGTCCAATCGCGTCGCCTCTGCGCAGGGCGTCTGCACGAGGAGCCCATCGCCGCCCGCGTTCGGCTTTCGTCCAGCCGGCCGAGGGCCTCCGTCCTCCGAGCGGCTCACCGATGGCGATTCGCTTGCGCTGCCAATGGGGACGAGAGGGCAACGGCGACAGCGAAGAAGCAGCCGCGCCGCGTGTGTCCGGCCGCGCATCGCCCGTTGTTTTGCGGCGAAACACAGTCTGGCCATTCTGGTTCTGGCTTCGCGTCTGTGCCTTCCTCCTCTGGCTGTTCCAAACCGTTTCTGCACTATACTGTTTATTGTTTTAGTTTCATTTTTGTCGCTCGCGGATTTGAACAGAGAAAGCCGAAGAGAATACCACCTCCACAGACCACAGCACAGCATATGCTTCTTTTTCTTCTTCTTGCTCTGATCGGGGAGGTGCTAAATCCCAACACATTTTTTTTTGTAGCTACTGATGATCATTGACTTAGCTCATGGGCTAATGCTTTGGATAAATTTGGCCTTCTATGCCTGTATCCTCGTACTGATTCCCTTTTTGTCTCTCAAACGGATCGTTGTTCAGAAATCCTCTCTTTTTCTAGTTTGTATTTGCCCGTATAATTTACATTGTTCGTTCATCACCGCATAAATAAAGCTAAGTTGATATTCTCCATAACCAGATGCGTTCATGGCCACGGCACAAGTGCGCATGCTCAGAAGGCCGTACGCATGCTCGCCGCCGGCCATGAGTGAGCTCGATCGATCATCTGCGCCGGTCCCCGGAAGGTTCGTTCATCAGCGGGCCAGAAACCGTGGTGTCTGATGTGCAGAAACAATGATTACCTGAAGAATTCAGTGTCAAATATCGAAATTTCTCACATTCTTGTTGCTTTTGGAGGAACTGATATCTGGCAGTGGATTCAGGATGAAGCAAAGGTCATCAAAATTGCAGATTCTGGTAACATCGGAGTCACATAATCATGGCAAAAGATCTATCCGGCCACCGGTGCTGCAACTCAAGAACAACAACTAGCTAGAGAGAATGGGGATGGATGGTGAATTCGATGGACGAGCACTGAGCCAAGTGAGATTCAGACCTAGGCGTGGCAGAGAGGAGTTGGCAGGAGCAGGCGAGCAGCATGCGCCTGAAGAGCACCGCTTCGGCTTCCTCCCCGTCCCCCCGCCTGTGGCCCACCGCTCCTCCGCAACAAATCCGCCGCCGCCAGAGTGCTGCCAGCGACCAAAGTCCGGCCACCGCGGAGCTAGGCAGCAGCATCTCGGGAGCGAGCAGGAGGTGAGGCTACGTCCGTCGGTGGAAGGGGGCGCGGAGAGCTGGAACTGGAAGTGCATTCGCCATTTCGCCGCCCTGAAGACCGGAAGGTCGTCGCCGGCGCCATTGGGGAAGGAAACGGCAAGCGCGAACTTGGGGGTTTTATGCATAAGTCCATGCAATATGGTACAGAAAACCGCCTAAATCGGATCGCGATTTATAGTCGGATCCAAAATACTAGAGGGTTTATGTAAAAAAGTCGATCCAATATTTTACAGAAAAACCCCTAAATGGCTAAATTAGGGGGTTTTCTGAATATAGTTAAGGGGGGTTTTGAAAACTCCACGTCGTCTCCTCCGACGCGCGCGGCCGCGACCTCGCCGTGGCAGCCATGGCGGCTCTAATCCGGCCATACGCCCCTGAGGTCTGAGCGGCCCTCCTCGGCATCCACTCCGTGTCCCCAGCCAGCCCGTTCACCCGAACGACAAGAAGCAGTAGGAGACGGGATGGGAGGGGTCCCATCATCCCATGGCGGCGGCGGCGGCGGCGGCTGCTGCTATGGAGCTCTCTAGACAGACGGCGTGTCCATCCCGTCTAGCCTCTGGGACAAAACCGAAGAATGTGAGGGGCGGCGTGCCGGCGTCCATCCAGGTCACCGCTCCTTCTCGTCTGCTCCGTGCGGGCACCAGGCAGGGACCAGGGAGGATTGGAGGAAAGTATGGTGGAGGAGGAAGAGAGGCCAGCAGGGGAGGGCGCCGGCTACTGGGCTTCATGTACATGCCGTGCTCAAGGTCCAGGCCAGCCGCGCGGTGCTCGGCTTTTTCTGTGGCCTTTTCGCAGGCGGCAGTCTGGCTGGAAGAGATTTCCCTCGGATTTCACCATCCATTCCCATTCTTTCTTGCTACTTGCTGTTCTTGAGTTCCAGCACCGGTGGCGCGATCGATCTTGTGCCATGATGACATGATTCCTATCTTACCAGAATTATTTTGACGACCTTTTAGTTCCATCCTTCAATCCACTGTCAGTAAATCAGTTCGTTCAAAAGCTTAGCCGCAGAAGACAGGAGATACAAATTGGTAACTGCATTGAACAAAATTCGTACAAAATGGTAAGTGCATTGAACAAAATCCGTCTCCATTCGTGTAAAATACAGTGCACCACTATTTAGATTCTTCGACCATTTTACATTCTTCTTTGCTCAAACAAAAAACATTTTACACCCCCACAATGTGTGAATCTAACGCGTGCGATTTCCCTCGAAGCGACCTACATCGACGAAACGAAGGACCAGTTGATGAACATGAAGCAGATGCAGTACGCGCCGCTGTCGTCGTCGAGCACCTTCCACGCCAGCGCCTTCTCGTACGACACCGGCCGGCCGAGGCCCGACACGCACAGGCCGCCGGGGATGCACGCGAACCCCTGCTCCATGACGCCGGGGAGCTCCGCGCACAGGTTCTTCCTCCCCTGGTCGTCGAACACCTTCTCCAGGGTGATGTCCTGGAGCGCCACCAGCGTCGTCTCCAGCATGTCGAGCCCGGACTGGTTCGCGAACGTGAACACCGGCATGGCCTGCGTGGAAGACGTGTAATCCTGAGTCCAGAAAAGAGCGATCATGAACGTGCAACGTCAAAGCAAATTTTCAGATGCGATGGAGCAAACCTTTAAAGAGCAGCAGAGTATAGCGCTGGCATGATGCCAAAGGGCTTTCAGCCCTACTTCACAGCCACCGGCATCAGCAGATTTGATTAGCTCAGCCCCAAAATGAAACCTGCACGAGCAAGCAGCATCAGCACAAGTTCAAGTGTTCAAATCCACGCATTTGTAAGCACAAACCACAGACCTGTAACTCTGGCAAATCCATCTGGAGAGCGTGGCTGCCTCCGGAGTAGCGGCGGCGGCGGCAGGAGCGTGGCTGATGCCACCGGCCTGAGGAACAAGGCGCGAGGACGAGAGGGCCAGCGCAATCCTCTGAACCGACGCGATGATGCTGCGCATGTACTGCCTCGCCATGGTCACGACGCTGTCCTGCAGGTGGCTCTCGAACGCAAACTGGAACGCGATCGTCATGACGGCCTTGGAGCCGGCGCAAGCAGTGTTCCCAGAACCACCGGCACCGGGTATCCTGCTCTGGGGCGTGCCGACCTCGAGGGTGGAGGCAAGGTCTAACGTGCACTTGGGGCTAGATGTGTCCTGACAGAAAATGGCAGCAGGGTAAACGAATCAAGCAGAGTTCATTGGTATTTCAAGCTGAAATGGTACCATTGCTTTGGGTGAGGTATACTTACAAGAGGAGAGTCGATGGGAATGATGCGGAAACCGGAAGGCAGGAGAGGGGAGTCATCGCTGAATGATGCATCTATAGGTGCAAAGATGAGCTCTGAACATGTGCCTACGGTGTTCTCATCTACACCGTTGTACATCTGCCAATCAGGTAGACAACACATTTTTACAAAGAACAAGTGCTGACAGATACTCAGGGTATCTTGGTCAAGGTCAAAAAATAGTGCATCATAGTGATGTAAAAGAGGAACTAAAGTTACCTGCAACAGAAACAGATCACGATGCATGAGCGTATCTTGGTAGGTACTGGCATTTCCTAATTTGATGACTTCGAGGAACTGAAATAACAAACCAACAAATCAAACATTAAGAACAAGAACTTTATTGAATTGGGTAGGACTATTGAGATTGTAAGTAGGATACGAGCTTACTTCTTCAGGGTCAAATGTGTGGGCTAAAGGAAGTATGACCTGACCACTGAATCCTCCAAGGCGAGACATAGGCAAATTGCAGAAATTAGGTTTCATTGCAGAGGCAAAGAATGCATCTAAATTACTGTCAGCCCACTGTGACCGCTGTTCCCTCATGAACCGTAGGAGCGCTGGCGGAGAAACATCCTAACAAACAGTAATACAGTTGATGTAGAAAGGTCAAAATCCTTACAGTTCAAAAGAAAAAAAAAAGGCAATTTCTCAACTGCGAGATGAAGCTAACCTGCAGCAGCATAGATGCCTTTGCACAGAGAACACTGCTACTGACTATGGGCAGCCCATTATTGAAAGCTGCATTGCAGTTGATAACTTTAGTCGGGGATGAGTTAACTGAGATACAAACATCATCAACACCATCGCTTTCAATCACAGACCATCCATCATCAGCAAGCCCATTGAGAGCTTCATTGAAACCTCTGAAAAAGTGGGGAAAAAAAGTGCAACTGTTACTTAAGAATATTCATGGCAATAACCATCAGCTATCTGCCTGTGCTGTTCAAGAACTCAACCTGGTGAGCTTTTGGCTCAGAGCCCGTAAAGCAGCAGGCTGCCGTCCCCATCCAGTTATTACAGAATGGGTATCTTCATGCGCAACCTGCCTAAGATAGCGCAAAGCCTGGATTTACAAAAAATAATAAGTCCATAATCTGATCTGCTATTTACAAGGGCAGCAAGGAAGATTGTTGTTCATGGTGCTGTACCGCCATAGATGTCTTCTGGGCAACCATTGCAGAGGATTCGTAAAATGGACGCACAACTTCAGGCACGCTCCAAGGCTGTGAACACATGAGTAGCTTAAATTTCTACAATAGATGAACTTAAGTGTAGGCGATTGCTATTAGTTATTTGTTTAATCATATTACCTCTAAGTCCATATGATCAACTATGTGTATGATACTTCCTCCACCATCGCTAGGCCGGATCAAGAACCCACTAGGAAGCATCTCACCCCTGATAAAAGGCTGGACAAGAGGCATGCTTGGGCCACCTTGCTTGCTACTGAGCGACCTTTCACACACCTTAAGAGTGAAAAAAAGGTCAAGCAGCTGGCAGATGGATACGTACACATTTACGCACTAACTGCATCAAGAAACTCACCACTAAACTTCCATCATCAAGAATGGAGGTGTACCGCAACAGCCAGAAGTCGCGCGCTGGTGCCAATGTCGTGGGGGCATAGAGCTAAAGACGCCACAAAAATAAATTTAAATCGAAGAACATGATACCTAAGAACAAGGCTATTCTCTTCCTAAGTTTTAAAGAAGAAGCAGTTCGTACCTGCATGTAGAGAAGCTCAATCGTGCCATTGTTACCGGCAGGCAGAACATTCACCACTTCCATGGAACGGCAATCGCGTAGCCACAACGGCCGATCCTTGAGGATTTCAGCAACCTGAATAGACACAACTCAACACTGAGTTCTATGTACTCAGCCACATGGGGATGCAGGGAAGTGAAGCAAAGACGCTTACTTTCGCAGGCTCCATGCCCACGAGGCCGCAAGCTCGCGCAGCAACACCCGCGCAGCCATGCGAGATGGCAATGATTCCAATGGAATCCGGACCAGGCTGCAGGTGACCATGGCAAGAAAGGCTGAGCAAAATCTCAGATTCAAAGCAAGAAAAAACAGGAAATAATTCAGAGGTAACTAACCTTCATCCCAGGCATCTGGACCCACTCGACGGCGGTCCCGGTGGCCTTGGACAGAAACTCCGTCAATGTCTCCTCCGCTATGGACATCAACCTGCACAGACAACGAGCCGTCCATGTCGCATACAGGTTGCTAGGTAGGCGAAAGCGTCGCAAAGGCAAAGGATCACGGGCTGGTCACTAGCCAGTGGCCAGCCCAGTAGACTAGTAGCCAAGAAAGAATGGCGTACCCAGCAGGGCTCGCGTCGCGCGGCTGAGCCTGCGGTTGCGCCGCCGCCACGTTCTGCTGGCCGCTGGTGACGACCGACTCGCAGCTCGTGTCCGTCGTCGTCAGCCCCGCCTGCAACGTACATCGACGGCAGAGGAGTTAGTGGGGACGAACGGAGAGTTGGGTTTGCAATAGGAAGAGGAGGTGAGAGGACTCGAGAGAGGCACAGGCACGTACGCTCTGCGTCTGCTGGCGGTAGTAGCCGTTCTCGTAGACGAGCTGCGAGACCTGCTTCTGCAGGCGGTCGTTCTCCTCCATGAGCAGCTTGTTCATGGCCGTCAGCTTCCGGTTCAGCGCCTGCAGCCGCGACGACTCCTTCCGCTGCTTCTCCCGGCACCTCCATGATGGCAGGATAATTCGGATCAGGAACGGAACTGATCGACGGGCGCCATGGATCCAAGAGAAAGAGGAACGAACATGACGGCCTCATTGCCATGATGAACTAATTTGATTTACCTGCGGTTCTGGAACCAGACTTTGATCTGCTTAGGGTCGACGTTGGCGAGGACGGGGCAGTCGCGGACGAGCTGCTGGCGGCGCAGCGAGCTCGGCTTGGGGCACTCGTAGTAGAGCCGCTCCAGCGCCTCCACCTGCTCCGGCGTGTACCGCACGTACTTGCTCGCGTCCATGGCCGCCGCGGCCTCCTTCGCCGTCACCATAGACGAGACGACAAGAAATCTCCCTAGCTCCCCGGTCACGCTCGCGGCCCGCCGCCGGCCGCCGAAATGCCAAGCCAAGAACTCAGGCACTACCTAGCAGCTCACCAACGTCTCCGCTAGCTAGAGCTATGGCGGGAGTAGAGCTTGGTAGCTAGCAGCCTAGCACGCACTACCTGTGCGAGCTCAGAATAGCAGTCAGCTGAGCTCTATCTAGTAGCTCAGGCTAGCCCCCGTGCGCTGGTCGTGGCACGCGAGCATTGGCGACGTGGGGATCAAGTTGGGAGAGGAAGAAGGACGCCGACGCATGTGGCTGGGGCGTTGGTAGGAGTAGAAGAATAGCATGGGGTCATGGGCGGAGGGGGCGAGAGGCCATGGCCGGAGCACCGGTGCCGCTTTCCTCTACCGCCCGGACATCGGCAAGCACGAGGAGGATTGGTGGCGCCTCTGGAAGCGGGCCGGAGCTGGGGAGGGCTTCACACGATCGAGCCGCTTCGCCTTCTTTAAACGAGACGGGGATCGGCCGTGGAGCCCCGCTGCCGCTTCGCAGCTTCTGCTCCCAATAATTTTCTGGAAAACGATGGTTCCGTGCTGCCTCCTGCAACTTCAATCCTGCCACCTGTGGGACTACTCAACAAATTGTTTTTAGTAGCATTCGCCGAAAGCAACGTATATTTTGGAGAAAATGCTTATACTACATGATAATTTTATTTTACTCGTCAATCCGGGTGGTTTTTTGGAAATACCCAAGCCCCGTTTAGAACGAAGCAAATTCACAAGAAACCATTTAACCATTGCAGATTTTCTTCAAAAAATTCATGTGATATTAAAAGTAGATTCAGATAACGGTGTCTATATTCGGACTAATTGCAGAGATCACTAGACCAGATGTGAATTTTGGGTTAGGGTTCAGGACAGATTAGCGAAGCGGCGAGCTGGTTTGCCACAAATAATTGAGAGCTTTCTGCACATGCTTTAGGAGAGATTCGAAGCTTTTCTTTTCTTTTCCATTTCTTTGTTTTTCTATCGGTAGAATAACCTGCATCTTTTCCTTTTTCCCGTCACGCCGATAGAGAGAGAGGGGAGAGGAGAGAGGAGGGAACAAAAATAAAAATTCAGCAGCAGTGCTTAAAGGAATCCCTTTCCCTTTTTCTTTTAGCTCTCCTTTTAATATTTTTACCAGCGTTGTACTCAAGACATTCCCACCTGACTCAGGGCGTGAATTCTCGATCCCCTAAACATATGTCTTCATGGAATTTCGTGAATTCGGTAGTATATCATATTGCTCATTGCACGAGCTGCCCCCTGGATTGACCGCCGTCCTCTATACATGCATAATCCTATAAATTTTCTCCTCCATTTTAAAAAATTAAAAAATTCTACTACTGCAATTTTCCATTATGAAAATAAAATCTTTTTTTCGTAACTACTTCGTGCAGCTGATTGATGTAAGTAGAAAATAATATTTGGAGATCAAAACCAAGCACCGAGAATGAGCATACAACCTGTCTACGACTAAACCAAATGGTCGATGTAAATGAATTGTTCATATTACTTTTGGATTGAACCGGTCGATGAATTAATCTTAATACGAAAGATGGTCCTCGAGATTGGAGACTGCAGCAGGGCAGGCAAGGCAAGGTCTCTTTGGCTTGGATTTTTGAAAGGCACGAGAGGGGTAGGCAGAGGCAGGTTAAAATACATCTGGTCCGGTTGCGCGGACGCAGAAGACCCGAGTGGTGAAAGCGGATTTTTCTCGGCATTTGGAGCCCGATTAAAGGCAGCGATCCGCACCCGCCATGCCAGATCCGCGCCTCGGTAGAAAACTAGAAATCCGCCCAGGCTTTCCTTTTTCTTTCCTCGCTTCTTTTTACTGACAGCCAGGCTACCGCCAGGCTTGGTAAAAACGTTTCAGATTCACTTTCACAGTTTCACCTGCACAGGGCGTCGAGCCTGTCCATTGAGGTCAGCTCACATTGCCGACAGCTCTATTATGAAGCGACTTCGAGGAGTACGTACAGTAGCCGGTGTCCATGACATTTCCCTGAAACTGTTTTCGTCTGTGGCACACGTGTGATATTTAGTAGGAAGCACGACGGCCCCTCCAGCATGGATGCATGAATATGACTATGCAGAAAAATTCCATTATGAGGATGCGATTTTTTTTTTGTACTCCATGATTCAGTGCTTGTTTTCGGCGGTTAGCTACTGGCCCCTCCAATACTTGGAACAGCTTAGCTTGTTGTGGCAGACACTCAGTCACTCACTCAGACTCAGATTATGATTCCATTTTCTTTTATTTGCAACTCCTGTGGTTATGATTCTAAGCCATCATTAATGTCTTTCTAGGGTTTTTTTTTGGAAAAAAATTATTCTGCTGCTAGTATATCCTTCCATACGAAACTAAGGAGTGTGGAACATGTATTCCATAGCTGAAAACAAAATCAAGATTCTTCTAAAAAGAAAGGAAGATCCACTGTCTAAGTTTTACTACCCATCCCCCATCACACGCAGTGCCAATATGCTCTAAATTGTTTCCCCTTTTTGTGAGCATATAGTTCTGCAGAAAAAACACAACTCTTTCACAATAATAAGTGAACCTAATGATTATAGTCGTCTCGAGAATTCTCGACTAAAAAGTACTAGACATTTCTGTTTGAATCTAACAGAAAACGAATTGACGTTCATTTACTATTTTGTGCACCTGAACAAGTATACTTGGCAATGATGAGGTATTGGTACTAGAAATACGGATACACCGTACCCTACATGGTCGACCGAGCCTGGACCCTGGAAGGAGGAAAGTTGCAGGCTATCAGCCTGACAGCTGCAAGCCAACCCACTATTCAATACTGGTCCACATGGCACTTGCCAAGACCACACTTTCTCTCATATCAAAACTCAAAAAGGGATCCTCCGTGTTTTTCTTTTCTGTGAGCAGGGGAGATACTCTATGCTTGCAAACATAAGAAAATGCAAAAGCTGGGCAAAGCTAAAAAGCTAGGGCTTGTCCTATCCCACTACCAACCACTTAACTGGGTCTGACGTGTCATGGCCTGGATATGCACTCCTTTTGTGTTATTCTAAACCAATCACCTATCCAACCCAACACCCAATTTGGCGTCCCCAGATTTGCTACACCGTCCCATGGTGACCTTATCAAGGGACCCCACATGTTGAACATCCAACTAACCTAGCTTTTGCACAGTATTATTCTAAGTCCCCAGCACATCACCAGTCCCTCCTTTTACTGGGCAATCAGGCATTCAGGCTTTCTTAATAATAGCACCAAAATCAGACTTTTCCTCCACTTGATAATGGTGGCGGCCAAATCGAATGCTTTGGGTTTTTAATTAGGGTTATCAGAGAGCACTAGGTATATTTAAGGTGTAAAACAGCTAGGAAAAGCATAGGCATGGAAGATAATGAAATGGAATGGAGAGGAGCCAGGAAGACCTACCGTGCAGGCCACTAACACTCGGAAAAGGTGGGGAGCCAAACAAATTCCGGGGCACCCCTGCTCAGTGGAAATGAATGGTGTCTGAATTGACTGCTGCTGCAGTGACAAAATATAGTCGGCAAATCATTACAGAAAATCTCTGCAGGGCAGTAAAAATTCCATAATTCAGTAGCTGACAGATGGTAAGATGCAAATCGTGTTTTTCACCACAAAACAAGGCCTCGATTAAGAGGGTATAAGCAAGATTATCGAATAATACAAGCCTCAAGATACCCTGAAGTGATTGTTGCCACACAGATGTTCGGTTCCACGACAAAAAGGGAAACGTCCCCCATCCTTGTGAGACATCTGGGATAGATGATAGATCCTGTGACAGGATGTATTTGATTACCAGGTGTACCATAGACAGTGAAGTGAAAAGGACGGTGAAAGTCATCTCTGACTGAACTTACAGGTGGATAGGTATTCAATCAATCGTCTGTCAAGGTCAAAATGCTGGCAAAGAAGTTTCTGCAAGAAATACACAAGCACAGTATTAACCATCTTGCGCAAAAAGCGATACCACAAAGTAGGAACACGTCAACAATCCTTGATATAATTGAGAGAGTTTCACGCTGGGCCATTGAGAATGACTCGATAGCTAACTTAAGTTTCAGGAGTTCTATCATTGGTGCGTCAATAAGTTGATCACATCAGTACTTTGATTGAAGTACAAAACCATATAACCAACCCAGATGTTCTGTGAAAACTAAAATGAAAGTGAACTGGTGTGTCAGACTGCATTTCTTGTTGTCTTCTTGCAAACAATTCTTTAGGTAGGCCACATTTCATAACTTCAATTTCACCCATTTCTTTTGTGTTTCCTTAAGCCCACCATCCAAACTAACTTATCTCCCTTCTACCTTTTATATTTCAGGATCATGGTTATCTGTTAACCACCAATTGGAATAAAAGCCACATAAATAGTATACTACTAACAAAAGGGATAAGTTCTTCAAAGAACATATATGAAAAATAATATGTTTACAGCTATGCATATAGTTGCATAAACTATAGAATAGTGTTCATAGTGTTAAGTCCCTTACTAAAGGAGTAAAGGACATGCTGATCAAAATGATAAAATTCCAAAGCAGTGTAAAAGTATGAAGGCTGATACAAAAAAAAAAGGAATTATGATAAACTTATCAAACCATAAGAACAAGAAGTGAGGAAAATAACCTTAGTAACTTTCGGCACAAATACTTTTGATTCACTTGTTACTTCCGGGAACCGAGCAACTTCAGTCGCCTTGTCAAACAATATGTAAGTGGGAAGATGATCTGTTCAATGAAATCCAATAGATGGAAAAGGACTAAGAAAGTGCTCAGTGCATAAAGTGATGAATTAACAGAGCACATATGACTGAAATGCAATCACTCTCCAAACCAAACAGATGACAGTAAAAACAAAGCTGACAAATTAACCAAAAAAATTACCCCACATGGATATGCCAAACTTTGCTGCAGCATTGGGAAAATGCCCAAGGTCAATTATTCCAAAAGAGATGTTCTTGTTGGAGTATCTGCATTAATATAATGTGAAATGCAATTAATAGAAAATATGAGCTATGCTATATTCAGGAGAAAAGGAAGGTATTGAATAGTTTATTAAACCAATTTGCAGATATTGACTAGGAAGCATGTCGGTAAAATGATGTATTTCTTTCTCAAATACTAAAATAGTGTATTTCTTTCCCAAATACTAAAATAGTGCATTTCAAGGGCAACTAATGGTTAGTAGCATGTTTTCCTCGATCTGGCAGGAGAACTGTCCATCCATTATGTTAAGAAGGAATAAGTGGTCCAATTACATTCAAGAAAATAAACTAACTAGGACCACATGGCCCCTGAACAAAAAGAAAATCCGCCAAAAACTAAAGTAACAAACTCAACTGGTGGGGAAGATTTAACGCTTCCAGTTGAGTCTCAGACTCTCATCACACAAGGAGACTTTGCTGTAGGATCTCAATACTACTATACAGTACAGAAGAATGGAAACTTCACAAGGGATTGAACAATCAGAAAATTCAATGAATGCTTACATATTAGAGAGTTCAGGCAGAACTCTGCTTGCTTGTATACACGTTGCTGAAAACGAAGTTCGAAATTCAACCTGTTTAGATTAAAATAGCAATATCCAGTCATGTACTCATTTACAGAAGACTTCACACTGATTTTTTTGCTGGGGCCATACTACAGCTGTCAAACAAACAAAAACTGTAGTTTTAATCATAGGCACCAAAGTTATATAGAAACAACTGTATTTTTCAAATTTAGTTGCACATGCACATTTACTCAAGGAATTCAACTGATTGTCATCATTCTATATGAAATTCTTCCAAGGGTCCTACCAACTTCATAGGATGAGAGCCTACAATTATACAGAAGTGTAAACGAACAAAAACTATAGTTTCAATCATAGGCGCTAAAGTCATATAGCAACAACTGTATTTTCAAATTTAGTTGCACATGCACATTTACTTAAGGAATTCAATTGATTGCCATCATTCTATATGAAATTCTTCCAAGGATCCTATCCACTTCATAGGATGAGAGTGACACTTCTGTATAATTGTAGGTACCTACAGGCTACAAGCCTTGAACAAATAACAGAGCAGGAAGAAAATTGCAAGTTAATGAAAGTGGGGAGATAATGACTAATAGATGAGAAAATATGTAAATAAATTAACAGCCAAAATCGTAATTTTAGGTACCTAGAGGCTACAAGCCTTGAACAAATAACAAAGCAGGAAGGAATTTGCTGGTCAATGAAACTGAAACTGGGGAGACAATGATATTAGATGAGAAACAAGTAAACTAATTACCAGCCAAAATCGTGATGTTGGCTCTTCAGTTAGCAGACTTTCAAGTTGCAATGGGGTCAAGTGATTTGAATGGCCTAAGCAAAAAATAAAAGAATCCCAGTTAACAGAAA
Organism: Panicum miliaceum; assembly: GCA_032594955.1. Classification (NCBI taxonomy): domain Eukaryota; kingdom Viridiplantae; phylum Streptophyta; class Magnoliopsida; order Poales; family Poaceae; genus Panicum; species Panicum miliaceum. The sequence continues at coordinate 2,356,265 of CM064060.1, read as the reverse complement.
ACGAAGCAGTATTTGAAATCAGAGTAGAAAACAAGGGATGAAAACAAATACTTCTGAACTAGGAAAAAATATGAAAAGCTATTGATTTAGCAGATGAGAGATTCTTTTCGTTTTCATACTGTCATATACTATTTCAGAGCGAACGGGCGCCTAACTGGATTGGTTAGGTGGCCACAATAGCACTCCTTAGGTCCTGGGTTCGACTCCTGGTGGGAGCGAATTTCAGGCTGGGGTTAAAAAAATCCCCTCGCCTGCCTACATGCCAAAGCACATGAAAAGTGGTCCTGGCCCGCTCCGGCACGCACTCACATGGGTTACGGTACAGGGAACGGCACCCCTGTGTAAGGGTGGGGCAGGGGTTTGGGGGTTTTCTTCTCCTGCGTGAGAGGTCTTCTCTTAGTCAATGCCCGGGGGCCATCATACCCCCCGCATGTAAAATTTTTATATGCTATTTCAAAGACTTTTAGATCAATAATATCTTAGAATGAATGTCTCATATATTATTATAAAGATTATCTACCTCTCGCATTTCAAGCTTTTCATGCATAGATAAGCGCTAATATAGGAAACAACTGATATTACAAAAAAAAATTAAACGAAAATAAATGCTCCAACATAATTTCAATCATTAGTACACACATGCTCGCTCACTATTCAGCTGCAAACTTTATTTGTAGTACCAAGTTTGTAATTATTGGTAATTCCAGTTCAAACTCAATGTATTTAGAATAATAATGGGACTTCACACAAAAAACTGGTCAATCTAGTTATGAACACATATGCCTTATTGACTGTACCCAAAGTTGCAAAAAAGAAAGAAATCATTGACCAAAGTCCGGTCCAACCACAATCTAGGACGGTGACATATTGTTCCATTCAGTAAAGGGCCAGTCACCACCAATGTCAGCACTGCATTAGTATGGCCAATTAGGTAACCAAATTCAGGACTCCAAAATTCTTCCTTGTACTAGAAGTTCTCTGAGAAAACTGATAATAGAATGCTCACATTCAGCAATTGCCTCATGATAAATTTGAAACCTCAAACTTAACCAGATTTACAACTTCTTATACTGTTATTAAATCTCATCACTGGCCATTTAACCAATTGATCATAGATAGTTTTAGTCTCATGGAATGAATGAGTAAAATTTTACTAAAAGAGCAAGTTGCAAACGATCACACCAAAGGGTGCATAACATGGATACAATTAAAAAGTAAAAGCACAGCATCGAATACTTAGAGATACAGTTTTCAGCCGTCAGAGATTTACTTATCTGAATATTCTAGTCATATACATAATTAATATAGAATAAGAACGTATAAAAAATACCTAGGCCATCATAAGGTGGTTGTTGAGCTACAGCATATATAACTGCAGGAGGAAAAATATAAGCACAAGTTATGACAAACTCAAAGTATATAAACATTAGAAAAGGGGAGAAAAAGTGAAGCAGTTGAGAACTTGAGATTAGCAAGATCATTGCAGACAAGTGGTATCTCAAATGCTGCCAGTCACTTCTTGCCTTTACATGACATAAGCTGGGGGCATAGTACTCTACAGTTGTAATCATAGAACGTAACAGCAGAAATATTGATAAGCCTACAGCTGAGTAAATCAGGAAAAATAAGGAGCAACAAGCTAATCTCCGTCCAGCACTTCCTATATCAGCTATAAGAAGGTTGTATTATTGTACTTTCTACTTTCTAGTACGCCTAGCTTAAGGGCTCATATAACAAAATCATTCACTTCATATTATCTGGCAGAAACTGACTGATTGCAAAACCAGGCTACCAACAGTGTTGTTGTACAGCAATTGGTTAAGAAATCAGAACGAGCCAATCAGTAATGTTGGGGCGTTCATCAGGCTAAACATCAAACTTCTTTACACGGCATATGAGATAGCAGGGCAAACAATATTTTCCATCCTGCTTACAGAGAAGTAGCCCAATCAGGGTTACTACCTTTATAGTGCTCTACTGATCTATGCATGTATAGAGAAAACAAAAGATACTTCAATAATTTGAGAGGGAAGGGGGGATATGATATATTAAGATTGGTGAATCAACGCTCCAGTCTAAAAGATACAAATTCAGATAAGCCCAAGACTAATAATAGTTACATAGATTGACAAAAATCATCTGTGATAAACTAAACATACCAACAAATCCCAGAAAGTAGCCAAGGGCCAACCAATAATCGATAACCAAAGTAACTGCCAGCAATAAGCCCTACAATGCAGGGAAATTCAGGACAAGGAATCAGAATGTGAATTCGGCAACATTAACTACAGTAATGGGCCAGAATGCTGTAGTAACCTGATTCTATCAAAGAAAACTACAAGTAAAGATTCATTATTTCATATGGGGTCAAAGAACGATGGATAAGAAACCAGGATCATCCCACTTTAGCATACCTTTGCATAGAGCAGTGAATCAGCAATGGATGTTTCCCAGGTTTCCTCTCTCACAATCTGCCAAGCATCAACAGTTTAGTTAGCGAAAAGCATGTTCAGGAGATTTTACACGATTCATCATCTCATATCAAGTAAAGAATGTGCTCCACTTCCAGGCTTCCAGCAACAAAAAGAATAGGTCTGAGCAAGCCTCTTTGCATATTTGCAATATGAGGAAGTATCCCACAATGAAAAGCACAATATTATCCTCACATCACAACCTGCAATGGCATAATTTCTATGGACCTTGCATACTTAATCTGATGGAAACTTACAGCAGACATATCTAATTCCATTAATAAAAACAAACCATGTATCAGCCCCATATTAGTATATGGAAATGTGGCCCATTTTCTTCAAATTTACCACACCAAGCTCAGCATGTTGAGTTGCAGAATAACTGATCTAAAATGTAAAAATAACATACACACAAAATGTTGCCTCGTTTAAAAATAAAACATATGAAGTTACACATGACGGCAATATAATCCAAGTTCAAATCATATGGTAATTCCACAATTTCATCTCTCCGTCTAGTGCTCTCCTATGACCACATCAAATTACAATTTAGAACAACATGGCAGCTAAGACATACTCTCACCAATTTTATCACCAAATCTCATCATAGAATTCAGGAAATAAGTTTACACAGGAATTCTAGTTGGCATTAACCATCGCACCTTCACTACGAAGAGCACGAGGAACACGAGCACTGCCTGGATCTCCTGCAAAAACAAGCACACCAACTCCGATTCGCATGAGCTAGCACAGCTTAATCACCAACCAAACGATACGATCCGGATCGAGCAGTGGGGGATCTCCGAAGCTTACCCGGCGGAGGAGGCGGTCGTGGAGCTCCCCTCCGTCGTCGGCGGCGAGCGCCGCGCTGCGGGCCGCGAAGTAGGAGAAGAAGGCGAGGAGGTGGAGGAAGTAGTAGGGCTCGGAGATGGACGCGTCTAGCCACGGGAACGGGTGGTTCTGCCGCGCCTCGCCGCCGCTCGCCGCCGGCGCCGGCGCCGACGCCTCCGTCGCCGTCGCAACCTCCATTTTATTCGAGCGAGGCTTCTCTCTACACTCCACGAAACGGGTCTGGGCCTCCGTTTGAAGTTTAAACCCGACAAGAAATACGCCTCCACAGCAAGCTCGCGTATTTCTTTTCTACGCCTTTTCCGTCGGGAATCAACTACACTCTCCGACTTGTGGGCTTGTGGGCCCTATTTAGTTTTGGGCCCACATGTTGATGATACAAGCGCTATGCTGGTTGCTTTGCCTTTGCCTTCACACCACACGCGACGCTTTTTCTCCATTAAACCCCAGGCGGCAAGGCACTTCGCTCGCGCTCTCTCTCTCTCTCTCTCTCTCTCTCTCTCTCTAGGGTTTCCGCCGCCGCTCCTCCTCGCCGCCGGGATGAGCGCCGCCAGGCCGGACCACCGGCGCCACCACCCGCCGTTCCTGCGTGACCTCTCGTCCCCCATATCCTCGTCGTTGCGGTTGCCCCCCGCCTCGCTCCGGCGCGAGACACAGGCCTCCACTCCGCCGCCGCCTCCCCCGCTGCTCTCCCTCGATGACCTCTCCCACCTCTCCCCTTCCCAGCAGCCGGCCACGCCTCCTCAGGCGACGATGACCCCCTCACCTCCGCCGCCGCGTGGCGCCGGCCTCTTCGCATCCCCGCTGCGGTCCAACGGCTCGCCTGCCCCCTCGGCTTGGTGGCCCCCCTCGGGGGAGGAGAAGCCCAGGGAGGGATCGCCGATGGATGGCGTTGTTCAGAACCAGCAGCAGTCCCCAACGACGCCGTCGGGGCAGCAGTCGCAGCAGCAGCAGAAGGTTGCGCTGATCACGCTTCCTCCGCCTAGGGAGGTGGCGCGGCCAGAGATGCCCAGGGATTCGGCGCCTGCTTCTGGGCAGGTCGACGAGGAGGAGTGGGTCACCGTTTTCGGGTATGTGGCCTCGTCCCTAGCTAATTCGATGGAATGGATGTATGAATTATTGTAAAATTGGTTGCATGTTCTGTGTTGGGAAAACATTAGATATACTTCTTAGGGTGGTTATGGCTAAGTGTATATGGAATTGGGAATGTTTCTTCTTTGGATGTAGTAAGTCTATGCGGTTTGTGAGATCCATGTGATGGTACAATTGTCAGCATACATGTTTATTTGAAATTCATTTGTTTTGTTGAGTTCAAACTCATGATGTTGCCAAAGTGGTTACTGTTGTTAAAGATTGAAATGCAGATTTCTAAGAATTTGTACTATCAGGATATAGACATTTGACCAAAGTAACATATCTCCAGAGAACATAGTACAGTAGGGTCCAAGATTGCTGATGCCTACTTAGAAACCTGACCTTAACTGGAAACAAGAGATTGGAATTAGCATCATTTTGACTACTTAGGTTGGATTTTCTTTGTTAATGCTTGAAGCACACAATCAGTGTCCAAACATGAGATACCTACTAGCCAACTATATTGACTAATTGGCAATTGGCAACAAGGAACTTTAGAGATCGCTTCTTGGAAGTTGGAATGTTTGCAGTGGGGGTTTGTTAGTTGTTACCCATGTTGGAACATAATACATTAATATCTCCCCTCGAGTGAATTTGTAAATAAATGTGGTCTGATTTACTTTTGGTGACTTTATTGACCAAGATAGTGCGTAGTATTTAACGTGATTGACAAGCTCAATGGCAATTGATGGAATTTGTTAGCGAGGTTGTTATAGTTGTTGTAGCCTCATCTGCTGAAAATTAACATTTGGAAAGGAAATCATGCCCAGATGGATATCAAGAGGAGTTAATATAGTAGAATCTACTAGTACAGTTGTAAACCAGGATACCTTATATTTGTTGGTTTGATGATGTATGTTGGTGTACACTCCCTCATCAGATCATAATCTGCTAAGCCTATGTGATAAGAGTGTTTAGTGCTCATAACCATTGCATTGGTTGCCCTCACCCATGATGATTATTGCCTTTTGTTGTTGTCATACTAATAAAGTTGGTTAGACGTTGCTGGGAAGTGGGAACATGAATGTATGAATTTATAGTTTTGAGTGCATGATTTTGGAACTGAGGAAAGGAAAATCTCAACAAATATTGATTAAGCAGAGTTAGAATCTTCTCTTTTACTGATTCAGTATGTAATTTAATTTTTCACCTACATTCACATGCATTGCTGCGCTATACATTTAGACTATGTTCAGATATAGATGCCTATACTTTGGTTGATCGTTTATTTGTTTTGTTTCGAAAAATCATGACTGTATAAGACAAAGCGTACCCCTTGTGTGTTTGATGCTTTGAACATCTTTTGAGCTTTCCATAGTCTGACTTGAATGGGATTAAGTAAGGTTGGATGCCAGTGTTTTTAGGATGTATTTGATTTTTATTAATCTTCCATCCTATTTCTGCCAGATTTTCGCCTGGTGATACTAACTTGGTGCTGCGAGAATTTGAGAAATGTGGGGTAGTCCTGAGACACGTGCCTGGTCCAAGGGATGCGAACTGGATGCATATCTTGTATCAGGTAACTATCCACTGTTCTACTGTTTGAGCACTGACAGCACAGTTGATCTTTTTTCCCTACATTTTACAGAATTATCTATTTATCTTAGGACAAGCCTAAATCAAACCAATGCAGTAGGTGTCATTGTTATATGCTGGACTAATTAGACTTCTACCAATGAAGTAGGTGTCACTGTTATATGCTGGACTAATTAGAATTCTATCAATGAAGTGTGTGTCATTGTTATAAGCTGGACTAAGTAGACTTCTAAGGTTTTATTGGGAACATCAGAACATGTTGAATGGAAGTGATCCCTGATTGTATGGATCCTGAAGAATCTGTTGTACTCCCTCCGTTCCAAATTGTAGGTCGTTTTGGCAATTCTAGATACATAGATTTTGCTATGTATCTAGACATAGTGTTTATCTAAATGCATAGCAAAAAATTATGTATCTAGATTTGCCAAAACGAACTACAATTTGGAACGGAGGGAGTATGTGTTAAGCTGATTGAACCTAGTAATCACATTGTATGTTTTCCAGACATACTGTGTGATTATAGAGAGAAAAATAGATAATGTGATTAGGGGGTTCCTTCAGGAATGTAGTGATGTTAATCTTGGCTGCGTAAACTTATTTGAACTATCCAACACGTGGTGTGCATAGGATATCATTGGTGTGCCTATATACCTTGATTAGGGGGTTCTTTTCCAACATTTTAACTCTTTCCCCTGTTTCCCTTTCTTTTTCATTCATTATCTTGATAGTTGCCTACTTTAATATTGTTCTTGCATGATAATAACAACAGAATAGGTCATTTTATTATCGTAAAAAGCAGCTAACCACGCCATTTTCTGGCTGGCATGTAGTTTAGGATGTTATGGTGCAGTAGCACTGCCTTAGGTGACACAATCGTTTTCTGCCGACCCACCAATAATGTTCTAATGCTGGACTCACATGCTTGAGATGAATAATGGACAAATTATTTATCAATGCAAAGAAATTAGCTAGAAGTTCTTGTTCTATCACTTCTACTTAGTGCAGGTTGACATGTATTCTATTGTTCTTATGTTTAGAGCCGACATGGTGCACAGAAAGCACTCGCGAAACATGGGCAGCAGTTAAACAGTGTTCTTATTATTGGGGTGAAGCCAGTGGATACATGGCAGCGACAGTACCTGAATGAGAACACCAACCAGAACTATCAGGGCAGTGCAGCAGTCCCATTTCCATCACAACCTGTAGCACCAAGCAGCTTTGCGACCAGAAACTCACTAGCACCGTTGCCTAGCAACTCGATGCCAAATGGCAGCTGCAATGAGAGCAGTCGTGGTGCTTCTGGAGCCATTGCTTCACCTTCAAAGTCCGTCTTGTCCAAAGTCATGGACTTGATGGTTGGCCTTTAAGTTCCACTATTAACTCATCTAGTGGCTACCTTTTTTGTTATTTTGGCAATTCTAGGCCAAACTGAGGATCACTTATAAATGTAATGTTGATATTTTTGTCACCGTGGCTTACATTGGGTATCAATGCACAGGTTGTGTATTGTATCATTGTATGGCACCCCGACTATGGTGTAAACTGTAATAGGACTCGTGGTTGCAAATGTTGGTGGAATTGACTCGTTGGTGGATGTTGGTGGAATTAACTCAGTGGCGGCAAATGCTCTGTTCTGGAGCCATTCTTCTCTGTGACAATACTTTACCCTACCTGTTGTGATGCTATGGATGTTTTCCTTTCCTTTGAAAAAAAAGGTCTTAAAGTGATGTGATGTTGCATAGTCTATTAATCTAACACGCTAGCTGAGTAGCAAAAGTCAAATGGTTATACTGATACAGTGCAAGGTCAGTAAGATGGGTTCTTAATTTTGAACTCATATGAGGTCTAATGATTCTGACTTGTTTGTTAAACATGTATTGCAAGTTTGCAACCTGTTATAAAGGATTTGATCTACGGAATGATATCCTGTCTCATAAAGTCAAACTGGGAATGGGATATTAATTGTTCCCCTCCAGGAAACAACGGATCTGGGTCCTATTTGTTCCGCTGTTCTCTGTATCTTGCTCGAACTAAAAGAAAAGAGGGTTTGACCTCTTGTTTTTGTGAGGTCGGCGTAGACTTGTCACAGACATTCTCAAATCTCACGGCTACATGATAAAGAAATATGAAATTGTGATGGTTGAAATAAAGAGGTCAATGGTGAGTTGGGAAGACTCGTGGAAAGTAGCCTTGAAACGCTGGACGTGCGTAAGTCAAATCAACTCACTGATTAACATTACTAGTACTAAGTATAGCTAGAAAAATATATAGCGCTCAATTGAGGACACACCTTGCAATTAACAAATTCCAAGTACGTCCTGTGCTTACGAGTCTGAATGCCAGCACGTTGTTTGGACAAATCAACTACAAATAAAGTACAGGAAATGTCAAAATAAATTTCTTGTTATATAAAACCTCCTCCCAAACGGTAGCCTTTGCTGCTGGAAATAAAATTAGATGTCAACGGATAACGTGTACCTGTTTGAACAAAAAAAAGAATATCTTTGCAAATTAAGTACTAATCGAAGAGAAAAAAAATAAGTTCAAAGCTAGAATACTTCCCAATCTGTATACTTTAATCAGGAAGCCTGCCTTTCTCTGCTTCAGATACCGTACACGACAGCTTGTATTTTTATAGATTCATATGTTTGTCTCGTTGCCAGAACAAGATATGATTTCCATTTTTATAAACATGTGGAAACAGTTTGAGCACGTACTTCAATCCTTTAGTACCGCCAGAGAAACAAATGTTTTTAAAATATGCACGACCATTATTATTGAAGTGTTGCTGTGACACAAACCTTCCAACAGAAATGGAATCACTACTTTCATATTCCAGATTTCATAATCTCGTAATCAAGAGATTTGCCCATTGGGAAGTGAGAGGTGGACATTTTGTCTTTCTTAATCAAGTGGTCACTAATGCTGAACAATCATTGTCAGATAGGGTAATTAACGACCTGATTGAAACATACCATCACATAGTTTAGCTCAAACCTGCATGACCTACAGCATTATTAAAAGGACGCTTCAGATACTCCTAAGGTACAGCCAAAGATTATAGATACATTTGCAGACATAAAGACCAAACTGTTCACGGTTGGTGGTACTATTTGAAACACTTTTGTGCATCAGAATTCCAAATCATTTAAGTTTTCTCATCGATGGGGCATTTGATCGTTGCAATTATCTATCAACATTAAACCCCACTGAAGAAAGCTAGCTATCAAAGCTGAATCGGAAAATTAATTTAACATTGACATTCTTCATGACTCAAACGGAAATGCGGCTGGTGACGACAACACCTGTCCGGTATGCCTTGGCACCAACTAAGCGTTGACCGGGTCATGAGTCGCAAAGAATGATGATGGCACGACTCGAAAACGAAAGAAAATAGGAGAAGAAATCCCTATGATCAACCATTTTCTTTTGCAGAAACATGATCAAGCACATTAGCAGTTTCATTTGGTTAACCATGTCTTTGAGATGAATATTTCCATTGTTCTAAACAAAGCACGCTTTGTCTTGCATCTAGGAGACAAGCTACTTAGAATCAACATTAAGTACACGTATAATTAGGTTGTATCTAGATACTTTCACGAGCGTGAGGGTGTACTATAGATTATCTTCCCACGTCTTGTTGTTTATCTTAGTTAGCAAACCACAAATACCATTTGATTAGTTCTCATTGCATGTGTACTTATTACTGTGCTACAAAATAAAAAAGTGCATCCATTCGCACCTAATGCATTAGAATATCTATATGATGGTATGCCTTCTTATACTTTAACAAAATTAAACTAACTCAAATAAAATGAACATCACCCTTTGTTTGCTTTGATGTCAACACCAGTCAATTGAGTTGAGTTGTTCATGTACTAACTAACTAGCTCCAAAACACGTACACTAGAGCGAGAAACGAAAACTAAAAGCTTTCTTTAAGATTGAATTTTAATTTCCGCATTAATAAAAATGTAACTACTTTTTAGCCTTAATAATAAGGGGAACCTTTCAAGCATTAGCATCTTGGCTGTAGGTGATTTTGACTCTGTTTCCTCCCAACACGTGTCATAACTTGCATTTCTCGTTTTGTCCAAAACAGCAAGCAAAGAGAAAAGTATGTATCTGAGCTCTGCACCACCCAAAAAAATCATAGTAAAATCCTCCCCCACCTTCCTGATCTACTCTATTCAAGATTTCAAGTACACTGAGCCAGCCAGACCCCAGAGAGGGTCTGCAGTTAGTGGCAGTCATGTAACAGGATCTGGGTAATCTTGAAGTAATCCATGGCCGCCCTACACGTGTGCCCCAGATGGCAACAATGTTCCTGTCTGCTGTCGCCCGTCGAGCATTCGCACACTGTCGCCGCTGAACGATGGTCGTACGCAGCAGTAACTCTCAAGGCCGTTACCACGGAGCTTGCTTCACAGTCACCTCCACAGGTGTGTGGCTTCCATGTTCCACGACAGGGGGAAGACTGGAGAGAGAGAGAGAGAGAGAGAGAGAGAGAGAGAGAGAGAGAGAGAGAGAGAGAGAGAGAGAGAGAGAGAGAGAGAGAGAGAGAGAGAGAGAGAGAGACCGCCCTTTCCACTCAGCTCCACGCATACGCTGTTTCCCCGTCGCAGCGACAGGGGACGAGGCACCTGGCGCCCCGCGAAAGAGACCACACGGCCTCTTCGGTCCTAGCCGAGCCAAAGTCCGGTCGCGCCATGTCGAATTCAGAACGAACACGGTGGCGAGCGTCCGGGTCGCGACCAGTCGAAACAACACCGAGAGAGTGAGAGAGAGAAAAAAATCAGCTTTGTCTCATCCCTCGACGTGACATGCCGGATGCTCACAGCTGCTATGGATGGCACGGAGATGTGGGTGTCCCTACTCCCTACCTCCTGAGCACGATCTGCTCCAGCGCCTCTGCACGGCGCCATTGAACGATCTGGAGCCCCCTGGGCCGTCAGATGCGCCCGGAACAGGCGACATAGGTGTTCAGATCAGATCACAGCTGGTTCATTTGCATCGCCTCAATAATGCTGCCGATGCTTCCAGCTCCAGCTGCTCCTGTGGCACACAAGTTCATGCACCCATGAACTCGATCCCTGGCGCCTACGATTTACCTGGAGAGATCGGTTTGTTTTTGTTTAAGTTGTCTTCCAGGGCAACTTCCTCGCATCCATTCACTCATTCATTCACCAAATCTCCTTGTGGATCTAGCCTGAGCTGTACAAACAAATCGGTCAATGCTCTGAGGAATTGCTTCCCACAACGTTCAGAATCCGGCCAGAACCAACGATTCCATTTCATGGCGAACCTGTTGCTCGATTACCTGCTCCCCTTGCTAACGGTTCCCTTGTTCCTACCAACGAATGAATTCACAAGGTGATTTGACACGTTTGCCTTTCGATTGACGACTAGCAAAGTTTCTGATGGTAAAGCAAAGGAAACCATGGTAAACTTGATTGACACATGCATCTGCGAACAGGTTTAATGATTGGTTGGTGCTTGACTAGCCGTGTGATGGTGTGGTATGATCATATCAGAGGCAAGAAATGGATAGAGTGAACCTTATCTGCACCCCCGTAAAGCGATAGGAACCCACACAAATTAGTCGAAACAGATATGGAGTAAGGGTCTCACAATCGCAGTACTGTGAGAAGATTGTTCTGATCATGATGTCATTCGGATAAAAACACCTGTATGGAAAGTCAATAGCAGCAGCACTGTGAAAATAGATGATCTCATAGGTGTCACGTGTCAGTAAAGAAGATTACTTATCATGCTGGATCAAGTAGATGTCACTTTCGCGTAACTGGATTATCTCAAGTGTGTTTGATGAGCAACTTTCTTTGAAAACACCATGGCATTGCCAAAGTCGGCAATGTTATATCTCTAGCCTCCGAGTATCATTTTCTTGCGTCGAGAACCCATAAGATTGTGACACGCATCATGGTAAAAATCGCATTTTTTTACATCAGTCTCAGCATTTTCACAAAGCTAATATACCTCACATCAAACTCGCAGTCCAAAAGAATCAAATGAAAATCACACAGTTGAAGCAGCACTAGAAGAAAATAAAAACACACAAGCCAAAAAAACCAAAAAGGGAAAACCCATGTACAAAGCAGCTTAGTACTCCCACAGGAGGGGCTGGAATCCGACGGCGTCTAGCCCGTCGTAGGGCGTCCACGGGTGATCGGACGGCCCGAACTCCACGACGTCCTCCACCCAGAGCGGCGCCAGCTCGTCGAACACCAGCTCGCCCACCTCCACCTGCGCCGGCTGCCGCTCCTCCGGGCTCGGCTCCGGCTCCGGCTCGTCGTGATGATGATCATTGGGGCCAGCTGGTCGTTGGGCGCCGTCCGCCGCCGCCGCCGCTGCACAACCCGCGGCCGGCGCGAGGACGGGGGAGGAGAAGGAGGAGGAGGAGGAGCCGGTGCCGGCAGCGGCGGCGCCGCCGGGCTGCTGCCTGTGCTTGTGCTGCATGAGCGCGGCGCGCGCGGCGGCGGCCTGGACGTCGCGCGGGGCGAGGGACGCGGGGCGCGGCAGCGCGGGCGCGAGGTCCGGGAAGTTCAGCACGGCGCGCGCGCCCTTGATGCTGAGCGCGGCGACGTCGTGCGCGCGCGCTGCCATCTCCGGGCACGGGAAGGTGCCGAGCCAGATGCGCGACTTCTTGCGGGGCTCCCTGATCTCCGACACCCACTTGCCCCACGCCCGCATCCGCACGCCGCGGTACGCCGGAGCGCCCGCGCCCGCGCCCTCGCCCCCGCCGTCGTCCGCGCGCGGCCGCTTACTACTACTCTTGCCTCCGCCGCCGTCGCCGCTCTTGCGCGAGCTGGAGGACGTGGAGGGGGAGGAGGAGTAGGACGACGTGGACGAGGTGTCCGAGCTCAGGTCGCTCATTGCCGCACGCGCCGAGGCGATCAGACCACGTCGATGGCTAGCTGATGATCGAGCTCGGTCAAGTCGTGTAGTACGACAGGAAGAGAGAGGTGTTATAGTGGTTGCAGATAGAGGAAAGGGGGCGGGGGTTGCTGGCTGTATAAGTAGTAGCCGAGAGAGGCCGCCGAGGGCGGGGAGGGGTCACTGGTCAGGGGGAGGAAGAGGAGGCCGGCCGGCCCGTCATCAGGCGGATGGAGAAGCTGGGGGTGGATCGATGGACGGAACGGAAGCGCGCGGGCGTACGTAACAGTTAGGGTAACAGCGACGCGTGAGCGGACAGCAGAGCTCCGCTTCCCATGGCTGGCACCGCATGAGTACGCGGCCATTGCTGTCTCGACGTCTGGGTCTAGGGGGGCTGGAGCAGCTGGATGGCCGGCCGGATGGCTGGCGCGCGGCCGTGGTAGTACGACGTGGCCATGCCGATCGATCCCGGCCGCTGCTTGTTTACTAGGAGTAGTAGTCAACTCGAACGATCGATCGGCCGGCACGAGGACATGCGAGTGCTCGGGCGCACGCCCTCGCCATTCCGCCGCCATTATTCACCCATCCTTCCTTCCATCCACCGCCAGCCCATATGATATATTCACTGTTCGACCAGGCGGGATATTAATCTATTTTGTCAGCGGCTAGGCGGTGTGACAGTGAATTCATTCTTCGCCAGGGAAATAAACTGGATGTCTATGAGCAGAGGCTTACAATTATGATGTGTCCAGCAAAAAAACTGTTCCGAGTCGAGAAGTGATCAAAATAAAATGTTTTACAAAATCATGTGGTTTTTGTCGTCATGTTTCCCATTTTTCTACCGTGAGAACCAGGAGAGATGGGTGAACCCGGGCTGTTGCCTGTTGTTGGGCTGCAATAAAGCAGTTATTATTACTGAATAAATAATTTTTAATCGAAAGTGAATAAATAATTTTGGGAATTAAAATCATGCCGGTGATAAATAGGTTGCCCCACCATCACCCAAAAAAAAGAGAAATTGCCCCATAACTTTAAAAAAAAATTAAAGAGCAGACGACACAAGTCGTTTCGTCTTGTATGGCTCTTGCTGTCTGCATTATTAAGTAGGGAATGCGCATCAGATCTTTTGGGGGGTCTCATGCGCCATTAGTAGCAACAACAGCCATTCGTCCATACAGACAGTGACGTGGCGTCGGATCGATCAGTTCGTTCAAACAAATACATGCAAGCGGGAGGTACCTGTCGATCGTCTCGTCAGATGCACACACAGCCCTAGCTGCTGACAGACGGCCTTCGAGAACATTTCCCTGCTGCGCTAATCAGATGATGCAACAAGTGTACTTGCCCAACTGTTTGCACACAGTATCGCGGCACAGTTGCTTAGTTAAAGGATCAAAAAATGTTCCAGAAATTGACTCTCTCCGAGCGACCAGATGAACTGTTTGCGAGCAGACGATGAGCAGCGGCATGCATGGCTTTTGGCTTCCCTTTGAGAATTGAGAAGACAACAACATGACCTGCCTGGCTCGACTAGCTTACAGCAATGCAACCTCGATGAGCAATCATTCATGGCGTACCAACCAAACCCTAGCAAGGTCGATCCAAGCTAAGCACGGTGGGCCAGCGAGAAAATTTTCCACTTGTCATAACGCAAAGCCAGGGGGATCGATCGATCGATCGCAGCGGGCGCCGGGCGGACACCGGCTTAATCTTTGGGACCCGGCCGCTCGCTGATGATGAGAGTATGAGACGGATCAGATCAGGAGCCCTCGGCGATAGTCTGCCGGCGAGGATACGAAGGACACCTGCCGGTTTCATCTGGCGGACTTGCGTGCCTCGTTGTCTCCGATTCCCTTTAATTCACCTCCGATATGATATGATGTCTGAAGGAACAGGATGGCCCTGTTGTACTTTCCTCTCCGGGCTCTGCGCGTGGCTGTGATCTTGGGCTCCGCCGGTAACTCCGGCCTCTGCAGAGGGGTTGCACGCGCGCTGGCGAGGCTGGGTGATCGATGTGGCGGAGCACGGGCTCGTGCTTCAGGGTTCAGAGCAAAGGACACCCCTGTTCAGTTTGCATCTGGTTTTTACTTTTTCATTCACCGCAGGCAGAAATGGTTTTACCGCAGGAAAGGGCTTGGACTACAGAGCAGTGACTAGCTGCAGACTGATTCAGATTTCAGAAAGGTTGGTTCATGCATGGAGGCAGAGGTGGGAGATGGACCGAACGATTTCGTCTGGGACGAGGCAAAAACTCGCCAGATCGCAATGATATGGAATGGACGAGCCAAGAGTTAGCTGCATCGATCGGTCATGCATGCCTAGCAAAACCGAGCCTGAAAGAAATCAGTTGCTTTTGCGATCATTGGCGCGGCCGTGTAGCACTTGCCACGGCGGCGGCGCCACATGATTAGGTGCATTGATTCGTTTCGGTAGGCGCAGCTATCGCGCGCCACCCTTCTTCGTAGCTGAACTGGAAGCGTCGTGGATCTCGATCAGCGGGCTGGGTCGCAGCTACGGTCAACGCATCAATCTCCAGCAGTAACTGTAACTGTTAAGTGTTAACACTGCATTGCTTACAGCACTGCATCGTCTCAAATTCAGCTGTCAGGCCTTGCTTGCAGGATCACTCATCATCGGCGCCTCTAATCTTGACACCGAAGCGATACCAAAGTAGTGTGATACTACTTTTTCGTTGACCCTATACCCACACTGTAACGATGAGATCTTCACCTGGATACCAATATGGGAGACCAACTCTCTACAAGAAACTCAATTTCTCTATTCACAACCCAACAACCCTTACACTTTTTATGTGGCTACCCTACCACACTCTACTCATGCCATCCAATGGTATGTCACTCAATTATCTATGGTGGCTACCTATGCCATCTTCAAATAGCTTCTACTTGACATGACTTGGGGGAGGGGAGTGGCCCCATATATATAGGACTCCATGGCTCATATGGTGTTGTCATGTGTCCACCTTCTACACTCTTCTACAATTTTAGACTTTTCTCCATCTTTATTCTATCATACAAATATCTCTTCTCTAGAACATTTCATACTTCACCATGAAACATGACAACTATGAATCATACATGTCCTCCACTCTTCTAGAACCTTCTTACATTGTCATTATCTTATTATTATCCTTATGGATGGATTATGGATGGATTGTAAAGATAGTTTCTTGTGATTTTTATAATCTTCTAGAATGTTCCAAATATGCATTGCATATATTAACGCTCGATCGAGACGAGACGGTACCAGAGAGGATGTTCCAAATATGCATTGCATATATTAACGCTCGATCGAGACGAGACGGTACCAGAGAGGAACTGATGAGAAAGATCGGCTGAGCCGCCATGGAGCATGCATGGATGCATGCATCTCATGCACACACACACAGCCGGGTAGTTAGCAGCAAGTTGCCAAGTTGGGTAGGATGCTGATGAAAAGGACGGGGAGCTGCGGTTGGGGCAAAGATACGACGACGGACATCTCTGGAACCTGTTTGCTGAGCATGGATGCATGTTGTGTGGTTTGCAATTTGCGTGCCCAGCTGCAAAAAAGCGACAAGTCTGAGCGCACGCTCGCGTGACACTCTTGTGGCCGTGAACAGTTGAGCATTTTTTGTTTGCACACCAAACGGAGACTGCTTGAGCACTCGATCGGCATGACGGCTTTTTTAGACTGTAGCCTGCATGTGTACACACACACACACATCTGTTAGCCGTTAGGTCATGAAAAGGGGGAAGGCCATTGGCGATGCAGCTTCTCGTTGTTGTACTTGCAACTCACGGGCACAGCTACCGGCCAACGGATTCGTTCGTCTGTGCGCGCGCGCGCGCGACCGTGATGCGAGCAGAACTGGTCGAACTTCGACCTCTGAAGCTACTGCAACTGTAATGTACTCCCTGCGTGCGTGATGCAGTACAGTAGCGGTTGGTTTGGCTCCCTGGATGGATCTCGTCACATGGTTCATGATCGAGCGAGGAACCTAGCATAGCAGCCTGTAGGTTGTAACTGTCCGGCCGACCAGAGAGCTAGCATCTCGATCCAGCGCACTTGTGACGCATGGGCACCTAGATCAGGATCAGTGCAGTGCCTGTAATATTTAGTTTATGTATCTCTTCGCATTCATGCACTGAACGAACGGAAGCAGCAGTGCTGTAGCTGTGAAACGAGTACTGATCTGCACTTTGGTTGTCCATGCCATGCCGTGCCATTAATTGGTAGTAGCAGGCACAAGCACTGACGACTGACGAGCGAGCTTGAAGGCGGGTGCGTGCGGCATGGCGGACAGCGCGCCGCCCATCAGCGCTGTCGCCGTCGCAGGCAGTGCAAGCGCATCTGCAGACCGGTGGCCGGCGATTGGGATGGAGCTAGCGCAGGACCAGACCAACCAGCTGTGGTTTATCCGGTCAACCGAACGAGACCGGCCGGCGGACGCAGCCGCTGCGGTGTACGGACGTGGAGCCACCAGCTGGAGCGGCGGTCGGGCGGCGCCGCGTGCGACAAGGACGACTCGCCATGGGCAGATGGGCTGCAGCTGCAGCGGGGCGGCACAACAGCGCGCGCCATGGGCCGCAGCAGATGGGCGCCAAGGAAGGAAGGTTCGCTGGACTTAGCCCACCATCTAACGGAGCCGCCGCGCCCTCCTTCGTCCGCTGAGAGATGGTGTGGGGCTTCCGATATTGGGCCTGATACTCCAAATGAACGACACCCAGCCCAGCCCATAATGCCGGCATGTACGCGTGTCGTCTGGATAACATGTAAGAATGTTTTCCGTTACGCAATGGAAATGGAAAAAAGGAGCAGAAACAAAAATACAACGCTGGTGCTTGAAGCTAAAACGAAATATGTCTCATCGATCCGGAGTTCCGTCGGAATTTTAAAAAGGAAGGGACGCAGACGAGGGCATCTCGTATGTGCGGCTGGATTTGACGGCGGGCACCGGAGAAATTCGCTGCGATTTGGCGAGCCTTCACTGGTGGTGCTCTCGCTTTTGAACTTATTCCTAGCGTGGTGGCTGGCGAGGGACGGGAGGCGACGGCGACCCATGGTCATGGATTGGAGCAGAGGTCAGAGGCTGTGTGTATAGACGCGGCGGCGGCGTCTGGGAAATAAAGCGGGTGGAATAATGGGAGGGGAACGGCTAGCGGGGAGATTCCTTCCGTGCGGCGGGTGGCGGGCGGGCGGCCTCCTTGTCCTTGGAGCGCGTGCCGGCCGCGCGGAGCCGTGCATTCCATCCGGCGTCGGCATCTTTCTTTCTTCTTACCCCCTGGCCTCAGCTCCGGCTATATATACCCGCCGCGAGCAGCGGCCATGGCTCCTCACCACAGCACAATAAGAACAAGCATTCCTGATCCCAACTCCATCAACGCAAGCTCGTCGTCGTCGATCTCTCACCAGCAACATGTCGGACAAGTGCGGCAACTGCGACTGCGCTGACAGGAGCCGGTGCACGTAAGTGCTCGATCTGTCGCCCCTCTACTGCTGCTACTACGACCTTCCCGCACTAATCCAAGCTGATTTGATCTCTGATCGATCGACCTCCTCGTCTTCTCCAGGAAGGGCAACAGCTATGGCGTCGTCGCAGTCGACACCGAGGGGTAACATGCTGCTGCCTTCTGGGTTGTTTTCGCGTGATGCACGAATGAGCCTTTCTTTAACTCGCTGGCGATCATGTTCGATCATGTATGATGATTTAA
Organism: Panicum miliaceum; assembly: GCA_032594955.1. Lineage (NCBI taxonomy): Eukaryota > Viridiplantae > Streptophyta > Magnoliopsida > Poales > Poaceae > Panicum > Panicum miliaceum. The sequence continues at coordinate 2,337,667 of CM064060.1, read as the reverse complement.
CTATTATCATCTATGTTCGTGTGATGTATGCAGCCGCGTCGAGCGCCGCGAGGAGGTGGTCGCCGCCGGCGAGAACGACGGCAAGTGCAAGTGCGGCACCAGCTGCGGCTGCGGCGCCAGCTGCAACTGCGGCCACTGATGAAGCCCGCCGCCTCGCTCCATGGCACACTCCATCCAGTACCCATCCTGTCGTCGCAGCGTAGAAAATAAACCGCCATGCCCGTGTTGTGTGTACCGTGTCGTGCGACGTGCGTGCGTGTACAAGGGACCCTGATCGTAGGCGATCGTTGTTGCTGGATCGCATCGATTAGGATACCTGACACGTAGGTATACGTTGTGCCTAATAAGAACCTGCGTCTCTGCTGCTGTCACGTGACCAGCAACCTGTGTAGCTACCTACCTGCTGGCTGGCTGTACTACCTAGCTTAACTAGCTCCAGGGCGCATGTATCCCTGTCGTTACGTGCAATGAAACCTACTGCGTGGTTTGACTACGAAGTGAGTTGAGCATATCTGCTGATCAGTCTACGGTTGCTTCTTATGCCGTTCGATTGAAAATGTACGTCGTTTTGACGACTCTAAAGGTATAACTTTTATACGTATTATGTATCCAGAAATAATATTTTCGAACGGACGATCGGAGAAAGTACAAGTAAAACTCTGAAACTAATAAAATTCACTGATATAGCTAGTTAGCTCCATCTATATCAGGAAGCTGGATTTGTTCATTATTAAAAGAAAAAATAGGAATCACGTGAAATCTGCGACCCTGAGTTCATTTGTGCGGCCCGTAAAACGAGATGTGATGTGTGAGCTTGTGCAAGATTGCTGACTGTCGAGTATCAATATCTTGTGCTTGAGGGGATTAATCTTTTTTTAGCAATCAAAAAGTTTCACCAATACTTTTCGCCAAAAAAAGAGAGAAAAGTGTCACCAATACAAGGCAGGGCTATCATTTTTGGGCCGAAATGCCCACGATAGACCATTGGGCCAGCCCAAACAATTGGGTTCTCATGATCTCGCGCGATTTGCCTTTTCGCGGTGGCGTTGCTTTGGCGTCAGCCCGGTCGAACCCATATGGCCATATACGACGTATACGGCCCAAATGCGACGAGTCCTGCCCGCCAGCCTCTCCAGTGCCCTGGATTGCTGATGGAGTGATGGCTCTCATCATCACATCGACAAGGTCTCCTCCTTGTCCTCACCAGTTCTCTCTCCTACGACTTTACAGTACTGTGGACTGTGGTGTGGTGTCTCGACTCATGACCGAGGTTTTGTCTGCTCTTCTCCCTTGTCTTCTTCTCCTTCAGATTTCTTAGCAATAATAATACGTTACTACAAAGCTTACAATATAGTACTGTACTGCATACCAGGACTGCTACATGTGTCAAGGACACGGCTGCCCGGGTGAGGCCGCGCGCATGTGATCCAGGCCGACCAGGAGCCGCAGAGGCACGTTGGGTGTTGTGCCAAGAGGAAGAGCTCGATCATATCAGAGTTCCCCGTCAGGCAGAGAACGAAGCTGGCCGTCGGGAGCGAGGCTGAGGCTGATCCTCCGAACTGAACAAACACGTGCTGCGTGGTTGTGGTTGGGCTTGGGCGAGAGACGGGAGGAGAGGATCAAGAAGAGGTTGGAATTGGATGTCATCACCTGCGCACGCGGCCGGTTCCAGATCCAATCCGTCCGGCCTCCGTCTGATCGAGATCTCCAAGTGCTCCGGCCATCCATCTGCTAGGTAACCGGCCTTGTCCGTACATACACGATCGTATCGGCCGCAGGCCTCGTACAAATCCACAAGGAAAAAGCTATTGCTACTTTGCAATGTATTGCCGGTGTGCCACCATCTCATCATCATCTACACAATTATTAGGCACGGGCAGTGTTAGTGCGTTGTCTTCGGACATTGACACACGTTCAATTCACACTACAGTGTATCAGGAGCCAATAAATCAGCTCAGCCTGGCACGAGCTGGGTACTGATGAGGACGACGATGACCAGATACCTGGAGGGGGCAAAATGGCAAATACTTGATCCGGCTGTGGTAGCTTCCACGTACGAGGGCTACTACAGTTGTTGTCTCTAATCAGGGTCATCTTCTGCACACTACAGACGATTCTTCGGACGCATGCATGTTAAGCCATGATCGGCCGGGCCCTAATAACGCCAGCTCTTGTTTCATATGACCTGTCTCCCGATCCCATCCTCTTTTTCTTGTCTGCTTGCTCGTCCACGCTGCTTCTCTCTCTCTCTCTCTCTCTCTCTGTTCGTCCGTGTCTCTGTCTATGTGGTTAATAACTCGGTCGCAATGCCTGCTGCCTAGCTTGGTCAATGGTTCAAAGCTAGCACACGTCACAGAACACACGCTTGAGGACGCACTTGACCAATGACCGCAAGTATATAATGCAAGAGGAAGCTTTGATTTGCTGGAAGCAGGGATCCTGCATGGTCTGTGGTCGCAAAATGATTGCTTATACGAGTGTCTCGCCGTTAACGACGACGACGCTGATATATATGATAGCCAGTCGAATGTGTCGGCTCCGCCAACTTATTATATATATAAATATATAACGGCTGCTTAGAGATGCATCACCTGGCTAAATGGTGAAACCCAAATGATATCGATATCAGCGTCTACCCACTGCAGACAACCGAAACCAGAAACCTCACCCAGATTTTCTGTCAGCTGATGCTGATCTTTCAAAAAAAAAAATATGTCAGCCAATGGTCCGAGCTTCAAAGTGTAGCCTTATTAATTACGTATGCTACTACTAGTAGCAGTTCGCCATCAGCAGTTTTTTTTTTATAAAAAAAACAAAAGCAAACTGTCTTCGAGTTCGAGGTGAGGACTGTTGGGGCGGGTGGCGGGAAGGAGCCTGGTGGTACCCGCCAAAATGTACCCTGGCGGAGGCCGGCGGGCCCACGGTGTCAGCCTGCGCCGCGCGGAGATCCTGTGTACGCGGCCGGTGGGGGCGTAGCAGCCGCGGCGCGGGCACGCCTCCTGCGCAATCCAATTGGCAGCCACAGTCTTAACGGCCGGCGCCGGTCTCGAAGAGCCGCACCCGGGAGGCTACCCGCCCCGCAGGCGTGCTGCTCGCTGACACGCAGGGTCCCCAGCGGAATGACGTGCTTGCCGGGGCTCGCTGAGAGGAGGGTACGTGGGGAAGCCGGTAGCTAGAGGAGTTGCTGCGGGTGCAGAGACATCGCAGCGAAGCACAGCTTCCGTCTTTAATTCTGAGAGGACTGCATATAAGCCCTCCTCAAGTTGGTTTATTTAGAATTTTGTACCACCTCCAGAGCGAGTTTACTATTAGAGTTGAGCACCTAGTGCACGCGTGTTGATGGACAAATGTCAGCAAAAAATGGTGCACTCCCATTTTGTATATCGGCGCTTGGATCAGACAGACATACTATTGTTTTCGTTTGCCAATTTCGCTCACCGAAAGTTACTTCAAGGTTGTACTTTGTTTGCCATAAAAATAATATGATTATTTTTTCTAATGAAACAAAGTAATAAATCTTATAATCTTAGTAGGTGGCAGTAATATTCATTTTGGATTTCATAACAAAATCCCAAATCTACTCAGGTAATTTTAAATCTTGTAAGTCCTCATGTGCAAATAAGACCCAAACAACAAGGACACCCTTTGCAGAGATCAAATTTACAAACGAGCCCATACCCTCCCGCTGTCTTGTCCTGCGAGTGCCGTTGCTGCTCCCCTTCCACTTCCACCGCGCCGCGGTTTCCACTCCTTCATCCTCCTCCCCCGCCACCAATCCTAACCCTAATCCACGCTCAACAAACCCTGGCTCTGAGATCCACCCACTTCCTCCGCATGCCGCGCTTCCCGCGGTGGCGGCACCGGCGGAGCTGAGCCAGACAGCCGGTCCCATCTCTCCGCCGCGGCCGCCGTTGCAGTTGCAGCAGCCGCGATGGGCTGCGTCTGCGGCCGCCCCTCCTCCGCCTTTGACGACGGCCAGTGCCGCACAACGCCTCCGCCGGCCGCGAAGCTCTCGGCGGCGGTGAGGAGGGAGGAGGAGGCGCGGAAGCAGCAGCAGCAGCAGCATGCCAGGGCGGGTAGCGGGAGGGAGGAGGCGTTGGAGAGGAGGCGGGCGATGATGGCGATGGCGGCGGCGTGCCAGGTCAGGAGCCCCGTGCCCAGGGTAGTGGAGGGGGAGCAGGTGGCAGCAGGGTGGCCGCCGTGGCTCGTCGCCGTCGCCCCGGAGGCCGTGCGCGGATGGGTGCCGCGCCGCGCCGAATCGTTCGAGAAGCTCGACAAGGTAGGACCTTGTTCGTTCCTTCGACCCTGTTAGTTTGTTCTCTTCCCATTTTGCTGTCGCCATTCGCCTGTGTTGGAATCTCGGAACAGTAATTGTAAAATTATGCTGAAGTTTTTAGTTTTGGGGGATTTCTACTAGATGAGAAGATAAGCTGAGGCCTTGCTCTCTGTGAACAAATGGGGAGCGGTAATTGTGCGGTAAATGGGGAAATGTTACGTTTTACATGGTATTTCTAGCGACGAGGAAACAATTTAATATCGTAAGATACTTTCATTCTTTGGATGTGTCTTTTATCAATGCTTGGCAATGGCAGCTGGGGACGACAGGAAATAGTAACATTCCGTTATTAGTGGGGGATGCCTTTTATATTGGATGGGAGAATGCAGTGGCATTTTCTTTCTTTTGGACTTCTTTTAGATCTTGGAACCTGGAAATAGTAGCCATTGCTTGCAAGCTTTTGGTAAATGTGGTAAAGTTTGCTCTGTTTCCAGGAATATGGTGACAAAATTTTAAATGTAAGACCTGTGCTGTTCGTTTTTCTTCTGTACCTTTTTTCGCCGTCAAGGGTAGTTCAGTTAGCAAATTATAAAATATTCTGCAGTATAACAAAGTGTGGTATTCTGTTGTATCTGTTCTGGCTTTATACTTTAGGTTTTCACTTTGAAGTCGGATGTTAGGAACTGACATTTGATTGGAATACTTAGACTGTGTTTAAGAGTCCAGGTGAATTGTTGAGATCATGTACTCAGATGTGCTTCATGAGTGATGCCAGGTGTAGTTCTAATGGAATTAACTCACTGTGAAGACTGGCATCTGTAAATTCTATTACCTTTATTAAACTGTTAGGGATTGTTTTTAATAATTGTTCTCTTGTTTATTCAGATTGGTCAGGGTACATACAGTAATGTTTACAGAGCTCGTGATCTTGAAAAAGAGAAGATTGTTGCTTTGAAGAAAGTACGATTTGATAATTTGGAACCTGAGAGTGTGAAATTTATGGCGAGGGAAATCCTCATTTTGCGTCGGCTTGATCATCCAAACGTTATCAAGCTAGAGGGTCTAGTAACATCAAGGATGTCCTGCAGCTTATATCTTGTTTTTGAGTACATGGAGCATGACCTAGCTGGACTGGCTTCTTTCCCTGGAGTGAAGTTTACTGAGTCCCAGGTATGAACTATATCGTTGTGGTGCTTATTGTATCCACTGGTATATATTCCTGCTACTTCTCGGTCATTCTATACATTCATGAATATCTTAGTCTCAGAGAAATATGAGTCTACAACATTGCAAGTCAGTAGCATTTTTGAAATGAAGTGAAAACTAGCATTGTTTAAACTATTTTCAGAACATCCAGACAATAAGCATCATTATTGTGCAGGTGAAGTGTTACATGCAACAGCTCCTCCGTGGTCTTGAGCATTGCCACAGTCGTCACATTCTGCACCGTGACATCAAGGGTTCCAATCTCTTGATTGACAACCGAGGCATATTGAAGATAGCAGATTTTGGATTAGCAAGTTTCTTTGATCCAGAACAACGGCACCCTTTGACTAGTCGTGTTGTCACGTTATGGTATAGGCCACCAGAACTTTTGCTTGGTGCTACTAATTATGATGTTGCTGTAGATCTCTGGAGTGCTGGCTGCATTCTTGCTGAGCTATATGCTGGCAAGCCTATCATGCCTGGTAGAACAGAGGTATGGCAACAAGCTTCCACTCATTCTCAAGTTATATGCTGAAAGATAATATCTTCAGTAACTATGCTTGTTTGCAAAACTAAGTTTTTAAAACTTGTCCACTGTTTCTAGGTTGAGCAGTTGCATAAAATATTTAAACTCTGTGGTTCACCATCAGAGGACTATTGGAGGAAATCTAAACTTCCTCATGCCACCATTTTCAAACCACAACACCCGTATGCCAAGCGTGTATCAGAAACATTTAAAGAGTTTCCTACTCCTGCTCTGGCATTAGTAGATGTTCTTCTTTCTGTAGACCCAGCAGATCGTGGAACTGCATCTTCTGCATTGCAAAGTGAGGTATTCAATTTCCCTCTTAAACTTTTCTCCAGCCGCACAAGGCATTTTGCCTTATTTTTTAGAATGGAGTTTTCTTTTCTTTTTATCAGACATGCTGTTTCAATTCTCATTTTATTTGCCTCACTTGAAAGATTCTAGAATACGAAATTTGAACATTGCAAAATGAACTTGTGCCTACCACAGTCTATAGTCTATCGCAATCAGGAAGTATGAATGCTCAATTGTCATGCATTTCTTTGTTCTGGTTTAATTTTATTAGAATATATGATGTGTAGAAGTCCGCTTAGTTGAAGATTTCTCTAGCTAGTCCTATCCTTCTGTTATTGAGTAATATGCCCAAAAGTGGCACTGATAGTTTTGTTCTATTTCATTCTTCCTGTCTTAAATAATTAACAATGAGTGTACTGTTGTGTCCGTAGTTTTTTACAACAAAACCATATGCTTGCAATCCTTCAAGCTTGCCAAGGTATCCCCCAAGCAAAGAGTTTGATGCAAAACGTCGGGAGGAGGAAGCTCGAAGGTAAGCACAGCCAACTTGATGTTCCATTCTATCTATCAACCAAAACCATTCTTAATGAGGCAATGTTCTATATTGTTCATGTGGGCAAATTGCCTAAAGCGTTTCACTAGGTCATACCTTTGTCACATATCTTTTTTTCACGAAACATACCTTGTTGTGGTCCATCAAACATTGGCGGACATTATATTCTTTTTCCACAAGCATATGATCATATACTACCTCTGTTTCACATGATCCATCCACTTTGGGAATTCTGTCCACAATATGTATCTGCACCTCTTGCCATGTGTACCCATGACCAATGTTTGTGATAGTTGTTGCAAAGTTGAGTTACTAGAGTGAGTCATGTAACAGGGACATCAATTGTTCCTTTTTTTTGTTAATGTTCTCTCTGTGCCTAAGGTATTTAGACAGACATGAAGCAAGTGAATAGATGAGCCTGCCCAATTCTCTCATTCTTTTATTCATTACCCAACATTCCATACATGAATCTTCCTTCTTCCCTTACCCCTGCACATGACGAGATTAAAATTCATTTCCCTTTTTCTCTCATGTATTAGCATGTACTGTTTTTTTAGAAATTTATTCCCTTTTTTCTCATGTATTAGCATGTACTGTTTTCCAGACCTGCTTGGCTTGTTTCATATTTTCTATTTCCTTTGCCTGGTCATTTATGTTATTTACAATTTTAATACTCTAGTGCCTTGTCATCATACTGCGCTGCCTCTATTTTTTTCTTTTACCAACCATAGTCTTGCACTTTCCAGGCAAGGTGCTGCTGGAGGAAAGCAACATAAACATGAGCCTGAAAGGCGAACTAGAGAATCAAGAGCAGTTCCTGCCCCCGATGCAAATGCAGAATTAGTGTCATCGTTGCAGGTAATACTGCCACTAGTTGAAACTTCCATGAATTGTCCGTTTCATCTTTAGCTTGGAGATGCATACGTATTTGTCCTTTCATTCCAAACCACAAGTAACCTGTATTGCTGACCTTGCGGCATTAATTTGTCCAATTTCAGAAAAGGCAAGCCCAAGCTAATACCAGGAGCAGGAGTGAGATGTTTAATCCCGGCAAAGAAGACTCTGCGTCTGGATTTCGAATTGAACCACCCAGGCCAACTCCTGTTACTCAGTCTTCTGAAGATTCACAACGTGCCTACCCGACCAGAATCTTCCATTCAGGGCCTTTAGTTAATCAGAATCACCCATCAAAGGGTGGAGGTGTCAAAAATGGCAAACTTCAGGTACCTGGTGCTGCGAATCAACCTGTGGCTGTGTCAACAAGATCAAGTCTCCGAACGGACGGTAGCAGCCGGACAATGGTTGTTCAAGCTGAAGCATTTGCTCATGGGCGGAGACTGTCTGAGTCCATTAACGAGCATTTCAGTAATAGTGGGAAGTACGATCAAGTGTTCCCAAAGAAGGATGACCGTAGCAGCAGGGTTGATGGAGCTATTGTAAGTAAAACACCCTACCTGAAATGTAAAAGGAAGCTATCCTATTTCAGCCATGTTTACTGCATTGTTCATTTAAACTGTATTTTAGCATGCATCGTCAAACTCAATGGTGCGTAACAAACCCGGGTTTTAAGTCAATGAAACATGAAGAGGATAAGTGTCAATCAACCATAGTGTTCCACTCTAGTTTGTTACTAACTTGAGGAAAAACTGACCATTCTATGGTTTGACAACAGGGCTACGGATCAAAGGGCAACAAGATCCACCATTCTGGGCCCCTGATCTGCCCTTCAGGCAACGTCGATGAGATGCTGAAGGAGAACGACCGGCAAATACAAGAAGTCTTTCGGCGAACCCGGGTGGAGAAGTCTAGAGCGAGAAGGGACCATGGACATCACCAGGGTGGCTTAAGACCTGCCGACTTTGGTGCCATCCCGGTGTTCCCTTCCAGCCGCTCCAGCTACCAGGCTGTGCAGCAGTAAGACGCTGCTTGAGCAGCAGGTAAAGATGAAGATCCGGTCGAGCTGGAGTCGTGGGAGATGTTGGATCCACTCCATAAATAGCAAGCGCTATGCTATGTACAGGGAGGAAGGATTAGCCGTGTAGTGCCTGCATATTGGAGAAACTTTGAAGGAGAGAACGGGGTAGGTGATTTGTTATTGGCGGCAATTCGAGTGTGTCGATGACGAAAGTCGGTGTATCATCAGGTTATGGGGGTGTCTCCTTTTTGAAATGTTGCTGGAATGGTAGATTGCCATTGGTAGGTGTGTGCTTCAGCTCACCAAATCTCAAACCCAATGTATGAGAAGAAATTTGGCACCAGAGGTTTTTCACTGTGATGTCACCAAATCTAAAGGCATGCTGAGATCCGAGGACGTGCCGTGCCACGGTTGAAGCACGGGCGTAGGTGACGCGGGGAGCACGAGCTGGTTCCTCTTTTGGGGTGGAAGAAACTGGAAAGGAAGGTCGAGTTAATAATAATGTGGAAAAAAGTGTCGTTGATCGCCTTCAGTCCTGGCGATTTTGTGGTAGGTAAGCTCAACTTTCCCAAGAGATGGCCAGTGACCCGGACCTGGAGGAACTCATGACCTACAGGTAGCGTTGCGAGTTTTGCTTTCTTTCTCTGGGACATTGGTTCTTCGTCTTCTGCTTACACAGAAGAATGAAATTGTTGTCGCTGCACCACTCGGCCTCTAGAATCGACCGTGAACGCAGCCTGTCCGTGTGTGTCTGTCGGCATCACCAATCAGCACGGGCGTCCGAGACCGACAAGGACACGTCCTGCCGTACACGAGCCGGTTCTTGTGTTGTCCTGCTGAGCCCCAGGCCAGCAGCCACCTCAGCGCCGTGCCGGAGCCTCCACTTGCCGCGAGCCGCGTCATCGAGCGGCGGCCGTGCACGGGACGCCGTGTCGTCGTCGCGCGCGCGGCGCGGAGAGGCGGGGCCCGGGCGCCGCCCCTTCTCGTGCGACGGCGACCGCCGGCGCCCCGGGGCGACGCAATCGGGCACGGGCGTACGTGTCAGAAGCTTAGCGCGCAAGGGTCAGAGGAGACGAAGACACGCGTGGAACTAGAGGGAACCCGTGCCGACGTCAGCCGTGTGAGTTTACCACCGGCGCCAGTACAGTCAGCGTCGAAACCTACCTAGCTTTCCTAAGGGCGTAACAGTAACAGTGATTTCTTCAAAAAAAATAACGGTAACAGTGAGTAACAGGATAGGAGTACTTGTCGCTAATAAGAGTAGCACTGATCCACGCCCAGCTTGATCAAGCCTGATCAGTGTTAACAAGTAAGCCGATTGACTTGTCAGCATAACTGTAACACTGTAACAGGATAGGAGTACTTGTCAGCAGTAAACAAGTCTGCGATTCTTAAGGGCCGGGCGACAGGGACGGACACCGGAACACAGGCACAAAGCACAAGGACAGTGTCTTTCCCGAGGGAAATAGGAGGAAGAAAGAAAAGGCTGGACAGTTTTTTTTTAACTTTCTGGTAACGATTAGTATATATGCTCGTTATTATGTCAGAAAGCCTCTCAAGGCAAAGCAAAGCAAATCTTCGCCTCATGGGCTCTACCTGTTGTAGGAGTGTTTTCTTTTCTTTTGTTCTTTGAAAAGGGTTGTAGGAGTGTTGTAATCTTTGCTCTCACAACCAAGGAACTGAAGTACTGAACCTTGAAATCAGTCACGTGCGCCTAAACCATCCTGAGAAATCTTTTTCCAAACCTACACTATTGCAACAGATTAGCTACTAGTAGCAGGTAGAATCCGGAAAGAGTTGGGCACGGATCAACGTACGTCACACACACGCACGCAGCGGCTTGGGATGGCATGGCAACCTGCATAACTGGATAGATTCTCTGCATACCTGATGTAGACGGGGGCAGACACGTCCTTGTCTTTCTTTTTTTTAGAGAAACGGGGGGATTATCATTCACAATAAAGCTAATAGTTCACAACCCAACATAACTCTGAAAGAAATGGAAATTACATCCAGATCCTTGCAAGAATTCCCGGTCTTTCTTGTCGCCGACGATCGAAGCCATCCATAAAGCCGACCATCACACCGACGAAGGAAAAGAAATTTAAAAGGTACAGTGAGCAGCACATCGGAGAACCAACGCGTCTTGAAGACGATAAATGAACAGGCCAGGAGAGATGGCTAGCGGCCATCACATCGTCGGAAACAGGGGGTCTGGTGCCCCAGTTGACGACCCCGGCTCGCCGGACAATAAGAACCCGAAGGGAAAGTAAACCACCAGAGAAGGTAGGACAAACAACCACGTCCTTATCAGTCACCCAGGCATAGAGCTTGCTTGGCATGGCTTCTGCCTATATTGTAGCACGGAGCCCATGAAGCATACGAAATTGGTTTCATGGGCCTCTTGATTTGAGAAGCTGCTCCTTGCTACAATATCATTGTATGGTCCATACTTCCGTGGTACATGAAGCCTAGGGCAGCTCCAGCGTATGTTCTTTAGACAACCTGCAAAGGTGGCCATATCCGGAGGTGCTAGGTAAGTTAAAACAGCTCTAGTGTTTAGTTTGCTTGAGAAATCAAAAGGCAGGGTCCACAGAAATAAAATACTCCAACGTAGGACACAGTGCAATCAAAGGAGTTGGTGCCGGCCGTGCTTAGAAGTCAGAACGAGAGAGAAGAAATTGTTTCTTTATTGCTCGCACCCGGTGCCGAACTGAGCTCCTGGTGCTAGAAATTGCTAAGCTAGCACCACCTCTCTGGTGTATGGCAACTCATTTATTCTCTTCTCTCTCATTCTGGCACCTTCTTAGCACAAACGCTGGAGCTGCTTTAAGAAGCAGATCTGAAGCTCCACAGAGCTAGCCATGCCAGACAAACCCTAGCCATGCCAGACAAACCCTAGCTAAAAAGCCATGTATTTCAATAGGGAAACAAGAGGAAAAAAGTTACTCGTCGAACAGTTTTTTTTATGATGTGGCAATGACGATTAAGGTGCCGTTTGAATCCTCGGAATTTTTAGTCTCGTCACCTCGAATATTTGGACACCAATTAGAAGTATTAAATATAGTTTAATTATAAAACTAATTGCATAAATATAGACTAATTCGCGAGGCGATTCCATTAACCTAATTAGTTTATAATTTGATAATGTTGTGCTACAGTAAATATGTACTAACGGTGAATTAATTAGGCTTAATAGATTCATCTCGTGAATTAGTCTCAATTAGTTTTATAGTTAGGTTATATTTAGTTCCTCTAATTAGCATCCAAACATTCGATATGATCGTACTAAAAATTAATCCTTGATCCAAACTGCCCCGGAAAAAAAAGGGAAAGCACAATTTCCTGTTCGTGACGCCCGAGAGCCACAAGGCAAGGCAAAGCAAATCTCCAGTTTGGCTCAACAGGCACTCCATCCACCTGTTTTAATTCATTTCCTATCATTGTTCTCACAAGCAAGGGGACTGGCTGGACTTGCAGTCCCAAGCAATAGAGTACGTAGGAGCGACGCTGACAGACGCAGCAGGAAGAGTACCGTGTGTGATGGCCCGAGCTGAAAGGGAAACGCGTGGTGTGCGCATGGCATCGGCATGGCGGGTTGCATACGGGCCGGGGAGATCGATCGAGCTCGAGGGAGACATGAGAGGAGAGCGAGGAGGCGGATCGCCGGGGAGGTTACGGCCGTGTCGCCGGGGGCGTTGCCACTTGCCGCCACTCCCATGTGTTTGTTTTATTTTATCCCCTCCCGCACACCAGCCTACCTATATATATGTAAATCTGCCATGGCGACATCTATCCCTGCAACCAACAACCGTTTCTCCGAAACAACCGCTCTCCTCGCCAGCCACCACCTCCTGCCGATCCTCTCCTCTCCTCCTCCTCCAAGACTGGATCGACTGGATCGAATCGATCCTAGTTTACTTGAATTACTTCTCTGTTCGTCTAGATCCAAGTCCAAATAAGCCACAGTTATATAATGCAAGTTGATCGATGAGTAACTGCTGACAACGCGAGTTGTTGATCTGTTCGTCGATCGTCTCTCTGTCAATCTCCAGGTTGTTGGGCTTTTGATCGCCGTTTGAAGTGGTCTTAAATTTGCTCCATCTTTTGAACGGGTTCTTCTGCTCTATCTCTCCCTCCCGGCTACTACTGGTCAATAATAGGCAAATAGTTAATCTGTTGGGGGTCATCATCTTCGTCTCCATCGCGGGGTCTTTTCGGTTGCTGCATCACCAGCGTCATCGGCTAAATTTATTTCCTCTGGGGCTCTCGCTTCCCTGTACGTAACCCTCTTTGATCCTAATCTCCTGCTGCCCAGAATTCAATCTGCCCTTTGACATCGGTCGACGTCGTCTCCCTCGTCGCTACGAGTTCGTTCCTTGCAACTTCCTTGCTCACCGATCGCCGGAACGAACCGGTCGTTGCGCGCGCTCCATCAAAAGGGTTGCGCGCGCGAGCCATGCAGCAGGAGCGGCTATAGCATCTTCTGCCGATCGATCCGCAGATCGATCGCGCAGGCACGTGGCGGTTGGCTGCCGGCGGTAGATCGGGCGCCGCCATGCAGGCGAACGGCCGCGGCGAGCAGCACTCGCCGAGGTCGGCGGCGGCCGGCTGGCCGTCCCCCCGCGGCGGCGGGGGCGAGCATTACTCCCCGTCGCCTTCCAAGACCCCGCGCGGCGGCGCGGCGTCCCCGAAGCTGCCGGCCAGCGCGGCGTGGCTGGTGGACAGCCGGTGGGCGCTCTCAGCGGCGCTCAGCCTGCTGCTGTTCCTGGCCGTCGCGCTCGCCGTGACGTCCTTCTCCTCCTCGTCGTCGTCGCCGTACGTCTCCGCGTCGGCCTTCTTCTCCTCCTCCGACAAGGCCCACGTCCACGTGAGCCAGCAGCAGCCGGAGTCCCTTGCCGCCGCAGCGAACGCGACGCCCGCCGCCGCCTCCCCGCCGCCGCCGTCGCCGCCGCCCGGCGCCGACCTGCCGCGGCTGGCGTACCTGATCTCCGGGTCCAAGGGCGACCTGGACCGGCTGTGGCGCGCGCTGCACGCGCTGTACCACCCGCGGAACCAGTACGTGGTGCACCTGGACCGCGAGGCCCCCGTGTCGGAGCGGCTGGAACTGGCGGCCCGCGTGTCCAACAGCACCGTGTTCCGGCGCGCCGGCAACGTCCACGTCATCCGCCGCGCCAACATGGTGACCTACCGCGGCCCCACCATGGTGGCCAACACGCTGCACGCCTGCGCCATCCTCCTCCGCCGCGGCGGGGCCTGGGACTGGTTCATCAACCTCTCCGCCTCCGACTACCCGCTCATGACCCAGGACGGTACGTCGCCGCCGTCGCCATCGTCGCACGCGCTCGAGTACACACATGCAGACACACCTACTACGCGCACGCGCAGTCAAACGGATTCACCCACACCACCATACTATACGATTTCCTTTTCTTTAGCTGACAAATTCAACCGATCAATCGATTATTTCTGAATTCTTTACCTGACCAAATTGACAGATATCCTGCAAGTCTTCTCGACGGTGCCCAAGAACGTCAACTTCATCGAGCACACCGGTTACTTAGGCTGGAAGGAGTGGGTATCTCTTGCTTGATTGCTTTGTTTCTTCTCCATGGCTTCCATGGCTTCAACCAACCAGGTGATGAGGTCGTCGTGCTTGCATTGCAGGGGGCAGAGGGCGCGTCCTCTGATCGTGGACCCCGGGCTGTACGGGTCGAAGAAGCAGGACATCTTCTGGGCGTCGCCGAAGCGGGAGCTCCCCACGGCGTTCAAGCTCTTCACGGGGTCGGCGTGGGTGGCGCTGTCGCGGGACTTCGTGGAGTACACGGTGTGGGGGTGGGACAACCTGCCCCGGACGCTGCTCATGTACTACGCCAACTTCGTCTCCTCCCCGGAGGGCTACTTCCAGACGCTCATCTGCAACGCGCCCCGGTTCGTGCAGACCGTCGCCAACCACGACCTCCACCACATCCAGTGGGACGTGCCGCCGCGACAGCACCCGCACGCGCTCGCGCTCGCCGACCTGCCGGCCATGGTGCGCAGCGGCGCGCCGTTCGCCAGGAAGTTCCCCAGGGACGACCCCGTGCTCGACGCCATCGACGCCGAGCTCCTCGGCCGCCCGCCGCGCGCCCCCGCCGCCGGCGCCGGCGGCAACGGCACCGGGGCCCCCGCGGCGGCGGCGTTCGTGCCCGGCGGGTGGTGCGGCGGCGACGCGAGCTGCGGGGCCGTGGACAACGACTGGGTGCTCAGGCCCGGGCCCGGCGCCGAGAGGTTCCAGAGGCTCATCGAGAGGATCGTCAGGTCCGAGGCCTTCCCCAACAGGCAGTGCAAGTAGTGCTAGATCATACTCATACTGTGTGCGTTCTGTTACCTTGTGGATCCTCCCTCGTCAGTGTACAAACAAACACCAACAGATTGGAACATGTAATAGAGATGGTGATCATAGCTCAGCTTCGATATAGTAATACACACACATAAACACCAACAGATAGGAAGCATTGGCGGATGTTTGTGTGATCCATGAGACTGGAGTGTGAATCCTCTTCTTGACCTGCTGCAGCTATCCTTTTTTATTCCTCTTATACCGTCTTCAACTGAACTCTGAAACGCAGTGATGCTGAAAGAGCACAATGCTCGATGAAGCCGCCTGAAGGTTTTGACAGCAGATGAAGAACTCTGGTTTTGGATTCAGGTTGTGCTCTGTTTCTCAAGCAGGCTAAAAGCATGTTCCTGCTACAGGCCCATACTGATGAGTAAAGCGTATTTGATGTGATCAGCCAAAAGCTTCAGTATAACAGGGGGTCAAGTCTACAGAGTTGATCTCCCCAGTGAAGAATGCATGAAGGTACTAGGTGCAAACACCACCACAAAAGTATTTGATTTGAAACCTCTCCCAGAATTAACCCAAAGCTTCAGAATCAGGGAAGCATACACGCATGCCTATGGGTGCAAATTAGTGACCCTTAGGTGCACCTCCAATCCTCTTTAGTTCAATTATTTGTACTAATTTTCTAAAATAGAATCTCATTTTGAAGAAGTAGTACAATTATTTGAACTAAAAGGGATTGGAGGTGCACCTAAGAGGTCACTAATTTACACCCTACGCATGCCTGTGAGATCCACGATTTCTTGACCTACGACAGCTACTCTATTTGTTTTGATTTCCCTGATCCCGTCTTCACCTGAACTCTGAAAAGCCGTGAGGCCAAAAGAGCACACTGCTCACTGAAACCACCTGAAGGTTTTCACAGCAGATGAAGAAATGGTTCCTCTGTCTTTCGGTTCAGTATGTGCTCTGTTTCTCAAACAGGTTAAAAGCATTCATGGTGATGCTGAATGTTCCTACAGCCCTGCTACTGGCCCATACTGATGAGCAATGCCTATTTGATATGATCAGCTCAGCTTCAGCTCCTAGTCGAGGGCTAAAGCCATTATAACAGGGAAACAATTGTGCAGAGCTGATCTCCCCAGGGAAGAATGCATAAGCGTACAGCACCACAAAAGTATTTGATTTGAAACCTCTCCCAGAATTAACCCAAAGTTTCACCGAAGACAACACCACCGTGAGCATGGTCAATACTATAACTTGCGGCCTCAATGATAATGGAAGTATGGAACTCTATTATACCCTAGTAAAGCAGCGATCAGATGTGGCTGTGTCAGGCATCAGCATCATGACGAGACGAACGGCAGCTGCTAATAATAGAAGGGCACAATAATTGTATTAATTAACAATGCCCTTTCCGAAAATACAGCCTCAGAGTCAACTCTGCATATGCTTTCCTTTTGCTATCTTCACCTCAGTTAGTGAGCATCAGATCGTAGAGACTAAAAATGACACTCTTTTTTGACAAGATGCAATAGTATCATCACCATAACCTGCAGGTAAATTTAACAAGGGGCGAGACAGAGTGCACAAGGCACAACCATATACAGCTACTGTAGAATCCATATTCACAGACCACTCGATAAACACCTGCAAGCATCCTAGAACACAGGTTCCTTGAATCAAGGATCCTTCTTTCCAAAGCGCAAAAAGGTACTAAAGCTTTATGCTAAGCTACTGAGCATACTCAACTAGATAAAACTACGGCTGCAAAGATGCTACAAGAGCTTGAGTACTCTCAGGTGCTCTGCGCTGGTTTCAGTTTCTGAATCCAGTGCAGGAGACGCTTCTTGGGATCCTGGTAGGTGCCGCTCTTCGGTATGTCAAGGCAGCCACCCTGCGAGAGAATGGAACGGAACTGTTCCAGGACCTTCACAATCTGCCAGAAATCGGGCCTCTTGTCAGGCTGCAATGCGCAGCACTGCTCAATCAGGGTTCTGAGAGCCGATGGACATTCTGGAGGAATTGTTGGCGTCAAGTTCTGAAAAAAAAAACAATTATGTGAGAAATGTATACGCTTCAATAGTCATTGTGCAAAGAAATTCTCTTTAGTTGTCGTACTCAAAGCCGGAAAGAAATCATTACCCTATTGGCGACGGCATAAGCCACCTGGAAAGGGGTCAGGTTCTCGTAAGGAATTCTTCCAGACACCATTTCCCACAGGAGCAACCCAAAGCTGTAGACATCAACCTTTCGGTTGTATGCCTTTTGCTTGATCATCTCAGGAGCCATCCACCTGTAGGTGCCCTCATCCTCCACTAGCACATCACATAAAGTCTCCTCACAGGCGATACCAAAATCAGCAATCTTCACACAGAAGTTCTCGTCAAAGAGAATGTTCTCAGGCTTAATGTCGCGGTGGACAATCCCTTGAGAGTGTATGTACTCCAAACCACAAGCAACATCAAGAGCAATGGTTATGATCTTCTCCACAGGGATAGGGTGGTTCTCCGTGCTATTCAGGTATGACCTTAAGGAGCCTCCCGGAAGGAACTCGGTAATAATATAAAAAACTGGTGGGCATTTATAGGCTGCCACAAGCTGCATTAGCAGAAAATTGATCAGAGAAGGGAGGTTGCATAACAAAGCAAATCAACACTACATGCATGTGAAAGGCGTAATTCGTAACCTCAACTCATCACAAACAATCAACCATACAAGATAACCTACTAATAAATATTCTGAGCACTAGAGTATACTAGCACAGTATGACAGTATACACCAAATATGATCAGTTCTAATGTTCCTAAGAGTAGTAAAATCAGCTTAAGTTGTTCTAGTGGGAACAACGTGACAAGTCATTATCAGCAGCACTAATCTAAACTAGTCAGATCAAATTAAAATGGTCATAATAAGAATGAAAAGTAAAACCAACACGCACACATGCACTTGCACTATACATATTAGGAGATTTAAGTCAAGACTTAAGACAAAAGGCTGATTGTACATAATCATGTTAATTGTTACCTTGATCACATTCTTGTGGTAAACGTGAGATAGTGAATTTATCTCACTGTTATACTGCTTCTCAAGTTTTGCAGCCATCTTCCCATTGTCGTCATCATCAGGTTGTCGGATAAATTTAATTGCAACTGGTTTATCATCATAGAACCCCCTGTACAGCCGGCTATATGCCCCGCTAGCAAACCTGTGCCCAACGAGCAGCTTGGAGGGATCGAGTGTCCAATCGACTGTCGTTTGCACCACCTGATTCATTCTAACCATCTGGGCCCTTCGATCAATAGCAGGGTTAACTGCACTAACCCTCCTTCCACCACTGTATTTCCTTGCCCAAGAATTATCCTTTTGGGACTTGTGCTTACCAGGTACCATTGAAGTTGAGCACAAATCAGGACTCTGACCCATATCAGACACCCGCCTAGCAAATGATCTTCCATATATGCTCTTTTCAGATCCCCTTCGCTGTGGAGGAGGGCTCGCAAACCTCTGGCTGCTAGACTTTGCTTCCCTGAACACTTCAGAAGGCGCAATACAAGGAAGGGGGGACTTCGATCTCTGTTTGTGCTGAGGCCTATAAGCCTTTTGCGGACTAGAGCCTTGGTTTGATGGAGCTTTGTTCAAGTAGCTGAGGAGCATCATCGAACTTGGGCTCTTGACCAGGCTCCTTGCCCTCCCCCTGCAATTCTCTGAGTTCATTGGAGGACTTGAAGGAATCTCCAAACTCGCCTTCTTCGGCTTATTAGCCTTGTCCCTATCAAGCTGAAGCGAGGATCGGACCAGAGGCAAGCTAGCACAGTGCTTGAGTGCAGTCCCTGTATCTTTGTCATCCTGATCAACAGGCGTCAACATGGACTTCCCCATACTCACAAATTTCTGCAATTTCCGCTCAACATCCTTGCCAAGCGGAGCGACTGGTACTACCACATCCTTGCCAACCGGAGCAATAGGTACCCTTCGAGGATCCACTCTTGTGTAGACAGTGTGCGAGAACTTGGTCCTCCTAAGCCATGAGTTCTGCTCCTCCATAACAGAAAATAAGGAAGCCAAGAAGCACTGCCACAAGATCAGATTCCAACTTTGGAAGTCTGGAAACATAGAAACCACATGTTGAAGTGGTACTTTGTGGAGAAAAGGAATCTGTCGCTCGAAACACCAACAGAAGTCCTTAAACCAGGAATCTCCGCCGCAATTCCTTGACCCATTTGCAGTCGAATTCTTGCAGCAAGTTGTGTATCAGATGGGTAATCTAAAAGGGGCCAGAGCTTGCCAAGTACAGATAAATGGATCCTAGACCTTGCAGAGCTTGTGTTGGAGAATCAGGCAGTCACATACAGGGCTTCTCAAGAATCCTAAAATAAAGCAAGAGGGAGGCACAATTGTAAACTGAATCGGTTGAGCAACAGCAACTACTATATTGGCAATTATTGCAATAGAAAATGTCCAGTTCAATGAACAGAGGCAAAGCAAGAATCCAATATTAGATTCAAATAATACACACATATAATTCAAAATGAAGGACTTGACTCTGTCCAATGGCATTGGGGAAAAAAACAGGTATGAAACGGGCTGCAAACGCACGGTTTTTGACAAATACATGCGTTGAACCATGAGAAACTGCAAGATCATAGGCTGACCGGATCAAGCAGGACATCTGAACAACAGTTCGTTTAGTCTGTGATTGACCACTCGCCAGACGGCGTACAGATCTGTCATTGTCAGGTTAGTGACTTTTCATGGGACAACACATCACACAATGAGCAATTCTTGCGGGAATCCTTGAATAAAACACAAATGCACAAACGAAGAACAACCTCTTATCCAAAAAAGACTCAATTATGAGATCGAGACTTCTCTTCTTTCCAAAAAAAAAGAAAGGGATTGTGACTTCTCTAAAACCATTACCATGAGGCAAACACGTCTCATACGTAAAATCAACAGGCAACTCGAAAATGTTTCAATCCAGGAAAGAAAATACTTGTACCAATCGGAAGCACGAACCTTCGGGAGCAAATGCAAACATCGAACGGAGACACGGAGTTGCGCATCAATGGCATCGAAACCCGAGGCGTGTAAACGAGATTGCCCCAAGGAACCAATCCGGGGCATAAAAAAGTGGAAACTTTAACAATAACCAACAAAAAAAAGGTCGCACAAGAACAGCAAATCCGCCTCTAAAGAACTTCCCTTCTCAGTCAAAAATCGATTGAAACCCCAATAAAGCCGGCATGTAGAACACTGAAGTCTGAACACCTGGAGAAACCTCCAGACTACCAAAAAAAATTTAGCTCTGGAAGAAGGCCCCTACAAACAAATAGAAGTCTTTGCGACCACAAAGATCGGAGCAGCAGCAAACTAACCTCCCAGGGATTGCGGCGGATAAAAAACTCGGAAAACCGGATCAAATGCCAGCTCCCACCGCTCCTGCCGCTCCAGGTAGGCGGCCAGCAACCGAAGCAGAAGCGGATCGAGGAGGGGCCGGGGGTTATCAAGAGCGCATTGAGGGCGCGCACCAGAAAAGGGCCCGTGCGTACTGCGCACCCTGTAACGCGGCCTCGTGCCGGTGGGATACGTACGCTCCCTCCCCCGCACCGCCGCCGTACGGTCTCCCTCCCAACTCCCCTGCTCCTCCTCCTGGGCCAAGCTCTCTCTGTTCTGCCGATCTGTAGCGCCGTCCTTGGAGGGCTTCGTTGACAATACTGGGAGGCGCAGGGGCTCGTATCTGAAGGGGAAAAGAGGAGGAGGAGGAGGAGGAGGAGAGGAAAGGGCGGCGCGGACTGCAAAATTCAGGGAGCCGCGGATCTTCTTGGGGCCGTCTATACAAATATGGATAGTTTTGGGTCTGTTTGTAGATATGGAAAGACTGAGAGGTGAGGGTATTGATGTAAATGCGAGATTTTCTGTGGGTGCAATGTGAAGAGAGATTGAAGAGGAGTCAATGGCCCACTGCAAACAGCAGAGGCAGCCAAGCGAAGGGGATTTGTGGTTGAGTGTGGGGCAGGGGTGGTGAGAGAGGGACTGCAGAATTGGGGAATGTCAAGCTTTTTTCACATAAAAAGTGGTTAGAGTTTTTTTAGTCCTCGTGACCTCTCCTTTTCGACATTCTTTGCGTCTATTATTTGTGCTAGGTAGGGGATCCTCCATTGCAAAAGGATTTAGTACATCACGCTTTGTTGTTGTCTCTTCTAGCATTTTGTAATCTCTATCTTGTTTTGTTTGGATTTTTAATTGAAGTTATCAGCTTTTCCATAAGGGCGCCAATATTGTGTATTGGCATGGTAGGGAACAGTTTGTGTTGAGTTACTATAATATCTTTGTGTTGACCAAGCATTTTCTTCCTAAAGATGATTTGAACTGCACCACAGAGACACGGTAGAATTGTTCATATACTCTAAATTAGCGATCGATCAACTTCTGGAAGGTGGTACAATTTATTGGAAATATGAATTTTAGATTAAATATTCTCTAAGAATTATGACCGGAATATTCTACGAATACTTCCCAAAATATATGCATCCAAAATGTGAGCCAAATTAAGAGTACATCAGCAATGACGATGATAACTTGGATACGAGGATGTATGCCGAGAAGGTTGTTGGTAGTCATGATAATGAGAAATGGTGACGAGTACAATAATAAACACAGTCTATATCACTATGGATAGTACTGGCAGTCACGGCAATTTCGCAACAAAAATTGATTGGTACGAGAAATTGGATGAAAATGAGCTGATGTAACTAGTGATAGCGGCAACAATCATTAAAATCTAAGCAAGGAACAATGATGTATGTAGTATTGTAGTGTAAGGTTAACATGATGAGGTGAGGAGATTGGGGATGGCGCTTATACTTGTAACAATAGAGATAGATACACAGCTCAAAAGGTGGCATGAAAAAGGACGATATAGTGATGAAGCAAGTCGTGTCCTTACTCCTTAGTAATGAAGGAAAGACAGCATGAGAGAGGGTAGAGACGACATATAGCTCAATTGAAATTTAGAAAATCTAGCTACCATATTAGATTATGGAAGCTATATAGTCAATCGCGTACCCAGTGCAGAGAGCTCCCGCTTTATGCGGGGTCTGGGGAAAGGGTGTCAGTGGCAAGCCTTACCCTCACCTGTGTAATACGAGGAGACTGCGACTCGAACCCGGGACCTTCCGATCACAGGCGGTAAGACTCTACCGAATATAGTCAATCATATCCGGGTAGAAAAAAAAAGGTGTTTGGAACATAGGAGAATCACATTGGGAGCTTGTGCCAAACCTTTGGTCACACATGTAGACTTTTCTAACTAGTGAAAACACAAGCAAGTTAAGTACATGACAACGCAGATGACTACGTGTAGCGTACAAGAGAGTATCGAATACCTCTCGTAGCTTGCAATATTATATGAACTAGCATAACATATATAGTTATGGAGAATATGTTGTACTCCTACTTTGACCCATCCCAATCGCATCTCAGACTCTAATTAATTGCTCAATCACATGCTCAAATTTAGGGATGCCAAACCCGTGGATTACTCAGCCCAGAGATTCCTGCTGCACGGTTCACACCTCAAAGTCCATGCCACGGAAGATCCCAGCTCATTCATTTGACTTCAGCTTTCTTTATCCGCCCGGGCATTTTTCTACGGCCTGCCTGACCATGTCTGGCCCCTAATGTGGTTTACTGGCTTGGCAATTGGCATCATCTGAAGAGGAGAACCAGGAGGCAAACACTGCCTGATGCTTGTTGTGAATGACGACGATCAAACGAGGAAGAACGTAAAATTAAACCACAGCGAGATACAAGATTTAACGTGAAAAACTCTCCCAATACGGAAGGTAAAAACCACGGACGCCAGCCAGCAAACACTTCTCGTTAATTTCAAGAGTCGGGTTACAGCGCCGTATGGCGGCTTAATCCAGGTGGAAACCCTAACACAGGGTAAATCGACCAATAATGATGTGGACTGAATTTGGAACATATTCAACAATACTACCGCTCCTTGTTTATTTCGTCAGTGGCAGTGGCCACTACTACTGGGCAGGCAATGCCAAAAGGCTGATAGATCCTCGAGAAATTGACAGTTTCAGAAACGGACAGGTGATGAATTCAGAGACAGAAATGGTTGTGTCAAGTGACGATGCTGCCGTTTGAGGTTCAGAAGCGTCGAAGGATGAGGTGCGTTCAGACGTGAGAGGAGGAGCTTGCCAGCCTTGCGTGGACGCACAGTGGTATTCACCCACCGATTCTTCGCCATGGGAATCTAATATTCCTGTGCGCAGCAGTTGCACGGCGGCAAGTCCTGGCGTCGGAAGGATGGGCCTGAATGGAGTTCGACAGTCGTCAGTCTCCACACACATGTTCTTCTTTTGTGGGCAGCCATAATTTACGAATCGTTTATTTTCCCAGGTTGCGCGTCTATAGTCTATACCTCTGCAAAGATCCGGTGGTTTCTTTTTCTTGGAAGAATCAAGTTGCTGGGCTTGTTTGGGAAGCTCGAACTGATCGTAGAAAATTCTGTCGAATTTGTGTACATGGTGCTTAAGAATCCTATTGATACATGGTGCTTATCCCATCGATCCAAGATTGTGGTCTATTGATTCAACCCTTGATCACAAAGATCTCACCCCAACCATGCTATGACGAAAGAAGTGCGTGTGCGATAGGTATTGAACTGTTGACAAGAGGGGCTTCCTGTTCTCACCTCTTTTCATCTCAATGAAGTTCATCAGTTGCTTTGACGAGCGAGTCAAACATGAAGAATTGACAAGCGTTACATTATACTTGAATGGACTCTTATAACACCCAGTGGATGAAACCGAATGCGTCTTCTTACTTGACTAACCGGCAATGCGACCTCAAGCTCATCCATTGAGGGAACGCGCATCATTTTTCTCTTTTTTTTAAAAAAAAAGAATCACCACACTGTTTTTTTAAAAAGAATCATCCACTGAAGATCAGATCACAAAACAACCATGCTACGAGATCATTCATCAGACGTGTGGTTCTGCATATCTTTAATTAAAAAGGAAAGATCTCCATCAGCCAAAGATTAGTTAATCAGTTTGAGAAAGCCGGTTATTATTTAATACCGGAACCTGGGATCTTGGGATCCGACATGAAACGCACATTTCGATAGGATTAGATTAGATTAGATTATCGTACCATGGGGAGAAGAAAATAAGAGCACCGACTATCGCCGTCATCGCGGACTGAATCAACGAAACTCAACTTCAATATATGCAGCGGCCGTCACCTTGCATTGGTTGACCAAAGACCGGATGACTTGTGCGTGGGATCTATATATTGCTTGTGTTACAATCTGTGTTTTCATTGTGTGAAGACAAACAAATGGGCCAAAAGTTAAAGGGCCAAATATTGTCTACCAACTGTCAACTGTCAGGAGATTCTAGCAGATTGCGTTGCTGCACATGGCCACACACAAAACCATTTAAATAAGCATGTGCATGCAATTGCATTCAAACCAGCCGCCTTCTTTATTTATTTTTTCTTTATTCTATTTTCTTTTCTTTTTCTTTCTTCCAATTCTTTCATTACTTTTTATTTCAAATGCACTGACAGGTATTTCTTCTCTCTAGCATATAATATAATTTATCCTTATTTTTAATTTATTTTTCTATCTTGTTTATTCTTATTTTCTTTCATTATTTTTTATTCTCTTTTTTCTATGGACTAAATCTGCTTCTATGTGTATTGCATGTGCATGCATGCCACACATTACACGTAACCCATACCTAGTCTTGATGGTAATTTTTCTCTTTTCTTATTCTTTAGCTTTTATTCATTTTCCTTCATCTTTTTTTATTCCTTTGCTTCTTTTATTTTTCACCTTTTCTACTAATAATGTATATAATATGATAATTTATTTCTATCTTCTTTTATATTTCTTTCTTTACTTCTTTTTCTTTAATTGGTTTCTACTTCTTATCCATTTTTTATCACTCATCTTAGATCTACAGTTAGATCTCAATAAATATATCTTCGATGGATTATTAATCTTAGTTCATAATGAGAAAATAAAAGCAATTAATTACATGTGCATGCGTGCATGTAACTTATGCTTGGGTCACGAGAGTAAAGTTTTCCTTCTCTTTTCTTTTCTATATTATTTTTACTCATTTCCTTCATTCTTTTCTTTTTCTTTTACTATTTTTTATTCTAAGCCTACATATACAAAATATTTTTTCTTTCTCCTTTTATTTATACTTATGTTCCTTTTATATCCATATCTTAACTTTTTTCTTTATTATTTTAAAACTATTTTCTACTTGTTTTCATAAATTGTATCCTTTGTATTCGTTTTTCAATCTTATGTTATTAAATATATATAGTTGATTGGATTATCTGTTATACAAAATATTTATTCACAATGAAGAATAATAAATTATAGTGTAAATTTTTTTGTTTATATTTAAGAGTGCATACTCAATGTGTACTCATTTATTTGTATTGTATATTTATAAATTGGTGTATAAAATAATTTATTACTATTATATACTAACTTGCTTAGCACGTGTATATATGCTTTATAAAATTAATTGTTTACGATGCAGATGCATTTATCTTCATGTAAAATTATTTGATCTGCGTCTAACTAATTTGTTCATAATATCAAATTATTTGTTCGCTTTGTAGATTACATTGTTCCATGATTTTAAATTATTTGTTCACAATATTCATTTTTCTTATTCATCCTATATAATCAAATGTTCGCGATGTGTAATATTTTGTTCGTTGTATATTATTATTTGTTCGTTATATTTAAATTTTTGTCGGTAGAAAATAATCATTTGTTCATGTTGTTAAAATATTTGTTTCGAGTAGTTGAAATTTGTTATTAAATATTAAAAAATATTTTTTTAAAATATTGTACAAATATAGGCAAGTGTGGTCTTGTTTTGAAGATTTTTCGCAAGAAACATAGTGGTGCAATCAAAGTTTAATTTGGATGTTCGGTTTAAAATCCGAATTTGCATGCATGTAGTTAAGGTCGCATCTCTGTCTTTTTGCATACACAGAATCTTTCTCTCTCCATGCAGCGTGTGATTTGCATACATGCATGCGCTGTACTTTTTGCATGTATAGAATTTTTCTCCACCGTAGCGTGTTGATTTGCAAAAACGGCCCACCTCCACAACGGGTCTAATTACAGACCCATGACGCAAGCACACGTGGGCGATTGGCTTCATGAGACGATTTGCAAAATCATCACTGAAGGGATGTATATCCGTGCCCACTTGGGTGGGGCTGGGAGGTCAAGTTTATTCCCTGTTTTTTTTCTCAAAGTACTAGTACATAAATCTTTCAATTTTGTTCTGCGAAACGAAGTAAAATTTTACAGTATTTCAGTTTTTCTGAGTTATTTTCGAGTAAAATCCATTCGTCCAAAGGAGCAGCAGGCCGCCGTGCGACCTCCTATTTTGTCGGATCCACGGGCCAGTAAGTGGGCCTGGGCCACTTCCCTGTGTTCTGTTGATAATGGTCCGTGGACTGCGTATGGTGTCCTTCGCTTGATATTCAGGCCCATGGTGTCCTTCACTGGATATTCAGGCCCATTTCTGGGACTTGCATTCACGGGCCACCGGATCCATCCATCCATCTTTCCGTATCAGGGCTGCTGCTGGGCTGGTCCCTCTGGGGGACAAAACACACACACACGCGCGCGCGCGCGCGCACACACACTTTGTTCAGTCTCAGTGTTCCAAACTCCAAATTCCCAATCAGTGACGGGAACACCAATTATTCAGGCGCGCAAACTGTAGGTGCCGACGCATCACTGTCGCAGCGACTGCAAAACCCCTCTCATGGGGTCATGGCTCATCAGCCTGCTGCCTGCTGCTGGTCCAGTGTCCTCCTGCAGCAGGATCTCACTCATCTGGCCGTGGTTGGCCGAGCAGGCAGCACCAAATGCAAGTGCGTGTGGGGCGGGCTGGCCGGTGGCCGCCGCCCGGCCGGCCGGCCGGCCGCGCTGGTGCTGGAGGTCGCAGCCAGCGTGCGAGATCGATGCGAGGGTCACATGGCCATGGCGGGGTACTTGCCCTCGCCCCTCGCGCCACAGCCCGACCTGGACCACCCGCCTCATATGCACTCCGCCCTGCATGTTCATTTCAAAAAACCCTTCTCTGTTTTTTTTCCTTTCTGCTTTTTCAGAAAAAGACGAGCCTTAGTTTCAAAAAAAAAGACGAGCCTCTGTCGCCTCATAAAAAAACAAAGAAAGAAAGAAAGGGAAATGAAATTAAATGGTCCTCTCTCTTTTCGAAGCATGTGACTCTGTCTTGTGCGTCCAAATTCCATAGTAATTTTGTCTTGGAAAAATTCCAAAGTAGTATGTTTAAAAAAAAAGGAATCCAAAGTAGTTTCGCCACAAACCGTAAACCCAAATAAACCCCCGTGAAAACCCTACATCATTCCAAAGAGGCATCTTGGCCCCAATCCACACGTGGCGGCCTCGAATCAAAATTTTGGTGGCTGTCCTCCATGCATTGAGCCATTGACCCTGTCCCTTTCCGCCATCGACATCGTGCAGGTCAACACGCTGGCTGCCTATTAGGCACGAGAGAGAGCACAGTGAGATCCTCGCACGCACTCGCAACAAAACTCACAGCTTATTATCCCGGTGGCATCTGTACCTAACACTTTTCTTTTCTTTGCCCTCGAGCTTCTTTACATGTCTAGTAGAACAGAACAGCAGTGTAACATGAGTGTGCATGCGTGTTGTGAGCGTCTACATCTGTACTGTGTTTTAAAAGAAATATAATATATAAATATATAAATCTCGCCCTTGCCGTGTTCTTCGACGTTGCGTTGGGTGCGTGCTGACGTGGGGCGAGATTCCGATACCTGAAGAATTGAGTGCTGCGTGGAAGCTTTGGTGAGTGTTCCTGCTCCCCTCCTTTTTTTGCCGCGATGGGAAACACCGGATCGGATGCCAAACTGCTAGTTTAATCGAGCAGCAGACGTCGCTCGCAGGCAGACTGGCCTGCTGCCCAATCTCCCAATGATTTGCATTGGATCTCTCACGCTGACAGTATTTGTAACTTAATTTTGTCTCAAAGATTACGACCCGCTTTCGGCAGTTAAATTCCATGTAGAGCGACATCATTCTTTTTTTTTAATCAAAATGCATAATATATACTACCTCTATACTAAAATATAAGCATTTTTAGGTTTGGTCAAAGTCAAATTTATTCAACTTTGACCATCAATATTCTTATGAATTTTAAAATAAACACTTATATATTATGATAATTGCTTTCATAACGAATTTAGTAATATTATTTTTGTCTTATAGATCTTTATAAATTATTTACTATTTATAGTCAAAGTTGAATAACTTTGACTTTGACCAAATCTAGAAATGCTTATATTCTGGCACGGAGGGAGTACTTCGATCCATCTGTGATTCAGTTTGAGTGGAGCTGTCGGTGATTTGGTAACCTGAATCGATCGATATGATTGCAGCTGTGGATTTTTCATCTTTGGACAGTGTCAGAAAATTCAGTCAGGATACTCCCCTGCCTGTATTTGTCCAGGCCTCAAATAAAGGGTTAGGGAGAGTACCTGTAGCTTTTTTACTACTCGTAGCACACGTTTTACCGTGGCATCGGATTCCCGTAACGGGGTCTGTACGTACCGGCATGATGGCAGCGACGGCTCGCTGTTGCGACTCCGACCAATTTAATGGGCGCCCTATCTAGCGAGTCATACGCGATTAACGCGCGAAATAACTACTGCACCATTGATACCATGGCGGCATGGCGTAGCTTTATTCCTGTGATGACTGACCGGTACAGCATCGTACAGCAGCACGTACGTATTCGGAATTTAAATCCGCGTACTCCTTCATTTGTCTAAAAATTAGTATCCGAGACTGACAACCAGTACAGTCAAATTCGAGCATCTTTGTGAAGAAAAAGGGAGATGGTAACTTTATTTCATGAAAAAAAAAAGCAGGAGCACTGTCATATCATCTGAAGAGAAAAAGAATGCAGAATTTTATGAAGTTACCATTACATAAACATGTCATTTGAGAATTGAGGAGGAGAGGAATGCAGAGTTTTACGAAGTTACCATTACATATCTGGTACGTATTTTTCACGTATCGGATCATAAGACGCATGTGACCATACCCTGAGCTGAACTGCTGCTGGATTGTATTTACCATTTGCCAGAGCGAAGACCCCGCACCACGTACAAGCCGACGCTGTAGCTGTACTTGTATTCTACCACACTGCAGAGGAGTTCGAAACTTTCAAATTTGAGACGCAACGCAGCGGTAGTGAAGTACGTACTCTGTACTGGAACTGGAAGTTACCGCGGCTGCGAAAGTGAACGAACGCCATGCAAAGCTGACGGCGCGTCGCGTCCACGACGTGACGGCGTCGGCTTTCGCTGTGCACGCGCGCTGCTGCTGCAAAGCGTTCCGCCGTCACCGTCAGCCCTGGAGCCGAGTCAGCCTGCAGTAACTTTCTTTCCTTTCTCGCCGATTGACAAAATGTGCTCGATTTCACTTTCCTTTATTACTTTGATTGAAACTTAACAACATCTTAACCGCTTCTCTGCGTCGTATCAGCCAATCCTCTCAAGCAAAAACGCGACACTGAAAGAGTGGCGGCCGGCCCTGTCCCCACCTGCCAGAGGGTTGTGCGGCAGATCTGACAGGCGCGCTCATTTGATTTGCCTGACAAGCCAGAGCAGTCAGCTCCCCGCTGCTGCTACAGGATCCACATCCATGTAGGCAAGCCAAGGCGTTGCATGATGATGGAGTGGAGTGGACAGTGGAGTGGGCAAGTGAACTCAGCCGCTGACACTGAAGTGGGTCACTCTCACTCGCTCACTCTCAACATCCTCACAATTTCCTCCTCCGGAAAAATAAAAAAGACCCAGCTTTTCCTCAAAAGCTGCTAGCTTTTGCTCCAATTCACATCTACGTTCTCTTAAAATAATGCCCCGATGCAAAATGGTGGAGCTCACCACTCCACCACCGGGAGAGCATTCTTTGTTTTTCTACCCCTTTTGATCGCTCCCATATTCCACTCCCACTTCCTCCACCACCACCACCACCACCACCACCACCACCACCACCAGCAGTAGCCAACATGACGAGAGAGAAATATGCAGGGCATTTCGCTTTGGTTTCCGTCTCCTACGAAAAAAGATGCCGCTTTTAGGGGCCCCTTTTGTTGTTCTACTATGCCAGGGTCCAATGCAGATCGAAAATGTTACTACTCCTGGTTCCGAGCAGATTTTGTGCAGATTTTGGTAGAAAGAGGGGGCAATTATTGGGTGCCCTGCTTCGAGCATGTCTGCCTCGCCTTCTTCCCTCCATGGATAAGGGGAAGCTAAGCTGCCACTTCCTCGAAACATGGCTCAAGCTCAACGGGGCCCTCTCTATGTTCAGATCAGTGACTAGACTAACCTCCATGATCAGGTCACTGTGTGCGTTTTCAGTGGCACACTATTTATTTACCTCTGATAAAAAATGCCACGTTTCGCTAAGACTAAGTTTGAACTACTAGATGAACCATATCTTTCTAGTTTCTTAGACATGTATAATCAGACGAACCAGTTCTAACAGCTGATCCATGTTCAGTTTTTGAATATTTTACCTGGCTGGATTAGACAATATCAACTTGAGCAACCATTTGCTTCACGCTGGACCAAGTTTGACAGCTTAATGTACAAGCTTGCCCCACCAAACCATGTCAATGCAAGAACATGAAGCAAGGAAAGGTGAAAATTTTCAAGCTAAAAATCTACAATTTAGAGGAGGCCAAGAAAAGAAATGGGGGGCAAGAGCACTCAAACTCGGTGATCAATTTAATCCCTCTTATGCGCCGAATTACTGTTACAAACACCAAGATTACAACAGTGAGGACTGGACATACATGAATCACCCCAAAGCTCAGGAGAGGGAGGGAGAGAGGAGCAAATCATCCACAGATCAGGTCGGCCTCCCGCTTCAGGAGCGCGGCGATTAGCAGCGAGCAGAGCAAACCGGGCAAGGAGCGCGCCAGCCTAGAGGAAGGGAGGGGAAGCCACGAAGCGGTCAGGGCCGGCTGGT
Organism: Panicum miliaceum; assembly: GCA_032594955.1. Lineage (NCBI taxonomy): Eukaryota > Viridiplantae > Streptophyta > Magnoliopsida > Poales > Poaceae > Panicum > Panicum miliaceum. Next base: position 2,306,479 of record CM064060.1, on the reverse strand, counting down.
CGGCGACTGCACGGGGAACAGCGGGAGCAGCCTGGGCGGCGCCTGCAGGTCGCCGCCGGGGCCCGCATTGCCGCGCGGGGACGGGTGGAGGTAGAACCCCTTCTCGGCGATGGCCCGGTCCTCGGCGGCCGCGGCCTCCTCGGACCCCGGCAGCGGCGGCAGCGGCGTGACGGGGCTCCCCAGCGCCAGCGACGGGAAGTCCAGCATGCTCGGCGACAGAACCTCCAGCCCGCGCGGCGAGAACCCCCGCGGGGAGAACCCGTTGCCCGCGGAGCTGCCGGCGGCGAAGGCGGCGGCGGCCGGGAGCAGCGGGCAGAGCATCTTGAGGCTCTTCATGCTGCTCCGCCGCTCGTAGAGCTTGAAAGCCGGCTTCTTGGGCCCCGTGGGCGCAGGCGCCGGCTTCTGCGGAGCCGGAGGCGACGCCTGCGCCCCGCCCGCCGCCGCGGCCGCCGCGGTCTCCGGCGTGCCAGTGAGGATCTGGACCACCTGCTTGAAGGAGGTGGTGTCCGCCTGGACGAAGGTGGTGGGGAAGGGGTTGGACGGATCCGCCGACGCCTGCGGCATCGGCATCGGCATCGCGGCCATCGGAGAGGGCGGCGCGGGGCGCTCCCGAGCAGTGGTGGCTGCGCCGGCGTCCATGAGAAAAATGTCGCCTTTGGCAGCAGGCTTGGCTGGCTTCTCTTGGGAGTGAGAAAGACAGCGGGGGAGGGAGAAAGAGAGGAGAAAGCTAACGGAGACAGCGGGGGAGAGAGAAAGGCTTTTGTGCCGCTCGATCACGCTGCGGCTTTGAATCTGCCACCGTCTGATCCAGTGATCCCTGCGGGCGGTTTTGTTTTTTTTATTTTTTTATCAAGGACTTGGGGCCCAACTGTCAGCTTCTTCGGATGTTACTGCCTAGCTTATTGAGGGCCATTTGTAATGTGTCTGCTCTGATTTGTCTCTGTTTTCAGAGCTTAACAGGGCCCTATTGCTATTTGATTACATTAGTAATTTCATCGATTAAGCTTTACTGCTAGGTAATTTATTATGTGTCCTTTGCTAGTTTTTACAGTGCATTTCTGTTGCAGTTTTACTCCCACTGGCATTAGGTTAGCATGCTCCCGTACAGAGTTTTAGTTGATTACACATCACTATGCTAATTGGTGTGCTGGTGCGCTAAGTTAATTTACCTCCATTTTATTGATTACGCATGTTTAGGATCTCTCTCTCTCTCTCTCTCTCTCACTTGGACTTTTGTGTCCATGTTATTTGAACTGACCCCACCTAAACTCTGAATTCACACTACTATCCTTCTGCATGACATGGCATTTATCGATTCGGTAGCAGATCAGTTTAGTTTTTCATGTTTCCGTTGGTGTTTTTTTTCATTGCTTCGTTTGGATTGCATAATAGTGAAATAGTTATTGGCTATTGTTCCGATCGATCCTTTTTTAGATTGATTTAACTTGGTGTGTTTTAGTGGGGTGATAGCTCTCTCCTTTTTTGTACGTCTACCTGATGCTTTCTTTGGCCAATCATAACCCATATGGAGTCTTATTAAAAAAAAACATATGGAGCATTGCTCTGTTCCAGTAGGTCAATTTCGTCAGGATGGCTGGCTCTGCAGGTGAGCTGGATGGATGTGTCTTTTGAATTTCATGTAGATTCTGTCCTCCTCCTCTGACAATATATTTGATGTAGATTCCGTCCTCCTTTTGAATAGGATGAACGTGATGTAGATAGATGTACTGGTACTTGTAAAGTGAGGAAGGCTGTGTGGGTACTCCACTTGGTACACGTTGAGGAGAAGCCGTACAAAATTTGAATCGCTGCACATATATAGGCTTTCTGAGTATTCATATATGAGTTGCATCTTTAGAGATGTATTTTTCTTGACTTACTTGTTTTCCAGGTCTGTGTTTTGAAAACATGTGCTATTTCGGTGAAAACAAAGCATTTTGCATGTGAGCTGTATACAGACTTCAAAGAAGCACACGTTTGGGTTGTCTTGGTAGGTTTTCTAAAAAAATATTGTTTTTTAGTAGAAAAGGACGAAACGTATGAACAATTTTTAAACTACTCGAGAGAGACACCAACGAAACCACACAATACAATTGCACCGTCATTGTGCCTAAATGGCGCCTGCTGTTTGGTATATGAGCCATTTGCAAACTCGAGAGGAATGTTACTCGGCTTCACATAGAACTTTTTCTGGAAAGTCCGTTGGTTTTTAACCCACTTTAAACCTCCTCTACAAGAGACTTCATCTTTCTTGGTGTTTTCTTAGCAGGGAAGACATAACGTATAAACAGCTTTTAAAGTACCTGGGAAAAGGCACAAGAGAAAGAGCAAAATGCAATTGCAATTAAGCCTTATTTGCGCCTACTGTTTGTATAAGTGGTTTGCAAACTCATGCTTGGCTTAGGATAGAAGTTTTCCCTGAAAGTCCATTGGTGTTTTAGCATATTTTAAAACTTCTCTATAAGAGCATCTTCAAAAGACTCTTTATCTTATATGTTTAGAAATAGAGATTTTGATTAAAATTACCCTCCAACAGTATCTTCAATTGGATATCTAAATGTAGACCTCATCTATTTCAAATTTCTCGCTAGCGAGAATTGCTCTCTAAACTATGCACAAGATATAGAAAAGCTATTGAAGAGTATAAAGATATAGAAAATATTTTTTTTACTCAAATGACTCTCTCTCTCTCTCTAAATGATAATTTAGAGAGTAGATTTCAGAAAGGCTCTTGGAGATGCTCTAAGAGATGACTAGATATTGTTCAAAGTATATCCTTCACTACTATAGAACCACAAATATATCCACCCCATTTAGTCCCGGTTTGGTTGGGCCTGGGACTAATGGAGGTATTAGTCCCGGGTCCAACGGTTGGGAGACGGGATGGGCTCTTTAGTCCCGGTTGGAGCCACCAACCGGGACTAAAAGTCTATCTTTTATCCCAGTTAATGGCTCCAACCAGGATAAACATTTAGTCCCGGTTGGTATTACCAACCCGGACTAAAGGTTCCTCCACGAGTTAGTTCAAAAGGATGGCATCCCAACTAGAGTTATGTGCATTGTGTAGGTGGGGTGGTAATGAAACTATTCGTGAGGCAAGAGATTTTGGATTTGAATACCGCGGGGTGCAAATTTTTTTAGCATTTGTGACCCTTTGGTCCCGGTAACCGGGACTAAAGGCTAGGACATTTAGTCCCGAATTCGTAGTCCCGGTTGCTACAACAGGGACTAAAGGAGGGTTTGGAACCGGGATAAAATGAGGTTTCCGTACTAGTGCTTTTTTGGTGTTTTTTTCCCTTATATCCATGATTTGGAAATGTCAAGTGTGTCTATGATTTTCAGGGGAAAAGTCATTTGTGTGTTAGCCTTTTACGAACTCTAGGAAAGCATACACTTAAGTTATGCCATTCAAACTCGTTGAGAAGAGATGTTTGTGGAAGAGTGTGTTTAAGTGCCCATATTGCGCCGGTTGTTTAATTTTATCGAGTTCACGCATGTAGTCACTCTTTCTTCACTACTTATGTCCTTTCTTCACAACAAGCATACAATTAAGTTATGTCATTTCAACCTTCCAACCTTCCAATTCTATAAGGATGCCTCATTTGTTCACAGCATCCATCAATTCGTCCAAACCTTTTCCTTTGTGCTTTACGTCGTTAGATCCATTTAGCTTTATTTGAAATACGTTTATTTCATAGGAGGAGCTTTTTATTTGGAGTTGCAGTTTGCGCAAGTTGTGGTCCGCAAAACATACGCTAAATTTCATTGCATGTTAAAGCTTTGTACGTTCGATTTTTCCATGGACTACACTACTCAATCATGGACTACACTACTCAATAATAATAATAATAATAATAATAATAATAATAATAATAATAATAATAATAATAATAATAATAACAACAACTTGTTGCTTTTCCTTTTTCTTTCTAGCCACGACACTCGTAGAATATACGGTTCCATACAAAGCAAGTGTCGTTGTCGTACCAGCCCAGCAAGTCGACCAGAAGTTTATGAGGACCATGCCAAAGTAGGTTGAATTGAGCAAATAAAGCTGGAGCAATCGGGCGCATTGACTGGGAGGGTTGCCCAATCAGCACAGCCCCGATCCATCATGGCTATCGATCTGTTCGATCTGGTTCCACCACGTTTGTCTCTTAGTTTCAAAGGTTGGACTTGACCAGTTTGCTATATCAAAGGACGCTGATTGCGCCATCTGTCCTACTAATTATAACGACATTTTTTGAAAAGGCAAGCCCTGCCAATATAATTGTGATCTATATACAATCTACCGATCTTCATGCCTAACTTGAAATGTTTTGGAGACTGAATCTAGTACAGTGAACGAATGACTCGAGATGAGAACACCAAAACGCCGTTAACTACATACAGTGGCATCATAAAAAAAGCAGCTGCAGCAGAAGACGACGTAACAATGTTGCATCACAGTACATGCCATGTTACAGAAATGCATCTTTTGGTAGTAGACGCCGGTACAGCAAGTACTCAATAATGTATGACCGGATGTACGTACAAATCAGACCGTTAAGCAAGCAAGATCCGATCCAATCACTGATGAGCAAATTGGGGAAGAAGAAGAAGCCTGTCAGCCGTACCCGCGCCTTCTGCTGCTACGTACAATTTGATCGACGTACACGGCCGTGTCGTTGTCACATTCAGTGCCCGTTCGCTCCCCGCGTTTCTGGACCTGACCAATGCGCGCATGGCTGGCTGGCAAGCTCTCCCGGCCGGAATGGCCCCGCGGCCTCTGCTTGGTTTAATGGCTTCGTTGCCTGCATGACCTATTGGACTGGAGCTAGCAAGACGACGACGAAGACGACAGCCATGGAGGGGCGTGGTGCGGGCAGCCGGCAGCGGGCATGGATGGCATGCATGGGCCGAGGCATGGAGCTGGAAGCTAGCTAGGCGCGTTGACTTGGAGGAGATCTCGAGTCGATTGCATGTCTGCGTGTACCGCAACCAGATACCAAGGTACCACCATCAGGTGTTGTTTAGATGTAAAAATTTTGGTCAAAAATATCACATCAAATATTTGGATATATGTATGGAGTACTAAATGTGGGTAAAAAAAATAAATTGCACCGATGTGTTATAATTCACGAGATGAATCTAATAAGGCTACTTAATTCATAATTTGGTACAGTAAACATTCGCTAATCATGAATTAATTAGGTTCATTAGATTCGTCTCGCGATTTAAAATTCATCCGTGCAAAATATTTTATAAATAAATTTTATTTAATACTTCTAAATAGTAAGATTTTATTTTAAATTTTTTTGACAAACCGATCGTAGCGTGCTGCAGGGGGGAGCGCCGGGGGATGCTCATGCTCTCTCACCGCATGATGATATTGCAAACAGTACACGAGAAAGTAACCCAGTAGGCGAAACACCTGCAACTGTGCCATGTTTGCGAACCCGTGGTACGCTACGACGGTGGCCGGAGCGGGAGAGTGGACAATCAACGCAGGCCCGCACTTTTCAACGTGCGCCAGTGTGTGATTTGACTTTGGGAGCCATCCCTCGCCTCGAGCTTCGTCCACCTCGTGGGCTCCTGTCGCTGCCTGCCGCCCGGCCGCCCGGCCGGCTTCCATCCCGCCCTGCGCCTGCGTGCACGCCGCCGCCGCCGCCGCCGCGGGTGGAGTTCCTTCTTTCTTTATTCCATCTCCGCCGTCCTGCTAGCTGGCCTCTCTGAAAGAAGGCTGAAGCCAATCCTGATCCCATCCCGTGCCTTTGCCCTTGCATTGGAGTCCTCTTTCGGTCAGTTCAGAACTGGGCAGTGGGCACTGATTATTGTATCCGTTTCAGAATTCAGGATCAGACCGAGACAGATATCGATGGAGATGGCCTCGTCCATGCGTCGTGGTGTCTGTCTGGTGTGCTAGCCAAGCCTGAGTCCTTGAAGGCTCGCCCTCGCTCGAATCCGGGCCCCTGCATGGGCGCATGGTGGCGGTGCGTGTCTCTGCTGAAGCAAATCGTCCTCGGGCGAAGCGGATGGCCCTGGCAGCGTATCAGCACCGGAATCCATGCCCAGCTCGTTGTTTTCCTCCGATTGGAAAGTGGAACCCTTGGACTGTACCAAAAAGGAAACAACACCGGCTGCTCCGTAGTAGAAGGCCCTGCTGGATCTGAATCAGGACACAACTCAAATAGTTCGGGTGAGGCATTAGTCAAATCAGTAGAACTATTGTTCATATCCACAAAGTGATTAGTGAGATGTGATGGTAGAAGAAGAATTTCATTACGAGGACGAGCACCGGCATTAGGATGAAGTTGGGAAAAAGGAAAAATATTCTCATCAAAAACAACGTCCCTAGAGATATAAACACGAGCAGTTGAGATATCCAAACACTTGTAGCCCTTGTGAAGAGAACTGTACCCTAGAAAAGCACATTGTTTGGAACTGTTTGATGATTATTTTTAATAATAAGACGTGGCAAAATATATATACGTGGCAAACAATCTTAGCTACTGGACATTGAAAGAACAGATGATCAATTGTTTCATTTCCCAGGCAGAAATAACAAGTGGGATTCCCAACCCAATGCCTCCTTATAAGGTCTTTAGTTAGGATGGCATTGTTCTCCACAAGCCCCATAAAAATTTTAATTCTGTAGGGAATCTTCGCCTTCCAAATGTGTTTAAAGGATTTTAAAGGATTTTCTCGAGTCTCCCTTGGTAAGGAATTCATACACAGACTTGGTAGAGAACATCTTCCTGTTGTTCCATCTCCAAGTGGGAATATCATCATTATTTTCGAAAGGATGAGCATATATCTTATCAATCACACCTAGCCATTGTTCAAACAGCAGCGGCAGCAGCCACCTGCTGAATTGTACCTGTCCTTGGCACACCAGGAAATTATGCACTGAGATATTTTTGTCTAAGCATAAATCAAACAGTATAGGAAACTGAACACAAAGTGGCTTGTCACTCAGCCAAGTATCAGTCCACAGGGAGGTGTTTATCCCATTTTTTACTGACATCACTCTCCCTTTTAAGTAGATATGTTTTACTTTAAGCAAGTCATGCCAGACTGGTGAGTCATCAAGTCTATGTTTCACAAACCTGACAGTCTCACCTTGCATGTATTTCTTCTTGACAATGCTCTGCCATAGACCTTTCTCTTTCTCTAATTTCCACCACCATTTACTTAAGAGGCTGATATTCATTGTATGGATATCCTTTATCCCCAGACCCCCTTGTTTCTTACTTTTGTTAATAATCTCCCATTTAATCAAGTGATATTTCCTCTTCTGACCTCCCCCCTGCCAGAAAAAGGTTCTTCTTTGCTTGTCTAGTCTATCAGTTGTTTTTGGCAAGAGGTACATGGACATGTGATATATAAAGGAGTTAGAGAGACTGGATTCAATCAAAGTTGTTCTGCCAGCAATGGACATGGATTTTCCTTTCCAAACAGCTAGCTTCTTTTCATTTTTTTCTTCCAAGGGAGTCCAGTCCTTGACATGCAGCCGCCCAGGACTCACTGGAACACCCAGGTATTTAATCGGGAAAGTTCCAATTTGACAGTTAAAAAGCTCTGCATACTGCAGCCCCAGATTGTTATCTCCATTTAGCATGATAACTTCACTTTTGGAGAATTTTATCTTCAGTCCAGACATAAGCTCATATATATATAACACCAATTTCATATTTCGAGCATTGTCAATGTTTTCTCTAAGACACAATGATGTCATCTGCGTATTGCAGAACAGCCACACCAGAGGGGATCAAGTTGTGTGCCGATCCAGTTATCATACCATTCCTTTGCGAAAATACGAATGGAGTCTGCCTGGTGCCTTTCTCGTGCACGTCGTACGTGACCAACGAGAATGGAGTCTGGGCTCCACCCAACTTTAGGGGGCAACTGATTCATGTCAGCTAGAGACACAACGCGGCAGTGTACTCCGGACTAATTGACGGTTAATCAGAGTTCTTCCGGCCAAAAATGAAAAATATATGTATCATCCATCCTTGTGTGGTCTATGTCTATTTGACGCATTTGATTCTTGCTTGGCACACCCACACATACAACGGTTAGCTTATCATCTCCTCCAGATAGCACCCAAAACAAAGAAGGCAGGAGATGGACTGCACCATGAACTTCACAGAGCTCCATTGGACAAGCATGGCGCTGAAAATTTGATAAAACTTTAGAGGTCATATATCGTGAGCCATCAAAATATACAAAACATGGATAAATCACTCCATGTATATAACATGGCTGGGGTGAACAAAGAAGTACATGTAAGTTAGGTGCATCCATTAGGTAACCCCTCTTGTGGCATGTCCTGCAAGGTTGCAATACAACAGACCCAACAAAATCAGTAGCTGAGGCATACGATACTTTGAGATGCACAGCGCAAAACGCATCACAATGTGGACCCTTTGCTGCTTGTGGTCATAAAGGATTCACCGCAGCCACACTCCCCTTTGGAATTTGGGTTTATGAACACAAACTCGGACCTAGAGCAGGAATTTTTAGTTAATAACTGAAAACAGATAAGCAGGGGGCAAATAAAACAGTCTAGGAGGAGCCATACTTCAGTGGATCATCAACATAGTCCATCTTGGTGCCAATAACATGCATTAAAGCCTTGGGGTCGATAAGCACTTTAACCCCTTTCTCCGCGACAAGCTCATCAAACTTCCCCTTCTCATCTGAAATTATATGATGGTTATTGAGGAACAAGATCAGAAGCAGCCAAGTGAAGCCAGCAGACAGCAGCAACAACAAAGCAAAAGGGTTAGATATTCAGAACACAATAAGATGATGCTTCGATAGCCTTTAAATATCATGCATGTTCATAACTGGTAGAGAGCTAACTGTGCGGATCAATTTATGTGGACAAAATCATAATGGTACCTGCCACTCCGCTTACTCACCATCACCATTAGTTTCTACAAAATTTCACCCGATAGTAATGTTACACTTGGGAGGCTACAACTTAGCAGACATGGCCAGGCTTTTTATAGCAGTGATTAATGCTGATGTGATTGTAAAAAAAGGGTATATGCTGGGCAAGCAAGAGAAACAATCCAATCAGGTATTATGCAGTATTAAAATAACATTGAACATCCAACCTAGATACCTAAATAACAACTAGATGGTAAGAAAACTAAGCATGGTATAGACACCATGGTCAGCAGCTTATATGGAATGGTACATATTTGATACCAGGGACAGTATGCAGCAAGATATGTAGCAAGTATGCAACATGAACTTATTGAATTTTAGGGGCATATCACTTTTTTCTGTCATTTTCTGAGCCCTCTAAAATACTGTCTGAAGTTTGTTGAAGTCAGGAGGTTCTTGGTATGAAAGTGAACCTATGAAGAACAGGTACAGAAGAAACAAGGAAAGCAGTAATACCGGCATAGTTGAGCGTGTATGAGAGGCCGTTGCAGCCTCGCGCTTTGACGCCGAGCCGCAGGTACGGCCGCTGCCTGAGGCTGAGGAGCTGCCGGATCCTGGACACTGCGGCATCCGTCAGCGTGACGGCCTGCCTCCGGATGGCCTTATTGGCCGCAGCCCTCAACACGGAGGACGACATGGCTAACTGGCTGCAGCTTCCTCAGCAGGCCCTCCTCCAAGAACAAGCTGCACAAGCAGGGTCCTAATTGAATCAAATAAAAAGTCAAGGGGAAATTGGCTGGTGGACACCCTTCAAACATGGATTTTGCTACGGACCACTAAAAAAGAATGGCTTTGCCAAAATACGCTACAAATCAGTGGCAATTTGCTGCTGGACACTATAGCTCTTATAACAATATTCCCCACTCAAACAGGTAAGAAAACATAATTTCTGGATAAGAATATCCCTGGCCCTTCGAGGCAACATTTTATAGCACCATGACATGTTGATTTCAGCAACATTTCACCATAGGAGAATATGAGGGGAACATGCCCGATTGAAAAACAAACTTTGAGCACTCCACTTGCCTCCAATATTCCAATCACAAGCATCAGGTACACTTTTCCATCACAAAAATTAGACGTACGAACAAATGAGCAGTACCACCGGACACCAGAGACAGATCAAACTATCCTGTTTTGATGAAGCCCAAATTTTCTGCGCTACCCAATTAAACTAGTATGCTTTAAAAAAAAAACTGAACCTGACCTTGAAAAGAAACTAACAAAAGAACTGCATAAAGCATAGCCCTGGGTCTCAACAAATCGTAATTAGTCACAAATCAACACAAATTATTTCACCAAATTGAAGGATCCGTGGGGGAAAACGCAACAGAGCATGGGAATCATCCGACCTAGACCTGGAATCAAACGGACGACCACAGCACGGTGTACTCCGCTGTCCGTGGACGCGCGCCGGAAGGGGCCTCCGCGGGGCTTCGCCGCGCGCCGGGAGAGGAAGACTCGGGGAGGGGGGACCTCGACCAAGCGGACCGCCGCCGGGATGGATCTCCGCCGGAAGGGGTAGACGCCGCCAGGAGAGGCCGCCGCCGTCGCCTGGATGTCGCGAGGGAGGGAGGATGCGTTAGGAAATGGAGAGGCCGATCTCGGACCGCGATAGGGTGGGATTGGCGCCCGCGTACCTCGCCGTGACGTGTTCCTCTTCTTCTCCGAGACGCGAGAGGGATGACGAGGAGGAGTTCCGGTACGGTTCGCGACTCTACCAGCTGGGCCGACCAACCGGGCCTTCCATTTCGGCCCACAAATTGCCAACTGATGTTGGAGTCCCCCTCAAAAAAAGGTGATGTTGAAGTGTATGTCCAACACTTCAGAAGGTGCTTCCTCGGCGTCGGCTTCCGGGCTGCCTGCTTCGTGGACGGCTTCTTCACAGTGGTGGGCCTCGTACACGTGCTCCTCCCCCGCGGCCCTCTCTTCTCCCTCTCATGTAGGTGCGGCGGCGCCGGAGAGGAGGAGCCTGAAGCGGAAGCCGACCATGGAGTTGAGCGCTAGGGATCCGACGGGGCGTCCGATTCGGCCGGCGGCTGCGTCGCAGGGCCCCTCCCCCTCTAGATCTCAGCGGTCAAGGCGCCTCCATCACCTAGGCGGCCGATGGGGGGGGGGGGGGGGGATGCTGGACGACGGCCGGCAGGGGTGCGGCGGACCGGCGCCCCAGGGACCCTAGCGAGCGGCACGGGAGGGGGGGTGGACTCGGGGGTGCGGCTGCGGCGTGCGGGGGGAAAATCCTAGCCGTTGTCGCGGCTGGTCTAAATCCTCCTGCCGAACGGCTGGAGTGGGCCAGCCGAACGGCTGGGCTGGTTTCGGCAGCAGATTCAGCCCAGCACCATGCCAGTTCTAGTGGAGCAGCCGAACGGAGTGAATATTACTCAGCTTTCGCAAAAGGAAAAAAAAGAAGGAATATTACTCGGCTTAACCTTTTTAGATGAAGCTATCAGTGAACGATGCTGCCACATTAATACAGCATACAGGTTAAACCGAAGAACAAGAGATGCTTTGAGAAAGCAAGTCGGGCAACTACTCAAGTACATTAGCACACAGCAACACACACACATGAAGTGCAGTAATCAATATACTCCATTCGACTGATTCAATCTTAGGAGTGGTTCATCAACAAATCAACTAATGTGCCAGCCTGCCCTTCACCATGCCATGAATCAAGCATGGTAAACCAACAACATTCTAGCAAGCAGGGTAAGGCAACCGCAACAATCAATAACGGGAGGCTGGATAATGGCCTCTTTAGGAGTGGTGTGATACAGCAGCTGGTGCTGCTAACAAGCTGCGGCGGCGGCAGCGGCAGCAGCAGTTCAGTTCTTGAGCTCGGGGAGAAGCAGGCCCCTGGCGTGCATCTGCTTGTACATCCACTGCCAGTTCTCCGGCCGCACCTCCCCGCCCAGCGCCCGCGTCACCGACCCGCCGCTGCACGCCCCGACCTTGCAGCACTCCTCAAGCGGCAGCCCCTTCACCAGCCCGTACAGGAACCCGCTCGCGAACAGGTCGCCTGCTCCGGTCGTGTCCACCGCGTTGCTCTCCCCGATGGCCGGCACTTGAACGACCTGCACCCAATTCATCCATCATTGTTGTTACATACTTGTGGAGTTGTGGTCAATTAACATTTTATTCTTGTAGTATTATTGTTAGGTCCTACTAAATATTCAGCCTGCTCATTTGCTAACGTTTCCGCATTGAGCGTATCAACTGAAAATGTTTATTGTCATTCTTCAGAAGATACTATCCAGATGTCATTCTTAAGAAGATCGCCATCGAAATCGGCTGCAAAAATTGTTAACTACTGTGCAGTTTACAATTTGACAAGAACTTGAACCTCACCTGTTTGCCATGTTTCGCCATACATCCCTTTGAAGCTAGTGTCACCACGGCCCATTTGCAGTACTTGCCCAAGAATGCGAGCGCCTCCTCTGGATCTGATGTCCGACCACCCCTGCAGATACAGGCAACAGATGAACTCCAGGTATATACCTTAGGTAGCACTTTGTCACTGGAAAAGATGTGAACGAATATTTTTCTTCTCTCTTTGAATTCACCATTCTTTTGTCTGTCCCTACTTAGATCCGTCAATATACGATTGTAGCAAGACTCACCCTATAACCTCTCTAGCTTCATCCTCATTGGCAAAGCAAAGGTCAATGTTGCCATTCTCCAAAAGATTAATGAGTTTTGACCTAGAGTCACGAACCATCTGCATGTATCCAATCAATCAGAGTAAAATCAGATAGCATTTACAAAGTTGACCTCAACTGAGCAATTCTTTTTGCGTGAGGAGAGCAATTAGTTAGTAAAGATGCTTACAGACCTCAAAACTGGCCAAATCTAATGATATTGAAAGGCCTTCCTGTTTAGCAATCCTAATAGCTTCAATAATCTGTTCCATGTTCTGTTGTGCATATCTCACAACAAGCCACTGCATCAAAAAATTCAGAATTAACAAAGGCTGAAAGACATATATGCTAGTTTGCCTTTTTTAAGAATAATATATCATGAAATGGATGTGCACGAACGAAGGAAAAAGAAAGCACCTTGGAGCCTTTGAAATCCTCTTTTCTAAACTCATTGGCCTGTTACATGGACAAATGATCTAACAAATCATAAGAATGTTAAGAGATAAATAACCTATGCAACATATTACACTGCATCAAAAAAGTGGATACCTGCATCTTGACTGCACTAGATAGGCATGGCCGCATGGTGCGATTGCCGCTTGCATCAACCAAGCACGCACACTATAATAGGTATGCTTTTCAGCCTTATCCACTATACAGTAAAATAAGGGCAAAAAAGATAAATTCTGGCTTCAAATGTTAGGCTACCTGAGCAGTGTGCCCTTTTTTGGCCCTTAATCTTGTGAGATCTACACCACTAAAACTCATATTGTTGACAAACAAAATGCCCTGGCTGTCATCTCCACAAGCTCCAATTATTCCAGTTGATATCCCAAAACCAGCTGAGAGCCCACGAATTGTGTTGGCAACGCTTCCACCAGCTATTGTAGTTACTGGAGTGAGATCATTGCGGGAAGGAAGGATGTGGGCATTCACTTCAGTAAGAATATGATTCAGCTCATCAATGGACACCTGTACATAAAACCGTTGTCAGATGAAATTCAGAACCCAACCCAAAGATACGAAATTTTGCTTTCCCTTGTAAGTAATGCTAGGTTAGTTGCATTATCTTGGTATCGCAAAACCAATCAAGGCTCAGAAAGTAATTCATAATGCTAATGCGACCACAATGAAACAGACTGGATGTGTGATTCTTCAACCTCCATACAATAGCATGGAATTGTTCCTGCACATGTATGCATGTGCTTTTGCTTTGTTTACAAGCTAAAGTCAAATGTCTCCTTGGAATTAAGCTTTTTTTTTTAAGGATCCTTGGTGTTAAGCTAGTACCATGGCAAGGGAAATTGATAATATTTCAGCATGTTCAACTAAAGAATCTCTGGCTGTCAATTCCTAAATGAGAGAGTTGATAGATAGGGGGAAAGCCTGTAACCTATTTATTGCACATAATCCAAAAGATTCAGGTACGAAGTATGAGATTTTAAAATCTATAAGTTGGAATCTAACTGCCACGGAATTATGATTTCATCTATCCAAAAAATGCACTATAAGACAGAGGGGCCATACACACTTCCTTACACAAGGACAGAGGTCACATCAGAAAAGGTGTTAATTACTAATTGGCTGAGTGTCTTGAGTCAGGTAGAACTGATTTTAAGATTCAAGATCATTCCAAGTACTACTTTTCTCCCTTGAAAATTACGGGGAACTCCTGTATGGAGATCACATATGACAGTGGCAAAATTAATTAATCAAATTTGACAAGATGCTGAGCCTACATATCTTTGCATAGAAAAGTCAAGAATGTCTGACTACCGTAACAAGCGTGATGGTTTCTTTCATTAAATAGTTAGGCGTCGACAGACCAATCAGTTCAAGAAACGTTAGGCCATGCTTGACCATTCCTGAAGTGTGCAGTGCAGAGCATGCCAAACCATCAGGCAAGCCCCTTTTCAGTGAAAGCAACACCAAATCTAATCAACATAGCTGCAGTTAACCAACGCAAAGTACAGACCAGTTCAGATTTGGAAAATATCGGCCTGTACGCCCAGTACTTGCTTTGAACTGTTCTATTCAAGTACAGGAAGAGTGGAACCATGTGGAACAAAAGAACAGGCAATTTCTTGACAATCCGAGGAGACATAATAAAAGTCAGTAGGGCATTCATTCATGAAAGCATGTGCCTTGTAAAAAAGTGAAACAAAATTAGCTGCACGAACTATTTCAGGAATAAAGAGTACGGCATAATAAAAGAAATTCCAAATGAGATTGAACAGGTTGCTTCTAATGCAGCACTTCGGTTTTTCTCCAGAAAAATATAGAGTTCAGAAATTGAGTAAATTAGAATACTGAAGAACAAGAGATCCAAAGTCACATGGCCGGCGGCCAGCTAGGAAAAGGAACGTGGTGGGGACTCAATTGAAGCTAGAATTCGGCAGTAATGCAACAACCTACCTCTAAACAACCACGTGATGGCAAATGATCCACCAGGAAACTCAAAAGGAAAAGAAACGGGAGGGGCAGGGGGAGAATTCCGAGGATGTAGGACCTTGAAACAGCAAAGGAATTTCCGACGACGAACAGCATTAAGATGAAGAACATCTGGCAATCAATACCGCATAACTGATATAGGTGGTTACTGCCTCCGTAAGTCCGGCAATTGCAGGGTACAATTAATTGCGTTGCGATTTTCAATTTGTGAATTGAACGGACTGAGTGCGCCTGGAACTGTTGAAGTGAATTGTAACCGTACGGCCGTGTTGCGCGCGGAGAGGGAGGAGCGCGGAAGTACCTGCTGCGAGCCGCCGCGGTCGCCGGGGACGCGGTCGAGGAGGGACCAGTCGACGCGCGCGACGTGGTCGATCAGTGCGGAGAGCTGGAGCCCCAGCACCGCGGGCGCCGCCGCCGCCGCCGCCTCCCTGCCGGGCCGGAGGGAGGACGGAGGCTGCTGCTGCTGCGGGTGCTCTGCCTCCGCGCCCATATGGGAAGGTCCTAGTGAATTGGCCGGTCTCCCTCCGCTGGCCCTCTCCTCGAGCGGAGGAGGAGGAGGAGGAGGAGGAGGAAACGGTCGCCGGCGCCGGCGGTGTGGGGGGCGGGGCTCGTGTCGGGAGCAGATGGGATTGCAAGCCTCCGAGAGTCCGAGACTCCGAGGGGAGGGCTTCTTCGCCGCCGTTTTATAGGAGGTAAAAGAGGGGCAATCTTCGTCGGCACTCTTCATCACTACCCTTGCATGGATCTCGATGCATCATGCTCGATTACGTGGATTATTATTGTCTCCGTCATTAATCGCATTATTATTATTATTTTACTTATTTTTTAATTACATGGATGACTCGTGTACAAACGGACCACGCGCCAGGTGTTTACTCAACCGCAAGTGCGCACCTATCATTAATGTGGCTATTTCTTTCTGTAACGAAACTCAGCACAATGAAACTTGGTCAGAAGACAAGATATTGATAAAGTTAGAAATCTTTATTGTTTACATGGAAAGGACTAAGGATATATAACTTTATTGTTTACTAACCAAGTATTCTGACATGGTTAGTAAACATCGCTATTAATTAAACGCGAAGGCTGTCAAATTTGGAAATTGGTATATGGTTGAGCACGAGATGCAGCACGTCACTAACCATGTCAGAATACTTGGTTCTCAGCTTTCTTAAAACATAACCGTAGGAAAATTAAACACGAAGGCTGTCAAATTTGGAAACTAGAGTGGCATACCATTCATGATTACGAGGATGGAGACACCCTTCTCACCATGCAGACAAATGACCCTTGTAAGATTTCATTGGTCGTCAAAATTTTAAACCGCCACTTGCATTGCTATAGATAGACTACTCCAGCTAGAGGAGCAGGGAAAGAAGAACGAAACAATTAAAGCGCTGTTAACGCATTGATATAGAAGCGGAGACCTCACCTACACATACGGATGCAAGTGGATACCTTAAGTGTTATTATCTAAGATAGCTAATGAATTATGATGGCATGCTACTCTAGTTTATTTCTTCTTTCAATTAATTACATAGTAGAATGTTATTCTAGTTTATTTTTAATTTATTGGGTTGATCCAATAACCTAATAATGTATTTATGGGCTTATGGCTAACATCCCTACCTACACATCTTGGATTTCGAGAAAGACGCATTATGGATTAGATTATCTTGGCACACTTTAGCTTGCAGAAACATAGGACCGGTATTTTGGATATCATTCACGCTATTACCAGTAGTATTTTGTTGCAATAATAGAGTACTCCCACTGACTGCCGTTCTTTAGACTGGTGACGGATATTCAGTCATCTGACGAAGAGACCCCTTTTCCTTTTCTAGCGCTCTGTCTGCCTTTCTTTCCTAGTGCTTCCTTCTTTTTATAGCACAAACGAAGAAAGAAAAAAAAAGCTCCGATGGTACGGCGCACCTGCGCTGCGATTCTGGCTGGGTCCCTGCAAATTGGCTAGAGAAAGCACAAGGGAACAAAAGGTGCCTGCCGGCTGAAAACGAGAAAGACAGCACGAAAAGAGAATTTCCAGTGTGGTTGTTCCGGTGTTTCCTCCGAGTTCGGAGGAAATAGCCGGGACCTTAGGCGTGCGTGCATGTTCGATTGAACTGCCTCCCGTTTCTGCCGGCCGGTTGACCATTAGATCAGTCTTAGTGAAGAGTGTCATCATATAGTTATCAAGACTAGGACTTCTAAGATGTGTTAGAGGAGTGTGACACTCCTATCTCATCCCGTGGCTCTTCATCTCTTCTCCCTGCTATTATGTTAGTAAATTTAATGCTCATGATACTGTTATGACAGACGTTATTTTAACTCGTGTCAGCTCCCGCCGAGGCGCGTGCCAAGCATGCGGATCTGATGATTCGATAGGTCCACGGGAATTTCCGACGAAGCTTCCCGTCCCCGCGCAGTCCGGGACAAAATTTTCCGGCTCGGTGCGGCGGCGCCCGGCCAGCTCCGATCCCGTCGGGCACACAAGTGGGTGTCATGCACGATCCGCATGTGCCGGGAAACTACACGGCACGGGGGTGGTGAAGGCCGCGATAACACGGACACAAATCAGTCACGATCACGTAGATGTTTCTTTCACTCGGTTGATCATTGTACTCCGATCCATAGGTCTCACGTCTGGGAGACTTCGGGGCTGATTGGTTGCCCGCATGCCCTCCGTTCAGGCTCCAGGGATGCAAGGCACGCGTGTTTGGATGCCTGCGTCAGGATCAGGATCAGACCCTCCGGGTGCAAAAGTGGCCTCCCAGCCAGGCTCGAGCGTTTCTCTGGAGCCTGACTTGCACAGCGCGTTCGGACGCACTTTGGCTGTACGTGATAGAGATGGGAGATGCAAGCATCCAATCACTTGCTATGTGCAGCCTGTACGTGTGGATTCAATCAACCAAACACAGAGCTCTTGCATGCCCTTAGCCTGGCTACCGAGAGCTTGGTTGCTAGAAACGGGCCTGGCCAGGAGCTGCAGGCATCCAATCACCCCCCTTCGTCTTTCGAACCATCCGTGTTTTCTTGGAAATGTTCAAAGGTGCGCAGTGTATTAGCGTGATGGTCCATCCGCTTGACTTGACTGGCTCGGTCAATTTAGTTTACTACCCTATCAACCCGTGCTCCAGCACTAGCTAGTTAGAATTAATATAAAAATAAAATTTATAGCTAATAATTATAATTATTTATCTCATACTCTTTTGATCTATTAAATATTCTAACATAATACTCTAAAAGATACATACTTATTATTATCTGGTTGCAATAGATTTATTTAGTAATATTTTTTTTACTTTGCATCACACCTCCAAATATATAATATATATATATATATATATTTAATTGAACCATTTGTTTGAACTATGTGAACAATATGAAAATTGGTATTTTTAATTTCTTTCCCCGTATATGAATACATGGTGACACACATTATGAGTAGTATTTTTATATAAATAATAACATAAATAATATATTAATAATGATAGGAATAATAAATTAGAATTTTATATTGGGGCACTTTATATTTTATTATAATTATTTAATTTAGATAGATTTATGAGTTACTTTAACTTTTAATAATGATATAATTGGACTTATAAGCAAATTTAGATGGTTATTTGCATTATTCTTATAATGACATTGGTGGGTAATTTACATGAAGATTAGGGGGTTACTTTACATTATATTTTATAATGACGGAGGTGGATAACTTAGATACATGTTTAGGGGGTTACTTTAAATTATATTTTATAATGGTAGAGGTGGGTAATTTCAATACATGTTTAGGGGGTTATTTTAGCCTATTTTTATAGTGGCAGAGGTGAGTAGTTTAATGAAAAAGATAACATATCCAATGACAACTATGATTAGATTTGCTGGATTGATGGCCAAATATTTTCGATTTGTGTGAGAATTTTTAGGATTTTTCTAATTTTTAAGTGTCCACCTAAGGTCATATGTGGCTTCACGTGGAGGCTTCAAAAAGAGCCTTCAATTAGTAAATTAGTAATTGTAAGATACAGGTTGTGCTAAACCTAGAACGCGCATGGTGTAGTTCCATATTTTAGGTGTTAGTTGCGTTACTAATCACAGTAGTATTTTTGAAAGTGCACGCAAAAAAATGGACAGCGAACACAATCATCTATCCAGATACAAAATGTGAGATTGAACGAAAACTTACACAATGAAGAATAAAATGAAGAAAATACAGTACGTGAATAATTATGTTGCTAATAGAAGAAAGAAAATTCAGCATAAGTTTTTGTACGAAGCTTTAATTTTTAATTGCACGTAGAAAGCTTCCACGCACGTTTAGTATACAAACTAGCCAAATGTTACAATATTAATCATTACTGGCACTTACCATGATCAAATGAGACATTGATGCGAGCATTTGCTGCGAGGAGGGTAGCAAAACGTGCACTATTAGCATGATTTTATCCGTAATTGCATCCCGTATAGAGAACAGAAGGAGAAATTTAGCAGAAATACACGCAACGAACCATTTAAGATCCACTGATTGAAATCACTTGGATAGAAAAGTTTATAAACACGTACTAGTACGGGCTCGTGTTCCTGAGTTGCGCGCCAAATGTGTAAACCTAAACAACCGTCATTTGCACAGCGCTGTGCGCGCGGTATGCCCAAAAAGGATTGAATCATGTGGCAAGGGGCGCCGGCCGCCGGCCTGAAAAGCTCGCAAGCCGAATCGGTGGGATCCAGGCGGGCCAATGGCGGGACGACAGCTTCGCCCCCGTCCAAGCACGGGGGGCCCGCCCGGCTCTGCTGCAAGCGGACAGTGACGAGTGACCACCCAGGTAGATACTCTGCGCGCGGCGCGCCCGGCCCGGCCGGCCCCACTTCCATGACAGTACGCCACTTGAATAGAGTAGCCCTGCTCCTACCTGGCAGCTACGCTAGGATGGCACAACTGCTACTCGAGTCGTCTGCTCCTCGGTTCACGAGCCGCGTGTCGTGGTGGCACTGTTATGCCGATCTCCGTAGACATAGCAGTGTCATAAATATTAATTTTACTGTTATATTAATTTTTTTACAGTTCTTAAGATTTTAGTTTTGGTAACTGAATTATAACACTCTTGACTGAGACTGACGTTACTTCGGTGTGGTGTGCAGTGCAGCTGGGAACGATTTGTTCGTGAGATCATCTATTTTCCCGAAAGAAAGATTTATTCGTGAGATCAGACCCTGAAAGAAAAAGAAAATAAGAGAGAAAGGGGAAGGAACGATGGACTGATGGTGCTGCGTACTGACGTATAGTAGTAGCCATTTCCTCTAAAGTTTATTTCTGTGGGCATTTGAAAAATGGCGATCCGACGTGGCTGAAGGGCTAGGTACCGATAGCTGTGCCTGGTGGCGGTGGTGCACATGGTGAAAACTGAAAAGGGGCACCTCGCCGCGCCTGGGCGAATACGACGAGGGGTAGCTCGTAGCTAGCCTGCCTAGCCACGTCTTTTTTTTTTTTTTTGAACGATCCTAGCCACGTCGAACGGACGCTGGCGGAAGCAAACGGAGCGAGGTGCCCCAGCGCCACCAATCAGATTACCGGGAGTATCGGCGACGAGTTAGGTGCCGGGACGGCCGGCGAGTAGGCGCGTGCGGCCGGGGAGATAATGGGACGGGAGAAAAAATTGCACCGCCGGCGGTTTTTTCTTTGTTCGTTCCGGGCTTCCGGCGGGGCTACACCGGCCGAAAGTGCCAAGCCGGCGATCCCAGAGTGATGCTGCGTGCCACCACGCGCGCATGATTGTGGCTTCTCTTCTTTTCCCTTATCTAGATGCAAAAGGTTTACACCCGTAAATATTACATCGAATGTGTACGGCATATACATAGAGTATTAAATCTAAACAAAATAAAAAACTAATTGCATAGTTTGCTTGTAAATTACGAGATGAATCTAATGAGCCTAATTAGGCTATGATTAGATACTAAATTGCTACATTAAACATATGTTAACGGCGGACTAATTAGGCTCATTAGATTCGTCTCGCGATTTACGGACGGAATCTGCAATTAGTTTTTTAATTAGTCTATGTTTAATACTTCAAATGTGAAATAAATAAAAGAATTTGAGACGCCGAAAGGCTATCAAATCAGTTCATCGTGAGAGCATCGTCCAAGCATGATCCCAACATCGCAATTGCGGTCGACTCCTACATGTCTAGTACCGACGGGGCTAGACAAATTTTTGGCTAAGTGCCGTCGAGGCGAGACCACAGTTCTATCGACACGTCCCAAATAACGGGATTGGATACTATTTTGCCGGGTACCGATAAGGCGAAGGCAACACACATATATCCATGTTGAATGAAGTTGGGCCATATGACTGGGCACCGACGAGGCGAAAGTCACCCCCTTCGTCAACATTTTCCGTTTACTACTGACGTGATGACAATACTGTCGTGAATGAGTTTTGGCGAAACAAAGCCACTCATACTTATTCTACGCTCCATATATCACATATGGACGATGAGCAGATGATTTGATGATGACTATAAAAGCGCAGCTTAATCAGAGGTTTTCCGTAGACTCGCTCTACGGATGTAATTAACCGGACGCGCCTAATTAGCTTCGGGAATCAGCGAACTACACAATCTCTACAAGTTATACCTCTCGTTAAGCATCAATGCAGAAGACAGAAGAAGATGAGTTGTCGCGAGTCATGCATTCATGAGTTTTGTAAAAGATCGAAATTGATGAACTATATGTTCTCGTAAATATGTGCACGTGTTCCTTATGTGCAAGTTTATTTATTCCCTCATCCTCGATTTTGTTTTCGCGAACAAAATGGCACGCCTCGTGGGTCCTGATTCTCCTCCCATCTTCGCTGCTGCGCTCCAATGGTCGTCATTGAAAATCTCATCGCTCGCTCGTGTAGCTTAGACGATGCTTGCTCGAAAAAAAAAATAAGGCTATGATCCTCTGGCCGCTTGATGGCCGAGCTCGTATGGCATAAAAGATCCTGGTCGCTGATTGCGCAGTGTTGGGTATTATATTGGACGATGCTCACTAAAAAAAAAGCGTTGTGAGCTTCCGGCTATCACAAAAGTGCATTTTCAAGAGAGACTAAAGCCAAATAAATAGCCTACAACCAATGCTCGTTGCTGAAAATTTTCAGCTCGCCATGATTTCAGTTCTCCACGAGAGAACAGTGCTGGCCATTACTGCTGGACGGTTAAGTAATCAGAAGAATAAAAGGGACTATTTGAATGCCCAATTGGCTGTTAAAAAAAAAAAAGATGTCCGTACGCTGCAATATAACGCACACAGCCGGTCCAAGCTAAAAAAAGGATGGTGCTCTCTAGCCTCCTGCATGTTGCGTGACTTTTGAAAAGAAAAGGATGCAGCCTATTTCTATCAAGTTTTCCCGCAAGTTTTTATAAATACATTGTCGAATAATGTGACAAACTAATTGAAGGATTCCCTCTTGTAGGTGAGTCCTTCCCCACCATCACCGCGGAGGAAGCAATGAAGTTCTCTTTTGCTCCGACCTTGATTCAATTCGGCACCATCGCGCCCGTGGCGATCTTCGAGTACGGAGATAAGACGTACTAGCATATGACTCAAGATCCCACCCAAGTTCAAGCCGTGGAGTCGAAGAAAGCGCGAAAGCGCGTGGCCGCCAAGGCTAGAAAGGCCAAGAGGGCCGCTGTCACCGAGGCCCGTGAGCTCCTGAAGGCACTGGAGATGCTCCCGGTTGCTAGTTCAAACAAAGCGCTCTCTCCAAAGACCGCACAAACGGCCAAAGCTCAAGTTTTGGAAGCGCTTAACGACGCCGCTTACCAACTGTCCTGGGCGGTCTCAAAAGCCCGATCAAGAAACAATAAAAATGCTCTCCGGAATTACAGGAGAAAGAGAAGTCAAGTGAAGAAGCTTCACGCTGAGCTAGGTGCTCGCGTTTCTCGAGACATACCACATGAAGAAGAAGAGATAGGTTTTGAATATTCAGATCCTATTACCGAGCCTTATGTGCTATCCGTTAAAGCGAAACGACCTGACGAGGTGAAGAGCCTTTTAGGCAATCAATAATGAATGAGTTTTGGACTAGCACATTAAAATGTGCGGCCCAATTCCTCGGGTGCAGCCAATCTACTCGCACCAAAAATAATTTTCTCCGCCCTTCGATGATAGTCTCCGTATGCCATACCACTGCGGATGACAAACAAGCGGAAAATAAATTCGCCGGATTGCCAAATGAGGTTCCGGCACCCCATATGAATCAACTCCAACAACAATTCCAGCAACTGCAAGCTCAGATGAGGCAGCTACAAAGGCAATTGCAAGATCGCGAGCCGACTGCACGCGCTAGGTGTATGTCAAGATCTACTTCGCCCAGGTGTAACTCGCAGGCTGGGGGTAGGTTTAATTACCGAGGCCCCAATCAATATAATGATGCTCCAGAATCATCTCGCCAAGCTTACAATAGGCATCATGCCACTAGCTATCAGCCGCAATATAATCCATGGACTCTAGCGCCGCGGAGGAACTCTCCCACACGCCCGTCTCAACATGTGAGACAAGGGACTCGGTAAAAATGAAGTCTCACATACTCCAACGGATGAAGATGAAACAAATGTCGCTCGAACATCGACTGCTTCACAAACGGTTGAACAGTCAAACAAGGCAACCACCCAGACGGGTGATGATGGCTTTGAGCCTATGAAAGAAACAAGCCCTAAGTCACAAGATTCAGAGGTTGATCCTAATAATGTGAATGCTAGTAACAACGATGTTGCCATGTGTAGCGCTTTGACAGTGCATTTGGAACACGAGGACGACCCAAATTGGGCGCCTCCGCTAGTAACTCATGATTTCTCTTATCCCTCAGATGAAGAGATCGTTCCTAATCCTAAGGCGGACTTTTCTAAGGGTCTCTTCCCAAAATTGGAAAAAGTACGCAACTGGCTCAAAGGAGCCCGAGATCAAGGACATGGGGGTCCGTCATCATCCTCGACGGCTCCGTGTCTTCCAATTACTTCTACGTCCGCAAAAGGGGAAATATCACCCCGTACGTATACTAACTTGGAGTCTCAACTCCCGGAAAATCCAACAGACTTGCAAAAAGTTGCACAACGCCTTGGTGCTACTACCCGTTTAAAGAAGATCGCCTCCAAAAAGATGGAAGGCTCTTCAGCCCAAGTTGATGGAGACCTTGAAGATATTGAAACAGATGGGGAATCTAGCTCATCACTAGAAGAACATACTTATTCTCCTCGTTACTCTAATCTTGCTCATTCTGTAGGATCGGAAGATGAGAGCGAAGATTACAGCCGAAATATTGCACCGGCTAATGTGGCTACTGGTCAAATTCAAAACTCAAGCAATCCACAAGATCCTCAAAATACTCAAAACCCATGCAATCCACAAGACCCTCAAAATAAACAAGTGCCCCCTGGGGCAACAAATGACCTGAGTAAAAGGCCACTTGATGATCCGCAGTATGGAATGCCCTTCAATTTTTTGGGAACTGATACTAGCACGTCATGGACGAAGGATCCTCAATTGGAGGAAAGGTTGCGTATGCAACAAGAGCAAATAAACAACTTATCTTCAAAGTTTGATAAGCTCTTTGATCTCTTGACTGGGGCACGACATGGTATTCCCCAAAGTCCATTCAGGCTGAATGTTGATCCGCAAATAGCCAAGCTAGAAGCTGTCGGGCTTGTTCATAAGTCGGGTGGTACTCCAAGGCCTCCTCCTCAAATACGTCTCACTCCGCCGAAAGCGAGTAATGTCGTACCACCGCCGAACGCACGGAAAGACTATCACAACATGATTGAGGATGTGGTCAATAAAAAGATGAAACAAATGAGTTATGATCAAGCTCCGCAAGCATCTAACAACGAGCTTGACAAACCTTTTGAATCTTGGCATGACCTAGTACCATTCCCAGCTGGATGGCACCCACCAAAGTTTCGTCAATTCGATGGGACTGGTGATGCGAAAGAACATCTGGTGTACTTCGAGGCGATGTGTGGAGATACTGCTCGCACGCCCTCTCTTTTGTTGCGACAGTTCTCAGGGTCATTGACTGGGGCTGCCTTTCATTGGTACAGCCGCTTGCCTGTTGGCTCCATATCTGATTGGAAAACCATGAAGGATTTGTTCAAGGCACACTTTGTGTCCATGAAGAAAGACTTCTCGGTGGTTGAGCTAGCGCAAGTTAAACAAAAGCGAGATGAAAATATTGATGACTTCATAGTTCATTTCCGCAACAGCTATGTAAGACTCGCAAGAGAGATGGACCCTGAGGATGCAATCGACATGTGCGTCCAAGGTATGCAGCAACACTGATCATTTGAGGTATCTCGACGCCAACCAAAGACCTTCAGTGCCTTGAGCATCGCAGTGGTGGCAACCAAGCTAGAGTTTGAGAAATCTCCTCAGATTATGGAACTCTACAAAAATTCTGGTACCTTTGATAATGCCAAACGGTTCAATTCGAACACCAAGCCCTATAATAATAATGGTAAAAACAAGGCGTCAGCAGAAGCGAATATCGCAAGAGTTGGTTCTGCATCTCAAAATAATGTGCCTGTATTAGGCACAAGAAATGAAGGTCAGAGGGAGCTCACGAGCCTCTATTCAAGACCTCCTCAAAAAAGCAATACATCTTCCGTCGTGGGGTTGTGAAAGCCTTCTTCCAGCAAGTCCACAACTATATTACTCTCCCTGAGCCCAAGAGGCCAGGACAAGTCAGAATGATGGATAATCCTTTATACTGCCGGTACCACCGGTATGTTGGGCATGTCATTGAGGATTGTGTCGCTTTTAAAGAATGGCTGCAAAGGGCCATCGATGAGAAAAGACTAGCTATCCCGCCTGATGCCATTAATGCGGATTTTCACGCGGTGAACATGGTGACTGTGAGGTCAAGTGCCTCACATGAAAACAATGAAGAAAGTTGGGTTCCACTAGCACAAGTGGAACACCAATTCTTAAGTCTAGGACTTGAACAAGAAATGCCTATGCTGGATTCTAACCCTTGGCAAAATGTAAGACATCACAGAGTTTCAGTAAGAGACACACGTGGGCGAGGTACATATCCTCGAACAGGTTGTTTCATAAATACAGCCCCGGGCAGGGGGTATGACTCGAGTCGGCGTCGTATGCCGCCTAGATTTGTGCCCAAGTCAGAAGGGAACGAATCATTCCCTCGACGGAGTCAGTTTCTTCCTACTCTAGCACAATTCATGCCCCAATACTGGGGGTACCAATCTGAACGTGCAGAGAAAAATGAGCAAGACCTGGAGAAGAAAGAAGGTACAAGAACCTCAGGATAATGTTACCACGTGTAATGTGATCCTTAACTACAAAGATATGACTAGCACAGATTCACATGAGGCAGTTACACCCCTTGAGCAGGAAGTGCTTCGAGCGGAAACAACTTCGGAAGATTCTGAGCAACCAGAAGCTAATATGAATCTACGAACTGGAAAGGTTTTGCCTGATCCTCCAAAACCTCAACCAAGAAAAGGTAGCAAAGAACATACTCCTCCGGCGGTGGATCCCGCTGCTCAACCTGATAAACAAGAAGTACCCGCCACGGGTGAGCAGGATCCCCGCAAAATTGATTATAATGTGGTTGTGCACTTGAAACGCATCGCAGCATTGTTGAGTGTTTATGATGCATTGTTGCTAGTACCAGAGCTCCGCCACGCCCTTATTAAAGCACTACAAGTACCAGAAGTATATGAAGTCGCTATGGCGAAACATCAGCTTCTATGCAATTCCTGCGACACCAACGAAATTACTTTCACAAATGAAGACAAATTAGTGGACGATGATAATCATAATCGTCCACTTTATATTGAAGGAAACATAGGAGCGGCTTATTTGCGTCGTGTCCTCATCGACCCAGGCTCTGCGGTGAATATTTTACCAGTACGGAGCCTTGCACGTGCGGGATATACTTTGGCCGACCTCGAGCCAACTGAGGTGGTGATCTGCGGATTCAATAAGCATGGCACAACAGCCTTGGGTTCTATCACTTTAAAGATCCAGATGTCCACCTTTAGATTCAAAGTACGATTCTTCGTTATTGAAGCAAATACATCATACTCTGCTCTTTTGGGTAGACCATGGATACATAAGTACCAAGTAGTTCCCTCGACGCTCCACCAATGCTTGAAGTTCCTTGATAATAAGGGAGTGCAACATCGAATAGCAGCTAATGTTGCTCCATACACCAGACATGAGTCAAATCATGCCGATGCCAAATTCTACTTCTCAAATGGAGAAGCAAGTAACCAACAAGGGAGGGTCGCTCCAGCTGCTGATATAGTCACACCTGGTTCGATTACATCATCAGAAGCAGAGGCTTTCCTTACTCCTCATTCCAATAGGAGAACTCGAAGGAGAGATGAGCAAATGAAAATACACGGGAAGGCCCCAGCAACTGTCTCGCACAATACTTCAAGCAATCAAAGCGCTGAGCTCTCCATTGGTGCCGCAAGTACTTCACCAATATTGGGCCCAGGACGTCCTTCCACGCCTCTCCTCTTGAGGTCGGTAATAGATTCCCAAGTAACGCTCGGGGATGAGATAAAAAATCCTTTGATTTTAACAACGACAACATCTGATGATCTAACTCATCAAAATTCTGCAGGTGCTCGAGGAGCTCCTAAGCTTCTCACGTCCAAAGATGGTCAGCCTCCCCCTCTGATGCTGCGAACAAATACCAGCATGGAGGGAGGAAGCGCAACTCTACCGCAAGGATCAGCGCGAAGAAGAGTGGCGGAGATAGAAGATTTACGGGAGGCTGGACTCAAACAGCCCCCGTCAATGTATATATCGGTGGCGACACCATTGGAAGTATGGTTGGTCCCTGATCAAGCAAGCTATAAATCTCCGACAATTTTCTACAAAGCTCCACAGGTATTACCTTTTGATTCCGTCATTAGGTTACCTTCGACAAGTTCTAATGCAGACGTGGCTTTTACTACCATAAAGGCTGAACCAAGAATGGCTCGCCTACTTGAAAATTATGGGATTTATCTCCTAAGAAATTGCAGGCTACCATCACCACCTCCCATTTTTGAACAATGGTGGGAGGAAGCAGAAAAGATTGTGAGAAAGAATGGGAAGAAAAAAAGTAAACCCCGGCCAAAATACGGCTTAGGGTTTATCCCCTCTGATTCCTCTGAAAGCGAAGACGATGAACGCGATGACCCACGTCGAGTGATGTGTTGTATGACGTCCGTTGTCTCAGGTCAGAGCGATATAGAGGAGCCAATTTCTGATGAGAAAGATGGTAACCCATATCCCACTCCATATCAGCCACGTTCCTTCTTTGCCGCTGCTAATGCCCGACATGGTATAAGGGATGAACAATACCTTTTGTCGCAGGTTTGTGAAGCTATGAATGTGAGCCAAGACGAAGTGCTTGACGCTGCTCCTGCGCCACAACAACTTGAAGATGGTGGCCAGCTCACGACTGATGAGCTTGTTGAGACTAATCTAGGGACGGATGAAGATACGCGTCCCACCTTTGTTAGTGCAACCCTTACACTTGAAGAGCGAGAGAGTTATCGAACTTTCTTAATGGAATTTCGGGACTGTTTTGCATGGACATATAAGGAGATTCCTGGGCTTGACCCCCGTGTAGCTACACACAAGCTTGCCATTGATCCTCGGTATCGGCCGGTAAAGCAGCTACCACAACATTTTCGCCCAAAGTTACAAGATGATATTATTGCTGAGGTTGACAAGTTAATCACTGCTGGCTTTATCAAAGAGGTGCAATATCCTCGTTGGCTATCTAGCATTGTCCCTGTCATGAAGAAAAACGGACAAGTACGTGTTTGTGTTGATTTTCGTGACTTAAATCGTGCCTGTCCTAAGGATGATTTTCCGATTCCCATCACTAAGATGGTTGTGGATGCTACCACTGGCTATGGTGATTTATCCTTCATGGATGGGTCATCGGGTTATAACAAAATCAAGATCGATCCAGTGGATGCAATAGACACCGCGTTCCGAAATCCGAAAGGAAATTTCTACTATATGGTTATGCCGTTCGGAATTAAGAATGTTGGTGCTACATATCAGCGAGCAATGATAGTAGTCCTCGACGACCTAATTCACAAGACAGTTGAATGCTATATCGACGATGTGGTGGTAAAAAGCAAAGAGCGACAAAATCACCAAGATGACCTCCGTATTGTCTTCCATAGGCTACGGAAGCGTCAGTTAAAAATGAATCCTCTCAAGTGTGCCTTCGGGGTGCAGTCAGGTGTATTCCTAGGCTTCATTGTTCGCCACCGAGGCATTGAAATTGAGCTTAATAAAATCAAGGCTATATTCAATATGCCACCTCCTGAAAATTTGAAGGATCTCAAATCTTTACAGGGGCACTTGGCGTATATATGTCGCTTCATATCTAACTTTTTGGGACGCACTCAACCATTCACCAGGTTGATGAAAAAGGGTGTGCCGTTCCATTGGGATGAGCAGTGCCAAAATGCGCTAGATAGCCTCAAGAGGTATTTGCTTAATCCCCCTGTTTTAGCGGCTCCTGTAAAAGAACACCCTCTGATTCTTTATATTGCTACGCAGCCTTCCTCGGTGGGCGCGCTTCTCGCACAACATAATGATGAAAGAAAGGAGGTGGCTTGCTATTATCTAAGCCGCACATTGGCTGGCGCGGAACATAATTACTCTCCCATAGAAAAGTTGTGTTTAGCCCTCGTATTTGCGCTGAAAAAGCTGCGACACTACATATTTTGGCGCACCCAATTTAGCTGATCTGCACGCTGTAAGGTACGTGTTAAATCAACCGGCCCTAATGGGACGCCTTGGTAAATGGGCTGTATTTATGATGGAATTCGATATTACTTATGTTCCTCAAAAAGCATTAAAAGGTCAAGCCTTGGCTGACTTTCTTGCAGCACATCATGTACCAGATGATTCACCGCTTGTGGTTGACTTGCTCGACGAAGAGGTGTTTGCCGTCGATGTTGAGTCACCCTGGGAGTTATACTTTGATGGAGCTTCTCGTACCGAGACAAATCCAGATGGAACACCAAGGAGAAGAGCTGGAGCTGGACTAGTGTTCAGGACGCCAAAGGGCAAAACAATTTATCACTCCTCCCTCCTCAAGGAAGAGTGTTCATATAATGAAGTTGAATACGAGGCCCTCATCTTTGGCCTCCTACTTGCACTTTCTATGGATATTCAAAATTTGCAAGCATATGGAGACTCCCAGCTCGTTGGTTGTCAAATCAACGGAATATACGAGGTACGTAAGCCGGAACTGGTGCCATACTATGTGGCTGCCCGTCGGCTCATGGAGAAGTTTCATAGCATTGAAATCTCGCATATCACAAGAGGTAAAAACGCCTCGGCTGATGCTTTGGCCAAACTTGCAGCAGCGCTTGTGCTCCCAGATGGAGAGCCCGCTCAAATAAAAATTGAAGAAAGGTGGCTTCTGCCTTCTATCTTGGAGCTCATCCCAGAAGAGTATGAAGTTAACCATGTCATGGTTATGACTGCTGAGGAAGGCGATTGGCGTAATCCATTCATTGATTATTTTAACCACGGAACTCTACCGGATAACTCTATTGAGAGACGACGGATACAACAACGCCTTCCGTCATATATCTACAAGGCTGGTACTTTATATCAGTGGTCCTTTGGCCAAGAGATCCTACTACGATGTGTTTCTAGAAAAGAAGCTGATCAAATACTTCATGAAATGCACCATGGAGTGTGCGGTGGAAATCAAAGTGGTGCTAAGATGTACCATAGCATTAGGTTGGCTGGATATTTTTGGCCAGGGATCATGGCTGATTGTCTTAAGATTGCAAAGTCTTGTCATAATTGCCAAGTTCATGGCGATTTCAAGCATTTGCCGCCAGCCCTCTTCACCCGACGGTCCCTTCATGGCCATTCAATGCCTGGGGGATCGATGTAATTGACTCCATTGAGCCGGCTTCGTCCAGGGGGGCACCACTTTATCCTCGCCGCGACCGATTACTTTTCTAAGTGGGCGGAAGCCATACCACTTAGAGAAGTTAAGTCGGACAACGTCATCAACTTTCTAGAACGGCATATCATATACCATTTTGGAGTCCCGCGCCACATTACCTCCGATAATGCTTAGGCATTCACGTCGAATAAAATGCAAAGATACATTGCAAAGTATAATATCACGTGGAATTATTCCACAGGATACTATCCACAGGCCAATAGGCTTGCTGAAGCTTTCAATAAGACCCTTTAGAAAATACTTAAAAAGACGGTCACAAAACATAAAAGAGATTGGCATGATCGTCTCTTTGAGGCCTTATGGGCGTACCGAGTAACCACTCGAACTCCGACTCAAGCCACGCCATACTCCCTAGTCTACGGGAGTGAGGCAGTTTTGCCACTTGAAGTGCAACTCCCATCATTGCGAGTAGCTATACATGATGAACTCACAAATGATGAGCAGATTCAGCTCCGCTTTCAGGAGCCGGACGCTTTGGAAGAAAGGCGCCTTTGTGCGGTACAAAACTTAGAGCTCTATCGTCAGAACATGGTAAGAACTTATGACAAGTTGGTCAAGCAACGAGTTTTCGGAAAAGGTGAACTGGTTCTTGTTCTTCGACGCCCTATTGTTGTTACACACAAAACAAAAGGGAAGTTTGAACCAAAGTGGGAAGGGCCATTTGTTATCGAACAAGTCTATGATGGTGGTGCATATTAGTTGATAGATCATCAAGGTCTTTGTCCTATGCCTCCTATCAATGGAAGGTATCTCAAAAAATATTTCGCGTGACCTGAAGGTCGAGCGATTCTCCCCCATTGTTGCTCTTATTTGGATTTCATTGAATATCTTTTCTCTATTGGTAGAAATGGTGTTCTAAATTGAATGGACATGCACGTCCAATATCAAAGGGCTTCTCCGATTTATGTCACCAAGCTCAATTCTTCAATAGTCGCGCCGAGGGTTGTGTCCCTGGGCAGGGAAATGTCCCAACTGGCATAACTTGTTGTAAAGTGACCTCAACACATAGCACATGGTTCGCACCAACAAGGGATAGAGCGGGTAGTTGAACTTTGACCTATGCTGACTCTGAAAGCCGTGGATTTATCATGCCTCCTACTTTTGTCCAGATTAAGGGGAATGCCAAACCTTTGGGGAGACTATAGGGAAAAGAGCATGAAAGGGCTACCTGACTCGACAAAAGTCTGAGTTAAGTGTGAAGCCGCATGCCACCCTATGAGGTAACAAAAAGGGTCGAAAGAAAGTAAATAAGCCTGCGAGGATTTAATAGGTACACAAAGGTGAAGAACTACCTCCTGAATTCTATGAAGGCAAATATCGAGTATCCAAATAAATTCAAGAAGAATATGGGGTTACCAAAGAAGTGACCATGTCCTGAATCTTCCAAGAAAAGCAAGTCACAATTGAAGGAGGGGGTAGCTCTTCACCATCCTCGGCAAAAGTAATGGCAAAAGAAACACGCCGTAGCCAATCATCCCAAAACCAATTCCGAAATTATAGCCTTATCCTACATTCCCCACTGGACAGATATATGAGGCATGAAAGACACGTTTGAAGGGAAGCTTGGAAGGAGTTCTTCCGACCGCTAGTGGCCCTGACGAAGTGTAATCCTATTTAGCACTCTTATCACGAGGAAACCTGACCATAAGTGAGTCGTGTTGTCGTCCTAGCAATAGGGCGAAACACTCCTTCGGCAATGCCACTGCAGGATGCCTTATAACTTGGTGATCCAAGGAAAGCCAACATTTTTTAAAAAAAATATACAGAGATGGGGTTTTTTTCAACACCCCTTCATGTCGTTCTCTATGGGGAGAGCATCGATACTTTCCTTGGCGGAAAAATGTGCCCTATACCCACAAGGTTATCTTTATTGCAATGTGTCTACGAATTTCTGGATGCATGTATTAATGTTTGAAGCAGTGAAGCAACCCAACGCGGTGATTGCGGAACTTGTGAAGTATTTCAAGATGGTGGCTGACATTGTCAAACGATCGCATTAATCTTGATGATATGACACTTTCCATTAGCTGACACCAATACATTTGGTCGCAATGGAACACATGTAGTTATCCTC
Source organism: Panicum miliaceum (assembly GCA_032594955.1). Taxonomy (NCBI): domain Eukaryota; kingdom Viridiplantae; phylum Streptophyta; class Magnoliopsida; order Poales; family Poaceae; genus Panicum; species Panicum miliaceum. The sequence continues at coordinate 2,273,370 of CM064060.1, read as the reverse complement.
TATTATTACTACTCGGGATGTGGCATGATGTTCGCCCTACCTTGTACCGGTCTATTAATATTATCAAAGTGGTATGATTTTGCGCCACAATCTGCGTCTGCCTATTGTTTATGGTGGCATGTGTTGCCGCCCCATCTATCTTATTTCTAACTCATGTTGTGGCATGGTGTTCGCCGCAATATGTAGCTAATTCAAAGGAAGCAAGACCATAAACATGGTTTAGTTCCTAAATAACATTGCAAACTAGATATTTCCCCGAGTCATGACTCCGCTGCTTCATGCTGATCTCAGCTATTTCGCGCATAGGCTCGACTCGGCTGGGGGTATTTGTTTGATGATTATTTTTACTAAAAAATACTATGAGATATGGTAAAAGAAGATATATGTGATGTTGGTGACATGTACAAGCCACGGTTGAGCTAATGACTTGTCGGCCACCTGCTAATATTTCTAGAAGCAAGCTGCCCTGGAGTTCGCACAGCTCAGTGCAATCAAATTGTATACACGTAAGTATAGAGGATGATGGTTTGCATGAGGCCAAGTCCCACATGACATAGAACTATCTCTAAACAAAACGTGTGTACTCAGAGCTGCTTACGGGGAACGGATTGCCCTTGAGGAGGTTGACTTCTTGGAGATAGAGATGAATACGTCGGTATGTTGATTTAAACTCCGGTTGTCTCTTGATCAAGCCGGCCCACATGTCATTGGCTACGTGACCTCCCCAGGAAAAAGGTTGTGTACGTATCGCATACTATCCAGTTAGTTTCTAGAAGGCTGGCTGTTAGTTGAGATTTGACGATTGAACGACGTGGCCCGTTAGAGATAAGGCTACCAGACTTGGAGATAAAATCCAGCAGGTTAGTTTAAACTTGAAAGTCTTTTGCTTGGCCGAGGGTCAAAGGGTTGAACTCGCCTGCCTATATAAGCCAGCCAAGACCCCTAGCTGAGGAGAGGAGCCACGCACGCCCACACGCCGCCAAGACGCCGCACGCCAGAGCTTTCCAAGCAGTCGCCGTCGACGAGAAAGCTTGCAGCGCCACCGCCGACAAGCAAACTGGCACCCGCCGCCGCCGAGAAAACTACGCCGGCTGACTGCATCGCCGTTCTGATCAAGTAGCAGCACCGTCCTGGAGTCGCCAATGATTTACGGTGAGCACATAGCCCAGATGCGATGAGTATCTGCACAAACCTTTTTCCTTCCCCCCTCCGAGGGGTAGCTCAATGATCTATACTACGACGGGTGCTCCAAGCAGTATCTCAATGATCTATAATATGCTCCTGGCAATGGCCCAAGCGAATAAATCTACAATCGGCGGTTGCATCTGTATCCCTAGAGGGAAAGGATAAAATTCTATGATGGCTGTATCCATACCCCGATTGGGAAGGATAAAATTCTACGATGGCTATATTCAAATTGCATAGTGACGGTGCCCTCGGAAGAAAACGGTTATGGTTCGGCCGGCCTGATTTTTCCCTAGATGACACGGCTATATTCAGATTGCATAGTGACGGTGCCCTCGCAAGGAAACGGTTACGGTTTGGCCGACCCGATTTTCCCGAGATGATACGGCTATATTCAGATTGCATAATGACAGTGTCCTCGGAAGGAAATAGCTACGGCTCGTAAGACCGATTTCCCCGAGATGACACGACTATAACTATTTTTGCGGAGGAACACGACTACAGTTGACTCCCATAAATTAGCGAATTTTATCACTTGCCCCGTTGCGGGAGCGAGAGGAAAAAATGACCATCTTCTAAGAAATATTGTGCAAAGAGCAATGACCCTTGCTCTATCGGAAAAGCAAATAATAAAACAGACCCGTGATGGCTGGCTTGATGACCTTGCGATGGTTGATCGAACAAAAAAAAAAGAGAGAGCAGACTCCACACGAGCTGCCGAGAGGCAAATAAAAAGTAAAAGTTCTTAGCCGCACATGCACGCATGACGTCTCGTCATGTGCCAAGAGCAAATGCTCTATCAATTCCTATGAGCTAAGTTGATCCAGAAGTAATTGCCTGAACGGACTCTGTTCACGCGAGTGCCGTGAACAAATAAAAGTCCATAGCGAGCTGCATATATACGCATGTCGGGGCGTTAAAATCTTTTTGGCTAAGAACGAAGTTGGTCCGGAAATAATTAGCTGAAATCAAAACAAGACGCCGGAAAGTTGTCGAATCGGTTCACCTTGCGAGCATCGTCCAAGCATGATCCCAACACCGCAATTGCGGTCAGACTCCTACATGTCTAGTACCGACGAGGCTACATAAATTTTTTGCTAAGTATCGTCGAGGCGAGGCCACGATTCCATCGACACGTCCCAAATAACGGGATTGGATACTATTTTGCCGGGTACCGACAAGGCGAAGGCAACACACATATATCCATATTCGACACGTCCCAAATAACGGGATTGGATACTATTTTGCCGGGTACCGACAAGGCGAAGGCAACACATATATCCATGTTGAATGAAGTTGGGCCATATGACTGGGTACCGACGAGGCGAAAGTCACCCCCTTCATCAACATTTTCTGTTTACTACCGACGTGGGGACAATACTGTCGTGACCGAGTTTTGGCGAAACAAAGTCACCCATGCTTATTCTACGCTCCATACATCACATATGGACGAAGAGCAGATGATTTAATGACGACCAGCAACTTAATCGGAGGTGTTCCGTAGACGCGCTCTACGGATGTAATTAACCGGACGCGCCTAATTGGCCCCGGGAATCAGCAAACTACGCAATCTCTATGAGTTAAATCTCGCCTTAAGCATCGACGCAGAAGACAGAAGAAGACGAGCTGTCGCGAGTCATGTATTCATAAGCTTTGTAAAAGATCAAAATTAATGAAATATGTGTTCTCGCAAATGTGTGCATGTGTTCCTTGTGTGCAAGTTTATTATTCCCTCATCCTTGATTTTGTTTTCCCGAACAGGAACGAAATTGAAGCTTATGTTTGTTGTAGGGACGGAGATTAGGCCAGCAGGCACAGCCAAACACACGAAGAGAGGAATAGTTGGGTTTGTCATGAAACAAGCGTGTAAAGGGAGTAGAGAAATCAAGGATGCGAATAGGAGTTCGATTAATAAGATGGGTGGCGGTTAAGAAAGCCTCGTCCCAAAACTTTAGGGGCATTGAGGCTTGAGCTAAAAGAGAAAAGACCAACCTCAATAATATGGCGATGTTTTCGTTCAGTGGATCCATCCTGCTGATGGGTATGAAGACAAGACACATAATGAGTTATTCCAACTTGTTGAAAGAAAGAGTTCAACTTCTGATATTCTCCACCCCAATCCGATTGCACGGTAAGAATTTTTCGATCAATAATCGTTCAACTAATTTTTGAAACTTAAGGAAGACATTAAAGACAATAGATTGTTTTTCAAAAGAAAGATCCAAGTAAATTTACTATAGTCATCAATGAAGCTCACATAATATTGATAGAGACCAACGGACATCTAAGAAATTAAGTTGTAAAGGAAAACTAGAGACACTCTCGGACCTAGAATAGAGTAGCTGATGACTTTTAGCTTGTTGACAAGCATCACAAACGGAATCACATGACTCACTAGAAAAGGGCAGATTATTATCTCTAAGGACACGACTAACAATGATGGACGACGGATGTCCTAAACGATGGTGCCATCTAGAAGTAGAAGGTTTTGTAGTGTGATGAACTTGAGGAAGCATCGGCATAGGATAGAGCCCATCTTGACAGCTACCCGAAGGAGAAGATTCTTGGTGCCCGTGTCCTTCACGCAAAAGTGAGTGGGATGAAATTCAAGAAACACATCATTAGCAGCGGTAAAACGATGAACTGAGAAGGTTTTTGCTTGCAGAAGGTACATGTAAGACATTGGTTACTGAAAAATCACGCTTGGGGGTCTGAAAAATAGAATTACCAATATGACTTATGCTCATACCTTTGCCATTAGCAGCTTGGACCTGGTCATGACCAGTATACCGATCATGGGTGGAGAGCTTCTCTAGATCATTGGTAATATTATGAGTCGCTCCTGAGTCAAAGTACCAATTGGTGTTAACGCCATAAGAAGGGGCAATAGATGAAGCCGATTTCTGAGAGGCCTGAGGTGGAGCACGACCAACACCCGAGCTTGGAGGAACAAATTTCCTACTGAAACAGTACCAGCAGTGATGAATTGTGTGACCGTAGCGTTCACAGAGTTGACACAAAGGCCCATCATCTTGCTCATCAGGCCCTTGCCGATTGCTAAAGCTGCGACCAGAAGAAGATGCACCGCGACGAGAGCCGCGACCACGGTCGCGACCTCGACCGCGACCACGAAAAGCAGTGTTTGCTGATGAATAAAACCGACTGCTATCTTGATTTTGCTGGAGTAGACGGGCCTCAAAGGAAAGTAATTGGCCATAAAGGTCACTGAGACTGACATTGTCCTTGACGGACATGGACGAAACAAACGGGTTATAATCAGAATCTAACCCATTGAGGATATAATCAATGATATCATCACCATCAAGCTTCTTGCCTGCAGCGGTCATCTCATCTGCAAGCCCTTTCATCTTAGTATAATAAGCGGACGCAGATTGATCTCCCTTCTTCTCCCTAGAGAGCTGAGACTTAATTTGTAAGATGCGTGACTTTGCCTGAGATGAGAACATCTCGGTAACAGCTTGCCAAACTTCTGACGTATGCTCCAACGAGGAAACTTGGATAAGGATCTCCTTGGTCGTGGACGACAGAAGGTAAGATAGAACTTGTTGATCTTGTGCAATCCATTGCACATAGGCGGGATTTTCCACCTGTTCTTCAGTATTGTCGGCCTTCTTGACAGCAATCATCGGCGGAGGTTGCGCATAGGAACCATCAAGAAGACCAACAAGTCGTGCTCCGCGTACGGCAGGCATCACCTGGGCTCGCCACACCAGGAAGTTTCCCGGGTGAGTTTCTCAGAAACCGGGATGTTGAACGCCATTGAAGCCGAACTCGTCGAGGCCATGTAGATCGACGACGAGAGAGGAAAAAAAAAACGCTAATTGCTAGCTAGATGTATTTAGGAGGAGGTGGCTCTTATACCATGTGAAATACAATGAAACGGCTTGACCCAATGGGCAGCCGACGGGTTCATTATATATCCCTGGAAGTAGAATCCAGGTAGGACAAGGTACAAGGTTTAGTTACATACGGATAACAATCCTAGTCCTATTACATGTTTACTTCTACAGAGCCGACGCTTGGAGTTAAATGAGAGACATGAGAATCCCTGCTGCAGACTGAAGATTCAGGTCAGGTACCCCCAGGCCCCAGCCGGCCTCCTCTTCTCTATCAGCGTCATGGCCTGAAGATTGACTGGAGCGAAAACCTGATTCTTGCTCCGTTGCGCATCATTTTCCCAATCGACCGGTTCTGAAGATTGCTACTGGATGCTTCTGAAGCTCCTCTTGAACAATTCTATAGCGACAACAAAAACGAACAGAGAGAGAATGGATCAAAAGCTGCTGCTTGGAGAAGCACTAAGCAGCCATTAATTGGTGTTGGTGTATTTGAGACAATCATAAATTGGTTCATACGTGCAACAGAATCAGCTTGTCTGAAGATTAGCTTGTCCATATACCTGCCATCCCTCCCTTTTCTATATCAGAAACTGAACAGAGCTTCAGGCTTTTGACACATTCAGGATTGGACCTGGCATATCGGCCGGTTCATCTTCAGTCTTCACCGCGCAATAACACATCACCGAATTTATCTCCAAATTGTACTAAAAAAATTCAAGCTGGAATCGGCTAACCACTGCGTCTCATCTGCTGTCTGCTCTGTTCCCTAACCAACCTGCAGCATTGCATTTCAGCGAGCAGCTTCTTCTGCGTTCGGCGGCAAGCTGGCAGCCCCCGCCCCCCATCGGCAGAGGAGGCCTAGCGAATCTGGAATCTCCACAAATGAACACCTCTCGTGTTCGCCGCCGATGGAGCTTTCCATGACCGGACTGAGTGAGCTCGGCCGCGCGTGGAATGGCCGTGCTGGCGACGGGCATCTGGCCGTCCGGCGTTCGGTCAGGTGAGCTGCGGAAGCGCATCAATGGCGATCTTTTGGGGGCGTCTTCAGCGAGTGGATTGATGCATTGGCGAGCTGCGTACTTGGATGTATAGGGCTCTGGCGCACTGCGCCTCCAGCGCGGCCGGAGGGAAGTGATTACGGCGGCGGCTGTCGCCGGTGGTACGGGAGGAGGACCCAACCCGAACTAGGGGGGTATATGTAAATATTAGGGTGCCGTTTGCAAATATTCGGATCGCGATTACTAACCGCGATCCAAATCAGGGGGTTATTCGAAACTAATCAGGGATGCTTTTGCAAACTTTCCTGTCGCGATCCAATCCTCAATCTCTGGCTCGCCGGCGCACCGCCTGACGCCGGACGTCGGTCGGGTAAACCTCTTCCTCGTCCCGCCGGCGCCGTGCAGACGACCGCACCAGTTCGGAAGCTCGCGTGGACCGAGGGTGGCCGGAGCCCCAAGGCGTGGTCGTGTTCAGGCTGGCAAGAAAGGCCACCTCTGCTCCATGCCGCGTCGCGCGAGCGACACCGCCGCGCTCCGGCCGTTCCTTGCTTCCAGCCCCAAGGCACTCCATGCCCCTGGAGTCCTCGCCGGAGCTCCAAATCGCTGTGAGATTCTACGCATCGCCAAGTCAGTTCGACGTTTTCTGAATCACCCAGCTCTGAAGATCTCCACGGGCCTTGATGCTTGAGGCCTGACTGAATGCTCGGTTTCCTTTTCGTTTTGCGATTGCAGATGATTTTTCAGTCATCCTCTGTTGCTAATTAGCTTACCGATTGCGGCTGACTGGCTGCTATCCTAATTTGGCAGACAACCTAATCTGAAATAACGGCAAGCGATGCAGGTGAAGGCATATAACTAGAGACATGTTTGGCCTTTTTCTTGAGACCCTTGAACATATATGAAACGGCTAACGAAGAGGGACAGAGGTAGAATAAAGCATCTGAAAGTAGTGTGATTTCGTTTGGCCTACATTGAGATAATCATATGATTTGTAGTACATGTATAAAATGGAGTAGGATTAAAAATCATGCGAGCATGGTATCATCCAGCAGTGACATAAGTAGGGGAGAACCAATTGATATTTAAATGTTTTGGTATCCAGCATTGTCAAATTGCTTAATTTCACTGCTGGATGCCAGGATCAATTGGTTCTCCCTTACAATTGCTACATACTCCATATACAATTGAATCAGTAAACACATGTATACAGATTGTTTTATTGTTTTAGGATCTGAAAATGTTATTTTCAGTTGTTTTTGGTTTAAGAAAAGATCTGTAGGAGACAGCCTACGAGCCAACAGTATGATCCCCTCAACCCCTGTCTCAGTAAGCGTTTGTTGTATTTTCATATTTGATTGATTACATCATTGGTCATTATGGGTAGTTTGACACGACAACAAGACACTTGTTTTGCCTTCTCTCGACACCCCTGAACAAAATCTAAGACGACAAACAAAAAGGAACAGAGGATGAATAGATCTGTACCTGCAGCTTAGAGAAAGCCGTGATTCAGTTCGGTGTATATTCAGATAATCATAAGTTGGTTCGCGTACAATCGAGTAGCTTGTCTGAAGATTAGCTTGTCCATACATGGCATCTCTCGCTTTTCTGTATCAGAAACTGAATTCAGCTTTCAGGCCACATTTGGGAATCGAACCTGGCATACCTGCCGGTTCATCTTCAGTCTTCACCGCGAAATAACACCTCATCGGATTTACTTTTAGCTTTTGGTAAAAAATTTCATGTCGTTGGATTCCGTTAGCCAATAACCACTGTGTGTCGTCAGCTCCGACCTATGACCACCGTGCAGCATTTCAGCGAGCAGCTTGTGCGGCACGCTGGCAACCCCGCATCTGAAAGCCTATCGAAGTAGCTAGCCTGGAATCTCCAAAAATGAACACCTCTCTCGAACTCGCCGCCGCTGGAGCTCGCCATGGCCAGCCGGAGCGAGTTCACTGCACTGCAGGTACCGAGCCGTCTGGCGTCCGATCAGATTGGCTGCAGACGCGCATCAGTGGGGACCTTTTCATGGCGCTTTCAGCGAGTGGATGGATGCATCGGTGAGTTGGATACTCGGCTGTATGGGGCTCTGGCGCTCTACGCTTCCGGCGCGGCCGGAGGGAAGGATGGCGGCGGCGGGCGGCGCCGGACGCGCGGGGGGAGGACCCGACCCTGATCAGGGGGCTTTTCGCAAATATTAGGGGGTATTTTACAAATATTCGGATCGCGGTTACTAATCGCGATCCGATCTAGGGGTCCATATGACAATTATTGGGGGGTAATTTGCAAATATTTGGATCGAGATTAATAGTTGCGATCCAAATTAGGGGCTATATGTAAATTTTTAGGGGTGTTTTTAAAAACTTCCGGATCGCAATCCAATCCTCGCCCCCGCGGCTCGCCGGAGCGCCGCTCGACGCCGGACGTCCGCTGGGTAATCAGTCCTCTTCCTCCTCCTCCGGCAGGGCCTGCATCCGTCGCGTGGGCCGCGGGCTCTCAGAGCTCCAACGCGCGACCGGTCGGTCGGTGTTCAGCTGGCAGGAAGCATCGGCCCCGCTCCGCTACACGCCGCGGCGCGCGCCCAGCTGGCCGGAGCGGCCCCGCCGTGCTCCGACCGCTTCTTGCTTCCCCTTCCCGGAGATCTCCTCGCCCAAGCTCGCCGTGGATCCTGTTCACCTCGAAGGTGAGCACGCTGCCGGATCACGCATCGTTTCCTGAACCAAACGGATCTGAAGCTCGGCAGCTCTGGCCGGCCATCCCCGGCTGAGACGACAAGCTAAATCAAAATCACCCAGAACAAAATCAACTCAGCTCAAAGTACAACTTCCTTTTTAATAAAGAGCCTCTTGTCAAATTATAAATGCACAAACATGTCAGCCAATCAATCAAGAACGGTAATATTTGCATTGGGTTCGTATCGTCGTAGCGCCGCCTCCTCCTCCACCGCCGCCGCCGGACCATCGACGGATCGACGTCAAGCTGTGATGTTTGTGCGCGAGCAAGGCAGGCAGGCCGGCGGATCCCCCATGGATGGTTGGACCTCAGTTGGTGTTGCGGGCGCAGCGCGTGATGACGGAGCAGCCGCGGCGGTAGGGGTTGGCGGCCTTCTGCGAGCCGCAGTTGCTGTAGTAGGACCGCCCGCGCTGGTTGCAGGGCACCTGGTCCGCCTGCAGCGCCGCGTAGCTGATGTACCGGTTGGTCGGCTGCCGCTGCGCCAGCGTCCGCCGGAGCGCCTCGCTCGCGCCGCCGCCGCTCAGCCCCAGCTCCTCCGCCTCGTCCACGCCGCACTCGCCCACGGCGCCCGAGCACTGCTTCTTCCCCGCCGCCAGGGCGTCCAGGCCGCCCATGTCGGGCACGCCCGCGGAGGCCGGGACGGCGAGGCACGCCGCCGCCGCCACGGCCGCCACCAGGAGCGCGACAAGCAACAGGCGAGCCGCCATTTGGTTTGTTCTTCTTCTTCCTCCGATCTGGGTCTCCGCAGCTTAATTAGCTCGCTAGGGTAAGGATGTGTCCCTCCCTGCCTTCTTCTCTCGCTCTGTGAAGGGGGGGAGGAGGAGGAGGGGGAGATGAAGAGGAGCACGGCGGAGGCCAATTGGAGGAGAAGGCGCTGGACGGGAGACGAACCAGGGTGGCCGCACGCGGGCATGGACGGTGCGCCCGCGCGTCGCGGCCTCGCCCCGGCCGCCTCGGCGCTGGCATAGGATGCAGCCATGCAGGCTTTGCATGCGCTGGTTATTTGGTGCCCAAGCGGCCTGATTTGGGTGCCGCCGCCGGCTACTAGTTCTCCAATCCTAGGCTTCAACATGTGGTGTTGGGAGGCAAGTGCATACGAGGGGAAGAAATTTAAATATATGATTTTTAGAGATAAACAAGTATTTATCTTTATCTTTACCTGTTTCGAAAACACGTAATATTTTCACCTTAATTTTTGGTTTAATCTAATTTCTATCATCGACATATGGACCTTAGGTCCATCTCGTATGTGAGTTGGACCAGCTCTCCATCCACATCTCAATCACGTAGATTCCTATAAAATAATACACGGATAACTATATGTATTAAATACAGTATTTATTCGTAGCAATGTACGGTCATATTTGTCTGGTAACCAACAAAATTGAGTAAAGTTCAGTTTATAGCATTCAACATTGCTTTTCTCCCTTGCACTTGGCCAATGCACATCTTCATCTCCTGACGGCTCTTCACCACGCAGTAGAATCCATTGGTATCGCATCTGTCATCCTGTTCTCTCTAGTCGTCTTCAACCTCGCTCACTAGGTTACTGGTTCACATATGCAGAAGAATTGTAGTCAAATGCTAGTAGTTACTTTCACAACAAAACGAGTTGTTTAAGTTTAACCATCACAAGAACAGCCGGTGCTTATCTCATATGAAAAAACAACGCGGATGGAAAGTGGTAATTCTTTTTACTAGCATCTCATTTGAGAATAATTGATAATTTTAACTTTTACTAAATAATATTTGAATAACAATATGTGTTTAAATGTTAATTAAGTAAAAAAAATATCACTAGATTTGTTATCAAAAGTTTAAAACATCTTATCCAGTATGCCAATGTTTATGCTATCCTTTTTTAGATTCCTAAAGGATTTCTTAAGAAGCTGGACTATTATAGGTCCAGATTTCTTTGGCAGAATGAGGGACATAAAAAGAAATACAGACCGGTAAGGTGGAACACTTTGTGCTCCCTCAAAAATGTTGGAGGAATGGGAATTACAGATTTAGATGTACAAAATGTGTGTCTTCTCAGTAAATGGCTGTATAAACTCATTAATGAGGATGGGTTGTGGCAGCAAATGCTTAAGAAGAAATATTTGAAGAACAAAACATTATCACAAGCGGCCAAACAACCAGGAAACTCCCAATTCTGGGCACGTTTAATGGAAATAAAAGACCACTTCTTCCCTAGAGGAAAGTTTGTGGTAAAGAATGGTAGACAGACAAGATTTTGGGAGGACTGGTGGATAGGAGGAGAACCACTGATGATCAGTTCCCCGAACTGTACAGAATTGCAAGAAAGAAACACCAAACTGTGGCAAGTGTGCTGAGTTCCCAACCATTGAACATCACTTTCAGAAGAGTACTGGTGGGTGGGAATATTAGAAGGTGGATTGACTTGGTTGCTTTGGTGCTTGATGTGAATTTGATGGAGACAGAGGATAGATGGGGGTGGAACCTGGGCAAACATCATATTTTTTCTGTTAAGTCGATGTATAGAGATATTTTGCAGGCAGGCAAAATACCTGAAAATGGTGTTTTGTGGAAATTAAAGGTACCACTAAAGGTTAAGATCTTTTTGTGGTATTTACAGAAGGGGGTAAACCTAACAAAAGACAATTTGCTAAAGAGGAAATGGAAGGGGATAGTAGGTGCTGCTTTTGTAATTGCAATGAGACCATACAACATCTTTTTTTTGATTGTCATGTTGCAAAATTCGTATGGGGTTCAGTAAGGATGGTTTTTGGGATACAACCCCCTTCTAGTGTGGCTAACATGATGGGCCCTTGGCTCAGAAGTTTTTCTGTTAAGCTAAGAAAGCAACTTCTAGCAGGTGCGGTGGCTCTTCGTTGGGCAATCTGGTTGTGCCGAAATGATGCAATTTTCTGTCGAACAACTCCTAACTCGTATTTGCATGTCATCTTCAGGGGGACTTTTTGGGCAATGAGATGGTCGCAGCTCTCTAAAAAGGAAGAGAAGAATTTTATAGCTGAAAACAGCGGCAAGTTGGAAGGAGTAATGTTGGAGTTTTTTTTGCCAAGAATGGCTAGAACTTTAGAAGACGAATCAAGGTTTAGCTTTCAGGAGTGTTGAGTGGTCAGACATGCTTCCTTTGTTTGTGTGGAAATTCTTTTTTGTTTCAACCGTTGCTGGCAGTCTGTTCAATTAGGCAGAGTCTCGTCAGTGTTGTTTTTCTTGTCCCTTTAAGCTATGAGCTTGTTGGCTGTAGACATTCTCTTGTGAATGTTCAAGGTCCGGATCTTCCTTAATTAAAAAAAATTTAAAACATCTCATAACTTTCTAGCTGTTTGTACAAATGTTGATAGAAAAGACGATTATGGGATCTTCTGCATGAATCATGGCAAAAACGAAACTAGAAACAAGAGAACATAAATATATCTTTTGGATCGCTCTGTCTCAATTAATGAGTTTCATTCGTTCTAAAAGATTTACATATCCCACTTCCAAGGACTGAAAAATCTCCATAATCGACCCAAACGAACAAAAAAAAAGTTATTTTGACGCGAGCCCTAAAACTCATAAGCAAATAATCTAGATCACCAACTAAAGGAAACACACAATCAGGTTTAATCACCAACATGGATTGCAGGTCCGGGACACGAGACCGATCGACCATATCAGAATAGAATCGCTGCTCCTCCGATGATGAGGCACGCAAGGACGCCACCCCTCAAGGCTACCGCGGACGATGGTGACGGTGGCGACGACGTCACGTTCGTGGCAGCAGGCGCGGGTTCCGGCGCTGGCGACGAAGCATTCTTCCCCGCCGGCGGCGGTGGGGGCAAAGCATGCGGAGCAGGTGCGGCAATGGGAGGCGGCGACGATGACGACTTGGGCGGCGGCGACGACGATGACGACTTCGGTGGCGAGGGCGACGGGGGCAACGCACGCGGAGCAGGTGCGGCAACGGGAGGAGGCGATGTCGGCGGCGACGATGACGACTTGGGCGGCGGCGGCGAGAGCGCAGGCGATGGCGTGTTGCCGCCGCTGCTGTTGCGGACGGCGAGGACGACGACGATGAGGCGCTCGCCGGCCCTGCAGCGCTCCTCGTCGGCGCTGATGAAGAAGTAGGGCCCGGAGCCGTTGAACACGAAGCGGGAGTCGCCGCCGCCGAGGCGGAGGACGGGCTCCGTGGTGTTGCAGGCGTCGTAGTGGCTCTGGGTCACCACCAGCACCGCGTCCGCGTCCTTGTTGTACCTGAACACTGCGCGCGCACGGCAAGCTCGTCATCACTCGCACGCACGTCCATGCATGGCGAACAACGGATGCCACAAGCCCGCAATTCTGTCTACTCACCGAGGGTGTCGTTGACCTGGAAGCGGTTGCGCTCGGCCCAGGTGTTGAAGGGCTCGGCGGGGTTGGGCGCCCACCCGGCGCGGCCGCCGACGTGGAAGTCGCGCCCGTCGGCGCCGGTGGCCGCCGCCAGGAGCACGGCGAGCAGGGCCACGGCCACTCCGACGACCATCCGCGCCGCCATCGCCTCGCGCTGCTCGATCGCGCCAAGTCCCTCCTCCGGTCGATTCCTCTAGCACTAGCGACCACCACTCACTACTGTATCAATCAATCTATCGCCTAGCGTGTTGCTAGAGCTGATCACCCCGGCCGGCGTCTGAATCTGCGAGTGGTCTGGCCTCTGTGACTCTGGTGGTCTTGGTGACCATGGATTCTGCGCGTATTTATACACGACGCTGGCGTGATGTTACCGTTGGGCGCGTTGCGTTAGTGAGGCAGGCAGCAATTAGCTGTGGGCGGCGTTACTGATGCTGAGCTTTACCCAGCGCCGAGGAGTTACGGCATTCCTTTACCTCCTTGGCGAAGCAAAGCAACCGGCTGGCATGCTGTAACTCCTAACTTGTAACGGCGCAGTGTATTACTGCTCACAGCACACAGGGCAGGAGGAGGAGGAACCACCACAACGGTAACCAGTTTGACTGACCGTAGACCTTTATGGGCCGGGTTCAGGACAGGCTGGGTTGGGCTAATGAAGCTTAAGTGGGCCGTCATGGCCTTCCAAGCCCAGTGCGAAAAAGGTGGCCGTTTTTCTATTGGGCCGACTTCGATCCGAGCTAGGAGGCAACAATCAACAAACCAACTGTTTTGGAATGGGCTCGCCGGCGGATAAACCTCTTGTTTTCACACTGGCCCATCCTTTTTTCTTTTTTTTCCCCATTTCCTTCTGGCTGCACTGTTCTGCCGCGTGTAACAGTGTGGCCAGTACTTGCAGCGTATAAAGGCAATCAAACACTGTTCTTCCTTCTGAAAGATTTGTCCCTCATGCAGTCATGCGGCCAGCATGTCGTCGCCCTGTGCCTTTGCCCGACGGACGGCGCTGGAAGCCTGGAATGTAGAGGCATGGCGCGCCATTCCCTCCGCTCCCATGCTCATCAACTCCCTTTGCTCACTCCCAGCATCCATCATCTGATGATTCTGATGTGCTCGCCTCAGAATCTGGACAAAAGAAAAAAAAAAGATGGAACGGCCGGAAAAGGGGATTCAGCAGCAGTACGGCCGGGCAGCAGAGGAAATTCCCTGCTGTTGCCGCGGGCGCGCCATTAACACTGTGTTGCTGCGGCGACGCTCGGACGGACAGTCCTCGCTCATCAAGGCTTTTCACTGTTGGCGCCCAAAAGGGGCCAACTCAATGCGCATTCATGGCCTTGCCCCTGGATCTACCACCACTACCGCCAGGCCTTGGTGGTGATCGAGTGCTGTGGTAAATTGTAGCGCCAAGAAAGCAAGCAGCCTGCAAGCCTTGCAGCCAAGCCAAGGATCTAGCTCTAGGCATCTTCAGCTCAGCTTACCATTGCATTGCAGCTGTGTGTGGGCGATGTGCAGAAGAAGAAAGGAGGCAGACGTGCAAGAGCAGCGGCAATAATATATGCAGCTTGCGCAGTTGGACGCAAGGTCATGAGTGAGGGAGGACGATGAATGGGTGGTGGGTGTGTGGTAAATGGAGGAGGAGGAGCTAGCAGTAGTTACTCCATGGTGTGACTTGTGCCGGTGGGCGGTGGTGGGGGTACCTGTCCTGACGCCGGCCAGTTGGCGACCCAGAGAGCACCGAGATTTGGCGCATCTCTCTCTCTCTCTCTCTCCCCCTCTCATTGCGAGGCCCTCTCCTCGGCCTCGTCTTCCCTGCGAGCATTGACTGCTCTGCTCAGCTGCCGTGTCCGAGGCTCCGCGCGAGCGCATGCATCATGTGCATGCGGCCCAAGTGTTGGATGCATAGGTCATCCATGGAGGGGACGACGGAGCTGGACCAACGCATGGCGTCCTGGAGCTGGAGGTGCATGCAGGTCGGTCAGCCGAGCATGCCGTATGCAACGAACGATCTGTGCACGAACACGGCGCGTGGATTCTTTGGCCGGACAGCGCATTCATCCACCGGTGCCCTTGCCGAGCCACTTGTTCGACCTCCATTCTTCGTCATGGCATGTCAACAAAGGCCATCAAGCAAGGGCGACAACGCCTCCGTCGCCGGCTACCTCCTGTCTGAATTCTTAGAACCCCTCAATCCTGAAATCTAAGAGCAATATTAATAATTCAGCCAGCAGCAGGCTGCAAGGATCTTTACAGCTCATCTCTCAGCCCACATATACAACAGTTAAGTCTTCACCATTAATACATGGTCTACTTGTTTCTCTCATATATTTTCTTGGTTCTTGTGTCAAAGTAGGCTGTAAGTTTACAACCCACTTCTTCTCTCTCCTTTTTTCTCACCTCCATCTCAGCATTCAGCCTGCTTACAGCCCATCATAATACTCGCTCCTATTCTTTCAACCAGAGTGAGTGAGTGATCCATGGAAATGGTGAGATGACTGATCGTGGAGATGCATTTGTGTGCATGCATGGGGCAGTAGCGGCGCCACCAGTACGGCGTGCCATGGCAGCTGCCATACGTGGTGTCTCCGATTCACAAGATTATCTCTACTATATTTATATATATTTAATATTTATATCTATATTTTATTATATTGTAACCACTTATTATATATATATGCTTTATTATATAAATTCGTAGTAGTAAATTTGCCATAGGTAAATTTTGATCCTGACTCCGCCACTGATGCAAGGGGGTATGCAGCAGTAAATTGGGGTTGGGGGAGGTAATTGCCCTGCAGAGCAAGGACTGAGGACTGTGCTCTGTCCCTCTGAAGCATGTGAAGGTCACATGGACAGGTTCCTGCTCGAGGCATGCCGCGTGCCACTGTAAATATGCCCCACGCACCCAATTCAATTCGCTTCGCTTCTCAACCGTAAGGACACTGGATGAGGATGGCTTGTACTCCAGATCGCCGAGGCGATCTGCCTTTAGTTTAAATAAGGTGGTGAGATGCAGTTACCACAGAGATCAAGCCAGATTGATGAGCAGGCCAGCAGTACCAGGAGAGGCTCATCTGCCTCACCATGGCCAATCGTAGGAGACACATGCTTTAACATCACTTGCAAAACCTCCTTTCCAGCCTTCAATGAATGGAAGGGTGCAGGCTGCACAAAATTAAGATGTGCTATCAGTCTACGATGAGGCAAGTACATTGCACTCTGCTGATAACCAGTCGGAGCACGCCCTACTAAACTATCACTCAAACGCAACTACATCTCCTAAGAGTAAGGTTAATAATACAGCCGGTTAGTGACTGTAAGGATCTTTATAGCTTATCTCTCAGCCCACTCGTACAATAGTTAGCTCTACACTATTAATATATGGTACACTTATCTTTCTCACAAAGTTTTTCCTCTCTGCACATCACGCAAATGTGTGAGAGAGAAAGATCAGAGGGGCAGGCACAGGCGGTGCACAACATCGATGGGAGCAGATCCTGGAGGAGCCGAATCCCACCAGGAAGGGAGACGGAGGGGAGGGCGGAGCCGCCCGCTGGGGGCGCATAGGCCGGACCCAAGCCGGCGGCGGCAAGGAGCTGGAGAACAGAGGTGTGGCCCCGCTCACGCCGTGGGGCGGCAGATCCCGCCAGGAAGCGACGTAGGGGAGGGTGGAGCCGCCTACGAGCCGAAGAAGAGGGGCGCGGCCCCGCATGCGGCGTGGGGCGGCTGATCCCACTGTGGAAGCGATGGAGGGAAGGGCGGAGCCAGCTTGTGGACGACAACACCTGGGTGAGTTCGTCACAATCTGTTGCTGTCTAACGACGGCGGCGGCAGATCGATTTGATGGGCCATTGGACTTCGGAGGGCAGCGCGCTAGAGGGCCATTGAGGGGGCGCGCAAGATGCACGCCGTGGGGAGACATCCGGCGGCGCGGGAAGAACAGGGGCGCGGTGAGCAGCGGAAAATTAAGGTTTGTGGCCTAGGATCTAAACCTAAACTCGTGATACCATGTAGAATAATAGAATTGCGTATAATGGATTGATTGTATTGTCAGAGATTTGGGGGGAGGGGGGGCAAGGCTCCCCCGGATACATATGACAATCTACGATACGTATATATACAACTACCAAATATACTCTGATACTTATATCGTACAGCCTACTTCTCCTCTCCTCTTTGCTTCATCTTAGCATTCAGCATACTTACAGCCTGTTATAATACTTGATATGAGAGAGAGCTGTAAAAAACTTCAGTTTTACGGTGTCTGCCATGGTCGTAACACTGGATTGCTGTTGATAACTGAACCAATGGCACATACGATCCTTCACAAAGATAAACCAGCAGCCATTTTCTTCAGTAAAATTGCACATGTGAAAAGTTAAATCTTTTCACCGAAAATGCTTGTGTTTCCTCATGGATCCACACTGCAATGATCTATCAGGCAGTAGTTCAGAGCAGAACCCACAAGTCCAAGGAAGAAGCTTTTGCCCAGTACGTATAGTATGAACCAGATCCCTCCATGCCTACACTACACTGATACTGTACTTGTAGCACCCCACAATAACTGTTCAAAACAGCTGGGCCGACCAGCCCGCGAGCGATAACAAATGCCCCGAGACAGCACTGCCCTGGACCCCTTCACCAGGACTGCTGCAGAGGGCAAGAACCCAACAGCCTTTTTATTCATTGCGCCATCTATACAATGTGGAGTACAGATCGATGCGTGGCGACCCCGAGTCATGACCAGCTTGAAGGCTTCAACAGATTTGCTCAGATTCAATGCTTTTTTTTATAAAAAAAAGAATGCCTTGGTAGGCACAGGTAGTTCCAGCTTATTGCTGCTTGCAGTCTCACTGTCACAGTACTTGAACATGCTTTATTAGTAGCTTAAACAAGTTTACGCATGGAATCTCCACGTCACCATTTTTGCAACGATTCTAAAGAGTTTGAACGCAAGCATTTCAAAATTCAGGAACTAGTACAACTAGCCTATCACCCCGTGCTCTCGCACGGACTAGTTAGAATTAATATAAAAATTAGATTTATAGTCAATAATTATAATTATTTATCTCATAATCTCTTTAAATATTCCCTCTATTTTTTTGAACTTAAAGGCAAGAGTGCTGCCGGATCATATAAGAAGGAATAGAATGCGGGTTCTTACATAAGTTGTGATTACAATAAAACCTTTAAAACTCAAGCTCTTACAAAGTGGATACATAAATAAAACTAGCTGACCGGCCGGTCCTCGCAAGCTTGTCGCCGAACTGCCATTTCTTCCTTGATCAAACTCAGTACTCTTGCAGCTGATTGTGAGACACCCTGGAAGATTCTCCGATTCCGTTCCTTCCATAGATTCCAAACTGTGTAAATCAAGAACGCTGCCACATTGTTTCTGTTCTCTGCAATGGCAGAACCCATTCCACCATTCCTCCACCTGAACCCCTTGTAGTGGCAAGGGGACGAGGCCATCTGTCCATTGTTGCACCAGCAACCAAACCTCCTGAACGAGCAGCAGCGCAAGCAAATGTGAGAAGCCGTTTCAGGCTCCTGGTCACAGACAACATATTGGATGACACTGTATTCCCTTGAGCAAAAGATTATCTGTTGTTTGTATTTTCTCCTGCACCAGTAGCCATGCAAAGAAGCTTCATTTTTATTTAGATGTTGTATTAGGTTTGTCCTAAGTTAAACTTTGCTAACTTTAACTAAGTCTATAAAAAAATATAGCAACAACTGTATTACCCAACATATGCACTGTCAATATATATTTCATGATGGATTCAATGAAATAAATTTGTTATTGTAAATGTTATTATTTTTTCTACAAATTTGATTAAAGTTGGCTAAGTTTGACTTAGGACACACCTAATGCGACATGTAAATAAAAACGGAGGAGTATTCTAACACAATACTCTAAAAGATACATATTTATCATTATTTGGTTGCAATATCACACCTCCATATATGTTTAATATGTATTTAATTGAACCCCTTGTTTGAACTATATGAACAATATAAAAATTGGTATTCTTATCTCTTTTCTTATACATGAATACATGGTGACACACATCATGAGTATTATTTTTATATAAATAATAATATAAATAGTATATTAAGAATGATATAAATAGTAATTTAGAATTTATATTGGCGCACTTTAATATTTTATCATAATTATAGGTTCAGATTATGGGTTACTTTAACTTTTAATAATGACATAATTGAATTTATATGCAAATTTAGGAGGTTATTTGCATTATTATTATAATGGTATAGGTGGGTTATTTACATGAAAATTAGGAGATTACTTTAGATTATATTTTATAATGACAGAGATGGGTAATTTAGATACATGTTTAGGGGGTTATTTTAGATTATATTTTATAATAATAGTGATGGATAATTTAGATATATATTTAGAGGGTTACTTTTGCCTATTTTTATAATGGCAAAGGTGGGTAATTTAATAGAAAAGATAACAAATTCAATGACTACTATGATTAAATTTGTCTGATTGATGGCCAGATATTTCTTATTTTTATAAGAATTTTTAGGATTTCTCTAATTTTTTAGAGTGTCCATCAATGACTACTATGATTAAATTTGTCTGATTGATGACCAGATATTTCTTATTTTTATAAGAATTTTTAGGATTTCTCTAATTTTTTGAGTGTCCACTTGGAATTCTAGGTGGCTTCACGCGGAGGCTTCAAAATAAACATCCAATTAGTAATAGTAAGATTCCTTTGGAATTTCTTTGCAAATCCTCCATTTGAGACGGGCCATGGTTACATCTCTTCTCAAAGCAATACCGAATCAAAATTCAACTCTGCATAAGCCTGGGTCAGCAAGTAGGCATAAGGCATGACTAAGAACTCAGCATACAAAGATACAACTGCTTGATGATCTCGATTTGTTCACAAGAACTTGACACAAGCTCTTGAGATCACAACTTTGGCAGTGATTCCAAGTGGACATACACAGTGTCATGATCGATCACCAATTGGAACTCGACAGATCACGCATGCAAGTACCTCTGTTTTTACATGGCTGGCAACAGGATTACGTCTGCAAGAGCAAGGTGGGGAAGAGGAAGAAGAGAGACGAGATGGGCTTGAACAGCGCAGCAGTCTACTCCGGCTGTGGAGGCAAGCGCACGCCTCGCCTACTCGGTTGAATCGATCCATGGATTGGTCGAGACCTTGATGCGCGCATTGAATTCCCTCGCCAACCACCCGCTGCGTCACCTGCGATCTCATCAATTCACGGCGCTCGCCTTCAACACTCCATGGCTGCCAGTCTGGTAGCTTCTGCTCCCGCTATTTATACCCACGCTGCTCGGCTCAGCTCACCTCCCCCAAGCACCACCACTACTGCACATTCCACTTCACTCCACAGCAGCAGCAGAGGAAGAGAGGAGGAGGAGGAGCAGCCATGGAGGTGCGGAGGACGGCGAGGGCTCTCCTTGCGAGCTTCGTGCTCGCCGCGTTGGCCGCGCAGGCCTTCATCGGCTTTGTCGAGTCCAGGACCGGTCCCATGGAGAAGGCGAGCCAAGGTACGCGTCTTCTCGAGCTGAGTTCTGCTGCTGCGAAGGTAGTGCATGCAGAGGTGACAATGTGGCGGCCGGACGGCGAGCTTGATGCGTGGACGTGTACGTGGTTGCTGCAGGTGACGACGTGAAGAAGCCGGACTGCGTGCCGGGAGTGGACCCGCACACGTTCCCCGGGATCGGCGGGCACGGCGGTGGCATCACGCCCGTGCCGTCGCACGGCGGCGGCATCACGCCAGTGCCGTCGCACGGCGGCTCCAGCGGCACGTCGCCGTCCCACGGGGGCTCCAGCGACCCGTCCCACGGCAGCTCAGGGTCGTCGCCTTCCACCGGCGGAGGGTACGGTGGTTCCCCGTCCCACGGCGGCTCCGGGTCGTCGCCGTCCACCGGCGGAGCGTACGGTAGTTCCCCGTCGACCCCCGGCGGCGCCTACGGGAGCGGAGCCCCGTCGCCGTCCAGTGGAGGAGGGGCCTACGGGGGCAGCTCTCCCACCCCGTCGTACGGCGACTCCCCGTCGCACGGAGGCATCGGGACCTCGTCCCCGACGCCGTTCGTCCCCGTCGACCCCCACACCCTCGGCTCCCTCCCCGGCTCATGCGAGTAAGCCGCCCCTGCCCGACCCGCCACGTCAGTCGTCACCACCATGCACGCACGCACGCATGCTCTCTCTTTCTCGACCCCATGTATGCATGCAGTCACTGACACGCGGGGCTCTCGTTCTTCCAGCTACTGGAGGTCCCACCCGATGGAGATCTGGTCGGCGATCGGCGGGCGGTTCCCGAGCTCGATGGGCCACTTCTTCGGGTCGGCGGGCAGCGTAGGCGGCGCCAACGTGAGCATCCAGGACGCGCTGGGCAACACCCGGTCCGACGGCGCGGGCGCGCTGCTGCGCGAGGGCGCCGCGGCGCTGCTCAACTCCATGACCCGCGCGGGGTTCCCCTACACCACGGAGCAGGTCCGCGACGCGTTCGCGGCGGCGGCGGCCGGCGGGTCCGACGGCGCCGCGGCGGCGCAGGCGGCGGCGTTCAAGAAGGCCAACGAGGGCAAGGCGTAGAGAGGCCAGGCGACGTGTCGGATGGTGATTGTGTTCTTCAGCCGTGTGGTGAAAGTACTAGCTCGTGGAGTATTTGTTGGGTGTTGTTGATTTGACGGTGGTGACGTTGGTTTGTGTCCGGGGTGAGCACCGGCGCCTGTGTGGTGTGCAATCGCTCGTGTTATTTTGCTGTTTTTTCGTGTGGATCTCGGTGGATGAACGAAGCAATGCAAACTACTGTCTCCTAGTTGGATTCCGAATTCTGATCTTGATGATTCAGGCAACAAAGCCAGTTTCTTGAGTTTTGTTTTTTTGTGCCATGAATCTTTGCATGTATTAGCCTGTTGACATGTCATATCTTGTTGCATCCAAGATCGTGTTAGTCAGATAATGACATGTCGTCGTCGACGAGCATGGGGAAATACTACGGAGTACGGACTGGCAATCTGGCAATGCAGTGGAGTATGAACGGGTTCACGAGATTTTCACCATCTCCGTACGTCAGTGCAACTGCGCG
Organism: Panicum miliaceum; assembly: GCA_032594955.1. NCBI lineage: Eukaryota > Viridiplantae > Streptophyta > Magnoliopsida > Poales > Poaceae > Panicum > Panicum miliaceum. Next base: position 2,251,145 of record CM064060.1, on the reverse strand, counting down.
TGACGCATCTACCGTAGATCCGTCCTTGGTGTGGGGCAGCAATGGATTGAGTACTATACAAAGTGCACAAGAGATCCTTAACACCGGCCAGCCTTGTTTTCCCTACCCCTTTATTATAAAAATCCAAACACAAGTGCTTTAACTTTTTTTTTTGTTGAAACCCCCTCAAATGCCTAACCCTTTTTTTTTTTGAGAAACACAAATGCCTAACCTTGACCTGCCGGACAAGGTGGAGAGGCCGGAATTGGAGGGGAGCGTAAAGAATCTAGTAGGTGAAACTTGATTACAACTGAATTTGGGCTCGTCGCACTGAGGTAGGCCTGGTCCAGAAAACATTGAAAACGCTATAAAACGGCCCGCCAGAGCGCTGGGCTTCATGGGCCGTTGCCGATGGCCCACGAGATCGGCGAGGGGATCATCAGCTGCGGCCGGGGCTTTCTCGCTCCCAGCCGCCCAGCCCCCGGGCCCGTGCCGCAACCCTCGCCCCGCCCGAGCCAGACCGGCGCCGCCGATGAGGAGGCCACTTCGCCGATACCGCCGCCGGCGTTGCCCTCCTCAACTCCGGCTGCGGCTTCGTTGCAGGGGGCAAAGGAGTGGATCGGACGACACAGATGATTCGACGGGAGGCGATGCGACAGGAACAACACAACTGGATTATTGCTCCAGTGTTCTTTTTCCTAGCACGCAGATACATAGATGGCCGCTGCCATCTTAAATAAAAATTACTGCCCGCAGTAAATAATACGGATATTCTAATAGAATGTCACCGTAGTCGTAGGTTAGTAGCATAATTCTCTCTCTGTTTTTTTTTTTTTGAAATTAAACATGTTGCTCATTCTCCTAACAAATGCGAATTCTTTGGCTGGCTTGTTGAACCTCAGACCTTCGTCTGCAGCGTCATGGCATACCTAACCATGGAAATCGTGTGCTCTGTGAACCAAGATGAGCAGAAAAACGGTAACAACCCATCCTGTCTCCTTGCCTGTGCTGTAGATCAGTTGTAGTTTACCTAGTTCTTGCTCTCTTTTTTTCCCCCTTCGTTTAATTTTGTTCGTGCCGGTGGCTCTGCATATTCTGATAATCCGTTTTTTTATAAACACTTAACACATGCAATGCTCGTTCTCGAAAGAACGTCGTGGCGCTCTCATTGCATCTGTATATAACACAAACACAGAGAAAAACTGATAATCTAATAAAAACAACACGTAGCAAAACCAAGTAACACAATGCACACAGAGATCAACAGAAAGTTAAAAGCAGCAAATTTAGTGGATTCGGATTTATTATTACACAACAAATACAGATTATATTGGGGGTACTTGCGTGCACGCGTACCGATGAGGGTATTATATATGGATACACAGCATTTTAATTAATTAACTCGCACAGATGCATAGTCTCTCTTGCGATCGATCGACGACGAGCTACATACCAAGTGCTGCTGCTGCAGACGCTGATGGCGTAACCTCGCCGTATGGATACAAAATACACATGCAGTTATCACACACTCGTACGATATGATTATTAGTTCCACAAACGTTTAGGGTTACGTGATCATCTCGACTGGACACATATATGATAACAGCTGCGTGCGTGCGTCGACACCGCCTTCGGGTAATTTCTTCATCTGCAACACAGCATGATGTTTTACTGAATTAGTTAAGATATATATAGATGCATATATATACTGACGAGTGGTGACAATATGCTAAAAACTTTGATGTTCCGTTGCTATAAAATTATGCTAGCAGAGACGTATATATAATGGGTGGGAATTGGATTATATACTGGGTGCATTTACCTAGTGTGTGCAGTGTGAGACAAGGTTAACTGAAGGGTTGTTGCCTGCAGCAATGTAGGGACAAAAGAGAGAAGCAGGGGCAGCAAGACTGAGTTAGCATTGGTGGCTGGTTGATTCAGCAACACATGCAGGTATAGATGAAGACCTCTTCTATAACCTCTAACTGTATGATTATAAGCAAGTTCTACAGGTATGATATAAACATGCAGTAACTAACATTACGTGCAAACTAAAAATGAGAGCTGCTTATATTTGTACTGTACCCGAGCTGAAGGGTTGTTGGTTGGAGCTGATGGGAGTAATGCTGAGGCTGCTGCATGATGTTCACTTGAAGGAAGTTTCTCGAGTCGTAGGGGGCCATGTGATCATATTCGCTTGTCGATGGCGCTCCCATCATGTTCATTGGCGGCTGTCCCCTTTCATTGTTCTCGGCAACCTGCAGCATCATGCATGCGGCAGGAATCGCTTAAGTTTCAATGGTTAATTAATTAGTCAGCTTTAAAAGTTCAGGGCCTTAGAACTTGTGCTCTGATGAAACAAGCAGCTACTGCTAGCTATATTTACCTTGCTCCTCAAGTACATGTTGTCACTCTGTAGATCCATCTCCTGAAAACAAAATGAACGCCACATGTAATTTGGAGCTAGCAAAAATAAAATAAAATTAAAGTACTACTGCAAGCAGAGGAATGCTGGATTTACTAACCCTTTTCTGCATGTACTCAACTTCAGCATATAACAGCTCATTCTGCAAGAAAGGGATTCCTCGTTATATCAGCACAAGTTCGTCAAAGCTAATTACATAAAGCTATTTGTCCCCCATATGCATTGGACACCTCAGGCATTTCTACTACAAAATCCGCAGCGCCTGTTTTCATGAGGCGAGATTACTCTTATTGGAAAATGTTTTGGATTTAGTTTAGGTTCTTAGAAATCCCCTGGATATGCATTATTCATTGTTTGAAACAGGGGATGTTTTTATATATCTATACCGCAGATATATATACCATCACAGATACCATTGTACACGTACCTTTCTAGCTCTAATCTTGCCTATTCCTTTCTCCAGCCTGCCCTCCAGCTGCTTAAGATCCCTGAGGCTCATGGTGTGGATTGCATCTCCCACCAAGGTCGTCCTACTAGATCATCAAAAAAGTTAGTCAGCATATACTACCCTTTTTTTTTAATTAAGTAAGAAAATAAATTCATGCATATATTGCATACTACTCTGTCGCATTTACAGATTATGGTATAATTTGAAAGCTGTTACCTGTTTGAGTTTTGCAAGCTACTGATAGTCTGGCGCAGCTTGGCAGACTCCTGCTGGTAATGCTGCATCATACAGTTTGAATGCATTCAGTAAACAAAGCTTATGCTAATTGCCATCATAGATAACTGACCTTATAAAGAATACAGTAGTATAAAATCAGAATCACCGCAGAATGTTTCAGCCTGTTTGAAATGAGAGGAATTATTCATGATGACCAGAAGTGAAATTAGCGGAACATCTTGGCTCTGCAGGTAAGCTCCTAATGGTTTCTGAATTTTGTTTTAATGTAAACTATGTATCTAAACTGAATATCTTTGTAGTTTGCCGCCATTTCTTTGGATTTTATTCGTATGACTCCTGAGTCCTGACATGATTTTCAAATCGACTATATAATTATGTCACTGCAGTTAGCAAGTATATATAGAGGGAGAGCTGCAGTCTGAGAGGCTCTGAGCTCCATACAGGCAAAAGAAAACTTTCAGGTAAGCCATATGATTCTATGAGATTTATTACTATATTTTACTACGTGCTTGCCTACAAGTCCATAAATTCCTTTGTTACCTTTATCATCAGATGGCCATGCATCAGTTTCAGTTTTGTTTTTTAAGCAGCTGCCTTCAATTGCATATTAATACTTCGTGTGGAGTCAGGAAAATTAGCCTTCACAATGCTAGAGTTGGAAAAGATAAAAAAATCTGGTGTTTTGAATTGACAAGTGGTACAACTCGGTGAACGCCGAATAGACGGTGTGCTTAAATCATCATGCACGAGTGATCATAAAAATTGTGACACACGGGTTTTTGTATTGCTTTCTCGATCTCTGCTAGCATGCACAGATTTAGTTTTTTTTGTTGGCTAAGATTGTCCATTCCCATGTGTTCCTAGCATAAATTGTGGGGCATCGGCCCAAAAGACAATCCTTGTATGATCCACTGGACCCAACAGCGGATCCTGACAGTGGGTAGTACACCGCTTCAGTGTAATACCCATTGTGTAATCTCCGTACTTCTCTGCTCACAAATTCTTGTCTCAGGGACATCAGGTTTTCTCTCGAAGAGCAGGGAGGAATGTTGACCATGCTGCCATGCGTTCGCTCGAGGATCTCCTATACTATGGGTTCTGAACTGACTAGTCCACTCGTATCCAGGGAGTCAATTCAGAAAATTATTTGACTGAAAAGATTGACATGATTTTACCTGGGCATTGACTTCTGCAACTGTGCCGGAGTTGGAAGTGTCACTGTTGGCCTTCTTGTACCTCTCAATGGTGGCCTTCACACTGCAAAGTGTCAACTGTTGGAGTCAGTACACACTCTCTTGTTGAAGAAAATTATATATAATCACTAGGTATATCACATGCACACAAGCAGCTAACTGTTTAAGAACAATATGATAATGAGATTACTCAAAATCATACACATTTTTTTATATAGCTGATCAAATTAGTTGCCCAAGGGGGTGCACAAAAAGGACAAAGAACAGTAGGCTGGATGCATTCTGCAGGTTCTTTATGACTTCAGGAGTAGAAAGTGAATAATGAAGCAACCCATACAATGCAAGCAAGAGACCGAACAGTAGAATACAACATCGTGGAACACATTGGTCCGAAGCACACAGCTCACAAGCCCTGAGGCAAGTCTGTCTGCAACAGTTGGTTTCTCTTTACCGAGAATCTTTTGCCTCTAGACTTCAGAGCTTCTATATGGTACAGTGCCACACTACAGGCTACAGTCTTCAGGCCACTCAAAATATAATCGTAGCTGGTATAGCATGTGCCAACAACCATATAACCAATATTTAAGTGAAATTGAACCCCAGCCAACAACCCAAAAGCCCAAAGTTCTGCCAATAGAAAAAGACAACAGGAAGCTGGATGGAAGGGCTACGAACTGAAAACGGTAACAGTGTGTTAAAACACTGGATACAGAAATGCTATGTGCTTAAATGTAACAAAAAGAAAGATTATATTAATTAAAGCTATTATTTGGTAAGAGTAATAGATCCACACATACGCGCTGCTTTGAGAATGATCCATTCACTCCCACATCTCATGCATCACAGTTTATAGATTTTCATCACATTCGAAAACAGTGAGTAGTATATTAGAATTTTTTCTAGATGCATGGAAAATTCAGCAAAAGTTGATATATATATTATAAGTTTCCTTTTAGTGTACTTGGGACATCCTTTCAGAGCTTAATATCCCAAGGTCCAAGGACGAGAGAGATAGAGAGAAAAATGGAATTGGATTCTTGAAAGTTGAAACATAGGTAGTTTGACAAAAGGGAAGGAATTGGATGTAAAATATGAAATTTTCTTGAACAAAGGAAGGGCTGAAATTTTGCTGCGATAAAAAACAACCATTACCTTTAAGGAGCAGAACGCTTTTTTTATAGAGAGAATACAACTTAAATCAAAACACGTAGGAGAAAACAGTTTTTCTTTTTAATTGAAGAAGTATAATGCGCCCCAAATTCAAATTTATTTACAGAGTACTTGAACTTCTAAGTGCAGTGGTAGGAGCGTAGACTAAAATCAACTAAACAAGGATTAGTTCCTCTGGAGAGTTGAACTCCAAAACATTTATCAGGCAAGTTCTTATGAAGCAGACTAGCTAGTTAATTCCCCTGCTAAAGTTTTATTTGGAGCAAAATTCACTACTCCACTGTTCTTCGCTGCAGAGACTAACACTTCACTGTTATTTTTTACGTTTGTTATGCTGGTTGGGAATTCAGACCAATACAGGATCAAAATTGAGATGAGGTGAGAAACATGAACATGGGGCCACCACACTTAAAGAATGGACCAGGGATAAGAAAGCACTTTCCAAAAATAGAAAAAGAATAGATGGATGCACAACACGTATTAGCAAGGTAGGTACTAGTGAACTAGTAGTGATCAGGTACTGGAGATTGTTCTTGCTACTGGAAATTGACTAGCTATATTCCTCTCATGTCTCTTCACCACATCAAGTGATCAAGCCCTTTTATCCACACAGAATAATAGGCGCAATTCATACCACATAAAGTTCACAACAAATAAACAAAATTGCTATGGATCAAGCTAGAGACCTCTCCTCGATCCCTGATTCCTGAATGACCATAACATGGAGCTGCATTATATTAGTTGGCAAATCAAGGGTTGAGTAGCAAGGAGTCCCCCTGCTGTCCTGCTACAACGCAAGGACCATCAGCAACTGCAATGCAGACGCTCACATCCCTCTCACCAAATGACCAAAGAAACGAAACCTTAGCATCCTCGAGTACCCTGTTGGGCGGCCAGTGTTGTTCATGCAGCTGGCACAAGATTTCATGGTTCGGTGGGAGCAGTGGGCATGTTTTACCCGATGGGCAAGGGAATGCAGCAGATCACTCCTCGGCCCATGGCTTTTACCCACAGGTGACAGGCCTTAACCCCTCTGAGGCTCTGACCAAGCCACCAGCTTTCTTTACTCCTCGTGCAGTTCCCCAATGCACGACGGTGCAGGCCCAGTGGCAGGCAGAGGCAGGCCTGTGCTCCTGCTGCCCATGCCCCATGCGCCCATGCGCCCATGCCATTGGCCGGCTTCCCAGCAGCCTGCGCTGTCCGCTCAGCGGCACAGGCACAGGCACCAGCCACACAGCGAGCCATGCATCAAGAGTTTTGCTTGCATGCTCCTGCTACAGATATGATTCAGAGTTGGTACGGTGGATGCATGGCCACGTGTCACTCAACACAGATTATTGCTCCTGGCGTGCTCTCAACATTTTTTTTGTTTTGCTTTGGGAAGCAATATAGGGGGACACCGATCCCCAAAAAGAATATGGGATGTAAGAAAGAAACTAGTAGGAGTACTATAAATAATTGTTCATGCGTATTATTATTAGTCAATTATTTTTATTGATACAGCTTATTCTTAAAAAATATTATTTTTGGATTTTATAGAAGAATAAGCAAACTGGTTTTCATTTCCCAGTTCCCCTTTTTTCACATGCATATTATGGTTGCCTCCACCGGTTACATAAAGTAAATACATTATTTTACTAAAAGATTCATATGCTCAACATCACTTAATTTTTGTGCAAACAACTAGTAAAGGCAAACGAGCCGATTATGTTCAGATGTCCTTGTGCGAATGTCATGTTTTCTAGTTGTTTATTAATCAAAAAACATAGTCCTTCACTCTGAATTTAATTAAAGAAACTACTGCTTGATTTCCGAACATACAATTATAGGAGAAGCTTTAGCAAATGATCAGCTAGCTCCAGTTTATTTATTTGCTTATATCATACTAATTGAGTAATTACGCGTGTTTGCTAAAAAGACAACAGCTCATTTGTGATGAACTTTAGTTCTTAGTATAACAGAAAATTGTGGTTTGAAACAGGCATGCATACACACAAAGGGTTAAAAACACTCTTCCTTGTGTAGACCGAATTAAATGTGTCAAAATTCACACGCATACCCAGCCACTTTTACCACAAAATGTTTGCGTTTGTCTCCTCTTCAAAAGTACAGTCTTGGTGTCAGGTGCATGAACAACTCCCGTGAAGGGCAATTTTTTTCCTTGCACCGCACAGTCACACACATGGTGAATTGGTAACGTGATGTGGGGGGAGAGAGAGAGAGAGAGAGAGAGAGAGAGAGAGAGAGAGAGAGAGAGAGAGAGAGAGAGAGAGAGAGAGAGAGAGAGAGAGAGAGAGAGAGAGAGAGCACATGGGATGAAGCCTTGGCTGGCTGGGAACAGAAGGGGATGATGCAAGAGAAACTGAAGATAGTAGTAGTAGCCATCCTTTTATCTCTCTTACTTGTTACCTCACACACATAGACTTTCATGGGCACAAACTGGTACCATACCAGCTGGTACAACAAGCAGGAGGAGCAACCCAAAGGCCACCACCACCTTGCAGCAGCTAGATCTGCTTCTACACAAGCAAAGATACAAAAGGGAAAGAGGGAGAAAGGGAACCCAAGGGTAGAGACATAGATGCCCTATATTTTGTGTGCAAATATGCTTGATATTTCATACCATGAGGTGTGTGAGATCTAAAGCTCTTGCATGCTTCTCCCTTCTCTCTCTACAGCTCTGTCACACACATGAGGAAGCCAGGGAGCTAGCAGAGTGAGAAAGGAAAGGGCATAACTAGAGCAAGGAAAAGAGCAGGATCACCATGGCCAAAGAGGCTCACTCAGCTCTCTCTCACGAGGTCCAAAGGCTGAGGACATACTACACATACAGCAAGCTCTGTACTAGATCTATCTAAACATCTAGCTCACCTCACCTCGCCTCACAGGGAGCAGAAGGGAATGGAAATACACAGAAATAAACTGTTGCAATTTCCTTTCCCCTTGTTGCTCTCCTCAGGAACACCAAAATAAACAAGACAGCGGTGGATATAACAGAATGAAGTAGCAACAAAAGATGCAGCTCCCATTTGACCCTCTCCACTCTTTTGCCTGGAGAAAGCTAGGAGCAAACTTGCTCCAATTCGGACAGTGCAAGAAACTGAAAACAGAAAATAGATGAAACAGATGTTGATGAGGTCGATGGCATTTATTTGCATCACCTGTTGTTGGCGTACTCGTAGAGGCGGCCGCGGCTGGAAAAGACGATGAGCGCGACCTCAGCGTCGCAGAGGACGGAGAGCTCGTACGCCTTCTTGAGGAGGCCGTTGCGGCGCTTGCAGAAGGTGACCTGCCGGTTGGTCGTGTTCTCGATGCGCTTGATCTCGATCTTGCCCCTCCCCGGCTTGTCGCCGGAGCCGGTCGGCGCCGGCTGCTCTTTCACCTTGGACGACCCGCAGCTCAGATCAGCCTGAACAGGAACCGGATCAACAAACAAGCAGTACATGCAAGAAATAATATACACAAGAAATTGATGACATGCTCTAAGAAATCAAATAAAAAATTTCCTAAGAGAGAGCATGCAGGCATGCATGCAGGTAGCTGTGATCTGTGTGTATATCAAAATTCAGAAGGAAGCAGCTGCATACATGATCCATTTCCTATCTTGCACTTTGCCTTTTGTGGTGTGCCTTTTTTTCCCAAAAAAAATTAGAGACAATAGGCAGCAGCCATGTATGTTCCTACTGTTGCCTCTCTAGCTAGATCCTTACAACATAGCAACCAAGATTCTACTACACCTATACTTCTATGCAGATGATGCAAAGAGAGAAAGGAAGCTATCTGATCTGTTAACTTCCAGGAGCAAGACAAGAGGCAATTACCATCATGTTGAGCATGGATGGTATGGCAGTGCCTCTTTGGGCTCTCTCTGGAGGAAGAGATCCAGAGGGGGAAACAAGAGGATATGAGAAGAGGAGCAGGGAGAGGAGGAGGAGGGATGAGCTATTAAAGAGGAGGTGCTGTGAGGGAAGAGGAAGGGGAAGGTATGTGAGGTGATGCAGTTAGCAGCAGCTGTATGTGGTGGTGGTCAATTGCTGTATGGCCCTTGCTGCATTGTTCCCCCCTTCTGTCTTGCAGATCCCCTTTTCGATTTACCAATTCGTTGATCTCTCGTGGTGGCTGCTGTCAGTTCTCCGCATATATCCATCCATCTACCTCAGCAGTCAGCATGTAAGCCTGTAACTGTGGATCAGTGAAACTTTGGGGAATTACTTCGTTTGTATTGGTACACGTTACCACAAAAAACCGTTATGGGGCGCAGCAAGGCTATTTCTTGCTTTGCTCTTTCCGGGTTGCACTTTCACCAAGCAGAGTGAAAGAGCACGCTAGTACTACTTCTAGGCAGGTTCCACTTGTAACAATGCCAGTAGTACATGTTAGGGACTTAAGGTAACCCTGTACTACAATACATTGACCTGGTGGAATGAATTTCAATTGCTGCTGAACTACTATTCCTTTTCCAGAACACCTGACTGGTATCTGTTCAATTCTTTTGCTGACTAATCAATTAATTAGCAGGACACATCAAGATATTTTATCAACTAACAGAGCTGCAGTTTTTCATGAGGAATTATAATAGTTAATAGATTTGAGCTTCTAATCCAAATTAAATATATAAATGTTTTGCTAATTTTTTATTAATAAATTTCTGTCTGACTCTCCAGCGGCGACATCCAATTTATTTCAGCTCCCATTTCTGTTGCTCTGATAGGATGCATGGGACCCTTGCACTAGCCCAACCCTCTGGCCCTCCTCACATATAATGTGGCGGATGCATCACCCTCTTCCTTGTCCACCGCCCTTCTCCCACTCACCCGGCCATCTCCATCACTGACCTGGGCCAGTGATGCATGGATATGTGGTACCGCCATTGCTTCGACGACCGTCAGATCATTCATCAACCCTTGTCACATGTCGAACGAAATTCCAGGGCAATTTGCGCATACGTTTGCGCCACTTTCAGTCCGGTGGAAGCGCACCCTCAACATGTCATTGTGAAGTTACCACTCAATGCGTGGGCTGCCCCTAATCCATGCATCGACAGTCACTCTGAAGATAGGTTGGTGGCATGTATACATCAGAGTTGGGAACATGATCCCGTTTGGGTGATATTTACTACTGCCACTAGCACATACTTGATTCCCGTGGGCTAGCAGCAGGGTGCAAACTTGCAGCCTGGGTTGGGCAGTTTGGTGCAAAAGTTTAACTGCTAAGGCCGCACTTGCAGAACCTTTTCCTCTCAGAATAGGGCTATAAAGTTTAAATTGGTTTGAAAGATCCGTTCTTCTGGACTTTTATAATTATTACTTCCTGTAACATTACTAGCTAGCTGCGTGACTTTTATGGGCTTGCCTTTCCTGTGTATACAGAAGGAGAAAAGACATGAGGAGTTTCAGAAGTGGCCATAGTTATTCAGCAAGATGCAGGTTGTTGTTTTGTTTCTGCAAAAATTGTTGCCAACAGTCTCAAGCTAGCCACTGGATACCTGTTGCTGCCTATTGCAACTAGACATGCATGCGTGCATGGCACCAAAACTCTGTACCATAAAAGAAGAAGGGAAAAAAATGGTACAGCATTTCAAAGAGCTGGGCAGTATAATTGTACCTAGTAGGCTAGTACATTTGCAAACCACTTGGAATTAATTGGAAATCACGAGAATTAAACAAAATTCCTCAGATTAGGACAGCGAGAATAAGAACCAGAAAAACAAGGAGAGAAAATAAACTTATGTGGCGTCAAATCAACAAGCTTGCAAGCTGTGATCAAATCAGAAAAGTTTGTCGTTCTATATTGGGCAATTGCCAGAAGGACTGAAAAGTACAGCTGATTGAACCATGGTGATATGAAACCAAAACGTCCAATCAAACACTGCAGATCGAGGGGTGTTTGACCTTTGCACACATGCTATATATATTAATAACAGGTGCATGTCTTGACACAATGAATCCTTGGTGCCATATCCATGTATTCTACCCCAACCAATCAAGAGTTCTTGCATTATTGGTAGGTTTCGGAATTTAATCTACTTAATTATCTCTAATGAAAATTTAACTTGACTAACAGTGAAAAAATCACCGACTAAATAGTCTCGGAAAACGACAGCTCATTTGACGATAATCTCAAGCTTAATTAGGTGGGCAAACCGTGCTGTAAGCATGTAAGCAATAGTGTGTGTGTGTGTTTGCATTGTGGACTAGTGGCTCCAAATTAAGATATGGAAATCTGCCAATTTTTGGACCACACAAACTACTGAACATTTTTTACTTTCCTAACTGCATGTTGGACCAATCAGAACCAACAGCTTCCTTTTTGAAGCCTTCCTGATTACAAGCATGATTAATTGACCAGCACTGTTTGGTGAAGCGATCCAACCTGTTGTGTGCGGGGTTAAGGATTGCACGTGTCACACTCAAGCAAAAGCGCGTGCGGGATTAAGGTTCTCGGGGATGAAATATACAGTTGAGTTGCTACTTTTTTTTAGAAAAGAGTTGAGTTGCTACTTCCCTGGCAATACTCATCGGACCGCCATATATCACATACAAAGTAGAATTTGCGCCTCTGTTAATCATATAACGATATCGTATATATCTATAAATCATTTGCCCAGTTAACCCACTCTTCTGCGGAGGCGCCACACCGATCTAATAATTAGGGAAGAACACACTGTAAATTTATTTTTTTTAAAAAAGAGAGAGAAAAAGAAAGGAAAAGGAACGGAATTACTATAGACGGGAGCCTTCACACGATCATGCTGAACAGCATCTATATTTTCAGTTCGCTCAGTACACTGACAAAATATAAGCAGCGACACCTGCAATACTCTGAAATACAGGAATGACATCAACCAATGGTCAGGACGTCTTTGCAGCTACCGTACGTTGTAGTGAGACACGTATTCATGGGCGACGATGTACTCATGTACTCGTGTGCGATGCATCATCATTCAAGTCTGAGAAAAGCCAACAGTTGCAGGGTTTTGATCGAGTCCCACAGCACTAGCAGCTAGGAGGACTTGTTTGGGGCTCACCACTGCTGCAGCTAGCTTTCGGCCAATTATTAGAGCATTGTGGCAGCCTCCAGTGATCCAGGCACATTCTAGTGTTGTTCGGATGGGAATGCAGGAGCAGTTCCCATCTAGAAAGGCATGGGGTTTACTGCAAGCATCAGGAATCATTGCGGCCCAGGCATCGGTTGGTATTCATGCCTGACTGCAGCACTGAACCTTGTTTTGGCTGGTGAAGGCACTATTCACCGGATCTCATTTCATACAAGTTCATACATGACAATTGTTCTAAAGTAAGCCAGCTATTTGTTGGATAGATACTAACTGCAAAATCACAGTATGTCAGCTGTGCGCCTGTGCCAAATCACAGTATCTTTGCATCAGGATCTTAATTAAGCATCAGTTTGTTTTTTTACTTTCTAGTGTGAAAGTATATGTACTAGCATACAGTACAATATCATGTGCATTCATATGAATGTTCCTGATGAAGGAGCCAGGGATGGACAGAGTACATATATACTACTGCCATCAACATGCCGAGGACATGCGGTGCAGTTGCTGCGTGCTCAGAAACTCAAGAGGTTCAGAGAACTCAACCATCAGACTTCATCTTCTCGGCATCCACATTAACCAAAGCTTTATGGATTGGAAAAGGAGAGGTGAGTACATGCTATGCATCGATCACAGGCACAGCAAATGAAGGGAGATTTATAACAACCTTGGCTCAAATGGGCAGGCTATGGAGGAGATGCCATGGCAGCCACACTGATTGTTTTCCACAAGTGAGCATGCTCCCACATGAAGGAAAAGATCTCTACCCTGATCTGCCTGCCGGAGGCCTCATCCCTCAAGCAACGGGGATGCATGCTGGTCGAAAGGGACTGCCATCATAGTGCTAACTCTAACTGACATGTGACACTTTCCTAAGCACATAACTGCCCTCACATGTAGTATATAGAAGCCGTGTTGCATGCAGACTTTCAGGATCACTGGATTCACCTCCTGAATAAATGTCTGAATTTTCACCAAAATATGTATACACTTAAGATGCGACACGTTTCTGTATTTTAACTGTATACCCAGTTTCAACAAGCAAGTCTTTGGTATTTGAGGCAAGAATTGTACCCAGCTAGAAAATGTTCAGGTTGCTGGAAGTTCTGGGGGATGCTATCTCCCCAACTTGCTGATGAAAGGCACGGGCGCACGGCACGCAAGAGGGACCTGCAGCTTGTCGAGAAAGCTGGATAAACTAATGTTCAGGCTGCATCCAATTAGCCATGACGTACGCGTTCAAAAGCATCCGAACTGCCTCATTATGAACCAATCGTTGTTCCTGCCGTTCTTCAGAGGCGAATGCTTGTCTTGTTCATCTTTGACGTATCCATGTTTTTTTTCTCGAAATAGGAATTGATATGAGAGCATCAGCCTAAATTTCTCGTGTTCAGAGAAAAAAAAAGGAATATTTGTTCAGAGTTTCAGACTCTGAAGGAAAGGTCCAAGAAGGCCCAGTACAGAAACAGACAACTCCGAAAAAGTTTGAGAAAAGGGCCTGCCCGATTAGCCTAATTCAACAAGGGATCAGTTAGGCCTCGTCTGCAAAGACCAGCCAAAAGACGGGTGGACGACGGCGAACCACGCCCGCCGCGCCCTTTCGGTTGAGGCCGCACCACCGCGCCGGTGGTCGACGGGTCGGAGGAGGCGGCCGGCCGGACACGCGGAGATGGGCAAAGGCGCGGGTGCAATGGCCACGACGCGCGGTGCGTGATCTGATAGGGACCCCGGGGAGAGGTGCGCGCGCGCGATCGAGACTCATGTGGTCCACGGCCATGCCCGTTTCCTTTCCCTTTCATCAGCTTCAGGCCGGAGGAGGCTCATGGCGATGCATGCCCCGGCCAGGGTGACCCAAAAGCCTGCACGGCCTCCACTTGCATCCCCAATTGCCATGCCCTTTAGACCACCACCCCTCGCAACAAAAGCGCCAAAGTGCAGGCAGAATACAATTCCTCCTCCTTTGCATCGTATACACGATCGACAGGATCCTATGGCGCAGTTTTAACAGTTTTGCAGCAGTGTGCAGTTCAGGTATCCACCCAGTTTTGCTGTTTGACCTTTGCTCCTGCATCAAGATTGATGATGACATCTTGTGACTTCAGAAGTTCAGATCACCAGCTCAGACTTCACAGTAAAATGTACAGTGTCGTCAGAGCTGTGTGAAACCCGGCCCTCTCAGCAGCAGGGACGGAATCCTGGACGGCGGTTGGATCCTTGATCTTGTTGCCGGGGACCGGCGATCGGGGAAGGAAATCTGGGCGGATCCGGCGGTGGCATGGGCGCGTACCGGAAGGAGAGCAGGCGCAGGAAATGGCCACGGCGGCGGCGTGAGCTGGTGCCCGTTCTGTGGGCAGGCGTGACCGTGCGAGAGCTGCCCGTGTCCACGGCCTGTCGATGCGCCGGAGGACAAGGTGGCTTTCTCCCCCAACGGACTGCCGTCGCCGTCGTACCGGCTGCCGTGCACGCCTCATGTCCATCGATTGGAATGTGTGGGTGACATTCGGGAACTGCAAATTTGAACACTCAGAGTCTGCGGTAAACTGAGATTATATTAGAGTGAAAATTGAGCTAGTGATCTGAATACTGACACGGAATAGAATCGAGGACTAGCCCTGAATATGCACAGCTAGCTTCACAAGCTTCAAGCTATGTTTGTGTCGTAGCGTCGGAGCTGATGGTCGTACAAGCCTAACTACGTGATGATGCGATCGTGAGCACCAGTGGTTGCAAACAATAGTTACAGGGTACTTTTTGAGAAACGTTATTAATCTGTCGATAGATTTCTCAGCAAAAGTCTACCAGATTTAATTTGTGATGTGTCTGAGTAAGAAAAAAATGTCTTGACAATAAGAAAAATCTCATAAAATAAAATTTTCCAGATCTTAAAAGAATCAGGGTTAATATATTTTCTAGGAAAGAATAGCAATGTTCCGGTCTAAGAAAAATGTTCCAGTAGTGAAATAAAATGTTTCGGGTCGACAAATAAAATGTTTTTGGGTGGCTCAAACTTCTTTATCTAAAGTGACATTTTTTTACAAAGAAAGTTACCCTCCTTGGCTAGAAAGAAAAAATTGTATCCAAAAGGAGACCAAACTACACACGCTTCACACATGTAGAAATGAAAGCGCAAGATAAAAGACATTTGAACGCATAAACTTAATCAGGTGTAAAGACCATACTAATGAACATAGGCATACACTTAATTTCATCCATTGGATTAAACCACAACGGCCAAATGGAACTCCCACCTTTTCCATTTGGCCGTTGTGGTTTAAGCGGCCTTGGAGAGTGGGTTTAACTCCACCTCCAATATAGCCTGCTCAGATTTATTCCGAGACATGAAATCAAATTTGCGCATATGTTTGTCAATATGGTCTTGTGCTCTGGATATTTCCCACTAACACAGAGCAGCGCAACATAAAAGGGAACCACCTTGTCTAGTTTAAGTCTTCCCCTTAAACCATATGAACTCCAGATGGTGCAACCAATTGTACAACCAACCAACTTCTGAGTCGCATTAAGGTTCTACTTTGTTACCGGTAACTAGATAAACACTCTAGGTATGCCCTACAGCCTCACATGCTTCACACACCTGAGCGCACTTGTCATTTTCCAAAAAAAAAATTATTTTTTATTTTCTTTTTCTTTTAAAAAAGGAATAAAAATTGAGAGCTAAAGGGATTTGTCAAAGTCTTCCAGGCCACAACAAAACCATGTACCCTCCACCTCCTTCAGATGAGATCAGGTATCCTCCACGCATTACATTGTATCCACTCACATCATCATCGTCGTCGTCGATTGCCTACGTCATCAGCTTCAACTCCTTCAATACAGTGATCAGGAAAAAAGTTTAAATTTGCATACAACACACTGGTTATGAAAGAATCCAAATGAATAACAGGAAATTAAAGCCAAGGATAGCAAGACATTTGATAGACTGGCTCGTTTTGATTTGCACTCTCAATCGTTTTTTGACTGGTTCTCAAAATTTTACAGCTCTTTAGTTCATTGCCAAATTTTGGTATAAATTATCTGTACAGCACTGAACATTGAACAACGTTACCAAAATCCAATCTCAGAGTTGCTGGGTAGTGGATTTTAGCACCCTGGCCAATCTGTAGTGACAGTGTGAAAGCAGACGCTCTCAATTGTGCGAACAGAAGCAGAGGTATGGCTGAAACGTGCAGCCAACAGCAGAAGGCTGAGGCGAATTCCTGCAGCTGCAAGATGCCGATGCTGCAGGAACCGACAGATTCCAACGTTTGGTCGTGCCCGTGACCGTGAGATGGCCCCGGATCCTCTGCCTACCTAACAGTACCAGTTGTGGTCACAGTCAGAGATGGATACTGGGCCGAGGAGATTGGGCCTTGCAAATTGCTACAGATGGCAGACGAGGCAGACAAGCATGTTTGTGTATATCAGAAAAACAAATCGCACTTTGGTAATATCTGGGGGTACCAGGTACATACATTTAGCATATGGCCATTTTTTTAATAAGGGGAAACAGCCTCAACTACCACAAGCTTGCAGCCATAAGTTTGAATGTAGGCTATTTTAGCATATGGCCATGCATTATACGATGTACTCGTCCCATTCTAAAAATGTAGGCTATTTTAGTTTCGTCCCTAACCAAACTCTATCTTTGACCAAATTTATAGAAGAATGCACCAAGATCTGCACCATCAAATTATTTTAGTTAAATCTACCATGTACTGAAAGTGCATTTATTTGATATTATAGATGTTAATATAGTTTTCTATAAATATGATTAATTTGATTTAGAATAAAATTAAAATGATCTACATTTTGGAACAGATGGGAGTAGCATCTTTACACTTTCTTAAAAAAATTGTAGTTTTCAGTGTCCACTTTATCAGGTGTCCCACTTTGGGGGTCTTCAGATATTTAAAGCTTCTCCGGCTGAATGGAGATTAATAGTAGTTGAAAACGTCAAAAACATGCTTGGCAGTCGGTAGTAAAGTTCTACTAATTTTAACATGAATGGAAGTTAACAGAAAGAAGTTACATATTGAAATACTTTGGCACCCACTTTCTTTCTTCATCTTTTTCTTAGAAAGAAGGAATGCAAAGCTATCCAATACAAAATAATCTAATTGAGTAAAGAGTACGCCACCTCATAGTAAAGAGAGGCAAAGAAAATATTTACATACAACTAAATGAATCCAACTGCAGTGAAGCAACTGCAATGTTGTAAAAAAGACAACGCAGCAACAAAAAAAAAACAGAAATAAACAGCGAATAGCCATACCTTCAAAACATGTAACCTCTTGCTCATTAACTGCTAAAATCAGATGCTTTTAGACTAGAACCTACGGGAACCTGCTCCTTTATTCTGGTGAGGCGCCGAAACATTTCTATTATAGGTACCAAAGGACACACAAGAGTAAATTGGAGCGGAATTGTCATCCTCTGTATTCTCGCTCGGAATCAGGATATGCTTCGCCCCAGGGCTGAGCTTCACTGGACCTGATCTCAGCACAAAACGGCTGCTAGATGAAGTAGAATTGTCAGGATCAGCTCTTGCCGTTCCAGTTCCTGCATTTCTGGATGGAAGGGCTGCAGAGGCTCTGCTATCAGGAACTCCTTGGACTATCTGGTCTGGGTGGCTCCATGTAAATTGGCGGTGAACTGATGAGCTTGCTGAGTTATGGGGGTGAACTGATGAGCTTGCAGAGTACAAACCATACGGCACAAGCAAATTGGCAGCACTGTAATCTGAAGACGGTGTCACATGCTGCATATTTATTGGTGAAAATGGTGCTGAGGGCGAATCTGTCTTAGTGGAATGATCAGTGTAATAACGCCGAGGAGGTGGCGGGTCCTGAATAAATGCAGCACTGCCATGATTGGAAACAGGCGGATATCCCAATAGAACATTTCGATGAGATTGCAAGTTTGTAAAGTCTGTCCACCTGTCTTCACAACTTGATGGATCATCAGAGAACACATTGGCAGCAGGCAAAGGATGGCTGACATTATGTGGGGTTCTGTATCCAAAATGTGCCTGAGCTGTGCTTCCAGAACTCGCTGAAATATGAGCTACTGTGCTTGCAGAACTCGCTGAGACGTTGGGAATACTCTGAGTTTGTAATGATAGGAAAGGCTGGCCTTGTCGTGGGAGTTCCAACACCAACTTGGTGGTAAGATGATCTTCAGCAGGATTTGTTTGTTTCTGTGCTGCCTCAGACAAATAGTCAACTCTAGTATTGGATACTGTAAGATCATGACCCATCAAGCGCAAGGTTTGTCCTGAAGAAGGCCTAGACTCTTGTTGCATGTTCATTTCTGAATGAAAAATTTGTTTCTCACAGGCGAGGGTAAGGCTTGCCACTGACACCCCTTCCCCAGACCCCGCACAGAGCGGGAGCTCTCTGCACTGGGTACGCCCTTTGTGTGATAGATTACACCCTCGAAATTGGAAGGAAGAAGATTCACCTCCAGTTGAGAGCTGAGAGGCACCATGATGCATGGTCATGGAGCACCAATTCTGCAGCTGAACTGAATCCTGAACAGTTTGGTTTCGCAGTGTACAAGGGGACTTCATTATGTTATCCAAGTCAGTATCATGATGCTGTTGTTCTTGTCCATGTGGATTGAAAGACGAGTCTTTATGGTTTGTTCTTGCATTATCAATACCTTGTTGATCCATATACTGAGTTCCAACCTGCCTTTGCTGAAGACATGACTCCTCTGAATTTGGAATATAAGGGCTGTTCAAGTCAGTAAGATCTTCCAAACCTTTATTCAGATCAAATAAACCAGTGGAAAATCCAGTAATGCTGAGCTCAGATCGATTATCACGATTTGTTTTATCATTTGCATCCTTAGCCATAGCAAAGGCTTTCTCAGGCATGCGAGAACTGCTACTTTCTGCAATAATGTGTTCTTCTTCACTGGACATTTCTAAGGATGAAGAAGAAGAAGTCATAGCATGAGAGATCAGCTTGCAGATATTTGCCAGTTCAGGTCTTTTGGAACATTGCTTCTTACTGCCAAGTGCATCATTCACTTCCGAGAATTTGACACGCTTAACCGATTTGCGGCAGAGTTCTATGACTCCAGGACCTTTTGAATTGCCATGTTTTTCCTTAACCATTTTGACGGATGTATGCTTTGTGTACTTCTTCAGAATGCTGTGCAAAGGGAGCTTTTTAATGTCTCGTTTCCCCACCTTAATAGCCTTTGTACTACCAATATACTTCAGCCTGTTAGCCTTCTTCTTCTGTAAGCTATTATTCAGTCTTCCATGCTTCCTTTTCTTAAGATCTGGGATATTTTCCCTCTCTGTACTGAGATTATGTTCATCATCATGTTCCTCTGATGCATCAGGAGTATCCAGCCCATCTCTCAAATTTGTTTTGTCAAGTGATTTCTGCATAATTGAGCAGTATTAAACAATGACAAGAGGTACATATAACTGGAGAGAACACAGAACAATTGGAAAATGCATATAGATTTCCTGATGAACTGGAAAAGTTGGTTCATTGTAGAAGGACGAATCAATTCAAGATCACAATTATTAAAACTAACTGAACACTACCACGTCAAAATGTTCATCTGGTCCGCATACCTAGGAGGCACGAAATTTAAGCTTTTTCCATATAGAATTGCATTCATCTAGGTATATTCATCCATCTGATGAGAACACATTTGACAAAACTCTTTCAGATATTACTTTAATATCAAGCCATCTAGGTATGCATACTGGACAGACATTGAAACAGAGGAGTAATATTCTACAAACCAAAGGTTGTAAAAGAAACTAATTTACTTCCTGAATATTGATGCATATAACTAAGCATATAAGAACCATATAAAAACATACTTGCAAGATTCACTAACTTAATATTCTGTTAGTTATCTGTTGAAATTTTGCCAATACAATGAATATTTTTTTGTCATTTGCAACTTAATGAAAAATACAGCCCTAGAATCATGTTCGACCAACACTACCCTATAAATACAGATATTGGAAGTATGATGGATGTGTAACAAGAGTCTAACACTTGCTATAAGAGTTCTCTAATACATGTTCAAGAATTTTTCAGAACTCTCCATGCTGTGGAATATTTGGCGATACATTTTCTTTAAAACAAGGGCAGAAGCAATGTCACTCATGTACATGTACCATCCCGTGTATTTGCCAATACTCGATATGGACACATCAGTTACTAGAACCACAATGATTACACTCATGTACCGCCTGTGTATTTGCCAAAACTCTATATGGACACATTAGTTATTAACCCCCCGCACAACATCAGGGGATGGCTACAGTAATGGGCACAATGTCAACAAAGAACTATGCAGTGTAGGACATTGGATAGGGTAGTGGAGATATCAGTGCAACTCTGGTTGTACGCATGTGCAAATCCGCCATCCTAGTATCCTCCACGTGGCACTTGCTTTGCTCTGTACTGGACATAGCATTACTCTGACTGGCAACATGGATAGGATGGTTGCAAAATTTTCTTCCTGAATAACTAGTGAACCAGCTTGTTGTTGTTTCTTGCTTCACCTTGAGAATCTTCATTTTATAGGTAGAAGACATGGCCCGCAGCTCTAGTGCCAAGTAGTGGTAAGAGATAACTACATGCAGAGTTCAGCAAACATAAATGCTACGATGCAAACTTTCAGAAGGATACTTTACATCATTGTTTTGCCGCAAATATGTGCATTGCAGTGTCTTCAATATGGATGTGTTGACTTGACCTCTTGAGGAAACTCATCTCATTAATATATCTACACGAAAAATAGACCCATCTAACAATGATGGTTATTACTGAGTTCAAAACACTAGCGGCCCTTGAAGTTATGACATGGTGTTAAGCTTTTTAAATGTGCCACTCGATGTCCAAAACAAAGATGTGATTAGCAAGCTAACAAATTTGGTGTGGTGGCATCTTCGCCATTGCCACCTTGAAGACCGACCACCTTCAATATGGCCACCTGTCCAAGATGACATTCTCGTTATGTGGCCCTCATGCCTAACTCAGTCACGCCATACGCACCAAAGCTGCACAACTTGTGACACTCATCTTCCATCCAGGTAGCCACACAAGTTCATGAGCTAAACGTGCTAGCTCAAGCTGGTAGCAAGCCGAGCCGAGCTAGACTTCAGCTCATTTAGATAATTAGCCTAGTCAAGAAGTTTGATATCCAGCTCTAGCATCAATGGATACAGTTGATACAACAGCGGTGACAAAACGAGCGGTGGTAAGCAAGCACTATGTCGACAGCAGACTGCGGTTGTAGGCAAGTGCTAAGTTGAAAACAGCTAGCAATGGTAGATGGCGACGCCACATAGCGAGTCATCAAGGTGCACAATGCATAGCAATTCACCACCGCTAAACCAATGATTCCATGAACTTCAGTGAAACCAGAAACAAATCGAATAGACTGACATAAAAAATGCACTGTTTCTTGATTTTTTGTTTAGCAACTTGGTTGTCAAATTTTGGACACTGAAGTCTTCATAGAGCAAGGAAACTGAACTGAACAAACAAGCCCCTCCCCCCAACCCACACAACAACCAAACCAAAAAAAAACGTCCTGAGAGGAGGCCAAGGATGCAATACACAACATGTACACAACCATGAAAAGCATGGTGCGTGCATGGAGAGGATAGTGACAAGTTAACATGTAACAAAGATAGAGTTATTGGAGTAAGGTGAATAGGAAAGTGATGACAAATGGGATCAGATTGGCTAAGGATGTACTTACGCGCGTCTGGGGTGTAAATGGAAGTTTTCATAAAAACTAACTCAGCTAAATTGGGTAGCATCTACCAATCAATTCAACAGAAAGCTAAGGAAAATAAAGCACCTTGAAAATATGCGCCCATTTAATGTAATATTTTGTATAGCAAATTATGCAGAAACCAGATAAGAAAATTATGCAATATTAGGTTGACCAGCCAAGCATCCAGTATAAAATTAACTAATGACAAGCAAGCCTACAGGCATTTAATCTAGAGGAGTTGAGCATATCCCAATTTACATTCTTATACCAAATAAATGAATGGCAAAAAATAAAAATCAAGGCTTTCCTTAACATTATCTTCCTTTTTTATACTTAATTTTATTCTGATGCCCCCACCCACCTGTAATTACTCCTTAAATCTTGTGTAACCATTTTATGATGGTTCAGTTAGTTCTTAATTTCAAGATACCAGCTTAGCGTCACAACCATTAATATGTAGTATTAAACAGTATTGTATGCACAGAGAAATCGTATAATATACCATGTTGTATTCAGTTGGTCAACAATTAATCCTAGGTGCAGTGCGTTAGTTTATCTCTACAAGTGTAGAAACGAACTGCAGAAAAAAAAATATCGTGCATACGCTGAAAGCCACATGTATTATTCCAAAACTTCATCATCACCTAAACACTGTTCCCATTATAAACACACATGCATGCATTACAGATCTTTTTTTGGACCGGAACAAGTGAACATCACCCGAGCAATGATGAAGTCCCGTATAGCCGAGAGAGAATAATAATGCAGAAGATCTCGATCTAGTAAATGCGCTGCATCACGTCCATTTCCTATGATGAAGGTCCGATCCCGTGTGTAATGGGTCCAGGCCCAGCAGAAATGTGCCGGCCGACCAGACACCAACTAGTACCCATCACACATGCAGGAGCTAGCTTACCGTGCATGTTGTGTGAGAAAGGTAACACGACACACCATTTGTAAGATGGTGCTGTACTATAGTACCAGAGATAAGCTGGTCTGTGCATATGTCGCCAGCAAGCACCGCTAGCTAGCTACTGCTAGTTCATCCAGCCATGTATAAACGACGCCAGCAAACTAGCTAATAATCTTCGCCTAAGCGCGCATCAACAAAATCTCCCAACATGCAGATCGAGATCCTGATCATTATTGCGCCGAAACCTCGGCCACATCCAACTAGCTAATCTTCGCCTAAGCGCGCATCAACAAAATCTCCCAATGCAACATGCAGAGATCCTTACCATCTATGCGCCGAACCTGCGTGACACCCGTGCCGATCGACCGGAGCCGACAAATTCAGCATGAAATAACACTGGTCACGCATGAAACAGTCACGCGCTTAGCAAGGCAACAATCATGCACAGCAGGAAAGAGAACACATAATCATCCAACAAACTTTAACGCTTAGAAATACGAGACACGTACAGCTTTGACCAGCAAATCATCCGCCGGAGGACTCGCAAGCAGCGAGTCTCGTGCACGAACGTACCAAGCTAGCTAGCGTTAATGCCCCCCAGATTTCGATTCGCTAATCTGCCAGGCGCACAAAATTTATCTACACATAAAATATCCTACATACGCCGCGTCCCCATATAAAGCAACAACTGAATTGGCCCCTCAAATGCCAACCAAATCGGCCGCCATCAATACTTGCCGGTAATAACAATCGCAAGCTATGAGGCCATAGCGGCATGCACGGATGCGATAGAGATGGCTAGAAATTAATGCCAAGCATCTAGCGATTCCGATGCTACCGACAGTGTCCAAATCCAAACGCAGTGATTCAGCGGGTGCGGATCGATCGCCAGAAAATAATCGCAGTACAAAAAGCAGGAGGAAAAACTTTGGAACAAGACGAGACGATAATCATGATGCAGGCACGGACGGGGTGGGTCGGGTCGGGTCGGGCTGGGCTGGACCACATACCTTACTGGTGAAATTCCCCTCGGCCGCACGCCGTTCGGCCGCCGACGACGACTCCGGCTTGTCCGCCGCCGCCTCCCCCAGGCGCCGCTTCCGCCGCATCTCCTTGGTCCGCTGGAAGATGGCGCGGAGGACCTCCCCGTCGTCCTCAGCGGCGACGGGGCCGCCCACCGCGTCCACGGCAGGCGCCGCCGCGAAGAGGTCGGTGATGGACCGCTTCTTCGGAGTCCGCCCGTTCCCCGGCGCCTCCTCCTCGTCCTCGTCGACCTCCGCAACCGGCTCCGCCTCCTCCTCCTCCTCCGCCGCCGCCTTGATGGCCGCGAGCTCCTCCTCCCACCACCTGAACACCCGGACCTCCATTGGCGGCAGGTCCCTGGCGGCGAGGTCGAGCGGGCCGAGCTCCGCCGCCGCCGTCCCCCGCAGTCGCTCTGCACACCGCCTTCACAGCACACACACAAACCCGGATCAGCAAAAAAGCGGCGGAAAAAAAATCTCAGCGCCATTCGACGCGGTCGCCAGCGGCTCCTCCCTCACCTGATAGAGAAGCCGGCCGCCATGGCCGCGCGGGCGGCGGGTGCGGCCGGGAATCTGCGCCGCGGTCGGAGGCGAGGACGGGGGTTTCGGGGGAGGAGAGGAGAGAGAAGAGGGGTGGAAGGTAAGGGAGAGAAACAGTATTTAAAGGGGCGCAGGCGGAATAAATAATTTTGGGGGAAATTTTCGATTTCTTCGCGGCGAATTAATTACACCTTCCCGCTCCTTTTGCCAATACTACCACCAATTTTTTTATTCCGGCGCTGCCTATTTATTTTACTACTTTAATGGCTTGGTTGGTCTTGGTGTCGTGCTGGGCCCCACCGCTCCATTTACTAGTACGCTGGACAGCGATGTGTGAGTGGACAGTGGCCAATTGGATTTTTAATACGCGCTAGTGGCGGGTGACGTGGCGCGATCCGGAGCGTTGGCTGGTACGGTTGCATCATGCGACGGCGACACAGAAGCGGTGGTAGAAGCAATCGGATGAGATTGTGGGTCGGAAAATGGCTGACCCACACGGCTAATGTCTATCCTACAGCTTGACTCGTCGAAGATTTGCCGATCAAAATAGTGGCAAAAATAAAGAAATACTGGCACAAGCAGCGGGAAGGTGCATCATTCGGCAGTAAACAAATCTAAATTATTGCAGGAGCCACGCATCATGGACACCTAGTGTTAGTAAATCTTTGTGTGTGCTAACCACACAACATATACAAGTAGAATATGCAATAGATTTGTTTCTGTGCGGTAGTAGCAATCTTTTTTAAGATATTGGTGCATGCTTAAGCATGTATGGCATATGTATCTTGATCCTTGTGAAAATGAGAGGATGTGTGAGGTCAGCGGTTCGAAACCTAGCATGTTCCACAAAATAAAATAAAATATGTAATATGAAGGAAGAAATTTGTCACAAAATAAGGAGAATGTCAAATGGTTCAATATTGGATGAGGATTGAGATTTTATAACAAGTGAGAAAAGGACAAATAAGGATGGTATCAAAATGCCTAGTATAATCGCACAAATGGGACAAGTAAAACGTGAGCATATGCCATGAGGACAATGGTTCAAGAGAGGAATAATAAAGATTCTTTTCTGCAATTTTTGTATGCTGAGGGGAATAGAACAGCAAAAAAATAGAGTTGGTTGCAGATCCAAGAATTGATTATTTGATTTCGTGATAGGAAATTGCCACCTTGGATCAATAGCGGGCTGCATTGAAACCATGCCACTCTATGTACTGGAATAAATATGCACACCAAACATGTTCTATAAGATGTATATAATTTTATGTTTGTCTTATTAAATTCATAGATCACTCTATTTCCTTGATTAATAAAACAAATCTGGATGTGGATGCACAATCTGAAAAAATAGTATTGTACGTCTATGATATTAATTAAGCATGAATCAGAGTGTTCTTGGCTGTATGAAATGAGATGAGGGGTTGGGTTGACGGTTCGAACCCTGTTTCGTTCTGAAAAATTAAAAAAATCATGTAAAATGAACAATAGCAATCATGACGAATAACTTTTTCATGAAAAGTTAGGTGTTATGTTGGGGGGGGGGGGGGGGGGGTTAGGTTGGTAAAAATGTTGAAATCCTCAACTAAGGAGAAACCATTAGCACACACACAAAATGGTGCATGCAAGGCGACAAGGATGGAGATTTTGTTTAACGGAAGATCGATGACAACTGTGAGTTTGAATGACAGGTAAGGGAAACTAAATAAGATGACAGCTAAGAGTCCAATATTGTATGGCTGTTGAGATTCTATAACAGCTAAGAAAAATGATTAAAAATGGTATCGAACAGTCCAATATGATCATGCAAAGAAGACAAGAAAAACGTGAGCGTATATCTGCATTCGAGGACAATGGTCGAACAGGGGGAATAAGAAAGCTTATTTTTCCACATTTTAGTAGGTGGTAGAAATAGAACGGTGTGAGAAAAAAGCTGATAGCAGATCTGGAATTTGATTATTTGATTTAATGATAGGAAACTGCTATCTAGATCAATAGCGCCCATATATATTAGAAGCCATGTCATTCTATGTAATAGAATAATTGTGCACACTAAAAATATTCTACAAGATATATGTCATTTTATGTATCTCTTTATTGAATTAGTAGATTTTGAATTGATAGTATATCTGGGATTTTTTATCTCATGGTTGGGACCCACCATTTAATGGATTAATAGCTTGCTGTGCTGGATGTCGCGACATTGTATCTAGCTACTAGAATAAAAGTGCACATAAACTTTGTTCTAACAATATGATATTTATGATTGTCTTTTCAAATTCTAAGATTGCTCTGTTATTTCAATTTGTAGAACGAATCTGGCAACGAGCTGTGAAAACGAAAATGCACTGAGCTGACACAAATTGGTGGTAGAGGTACAAGTGAACGAAGGCCACAGGCCACCAGGGTACCTGTAACAATAAGCATGGTTTTCTTGTGGAGTTTGATGGTATATGCGGGCAGTGGGGCCGCCAGGCCGTGTGTGGGCCCCGGTACTCTGTTGTCGGCGAGCCTAGCGGGTGGCGACAAGGATCCGACTTAGGGGGCACGCGCCCTTTCTCTCTCCTCTTTTTTTCTCTCTTTCTTCTCTCTCGCAGCTCCCCCTCTCCCTTCCAAGCCAACCCTCCCTGCATGTGAGTGTGCCTCTTTTTCTTTATCGTTTTCCTTTTCCATCCTCCCCCTTTGCTTGCGTGGTTGGAGATTCTCGTCTCGTGCATCAGATTGGGGCTGCAGCCAAGATCGGCCTTGTACGTGCTGTCTGCTGGCGGGGCCAGCTTGCATTTGCGCCCTTGTCCATCACCTGCTTTTGTATACTTTGATTCTTTGTTATCTAGCTAGCTTTCTCTTTCAGCTCCGATCGTAGATCCTCTCGTGGAAAGTAGTACTACTTGGTGGATTAATTTTTCAGATTAGCACCAGATCATGGCCCATCGTCAGTATCAAATTGGAAAAGAACAGCAACGAACCCAGCTGGTCTGTCGTCGATCTGAGTGTGTGTGTGTGTGTTTTCGGATGGAATTTTGGAAGTTTCAGCGAGAAAGTATGTGTGCGCACGATGCCCGCCCGCCCGGCCCCCACCTCGGGCGTTTGTTATTTCATGCGGTGGTTTAGTTGGTGTGCGGTTGGTGGAACGAAGCCGTGTTTGTTGTGCTGGCGTCGACATGCTTACTACATGCGTTGAAGAAATCGTGAACACGCACTCTTGTGTATATGTGACCAACATCGAAAGAATAACGCGCGCACATCTGCTGTCAGCTTTGAACTTAGAATCATTAAACCGTAGAATTATTCGAGAGAATTGTTTAATTTCGTTCCATGTTTAGATGCCGTCATCAGCGACTGCAAATCAAACACTTACTAGTAGCTAAAAGAATTTTAATTCAGCACAAAATAAAATAGTCATCAGATTGATTATACTTAACTTCACACGCCTAGAGAGAATAATGACGGTACAAAAGACCGGATGCCACCACAACGGTCAAACGCACTGGTCACTGTACGTACGTGTTAATGACTTACGGATGTGGCATTATTATGCATCGCATCTTCTTCTTCGGTGTGAACCATTCGTACGGGCGTCTGTACTGGGCTATATTTATGTCTCTACTCTATTTACATCGTTAATGTAATTAACGAATTCCCTTCGATGAATCGTGCCGTTCGTTTATATGGATCTTGCTCTGTTCCAAATTCGGTTACTTGATTTTGTGTGCAGTCGTAGAGGTCAGAGACATTATTAATTTACTTATTCAAAAGAAAATTCAGTAACTTGGAAGAAGCACTCGCAACAACTAGTAGCACTATCCTAGCTACTTACTACTCGAGTGGCTGAGAAGTGAAGGGATTATTTGTCAACCATTGTCAATAGGAATTGAGGAAACCTGTGTCGTCTTGCACGCGTACTGCTGCCACTATCCCATGCATGTGTATCTTCGAATGAGCTACAGTATTGTGGATTTTCCGGTTGTTCACACATTAATGGACTCATAGTTCTGTTGGGATGGAAGGAACTAGAGCATCGAATCGGAGTTCTTTTGTTGAGCATCGAATTGACTTGCGTTATGATGGTCGAGTGTGGTTTGACGACGCTTATTACCTTTTCCTTTGGCACTCCATATATACTATATCTTTGAAAAGATGCGCTCTAAGAAGATTACATATTTTTTAATTTATGGTAAGCTCGGTCAGAAACAGGAACGATAAGGTCCTCCATCTGTTCCAAAATACAAATCATTCTAGAAATTCTAGGATAAATTAACAAGAAGGTAAAATGACCATATTTAGCAGTAATTGATTCTTACATGTACATGCACTTGACTTATTTTTTGGGATAAATTTTGAATTCTAGAATTACTTTTCTTTGGAGTGAGTAGGAGCTAATTAAGCTGAATTTAATCTTCTGACCTAAACCACAAGAATGAGCGCTAGCTCGTTTGGTCGTCGGGGGCGAGCTATGTCTATGCTAACCCGCGTTCGAGCCCGACACGGCCGAGGTTTTACTTCGTATTATAAATTGATTCGTATTATTAATTGATTATATCGGTTTTGTGTCATATATTTTATTTAGAGACTCTCCGGTGCAACCGGGCGGGAGGACCGCGGTCTTACTATATTGTGGTCGGGTTCGAGCCTTGACATCCGATCCTTCAATATCTTCAATACGAGTAGGGATACCTCGCCAAGCTAAGGATGCGTTTGGCTAGAAAGCCTTATGGCCAAGCCCATGGAATGTAGGCCCATATTTGGCCAATTGGATATAAATGTAGGGCCGGACAAAGCAAGGGTTTGCGAGCCTGTCTAGATGAAAATGAATTATTTTTATCGTCACTAGGAATTTAGCTTGCTCATGGCTGTAAAACTGACCTGCCATATTTATTTGTCTCTTCACGTAGAAACTATTCAACCCACCAATGTGATTCTAGAAAATCAACCTGTGTAAGTTAATTTATCCCGGCCTACCAACAAAAGTCTGATTGGCTCAAGTTGGTTGGACGGAACAGTGTTTGGCTACTGTGTGTTTCGCAAAAAATTATATAGGTGTAGGTAATAACTACGATTTGCGGGCCTATCTACTAGAGGTAAATGCATTATTTTTGCCTTTACTATAAGTCTTGCTTGCTCTGGGTTGTACAATGACACTTGGCATGCATGTCTGTTTGCCCCCATATATTTTAGGCCCACGAAACGAGATCCAAGAAAGCTCAATCTTTGCAAGTAAACTAAACCCTCCCTACCAAACAAAAGTCCGCTCGGCTCAAGTAGATGGAAAGATTTTAGGATGTACTATACCGACAATAAGACATACTAGGCCGAGAGTGCTTAGGCTACCAAACGTGTCCTAAATGCCTAACCACACTACACGGGTACATGCATGATCTACAGTTATGACTAAATCAACAACGAGCCCACTTAACGGGACGTTTAGAGAGACACTATCCTGTTTATATTTAATTACAATACAAACCTGATTTAGCAGAAGAAATAACTTCCCTGAGCATAAAAAAGATGGCATAAAACCTACCAGGACGAGAGCTAGCTAGCTAGCACTAGTATTA
This sequence comes from Panicum miliaceum, assembly GCA_032594955.1. Taxonomy (NCBI): domain Eukaryota; kingdom Viridiplantae; phylum Streptophyta; class Magnoliopsida; order Poales; family Poaceae; genus Panicum; species Panicum miliaceum. The sequence continues at coordinate 2,220,847 of CM064060.1, read as the reverse complement.
AAAAGCAAAAAAAAAAGGAAGGAGAGGATATCGATGGATGGCGTACTGGTGGTGCAGACCGAGGGAGCGAGCAGCTATCGCCGGCGGGGACCATTGATTAGGCTGACACCTGACCTAGCTGAATCATGGATGGGTATGTGCATCGCCATTGCCATTTCCATTGTGACCTGCCCCCAAATGGCCCGGGCAGCAGGCGGCATCACTGCGCCGACGCACGAGCCTGCAGCGGCAGGGAAAGCGACCTGGCTAGCCGAGCTGCCTCATGCATGCGGCCATGGAATTATGCGCGCTCGCGACACTCCATGCGCTCCGTGCAAACGCCGCTGGGAGATCATCGATCGATGCGCTCCTATACACAGCCAGCAGCACTACTATCAGTTGACACCAACGAACTGCGAAGTGCTACATATAGTTGAGTCCTTAATTAAGAAGAGAGCGAAGAAGCTGCAGCTGCAACAACGGCAAGGATTAATTTTCATCGCAAAGATGCAAATATATTAATATAATATAAGTACGACTATATCTATACATATATTTGCTTGAGGCAGCAGCAAAATTAAATCAAATACATATATATATATATATAACTGAATATGTGTAGCCTTTGTCTACAGCATACTACTGTATGAGACTCATCAACTGTGTACTGTATATGGCCGTACAGACAGCGCGTACAAGCAATGCAAGCTCATGCATGTCGGAATATAAATTAAGGCTGCTGTCTACGCAACTTAATACGTTGTACATGAGGACTGTAGTACTATTCATGTACGTATAGAAAGGCTTATAGTCACCATATGCATGACTCTACACAGATGAATTTTATCAGTACAGTGTACAACAGGCCACGTATAAGGAAGTACTGTAGTATACGGCGCCAAAATGAGGAAGAATCTTCAGCATATACTAAATGCATCTTAATTAATTACTTTTTTGCTGAATTGTGCTATAGATCCAATTAAATTAGAATAACATTAAAGTGCATGCATTTCAAGACCAAATCTCTATATAGTTTTCTTGTGTGCTTTTGATCTTTATATATTTGTGACCTATCCAACACGTACGTGTTAAATTTTTCATGCCGAGAGGGACCGAGAGTACCCTGTAGGATTACATCCACTTTTTTTTTTTACTTTACGTTTTTTGGTTTTCACATCTTCAAAACGTGAACGACAGAATATCTTTACTACTACACAATAAGTTATAATAACTAGATTACAATCTTATGAAAATATTTCCCATGGAGAGTCTGATGCTGCTGCAACATTTAGAAAACATGTCTATTTAATTAGATTCAAACGTATAAATTGTCAAAGTTTAAAAATTTACTTTCTTTGCATGCATAGAATTCTACTCGAGTTATGCATATATAGAATGTTCGAGTATGGTGCCGTGTCTGAGTCTGATCAAACATCTGGATACTGTCGATCACACAACGCCTCTGAGGGTTTGCAATTATTGTGCGCGGAAGTCATTTTTAGTTAATAAACAACTGAAATAATGATCATTCTTTTCAGCTGCAAATAGTTTTAATAATCAACCTTCACAGCCTGCAGCTACTTCATACTTGATCACATGCAGCAAGCCACTATCACATACAGTAAGAGAGTGTGTATATATGAAATGATCACACTAGCTATACCCGGCCTTCTATCTTAAGTTTCACCTGTCGACTCGACGACGAAGTATATGTAGCAGCCAAAGGACATGATGATCGAGGTAAAGGAGTTCATTAATAGGTCTGTCTACATTTCGATCTGCGGCCGGACAGTTCATTAGAAACAATTGGATTATTAACCATGCATTGGATCTGGGATCTAAAATTCAGATCTTCTCTCAATATTTTATAACCAAGCATTAGTATAATTTCGGTTATAAGTTATTTGTAGAAAAACTATATCTTTAGACACTCGCACCTCCTCTTTTTGTACTCGTGCAACTCAAGATTCAACCACTTTAATCTTTGACCAACATTTAATCTAAGAATATATTGATTGTACCATATAAATTTGATATCACTGGATTCATATTTAAAAACACATTTAATTTATATGATGTCAATTATTTATTCACGCATATTATAAATATAAGATATTAATGGTCACAGTATGAAAAAAAATTCTAACAGTCAAAGTATGATATTGGACATGGCACCGGGTCAAAGCACCTCATAGAAAAAGGAAGAATGGAGTATTTGACAATATTTAATCCACTAGCCGACCACAGGTAATTTGTAAAAAGTTTGTGTCAAAATGGAAGTGGCAATTGTGAATTTGACGGTCAAAGTTTGAATTTGGCAACATCTCCACAGTTGGTCGTAACACTAGAGGTAGCTAGCAAAGCTGGCTGCTGGCCTAGCTACTACTACCACTACTTTTTTTAGGCAGAGCTGCAGGGGAGGTGTCAAAGCTACTTGCACTAGTAGTAGTAGTCCGGTACCCTGACTTGGTAACCTTTCGGAAGTAGTAGGGAGCACCAGGGCCGCAGAGAATTATATGCATGTATCACACGTAGGGTAAGAGTGACGTACCAACAGAGATGTTGCGGTCAACAAGAGCACTTGATCACAGCTAGGCTCCAGGCATCGATCACATCAATCAAGCTGAACTGTTGTTCTTTCTCTTCCAGAAATGAACTGTTGCGGAAACAACTTTAAAAGACCTTACATGCTTCCTCCCTAAATAAATGTAAATCTTCCGTCCAGGAGTTAAATAATTTCAAGTTTGGCTACATTTATATAAAAAACTACTAAAATTTATATCTCCAAATAAATTTAGAATAAAAATATATTACATAATTAATCTAATGATACTTATTTTAAATATAAATATTAATAATATTCTATATAAATTTAGTCAAATTTAAAATTATTTGACTCCTCGGGATGCGAAATTTACATTCTTTTCAGAACGGACGGAGTATATATTACTTTAAGGTTATCAACATTCTTTATACTCTATTTTTATAGGCTAAAAGAAATATTTCATACTGGTCATTGAGATTCTCTTCTCTGTATCAATTTCTCCCACACCCTCATCCTTACTCTATGCCAACTACCCTATTTTTTATTCAACCATCTCTAACTACCATCTCCTCTCTCCTCACATACTTTTTCTCTTTTTTTCTCCTATGCCCTCCCTTCTCCACCCCGTCCGCCCCCTCTCCCAGGCCAACGGGCCCCACTCGTCAGTGGGAGGGGCCCGCCTGTTCCCAGGCCACGCACGACATGGCTAGGGCCTTGGCCATGGCTGCCGCCATTCCCGCCGGCGCTCGGCCGGCTGGTGGCTCGGCGGGGCGGGGCGGGCCCGCGGCCAACGGCCCCGGAGGAGGCCGGCCCACCCGGCGGCCCTGCGCAGGGCGGCGCACGGCGCTCCCGCGGCGGCACAGGCAGGTTGGAGCGGCGGCATGGCGTCGTTCCGGCGAGTACACCGGCGAACGCGCGGATGTTAAGCAAGCATGAGCATCGGGGAGCCATGGGGCTTCAGTTTTTGTACCTAGCTCGAGCGGAGGGAGGTCGAGGTGAGCCGGCAACGTGGAGGAGGATCTTGGGCGTCACTGATGGACGGCGGCCAGGGAATCTCTGATTCCCGATGAGATGGGGACGGGGTTCGGGTGTAAGGGGTTGTGGATGGAGCTAGGAAAGTGGGAGAGCTTCCAGTGCGGGGGATTTGGAATCCATGGAGGATTAGCAGTCGGATTTTGGATCGAAGGGATTAGCGGAGCGTTCTCCCGCCCCTCCATGGTGGCCTCCTCCCTGGCGGCGCACGTGCCGGCAGTGCATTCTCCCTAGTGCGCCACTCGGTTCCACTCGGAGGTGAGCGTGTCAACGTACTCGGTGGCCGACCACAGCTCCGCCTCGGCGCCTTGCAGCAGGCCCTGAAGGAGGAGTGAGGAGGGCGGCGCGGCTAGAGGCGGCAAGGTGGAGGAGGGAGGGAGACGAGGGGTTCGCGGGCCCGTGCCACGTTTGCCGCTATGGCGGACCCTCTCCGTCCGCCGCTGGAAATAGCGGACGCGGGGGGCGCTCCGCTTCGGTAGCGGATGTGATAGAGTTAACGCTGCAGCTCTTTTTCCTCTATCCTGGTGCTGGAGGACGGGATAGAGGCCCCGGTGCTGGCAGCCTAATCTGGGAACTAAAGTCCAGATCTTCTCTTTAGCATACTTTTTGTATACTCCACACCAGTGCAGTGTCCAGCGGAAAGAAATGCAACTGCCGATTTAAGTCTGCAGATCTCAATACAAGATTAACCTGTGTATAAGCAGAAAATAGAGGATGGACCATGATTACCAATTGCATGCTTTAAATTTAACAACGTATACTGCAACGATTGTTTGTTATTAGGTAATACGTACTAATGTGATACATACATAGCCGAGCTCAAAAAATTGGTACTTGCTTGTAATCTTGTGTGTGTGTGTTGGCAACTTACTATATTGCAGATCAAATGTAGTTAAGTAAATGAATTCGTATATGTGGTATGGTATGAGTGTGTGTCTGTATTAAGTGAGCACATATGAAATATATTGAAATATTTTTATCTGTACACACACCATGCATGTGAGGTGCACTATTTCCATCCTGGTATCACCACAGAACGAGGAGTGTTTTTTGTTTATAAGCATGTTTCAATGACGTGCAGGACCAGATCCGTCCCACGCATCATTGACTATCTTGGCGGTACAGATGAAAGGTGCCCCTCAAGCGCGCCGAAACTAAAAGTCTCTACACTAGGCACCGGGTAAAACAACCATTGCCTAAGACTTTTATCAAAAGAAATATGCGGTGGCTGAGATTCGAATCCATGATCTCTTACCTCACGTGTATCTCCTTTACCATTTCACCTACACTGCTACACAACAGTTGTGATTAGAAGGGAGATGTTTTTCTTTTGAAAGAACCCGTGGACGACCCTTAGTACTGGATGGTAACGTACCACCCGGTATCTTTGTCGTACCGGGTGGTAACACCCGGTATCTTTATCTAGCCTTAGGTACCGGATGGTGTTACCACCCGGTACTAAAAGGTTCTTGGGCTTTTTGACCCACCTCAAAAGTATCGGCATGAAGATGATCCGATCCGGTACTAATGCTATAATTAGTACCGGATTATCTTTATATCGGTATTTTTGGGTGGATCTTTAGTGTGTTTTCTAGTAGTGAGTATATGGATAAAAAAAATTCCCATCTTTGTTATACAAGAGTACTGTAAGGAAAAGGTAAAATAAAGATTGTGCTAGCTGTTATAGAGTCGTCGCACATACTTAAAAGTGCTTTGAGAAGCAGCATTTGCATCTTTATTTCTTCAAAACAACACACGAAGATGGTGACATTATTTGAAAAGTGGTGGGACGCCACAAGAACGGCATCCTGCTGCATCCCTCATTATTGGGCACCGCATTTTCGAAATCTCGGACACGGTGACACAGTAGTACTCTGAATAACCAGTTGTTGTTGTCCAAGAGAGCTGAGGCAAGACGTACAAGATCGAGCAGTTTTATTTTGCACCAGACATGCATGCTTAAATGTGGACACCGTACATACGCCAGAAAATACTTGCAGATACCGCATGCGTGTAAATCGAGCAATAAGATCTACATACCTCTGTCGCTCTGTCTCTGTATGTTTCGTTCAATCTGTCAGCAGCAATGCAAGCACATAGATATGTTCCGACCGTGGAAGTGATTAGAGCTCACTTGACTTCTGAACTAAATTAGCTTGTAACGCTTGTTCTGAACTATATCTTTAAAAACAAAGAAGTAGATGATGTACTCACAAGTATACCGATTAACTGGATCTGAGTTTCTTTTCATCTCTCTGCCTGTTTCTGGTCTTGCAACGTAACAAATGTGATTGGAATTGCAAGGGATCTATATATCCTCCCCTTCCCCTGTTCCCTCCTGCACTTAGACTAGTTCGACTCTTAGTAAAAAAAAAGTAACGATAGACATTAACATGGTCTGCAAACATAACAATGACTACTATAGATTTTGTTATAATATATTTACACTTAAAAATTAAAAAGTATAATTTTTGAAAAGTAGTAACTTCCAACATATAAATCTAATTATACTCTCTCCATCCTAAAAAAAAGCCATTCTGGGAATTTACTACTAGTAGACAGTAATTAATCACTGCTTCTTGCGAGTACGATATATATCATCTCAAATATACGGAAACTTTTAAATAAAACCCTTTAGTACTCACACTACTCTTCTATACTAGACTATATATGTTTTCTTTTTGGAAGTTCTATTCCACTGAATATATGGAATGCAGGATTCGGAAGAGAGAAATCAGGTGTGTTGTGTATCGTCAGTGCATGTGCAGCAGTAATATAGAAGCAACCAAACAGATGGATGCCATCTCGCCCATCCCCCGGGGCGGGCGGGGCACCCCATGGACCATGCCCATGCCCACCCCCGCCCCCCCACCCACCCCCCCCCCGGCGCACCCCACACCAAAAGGCGTTTACCACTTGCAGGGGATGGAGAATCCCATGGCTCCCTCAACTTTCCCATCACATCAATCAATCAGCAGGCGGCAGGCCAGCCATCCACCTTCCTGCTGGTGCTGCTGGCTGCTGCAAAAGCTCACACAGCCCACAGGTGTAGGAGTAGGAGGCTAGCAGCTCCTCATGCTACTCCACATACACTGTAGCAGTGTAGAGCGCCACCCCTTTGTCGTGTGAACTAGAGCTCCTCCACTACTCGCCTTTTGGTATTGGGCTTTGTTGCGTTGGATTGTTATTGGATTTGATGGCTCGCCTCCCATGCTTGCCATTGATGCTAGCTTGACCTGACCTGACCTGACCCCCAGCTCCAAACAGGCACAGCGAGTATCATAGAAAGCTAATGACTTGAGCTGGTGTCTGATCTGATGATGATGTCCCTGCTAATAATTACTACCAGCAGGGAGAAGGAAGGGATTTAATTTGTGTGATCAATGGCAGAGGAGAGACACAGACACTGCATGCACAGACAGAGTATATAACAATGTTATCGTGCAGAGGTGAATCTATCACACTGCTAGCTAGCTCTATGATATCTATGATAATTTTTTTTTATGTGATCGTCTTGAGCCGGCCGGCGGCAACTTCCTAACATGATTTTGCCCCCCGTCAGGAGAATCTTGCCGAAACAAAACCCATCATATTTGTCAGAAACTCACTCCTTTTTTTTGTTTTTCAAAACAGACCAAAGGTCTGGGCGGTATCACTTTTGAATTTACCTAGCTTTTCTTCTACTGAATTACTGCTGGAACGGAGGAGGAATTCTTTTTCTTCTTTTGAGATGGCGTTGGAGTCTATTTGGTATGTGGTCCATGCACGTGGGTAGCAGATGTGTCTTGTAGTTTGTTGCCAAATGCCAAGGCGCGCGCTCTCTCCTGGAACTGGAAGATATTTGTGCTGAACTTTTGAAAAAGTTCATATTGCTCATGCTGCTGATCGACCATTGCATGCATCGTAGACGACACAGACACAGGAGTTGCAAACTTGCAATGCATTAAATCCTCTATAGTAGATAGCTAGTAGATTCGACGCTCCACGCGAAACCAGCGCATGATGTTGTGGATTGGGGGTGCACATAAAAAATGATGTGGATTACGCAATTATTGGCTAGTCAGGACTGACACGTTACCCACCCCATCACGTAAAAATAAGCGAAGACACAATTAGCGGTTCACTGGTTTGGCCGCAGCTAAATTTGGCAATTGACATGCAGCTTTTTTATAAATCTTAGCATGGCAACTTTGTCCTTAGACGACCAGAACGCACAGCTAGCTGCTATGCCCTATGCTCTTAATTAAGTCTTAACAATTTGCGCTGCTTGGTTAAATTAAAGGCAGAAAGAAAAAAGTCGCTTTCTTAATTATTGCTCCTGTGATGGGGTCATTCTTGCTGTCTTGCAGATGTAGACATGCAATGGCAGTCATCAGATGTACCGTAAAGGGTACGTCAAGACACTCGCAAGTAATTCATACTTAATCGAAACTCCCTAAATATGGTTGGGAATTTTTGCAAGTTTCTTTAGAGTTCGGTACATGTTTGTAGGCGTACCTTTGTCATCAGATGCATTCATGCATCATGCGTGTTAACATGCATGTAGGAGTAGCGAACGAACTTCCTGGATCAGATGAGAACCCTCCACAAAAAGACAAGTAGCCATGATTATATATAGGGAAGAGTTCATTTTACACCCTTAAACTATCGTAAAAGTTCAATTTTCAACCTTAAACTATAAAATCAGTTAAAAATTAAACTTTTACGATAGTTCGAGGGTGTAAACCGAATTTATAAATTTGCAGGGCGTAGCATGACAAGGCCATCAGCACGCCCGCCAGCAGAGTACACGTACGTACGTGCGTACCGTTCGTGTGGCACGGTGGTGCGCTGCACGCTAACACCAAAAAAAAAGTTTGCGAAAGCTAGCGCGTGTGGAATAGTGCTCGTGTCCCGTGTCCGTAGTGGCTCCCTGCGCGTGTATACACACACTCATGTATACTGGGCCAAAGGTTATTACTGTGACTAGTCTTTGGCTATTTGCATGCGTTAACATGCATGCATGTATCTGCATGTATCTTATGCATGCATGTATCTGCATGTTTCTTATGCATGCAGGGCCGTCACGCACGGACATTATATTGTCGGAGGCCCTGTCAGCACGTTGGTAAAAAAACTAAAATTATATCGCGGTACGCCGGTACGGTTCGTGCATCTCGATCCGTTAACTAAGAAAATCATAGTGCATTTCGCATTTCATTTTTTTTATAATCGTAATGTTCATCTTATAATCGTACACTGCATCTGTGTGCGCTGATTTTTACTCAAGAGTTTCACAAGAAATAGGGTAGTTCCCTCAGGAGCACCGTGGTACGTCCATGAATTCTCGCGTTCCAAATATGGCGTAGACTGAAATAGCTGATTTTTTTAAAAAAAACCTCAGAGCATCTCCAAGAGTCCTAAATTTCACTCTCTAAATTATCATTTGGATGGTCTTTTGCATAAAATTTATTTTTTATATATTTTCATTCTCCAACAGCTTCTCTATATCTTGTGTACACTCTACAAAGCTATTTTGGTTATCTATCTTTGGCTAGCGAAAAATACGGAATGAAGGATTTAGATAACCACTTAGAGAAGCTGTTGGAGGGTATTTTTCTATCAAAATCTCTATTCCTAACGAAAAGGAAAGATATAGAGAGTCTCTTGAAGTTGGTCTCATCTGGAATAGCGCAGGGACGTACGATATATATTATTATAGTATTTTTGAAGGATGGAAAACCCTAGAAAAACTCCAATAAGCCTTAAACTATTTGTCTCGGTTACTTTCCTCCAGTCACTATTATAAGTTGATCGTCAAAAATGACAACTCTTTTCTAGTCTGTTCTTTTGTCCTAAACGTCAAGTAATAGTGACGGGAGGGACGGAGTACTACTTTTTCTATAATTCTACTTTTGCCAAAAAAACACTACCTTTTTCAATATCCTTTCATAGTAGTCTCATTTCATTTTTCTTTCCCAGAAACATCGAAGAGACGTACGAGTATGTTCACGTTGATAGGTGGGTTGAAATCGGACTACTATGATGTGAGCATGTATCATAAGACTAATAATATATACATCGTTAGAGTGTGTGGGCCTAATCTAAATTGAAACTTAGTTGGCCATATTGCACTGTAGTTTTTTTGGAAGCCATATTGCATTACTTTAATCCTGATAAGTGTGTGAAACACATACACTACTATAAAAATAATTTGCAGTAATGCTACATTTTTTGTAGGGGTGGTTAAAAGGGTAATCCGCTTGTACAAAGGAGTGGGATTACTATAGCAACCGACCCGCCTCCAAAAATTTATTTTTAGGGCGGGTGATGGCATCCGCCCCTAGAAATAGCATTTCTAGGGGCGAGTGACGCCACCACCCGTCCCTGAAAATGGTGGTCATTTTTAGGGGTGGGTGATGACTGTCAGACTCGGGGCAACGGGACTGTGCATGTGAAAGTGCATCTAGGCCCCTAAAAGAGTTTTGGTAATAATGACAATTATAATTTGGGATATGATGCTTTGAATGAGATATGTGCAGGAATAAAATGAAAATGAAGCAAGAAAGATGAAAGGATGGTCCCCAATTCTTCTATGTATTGTGAAAGAGTTGATGAAGTATTTAAATTTATTTTTGGTTTGAATTTGAGTATAGGAATCACCGTACTATAAAGGGGGACGTGTTTGATTGATCAAGTTTGTCAAAGTGCTGCTCATGAGATGAAAACTTAGATGACAAACACAAAAAGTCACGTACACAAACCCCAGAAAATTTCCTTTGTCACTGCCTCTGTCGGAAGTTCCGAAAGCTCCTTCGGATGTTCCCACTGACTCGGGTTAAGTTCTGACGGATTTACATGTTCCGACATCTCCGTCGGAAGTTCCGACCCCTGTTATTCGTGACCTTTTCTGAGTGATCCAAACCTGGGGACGTGCTCGGAAGATCCGACCATGAGTCGGAAGATCCGAGCCTGGACACAGACGGAAGATCCGACCCCACGTCGGAAGATCCGACAGCAGCCACCAGAAACAGCCAACGACTCTATTTTGGGGGTGGAGTATTTATACCCCCTCACCCCCTCCATTCATTGGTGCCGAACTAACTCGACCAGCACACCTCCAAGAGCATTCATTTCACTCTCTCAAACCCATCTAGAGCTCATCCTTGCATTGATTGACCTTGGGTTTGGGTGTGAGAAGCATTTGAGGTGTGTGACTTGAGGCTTTGAGTTGGTTTCTCCCTTGTTCATCTCAAGAAGCATTTGAAGCAAGTTTGATTGATCGATTCGCGTTTGTTACGCTTGGAGCTTGGCTCCTAGACGGTTAGGCGTCATCGGGGAGCTCTCAATCTTTGTGATTGTCCTCCGGAAGTTTGTACCACCCTTCTCTTTATGAGAACAATAGTAAGTGACTCAATCCTCCTTTTGTGGTTGATTGAGGGACGTAAGGGGTTAGTGAAAACCCAGCTCTTTGTGAGCTCCTCAACGGAGACGTAGCTCCTAAGTGGAGTGAACTCCGGTAACAAATCCCGTGTCTCATTTACTTGTTGTTGTTCATATTGTTCTTGAGCCAGATTTAACCCGATCTATGTGTTTATAAGTTTCCGCTGCTAGAGATCACTTCTTGAAGTCTCAAGACACTTGTTGTAAGCTTTCTATTCAAATAGATTCTTCATAAATTTATCTTAGTTTAAATTTCGTTTTGAGTTCTTGAGGGGATCGAAAGTTCCTGCCCTCCGTCAGAAGTTCCTACCCAGTATCAGAACTTCCCTCGGAAGTTCCGATATTGCGTCGGAGGTTCCGACATTTTAACAGATTTTCGTGAAGAATTTGCAGAATTTTTAACAGGGCTTATTCACCCCCCCCCCCCTCTAGGCCTAGTGTCGGTCCTTTCAATTGGTATCAAAGCCTAATCTCTTGATTTCGGCTTAACCGCTAAGGGAAAAACACTATGGCCGGTATAAGGGATGAAAGTGTTGGTGATGCTACCTCCGCATATGAAGTCAATGACAATGACTTTGAAGTTAGTGATGTTGAAGGTGATATGACTGAAGATGAAAGAAAGATCAAGCGAAGAGAGAAGATAAAGAAGAAGATGAATGATCAAGTTGAAAAGACGGCCCAATTGCTTTTGAACGAAAAGATGAAATCGGAGATTGAAAAGAAGACTCTAGGGTTCCACACGGTGTCTCATACATATGAGACCTCTACTTCTCAATCCTCTAACTCTTCCAATCTTTCTTTCTCTACCGTTCCAATGGGCAAACCTCCTCACTTTGATGGAACCGACTATGCCCGTTTGAGTGAGAATAAGCAAGTGCATCTATATGGTCTTAGCCCACACCTTTGGACCGTTGTGTGTGTAGGTGTGCCTCAACTTGAAGAAGATGAAGTGGCTACTCCAGAGTATGAGCATGATTTGTTCCGCAATGCCCAAGCCGTGAGAGTCATTAGAAGCTCTCTTTGCACAATGGAGTACAACAAAGTTAGAGGAATCATAAGTGCAAAGGAGATTTGGGAAACTCTCCAAATTTCACATGAAGGCAATGATGAAGTCAAGGAGGGCAAGATGGATCTTCTCCAAGGAGACTTGGAAGCATTTGTCATGAAGAAGGATGAAACCGTTCAATAAATGCATGATAGGCTCACTCTCCTTGTGACTGAGATTAAATCTCTTGGTAGCAAGGATTGGGATGATTTCAATGTCACTAAGAAGATGCTTAGAGCATATGCACCCAAGAATCCTATGTTGGCAATTATCATTAGAGACAAATAATTATATAGAAAGATGAAGCCAATCAACTTGTTGAATGAGTTGCAATTTCATGAGATGAATTCCCTAGATGTTGCCAAGTCAATTGGTCAAGATGAAGTCAAGACTATTGCTCTCAAGGACGAACCAAGCAAGATGATTGAAACAAATGAGAAGCCCTCAAAGCAAAAGAAGAAAGTTGAGTCAAGTGAGGGAGATAGCACTGATGAGGAAATCGCCATGATGGTGAGAAACTTCAAGAAGTTTATGAAGAAAAAAAATTTCAAGAAAGGGACGACACAAAGAAGATGCTATAAGTGTGGCGAAAAAGATCACTTCATAGCGGATTGTCCTCTCAATGACAACAATGAAAATGAAGACAAGAAGTACAAGAACAAGAGCAAGGACAAGAGTTATGACTAGGAGAAGAAGAACAAGGAGAAGAGAAAGGAGTAAAAAAAGAAGCATAGTAATGCTCATGTTGGCGAAGGTTGGGAGTCTAGTGACGACTCCGACAATGAGGGCATGGCTTCTCTTGCCATGCTCATTACTTCATCAACACCAAAGCTCTTCAACAACCTCTCCGATGATGAAGATGAAGGCCCCATGTGCTTCATGGCCAAGGGGAATAAGGTATCAAACTATACAAACCCTCCATCCTCTCCCACCTCCACATCTAGTGAAGTAGAAAATGACTTAGAGGAAGAGGAGGTCCAACTCAAGGAAAACATGATAATGAAGTTTGGGAAACTAGGCTATAAGCAAATTAAAAAGCTTATGGAGAAATTAGAGAAAAATAAGGAGATTCTTAAAGAACAAGAAGAATTTCTCATCCTTGAGAAGGAGAGAAACCTTGTTCTAGAAAAGTCTCTAGCCAAGAAAAACGATAAGGTTGAGAAATTGGCAACGGACTTGTCTCTTGCTAATGACTCAAACGTGAGGATGTCAAAGGATCATGCCTTGGCAAAGGACTCACTAGCTAACATAAAGAATGTTCATAGTGAGCTTCAAGAGAGGCATTCACGCCTTGAAGATATAAATAAAGAACTTGAAGTGAGCTATAGCACTCTTTGAGAAAACATCAAATCTAGTTCCAAAGCTACCTTTAACTCTAATGTCTCCACTAGCAAAGGTTGCTCAAGATGCCATAACCATGATATAAATGCTTGTGTTACTAACCTTGCCAAGCTAGAAGAAGCAATCAAGGCCAAAGATGCTCAAATCTACAAGTTGAACATGCTAGTTGGAAAGGGAAACCTCAAGCCCAAGAGTGACTTTGAGTCACACCCGGCTTATGACAAGGCTCGAAGGTTCCCAAGTGTTGTCGACGGACTTGGCCACGCAAGAGGAAACAAGGTCAATGGTTCTAAGGTTGTGCATGGCAAGTCCATCCCACTTTGGAAGAAGGGAGCCAACCTTGATGATTTGATGAACATGGCTCATCATGGCACAAGGAAGAATGTTGACTAAGGTAAGAACAAGGTTGAGAGCTCAACAAAGGTTAACACAGGAACAAGGATGTAGTACCTCCATCATCACGCAACTAAACCATTGACTACACCGTGGTGATTCAAAATGGGAAAATGGTGGTCAAGTATATTGGTGCTCACACGATGAAGTTGAGGAGTGTGTGGGTGCCCAAGATGGCTTATTCTAACCTTTAAGGACCCAAACAAGTTTGGGTACCTAAAACTTGAGCATCACTTTGTTTTGTAGGCATACTCCTCCGGTGGAAGTGCATGGTTATTTGATAGTGGTTGTTCAAATCATATGACTGGGGAGAAGGACTTATTCACTTCCTTGGAAACAAATGACATACCTAAAGAAACTATTATCTTTGGAGACAATAGCAAAGGAGAAGTAATTGGTTTTGGTAAAATTGCTCTTGCTCATAATAATTCAATTAATGATATTTATTGGGTTAAAAAGTTGGGATACAATTTGTTGTCCGTCTCACAACTTTGTTTGATGGGCTACAATTATCTCTTCACTAACGAGGGTGTGACTGTCTCTAGAAGGGAGGATTCCTCTATTGCTTTTACGGGTCAATTAAAGAGCAAGATTTATCTTGTTGATTTCTCTAAGGAGAAAATTGAGCCCAAGACTTGTTTAGTGGCAAAATCCGATTTGGGTTGGCTTTGGCATCGCCGACTAGCCCATGTTGTCATGAGCAACTTGGCCAAACTTCAAAAGGTCGGGCACATCCTAGGACTAACCAATGTTATTTTTGAGAAAGATAGGTTGTGCAGTGCATGTCAAGCCGGGAAGTAAGTTGGTGCTCCACATCCCGCCAAGAACATCTTGACATCATCAAGACCTTTGAAGCTACTACACATGGATTTATTTGGACCAATTGCCTACATTAGCATTGGTGATAACAAATATGGTATTATTATTGTTGATGATTTTTCACGTTTCACTTGGGTATTCTTTTTGCAAGATAAAGGTGAATCACAAGGAATTATCAGGAAATTCATAAGAAGAGCTCAAAATGAATATGAGTTGAAGATCAAGAATATAAGAAGTGACAATGGTTCTGAATTTCGGAATACCAATGTTGAAGATTTTCTTGATGAAGAAGGGATGAAGCATGAATTTTCGGCTCCATACACTCCTCAACGAAATAGTGTTGTGGAGAGGAAGAATAGGACATTGATTGAAGCCGCAAGAACCATGCTTGATGAGTACAAGATCTCGGATATCTTTTGGGCCGAAGAAATCAACACCGCTTGCCATGCTATCGACTGCCTCTACATTCACAAATACTTGGGCAAAACACCCTACGAGATAATCACCGGTAACAAATCTAAGGTGCATTACTTTAGAGTTTTTGGTTGCAAGTGTTTCATACTTAATAAGAAAGCCAAAATCTCAAAGTTTGCACCGGTGGTTTTGTTGAAGACACGATAGGCATGTTCGTTAGTACCATAACCAAGTAGAAAACCCTCATCTAATGGCTCTCAAAAGGAGCAAATTGATAAGAACCTTGTAGATGATGAGGAGCCACCAAGTGTATCAATCATGAGAATGGGCTTAGGTGAAGTAAGGCCTCGTGAAGCTCAAGATCAAGATATGGTTGAAGTAAGAAATGACGATCCATCATCATCTACAAGAGTTGAACTGCCAAGTTCTCTACAACCTCAAGATCAAAGTCAAGATCATGGTGACGATCAAGATCATGGCATTGATCAAGGGGGAAGACAAGGTGAAGAAGCTCAAGTTGAAGCACGTCAAGAAGATGATGATGATGGACCAATTCAACCTCAATCACAAGTGCCTCATCCAAGAGTTCATCAAAGTGTTTAATAAGATCATCCCGTTGACAACATTCTTGAAAATATTCAAAGAGGGGTAACTATTCGTTCATGTTTAGCAACATTTTGTGAACATTACTCGTTTGTTCCTCTTTGAAACCTCTTAAGGTAGATGAAGCAATTGGTGATCCGGATTGGGTGATGGCTATGCAAGAAGAGTTAAACAACTTCACGTGAAATGAAGTTTGGGAATTAGTGCCAAGACCCAAGCAAAATGTGATTGGCACCAAGTGAATTTTCCGGAACAAACAAGATGAACATGGCATTGTCACAAGAAACAAGGCTAGATTTGTTGCTCAAGGTTTCACTCAAATTGAAGGATTGGATTTTGGTGAAAATTATGCTCCGGTGGCTAGGCTTGAATCAATTAGAATATTGCTAGCCTATGCCGCCCATCATGATTTCAACTTATATCAAATGGATGTCAAGAGTGCTTTCTTGAATGGGCCTCTATCCGAACTAGTGTACGTGGAGCAACCTCCGGGCTTCGAAGACCCCAAGCATCCCAACTATGTGTTCAAGCTCCATAAGGCGCTCTATGGGCTCAAGTAAGCTCCTAGAGCATGGTATGAATGTATTAGGGAATTTCTTCTAAAGAACGGCTTTGTAATGGGCAAGGCCGATTCTACTCTCTTTACTCAAAAAGTAGACAAAGATCTCTTTGTATGTCAAATTTATGTTGATGATATTATCTTTGGTTCTACTAATGAAAAGTTTTGTGAAGAGTTTAGTAGGATCATGACCAAGAGATTTGAGATGTCCATGATGGGTGAATTGAAATTCTTCCTTGGTTTTCAAATCAAACAATTGAAGGAAGGGACTTTCATATGTCAAACTAAATATACAAGTGATATGCTCAAGAAGTTTGACATGGCCGATGCTAAATCTATCAAGACCCCTATGGCCGTGAATGGACATCTCGATCTAAATGATGATGGAAAATCCGTGGATCAAAAGGTATATAGCTCCATGATTGGTTCTTTGCTTTACCTTTGTGCATCTAGGCCGGATATTATGCTTAGTGTGTGCATGTGTGCAAGATTTCAAGCTAATCCTAAGGAATGCCATTTGGTGATGTTAAAAGAATCTTAAGATATTTAGTGCTTACTCCAAACCTTGGCTTGTGGTATACCAAGGGCTCCACTTTTGATTTACTTGGCTATTCCGATTCGGATTATGCCTGTTGCAAGGTAGATCGAAAGTGTACAACAGGGACTTGTCGATTTCTTGGCCGGTCCTTGGTGTCTTGAAGCTCTAAGAAACAAAATTCCGTTGCGCTATCCACCGCCGAGGCCGAGTATGTTGCAGCCGGTGGTTGTTGTGCTCAACTACTTTGGATGAGGCAAACCTTGAGTGACTTTGGTTGTGAGTACAAAATGATCCCTCTCTTGTGTGACAATGAGAGTGCCATCAAACTAGCCAAAAAACCCCGTCCAACACTCAAGAACCAAGCACATTGACATAAGACATCACTTCCTAAGAGACCATGAAGCCAAAGGAGATATCGCTCTAAGTCATGTGAGCACCGATAAACAACTAGCCGATATATTCACAAAGCCTCTTGATGAGCAAAGGTTTTGTTTCTTGAGGAGTGAGCTAAATATCTTAAATTCTCGTAACGTGGCTTGACTTGTTGCATACATTTTGTTTGATGCCTAGATTAGGAGAAAATTTATTTATTTTTTGCTTATTCGTGTGAGTTTTCAAAATATTTGGATTTGTGATCGTTGAATCATAGCTTGTCTCAAATGATTATTGTTATGTATTGTTGAATGTGGCTAATCACTTTGAGACAAGTTTCTTATATGTCCATTAACTATATCTCTACAAATCTCAAATTTAAACTCCTCTCAAAATTCTATGTGTTCCTACAGGAAGTTCCCATGAGCTCGGTTTAAGTTCCTGCAAAAATATATCTTCTTGTCTTCCATCGGATGTTCTGAGAAATCCCAGCTCGGAACTTCCGACCCTCCGCCGGAACTTCCAAAATTCTCCAGTTTCCACTGAAGTTCCCAGGTTCCCCTTCTCGGAAATTCCGACTGTCCGTCGGAACTTCCGACCTTCTCAATCCGTATATATACCTGGGTGGTAACGGCTCTATCAAACCCTAGCTTATTTCCTCCCGCGCACGCCCCTCTCGCCCTCTCTTGCTCCGCGTGGCAATCTTGGATTTTGCCCATGGGATTTGTGTGCTCAAGGTTCCTTTCGATTCTCCCAAGCCTTGGAAGTTCCTTCCCGTTCGAACTTCTTCGAATCGCATGGGAAAATCATTGAGGTATTGTTTTTTCAAATTCCCCTTGCCCGATCTCTCAATGTAGGATGTTCTAGGAGATTTCCTTCGGTGAAACATCTTATCTATCCATCTAGAGGACATGCCTAGAATCTCATAGACTTTGGTGGGCTAAATCGTTGGATTCACGAGTTCGTTCTCTGTTTTCTGGGTCCGTCGGAAGTTCCGACAGTGAGCCGGAAGTTCCGATCCCCGGATCTTCCGTCTCACCACCAGAACATCCGACAGAGACAGTAACTTGGGACTTCTTTGTGCATGTATTATCTATCTTTGATCCTTCATCTGAGCTTCATTTATTCAATCGTTTCTAGATGGCTCCTAAGATGAAGATCACCAAGAAGAAGAACCCTCCCACATCAAGTAGTTTTTCTCTGAATCGTGGTGATGAGATTCGGGAAGATCAACCTCAAAGAAGGAGGCAAGCTGTCGCAAAGAGGAGAAGATGCACTACTCAAGGGAAAGGAAAGGGTGTGGCTGGCTCACCACTCACAGGGCTTCAACCGGACAAGAATATGATGATGATATCGATATCTCTTTTTATGAGAATGAGAAAGCAGTGGTTCAAAGGCCAGTGAGAAGCAATGAGGACCGCCCTTGTGTTAACTTCACCAAGGGTGAGTATGATATGAAGCCACTTCGTCTCAATGCACATGAGGATCCACGCAATGTCATGTACAAGGAATTCAAGGGTGATCCTCGGTTTTGGCTAACTCATCAGGCAGACTGGTATGAGTCAGTGATCATGGACAAGAAGTATGTCACTATTGAGATGAGATGGGTTGACTGGAATTTCTTGCGGGGTATGACATCTCCAGTGAAGGAAGTTGTTGATGCTATCTTTGCTAGATGTGTTGAGATGGATCTTGTGGACATTATGAGGTTTGAATGTGACTGGAATAAGGAAGTGGTGGCTCAATTCTATGCCACTTTGTTTGGCGACACCGAGAATCACATCATGCATTGGATTCTTAGAGGCAAGCGCTTTAAAATATCGATTGTTGACTTTGGGAGCATGTTTGGTTTTGATCTAGGTGATGAATATGGCAACTATGTGAGAGACACTTCCAAGGTTGATTTGCATGAGTCAGGAGTTCTAGAGGATTCAAAGATGCACTTCATGTATGATCGCGTGTATACTGAAGATGGAAAGGTTGTGTTTGGTAAGAACATTGGACTCACTCCTTACTATAAGATGTTCAACAAACTCTTCCGTGGAACTTTGACTCCTAGAGGTGGCAATGCGGACAACATCTCAGACAAGGCTAAGGACTTGCTTGCTCAGATGGCTCCTGGGATGCCCAAGTTTCTGGTGTTTGAGTTCATTTGGAATGAGATTATCCATTGCTCACATGATGCAGCTAATGCTTGTCACTATGGTCCCTATATTCAGCATATGATCAACAGGGTGACTGGATTGAGAATTAGGAATGACATGGGTCACTATCCCTACAAGTCTCCCAGAGGCAAGATTGAGCAGCTTCTCAGGATTGGAGCTAGACAGGTGAGTCGCTTTGGTGACCCCAAAGATCCTTTTCCTGGTGCTTATCCTCCACAGGGTCTGTCTTCTATTCGTTCTGAGGCCGGTGCCCCAAGATCCTCATGTGCAGCACCTCCATCTCATGCTCCTTCTTCATCTCGCGGTCCCTCTCATGCAACTACTGCCAAGAAGGGCAAATTGGATATGATCTGGCAGGGTGTCTTTGCTTGTTTCAGTGCTTGTCGCCAAAATTCCATTGATATTCGTGAGCACAAGAAGTATATGGATGAGGAGCTACTTAAGATTGAAAAGAGGCAAAAGGAGCTTATGGCAAAAAGTGACATTCCATGCTCTTCTCTTCGTGAAGCAAGAGATTTTCCTTCACCTCCACATATCTACAATCCTTGGAAGGACATGGGTGGTTTTTCTTTTGCACACTGTGGTGATGATTCTGAGGAGGACCTTGGTGGTCGTGAGGAAGAACATGAGCAAGATGATGATGATGAGACCACTGCGTCCGATCAAGAAGAGGAGGAGGAGGAGGACGAGAGCGAGGGAGGAGGAGATGATGAGGACGATGACTAGCTTCCTATTTGGCACTTGATGCCAAAGGAGGAGTGAATTTGGTGCTTGGAGACCCCCCATCTATCTTTTCATCTTTTATCTTTGTTGTGTAGTTAAGTGTAAGAAGTTATGTGGTGTAATGTGTGGTGTGCCAAGTGAGACTTTAAATTCTTATGGTAGCTAGGACTTGCTTCGAACTTAAATTTGCTAGTGTGATGGACGTTGAACCTATTTATCTATGGTATGATGCTCATGGTTGAATGTCTTGTTATTTTTCACTTCATTGGTTGATATATCATGTCATATGCATCACGGTTATTGTATCACACTTATGCACACTTTTGTACTCTTGTATGCAATAATTTAAGGGGAGTTCTTACATAAATATGTGCAATGGCATTTGAGGCTACTTAAGTTAAAAGATGCATATATTTAGGGGGAGCTTTCAAGTACAAAAATATGTTTTTATTCCTCTCCTATGAACCCAAATTGTGTTGTCATCAATCACCAAAAAGGGGGAGATTGAAAGTGCACCTAGGCACCTAAAAGAGTTTTGGTGATAATGACAATTATAATTTGGGATATGATGCTTTGAGTGAGATATGTGCAGGAATAAAATAAAAATGAAGCAAGAAAAATGAAAGGATGGTCCCCAATTCTTCTATGTATGGTGAAAGAACTGATGAAGTATTTAAATTCATTTTTGGTTTGAATTTGAGTATAGGAATCACCGTACCATAAAGGGGAACGTGTTTGATTGATCAAGTTTGTCAAAGTGCTGCTCATGAGATGAAAACTTAGATGACAAACACAAAAAGTCACGTACACAAACCCTAGAAAATTTCCTTTGTCACTGCCTCTGTCGGAAGTTCCGAAAGCTCCGTCGGAACTTCCTACACCGGTCGGAAGTTCCGACCGGATGTTCCCACTGACTCGGGTTAAGTTCTGATGGATTTACATGTTCCGACATCTCCGTCGGAAGTTACGACCCCTGTTATTCGTGACCTTTTCTGAGTGATCCAAACCTGGGGACGTGCTCGGAAGATCCGACCATGAGTCGGAAGATTCGAGCCTAGACACAGACAGAAGATCCGACCCCACGTCGGAAGATCCGACAGCAGCCACCAGAAACAGCCAACGGCTCTATTTTGGGGGTGGAGTATTTATACCCCCTCACCCCCTCCATTCATTGGTGCGGACCTAACTCGACCAGCACACCTCCAAGAGCATTCATTTCACTCTCCCAAACCCATCTAGAGCTCATCCTTGCATTGATTGACCTTGGGCTTGGGTGTGAGAAGCATTTGAGGTGTGTGACGTGAGGCTTTGATTTGGTTTCTCCCTTGTTCATCTCGAGAAGCACTTGAAGCAAGTTTGATTGATCGATTCACGTTTGTTACTCTTGGAGCTTGGCTCCTAGACGGTTAGGCGTCATTGGGGAGCTCTCAACCTTTGTGATTGTCCCCCGGAAGTTTGTATCACCCTTCTCTTTATGAGAACAATAGTAAGTGACTCAATCCTCCTTTTGTGGTTGATTGAGGGAGGTAAGGGGTAAGTGAAAACCCAGCTCTTTGTGAGCTCCTCAACGGAGACGTAGCTCCTAAGTGGAGTGAACTCCGGTAACAAATCCCGTGTCTCATGTACTTGTTGTTGTTCATATTGTTCTTGAGCTAGATTTGACCCGATCTATGTGTTTATAAGTTTCCGCTGCTAGAGATCACTTCTAGAAGTCTCAAGACACTTGTTGTAAGCTTTCTATTCAAATAGATTCTTCATAAATTTGTCTTAGTTTAAATTTCGTTTTGAGTTCTTGAGGGGATCGGAAGTTCCTGCCCTTCGTCGAAAGTTCCTACCCAGTATCAGAACTTCCCTCGGAAGTTCCGATACTGCGTCGAAAGTTCTGACAGTTTTAACAGTTTTTCGTGAAGAATTTGCAGAATTTTTAACAGGGCCTATTCACTCCCCCTCTAGGCCTAGTGTCGGTCCTTTTAATTGGTCTCATAGATCTCCTAGGATAGGGGATGGGGCATGGCCCACCCTCACACTAGATGTAACTACTCGTATAGAGTTAGGACTAGTCGATATAGATGGAAACTACCCGAGTTGTATCTGGGTAGGCTTGCTGCGCAAGTATTATGCTAGGATTTTCATGTAACCCTATCCTCCTAGACTATATAAGGTCGGGTAGGGACCCCCTCCAAACAACGAACACCTCATCAAACCCTAAGGCAATACAAACCACCACATAGGACGTAGGGTATTACGCTCCCGGCGGTCTGAACCTGAATAAACTTTGTGTTCCTTGCACCTTCAAGTTCTTGATCTCAGCGATACCCTACTTACAAACTCACCACCTTGGGGATATCCCTCGGTGGGTGTTGACGCTAAAAATCGGCCAGAAATCGGCCGATGGTCTTCAGCGTCAGACACACGACCCGGAAGAATCTGCTTAGCTCCTGTTCGGGTTATTGCCTTGGTGCGGTTCGCGCGGCGTTCCAGTCAATCTGACCTGTTGATTGACAAGGAAATAAAAGTATTAAATTCCGGACGTTCCGATTGGCTGAGGTTCCGATCTGTCCCGAAAAGCGTATCGGCGAATCGGCTGATTTGCTATGAAGATGACCGGCTATGGATCAGCCGATAATCACGTAATAATTGCAAAGAAAACTGCTGGAGCAACTTAAACAATTATTACAGATGCAACACTTGAAATAGATCTGATCGGCTGTATAATAATGAACGAGGGAAAGCGATGATAAAGCCGATAGTTTCGATCTCAAGCTGGATAACTGGTGATAAAACTAGAACAATAGGTAAAACCTATAATTCTGGTAAATATCAATAACTGGTGAATAAATCTAAATGAAACAACGGCGATGCGCCCGAAGTTAAAGCTTAGATATTATTCGATAAGCGGAACCTACCAATTGGCCGGAGATCGTGTCGATGCAGCCCTGCCAATCCGTACGAACTTGTGAAAGAAGAAAAAGTATTGGCGAAGTCGCCGACTTGAAAGTAAGGTGCGATGAAAAAGTAGATTGTTTTGTTGATTGATTGATTGATTGATTCCCTACAAAACCCTGACGACTCCTATTTATACCCTAGGACTAGGACTCCTGATCGATTACGATCTGTTACAAACTTGATTTAAATAGAAAACTATTATATCTATAATATTTTTCTAAAGGAAACGGGCTCCCACAGAATCTTCTGCCGCCATCTCCTAGGCCAATACGGACTCTTTCCATTGCTTCACAACCGAATCGGCATCGTTCTTTCGACCAACGTCAGGCCACTTTTGACTGGTATCCTCTGTTGGGATTCCAATGGCTTCATCTCCCTAACTGCTGGCGTAGACTGCATCGCCCATCGGCCGATCCCCAACTGTAGCCTTAATCGGCCGATTCCCAACTGTAGCCTTCAAATCTGCCGTATCGGCCGGTCTCTTCTCTTCCTGACGCCGATTCAACACGTGTCGAAATCTGGCGTCAACAGTGGGTTTAGCAGAAAACTCCAATAGGTGGCGCGGCAAGATGCTGGAGCAGATTCCCCTGGCCCCTGAAAATGATCTCACGCAAAAAAATCATAACCTTTCCATATGAACTTGAGTAAATTCAAACTTTATATCAAAATTGTAGAGGTTGACCAGACCTAAAATTTTGTAGTTGATAAGTTTTTACTTAAGATCATTTAATAGTCCAAATAATTATTATAATTTTTCTAATTTTAAAATCTAGGAGTTTTGATTTTTTTTTTCATACAAGCTCGAATGTAGAGTAGCTCCATATCAAAGTTGTAGTGGTAAGATTTAAAATTTAGTTTATACATTATTCATTTAAGACCTTTTAGAATCATAAGATCATTTAATAGTTATGCCTTACACCTGGCTATGACTATACAGTATCTCATACAACTAAAGTCATACTTTGAGGTTTTCACAATCCTAACCTTTATATACACTGAAATATATTTGGCAAATTTTTTTTATCTATAGTTCACAGCAACCATAGTGTAGAAGTTTCATCTTTTTATTTATTTTGATATATTCAAAACTTTAAATGAATTTTCAAAATAAAATAGGAAAATATTTTTAGGGGCAAGTGGTGGTGTCACCCGCTCTAGCCTGGAAACAGATTTCTAGGGGCCGGTGATGGCGTCACACGCTCCTATAAATTTATTCCAGAGTTAATTCATATTCAATAGAGTCATAATTGATTGTGTAATGTGGTGAAGAGAAGGGTGCGTGCGAGACCTGAGGTAAACGATTTTAACCTCAGGTGATGAGGCTTGTGGTGCTGGCTGGTTGGGATATTTTTTTTCTTGTTTAGTTTGCTTTTTTGTTTTTTTTAGTTTTTTTATTTTCTGGAAATCGATTTGTAGGATCCGTTTCTAGAAATTGATTTGTAGGAATAGGTCACACCATCACCCGTTACTAGAAATGCATTTCTAGGGACGGGTGATGGCGTGACCCGTCCTTAGAAATCGATTTTCAGAGGCGGGGCATTACCTGCAGCTATTTCTAGCTGCGAGAAGCAGGGGTGGGTATCGCACCCGTCCCTAGAAATAAATATATTTTTATTCATCCCTAAAATCTTTTTTTTAGTGATGCGTAAATCTAATACCTAAATTCAGAAGTTAAGTATCACTACTAATTAATGTAACACGCACACGCACACGTAGTGCACACAAAAAAAATGGTTCTTAATTAGCTATATACAGCATGTGGAACCATCCAAGGCTCCGAAAAGGACAAGTACGTGTAGCCGCGTAGGGTACACGCGCGCACACATATATCCCTCCGTCCTAAAATAAATACACTTCTATAGTTTGGATGCGAAGATCGATGCTCATAAGAAATTACATATATATACCTCTGTAAAGATGTAATTATTGTACCTTGAAAGAAAAGAAAATAGAAAAAAAGACAACTAGAACTAGGTTGTCCTATTCATATATGTGTATTTTTGGGACAAATTTTGAATAAGTATATTTATATTGGGAGGGAGGGAGTATATAAAAAAAGTTCGCCACCATGTGTGTGGGTGGATCATTATATTAGCTAGGCGCAGGCAGCGCCGACAAGTCGCAATGATTAACGAGCGGAAATAGCGTGACAGACAAATCAATTCACGTTGGCATATGCACGTTAGTACAAATGCATCGCGTCGAGTAATGAACGAAAAATGCCTAGCTGAGTAGGCTGGCCTGTCCAGTAGCACGTCCTCATCATCTACCTCGTTGCATCAACCGGTTGATTAATCTATGTCAACAGATACTGGTAGATGTAGGAGTAATTAACAGATACCTCGTTGCATCTACCTCGTTGCATCAACCGGTTGATTAATCCATGTAAGCTATACGTCATGACCTATAAGACTTGCTACTTTAATTTGCAGGCTATAAAAGAATTGATGCCACCGATTATTTGTCTATTTCTGATTTCTGAATGTCTCGAAGTTCATCCAGGGCCTGAGTTCATCTTTGTTTATTTTTTTCGATGATCAGGGTGATGTGATCTGGAGGGAGAAAGAGAGTCTTCCTTTTGTTGGCTTAGTTTCAGTAGATGCAGGTGTTTAGATATTACGACACCGTCGACACATGTTCAGTTGAGTAACAATTTTGATCTTCCCAATGCAAAACAGAAAAAGGGGAAAGAGTAGTACAACTTTGAGCTGATTGATCGCTTAAATTTCTCACCTTTGGGATTTATTGGGTTTGCTTCAAGATTACTGCCCCTGTTGGGAGCCGTGGTGGAGAGACATTCTTAGCTTCTCCGCTGGCTGATTAGAACAGGTTGCGTCCACGGAATAATGATTGTACAAAGCACGAGTATAAATGTCTGACGAAGCATGGAGTAAGGCTGTCCTGAAAATAAAATAGTAGAATCTTTCAACCATCGAAATATAAAAATAATATAATACAACAATGTTTGAACCATTTGAAACAAATAATGGTTCAGATCAGGCCGTGGAGAAAGATATATTGTTGCAACGTTTTCACCTTGTTCTCCTCGTAGGACCTGACCACACAACCTAATCACTGAACTCTTCCTCCTATACCAATGCTTCCCAAGAATGCCCCAAATTAAAATTCTCCATCATTCGGTTTAGCCGCCCCAAAAACCTAAGTCAGTGCCAACACGAGGTCTGACAAATCGAAATATATGTATGACATATATTGAATCTGGGTTAGGGTTCACCCACCTAATGAACGGTAGGAGGTTACGGTGAAAGCAGTATCCTAGTGAAGCGGCACCGGCACCGGCATCCTAGAGGAGAAGAGGCTTCAGTGGCAAGTTTGAATCCATGTGAGAGCTGTTGGTGCGAAGGATTGAACAGGAGGAAGAGGATGTCAGCGCCGGGTCCATGGCGGCGGCGGCGGCGGCGCACCATATATGTGGTGAATATGGCGGTGAGCTAGGTTGGCGGAGACGAAGATGAGGATTCAGGAGGCATGAGAAAATATACTCCGCCGCTGCCGCACCATATATGTGGTGAATATGACGGCAAGCTAGGTTGGTGGAGATGAAGGTGAGAATTCAGCGGGTACAAAAAAATATACTTAAAATATTGGGTTTAACCTAGGCTACTTGGTCGGGATCCAATGTCCGGGGAAAATGCGCGGACAGCGGGTGGAAATCTGACCGGCTCTTTTACAAACCACCCAGATCACTATAAATAATATCCCAAAACGGATGGAGAATTGTGCTGACCCAAGAGGCCCAGAGGATACAGAAAGGCCCAAAACAGCCAGGTCCTTGTGCTGGGCTTCTGGTGCCGACCCGGCCCATGACTGAACCGACTAATCGAAATTACATATCTAAGCCTTTCCGTTTGTTCTTTTTTTTTTTTGAGGGGGATCCGTGTTGTTCACATGGAGTCAGTGTTTCGGACGAGTGGCGCCCACGTGGCCTGCTGCTGATCTAGGCCAGGTGGGTGGGTCGTCGCATCGCATTGATGGACGCGAGACAAGAGCGATTGGGCCCTCATAAAAAATCGCAAAGGCACAATCAATGCCGTGGACAAACACCAAAAAAGGTGTCCGTAGAGGATTAGTACTTGAGTGGATAGAACCCAGCTCGATCAACTGTGACTGCGAGGCAGCCCAAGGACTGATCGAAGGAGGTCGTATTCAGCAACAGGAAAGGTCATACCACCACAAGTAGCCAGCCAAGTACAGTGCCCAGATGTATGTACACGCGTACTGTAAGTGCCTTGTCGTCCTTCCGATCTGCCAAGACGACGAGGAACGAGATCGGGGTGTGCTGCAAACTTTAGCTCCGAGGAAGGGAAACCCATAATCTCAGCTTTTTAATTTATTAATTAGGTTTCACTGGATGCAGGTTTCTGTAAACAGCTTCAAGATTAACCACCATGCTGTGTATCGATCCCTGTATGCAAAATACAGTATCTCTCGCTCATCTTGTCTGAAGTCCGACAGCACAGCAGTGGATGCGTAGAGCCCTGGAGGAACATGTGTGTGAGCGAGATTCACTCGGTCAGGATTGCCGACGCGAGCAGAGCGTCAGGGGTGACGCCCAGCGGCCGCGCCCGGGGGGATTCAGTTCGAATCTCCCGGACCGGCCCCTAGCTACCTCGGTTAGCTTATCGCCCAAGCTATAGCTATAGGTAGCATCGCCATCGCCGTCTCCGTCGCTGTGGAGAGATAGATAGATATCCGATATGATCCCCAGGCCTGCAGGTCGGCAGATCTCTCTCCCGCGAGCGGCGCACTCGTGCCGCCGCTCGCTGGCTCCCACCGCGCGCGCCATACGCTCCGGGGTCCGGGATCGGAGTCGCGGTCGCCGCCCAGGCCCTTGTGTCCGCCCGGAGCGGATGATGCATGCATGGCTGGATCTCTCCACATTCTTCTTGGGGCACCTAGATCATACTACCCAGATGCACTGCACTGCTAGAGATATTTCAAGGGGCAATACGTGCGTGTCCTGGGGCATTTTTCTTGGTTTTCCCGGGTAACCCGGCAGCCCCGACCCCTCCCCGTGTGTGGAGCATCACATCACCATATCGCATTCTCACCAGAACACACATAAAAATAACATCTTTTTTGAAATGCAGGATATATAGACTGTCATAGATACTGAATTTTTTTTGTAGAATTCGAGTTAGATGGATATGTCAATTGCAATCTTGCAAAAATTCAAAATGTAAGAAACTTTCTCATGAAACATTTGGATGCAATATAGAAAAAACACAATGTTTTGAGAAGAGAGGTGGCCATAAATGAAAGTTTCCAAGAGGTTAGATCTCATGTTCGGGAATTTTGCAGGATATCCTTGTTCCAAAAAGAATACATACATAAAATCCTACAGAAATCAAATCCTACAAAGTTCATCCACCAATCCTTTATTTTAATTTACCCGCAAAAAAATCCTTTATTTTAATTGTAAAGGACGACTAAAATGAAATTGTCCCATCCTATCTCATCCCATGAACCAAACACATTTGGATAACAATGCAAAAAATATCTCAACACCATGCTAGACAAACACATCCGATTCGAATCTTTGTCGTTTATCGTTCTATATCTTGGCCTAATGGCCTACCGCCCATAAAACACTTAAGTTGACTTGCGCGCTCCATTGGACCACATGCATGTAAAGTAGGCAAGTGGGATTAAGACCATCTTTGCTCTTAAGTAAGTCCCCTTTTCCTCAAGGAATTAAAAGTGAGCCCTCATGATCTATCTATGGAGGTGGTTTGTCCTTTTAAAAGAGACTAGTGGAGGTGCACGTGCCACAGACATGTATTTAAAGAATATTGCTTATTTAAAAAATATTAGACTCAATTTTTTTTAAGGAATCGGTGCATCAGACATAAAATTGATATAAAGATCTAAATACTATATGAATCAAACAGATGATCTAATTATATAATTATATATTATAAGATAAGATATAGCAAACCAAAAGACTATTAAAATTTTATTAAAAATAACTAAATTATTTATTAATAACATAGCAATCTATTCCATTCTAAATCTAAACTAATCCATAAGAGAAGAAGATTTTTTATACTGTGAGTCTCACATGCATATATTGTGTATATGTAGCTGAGTAAATATCATGTACAATATTGTGTACAAAATCTCCATGATACTCAACACAAATTTAATACAGACATGTCACAAATCAAGACACAACAATTCTGGTTATATAGAAGATCATTGGTAACACATGTATACAATCACCATAAATCACAGATCGACGCATGCAGGCGTGGTGCTCCGCGTACTCCGTGACGGCGAGGCGGCGTCCAGTTGTCACTGTGCTGTTCGACAAGTTTGGCGTGGAGGGCAGGCAGCTTCGGAATGCAGGCGATGTGCTCCGCATCCTTCGCGACGGCGAGGCGGCGTCCCAGGTGAAGGGTCTTGCGACAGCGAGGTGAACAGGCAGCCTGGGCAGCGTAGAAGTAGGCCTCAATGATACATACACAAGAATAAATTGCACAAGATATAAGAATACATCGAAGCTTTATATTTCTGGGATAGATATAGATATAAAGTCGAGCTCCTCGGCAGCTGCTTTAGATCATCGGCAACAACCAGGGAATTTCACGGCGACGCACGTGCAAAGAATAACGTACCAACAGCACCAGCAGGAAGCCACACTCGAGGACGCTATAGAAGCCGTTGGCCTGGCGTCGACCCTGGAGTACACGCACCAGCAGGCCGCACTCGATAGCGTTGTAGAAGGTAGCTGTAGGACCGGCGATGGAGTGCACGCGCCGTCGAAACACGCAGAAGCCGTCGGCCTGGCGTCAGCCTGGCCCAGAGTACACGCACCAGCAAGAAGCCGCACTCGACGGCGTTGTAGAAGCCGTCGACCCGGCGCTGGAGTACACGCGCGGCCGGAACCTTCAAATGGAATGCATAGGCCGTGTGCTTCAAATTTATCTAATTTGCTGGTGATAATTATGAGGAGACAATTATAGAAAAGGCGTATATTTGGAAATGTGAGATTGATTGATAACACACTAAGAAAGATAGCACCAGTCAATTAGGAAAATTATTGGAACCGGCCAATCAGCTTTCCATATGAGACCCCTTGATTCTTGGCCATATCCTCTCTTGCCATGATCAATCAATATCAATATTTACATTTCCTAAATTAATATTGGGCTTGCCTAAATAATATATCAAATATGATGGGTGGGTACGATGGGTACATAGGTGAGCTATGGTGAGAAAAGTTGAAGGTTTTGGGTGAAAATATTTTCAAAATAGCTATTTTCATATATCCACCATTTTTAGACCTGCGGTGTGGGGCCATCTGTGAGGAGTAAGGTTGGTTCACTTTAGGTGAGAAAGAGTTTTAATTATTTTAACTTTTATGTATTATAGATGATGGGATATCTGTACGTCTCCGGACATGACCGACCAGTTGCAAAGCAAATTGGATCGGGAGAAAGCTAAGGTTTGCAAGAGGGAAGGGAAAAGGAAATGCACTATTTCATCGGATGGTATGGCGTGTCTGGCCACGCCGCGCTTGCTAAAACTCTGAATAGCTAGCGGTGGCCGGTGTGGTCACCTGATCTGAGCAGGCCCATCAATCAACACGAGAATCACGCTCTTCGCACCGCCACGTACATAGATTTTCTTTGTTTTGCGAGGATCTACGCGTGGATTATTCTTTTCTAGAAAAGGCAAGAAAGCAACTTAACATCCACAGTAAATACAGCATATCAAAATGGATAGATAGGCTTCAGTTCTCACTTATAGTAGAACCCACATGCCCAGTCGGGTTCGAGTCTCATGCGCGCTCGCGTATTTTTCGTGTCTATTTTCTTTGAGTGGAAAACATATTGCGCGCGAGACCCCACCATGGCTTTAATTTGCCTTGGCATTTACGGTGTTTAAATACCAAAAAAGTAAATTACAAACATAAAAAGGAAAAGCTCTGGGATTGTGTGGCTTCCAACGCGGGTAAAAATCTGCCGAGTGCCGACGTGGATGTCCAAGCCAGCATGCAGCGCGCCTACCACGGGCGCCGGGCCCTACGCCGCCGGAGCCGAGTCAGCAAGGACTGGGCTGCCGGGCGAACGGGAGCGCGCGACGTCGCCGCGAGTGTCCACTCCACTCCACCGGCCGGTCAAATCCCCGACCCACTTTTACTGCTGCCGCCGCGTCGTGTTCGCGCGCCTCCCTTTCCCGCGTCCCAGCGCCCGCGATAATATCTTCCCCGCCGCCGCCTCTGCCGGGACGCAGCTTCACCTCACCTCCCAACCGCCTGCGTGCGCGACGCTGACCGCATCGCCATCGTCGGGGTACGGCCGACCAGCGCGACCCGACAAAAGCCGCGCCCCTGGCCACCCTCCCCCTCTCCCTTCCTCCCCCCCTGCAGCTAGCTATCCACTCGCCTCCTCCCTTCCGCCGCCGCAGCGCAGCAGGTGAGCCGGTGCGTGGTCGTAGCAACCGCAGCGGCCGGTCGATAGATGAAGGTGCTCTGCTCCGCGTGCGAGGCGGCCGAGGCGCGCGTGCTCTGCTGCGCCGACGAGGCCGCCCTCTGCGCGCGCTGCGACCGCGACGTGCACGCCGCCAACCGCCTCGCCGGCAAGCACCACCGCCTGCCGCTCCAGCCGCCCGCCGCCGCCGCCGCGCCCGGCTGCGACATATGCCAGGTACGCAGGGGAATGTCCTAGCACCTTCCTGAGAATCTCGGAGAAAAAAAAGGAAGATATTTTCTTCTTTTCTTTGGCACCACGGAGCAACGGCCTGACGGCTGACGAGTGTTCCCCTGCTCTGCTCTCGCCACAGGAGTCCCACGCCTACTTCTTCTGCGTCGAGGACCGCGCGCTTCTCTGCCGGAGCTGCGACGTCGCAGTGCACACGGCCAACGCCTTCGTCTCCGGCCACCGGAGGTTCCTCCTCACCGGCGTCCAGGTCGGCCTGCATCCCGGCGCCCAGGAGCCGGCGCCGGATCCCCCGAACGCCGCCGCCGCCGCCGCCACCGCAACAGCAGCACCAGCTCCCCTGCCAACACCGCCGCCCGCCAAGAAGGCGCGCAGCAGCCCGGCGCCGCTCTACAGCGACGACGACATCGACTGGGCGGCCGGCGGCCCGGACGTCGTCATCGCCGGGAACCTGCCGGACTGGTCGATCGTCGACGAGCAGTTCAGCGCTCCGGTGCCGAGACCCGCGGAGCCGATGGTGAGCAGAACCCCCTCGAAGCGGAGACCCCGGCCGTCCCTCGCGGTGGCGTTCACCGTCCATGGCGGCCTTGCAGGGGTCATGCCGGACTGGCCGCTGGACGAGTTCTTCGGCTTCTCGGAGTTCAACGCCGGCCTCGGCTTCACCGAGAATGGCACGTCCAAGGTCAGTACTCATATTCTTTCAGTAAAGCTCTGAAAAAGCTCGCGATTTTTTTTATCTCGTTGCATGCACACACTTTTTGCTTCCAATTTTGAAAACTTTATAGTACCAATTTTGAAACAAAAACACTCGTTGGTTGCAATTCAGTTGTTCTTTGGCCAAAAGGTCGAAGTTTAGTTTATCTTGTCAAAAATTGTAAGCTTGTATACAGAGTTTATCTTGTTGCTATTTTGCTTCCCTGAAAATCTGAATTTGAGGCAAATGGATTTCTGAACATCTGATGCACACCGTTGCTAGTCCAACTCCAACCTGACGGTGCTCCATCCAATTTGGTAGGCTGACAGCGGGAAGCTCGGGAGCACCGACGGCTCTCCGACCGGCCGGTCGTCGTCCGACTCGGCGCAGGATTTCTTCGGGCAGGTGCCGGAGTTCCACAAGTGGTCCGTGCCGGAGCTCCCCTCCCCGCCCACGGCCTCGGGCCTCCACTGGCAGGGCGGCCCGCGCCACGGCGCCGCCGCCGCCGACACCGCAGCGGTGTCCGGGCCGGACATCTCGTACCCGCAGAACCCCTTCCGCTGCTTCGCCGCCGGCGCTGGCCGGCCGCAGCCGGCGCCGGCGAAGCGCCGGAGATGATGTTAACGTGGGAAAATAGGAGAAGAGGGTGTGGCTCCTTCGGTACTGGAGTTGTGTGGTGTAGGCTTGGAAGAAACAGAAACTTCCTGGGTTGTACTTCCATGGTGAGAAGTCAGTAAGTAGCTCGTAGGGCAGGTGCAGAGGTAGCTTCTGCGAGGCAGGACATGATCGAGGGGTGAGGATTGCTCGGAGAAGATGAAGCAGGCCAGACAGAGATAGCACTCTACTGTACAGTAGTTCCTACCTGTTGAACCTGAATGACTAGGGGATCTGTGTAACTTTGTGCACGTTGGTTTTGTTAGCTCGAGCTGTCAGAAGAAAAGGTAAAGGTGAAAAATAAAGTGGATCTGCTGGGCTGTCACGAGGATAATCATGAGATGCATAAGCACCAAATGACAGACACCGTGCATCCGTTAATTGTGATTAGGTGAGGTCTACAACGCACTAATTCGTGTATTGATTGACTTGCCAAACCACGCCACTGCACAAGCGGGTAGGAATCAAGCAAGGTGCACTTCACTCGTACTCATCACAAAAATGGCCTTAGTAAAACGAGACGAAAAAGGGTCCAAACAAGAACTCGAAATAGAATTGGCCCAAGACAGAAAAATAAACACGGGCCTGTGAAACATGTGCTAGCCATATAGCCCATAGGAGGCGAAAAGGCCCAAACAAGCTCCCAGAACGGAAGACATCAATGGGGCAGGAAAAATAGAATCGGCCACGGGAAACAGAATTATTGTGTGTGTGTGTGTGGGGGTGTGGGGGGGGGGGGGGGGGGGGGAGGGGGGGGGTTGGGTTGGGATGGGTGAGGTTATTTATCGCTTCAGGTGATAAAATAATCAGGTATCACGTGAAGATAGTCCACGACCGGCCCAACACGCCACTATTCTTCCCTGGCTCCGGCGGTGTGGGGGGGGGGGGGGGGGGGGGTGGGTTGGGATGGGTGAGGTTATTTATCGCTTCAGGTGATAAAATAACCAGGTATCACCTGAAGACAGTCCACGACCGGCCCAACACGCCACTATTCTTCCCTGGCTCCGGCGGTGGCCGCCCTAATCAGACTAGGTACTGCTTCTCCCCCCGCCTACTAGGCTCCCAAAGCCGCTCCTGCCGCCAACCCAGCTCGGCGCTCGCCCCCGCGCTGCCAGCCACCTCCGCCTCGAGGGCTCCCGCGGCCGACCAAGCTTGGCGCTCGCCACCGCGCCGCCGATCACCTCCACCTCCACCTCCAGCCAAACTCGTCGCGACTCCCCCACTCAACCACGGGCCAACCGGTTGTCCTCCACGGCCTGCGGCCGGCGGCACCCGCTGCCCAGCCCACAATTCGCTACCACCGCCCGCTACCCTACCGCCGGCGACCTCCCTCTATGATCGGCCATGCCGCAGACAACCCAACTCCAGCAACCCAAACCACCCGAAGCCCCGAACCCTAACCCGAATGCGGTAGCGGCGAGCAGAGGAGGAAGACGCGAAGAAGCAAGCAGCGACGGCTCAAGCGTGAGGAGGAAGAAAGTTACCTGGGCCAATTTTGTTTAATGGGCTGAAATCGCCTTCGGGCGATGGTTTTGTGCTTTGCAGCACAAGCGATAGATAGTGGGGGATGCTCAAATGGGCACATATATTAAAAAACCACATTGAGAAAAATATGTGTACAGTTGCTTATGTGGTGAAAAATTGCTCATGTTTGGTATCTAGAGGGTCTCTTGCCTTTGCTTTGCGAGCTTCTTTGTCTTCTTGGATTTCTTCTAGGACCCCCTCCAAACTATGAGATTTCCATAGCTTGAGCTTTTCAGGTGACCATGAAGTAAAATCTTCGTCAAACACCACGTTATTGAGGTGCAAAAGTTTCCCATGGTTGGATCATAGCAATGCAAGCATCTCTAGCCTTTTCGTGCATCATCGTTGCCAACAAAGACGCAATGAATTGCCTTCTTCTTCTTGAATTTACTCCTTAGGTGATCATGGAATAGTTGGTGTATGCCAAGTTGTACTCGGTTAAGCTATTGTATACATGAGGGGACTCATAGTCTTAGAGATAAATCATATCCTGTTTGTACACGAGTTCTACACAAATACTAGCTACCTCATGTAATTGTTTCAACCTCTTTTGGGCCTATATAAACATGAAACCGTGATGTGCCAAGATAGACAATCACGTTACTTCAAAACCTTTCATGGTAATCAGAGCTACTCTTCTATAAAACATCCACCTTCCAAAACCTAGCCATGGCGTCGACATCATCATCCTCTCCGCTGGCGCAACTTGGAGCTGTCTCGGAAAAACTCACCCGAGACAACTACCTCTTATGGAAGGCACAATTCCTCCCCGCCGTTTGAGGAGCCCAGTATATGGGAATTCTCGATGCATCTGTCCCTGAGCCGCCCAAAACAATTGAGGTGGCAAAGGCGGACAAGAAGGAAGTTGTGCACAACCCAGAGTATAACTCATGGATTGCTAAAGATCAGCAACTGCTGAGTTATCTGCTGAACTCCCTCACCAAGAAAGCTTTGGCGCCGGTGGCAACGGCGACAACATCGGCAGAAGCATGGAAGGCGCTTGAAGAGATGTTCTCAGCGCACTCCAAAGCACGGGTGGCCAACCTGCGCATGAAGCTCGCTACCCTCAAGAAGGGCAGCATGTCCTCCTCCGTCTACTTCACCAAGATGTGCTCAATCAAAGATGAGCTCGCCACGGTTGGTAAGGTTATAGACGATGATGAGATGATCCATTATATCCTAACCGGCCTTGATTTTGAATACAACACTTTTGTCACTTCGATTCTTGGTCGGGTGGGATCCATCTCGTTAAGCGATCTATACTCCCAATTTTTATCATATGATATGCGCCTTGAGATGTACCAAGATGCACGGCAATATCAGCCGTCAGCCAATGCAGCTGGCCCAGGACGCTATGGAGGAGGGCGCGGCCGAGGCAACAAGGGCCGAGGCAATGGCAGAGGAAAAGGACCAAGCCGTAACAACAGCAACAATCCTTCTACCTCTGGGAGTCTCAAGCAGAAGGCAACCGCTGCTAAGTGCCAGATCTGCAAGAAGGGTGGCCATGAAGCACCTAGATGCTGGTACAGATATGATGACGATGAACAAGAAGAACAAGAGAACTACACGACTGCTGGTGCTGCAACAACTGGATATGGGCATGATACAAACTGGTACGTCGACAGCAGTGCATCTGACCATGTCACTGGAGAACTAAAGAAGATGACTGTCCGCGACAAAGACACCGGTCGTGATCAAGTGCACGCTGCAAACGGATCGGGTATGAGGATTAGTAACATTGGTCATACAATTCTACATACCCCTAGCAAAGATTTACATCTTAAAAATATACTTCATGTTCCAAGCGCCAACAAGAGTCTTGTTTCAGTTCACAAATTAGCTCGAGATAATCATGCTTTTCTTGAGTTTCATCCTGATTTTTTCCTTATCAAGGATCGACAAACGAAGAAGGTCATCCATCAAGGTAGAAGTCGTGGAGGTTTATATCCCATAGGAACAGATCTTTCAAAAGGGGATTCACACAAACAAGCTTATGTCGTCAATAAATCATCCTTGTCAAGATGGCACAATAGACTAGGGCATCCTGCTCTTCCTATTGTGAATCGTGTTCTTAGTACCAATAGTCTTCCTAGTGTTAATGATACGAATCATGATTCAGTTTGTGATGCTTGTCAAATGGCCAAGAGCCATCAACTTCCCTATTCAAAGTCTAATAAAGTATCTTCCTCTCCTCTTGAGTTGATTTATTCTGATGTTTGGGGACCGGCTCCTATCTCTTCTGGAAGATATACCTATTATGTTAGCTTCATTGACGACTATAGCAAGTATACATGGATTTACCTCCTCAAGAAAAAATCTGATGTGTTCTCTGTTTTCCAAGATTTCCAGCGCCTAGTTGAAAGAAAATTCAACAAAAAGATCCTCTCCTTGCAGTCAGATTGGGGAGGCGAGTATGAAAAACTTAACACCTTTTTCCAGCGTATAGGAATTACACATCGTGTGTCTTGCCCTCATGCTCATCAACAAAACGGAGCTGCGGAACGCAAGCATCGCCACATTGTTGATGTAGGACTTTCTCTCCTTGCAAACGCTTCCATGCCTCTAAAATATTGGGATCAAGCTTTCCTTACTGCCACATATCTTATCAATATTCTTCCTAGCAAGGTGATTGAGTTTGATGTTCTTGTTGAGCGTCTTCTTGGTGAGAAGCCCGACTACACTTCCCTGCGTACCTTTGGATGCGCTTGCTGGCCGAACCTCAGACCCTATAATGCTAGAAAGCTCCTCTTTCGGTTCATCAAGTGTGTCTTCTTAGGCTACAGCTCCATGCATAAGGGATTCAAGTGTCTAGACATAAAATTAGGACGCTTATACATCTCCAGGGATGTTGTTTTTGATGAAGGAGCATTTCCCTTTGCCCAACTCCATCCGAACGCTGGAGCTCAATTGAGAAAAGATGTTATTCTTCTCCCAAATTTCTCTCTCAATGCTAGGGTTTAGATTGTAGTGATCAATTTTTTACTAACCCCTCTAATGATTCTACAAGCAATGGTGGTATACAGGAAATAGAGGAAGATCACATGGAAAATTCCGCAGCAAATCATGAAGCATATCAGCAGGTTGACGCGTCTCAGCCTAGCTCCACGCGAGCTGCAGAAGATCCGGGTGTCGGATCCGAAGCTGATCCTGGCGGCACATCCCATGACGATCTGCCTGGCGGCCGATCCGATGCAGATCCGGCCGGCAACGCTGGTCCGCCTGCCCCACCTGCCTCGGACTCTCCCGCGCGACGGGGTCTCCAGCTGCTCAGGAGTTGCCGCGTGTCCCTGCCTTCCCGGACACCGACAGCGGCGACATGAACAGGCCGCGCACGTCCACCAGCAGCCCGACACGTGGAGCGTTGTCCCCAGCAGCCTCTGGGGGATCGTCTGAGACCGCTGGATCCGGTGAAGCTCCTGTGTCTCCTGTGCATCTGTCTCCACCAAGGCGCCAAACAAGATTTCAACACGACATTTTCAAACCAAAGAAGTTCACCGATGGAACAATAAGGTACGGTCACTTTTGTTCAACTGGAGAACCATCAAATTTACATGAAGCTCTTGATGATCCTCGATGGAGGCAGGCAATGCAAGATGAAATTGATGCATTAATGAGGAACAAGACATGGCAGCTAGTAAAGGAAAAGAAGGGAACCAATTTGATTGATTGCAAATGGGTCTATAAAATCAAAAAGAAAGTTGATGGCACAATTGACAGATACAAAGCTCGTCTAGTGGCCAAGGGCTTTAGACAACGCTATGGCATAGACTATGAAGACACCTTTAGCCCTGTTGTGAAGATTGCTACAGTAAGATTGGTGTTGTCAGTAGCTGTCTCAAGAGGTTGGTGTCTCAAACAGTTGGATGTTCAGAATGCGTTTCTACATGGTGTTCTGGAAGAGGAAGTGTACATGAAGCAGCCTCCAGGGTTTGAGAGCAATGCATCTTCTGATCTTGTGTGCAGACTTGATAAAGCTATTTATGGGTTAAAACAAGCTTCAAGAGCCTGGTATGCAAGGTTGAGTTCTAAACTAGTTGATCTTGGTTTTAAAGCTTCTAAATCAGATACCTCATTGTTTATTTATCAAAAGTCTGGTGTTGCCATCTATATGTTGATCTATGTGGACGACATTATTGTTACTAGCTCATCTAATGAAGCTGTTGCTGCTCTACTCCGAGACTTGAAGAAGGACTTTGCCTTAAAGGATCTTGGTGATCTACATTACTTCTTGGGAATAGAAGTTCAAAGAGAAGGAAATAGTCTACTCTTGTCTCAAGCAAAGTATGCAAAAGAAATTCTTGATCGGGTCGGCATGAGAAAATGTAAGCCGGCGTCTACTCCACTCTCAGCATCCGAAAAGCTATCTGGACATGAAGGGGTTCCTCTCGGTTCAGAAGACAGCACAAAATACAGAAGCATCGTGGGAGCTTTACAATATCTTACGTTAACTAGACTTGATCTTGCGTTCTCGGTTAACAAGGTTTGTCAGTTTCTTCATGCACCCACAACTTTGCATTGGACAGCTGTGAAGCGTATCTTGCGGTACGTGAAAAATACACAAGAGATTGGGATAAGCTTTGTTCGGTCTAAGTCAACCATCTTGAGTGCATTCTCTGATGCGGATTGGGCTGGTAGTGTTGATGATAGAAGATCCACTGGTGGTTTTGCTATATTCTTTGGACCAAACCTTATTTCTTGGAGTGCTAGAAAGCAAGCCACGGTTTCGAGATCGAGCACCGAAGCTGAATACAAATCAATGGCAAATGCTACTGCTGAGTTGGTTTGGCTAGAGTCATTATTGGCCGAATTAAGCATTCAAGTGGAGCAACCTCCTATTCTTTGGTGTGACAATTTAGGAGCCACTTATTTATCAGCCAATCCTGTCTTTCATGCCCGAGCAAGGCATATTGAGATTGATTTTCATTTTGTCAGAGAAAGAGTTACAAGAAAGCAGCTTCAAGTTCGGTTAGTGCCCTCCATAGATCAGCTAGCTGATGGTTTCACCAAAGCTTTACCAGTTAGCAAGCTTGAAGATTTCAAGGGCAATCTAAATCTCAGAAAGAAGAAGAGTTTAGATTAAGGGAGGCTGTTAGAATAGTTGGTGTATGCCAAGTTGTACTCGGTTAAGCTATTGCATACGTGAGGGGCTCATAGTCTTAGAGATAGATCATATCTTGTTTGTACACGAGTTCTACACAAATACTAGCTACCTCATGTAATTATTTCAGCCTCTTTTGGGCCTATATAAACATGCAACCGTGATGTGCCAAGATAGGCAATCACGTTACCTCAAAACCTTTCAGCAAAATGCATAGCAAACATAGCTATATACTTTGAATCCTATCTTGGGTTGAGGCTGCCTAGGTATGATCGAGACATAGGTTATTGTTGTCCTCATACACTAGGCCCACAACCTTTAGGTATATTCTTGGCGTAGAAAACACTTTGACAACTTTCAACAAGATGACAATTCTTCCGCTCCTTCAATTTATTGTGGAGTGTGGAGGAAAGTCAATGTCTTTGTCATTTTGTGCTCTTTAAGATAAATAGTAAACTCATTTGATCAATAACCTCTGCCATTATCAGTGCGGAGGCATTGAACTTTTATGTTGATGATCAACTCATCACTATATCTTCGCCTTGGACTCTTTCAACTTTGTGAAAGACTCAATATTCACTATTTTATAATGTAATAGATCCAAATGTGCTTTGAGAAGTAGTCAAAATCACCATGTGCCTTATCCCTTCTAGAGATATTTGCTTGACTGGGCCAAAAATCGTCTTTCACTGATTCTTTTGACTCCTTGCGTGGTAGTTGATGAGCCTTGTTATATATATTGGGTCATGTCTAAACGGATGTCCACATGAGGAAGCCCCTTCAACGGCTGCTTCTGCATCTTCTTCTTTAGTTTTGCTACAGTTAACATATCCAAGGTGCACGCGTGCTAGAGATTATCGGTCTCATTCCTCCAATTTTTGTCCACATAAGCAGACTTGACAGAATATATGGGGGCATAAACCACACTACCCTCCTTCCTTCTATGATAGGTGTGCTAATGACCTTCAATCTTCTAAAAATCACCAAACCTTCTGCCCGAAGAGCTCATATTTTCCTTCTATCTCTAATTCAGGGATAGGCAAAATGTCATATATGGAAACAATTTCTTTGGGCTTTTCTAGTAGCAGCAGATAGCACAAGATCTGCTGGTAATTGTGTTATGCTGAATTTCATCTTCGCACAGTCATCTCATACAGATTAATAAAGAGACACAGTTGTGAAGCAAGTTCTTCCTTATTTTTTTTTGTGGCATGCAGTGGAATGAAAATTTGCAAGTTCAACAACTATATTATGTCATCTCTTTATTTTTTTGGCATGCAGTGGAATGAAAATTTGCAATGCTACACAATTTTAACTAGTTTAATATTTTTGGCAATGAGAACATTATTTGCCTTTTTCAGTCCCGCGTCACTTGACCAGCGTATATTCCTATTTTCCTATACTACCCACGTGAATGATTCCATGTCTGTCCAATAATGTATCCTATATATAGTTGCATAGCCTGTTTTTTTTTGCAAAATACAGTACGCATACCCCTATGAATATATGTCGGTTGCTAACTGTCATGAATATAAGGCTAGGGTTTGTGAGTTTCCAATCAAGAGCTGGCCAACGGGAAGCTGGTCACTGCCCATTCATTGAGCAATCAGGAGCTTAATTTGTCCTAAAAATACTAGAAGTCCTTACATTTGTGGACGAGAAGAGTGGTTTTTGCATGCAGAGACTATTCCACTCGTCAAAAAACACAGTGACCCGTGCACCAAGCCAGCCCTTCAGGTCAAATGTAAATTTATCAAAAACTTTTTGCTTCAAGGCATTTGTTCGGCATGTACACGTGGAGGATAAATGGTAGCCGTGGCCTTTTGAGCTTGCTTTGCCTTGGCATCCATCCTTGCCGAGGTTCTGTGGCCAGCAAAAGGCCATTTCGGTTGGAATAAGGAATGAAATATAATCGATCCTGGGGTCTTTTCCGGGGCAGAGCGACGCCCATTCCTTTGTTATCTGCCGGTGCCAATTGGCAGAGCACAACACGAAAGGTTGCATTGATTCGGAGAAAGTTTCAGAAAGGCAAAGAAAGTTGATTCGGAGGTAGCGGAGACGCCGGAAAGGCAGACACCTTTGTACTTGTTGGTTGTAGCTGCATGTGTGCAAGTGTTTGCTTGCTCGGCATCTACTAGATAGATGTCTGTGATGGTCGAAGCAACTTTGGACTCACTCTATCAAGAAAGTTTATTTGGGTTATTCTAAGTCCAGGTACTCGTAACAAAAAAAGAATATACATCGATGTATATGTGTATAAGGTTGGTGTAACTAGATTTTATTATTGAAAAAAACTACTTTTATATATAACATATATTTTTCTACCTGAAACTCCTTGTCAAATATCATTGGACTATGTCTAGACCACATATATTTGCTCTTATTATTAGTCAAAATAAAAAAGTATCTAGCTGATTTTATAGCACAAAATTAAACAGCAGATTTTCGTATTAGTTATTTTATGCACAATCACAATAGGACTTTACTTGTTTCCCATATATAGTGGGCTCTACAAGGTTGTATGCAAGTCGACTTTGCCGGTTTATTGGCACATGTGTACATGAACATTGACGCGTGTTGTTCCACATGAATATATATATATATATATATATATATATATATATATATATATATAGAAATAATGCCTACTCGCCTAATGTTTGGCTGCATTTAGTGAAGTACATAGGCATGCATCTAGATAGCCTTTTGAACAAAAGTACCTTAATTATTGGCTTTCAGAAATATTCTCGATCCTGTCTCCATCGAGCACCTGAGGAAGAAAGGCCGAAGCCGCACTAGCTATCTGAAATTCTGAATACCCATCCCATATGCACAGCTTGGGCAGTGGGCCGGGGTCACCTATCCCATATAGGCATGTATCTAGCCTTTTTGAGTTATTATCGTCGTTATTCACTTGCTACTTGTCTATATAGAAGCAGGGTTATTATTAGACCAGTCTTAATGGAGAGTATCATCGTATAGTTATCAAGAAGGGGTTCTTAAGAACTGTGCCAGTGGAGGGTCATGATGACGATGATACTCCTCTCTCATCCCATGACACTCCCCCACCTCTCTCCTCATAAATAACTCTATCATATCAGCAAATTTGTTGATGTGGCATGATATTTAATGCTCGTGACACTACTACAACACTTCCACTGAGACTGATCTTATTGTCGTTATTCACTTACCATTAATTTTCCGAACTTAATTTAGTTTTTTTTAAATAAAAAACCTTTTATTTCTTCGCTGCCAGTTTTGCATTTAGCAGCAGCGGGGGACGCTAGCTAGCTGATGAGTCGTGCATGCATCAGCAGGCTATATATAAAGCGCGACAAGCTGCTAGGTTGGGCTATCGGCAACTAGACCATCATCGATCTTTGCTTGTATCGATCGATCGAGCATATAGATCAAGATGTCGACGTCGTCAAGGGACAGCCTGGTGCTGGGGCGGGTGATCGGCGACGTGGTGGACCAGTTCTCGCCGACGGTGGCGCTCCAGGTTTCCTACAACGGCCGCCGCCTCATGAACGGCGCCGACTTGCGGCCGTCGGCGGTGGCGGCGAGGCCTCGCGTCGAGGTCGGGGGCACCGATCTCAGG
Source organism: Panicum miliaceum (assembly GCA_032594955.1). Classification (NCBI taxonomy): domain Eukaryota; kingdom Viridiplantae; phylum Streptophyta; class Magnoliopsida; order Poales; family Poaceae; genus Panicum; species Panicum miliaceum. Next base: position 2,177,696 of record CM064060.1, on the reverse strand, counting down.
CAGTGCTACACGCTTGTAAAGTTACTCATTGCCCAAAATATTTATTTGCTCCTCGATCGATCCCTCTTGTAATTATTAGTTTTTTTATATTACTACTCCACTTGTTAAGTTCTTGATTAATTATTCCATGGATTTTAATTTGGATGCATGTAAGGTTATGGTGGATCCTGACGCCCCCAACCCGAGCAATCCGACGTTGAGGGAGTATTTGCACTGGTGATCGATCATCGGTTTAGGCCTTTCGTATTATTTACTTACATGCTTGCGTGCGCCCCCCCCCCCCCCCCCCCCCCCCCCACACACACACACACCACCCACACACACACTATATATATACGCGCGCGGTGAATGTTTCAAAAGCTATATGCATGCTTTATAGTCGGATTTCACCATTCATTTGCAGGTTGGTCACAGATATTCCAGGGACAACTGATGTTGGCTATGGTGAGTAATATAGTTAGACTATCTACGTATGCTAGTGGGCCAACATAGCATGGTAATTTTGAAGTTCAAACTTTATTAAAAGGCACAAGTGCAATTTTTTATGAAGAAATACAGCATGGCACCATATTTCCCGTTTTCCTTATGTATAGTACTAACATTCATATATGCTTCTTACGATAGAGTACTTTCAAGTAGAATATTGTGATTTATTATCTTAGATATAGTATACTTAGTGTATTGTAAACTAGGATAGTTTAATAATTTCACCAAATATAAATTATATTATGATTTTTTTACATTTTAGCACTGAAATATTATAAGATAGCTCACGCTCCTCACAAAGAAAAAAAGAGAGAAAGATAGTTTCAACATTAGATAGAGATAGCTATTTCCTGGATCTACATGAGGAAATCATGATGTAAACTCTGGTTGAGAACTCGAAATGTATTGCGTCAGCAGCGCGATACATGTCGGTTGTTCCCCGCTTTCAATTTGATAGAGAGGAAGATAATTAAAAATAAATTAATATTTACTACTACATTACTTATTACATGATAATTTGGTAATATTCTGTGTGTGAATTCAAAAGGAAAACATATAAAAATGTGTCACGCCAAATGTTGGGCCATACACATCTATTTTGGTCTTGGTCAAGGCACTCATCATATGGATAAATTAAAGCATGGCCTCTTCTAGAAAACCAAGATATGCTATGTTTGCTTGCTCCAAAAAAAAAAGGAGAAACATATGCTATGTTTGCGTTGTGTTATGGATAGATGAATTGCGAACAAATGAAAGTTCAAAATACTTGACGTTTCATTTTATTTATGAATGATTTTCTAACAAAAGTTAGAGGCTGTTACAAGTATATACTACGTACAAAGTCTTTCAATGATCTATAGCAAGCTCGTCGACCATTATTCCTGATCCTTGAAGTCTGCAAACTTCATAGACTATGTCTTAACTTTTATTGATACAAAATTATTTCCATAATTTACTGCAATGCACGTGCTTGGATAGTCAATTGACACTTACAATACGAGATACTTCTAAAACTAGAAATGCCCCAAGTTCCAGATATATGATGATATTTAAATACCAAAGACATGTATAAGATGATGTTATGCATTATTTTGACTCAATGCATGTATATGTTCGTGCTTATATATCTCGTTCATTACATATAGATACAGCAATTTTGCAGTATAATCGGATTTTTGCAATACGTTAAATTTTTCTTTTGAGTGCATTCCTTTTTTTCCCTTTTTGAGTGCATTCCATATACCTGGTCTATATTAAATGTAAAATTATTACTATATATATAGACTTATCACATGACGAAGATGTGCATAGAATACTGAAATTCATAGCTGAGTTAGTATAGAGGTTAATTAAATGAACATGTGCACACCATAAATAGCTAGTTCAAACTAACAAGCATTAGACATGTTCTTATAGGAATATATCTTTTTCTTAAAAAAAGAAACCTGAGTAGTGAGTACCCTGGACATTTTTTAAAACCTGAAGACAGTTGCAGAACTCCTCAAATTAAACATAAAAACCACACTGCTGCAAAGACATTTTGAACATTTACATGTGATTTGTTTGGATAACATTCTTTTAGTTGCAGTGATAGTTTATTTAAACTAACTGTTGAGTTTTCAAATGTACTAGAAGATATTCCATGCAAAAAAAAATACTAGCTAGAATAATAGGAAGACAAGCTCAAATTCTGTAATAAAAATAATAAGGCAAAACAATGAAACGCATGCAGTTTCATTGTTTTGCACGCCATTAAGCTTATAGCCTACACACACACACACACACATGACGGGTAGTGGATGGATGATTGTAAAGGTTCCAATAATTGCATTACGCAGGTCGGGAGGTGATCTGCTACGAGAGCCCTCGGCCGCCGGCGGGGATCCACCGCGTGGTGTTCGTGCTCTTCCGGCAGATGGCGCGCGGCTCCGTGGACGTGGCGCCGCTCCTCCGCCACAACTTCTGCACCCGCAACTTCGCCGTGGACCACGGCCTGGGCTCCCCCGTCGCCGCCGCATTCTTCACCTGCCAGCCAGAGGGCGGCACCGGCGGCCGTCGCCTCGTCATCCGGCCGCCGCGGACGACACCGCCGGCGCCCTAAATGCACCACCGCTTCTCTACTGCTGCAGCAGATCGAATGCGGTCGTCGTCAGGACAGACTCGATCTACTCAGTTAATCAGTAGCACTATCGTCATATATATACATACGGCATATGTATGTATGTATGTATGTATGTATGTATGTATGTATGTATGTATGTATGTATGTATGTATGTATGTATGTATGTATGTATGTATGTATGTATGTATGTATGTATGTATGTATGTATGTATGTATGTATGTATGTATGTATGTATGTATGTATGCATGCATGCAGGAGGCGACAAGAAGGACATGCTCGACGACTATATTATATATACGAAACTCGTGTACTAGGGGTTAATTAGGCTGTCCATATATGGTGTGTTTGTGACTGATCATGGTGTGTATATGATCGAATTAGCCTGCTGTATTACTTCTCATGGAGCTGCATGCGGTCTAGCTTTTGTATAGTAGATACAACTTATACAAGATAGTGCGTGTACTTGTGTGCGTAATTACCCTGTGATGATCACTGCTGAGGCATAATGAAAAAGACCTCTCTAACTCAAAGATCCAAAATAAAAACTCAATGATTCAATTATGTGTTCTCAATCTGCGAGCAATTCTGGTTCTCAGAATTTATGAGGCTAGGACAAAGGATGGCAGTTGCTGCCACACAGTTCCCTGCCAGTGGCCAAGTAGGAGCCCATATATTCCAATGCTGCTACGAGCTAGTAATGTACCCAGTCTTTATACCTGACTTATTTCTACATATCCAAAAGGGAAAACAAATTTGCATATGATGCAATTCGCTGAGAGACAAGGGATTTATGAATTCTGGATTCTTTTTTCTTTCACAAGCAATTTTCCAAATAGTGACGAAGACACTAATAGTACATATTTTTTTTCTAACACTGGATACTTTAGCCGCAAATTCGTGGGAAACATTTGTCAGCTATGCGCACTAGCTGACCGTTACGTGGTTTGACCGTTGATGCGCGCGCTCCTGAGGAACGAGCCGCTCTTGGTGATCTCGCGCAGCGGCTTGTCGGTGCAGCGGACCAGGTTGTAGGCCCACGCGCCCGCCACCGTCCCGCACACCGGCCCAACCACGTACACCCAGACGCTTCTGTACCGGCCTGCGACGATAGCTGGGCCCAAGGTCCGCGCCGGGTTCATCGATGCGCCCGTAATGGGCCTGCGGGCCAAGCCGAGAAAACCCAACTAAGAACATCAGCCCAGCTCAATTTTCTGAATTGATGTCAATGATGATGATTTTTTAGGCGAAAATTGGCGGTGGCTGTACCCGGCGAAGAGCACGTTGAGCAGGACGGTGGCGCCGACGGCGAGCCCAGCCAGTTCCCCGATCTGCGCGAGCACGACGATGGCCAATGCATCAGCTCTCCGTCGAACAAACTGAAACGGACAGATCGACGGCGATGTCGGTGGTTACCGCTCTGTTGTCGGTGGCGACGCCGGAGATGACGAACATGAGGTAGAAGGAGATGACGAACTCGAGCGCCACCGCCTGCGCGTCCGACCCCGACGGCGCCGTTCCGAAGAAGTGCTCGCGCGCCGTGGCGCCGCCGAACACCACGCGCAGCGTCAGGCTGGCCAGCGTGGATCCCAGCACCTGGGCCACCGCGTACGACGGCACCTGCGCATCACAAACATGCATTCCTCCTGCTGAATTTATTTTTGATTTTTGGCGAGAGATCGAGATGCTGAAACCTGAAGCTGATGTTGCGGTTGGGACGTCATGTTCAGATCGCAGATAAGATAATGCAGAGTGGCACCGGCGCATGAGGGCTACGTAACCTAGGGTACGTACCTGCTTCCAGGGAAAGCGCCCACACGTGGCGAAGGCGACGGTGACGGCGGGGTTGAAGTGCGCGCCGGAGATGTGGCCGACGGAGTAGACGAGGACCATCACCACCAGCCCCCACACGGCGCAGATGCCCGGGAATGTCACCGTGCCCGCCGTGCTCAGGTTCACCACCACGGACCCGCAGCCGGCGAAGATCATGAAGTAGGTCCCCAGGATCTCCGCGATAATCTGGTTTTTCCATCCATCAATCCGAAAAAAACACGTCGTTTTCAGTCGAATTTGGCTTCATATACACATTGTGAATTCGCATTTACAGCTCTGAGCTTTCAGATCTGTGTTGGTTGTTCTGAAAATGTTTCAGAAAACTTCTCCAGGAGTACAATTAAGTTGGACACGTGAGGCTGACCACCTTGTGATGTGTTGTGACTACAGATCAGTAGTGTTCAACTGCTCCCTGAATTGCTATCTCCACGATGGGATTTATGCTTGCATGCAGCTACCAATAAGCAGCAGAGCTAAGATGACAAAAAAAAATTGGTACTGAATACTGAGCAGAGCAATCTTTTCTCCACATGGATGCCACGACTTCAGTACGTGGTTATGCAACTTTGATAATAACCCATTAGAATCCCCGACATGATGAACAGAGCTCAGAGCACTTTGCAATCGAATTGGTGACCATACCTTCTGCATGAACTGGACGGACATCATGTCGTTGCCGCTGCTGCATCTGTCGCTGCCACCGCCTCCATCCTCTGAGCTCTCGTACCTTGGCTGCCGCCTCGCGTCGCGCCCTTCTTCCATGGTGCCGGTGCCTCCGCCGCCGTCCTCTCTCCCGGCCATCTCCCTTCCTACAACGAACACCAGAGCATTTAATACCAGCACTCTAGCGGCATGGCGGTGCACAGCTTGCAAAATCTTCTCGGATTGACCACCTACTCTAACATATGTGTCGTGTGGCAGAACGAAACCAAGCAACCACCGAACCGAACTAACAACAGCTAAACCTGAATTGTTTTTCACGAGGATTCGGGTAAGGTCGTCAACTCGTCATGGCAGCTTTTTCTCACCTAACTGAGCTCATCTCAAGTCAAAATTTTGGGGAATTTCAAATTTTTCAGGTTTTGCTGTCCTCTTTTCAGTCAGTGTAACAGGTTTCGTTAACTGAAACATGGGGGGAAACAAAACAAATTCCCATGCGTGTATCAATCTTAGAAATGGCTGGCAGACTTTGCAGCTTCTTTTGATCGATGAAGCCAAGACAACCGCATCGTCAAGATAGAACCTTTCTATCGTTCAGTGCTTGGGCCAGTGACGTGCAACGGATTTTCACGAATCCTGAGATGCTCGCAGTGCGCCGCAAGTCTCGACCAGCATCACCATTCGTACACGTCGCCCTCAGCCGAGGCTCACCCGGACACGGCCGGCTGAAATTCCTGCGCAAGTTTGGCCAACAACTCTGCGCCCCTCCTCCAAACCTGCTCGCAGCAGGCCTGGTTCGGTGACCGGGGCACCTAGCTCCCCTCCCCAATTTGATCGGGTCAGAGTTTTACCCGCACGTAGCTATCAGCTCGCCCTGCTCGATCCTTGATGAGCAAGCGTGTGTGGCCGGCCATGAACGCGTCGTCCCGGGCCGACGGGGAGGACGATCGCCGCGGGAAATTTTGGGATCGCACACCGGCTTGCTCTGACTCGGTACGATCCGGTCAGTTAATTCAGAAAGCGACGGCGAGGCGCAGCGCGTGCGGCACCAGTTGGTGGTACATGGTGGAACGGTCAAGGCTGGACGGAGGGAGGAGACCCCGACCCCCCGCTGCCGCCGCGGCCGACAGGCGGCAGCCCCCGGCGACCCTGTTGGAACACCGCGGGGCCGCCGCCCGTCGCCGTCGCCGCGGCAAGGGGGCAGGCGGGCAGCACCGTCACCCCGCTGACAACGGCAAGCGGCGAGCGACGTCCGGGCGCCGGGAGGTCAACACGTTGCGTGGCGCTCGTGCGCCCGCCGTGCCGACTCGAGCGTCCATGCGTGACGGACTGACAGCGCTCGTTTTGGCATGAGGTGAAGGTAATATTGTGACGGCAAGAACACGATGTGTTGATGAGCTAATTGCTTCACAGATTTCTGAATGACTTCTGACATTAATTTACAATTGTCACAACAACAGCACAAGGAAGCTTATGCAACAACAGCCGGCAGCTGTTCAGGGCTCCGGGCTAAAATACATCTGAGCTGATTTTGCCCGAACCAAGCAAGCCCTTCACCTCTAGGCTTTCTACCCATGCTATAAATAACACCACAATTATCACCACAACAAGTGAAGCTATCTGATGGCACCACACAATTGGTCTCCATTAGGAACTAATGAACAATAAGAAATACACTAGCAACAGCAGCAACAATTCCTCCAAGTTAGCGATGTTAAGCATCAGCGCCCGCCCTAGAGCTTCAGGGTAAGCTCCAGGTCGTCCGACCCAGAGTCCTCATGGATCCGCTCGCCTTCCCACGCCCTCACCAGTCCAGCAGCCTGCTGCGGGCCGTTCGTGCTGCTTCCGAAAGCAAACTCATCTGAGACGACATCCATCATGTGCACATCCGAGGGTCGTGGCATGCCCGGGATCGCAGGGGAGCATGTGCCGCTTTGCCCCGGCGTGCACATCCTTGATGAGTTGCCAACTGGGATAGATTCTTTAAACACGCTGAATGGATTAGTGGACACGAGGCTAAATGTAGGGGAATTCGGACTGGTCGATGAGATTTGGATACCGGCAAGCCATGCCGGGTCAGGAGCCATAGATCTCCCGGGGCTGGGTGGGGTGGAGTTCACTATAGACGGGCTGTTTGCACCATGCCATGGGGGCTGGACTGCTGATTCATCCCAGTCTGTCTTCATCCGAGGTGTTCGGGCAGATGGTGAACTTAGTGGAGGAGTAACTGGAGCACTGATGGAGCCACCATGGATCAACAGAGGTGGTAGAAGCAGGTGTTTCTTTGATGGAGTACCGTTGGAGAATGTCTTGAGCCATGGTAGGATAGGGTTGCCATCGATACCATTAGCCATTTCATTAGGAGGGAGGAAGGGTGAAGATGCACCGCTGGGGAATGAAGAGGAAGTAGGGCTCGCATTGTATGATGCCCGCGGGCTTAGTTGGTAGGACGAACATGGGCTTGGTGATACGGAACACCCAATTGCATCCATGCGTTCTTGAGGCTTGCTTCCCTGCAGGGTGAAAAAACAAAGACATGATTAGTTCTTATGTGACGCACTAGAACCATTCAACATTGTTTTAGTGCAGAACAAGATGATTAAACTAACAGAACCAATCTGCTGCCAGAACTAGCATAGCTGGAAATGCTATGAATCAAATACTATCTAGCAAGTAGTAGCCAGAACAGTTCAGTGAATAATCACTCATGCAGCAGCTTGTGCAAGACTCACAATGCAAATCCTAAGGAGTTCTAAAAAAATAGAGAATCGTATTCTCCAGTCTTGATTGAAACACATATACACAGATAACCACTTGCTAAAATTCTATGGTGATATCTCCTTTTAGGAAAGAGCAACAATACACCAGTGCCAAGCAAGTAAGCAATGATCAACATTTTGCCTCAGTACAGCCCATACACAACCTAGCGCCAGATGACTTGTGAGCTAGTTTAAAGCAATGGCACGGTGTCAACTTGCTCTAATATGCTAGTGGAACTCCACCGACCAATCAAGCAATTCGATGTTGAAATAGATTCAGCGTATTGGCTATTGGTGGGTACTGACCCGACTCGCTGAACAGGACTGCAGACTGCAGGACCAGCACCGAAATGTTGGAATATCATCACGAACTGCCGGAGGAGCAGTAGCGGAACTCGATGCCCAATCCAAGTCAAGCCTTGCAATGACCACTCCACTACCAAGCCGTGGAGAACGAGAATCCAGCACCATCTCCGGCAAAATTTCTAGCGACACGAACGGAATTCCACGAACGCGTCAACACTCCACGCACCACACCACCCGTGCGCGGTCCAGACTGGCATCCCGCGCCTTTTGCCCCCTCGCCACGTGCAACACCCACCCACCCACCAAAAAACAACGGACATAGAAAAAAAAAGAGGAAAAAACCACCGTACAGCGAGCGCCCGCGCAATCCACGGCGCGCGCCGGCCTACGATGCGCAGACGAGCTAGCGCTAGCCTAGCAAGCAAAGCTTCGGCGCCGCGAATCGATGGATGGAAAGGGGATCGAGAGGGAAGGGAGCGAATCGGCCGGAGCTGCGGGTGGAGGGGAGCCGAGATCTGGCGGCGCGGCGGTGCGTACCTTGCGGTAGGTGGTGCCGTCGGGCTCGACGACCCATCCCGCCTCGTTGCAGAGCGCCTTGAGCACCTCGTTGTTGTCGCAGTGCTTGGGCAGCTTGTAGCCGCCGTGCGCGCGGAGGCCCGCGAAGATCTTGGCGGCGATCGCGCGCCGCCGCCGCTCCCGGCGCTTGTTGTTCTCCCGCTCCCTCCACGTGGGCATCCGCCCCGCCCCCGCCACCCCCAGCGCCCCTCCTCCGGCTCCTCCTCCTCCCCCGCCACTCGCCATGCCGAGCTCGCTGAGGAAGGGAAGGGGAAGGGGACGAGACCGGCCGGCCGGGTCGCCGCCTCGCTTGGGTGGGAGGAGCGAGAGCGAGCGAGGTGGGGAGGGGGGGAGAGCGTGAGGCGATGCGAGAAGAGATCACACGGAAAGGCAAGCGCACGCTGGGAGCGAGGGGTGGGTGGGGTGAGGGGAGCAGTGGCGTGAGCCTTGAAAGGCTCCCCCCGGCCCGCGGTGGCGGACGACAAGGCCCCTCGATTTCCGGGTATCCACGCGCCTGCCACCGCGCTGCCCGCGGACGGAGAGGCTGGCCTGGCGTGCGGGTGAAGCGAGCGAGCGAGGGTCCGGGGGCAGAACGGGGAAACGGCAGCGCGACCACCTCCCACACTAGCAAGCAGTAGTAGACCAGAGAGCGGCAGCCCACGAAGCGTGTCTCCGCCGCGCGCGGGGGACCACCCCGCCCGGCGCGGCCCGGTCTACGTCGAGCGGCGCTGCACGTGGGGCGCCAGTGGGCTCCGGGCCCCACCTGGCGGCCGGAGTTTTCGGGGTGGGGTGGAGTACGAGAGCGAGCGGACCCGGCCCGCGGGGGCGGATGACGGGCCCCACCGCGGGGAGAGGGACACGTGAGCGGGCCCAGCGCTTGCTTTCGGGATCACGCCTTTATTTTCTTTCCTTCCTTCGTGTTTATAAACTTTTTTTATTATTTTCTACACCTCTCAGCGTCTTATTTTAAAGTCCCGTCTCGGCGTGCGGGGGGATCGCAGCAGCGGCCGCACGCCTGCGCTGCCAGCGCGCGAACAGCAGACGCGCGGGAAGCCGAGGCCCCTCCGGCGGTCGACACGTGGAGTGCTGCGGGCCCCGCCGCGCGCGGCGGGGGCGGGGCGTGTGGGAACGGGGGCGGGGCAGGGGACGGCGTGTGCGGCGCGGGGCCGGTCAGGCGTGGGGTGATTTTTTTTCTACGCGCACCCGCCGTGGAACGTCGTAAAGGTCACTATTTTTATACTACAATAAATCCAAAGGAAATCTAAGCTTGACTCGGGCACTCGGCACACCAGTATGGCTTAACAAAACGGCCCTGCTGAAAGTTGAAACGGTAAGCACGAATTAATATCGTGATTTTCTTTTTTTTAAAGAAAAGGTCGCGTCCTTGGCTCGTGCAACTGGGCCGGGGGACATGCCATGGTACGCGTAGCACTGGTTCGGGGGGCGAGCGCACGTACACTGTCGCGGAACAGCGCGGCGCTGCTGCTGGTGGCATCTCGTCAGCGTGGGCGGGTCCCGTTACCCCCCCCACCCAGCCGGCCATCCCACCCCGCGCGGGGTGACGCCAGGTGGGGACACGGGCGTGCGGCGACGGCGACGGGGGCCGCCGGGCGGGCTCGGCTCGCAGTCGCAGCGGCAGCATGCACGTGAGCGGCGGGCCCGTCCCCATCCGGCGCGGCGCTGCAGCGCACGGAGGCTGCGGCAGCGCTGCCAACATGCCACCACGTGATCACGGAACCCGGAGGCCCCGCTCTCCCTGTTGCTGGGGCCGGGCCCTGCCTGCGGGTTCCCTCATCCGCTGCGGCCCGCTCCCTGTGGCCTGCCGGCTGCCTGCCAAGGCCGGTCGGACTCGGACCACGGCTCCTGGATTCCCTTTCCCTCATCAGGCAGACGGCTTGACCAGAGGCTGGCCGCTGGTCCGTACCCGGAGGCTGGCACCTGCGCTGCATGCGTTGTTGCGGAATCATGTGACGCCGCATTTGTGTCACGCCCGCCCGTCGCGTCGCTGCCGTCCCGAGAAACTGCCGTCCCCCCTTGGAGCCAGGCCGGCAGGCCCCCAGGCCGCCCTGCCCAGCAGCTGCGCAGGCAGGCGCAGCGGAAGCGGGGGCGCTCCGAGATGCCCTCGAGCGCGCGCGTCGCGAGCGTCCCGGCGTACTACTCGTAGAAGTACGTGGGGATCGAGCGCCGCGCGCACTGACGGGCAGGCCCGGGTGGGCCACCGGGTACCAAGGCGCGCCAGAGCTCTGATGACGGAGGGCACCCGGCCGGAACCGAGGCTCAGGAAACGGATCTGCGCTACGGCCTATGGGAACACGCAGCTCTGCTGATTTTTTTTTTTTGTGATAGCTCTGCTGATTTGATGTCCTCCCAACATCTCCCCCTCCAGGCGTCCACTAGAGTACTACTCCTGTGCAAGAGGAACACGGGAGGGAGGCACGTGCCTGCCCATTTCTCCTCCAGTCCTCCGGTGCTCCGTGAGTGAACCCCAAGAAAAAGGGTCACCTCTGTTCATCAAAATAAGAAAGGAAAAGGGTCTCCTCACCTGGAAGCGGGGGAGCACAGCAGGATGGCCGCAAGCTTCAACGCAGCTGACTATGGGAATATGGACGTGGATATCCGAATTATTCGACATTCGTATCCGTTTAAACATCAATATGGATATTTATATTTATTTAATATAGTAGTAAAATGGATACATTCGTATTCGATTTTTATTGATTTTCCCTATCCGATTCCACGTTTGTACTCGACAATATCCGACACTATCCGTATCCGTTTTCAATAAAACTATTAAAAAATTATATCCATTTTCTATAACTAATTTTATTAATTTTTATAATAAAAATATAAGAAGATTAAGTTTACTCTTCAATATTTTTATTTATATATTTATTTTTAAAATTACTTTTATATTTTTATTTATATATTAATAAAAATTTTATATATTATTTATTGTAAAGATATTGATAAATAAGCTATTTTTCACTAGCTATCTTTGTTACATTGTTATATAGTTTGTACATGTATAATGATTTTATGTTCTAAAATTATTAATAAAGAAAATAGCTAAATATTGCCTTGTATATCGAGTAAATATCCGAATTCAAATCCGAATCCGAGGTATCCGTTTTGCATTCGTATTCGATAATATCCGAATTTATATCCGTATTCGAGTTAAAATATGGTAAACAGTATTATCCGAATCTGATTTCACGGTATACGGTCCGTTTCCATTCAAGGAATCGAGGAAGCCCAGCGGCGGCGCGGGCACGAGGCTCGGCGCCGCCAGCCACGGCTGAGTCCCAGACGGAACCAGCTGAGCACGAACGGCCGGCCCCCGAGAAATCGGGGGGAAGAAAGCGAAGCAAAGGCGTCGCGTGCAGTGCAACCAAGCTCCCCTACGTTTGTTTCCCCTCACGCGGAAACGAACGGGACGACTGACGAGGCCGGCAGGCAGACACTCTCGTCACCGTCGGACGCACCGGCGACGGATCCAGGAAAGAAACTGACCAGTCTGAAACGGATCTGATTCACTGATTGTCTGAAGACGCCGGCATACACGGTCGGTCCTGATTCCAGAATCCAGAGACCAGAGCACAGGCCGGTCTGAAACCGAGCTGCTCGTCCACGTCCAGCCATGGCAAACACTGGCTCGCTGCTGTTAAAAAATAGGGCCCGCTCCAATCCGATCAGCGACTTGAGCTGCCAAGCATCACGCTGCACTGATACAGATTGCAGGATCCAGCGTTCCACGACACGAGCATAGCAAGATACGGGTGTGAAAAGCATCCAACCCACTCGTGACCGCGGGGGAAAAGGGTAGGAGAAAGTGACGGTGCATTAGCCTGCAGAAAAGGGCGTCCAGCTTTCCGGTGTGTCTCCTATCGACGAGTTGCTACCACCACGCACGCACGGGGGGATAGGACACGGAGCTTCGTTGCCAATTGGAGCTGCCGGAGCACGCCGACGGCACTGCTTCCAATATAAAAATGTTGAGCCAAACGCAGGGCCGGCTAAGAACATAAAAAAGAACAAACGGTAAGGCAACAGAATGTTGAAATGTGACCTCGGTAGTGTGACAGTGAAATCGTGCTTTAGTCCGCCGACCTGCAGCTGCAGGTAGGTAAACCACGTCACATCTTCGTAAAAAAAATGAGGTAAACCACGTCACATGGAAGTCAGACTGATGCTGGAGCACCAGTGAAGCCCTACCCTTCAGGTTCAGGGGAATATGCTTCTGCACCGCTTGGATCAATCAATCAATCTGTTAGTTCGATTTCTGACAAGAGTAGAACACACGAGGAAAAATCACGTCCATGCCTCCCCAACTGGCCAAGCAAATGACGAACAAGTCATGGCAAGTATGACACAATATCCTTGTTTATCTCTATCTATTATATGCAGGGTTATTGGAACAGCAATTGGCGCAATGGCTTCCCACAGAAAGTAACCTTAAACAAGGATTATCATCTCGATAAGGAATTGTCAAACATGTGATGCTTGACAGACAAGGAATTTGACAAATGTGCACATCAGGATCCAAGGGGAATGAACTACTATATGTCATCAAATTGTTCCATCACTGTCAACAACCAGAGCTCCTATACATCATGAGGCACTTCAGAGCAGATACCCTGCTTATCCCAGATTGCTGGATGTTAGCTTCCCCTTCACTCCTGAGAACCCCAGAGTACGATTAACAGGTGTGAGATCTCACAGCTTAAACAGCTGCAAAAACAGAGAAAAAAAGGACTGTTTTATGCCATGAAGTAAACCCAGAAGTTAAACCCACTGCCATGTATCTTATTTGTTTGATTGAACAACGAAATTAAAGAAAGTTCAACCAAGTTAAGGCAGGCTACATCAACAGCGCATCAAATAAAATTATGAGCCATAGCCAAATGACCTGAGATTTTATACATGCTCTATACTTCATCTTAATAGAATTGCGCAAAAGAAAAAGAAATGAGAGAAACCACGGAGGTCAGCACTCTAACCTTGAGTGATTGTGACTGATGCATAGCCTCAACTATCTGCTCCAAATAAATGCAGACATCACTGTATTAGAAGAACCAGAAAAAGCTGCCGAAGCTCTGTTCGTGATGCTCAGAAATTAACTGCTAAGATTTATGGTGTCCTTTAGCAGCTTGCAAATGCTAGCTTTCAATTCAGCTGTAACATGCAGTTCCTTCGGGAAAGCATCCAGTACAAACAAACTAATAATTCTCATTGTATCAGACAGAATCACTTTATTATGCCTAGTGACTTCCTGGTTAACAAACTTGCACGAACTTCTCAGTTTACAAGAGCTGCATATCTGAAAGGGGACAAGATGTCAAAAGTTAGAGCTGAGCATGTATTAAGAGTAGTTCCTTTTTTTCTCCGAGTACCATGTGCTAAGAGCGCTAACCCACCAAGCAACTGACTATGTCAACTTACTTTGTCTTCCTGGATGTTGAAGAAAGCTCGTAATCTTTTTGATGCAAAAACCGTTCTTCGTTCAACAGTTGGGCACCCAAACAAGGCAAGCTTCTTCAAGTCGCTCCCTGACAGCCATCTGCCAGCAATTGGCAAAATGTTCAACAACAGATAGATTTAGTGATAAGAAATAGTTTGCAACTCCACATCATCTTCCTTTCTTTTCACTTCAGCTAATAGAAATTATTAAGGTCATACACGACAAAATAACTGTCCAGGCCCTGTTAATTATAAAACCCTGGACAGTAACATTGCAGACTTCCAACACTTAAGGAATCAAATTTACCAACAATGGTTTTGCCCCAAAGAATCACAGATCATAACTTAGCAGGATCCAAAATTCCAAAGGATAACAAATTCAATGAGGCAGTTAGCAAATAATATTGATGCACGCATCTAGTTTGCTTAACAATCTCACACAACGCAAATGTATTTAAGCTTCAAACAGAAATGTTTTACTAAAAAATGCATTCAATTTATGAAGCAGAAACAGAAATGTTCTCCTCCAGTGTACAAATTACAAGGGATTTACTTTCATTTTCAAGCATGTAGGAAGTAGTTCAAAACTACATACAAGTATATTTCGTTTGATTCGGTTGTCTCATGACATTTCCTTAGTCTAATTACTGGCAATATGCTCGCAGTGAGACCTCCCTAGCTACAAGTCGCCACTTCCAAATAATCCACTTCAGATATTGTAGAACAAAACCATGCCATTTGGTATGAGTATGACAACTGACAAGTTAATTTACATTCAGTGCCAATGATTCCAAACCTACAGGTGTGAAAGATAAACACCTAATCCTACCAAGCGATGGGATCAACAGTGCGATGTGCAAATCCAACTTTGTTGACAAAACTAGCTACCCATTTCGAAAAATTCGCTCTGGTTCCATACAACAAATTAACTTCTCCTGCAGTGCGCCGTCAACAAATTCGGCTAAACTAACTAACCGAATCGCGCAAGGGTGCCACCGAACATTAAAGGGTTGCAGCAGCATGAGAGGCGGCACTCACTTGGCGACCACCTGGTTGTCGTGCCCGAACCGCTCGGCGGCGGCCTTGACGACGTCGGGGGAGACGGCATGCGGCGCCGACGAGAGGTCGGGCCCCGGCAGGTAAAGACCCTGGTGGAGCCGCCGGAGCAGCGCCCCCGCCTCCTCCTCCCACGGCTCCCTCAGCTTGGGCCTGGGCCTGGGCCTCCGCCACAGCGGCTCGTCGCCGGCGGCCGGCGGCGAAGATGGATGTTTCCCATCGCCGAAAAGTGAGGAGAGATTTGTTGGCGGTGATCGACGCTTCGGGTTGCGGAAGATCGAGGAGAGCTTCGGCGCGGCGGCTGCTGTGGTGGTGGAGGAGGAGAGGCGGCGAGCGGCGGAGAGCGCCATGGGTTTAGGGTTCTTCGCGGCCCTGGGAGCCTGGGGAAACAGAGGAAGGAAAGGAAATCTTCGAGCTGCGGCTGCATCCGCGACCGTCCGATCGGGGGATTCGCGGTGTAGATTGGACGGACACGAAAGATTGTGTTATCACTTTCCTCTCCCTCTCTTTTTCGAACATTGAGGATCGTCTAAAATTTCGAAGGACTCAAATTTCACGCCACATCGCTCATGCACAACAAAATGACACAAGGTAAAGATTCGGTGTGAAAATAAGACTGCAATTTCTACTGAACTAGTTTCAAACCGGCATTTTCATTTTTCATGGAAGTTGTGGATGCCAATATCCTTATCCATAAAGTACCTAATTCTCAGTAAAAGAAAATATGATTCAACTAGTCACTAATCAACGTTTCAAGCGTGATAAGAACAACTGTAAGGCAATCAGCGGCGGCGGAGGCGGCTGGTGGCCAAGTAACATTCCTCGTGAGGTCGACAGCGCCCTGCGTGCTCCGGCGGCTGCTGCGGAATGTTCAGGCTCAGGAGCTAGAAAAAGGCAAAGGATCACGATCACATGTTCAATGCAATACGGATGGACGTTCAACGCCGACTGCCCCAATCCGATCGCTACTGCCAGGAACATTCCGAGAGGAAACTTTTCTGCCCAGGGCACTGTCGGCAGAACGGTGACTCGTGTCTCAACTTGTCTCAGGTTACGCACATCGCAACAGCAACCGTGACCACTGACCAATCTGATCTGGTGCGAACATTCGTCTGTGTGTTCCAGTCTTTCTCGCGCCTCTGCACAGCACAGCAATTGGCGAGGTTTGCCGACTGCTCGAGACACCTGAATAATTTTAGAGAAAAGAGACACCTGAATATATATGAACTGGGCTGTAGTTCGGTTCAAGGTTGGTGCTTGGTAAACATCTCTCCGGAAGGATTGCCACGAACTCGGAAGACATGGGAGAGAGACTGGAACAGAACGCAACAGACAGTGATCAGTCGCCTGTACCCTAATTTGTTTCTAGAGGAACCATCGGCAAGAAGGAACACTTGCTTTGCTTCCAAGAGTGTACACAAGTCAGCAATGCAGCCACGTTCGGCCTGTCTACCGTTGCAGTGTGGAAGCAGGCATGCTGCAACTGCATCCAAGCACACAGAGGAGAAGGCATCCAAGCCACTGCAACTGCACCTTGAGAAGATACAGAGGCTTGCCTTGAAAGGAAGCGCAAGCCACTGCTCCCCCCGCCCCCCCCCCCCCCCCCCCCCCCCCCCCCCCGCCCCCTCTCTGAACCAACATGATCCAGCAGATCAGACAAGCCCCCAACCACCAGGTGCTGTTGTCACTTTTCAGTACTACTACTACTACTACTACTACTACTACTACCTACTACTACTACTTACTACTACTACTAATCTGGTTATAATTAACCAAAAAGATATTTCTTTTTTTTACATGAAGGAAAAAGACGTGGGTGGACATAATTGCTGAGCTAATTAATGTCCAAGAACAAGCGTATCCTGTCACCTGCGTCACTGAAGAGGAAGATCATGTGGGTACTTGGGGTTACCAGGTACCACCACTCGAGTGCATGGGACAAGAAGTTTACCTTGGAACAGTGCCGTATATTGTTCACTGAGATGCTGTAGCTGTCAGCGTAAACACTAGTCGTCAGTTTTGCACTTCTCTGTTGAACATGGAGAATTGTGCCGCCTGGTACGAGTTTCTTCGTGCCGTACTTGGGCTGCAACTTTCAGGACAACATCCTAGGTCCGTAGGTCAGCACATAGTCATGTGCTGAGAGTACGTGGGACACGGTAAATCAGGCGGTTTGCCTCCCCAGGTGTCATGTGCAGATATATAGCCACTGGGCTAAATAACGCAAAAAAGTGCTAGATAGATGTGACCTCAAACAACAAGTTGGCAACATCCTTGCAATAATCGATTGATCAAGAGAGCCAATTGTAACTCGAGTCAACTGCATATGTACTCGTCTCGATCAAAAATGGCGATCCTTGGTGCCGGCCTGCAGGTTATTGCGGCAGAGGAGGAGCTGCAAGGATTCCGAATTCCGACAGGGCCAGCTGCAGCTTGCCCCGCCGCGCCTCCACCGTGCACGCGGACGCGAGCTACTCTAGCTAGCTGCAGCCTGCAGCTGACCTGACCCGCACGACTTCCCCGGCGGCCGCTGGCGTACGGACCAGGAACGACGAAGCTTCATCCGCCAGTTGCCGTGCCTGGCCTCGCCGGCGGCCACCTGCTGTCCTCCTTCCACGGGGCGCGTCGTCGCGGCGCCATCAAGCCTGCACACGCACGCACGCGGACTTGGATTCGGCCCGGTCTTAATTTGATCGATGCAGAAAAAGTACAGCCGCTTGGACGGCCTGTGACAGCGTAATTAATCTAGGCGAGGGTTTCCAGCTAATCCGATCCAGGGACGCCGTGGCCTGACGTCCATGTGAAGGAATATTTGGGAGCACCCGTCCCAATTCCTCATGGCTAGCTATGTCCTATGTGATGGCAGCGACCTGGTTTCCGCGAAGCAATTTGACCTCGCCAATGAGCAGACCAGCCAGATGCTGGGTGTGCCCGTGCCTCCTTCACCATCAAGGAAGGCACGGCCTCCCGCCCGTCTGCTCTCCCCTGAATTGCTTTCACTTGCAGCCTCGCGTCAGCTCAGCCCAACCCCGGGCCTATAAATACGCTGCGACGTCGCGCACATTCCTCCCTGCAAATCGCAACACACAAGGCACAGAGAAAGAGCTGCACACACACGACACACAGGGAGGCAGGAAGGTTAGCAAGCTAGTGATCCGTCGGGAACGATCCTGCGCGCGCTGCCATGGCTCCGTCGTCGCTGCGCACGGCCGCGGCCTTCCTCCTCGTGCTCCTCGTGGCGGTGGCGCCGTCTCTGCCGCAACTGCAAGCGGCAAGGACGGTGCCGAACGACGGCGGCCAGCAGGTGACGGACACGACGGTGATTGGCAGCTCCTCGACACCGGCCGCCAGGCCTGCGCTTCTGACGCCGCCGCCGGCCGCCACCATTGCGGCACCTGGCCGCAGCCGGCTGCTCGGCTCCGTGCCGAGCCCCGGCGTCGGCCACTAGCTAGCTCAATAGCCCAGACGCCGCCGATGCTCCCGACCCCCTTCGTAGTAGCGTAATACTGACCATGCGTGTTGCTGCTAATTTTCCTACTAGTTCCGGTTTCAGCACGAGAGATCTCCAGTTCTCCACATACATGTGGATCAGAGTTTCAGACAAAGAGTTCTATATATGTTAATTCTATATGCATATATATATGTTAAACTGGATTTTTTTAACTATGTTGCTGGATGATCAATTCTGATGTGGTGGAATGTTGCGAAAAATTGCATCAAATTTTGGACGTTTCACATGGGCTCCCTTTTGAGTTCCATCGAGCGAAAAGGGACCTGATTGGACGCCGGCGTTGAATTCTCCATGTGGCGCCAAACAAACTCGTCGTCTCTTTGCAGGCTAGGGGTTTTGCCCCGGCCGGTTGCTTGCCTTGCTTCAACACCAGTTGCGTGCATTGCTGCCCATGGCCGATGCAGCGGCAATGGCAGGCTGATGCTTCTTGCGATCCATTTGCTCCTGCTACACATGGAGTGCTGCAAACCAAGTCCGTTCCGTTTAAAAATGCAGCAAGTCAACGCACATATATACTAGACTATGTCCTTCTGCCTTCCATACGCATGAATGCAATTTCACATTAGACACCAGTTCAATCTCTCTGAAAGATCTCCAGATAAGGCGTAATCAGGGTTCATATCGACGAGTAATTTGATTTCATTGGAGCCCCTGAAATTTGATGTCTCAAATTTGTCTATTCTAGGGATATGTAAGTATCCATTCGATGCCTCAAATTTTGATGTCGCAAAAGCCGGAGAGAGACCATTTTTTCCTAAAATGAAGGTGAGTACACCTTATTACAGACATTTCTTTTGGGTGCAATATTTATATGATGGTGCAATAGAAATTTTCCAATAGCTTTTTTATTAGTTAAAAGTTAAATCTAATCTAATAACATGACCGAGTAGGAACAGATGCGTTCGTAAAATATCCTGCTACTTGCTTATACAATTAAAGTCTCATTTACAATGCAAATGATGTTTAACAACAATGAACCCTTTTTCCAAAACAAATTGACATACTCACTCCATCCCAAAATACAAGTAATATTCTAGAAATTTCATGGCAGATTAATGAGAAGATAAAATGACCATATTTGCCCCTATTTATTAATCATATTTGGCCGCTTTCTAAATAGGATAAAATGATTTATTTTTTTGGACGGAGGGAGTATGCTTTATGGAAGCTAAAACAGAAATCTAACAGATAATAATTGCATGAAACTGTCACCATCTCACGGATGATGCTTACAGAGATATAAATAATACCATAGCTAGTTCCCTCTTTGTGCGTTCATTCATATATATGCACACTTGGTCAACCAGCTCAACACCTGCAAATCTTATCCTATATGTTGTGTGTCAACCCTTACCAAAAGGGAAAAAAAAGACATCTGATATGAACAGACCGAAGACCTAGCTAGCAGTCCTAGCACCAATAATTGACACATTTGGCAACATCAGAAATCATCTAGGTGTTGCCGAACGAACAAACTATATGCAGGCCAGGCGCATCACCATCACACCAGCCCCAATAGCAACGGTTGCAGTGAAAAGGGTGCAGAGTGCAGTGATGTGCAGAAGTAGATGCCCAGTCCGATCCTTAATGGATAAACATGGCAAGAATGTAGCGTGGCTTGTTTTGCAGATGCCGGGCCTGAGAGGAGAGGTGTCCATGTCGAGTTGACACAGGTCGTGGCAACTCAATCGAGGGCCATTCAATGTGGTCACTGTGCACTTTTAAGATTTAAGCACACTGTACCAGATAATTAGCATGGATCAACCTTGGTCTTAACTGTGACAGCAACGGTGAGGGCTCCACAGGATTTCATGAAACTGGAAGGCGAAGAGCTCGACTTCTAACCCATACTCGGGTCTCGGGCATACATTTTTCCCACACCTAAAGTCACCATCAGGCTTTGCCTAAGCCATCACCCTTTGCCAACTCTCCTCTTCCTAACTGGAGCTTCAAAATCCTTCACCGTGTAGTCTATAGAAGTGACTTACCCGATTGATCTCGGTTGATCCTAACCCAACTCTCTCTACACTAAACCGGCTATCCTGCGCCCCGCTCATCGATCAACCACCTCAACTGAAGGGTCAAACTTCCCACGCTGTCTCACTCAAATTTCTGAAAATATTTTTATAGAAAAAGGAAAGTTTCCGACCTCTGCATAAATTTTTACAAAATTCTCAGCACACAAACTGAAAAAATAGATAAAAGAGTACGCAAACGACTTGAAAGAATCAAAAGCAAAGTCTATTATTATTTCGCCATCTATTCTTGGCAAAAATATCTAAGGCGACAATCAATGCCTTGCTTGCCAAACAGACAGTCTTCCTTGTGTCCTCACGTTATAGCAGGGATTCAAAATCATAGCTAGTACACTTTCCTGAAGACAGCTTGCATAAATAGTCTGAAAAATTAAATCGTTACGTGTACACCAAATCGCCCACAAAAGGGTTGCAGCCCCAACAAAAATCAAACTTCTTTCTTGCTCATACCCGTTAATCAATTTCTAAGCATATACGCTATTTATTTTGGTGGGGTTAACCCAGTAGCTAGCTACGTGAACAACTCTCCAAATGGTCTTGGCATGTTGACAATTGACAATCAAAGAAGAGATGCCGAATTGATTCATTAAAATCACAGAAGCAACATTTTTTACTCCCAGACCTGTTTTTCTCAACTAAGTTATCATTTGTTAAAATAACACCTCATTGAAGGTACCAAAGGAAACTCTTTATTTTTAAAGGAATCTTCAGCTTCCATAAAAATTTATTAACGAAGGGTGTATCCTGATTTATAAGATAGTGGTACATAGAATGCACAGTAAAATTGCCATGTCTATGCAAGTTCAAGGTAAAAATGTCTCTCCCATTTGAAAGCTGGTGAGCGGATATTCCAGGTAGTCATCTTATCTCCAACTAGAGCTCTTCTAAAAGAAATATTCAATGGCATTTGGTTAACATTTGTCACTATAACGTGAGGATAATAGACTATATTATATAGGTTAGGAAATTGCTCTTCAAGTGGTTTAGAGCCAACCCAAATGTCCTCCCAATATTTCTGAAAATATTGAAACCCTAAATCATGTATCCCTAAACGGATCGACCTAATGGCCATGTTTTGCTAGATATGGAGAAGACGGCTGGATCAAGCAAGGGATGGAACTGGAAGAGATGGAGAATAATCACAGGGTCAGGGTACATTGGAAAAGGAAATGAACCAGGTATAGGAGAAACAAGAGAGGAATGAAACTGGATCATGCGAGCCGAAGCACGCGCTTGTTTCCCCGGGAGTGGTATGCCCACCCACGCCCAGCAGATATTTTCAGGAACGAAGCTGCTTGCACTTTTCTCCTTTCTGCTGTGCTGCACACCATGGTCCATGAACGATGATCACCCACAAGGTCATGCATCAGTTGCTATCACCGAAGAAAGACAAGAAAGGGGACTGTCTAAACCCAACGTGCAGCATCCATCTCTGATCTTTCTGGAGACCATAATTGTATCTTTCGGAGTTTCAACTCTCCAGAGTGCAGCGAGTCGTCGTCGTCGTCTTCATCTGGAACGAAATTCCTCCAAGCTCCAACTCCATCGATCGGGACCTCTCTTTTTTTCTGCTCTGTTTGGACTTTTGGGCGGAGCGTGACATGCATGGCAGCCAGCACTCGGAGCAGTGCCTGGACCTGTACTGAGTATTGACTCGCACTGACGCCATCTACTTGCACTCGACCAGAGTGCAGGTGGCAGATCGAGTACGTGCAAATTGCCAAATTGGCGTACGATCACGAGGAGTTGCATTGAGTTATTGGCATCACACCGGGTCCCGTCCCTCTGTCTCTGAATGAAGCAGCGAGCCTCTGAAATTTCCACGCTGCAACTCGATCGGAAATCCTTTCGTGTTGGGACTTTCAGGCGGAATGTGATGTGCCAGCACTTGATGAACAAAGTTGACGTACTACTCTTTTGTGTTTTCCATCTGCAATCTTGATGTGCCCTCCAAGTCGCAATGCGAGCAATCATACAGGACCAGGCTCTCTGAGGACAATACAATCCTCAAGTAGTCAAAAGCTGAAACAAATACCGTGTTGCATTATTCCCAGTCCTCAAGAATCGCCAACTGAACTCAACTCTATCCACATTTTCGCCACACGGTGTTGTAAAGCACGTTGATTGGAGCTTACCTGTCGAAAAGGGTTCACTACTTCAGAGTAGAGTTTCATGCTGGACCATCCAGACCAAAGGCTCGCTTGACATGAGCCAACCCCACTGTGCATCTCACTTCGAAAAGTGAAAGGTGCCAAAACGCGTAGTAACCGGCCACCGGAGGAGTGTCAGCCACTGTTCCTTGAACATGCCAATGAGTGCATGCTGCCCTGCGCTATAGATAGGGTATTGACCACAGCTAGCTATTCTTCCTTCTTCAGAAATTGCATGCGTTTCATCATATATATTGGTGACAAGCTGCCAATGGACCCGGAATTACTTAGCCCACTGTTAGCGATCTGATACAAGGAGATAGAATTGGAGGAAGATCAGCAGGGAATTGGAGGAAGAAGAGCAGGAAGCTGGCGGCGGAATGAGGACTGATTAGATAAGTGTTCTGTTACAAGATTGTTCATGCGTGTTCTCTCTTCTCTCCTCTACTTATGGATTACACAGCAGGCCGAACCCATTCTGGGCCGGACAGGCGGACGTTGGGCCGAGTGGGCCGAGTACTCTGTCTTGGAACGGCATCAGTCGCTACCTGTCGAGCAGCATTGCTGACACCCACTTGCATGATACCATTATACTCTCTAAGTTCCAAGACGTAACATGTTTTATTTTTAACATAATTTAAATTTCTCTAAATTTACACCTATAGTATATATTAGACAAATGCATTGATAAGACATACTTCTGATAGTTTAGATGTTCGTTAGTTTTTCTTATATAATCTTGGTTAGTTAGGGAAAAACTAAAATATCTTACAGTTTTGTAACCGTTGGGACAAATATCTTGGTTAGATATTTTTTCAATCCGTTAGTTAGACAAATACGTAAGAGTTTTATATTCTTCCGCACGAGCCATTTACTGGCATGCAGTAGAATTCTTATTTCTCTTGTGTGTGTGTTTTTCTAAAACAAAATATTATTCGTCTTCTGAGCTGTGTGTGTTACAGGCCGACGGATTGACGTGGGCTGGCCCAAAAAGATTAGCCGAGCCCAGCATGCTCTTAGGCCGATACGAAAATAAGGTTGGTTCTCTCGACCACTCTTCCAACATATCAGAGGCATTGAAGCCCAATCCTGCTCATACTACGGATCGAAAGGAAGAAAACCAAAGACAAAAAAGAGACCGATCATGATCTCCAAACACACCGATACATGATCGTAAAAATCTCGTAAGTACAGACCTTTGCAGAAAAAAAAACTAGTAAGTACAGAGCTTTCAAGATTAATCCTGCCGCTAATATATATGATCTAGCTAGTAATCCAACATTAACACGTATACTGTATATGTGCACAAGTGTGATACATGGTCGTGACAATCATCAGATAGCAAAAGCACAGATCAACTAACGTATCTATCCCGACCTGTCAATGCACACATGCCACCCGGCCGGGCGGTGCCAAGACCTGATCGAGAAGCCACCCGCCGCGCCCTACACGTGGCCCCTGTAGCTCGGGCCGGACGGCGGCAGCGGCACCAACCGCCGCGGCTTCGCTGCCACCGGCGCCGCCGGTGCCGGAGCGAGCACGCCGTCGCCCGTTGGTAGTACCGCCGGCGACAAAGCAGCACCGCCTGCTGGCGCGATCTGGTGGACAGCCGTCGAGTGGCAGTGGCCGCCGCTCCATGACTCGGACCTTGAGGACGCGGACGCCGTCGTCGATGCAAGCGCAACTAGGAAGAAGAAGAACCCTAGTGACATGATCGTCATCGTCTTCAAAAGCCGCCGAGAAGCCGGAGGTGGAGGGGGCATGATGGCCGATCGTCGACGGGCTTAATTGGCCTGCAGATGTGGTCTGTGCGCACGCATGCGGCGCTGATTTTATTCTTCGGAAAGCTCTTGTGAGCTGTCATCTATTTTATTTGCATTCTTTTTGCTGATAAAGAAAGGGTTTGGTACGCGGTAGCGCTGCGTCTCTATCTCTAAATCTCTTGATGGACTCGTGACAAGTTTGCATAGACATTGCATGCGTTGTTAGGATGGTAGGGGGGTGCATGGTCAGGCATGGCAGTGACACCTGACGGGAATCCGGCTAGGGCTTTTCAGGTAGATAGGGGAGGAGAGGCGTCACGCGTCAGGACTCAAGTGAGATTCAGGACGCAACTTTTCTGTTTCCAAACAATCTCTCAATCACGTAAACTTCGACAGTGAAGAAACCAACCTTTTATTGGAATAAAAATTGGAGATGCTGCTGCTGAATCAAGCCCATACACCTACTGATCGATTTGATTTTTCTTTCTGTTTATTTCTGTCCCTGTATGTACTCAATCAGATGTCGTTGTCTACTCTAGCTATGAGGCCAGGGGTCCGTCCCCGTCCGTGGCCCATGGCCAGCCGAAAGGAAGCATGCATGGGGCAAGCATATTTGTTGAACTGAACCTATAGGTTTGCATCGCCATGTGACATGTTGGCACTTCCTGTCGGTCTGTCGTCAGTAATGGCTGCTAGCTCCGCCCAGCATGTGCATGTCTGGACTGGCATGAATTCCTGAATTGCTGGTTATGGAGCATATCAACTTAGCTTTATTTGTGCAGCGATGAACGAACAATGTGAATCATACAGGCAAAGACAAGCTGAAAAAGAGAGGGATTTCTGCTGCAGACAATAAGCTTTGGGCATAGGGAGAAAGAAAGGCCGGACAAGCTCTTCCATTTCATTTTCTGATGCTGGCTCAAGCTTTTGTTCCCTTAGTTTTTGAAACGGGACCGGCAGGAGAGCTGCCTGTTGTATTAATAAAAAGTGAGTAAAGCCTGATGGCTACAAAACTGGGAGGAAAAAAGAGAAACTTTACAAGAGAGCCAGCACTCATGCTCTCCCAAAAAACTCAAGCTCTATCAATTAGGCACGTCAGGTGCTTTGCCCCAGCCAAAGTCCAAGCCGACGCCTCTCCCTTGATCTTCGCGGTCACCGCAACTCCGCAATCTGCAGTATGCTGTACTAGCCCTTGTAAAGTTGTAGTTGCACGTCGTCAGGTCACAGGTGAAGAAGATTTCTCTTAGAAGGATTGCAGCCGATGTTGCTGTCAACGAGCTGCAATGTTCTCTGATACCCTTGCATCAGAAAATTGCAGTGACGCTTAACTTTTCTTCCGTATGATCAGAGCAGTCACTTGTAGACACCTTGCAGGGCGCCCAGCACGATGCCGAGGCTGAACATAACGCTGTCCCTGGCCGGGTCCATGCCGCAGCAGCCTCGGCGGCGCCCTGTTTCCTTGCCGTCGCCGTTTTCTCTCATCTCCATGGGCAACGCAACCACATCACCATCGGTGAGCCGCTCGGAGGCCCTCGGCCGGCTGGAGGACTGCCGTGCCGAACGCGGGCGGCGATGGGCTAGCTCCTCGTGCCAACGCCGTGCGTGGAGGAGGCGCGATTGGACCTCCCGTAGAAAGAACGAGAGGGAACACGCACAGAACGACCGGGACACGGTGGCGCTCCGGTGAGATAGCGGCGCCCGGCGAGGCCCTCCATTACCGCGGAAGGTGAGGTGAGCCCGCGAGGAACGGCCGGGATGCAGTTTTTTTTTTTTTCTTGGGATGAGAACGGGACGCCGTGGACCAGCGACAACGACCGCAGGGGAGGACGGTAAATGAAATACCGTCCACCCTGCGTCCCTACCAACCGTCAGATCGGACTCGTGCGGCTGAGATTGGCCACGAGATTACATAAGGAGACCCGTTATTCTTCCTCGCTCGACTCCCGTGCCCCAGTCCCTCCACGGCCAGAGGATCACCGCGGGGGGGCAGGCCACCCGGAGCGACGCGCGGACGGGCCGGCCGACGCAGTCGTGGGAGGTCGCCGAGGTCGTGGCGTCGCGGTCGACGACACCGTGGAGCCTCCTGCTGCGGTGGACGATGCGGTCCAGGATCAGCCACCTGCTGTAGCCACGCGGCGGAGATGGCTCCCGCCGGTATTGGAGGCGCGGCGGAGATGGCTCCCGCGAGCCCGAGCGGGGGTGCCGCGTCGGAGAAGGAGAGAGCTTCCTCCCCGTCCGGGAGGGTTCCCGGAGGGTTTCCTCCATGCAGCACGCGGCGCCTAGAGGGAGAGTAGTAGAAGTCGATGGGGTTTCCTCGGATCGTAGCAGGTCTAGGGTTCGGCGGCGGCGGCGGGAGGAAGGGGATGGACGAGGAGGAAAGTGGCGGCTCACCCAAGGCCAAGAAGTCAACATGGGAAGTGACCTTTCTGCCCTCCTGGCTGGCTCATGTAGAGTTTGGTTCGTCTCCGACTTGAACTGAAAAGAGAATTTGAACAACATCATCCAACACTGCAACTTTAATTTGGAGAGATCACTAACAAATTTAGCCAAATCCCATAGAAACTTCTCAGATGAACCCAAGCTCGATCCTGAACTTCGTTTGCAAACCAAACTAGTAATAACATACAACCCCTGCAGCAGCTGATAAAGTCAATAAGTTTTGTAGATAGGGCGGAAATTTTGGAACCAAACTTATTTGACTTTTTATTGAAGAACATTGTACTTATATTTGGCATTAAAAATAGATCAACATGCATCGATCGAGCTACTGGTAAGCCTATATTTAGCATTAGTTGTAGACCGAACATGGCCATTTATTGATAACGTTAAAATCTTTCAAAGTGAGATCTCCATCCCAGCTCTTGAAATTAGCAAATGCGCTTGTGAAGCATTTTAACCAATGCAAGTTGACAGAAATAAACAGCTCTTGCTTGTAGCTTCGTTCGCAACCTCTGCATTCAACAAAATTTGTAAAGGACGTCTTCAATCTGACAGATCGATTCTTCAAATTCAAAGGCTGATGTTCACCATCTAGCAAAAATTACAACTTTCGTTTCTGCATCGCTCTCTCCTCTTTAGCCTTCTGCATCATATCACTTAGTTTCCGACTGCACGAAATTAGCAAAGCACTGGTTAATTAGCTCATTCCTAGCTCCATTCCATCTCCTGATAACGAACTACTGCCATCTATTTTTTAACCATGTACGATTACCAAATCAAGCAATTGCATCTTCGTGCTTATTTTGTAGAAAAAGCATAACATTGCAATTGCATATTATATATACTTTGGCATTATAGAGACTCACCTATATATATTTCTTTTCAGTGTCTCACATTATTAGGTGCAGCAGTGTGATTGTTTTTCAAAATTCATGGTCACTGTCAAGATTTCTGACAAGGTTTTTCTTCTATCTCTAGACATTCCTGATACCCTATTACTAGTAGCTGCACTGCTGCGCAGCTGCAGTAGAACTTCAGTTACCGGCATATATACCCTCCCTATTCCTTACCGCAGTAAATTGATTTACCTATCATGGCTCCTAATTAATTAAGCAGAACAATATAACTAGTAACAGTTTTAAGACTATGCAAAGTGCTACAAGAAAGAATCAACTGCAGAGGAATTAAACACCGAATGAAAGGGAGAAGCATGCAGGAGTACCTTGTGATGGCATCCTTGCTCAAGAGAACTTTGTGGTGATAAAGTAGTGACCATAGAATCTACACCTGCAAATCATTTCAGAGGGATGTTTTTCTTCCTCCTCCTCATTGATATAGAGGGCGCTAGAGTGCAGCACCTTGCTCCTCATGTTGACCTCAACCATCCAGTAAACTTTGCGGCCCTCTTCCTTGAGCAGGAAACATATGACATCAGGGTTTACCAAGCTCACAACAGGAAAACTTGGTTGCACTCGTGGAAGGCGGCAACTCTAGGTAGCACTGTAAAGACCGAAGAACTCATCAGCTCCCATGATGGTGTCCACATCTTTCCTCCAGCTTCCTTTCTTGATGTCAACCAAAGTCCATGTGATGATGGTGAAGTCAGGAGGAGAAGGAGGATCTTTGTCAAAAATAGAGACGAGCTTGATGCTGCCATCGTCAGTGACAGATACACACCGGAACGGGTCAGGATCGCCGGCGTCGTTGTAGATGCGGCGAGACTTGAGAGCCTGAGCCGGCAGCCGGATGCTGTGGAGCCGTTGCTGATCTGGGGTGTCGGCGAGGACATCAACGAGCAGCATGCCCTGGTAGTAGTCGACCCAACACAAGCATCTGTCAGTGGGGATGACGACAACGTCGGTCCTCCACGAGTAGAGATCGATCTTCGTGTCCGGAGGGAGCTGCAGCGTGCTAAGATTCCATCCCGTTGGAATGCCGGTAGGAGGCGGGTGGTGCAGCAAGCAGAGCTGGATCTGTCTGTGACAGTGCGCGAAATGTGCCACGTTGAACTCACCATTGTCGCCGTGGCAGAGGATGCCCATCTCTTCGTTGAACATGATGCGCTGCTGCTGCCTCCGGTACGGCCGGAAGAAGTCATCGAGCTCGGGGTCGGTGATGCCTCCGTGGAAGCAAAGGGGGAGCATAGTCAGAGACGGCGGCGAGGAGGTGGAGGAGGAGGAGCAGGAGTAGACCATGTAGTCGACGGGGAAGGAGAAGATGTCGTGCCAGTACATAGGGTCCTCAAAGGGGACAGTCATCCGGAAGAGGATGGAGTTGCGGTGGGCGGCGATGGCGTCGGGATCCGATAAGCCACGGATTTGCGGCATGCCCGCCCAGTGGAGGTAGAGACGGGACACCGCTGGGGGGTCGGCGATCCTGAGGGAGGCGCGGATGGCCGGCTGGTGCAGTCCTGGGCCAACGACGAGGTGGTGGCGTCCCCTTGGATGACCCCGCGCCGCCGCCTGCTGCGGTGGCCGAAGCGGTCCAGGATTAGCCAGCTGGCGTCGCCCGTCGCCATCCACCCTGGCCGGGGCGCGCGGATGAGGCGAGGCAGCAGAGGTGCTCCGGGCCGCCGGGCGATCGCATCGGAGAAGAAGAGCGTCTCCGACGGTTAGGGGTGGATCACGATGCACGAGCGTCTCCACCACACGCGAAATAATGACCTCTTTGTCCTCCTGAGTCCAACGGCAATTTAGATCCAGCACTATTTTTCTTTCTAATATACATTAGGGGCATAACAGGCACTTTTCGTTAGCCCAGTGACTGAACCTCCATCAAAATTTTAAAATGGCCAAATTATCCTTTTTGAATGCTTGTATAGGGATTATATGTGTTGCCGCTCCCTCCAAGTTTTGCGTACAGATGATGATCTTCAATGAGTCTTTTGATTAATATTTTTATAAAAATTAAGAAAGATGGACTTAGTATGATATAAGTACTTTTTGATGTAAAATCTACATATATGATTTTTTTTAATCACTCTGATGGGCTGGTCTAAAACCGGCTAATTTTGACTGGTTTAATAGTATTCTATGAGAGAGAATAAGCCGATAGAAACCGGATGCTGGCCAGCAGAACAAAGTAAATATAACAAGAACTAATGTTTTAAGAGTTGCAATTACTCGTGACACACACAATCCATCAGAGTGGCATACAGTTATATTGTTGGTGTCTAAAATCTAAACTAGGGCTGTGCCGATTTCCAGAATAATATTTATTTTGATGGACACAATATCCGTATGTGCATATATTGTGGGAAAAGAATAACATGATACAACTCTGTATCTAATGGGTGGTTTCATGCATTGCCACATCGTCTTGAGACGATGTAACAAACATTACATACAATGGGTTATCCTATAAGTTATCTCATAGTAAATACATAATTTTATAATTTATGCATAGAAAAAGGAAATTTTGTGAGTTGCATGGCAACAACAACTCGTACAATGGTGATAAAGTTGTCTCATAGTTCTAAATTTTAGCATATGAGGCGGTTGTCTCGCGAAATAACTATCTTATTCTCTCTCATCCCTCTCTCTCCGCCACTTAATCAAAAATCATATGTGGACTTGTATGAGACGATCTATAAGACCGCTGACGTGTAGCAATGTACTTACCGTAAGGTTTAGAAATTACTATGCTAATTAATAGGAAATTGACAAACTTGGTCGTCTAGTTTGCCTGGCTCATGTAACAATCTTAGAGGTAAAAGAATTTATTCTTCTTATATTTTAGTTAAGGTTGAGAATACCAACTTTCATATTAGCACTACTAAAAAAACTTAACCGAGGCGAGAAAAAGGCTTAAGGGAGGCGGTTTTTCTAACGTAACCGCCTCGGTTATTGAGTATTAACCGAGGCGGTTTGTCTAACGTAACCACCTCGGTTATTGGGTATTAACCGAGACGATCGTTTGTTAAGTGCCCGCCTCAGTTAAGATTTTCCAAAATAAAAAAAAGCTTATTTCACTTCAAATTTGAATTTGAAAATGAATTTGAACACATTATATATACCATATTTATGTGTGGGCTGAGGACTTCAGTCTTTTTGCATTTTACTCGCCAAACGCTAATCCTAAATGATTTCAGAACCCTAACTTAACATACGATCACCCAAATTCCGATTACAACTCCGATTGACGGACTAAGGAATTATTGCTTGCTTTAGAGATAGTAGAGACTAGCAAGGTGGCCCGCGCTGTTAGCGCGGATAGCTACTCATCAAATTGTTTTTTATACTTTAACATAAATTGATATAATTTGGTTTTCTTTATTATGTCATTGTATTTGTTGTATCATAATGTCTAGGAGCAATGTATTATGTTGGAGGATCTACATTCTTACATTATGTTGCATATATTTTTTTAGAAACTTAATTTTAAATGAAGCTAATATCTTTTTTTTAAAAAAATACATTTATTAATAATTATTTTAAGGTATTATTGAATTTTAATATGAAAAATCATATTTACCTCTTGAATGTGATTTAAATTTTTAATTTTTTTGCTATTTTACATGATTATTAAGGCATTTAGAAGTAAATATTTATTATTGCCTTAATTTAATCTTTTTGTATATGCGTACATCGTTTGCTATTGGCCATTCCATTTTTTAGCTTTGGCCCATAAAATGAACGTTAGTATCTACTTTTGGCCCATTTTATTTTTTCTTTTGTCCGTTGTTCTAAGTGGATAATGTCACTTATTTTCCTCGCCACCCCCTAAAAGAACTCTGTTGGCGCTAAAAATCGGCCAGGAATCGGCCGATGACCTTCAGCGTCGGACACACGACCCGGGAGAATCTGCTTAGCTCCTGTTCGGGTTATTGCCCTGGTGCGATTCGCGCGGTGTGCCAGTCAATCTGACCTGTTGATTAACAAGGAAATAAGAGTATCAAATTCCGGGCGTTCCGATCGGCTGGGGTTCCGATCTGTCCCGAAGAGCGTGTCGGTGAATCGGCCGATTTGCTATGAAGATGACCGGCTATGGATCAGCCGACAATCACGGATGCAACACTTGAAACAGATCTAATCGGCTATATGACGATGAACGAGGAAGAGCGATAATAAAGCCGATAGTTCCAATCTCAAGCTGGATGACTAGTGATAATACTAGAACAACAGATAAAACCTATGATTCTAGTAAATATCGATAACTGGTGAATAAATCCAAACGAAACCACAGCGATGCGCCCGAGGTTAAAGCTCAGATGTTATTCGATAAGCGGAACCTACCAATTGGCCGGAGATCGAGTCGATGCAGCCCTGCCAATCCGTACGAACTCGTGAAAGAAGAAAAAGTATTGGCGAAGTCGCCTACTTGAAAGTAAGGTATGACGAAAAAGTAGATTGTATTGTTGATTGATTGTGTTTTTACAAAGCCCTGACGACTCCTATTTATACCCTAGAACCGGGACTCCTGATCGATTACGACTTGTTAGAATGTTATTTTAAACAGAAAAACTACTATATCTATAATATTTTTATAAAGGAAACGGACTCCCGCAGAATCTTCCGCCGCAGTCTCCTAATCCAATCAGGACTTTTTCCATTGCTTCTCGACCGAATCAGCATCGCTTCGTTGACCAACATTAGGCCACTTTTGACCAGGATCCTCTGTTGTGGTTCCAATAGTCTCACTCCCCTTATCTGTTGGCACAAGTTGCATCGCCAATCGGCTGATTCCCAATTGTAACCTCAATCGGCTGATTCTTTACTGTAGCTTTTAGATCTGCCGCATCGGTCAATCTCTTCTCCTGACGCCGATTCAACACGTGTCAAAATCTGGCGTCAACACATGCCCCCCAGTTTCGGAGTAAAACATAATTTTTACTTCGAAACTCTTTTCTTTAATCTTTTTCTCCGAAACGGGCGCAGTAGAAATCTCCTTCCTATTCGCGGTCTTCTACATAATGATTGCAATTTTCTCGGACCGGGCGCTCGAGACAACTGTTCCCCTGGAATTCGTGTAGACGGCGCGGCAAAAATCCCGCCTTTGCCCTTTCTCTTTCGGATTGTCCTTAAGTACCGGCATTCTCCGCCTTCCTTTCTCCACGAGCCTGGTAATCTCCTCCAGCGAACCACTGTTCATCTTCTTCCTGTGCCCTCTCGATCTCTAACCGCTCCCCCCAGCAATCTTGCCTGCGACCTGCTCCACCCTTCTAATGGCGGCGCCATCAGCAACTTCTCCAACCACGGAGGTTCCATCGGCAACCCCCTTAGCAACGGCGGCTCCACTGGCGGCTCCATCGGAGACGATGAGCTTCATCCCGGAGGTAATCATCCAAAACTTTCCTCTTTTATTCTTTTACGGCTCAAGTATTTTCTAGACCCATTCTCAGTTTTTTCCCTTTTCCCCCCTCTTTTTTGGGCATTTAGGCACCAGATTACTATTCCCCTTTCCGAATCCTCCGAACTCATCTTCTTAGGTCCTATGGGGAATCCAGATCCAACCGATTTGATCAACCTAGAGACCCACAGAATTCCGTTCAAGCAATCGCCCATGGATTTATCTCAGTGGGTAGGTGCCTTTAGGTCTTGGCCGAATGAGACCCCTGGCTGGAAAGAATGGTACCATAGAGTAGCCAAGTCTAAGAGAGTTCAGTGGGATGAACTGAAAATCGGCCAGTGCATCGATCTCTCTCTGTCCCAAATGGAGAAAAACGAGCCCTTAGTAATAGCGGCCTCTTATTTCTGGTCCGACGCGCTCAACGCGTTCCTTTTTGGGCATGGACCCATGACTCCAACCTTGGCCGATGTTCTGATGTTGACTGGCCTTGATATCTCCTCTGCTGACACCCCCTTTGATTATCTGATCAAACCATCTCATCGGCTAGAAACCAAAGGAATCGGCGGATGGAAGGGGTATATCAGCAAGAATATGAGGACTGGGACGATTTCAGAGAGAGAACATACAATGTTTCTGATGATGTGGCTAGAGAAACATTTTTTCTATGGCAGAGAAGTTGGTCCTTCATCTAATACCCAAGCCCTGGCAGAACCTCTGTCACTAGGATCGGCCGTCCCCCTTGGGAAGCATCTATTAGGATCGGCCTATCATATGATGCACCAAATCGGCGTCAGACTGTCAAAAGGGGAGCCGATTGGCAATCCTGGTGGTCCCTGGTGGTTTATCACCCTCTGGCTCAACTTATATATGAGCAAGGTCTCCCAGCAACAAATAGAGACCAAGACTTTTCCCAATATTGAGTCAGAGGAAAACCCCACCATTCGACGACGCTGTACATCTTTTGGAGAAGCGGCATCGGCCTTCCCTGGCTGTCAATTCACTGCCACCCGAACGGCCGAATACTTCAGATGTTTCTACAACGGCTTCAGTGAAGAGATTATCAGTTGGTATCCATATCAGAAAGTAGGGCCGATTTTCGAGCTTCCCGTCTGCTACGATTCATCCTCCCATACTTTTGATAGTGATCTTATGGATATCCTGATGAAGCCAGGGATTTTACTGGCCAATTTCTTTTCTGGAAAGGATTCCCCCACCTATGAGTTTTATAATCCATCGGCCGCAACAAGGCAACTGGGCTTTGGTCAACTGCCGATTCAGGTTTACTTTGCTGGCCAAGCAAAATTTTGAGATGAACTGACCAAGAGCCTCGACTACAATCGGCTGTGCAACTTAGTGCCAGATTCCAGTACCATCAACCTGAACAACTGGACGGTGGCCCCTTTTGCCGTCCAACAATTCAAACTGTGGTGGGCAGAATGGAAGCAATACCTCTTCTATCTATCTCCATCAACATATTGCAACAGTTTGGACCCAGAAAACATCAATTCAAGTGCAACGGTATGACCTTTCTCCCAGCCGATTTCAATATTGTCTCTTTTCATGCTACAATCTTACTGTTAACTTGTGTTTATTTTTTCAGTCTGAAAGCCAAGTTCCTCCGATGCGGAGCCGAAGTGGTAGGCTGATAGAGCGCGATCGTCCACATACATCATTTCCACTTATCGGCTATCACGCTCCGACCATCAAGGACATCACTAGCGGCCGATGGAAACAAACGCCGAAAAAGCCAACCTTGAAGAAGACAAGTCGTCGAGTGCATGCCCGCATAGGATCGACTGACCGATCGGCGGTAGTATCGGCCGAAACCCCAACTCCTCCAGCCTTGCCGACTACCGAGATGATCGGTCCCCAAACTGCCGCAGAAGTCGGAGCGGCCGCGGCATCGCTGCTAGTGGAAGCTGTTCAGGTAACCTCGCACACTTCACATATCTTTAAGTACTCTATCAATATTAACTTCTCCCTTCTGCCAGGCTGCACAGACCGCCCCAGCGCAATCCCCACAGCAATCGGCCACATCTCGAGCGGAAGCCGAAACACCAGCGACCCTCCTCATCGAGCTAGATAATCTCTTAACTCAATTTCTTGATATTCAGAAAACTAACCGATTCTGATGCAGACCGATCTGGGCGCGTCGACTGTACCCCCTCAACAAATATCGGCCGGAAGACTCACAGAGGTATGGCAAGTATCTCATATCATCAAATTCAATTATCCGCAGTATACTCATAAAATCTATTTCCCATACCTTTTCAGGAAGCTGGCCCAAGCAGAGCATTGATTGTAGTTGAGTCCTCTTCTTCTGATGAGCCGATCGCACCGGTTCCTGAGACGAGGGAGGCACTCCCATCGGCGCAAGCAAGAGAGATCCGCTTGAGGAAGGTAATAAACTTATCAACGGAATCGGCCGATCTCCTTTTACTGCTTGCTAATCCTTGTCTTTATTCTTCCGCAGGAACAAGACACTCCCAATAACAGCCTTTTCTCCTTCGCGGTTTCCTTGCCTGACGATGAAGAAGTCGCTTCACGCCAAGTTCCGTCGAGCTCAATTTCTGATGATGTCCGCGCCAAGCTCGAGAGCATGCGGATGCTCCTCCAAGATGATATCGGCCGATTAGTGGAAGATACTTCGCCGATTCGGTGGCTTCTCAATGACATCAGGGGCCGAATTCCAGAGGAAGCGACAGAGACTCTACACCCTGCTGCATTCATAGAGTGGATGCAGATTCCGGTGTTCAGGGCCCTGCGTCATATGGCCGATCGTGCCCAGCTAGCAAAGACCCGGGAGGAAGCCGATTCCTACAAGCACCGAGCCCAAGAAGTACACCAATGGATCAACTTCCTCGAGAGCTCCCGCCCGGATATCGTCGGCACAATAGATCGCCTCAAACGGAGGAGAGTAGAGCTAGCCAAAGAGATGGAGCAGGTAACCAAAGACATAGCTGCTGAAGAAAAGAAACTTCAACAGCTCCCATCCGTCATCGCCGGGCTGAGACAAGAAAGACAGAACGTGGCCTGTGAAGCGATAAGACTTCATCGCCGTATGCCGGAAATTCCCGGATCGGCCGACGACGATCAAAGAGTATTAGACTCGGCCGATCAGATTAGGCAACGAGCTATTGCGACTATAGATGCCCTGCTTGGGTTGTAAATAATCTTGTAAACATTTAATGCTCCCTTAATGTTGATGCGCTAATTCGATCTTGGACTGCTTCCTTTGGCAACTTTGCATTTATGAACGCTTTTACTCTGATAGGACGTGTCCCACTATCTCTTTACCTCCTTCTCTCTATAAGTACGAGATCCCACACCGTCTCTAGAGGCATATGCATTACCCATCTTCTCCTCCTCCAATAACTGGATCTTTATCCTCCCAAACTGGACATCAAGATGTCTTCTTCACCTTCCTCCTCCTCTGTCAACCAGGTACGAACCCTCCTCTATTTCTCCCCTTGACATCTCAATCGCTCTGATGTTGGGTAGCTTTTTATCTCTTTAGCCAAAACGTAGATCTGATAAGAGCTCACTCTGAAGAACTTAAAGGTCATGTTCCTGCTGATGTCCAGAAGTACTGGGACCGTATAAACGCTCACTGCCCCAAGCGAGTGCCAACTGAAAAGAGTACTCCACTCCCTCATCAAGTTGAGACTGAAGCCACCATGGAGAATCTGAAGGAGAAGACCACCCGCCTTCTGATAAAACTGGGCCGGATCGAGAGAGAAATCAAGAGAAAGCGTAATCAATAGATATATTGGTATTTTTTATTCTAAGGGCGACTTGTACCATGTCGGCCATGTACTCTGTTGTTTTCATCGAATAATGAATTGGTCAGACCAAACCAAAAAATTTTCCCCCTTAAGGCGATGTCATTTTTACATCGGCTATGTAGACAACAGCCGATAGGAGTCGGCCACGCCATCTTGATGCATCTTACTGCAAGTTATGCATCTACCCAAATGCTCGGATAGTACCTCTTCAGATATCTTCCATTTAAAGCTCTTGGGAATTCTTCCCCTTCGATAGTTTCTAGAATATATGCATTTCCCGGAGCACATCGGCCGATTCTATATGGCCCTTCCCAAGTGGGCGACTATTTACCGAATTTGGGATCCTTAGACCCTATCGGCAGCACCAACTTCCATACCAAATCTCCTTGGGAAAATTGTTTAACTTTGACCTTTTTATCATACCATCTGGCCACCCTTTTCTTGTTTTCTTCGATGCTAATCAGGGCCCTCAACCGCTGACCCGCCGAGTCATCGAGCTCATCCTTCATGAGGAAGGAATAGTCACCGGCCGTCAACTGATCTTGAAGCGATATACGCCTTGACCCCGTCCTTAATTCCTAAGGCAAGACTGCCTCGTGACCATATACCAATTGATAAGGAGATATCTTAGTGGCTCCGTGGCAAGCCATCTTATAAGCCCATAGAGATTCAGCCAAAGACATGTGCCACTTTTTGGGTTGTTCCTCTATCTTCCTCTTGATCAACTTGATTATCCCCTTATTGGACGATTTGGCCTGGCCATTGGCTTGGGCATAGTACGGAGAAGAATTTAATAATTTAATCCCCATATCGGCGGTGAATTCTCCAAATTCTCCAGAGGTGAACATCGTTCCTTGATCAGTTGTGATAGTCTGAGGAATACCGAATCGATAAACAATATGGTTCTTA
Source organism: Panicum miliaceum (assembly GCA_032594955.1). Classification (NCBI taxonomy): domain Eukaryota; kingdom Viridiplantae; phylum Streptophyta; class Magnoliopsida; order Poales; family Poaceae; genus Panicum; species Panicum miliaceum. The sequence continues at coordinate 2,139,582 of CM064060.1, read as the reverse complement.
ACGAACTTGATCATATCGGCCGATGTCACGTTCCTTAAAGGAACTGCCTCCACCCACTTAGTAAAATAATCGGTGGCTACCAATATAAACTTATGCCCTTTGCTCGATGGAGGGTGAATCTGTCCGATGAGATCTATTCCCCAAGCTCTGAACGGCCACAGCTTGATTACTGGATGCATAGCCGAAGCTGGCGCGCGCTGCACATTGCCAAACTTCTGACAGTCTTGGCATCCTTTATAATATTTGAAACAATCCTCAAGAATCGTTGGCCAGTAATACCCATTGTTTCTGATCATCCATTTCATCTTGTGAGCCGATTGATGGGCTCCACATACGCCTTCATGAATTTCCCCCATCACGACCTTTGCTTCTTCTGTTCCCAGGCATTTGAGAAGAACCCCATCAATCGTCCGGTAAAACAAATCGTCTTCAAGTAACACATATTTTGTGGCCTGGAAACGCACTCGCCGATCCACCTTCTGGGACAGATCCCTCAAGTAATCGGCAATCTCCTTTCGCCAATCATCGGCCACGAGCTCTAAAATCAAAGCTCCTTGAGTCGGCCGATATCCGGACGCGTGTTGGGCCAGCCTATTGGCCTCTTCATTATAATTTCTGGGATATGCTCAATTATTGCAGACTTGAACTCCTTTAACAGCTGGAGGCAATCTTCATAATAAATCCTTAAGATATCATCTTTGCATTCAGATTTCCCCGTTAACTGATCTACGATGAGCATGGAATCTCCAAAAAACTCAACTACATCATCTCCGACTTCCCTTAATAATTGGATAACTATTTAGGACGGCTCGATATTCCGCCTGGTTATTGGTTGCGGAAATCATAACTTGCCCCCCGAGGCGATACAAGAACGATGCCGATTCCCGATCCGGCCCCACACGAAGAACCATCGAAATACAGAGTCCATGGAACCGGTTCAACGATAGCAATTTCCGGTCCACAATGTCGGGCTACGAAATCAGCCATGACTTGACCTTTGACAGCTTTGGCCGATTCGTACCTTAAGTCAAACTCTGACAGAGCTAGGATCCATTTTCCAATCCGTCCTTTCAAAATTGGCAGTGATAGCATATACTTCACCACATCATCTTTGCATACAACTATGCACTCTGCCGATAACAAATAGTGCCTAAGCTTGGTACATAAGAAGTATAAACACAGGCACAACCGTTCCACCGGGGAATATCTTGTTTCGGCGTCCAGGAGTCTTCTGCTGACATAATATACCACCCGTTCTTTCCCATCGAACTCCTGTACCAACGCCGATCCATTAGCTTGTTCATCAGCCGATAAGTATAATTTGAACGACTTACCAGGCTGTGGCGGGACTAACACCGGAGGTGAAATCAGATATTGCTTGATATCTTCTAACGCTCTGTGTTGTTCTTCTCCCCACACGAATTCCTGGTCGGGCTTCAATTTCAACAAAGGAGTGAAAGCTCGAATACGCCCGGACAGGTTGGATATGAGTCTTCTGATAAAATTGACCTTGCCTATGAAGGATTGCAGCTCAGTTTTATTCTATGGCGCCGCTTCTTCTTGCCGATTCCAACGTCAGGACCTTGGTTTGAAGTGAGTTTCTTTCCGTGTCAACCATGTTGGCTGGGAAAGGATGCTGGTCAATCTTCATCGGCTTTGCCGGGGTTTCAAACTTGAGTCATCCTTGCTCGATGGCCGACTGTATCTGCTGGCGGAAGATCTTGCATTCATTCGTGTCATGAGACGTGGCGTTGTGCCACTTGCAGTATTTCATCTTTTTGAGCTGATCGGCCGAAGGAATGATATGGTATGGTGATAGCTTGATTTGCCCTTCCTGAAGTAGTAAGTCGAAAATCTTATCGGCCTTTGTCGTATCAAAGCCGAATGCTTCTGGTTCTTTCTTTCCAAAAGGGCACGATATTGGCTTCTTGCCTTTTACCCATTCTGCTAGGCCGATTTCTTCCTCCCCCTCCGATTCAGACCCTTCCAGATATGCCACCTTCTTCTGGAAATTCCTCCGCTGCTCAAACGGACGGACTTCCTGACCTGCCAATCGGTGAACGATTTGGCTTAGACTTTCAAATTCTTGTGAGGCATACCTTTCCTTGATTTGTGGCAAGAGGCCTTGGAAAGCGATATCGGCCAACTGGGCATCGGTCAGAGCCAGACTATAGCATTTATTCCTGATTTCTCTGAACCTCTGTATGTATCCAGTTACTGGTTCGTCGCTCCTCTGCCTGAGGCTGGTCAAATCTGAGAGCTTCATCTCATGTACTTTTGCATAGAAGTACTTATGGAACCGCTTTTCTAGATCGGCCCAAGTAACAATGGAATTAGGTGGTAAAGTGGTGAACCACTGGAAGGCCGATCCAGACAGAGACGATGCAAACAGACACACCCTCAGAGCATCTTGCGTGGCGGCTTCCCCGCACTGGATGATAAATCTGTTAATGTGCTCCACGGTAGATGTGTCGTCCAGCCCCGAAAACTTGGTAAAACTAGGAACCTTGTACCGGCGGGGAAACGGCAGCAGGTCGTAGGCCGATAGGTATGGCGTCTTGTATGTATAAGTCTGCACTTTCGGCTTCAAGCCGAATTGGTCCTGAATTACCTCCGTTATTCTTGTCGTCCAATCCACCTGCTGCTGATGAACAACCGTTTGAGGTGCCGGCATATGTTGGAGGATTGGCGGTGGTACGGCCGGGTGATGGATTGAAGCATGCGGTGAATTCTGTTGCGTCATGGCCGTCTGAGCAGTTGACAGTTGATGGCGAAGCGAATCCGCCGCCCCGTCGTACATAGTCATCGGCGCCGTGCTTCGGAGTGCCTCTACAGCGCCTGCCTCCCTGCCGATTTCTGACGGGGTTGGTTGATACTGAGGGACCGTCGGCCGGACGACCGAATGGAACGGCGCCTGAATTGGATAGCTCCCATGTCCGGTTGATTGATCGGGAAAAGCCGTTGTTGCCGATGCCCCCAGGGTACTGAGTTTGTGGGCAACGATTGCACAGAAGCAATCTGGACAGGCTGAAGCGGTGCTTGCGATGGGAAACATGGTGCACCGTTATACCTTGGAGACACTGGAGGCAACGGAGTGTTGTATCCCTCGCGTTGCGTCGACATCGGCTGAGGAGCCGAGTGGGATGTGCCTGGTGAGCTTCTGGCTGGAGGTGCAATAGGCGGGGCATATGCTGGCCCCTGATATCCTTGAGCTGCTCCGCTGACCAGAGAGCTGATGACGGGGTTATACACTGTGTTGGTCATCACTGAGGATTGGTCGATGAAAGCCTGATAGACGGACTGTTGGATCATATCGGACATCTTGCCCGAATCCTCAGCGATGATGATGTGGCGGGGAACAGGAAGAGGAGCTTTCTTGACTGTCTCCCCGCTTCTCGTACGACTGAACGACTACAGATACATCCTTTTGTAATCTTCCAGATGTTTAGCCAATTCTTCTTTCTGGTCGTCCTTGAGATCCGCTTCTGTGACGTCAATGATATTGTTCTCGGAAACTTCTGCGTTCTTTGACATATTGGATCTTGAAGTTGGGTCCCACCGGGCGTGCCAAAAGTGTGTTGGCGCTAAAAATTGGCCAGGAATCGGCCGATGACCTTCAGCATCGGACACGCGACCCGGGAGAATCTACTTAGCTCCTGTTTGGGTTATTGCCCTGGTGCGGTTCGCGCGGCATGCCAGTCAATCTGACCTATTGATTGACAAGGAAATAGGAGTATCAAATTTCGGGCGTTCCGATCGGCTGGGGTTCCGATCTGTCCCGAAGAGCGTGTCGGCGAATCGGCCGATTTGCTATGAAGATGACCGGCAATGGATCAGCGGACAATCACGGATGCAACACTTGAAATAGATCTAATCGGCTATATGACGATGAATGAGGAAGAGCGATAATAAAGCCGATAGTTCCAATCTCAAGCTGGATAACTGGTGATAATACTAGAACAACAGGTAAAACCTATGATTCTAGTAAATATCGATAACTGGTGAATAAATCCAAACGAAACCACAGCGATGCGCCCGAGGTTAAAGCTCAGATGTTATTCGATAAGCGGAACCTACCAATTGGCCGGAGATCGAGTCGATGCAGCCCTGCCAATCCGTACGAACTCGTGAAAGAAGAAAAAGTATTGGTGAAGTTGCCTACTTGAAAGTAAGGTATGACGAAAAAGTAGATTGTATTGTTGATTGATTGTGTGTCTCCTTTACAAAGCCCTGACGACTCCTATTTATACCCTAGAACCAGGACTCCTGATCGATTACGACTTGTTACAATCTTATTTTAAACAGAAAAACTGCTATATCTATAATATTTTTATAAAGGAAACGGACTCCCGTAGAATCTTCCGCCGCCGTCTCCTAATCCAATCAGGACTCTTTTCATTGCTTGTCGACCGAATCAGCATTGCTCCGTTAACCAACATTAGGCCACTTTTGACCGGGATCCTCTGTTGTGGTTCCAATCTGTTGGTGCAAGTTGCATCGCCAATCGGCCGATTCCCAACTGTAACCTCAATCGGCCGATTCTTTACTGTAGCCTTTAGATCTGCCGCATCGGCCAATCTCTTCTCCTGACGCCGATTCAACACGTGTCAAAATCCGGCGTCAACAGTATATATCACACTTCCAGTGAGTTAGCGCCCTTTCAATATGAGCATACTCTGGGACAAGTATACATATATACACCTCAGAAGAAAGACAGAGGCATAATACCACTCAGGTCGGGGGAAAAGGCTACTTACTCTCCTTCTGGGCGGTCAAGTCCTTCACTTTCTTGAGGGCCAGATCGTGCTTTCGTTGCTGATCAATCATGGCGTCTCGGTGCGCCGTCTTTAGGGCAGCCAGCTCTTCTCGAGCCTAGCGTTCTTGTCCTTTTCGACCATCAGGCTGTCCTCGGCTTCCTAGGTACGCGGAAGCACGTCCCCAGTCCTGGACAGCAAGATTGATTTCTTCCTCGAATGCTTGACAAGGTCATGCATGGAACAAGTCAGTACACTTCTATAACAACAACGTCAAAAGAGGTACTCGACTACATACTTTTGTGTAATCAGTAAAGTGGCGTCCAAGCTCCATCATGAGCGTCACGGTCTCCGGCTTCACAAGGGGGTCCTCCAGGATCTCGTCATGAGACAGCGAGATTTCCTCCTCCTGCCGCTCAGGTACTCGGGAGTCTTATGGGACCTCCTCTTGACGCTGAGCTCGGGAACCCTCCGGGACCTTGTGCTGTCCTGGAGTACTCGTGATCGCCTACTTGCCAACTTGAGCACTATCTTCAGTATTCGCCCCGGGAATATTCCCGGGGGCTTCATTTTCCGGTTGTACCCCCGCATCTGTCGGGGGCTCAAGATCTCTTCCTCCAGTACTCGCCGGCACGTCCTTATCGACGGACGGCTCGGCGGTGCTCACGGCGACAGGCTCCTTCGGTTGCGAGCTCGCTCTCGTGCCTGCTTGGATTGTACTAGAGGAAGCTGCGGCGGGAGTTTTCGACTTCCTGCAAAGATGTGTTAGTACTCAACAATAACACCAAATTACCAAGAAAGAGAACATCCTGGTTGCTAACCTTGGCGGCTTCCTGAGGGGGAGTGTCGTGGGCACGACCAGCCCTCGTGGCGCGGTCTTGTTACCCGTCAGGGTTGAGATTCGCGGACCAGTCGCGGGCGATGTCTGCCCCGACAACGGACTCCTCTCACCGGTCAAATCAACTAGCCCTTGCCTCGGGAGCTCGGGTTTCTCCTCAGTGTCACTAAAGGGACAAATCAGCCAACAACTCGCGGAACAAAGGAGAAATCAAACAAGTCAGAATTGAAGGCTACTTACATTTCTTCACGACTGCTTGGTGTTGCGGCTGCTGCAACAACGCTCCGCTTACGAGTTGCTACCCGCTTTGTTCGTAGTGGCATCGTAGCAACGTCACTCGCGTCTCCTGCGGCGGGCGTGTCTTGGGCCACCTCCTCGAAGACGGGTTCAGGCGGGTCTGACCTGAACCGCTCCAAGTCGCCCTACAGACAAAAATAAGTCAGCAAATGACTACTCAGCTCAAGAACACAGCAAAGGTACTTGGGTTAGTGCTTACCGGGTTTGGCGAGTAATCTGCTCCGAAGAGCCTCGGCACGTACGGCTCCGAGGTCACCCCCGTGAACAGACGGGTGACCCGGCGCATGACCTCCTCGGCGGAAGGCACATATGGCGCCATACATGACGGGTCCTGAGTACCCTCGTACTCAAAACCAAGGTGGACACGCTGCTGGAGAGGCTGGATGCGACACTCGATGAACGAGTATGCCATAGACTCTCCAGTGACACGCTGGTCCTTGAGGTGATAGATCCACTTCATCAACTCGGGGATGTCACGGGATTCCTCCTCCGTTGGCTTCTTCAGCCAACACTCTTGGCGCTGCGGCGGGGCATTATCCCGTCCTGGGAGGCTAGGCTTGTGGTTCCCGATGTAGAACCACTGAGCGTGCCACCCGGACAGGCTACTCAGGGTTGAGAACTCGAGGTACAGCGCCTTATCACGCAGCTGTACCCCGGCTCCCCCGACTAGTGCGGGGTTGTCCTCGTCTAGCTGGGGCTTGAGTCGGAAGAGATGGTGGAAAAGATAAAAATGCGGGCGAATTCCTAGGAATGCCTCGAAAAGATATATAAAAATAGAAATGTGCAGAATCGAGTTGGGGGGAAGATGGTAATGCTTGATTTTGTAAAATCCAAGCAAACCGTAGAAGAAATCGGAAGACAGAAGGGCAAGGCCGCGTTCGGCAGAAGGGGCGAACATTATGGTCTCTCCCGTGTTCTCCCAAGGCGATGAATCGGTGCCGGCGAGCCGCCACTGGACGACGCTACATGTCGGAGCAGATCCCTCTCCTTAATTGTGGAGGCCCTCCACGACGACCCCTCGACCGTCATCCTGGCGACCTTCACCGACAGCGGCGATGATCCACCTTCTCCATCAGCTACCCGTTTCTTTCCGCGACCGGTGGCTTGCTTTCTTGGCGCCATGGGTTGAAATGTCACCGGGATCTTCATGCGCATTCCACAGAGAACTCACACAGGTGTGGGTGAAACCGGGAATCGAGGATTCGAGCTGTTCTAGGCTTGGATTGAGGTGGAGAAGTGCTCGGATTTGGGGCGGCGGCAGCTAGGGTCCTGGGCTAAAGTAGATCTATTTTTACCGTAGTGAAAACAGAGTAGGGTGAAAACCCTAAAGGGTACCGCAGAGTTATTTATAACCAGCAGTTCCCCATTTTTCCTTTGGAAGCCGAAGAGTTTTTTTCGGGATAATGATTCGATTAAGAGGATTTTACAGGTTCTGTGCAACGGATAAGGGAGACTAGCCGTTTTCTCTGGGATAGGCTCCCGAGAGTTCGGACCTTTCCACTTCCAGTGCAATTTAACCCTAAAATTTCGCACAATTGAATTCAAAAACCTACATTACATGCCACGTGTAGCGTCCCGCCTCCCCAAGGCCGAGCCCGCCGCACACGCCCGTGCTCATGCCCGCGCACTATGCTCGTACGCGCCCGTGAAACCGCGAGAGTCGGCACTGATACCATTCTGTAGCGTCCCGCCTCCCCGAGGCTGGGCCCGCTTACATCTGGCCGCTTCCTAGGACATAGACTGCCCTCACAGACCAACACAAGTCTTTTCTGCACACTTTGTCCTCACTCGTGCGCACCCAGGAAGAATTTCCCGGTCGGTCACCCATCCCCAAATTGCTCCAAGCCAAGCACGCTTAACTTTGGAGTTCTTTAAAATTGGGCTTCCGGAAAAGAAGTTGCAACTTGTTTGTATGAGTATCCTATTAATCCTATTAAGCCATGGGCCGGGGTGTCACACCACGATTCTTTAGATCCTTTTTTCCAAAACTAGGGAATTTGGATTAAACCCTCGGGGGCTGCAGGGTACATGTCATCGATGGCTTATTTTTCAAAAAAAATTGGAAGATACAGACCAAAGATTCAAGATTAATTTGACCCTCAGCCTGATTCTTCGATTCAACCTAAGGCTCGGGGGCTACTCCATATGGAGTGCGAGTTCATCGCACCCCATATAAAAGAAGATTTGAAGACTACTCGGGGCTTGAGCACCTCACAGCCTCGATGCAGCTAAGGAAGTACTCGGAAGATACCTTCTCAAGGGGACTCAGCAGGGACCTGAAGACACCTTCCAGAAGTACTCGGAAGCCTACAGTACTCGGCTGCGAAGAGTTCGGGGGCTTGTCAGACCCGGGGCCGCGGGACTGCTCACTTGGCGTACATATACATGTAGTATGGGATGGCACATGGGCCATACCTTGTCCTCATTGTAACTAGTCGTGTAGCACTAGGACTAATCGGACGTAAGGAAACTACCCGATCCGTACTCGGGTAGGACTCCTCAGGCCGTCCCGACTAGGACTTCCATGTAACCCTGTCCCCCCCAGACTATATAAGGGCGGACAGGGACCCCTCCAAAGCATAACCAACAATCTCGTAATCTCTAAGGCAATACAAACCACACAGGACATAGGGTATTACGCTCTCGGCGGCCGGAATCTGTCTAAACCTTGTGTTCCTTGGACCTTCAAGTTCCTGATCTCGGCAACACCCTACCTACAACCTACCACCTCGGGGGTATCCCTCGGTGGGCTTGGCGGTAAAACATCGACAATTCCTTCACTAAATTTATCCATATAGCAATTGTATGGTCAATCAACCATGGATCTTCACTTCTATTGAAATATTAATCTCTTGATACTTGGTTATGATACTTGGTTTGACATATGAGCATGCATATCTTGAGTTCTTTGATTCGAACTCCAATAAGAATCTCCAACTTCACTTGGATCTTTTGAGGCTTGATTTCATCAATGATCATTTTCTTCACCACAATCTTCTCAAGGCTTGCACTTGATAACATTGAGTTGCAATTGCTAGTTCTTATTGTCACCATCATAATGCACAAAGACAATAGATAGTTTCAATAGCACAAGCTTGAGTTTCACACATATAGTGACCCTTTTGATTTGGAAGGCATGTGGATCACTAAGGTCGAACATCAAAACATAGATTAAATTCCCTTCTTTTGATAGAGCATACACATTTATGTGGAAGACAAACACATATGCACCAATGGTCAATCCAGTCCAACAAGGTAATTTAAGCCTTGAAAAAATTCATTCTCACTAAGAGACTACATATATGATCACTAGAAAAAATGGTTAGTCTCAAAGACACAAGACATAGGATAAGGCTCCCCCTTGATATGTGCATCAAGTTTTCGAATTCCTTATCGTGTGCACTCGGTTCTATTAAGAATTTAGGAGACTCCACCCTATATCTCGGTCAAGGCATAAGAAATTTGCAACAATGGAAATTATGCCAACAAATACGTACCACCACATAGGTAGGTAGATTATCACACAAAATTATACTGAATTGACAACTAAATCACCAATGGCTTGAATAAGTGAAGTCCAATTCATTTGAAAGACAATAGCTCCCAATTGATGTATTATTGTGAATGAGCTCTTGTGACCATCCAAGATCCATATTGTGTTCCTAGTTCTTCCTTTACCTAAAGCAACTCACAAAGATACCAAAAGGTAAAATTCATAACATTTGCAAATTAGGAAGTAGGAGTTACCACCCGTTGTTAAATTGATCATGGATTTCCATAATGGAGAGCTAACAATGAATTCCATTCTTTAGTTTCTTCCATTCACCAACTCACTCATGGTCCAAGTGCCAAAACGAGTGGAATCTCCCGGAATAATACTAGATCATCCAAAAACCCTCGGGAACCATTCAACATCCTTGGACATATTCTTTTCTTCAACAAGTGAGATTATGCAACATAACTCAAACATCTCAGCAAAGGAGATAAAATGATTTTATCTTTCCTCATCCTCATTGCTTGATTCTCATGAAACTTTTGCTCCCTCTTGATCCAAAGTTATCTATTTTCTTCTTTTGAATTCATTCAATCAAGGGAGCTTGTTCTTCTTCTAACTTCCTTGCTTTGGTCCCAATTAAAGTCTCAGTTAAAATGATACCAAGAGAATATGAAGTCAATTGAGAAGAAACCTACTTGGAGGGACCAAATTACAATTTGCAAGCACTTTGCAGAACATTCAAAGATTTTTTTTATATATAATGAAACTAAAGAGGGGGTAAAAGGGAGCCTTTAAGCATATTCTCAAGAATAACCATGTATTCCGAAATTCAAACTCAGTCCCTCTCTTCTAGCAAGATCAAGTTCGCTTAGCTATGAATAAGCTAATGAACCAAGGAATGTTGCTAGGAAGCACTTCCAAGACCAATGGAAGAAAAAATACAAACACACAAAGTGTAGAAGCCAAGATTTCGAAAAACAGCACTAAAGTTCGGAGACTCCGTAAAATTGTCCAGAGTTTCCGCAGTTCCCAAAACAGCCTACGTGAAGAGGATAGAAAAATCCAAAACTCGATCAAACAACCTCCAAAAATTATGAAATTTAAACCACAGGTTCACAACAACATGGTGAATTTTTCCACCAAAAATCTTCTCAAAAAGATCAATGATTCACCACCAGATTGATTGGATTGGAAAAAGACAAAATGAACTAGATGAAAAGCTCATGAACTCAAACTTGAAAACAAGCTAGTCTCATAACCACAAAACATAGGATGAGCTCCCCCTAAATATGTGCATCCAAGTATTTGAATTACAATAGACATGCACGAGTTCATCAAAGACTCAAGAGGAGCAAATCCTATATCTTGGGTTAAAGAACAAATACATTTTGCAAAGAAAGATACTTGTGCCAAGAAATACTCACAACCATAATATCATGTAGATTATTTATTAGATAACAATGATACCCTTGCAATCTACCATACGTTGTTGTTGTGGAGACTTCTAGAATGTGAATGATGAATGAATCCACTAGAATTGAGTTTGATTCCTCAAACTTATCTCCTGGCATTGCTTTGTATCTTCATATGTGAGCCAAGTAATCAAATCCCTCAAGTCAACTCTTCATATACATATATAGCCATAGAATAGTTCCCTCTTGACTTGCATTGTTGAACTTCAGAAATGAAGCTCAAATATATGATCTTCCTTGTAGTAAGAGACCCAATGAATATCACCCCATCAAAATCCTTAAATTCTTCTTTTACCCTAAGTGACTACACAAGACACAAGAGACTAAGATTGAAAAACAACATGAACTTGAGATAGTGGTTACCATTCTTTGATTATTTTCACAAATATTGTTGATCGGATTTCTGGGCGGACTCCTTGATGAGACACATTGGATGTATTTCAACTTTAACATCCATCTTGGATACTCCAATCATTCAAGATATATTTAATTTGATATTTGAGTTCTCTTTGTTTCATCTATATGGTTAGTCTCCATAGAGCATATAGATAGATAATCATGTATCAAAGCAACATGCAAAGAAGTTTGGATATCCTTACTGGCAACACGATGCTTTAATGAATGGGATTCTTGGAACTTGTTGAATGAGCTTTCACCGAGGATTAGATGATACAGATACGACATTTCCATTAAAGATTGAGAAATCCAATATATGCATTTTCTAGCATCTCGATGAGTATGAATTTCCAAATATCAACAAATCCTTGATCATCCAAATTTTCAATCTTGTTAGCCAATACCAAGCATCTATCATCTACATTCATCAAAAGATCATGCTCTACTAGAGAGCCATTAAAAGCGTCACAAGATATAATGTAGGAATTTAATCAAAATTTATCCAGCCACCCAACAAGTGTTTACCACTACAACAAGTTGTAAACAACTCACACCTACACAAGGCTAGGGGCTAGATATTGCAAGTGAAGTACTTGTTACCGAGATGACATTGATTCTTGAAGTACAACAATGATATCCATACTTGGCACCCTTTCCACGCATGATGAGAAATACCAATTGGAGGGATCTTGACATAAGATGTGAAGTATAATTCATCTCAAGTAAGACAAGTATTTAATGCATCTCCAAGTACCTACAGATTTTCTCAAGCATATTTTGGTACCCAACTTGCATTGGGTCCACAAAGATTAGTCAACAAAGATTTGGGAACCCAAATGGCTTTTGGGCGAGTAGTCGATGACTTTATCATCCTACCACCACAAGAGCCATCACGGGACCTTTTAGGATGTATATGAACATTGTTGATCATGTTGGAACTAGAAGTGTTACCATTTGGAAAATCCTTACCAAGATGTTCTTTTTCTCGACATGTGTAACACACTTTGTGCTTGAGGTTGCTTGTTGGCTTGTTCTCATTGTTTATGACACCTTTCTTCTCCAAGTACTTCTTTTGAGCTTTCTTGAAGCCTTTGTTTAGCTTGAAGTGGTGTTGTGCAGCAGAACCCAGAATTTCCGGTTTATCAAACCCGGAACTTCCAGTTTTGCTTGACAGTACTTTTGAATAGCTTGGACTGGTTGCAATTTTGTGTCCCTTTCTGCAGCAGCCAAAACATCTTCTCTTCAAAAGGCTTCTTTGTCTCTTGGTGAGTGTTAGCTGGCCTTCTAGCTTGTTTGAGCACATTGAGGAATAATGTCCCATGTTAGAGCAATTGAAGCACTTGATGTGATATAGATTCTTCTTCTTTGCTTAAGGCTTGCTCCTGTTGGATTTGTGTACATGGTTGCATGAGATTTGTACGGTTGATCACTTCTCAAGCTTCTTCACCATGATTTCACGGTTATCTTGAGAAGGTTACACTACACTCTTGCATTTTATTTTTGTTAAATCCTTCAAGAGCCTCTCAACCTCTTGCTTGAGTTCTTCATATTCTAGAACAAGATCATCATTACAATCTTCTAAAGTTACTTGCTTAAACCATGATTGCTTCTCATTCTTTCCATTATTTGAGCAAGTGCTATCAAAGGGTTGGCATGATTTCATTATAGTGATGATAACCTCATGAGCTACTTCTAGCATGATATGTGATTCTATAAGTTTTTCGTTAGAGCACTTGATTTCCATATGATGAGCTTGCTCATCCATAAGCTTGCTAGTAAGCTCATCTACTTGAGCTTTGAGACCTTGATTTCTTTCTTCCACAAGAGCAAGACACTTGATTTCTTCATCTTTCTTATTGAGAAGATTCTTTTGTCTCTTGACCTCTTGATCTTGCCTCATCACCTTTTTCATCATTTCAAAGATTGTTTCTCTACTTTTCGTATTCATCTTTCCAAGCTCAAGCATCAACTCTTCATCCTCATCATCACTATCACTGTCACTATCTGAATCTGACTCATCTTTGGACATGGCCATAAAGCACTGATGATGATCATGAGGTAACTGAACAGAACTAGCAGAGATTGACTCATCATTTGGTCGGTGTCTCTCAGCTTCCATGTCAGATCCGAAACTTCCGGGTTTACTATCCAGAACTTCCGGATACACAGCACCAGCAAAGGTGAAGCCACTGACTGCAGAATCTTTGTCTTCTTGAATCTTGCTTGCTGTCATCTGAGGTTCTATTTCTGATGATAACCTTTTACACTCCTCGACTGACTTACTAACTTCTTGTATTTGAACATCATATGTATCCTTGAGAGTGACCCAAATAAGATGCGCATCATTTCGAATTTCCTTCATCTCAAAGAGAACATCCTGAATATCTTTACAAAGCCAACTCCACAAGAAGTTAGTAACATAAGCATTGAGTTGCGAGCACTCCAACTCCTCTTGACTAATATTTTCCCAATTGATATGGTCAATATCAAACTTTGGGGTAAGAACTCTAGCAACCAAGATTCGCTCAACATGTGGACCGATGGTACTAAGTACATTAAGTATATGAGCAGACCAAGAAGCATAGTTTGAGCCATAACTTACAAGTGGCTCAAGAAGTACCTCATTAGGCGTTCACTTCTTTCTTCACGGCGGTTAAGCTTTAATGTGAAGTCTTGCTCTGATACCAATTGAAATGATCTTGATGTCGTCTAGAGGGGGGTGAACAGGCGTTTCTGTAACTTAAAACATTTTTCAAACTGTCAGTAACAAAGGAACCCGGATACTCCGGGTATATGTCCGGAGACTCCGGACTTGGGATCCGGAAATTCCGGAGATATTGTCCGGAGACTCCGGACAAACAATTGCGAGACTAAAACAAAAAAATACAAACGGGAAATTTAGATCGAGTAAGTTTACAAGTACCTGGGGATCCTCTAGAGTGATTCTAATCAGTTGGATTATGCTAGAAACTTATGAATAAGTAGATCGAGCTCAAACCCTAGAAAGGAGCTAGCACAAGCAACAAGTAGATAAAACAACAAAATCAAGAACAGGTGAGATAAGGATTTGTTTTACCAAAGTTCAGAGCCCTTCACGGGTTCCTACATCTCCGTTGGGTGCTTCCAAAGAAGCTGGGTCGCTCTCAGCCCTTTTCCCACTTCACTTCTTGATTTCTTCCCTTACGGAGGTGAAATCAAACCTTCACAAACTTCCCACGGCACACCACAATCCTTGAGTGCTCACCGGGCAACTCCTTGCCGTCTAGGGGATTGAATCCTCAAGAGTAACAAATGCCACAAAGATTTCTCGCTATGAACTCGGGTGCCCAAGAGAGGATTTGCTCACTTTCACTCAATCTTCCTTCCCGATCTCTCTCTCAACCCCAACTCACTTCTCTTCTCAAATCTCTTGCAAATCTAGAGTGGGGAGAGCTTATTAGGGTTGTGTATAAGTGTATTTCGTGTGGGGAACCATCAACAACAAATGGAAGAGGGTGAGGGGTATAAATACCCATCCCCAAAAACTAGTCGTTGGGCTGTTAAGTTCCGGAATCTCCAGACCTAAAAACTAGCCATTAGGTTCAAAACATGTCCGGATACTCTAGATATATGTCCAGATACTCCGGACAAAGTTAGCATTTCCTTTTTCTCAAAAACCTCCGGAGTTTTCGGACATTTACCCGGAGTTTCCAGATGTCCTTCAGACAGCCTAGGTAACTAGAGAAAAAGCCATAACTTTTTACTCCGGACTCCGAATTCGATGATCTTGGACTCTATGGAAAGCTTATTCAGAGGACTACCCATTCCAACTGAAATGAATGTCCAAGACCATCAGGTGCATGTGTTTTGATAAGTGTTTCTTTCATGTTAGCACTCGACAAGTTAGGTTTGAGCACCGAGTCATAAGCAAAACTATCAACGTCGCATCCCTCTTGATAGTACGGTATTACCTATACTCAAGATCAAATAATAAACACCATATCATCCTCTTGAGCTTGAATACCACCGTCATGTCACTTTTCTTCAATATCACACTTTGAGGGTTTGCAAATATTTTCTTTGCCTCTTTCTTGAGCATTATCTTTCTTGAGCTAGTGCCTTGAGTTTCTTCATCATATATGATCAATAATCAACTTGACATCCTCAAGACACTCAAATCCATATGATTCAACAATGATTGATGCTTAGCAACTTGTGACTATTCATGGCCTTGACTAGTCCATAAATGCTAGCACTAACTTGCTTCTTCACCCTAGCATAGGTTCATCGGTGCCAAGTCCTTTGCTTGCCCTTCTCCCTTACTAACCCATAACCATCTTGCCATCTTCAATCATATGTAGCCTTGCATCACAATATATACTCATTGAATTCCATTCCTTCAACAAATTTATTCATATAGCAATTTTATGGTCAATCAACCATGGATCTTCACTTCTATTGAAATATTAATCTCTTGATCATATTTCTTCCTTTGTGTGATCAAAATACCAATTCATATCAATCTTTACTCATTCATACAAGCAAGCTATTATTGAGACCAAATAATATCCCTTGCAACTATATCTCTTTTAATTTTTCAATTTGCTTGCCCTTTCTTCAATTTAAGATACTATAACTTTGGTATGCTCATTTGCAATGATACTTATCCAAATCTCATCAAACTCATTAGTTCTTTAATTGTGTTGTCATTCAACCACCAAACCTATAAGGGGACCTAGATGCACTTTCAGTCATCCTTCGACGCAGCCCCACGCCACACTGATAATAACGCCAGCTGTCGTGGTTCGCTGCAAGCAGCCCGATAATGACGAGACAATGTCTGGTCGCCACCCAACTGCCATCGGTAGCCGAGTTGGGTCTTAGGAGACAACGCCTTCATGGAGGGACAACTCTAATGGCGCCGTCGTCGCGGCTTTCACTCAGGACTGGGCTCCAAGATAACACCCCCAACACGAAGAATGATGTTCTAGGACGTTGTCGCCATCGACACCAGCGAGATAGATCTCCGGTAGAAGCTTTCCCCTAGAGCATCCCACTGCACGCACTCAGCCATGGCACTCCTGAAAGCCTTCCCAGAGGGCGGCGCCACCGCTCAATGCCACAGGCCTCCTTGGTGGAGCAGCCAACGGGCCGCCGAGCTGGATCCACGATCACCAGATCGTCCTTCCCCCAGCCATCTCCTCGTTTGCCATCCCCGGCGATGACCCATGTGCGGTTGTCTCGTCCTCCTGCAGCTGCACGACAGCCTCGGAGCAGCCAAGCGGCGCCCGGAGGCGGGTGGGGAGTAGCACGTCGCCCGGAGTTGAGCATGGCGAAGGACGTTGCCGCGGTGGCGACCAGGTCGGTGGCCCAGCGTGGACGCCGGGCCCAGCCGAGCAGGAGGCCGAGGAGGGCCGCCGCCCGAAGGGGCCCCTCGAGGTGCACCATCCCCATCGGCGCCTTGACGCCCTCTGCCATGAGCCGTCGTGGGGGAAGCCGTCGCCGCTGCCCCGCATAGATTCGGCTCCGGGGGCGCCGGATCCGGCCCCCAGGACGTCGGATCCGCTGTCCAGGGCTACCGCCGCTGCTGCCATGCCCAGCGCGCGCGCCGGCGCGCCGTTGAGCAGGAGAGTGCCGGTGACACGAAACAAGCCCCGCCGCCGCCTTCCCAAAAGCAGGGGCACGAGCTTCCGGCGCCCTGCTCCGGCGGCGGCGAGGTGTAGTGGAGGTCGGGAGGGGGGTGGGCGCCGCCCGAGTCACCTCCGATTTACTCAGAGACACCCAAATAGGTTTGGGATAAAGGGTTCTCGTAGGAATTTTGCAGGAAAGCTATTCCTTTGTTTCGCAGACGTCACACGCGATTTGGAACAAAGGAACGATTCCTTTTGGTTCCGGCGGAAAGGTTGGCGTTCCTCCATAAAACACATGAACGAGCACATCCGGATCGACTCAAATTTTTCGCGGAAGCCCGAAGCACGTGTGTGATAGAAACGAGAGCGAGGCACGGAAGCTGTTTCAGTTTGTGCACGCGCTCGTCAGAGTGAGCGGTTGTGCAGAAATGAACAGCAACTGTCGCGAGCAAGGGTTGCATTTCACAAATTCTCAAGTAGCAAGGCGCGCGAAGAGCAGGAGCTCCGTACCACCTCGCGCCGACATGCTCGATGGCCAGCAGCACCTCCTCGGGCTAGCTGACAGCCTCCGGCTCCGCTGTCTCCATCGCGCGCCTTCACTGACGCCTCCATCCGGATGACCTCGGAACCCGACGGCGGACGACCAGCCGACCAAATCAGCAGCACCCTGCGACGGGGCGGAGTCGTTGGGCGCGTCTGCATGGACGGCGTTCGTTGCAGCGCATATGCCCCATGGCCGCCGCCGCGCATCTGCCTTCGTGTTTCGTTTTGACCGCGGCAAGCCAGTTTTTGCAGAAAACCCCCTAATTTAGATCGCAACTAATAATCGTGATCCCCATATTTATATAAAACCCCCATAATCGCGATCCATTTTAGGGGGTTTTATGTACAATCTCATCCCTGATTTTTGCAAAAGGCCCCCTGGTCAGACTAGGATCCTTCTCCTTCCCGGCCGGCGGCGGCGACGGCCATGTCGCCGCGGCGCTTGAATTGGGCCTGACCTTCTCCCCATCCTCCACCCCCTTCCCATGTTCGGCCTCGTTATCTGCCGCTCGTCCGTGCACGGCCCCGTTTTCCCCGTGACGGCTGCGACGAAGAGAAGCGGCGGTCGGCGTGGCGACACTGCTTCACGTCGGCCTCGTTCATGGGCCAGTGCGATCATCCCGGATTCCGATGACGTATCGTCGCGGCGATGCGCGCTGCCCGGCGGAACTGCCGCCGCGAGGGAGCCGGCTCAACAGCGCAGAAAACAAGAGCGTGAAGCCTCGGCGCTGAAGGCAGAGCAGGTGTTCGACGAAACGCGTCACCGTGTTCCACGAGCTCCACGAACATGCGCGTGTTTGGACTGGCCGGCGTTTGGTACCGGTGGCGGAACTGAGGGGGGTTGGCAGGGGCATGGCCCCCCTCGACAGTTAAAAAATCAGTGCATAGTATAGGTTTTGGTGACAAAATTAGATCAGATTTTTTAGGAAAATCTATGTAAAACTAAAAGAAAGGCACATTTTTCTTTGGCGGGTAGCTGATTTCGTTCTCAAACTTTTAATCAAGGGTTAACTTCATTCCTAAACTTTCAAACTAATTATTTTTGTTCTCAACTTTTTTTATACGGCTCAATTTAGTCCATCATTCTACATATCCTGCCACGTTGACATGCCATATCAGCATCTAAGTGTTCCTATTTTTTTAGCAGCAACATATATTAGCTCACACATACTTGAAGGTGACCCAACAAAACTTTAACTTTGTGCCTACATGATTTCTTTTTAAAAAAAATTGTACGTGTATAATAAATATGTTCGGAATCAACTCGCTCCCTTAAGAATTGTATATCATTTTAATTTCGTCAAGGTAAAACTTTTATAATGATCAAATTTATAGAAATGTTTATTTTTCTACGAACCATAGTTGACTAGTTGTGATGAAGATGCCAACATGGCATGTCACCATGTCACGTAGGTCAGTGGACTAAATTGAGCCGGATGGAGAAGTTTAAGAACTAAAATAGTCGTTTTGAAAGCTTAAGGATGAAGTTAAGCTTCAGCTGAAAGTTTGAGGATAAAATTGACTATTCCATATGTTTATCTGGCCCTCCTTAAATTTTCTCTCCAGTTCTGCCACTGTAACAATTGCTGACACGGCTGGTTATGGAGCATAACGACTTAGCTTTTTTTGCAGTGATGAACGAGCATAACGACTTATGGAGCATAACGACTTAGCTTTTTTTACAGTAAATGATGCATGGTTGCTATCTTTGCTGCTGCAGATCCGCGGAGGAGGCGAAGATACGCTTAACGCGTCGGCGGCGAACACGCGCGTCCTCCTCCGTGCAGCCATAACAGCTGATGTTGTGCCAAAACAAGCAGAGCAGAGACATGGCATTGGCCGAGGAGCGAGGACTCAGGACAGCAAACACAGGCACAGACACGACGAGATGTCCGCGCCGGCGCCGCCGGCGCCGCTGGAATTGAATCAAATCGTCCTCTCCAGGAACATGACCAAGCGGCCTCGCAGCCAAGCCAGAGCTTGCAGCGACGCACTCGGCCGGGCTGGTGAACAGAGGATGGGGACGGGGAAGGCCTTTGCCGCGCCGGTCCCGTTCACTAGGTGCACGACCAGACCTTTAGGAGGCCTCCGGTACGCGGGAAGTGAGGCAAGCGCGCGAGGAACGGCCGGGACGCGGCGATCGTCCGGCGATACAGCGACGACCCCAGGGGTGGACGGTAAACGAAATACCGTCCACCCGGACGGTAAATGAAATCCCGTCTGCCCTGGGTCCCTATCAGCCGTCAGATCGAGATTGTACGGTCGAGATTGGCCTCAAATTACGTAAGGAGAGTAGGAGACCCCTGTTCTTCTTCCTCGCTCGCCTCCCGTGCTCCCGTCCCCTTTCCGGCCAGAGGATCTGCCTCCCTTCGATGACGCGCTGACTGAGCGGGCCTCTTGCGAGCCGGGGGCCGCCGGCACCGGCGGCGGAAGGCAGGCGGACGCTCGTACCGAATTCTGATGTGGTGTCCTTGTGGCAAGGCGCCTAGGCACACTGCCCGGCGCCCCGGCGGAAAAGTCTTGTCATCCTTGCCGGGCAGCGGGCTCAACAGCGCAGAGAACGGCGGCCGCCAGAGCACGGCGTGGGGGCACAAGAGCATGAAACCTGGGCGCCGCGCGTGGCGTCGAAGGCGCGTGTTCGACGAAACGCGTGAGAACGAAATGTTTACTGTAAAACGCTGCCGATGAGGCGATGAACAAGGGAGTTCTGCAGTCCCAAATACAGACCACCAGGTCATGCTCGAGCACAAAGTCACGAAAAGGCCATCAGGGTACAACGCTAAATAAATGAAACCGCTTCTAATTTCTGAATCGGCAAGAGATTCAGTTATCTTCCCTGTCACTCTGAAAAAATGCAGGGATGATATTGGCATACTGCAGAGATGCCAGATGGCTTTGCAGTTGAGACTTGAGACTAATGGTCAAGTCTGTGTTGTGTATCAGCCAATGATCCATCCATTACAGCAACCAATAGCTCTATCGGGCAATGGTAAGCATAATTAGTAAGAATTCGACACGAGCGTCGCCGGCACAGCAGAACGAATCACAAAATAAACACTGCTGGGGGTTCAGCTCCAAACAGAAGCATCAGGGAGTCAGCAACAGGAGGGACAGTTGGGATACACCGCAAAAGAAGAAAAGCCGTCAGCACAAAAGGTGCCATTGCCTCATTCCTAATCTTTTCTTTGCCGCTGCTGCTTAGTGCCATTTAGCTGTAATCTTTCCCATGCTTGTTTATGAAAAAATGCGTCTCGCATTGCCAATCAATAATTCAAAACCAAAGCCAAGACAATTGTGACAGCAAAAATACACCAGGCAGGAAACAAAAGGAAGAGGCGAAACGGCTCAGTGGAAAGAACCTTTTTATTTTGGTGTGTGCAGCTCCTTTTTCCCCTATAAAATCTCAACAAAATAGTCATCACTCATCAGCGAAGCAGAAGCACGTTTCCTGAGGATTTGTCATGTTTAAGCTACTGGGAGGCTTTACGTAGAAAAGATTGGAACCTAAAGCAATGAAAAATGGCGGGTCTGAATATTTTGCAACCAAAGCTGGACAAAATGCAACTGCTTCAGAATTCCTTTGCCACACCACACGGACGCCGTCGCCTCAAAGCTTGTCCTCTCCAGCATCAACTAGGTGGCTGAATGATGGAGAGACAGGCGAGTTTAACTAGTCCATAATCACACACTTTTAGCGCTTGATCACAAACCACCAAAAGGAGCCAACCAACTGCAAAACGGCAAATCGCAAGTTCCAACACACCAAACTCGTATCAACAAACGTCCAAAAAGATTCCATTATTGTTTGTTCCTCACTTCCTCTTCTTCCTCCCCCGATGAACAAAACAAGACACTAAACTTCAGCAGTTTTCAGTTGGGACCGCATTCATCAGATCGACGGGCATGCTGGGATGCAATCCACGGTCAGATTCACCACAAGATTAGAGCAATCTCAGGAGCTTCCGGTTCCTGCATCCTACAATGGTAGGAACCTTGATGAACTAGATCGGCTTGTCCCAGATCCACCACGGACATGGCATGCAGATTGACAATAGCAGTAAAGCAGCATGACAAAAGCAGCGAGCAAGAACAATGGCGGCAATGCTGATCCATCATCTGGAACTCCAAATACCATTTATATTACGATTACATTGCTAACATGCCCTGATAAGATTTACATGACCACCCGTCATCATCATCGCCACCGCCCCAGCCGGCTGCTGGCGGGAGACCTCGACGGCCGACCCAAAATGGGCATTCTTCCCCCATCATCCGCCGGGCGCCGGAAGCAAGCACGGCTTCCCCCACCCCCCCCCCCCCCCCCCCCCCCCCAAACCCACCACGACCATGACCCTTCACGGACGCCGCGCCGGCCGGGACAGGTACACCCGGCATTGGATCAGCGTCCGGCCGACCCTGAACCCCGGCAGCACGGTGAACCCGACCACGCGCTCCTCGGCGGCCGCGGCTGCGGCGTCGTCGGCGCGCCCGTCGCTGACGCTCTCCATGTACACCTCCGAGAAACGCGCCCCCGTGCGCACCTGGAAGATGGACGCGCCGTCCTCCTCGGCGCCGCCGTCGAACGCGAAGAAGAGGCAGTGTAGCAGCCAGACGCGGCGGGCCATCTCGGCGAACTCCGCGAACCACGAGCTCTCCGGGAACCCGGGCCCGGCGCTGACGATGCCGCGCTGCTCGAGGCGGCCGAAGAAGGCCGTCTCCATCCGCGCGTGCACCAGCGACAGGTACTTGGCGCGCAGGAACTTGCCGAACCCTAACCACCGCGGGTTCCTCACGTCCAGGAAGGCGCTCGCTGGCTCCGCCTTGAGCTCCGTGAACTCCTCGAAGAACCGCCGCCGGTCGTAGAACTCCCGCTCGTCGAGGAAGCTGAAGTTGAAGTCGCGCCGGTGGAAATTAGCGAACATCTTCATGGCGACGTAGGATTCGAAGACGAACTTGGTGTCGCCGGCGCGGCGCAGTGGGACGCCCGGGTGCACGGCGGCGGCCGCCGCGGCGAGATCCCACCCTGCGGACTGCATCGAGTTGAGCATCGACTTGGAGAAGGACCGGATCGACTTGACGGTGTGGCGCAGCGCGGTGAGGAAGTGCGTCGGGTTGAGGCCGGAGAGGTGGAGGTTGTCGAGCGACGCGAGGGTCCGGCCCGGGTGGAGCCGCGCCTCCAGGGCGCGCTCGGCGCGGAGCTCGGCGGTGAGGGAGGCCCTGGCGCGGTCGGCCTCGGCGTCCTTGGCGCGGAGCTCCGACTCGAGCTTGCGCGCCGTGATCTGGTACGTCTTGAGGAGGTGGCGCTGCTCCTCGGCGTGCGCGGCGAGGGCGGTGTGGCCCGCGGCCGCCGCGCCCCGGGCCGCGGCGGCGGGGTCCCTGAGGTACCTGCGCTTGGTGTCGGACAGCCTGGTGAGCTCGGCGACGACGGCGGCGTCCGCGGACTGGATCGCCTCCGCGTCGTAGGGGAACTGCGCGAGCTGCAGCTGCGCGTACGCCGCCTTCACCGCCGAGACCCCCGCGAACAGGGTCGCGAGGAGGGAGTCCGCGGCGGCCTCGGGCGTCACCTCCCCCGGCAGCGGCCGGCCCACTCCCCCTCCCCCTCCCCCTCCCCCTCCCGCCGCCGCCGCCGCCGCGGCCTTCTTCTCGGCCGCGTTGCGGAAGAAGGCGTCGAAGGAGTAGGCCGCGGCGAGGTTCCCGGACAGCTTCAGCTTGCTGAGGGACGGGACGACGGGCGGCTCCGCCCGCTCCTCCTCGTAGTCGCCCCCGGCCACGGTCGCCGGCGCCTCGGGCGCGCCCTGGGCCGCGTCGTCGGCGCGCTTCCGGCGCAGCAGCTTGGTGAAGGTGCGCGCCAGGTTGGCCGCCTTCTGCTGCTGCTGGTGGTGGTGCGGAGCCGCCACTTGCGCCTCCATTGGAGCCGGGTTGCGCTCGCACCGCCGGCTCCTCTCCAGCCTCCTCTCCTCTCCTCTCTTGTGGCGTCCGTCCGGGTCTGTGGGTGGGGAAATGCGGGGTGGGATTAATTTTTCCAGGAATATTTGGGGGTTACTGTAAAGTAAAAGGGCCTGCAGCGGCAGGAGGGGGGCTGCGCCTACGCGTATACTGTGTGTGCGCGTGCCGGTGTGGTTCGCGCCTACCGATGGATGCAGACGGTGGTGAGTTCATTTGTGGAGACCTGGAGGGGCAAAATTGGAAAATTCCTGCCGTCCCTGAAGTGACGCACGGCACCACGCCAGAGTTGAAATGGTTTTTTCTAGAGAGTTCCTGCAGATTTTGTAGGATTTTTCCTGCCTTGCTATTGTTAATGAGACCATAGCCATTTGTGTTCTTCATTGCACATCAAATCCTCATCTATTACTTCCACTTATATAATTTAACCTTGAAAATATATATATAGTTATCTAGAAACTTTTTATACTATTAGTTAGAAATAACATAAATCTACCGCACCAGCGCTCAACCTTGCACTACCTCCTTATCGAACTCAGAAAATATAGTGATATCGTATGCATGTGTTGTAAGTGGGCGAAACGGCGCTAGGAGAAATATGTTGCAATGTATCATCAAAATAGTGTAACGTATCCTCTTACCTCATCCCATAAAAATGAAGTTGGTATGCGAGAAACGGATCTTCTTATCTCATCCAATAAGATTGAAGCCAGCACGACGGTTATTGACATACGACACCAATGAGCTGAGAAGGACCAGACGTTTCAGGAACAGAGCTGATTCGACGATTCGACGGCTACAGTTATAGGAAATCCTCTTATCATACCTATAACTTCGTGTTATAACAAGTCAAATGATATCAGAGAAGCATGGTAACGCTTATTCGTGTCATCCATATCGTAACGACTCTTCTAGTCCAATGAAGATTCAACTTTGCACGCGCTTACTGCTACCGACAAAGATAACGCATGACGAGATAGAACCTATGACATAGTGGATGACATAGTGGAGGCTTTAAGATGGGAGGATCGGTCATTCAAAAATAAAAGAGATAGGAATGATTAAATCATTCCACAAGTGACGGCGGAAGGATTGATCTAATAGTTCGCATCAGCAACTGTATCATGTCGTATCGCTATCAACCAAGCTATTATCCTATAACCTCAGCTCAGTGAAATGTCTTCATTTTCATTCCAACGCAAGGAAAGTATGCAAAGGGGGCTGCATTCATGTCATAGACAGAAACAGATGAAAACGGCTGCGAGTTAAAGGCGCCCAAAACGGACAAAATCCGGTGAGCTCTAAAGTTTGACGTCTTCGGGGGGAGGTTTGAATCCAGCCGCATGTACCCAAACAGACCGCACCAAAAGCGTGCGCGCGCGTGATCCGTGTGCACGGCAATATACCGTGCTGCTCGCCAGTTTACCACACGGGCACACGCCACTGCCCCCCTTGTTTTCACTCCCTCTCGCTCTCCCGTCACCAACCGCGCGCGCACCGGCGCACGGCCCCGATCTGGGAAAAATCACATCGGCTGACACGTCGGCGTCCCTGTCAGTGACTCGGCGGCGACACGGTCTGGCGCCGGCCGGGACGTGCAGGCCACACCGATGCAAATCAGGTCGCTCTCGCCGGAAAACGAGTTAAGCAGGCGGCCAGCGCCCGTCCGCGCGTGCGTGCAGGCTCACCTGTGGCGTCGAGGGGCCGGGAGGACACGGCGCGCTCCACGACGCCGGCGGCCAAACCAAACCCAACCCAACCGAGACCTGGTACGAGACTGCTCCGGATGCGGACGGGTTTCAGGGCTCACACATGGGGCCTAAATTCCTAATAAAGGGGGAGCTTTCCGTTGACAGCAACGGCTGGGCTCCGTCTGGAGCCTTGCCACAGACTGGTGTGGTTAGGCCTGCTCCAGCCAAGAGCTACAATAAAAAAGTGGAAGCTTTTGTTGGGATACAGGGAGTTGTATCGTTTTCATGTTTGGACCGATTTTTGGTGATTGTTTAGATCACATAGTAGATCGCAACCATATTTTTTTTTAGAAAACAAAACCCAATGAGCCGGGTCGGAAATAGAGCAACCTTAGAGGAGCCCGAGAGTCGATGCCCCTCGACTGCCCACGGGGTCCTTTGCATCGCATAGTTTATAGTTAGTATTTGCTTCAACTTGTTGGTAGACTAGATTAGCATGCGTGTATCTGACAATGTCCTGTTCATGCGTCGTACTACTAACCTGCAAGTTTATTATTCGATCCCGGCCGGAATCCGAGGATAATCTCAAACGCGGCTATAGATAATTTCTCCGTCTGTTGTAACTGCCAAGTGTCTCGCCCTCTCCAGGAACTCGACCAACGAACAACGTCCGGCCTGCACGGTGGAGGGAAGTAGGGAAGCGGGCATGTGCGTGTCGAAACTGCACGTTGTGATGGCTGCACGCACGCCCGGCGCCACGAAAAAGGAGAGGGATTCTTTTTTTTTTTGCGAGTACTCCTAAGAAAGGAGACGATTTAACAGCACCCTGCCGGGTTCTGTCGTGCTGTAGCGGCACTAATCTATCGCTTGCCTTTTATATTTGCAATGATTTCCGCCACTTAGTGGTGCAAACTTACCGACACCCTCCTTTGTCGATCGACAGGCAGGGGAGTACGAGCGGTGGCACCGGTGGTGCGTGGCGTAGTAGGTGAAGATGTCACGTGCCCGGTCGACCTCTTTCATTTTTTTTCTTTTTATTTTTTGACGCCAAATCGACCTCTTTCGTGGCCACAGAGAATTTTTATTTGCACGGGCGGAAATATAGTAGTGGTAGGGGTTTGAGTGAAAGTGTGTGCGCACGGCACGACGAACGGAACGGAAGAAGGAAACAGTGGTAGTAAAGAAATCCCGGATGGTACCAAAAAGATGCCGCCTAGACTACTACGGTCTACGGGCTAAACAGCACTGTTATTCCCCAGAAGACCGGCAGCGGTCACGTGCGGCCTTCTTCTTCTCCGTTCATCCGAACCACCGCGCGAGACAAGGAGCTACCACCCCGGTAACTTTTTACTACTTTTCACTCGAGGTGAGGCCGTAAAAAGGGTTAAAGAAAAAGGGTCAGGTTAATCCTACTAGAGGTTGCCGGCAGGAATGTTGTTGCGAGGGCCGCGCTGGAAGGGAAGGCGACAGATACTGGAGATTGGGTCGTCGATGCGGCCCATCATACCCATACGTCGTATCTGGACTGGAGTATGATCTCCACCCGCCCTGATGCCCCCTGCTTAAGGTTAACCAGAGGCAGTAATCAGTGACAGGGGTAAACGGTAGCGCTAAGCCTGAAGGCCTTTTACTACTTGGTGCCCGGGCCCGGAGTGGAGTCCAAGACCAAGGACATGCATGGTCAATGCGTCGCGTCTTTAATACCGGGTAATTGGCGCCGTGCAGGGGCTCCGCGCTACCGACACCCCGGCAGGCACTACAAGGCTCGTCGTGTTGCCGTGGTGGTACGTACTACGCAGCGTACTGCGACTGCGCCGCCCCGGACGTAGGAGTACTCCAACCGCGGTGGTAGTGGCGGTGGTACAGGTTTTACACGCATTCTCCCGGGGCACCTTTTTTTTAATTCTTCTCGACTACAACCAGAACAAAGACGTACTACTGCGCTGTAACTCGGTCACCGTCAGCAACGGAATTGCCAAGCCTAGGTGGAGAGCAGAGCGAGAGGCGACGTGCGGGTTCAGTTCAGGAGACGCGATTCAGAGGGGGCGGCAGCCAGCTTCCCCGCAAAAACCACCAGAGATGAAGCAACAAGCGAAACAGCATCCAACGAGGTGGAGTGGAGGGGATCGAAGCACTCACCGGCCGGGTATTCGGAGGAAGCAACCCGATCGATTCGGCTTCCAGCCTGTCTCCTCTCAAATTTGATCCAGCTCTGATCCGAAGCAACCCTCCCTCCACTCGGCTTGACCGTCAAGCCAGCACGCAGCAGGGACGCGGAGCGAGTGGTCGGCACGCACTCCTCGTCCTCGTCAGATGGTCGGCACCGCGCGGCACGCCACCGCCACCCGCCGCCTCGACCGACGCCTGGGCAAGCGGGACGAAGCCGAGAGGAAGCAACCCCACCGTCCGCGATGATCACTGATCAGGAACCCAGAATGGTGCGCCGTCGCAGCAGCATTTTCCATCGGTGCCCCCCAACCCTCGGGCCCTATTTATATTCCGGTCCAGGCTGAGCGCGAGCCCACTTGTGCTAGCAGCTAGCTACCGAAATTGCCCTCCCTGCTATCAAAAAAAAAAAAGAAGAAGAAATTGCCCTCCCCCACTCCCGTCAGACCCAGCCCTGTCCTCAAGGTCCACGTGGAGGATCGGGGTCGCTGCTCTGGTCAGAATTTTGCGCCGCAACGACTGCAGATTTCTCCCGGGATTTAAACAAAGAGGTCATTGCATTTTCTTAGTAATACACCATGCTTTTATTTTGTGTGTGAAAAATTTCTTTTTAATTAATCAACTGCAAACCAGCGAGCGGTCTCCGCTCCTCACAATCTTCACCTCACCCGTCGGCTGTCGCTCCGGAGACGGGGGCGGCACTGGTCGCCTAGCTGTTTGGTGACTCTGATCCTGCACGCCCACTCAACATGTGTGCTGTAGTGTATCTAATGTGGGGAAAATTTAATAATGACATGTATTTGCGTCTGATGCAAGGATGAGAGGAGATACAAGCAGTACGATGCGCGGATTAGTGGGCCAAACTTTTTTGTTGAGTACGTCCTCCATTTTCTCTTGTTCCTAACGCTGTATATTTTACTGGCTTTTGCAACTTACCACCCTCACTTTTTTTTTTGTTTAGACCAGTGTTTCGTCAGCATGGACTTTCAAGCTTTCTGTTCTCTTCCTTTGCTGAACCGGCACAGCATGTAATTTTAGTTTTCTTATAAAAAACATGTAATTTTGGTTTTTTATGGACGCCGACGTGAGATAAGAGTGGACAGTTCTTCGCGGGGTAGATTGGTCAACCCGGTCTGCTCATCTCATCTGCTGCTCCACGGCCTACCCAGGGCAGAGCTGTCGGGTACTGGCGCGCGTCAAGCCACGCGGTAACGGCCGGTGTGGCATGGCAGGTGGTGAATCGCTGGAAACACCGACCCAAAACATCACCGCTCACCACACAACAGCCCCACCTGCACCTGCGACCGCGATTGACCCACCCGCAGGTGGGCCCAGCTATGTACTGTCTGCGGTCCTGCCTGTCAGACCCGATAAGGTTACCGTGCCGTTGCCGTAGAAAGTGTTTTTTTTTCTACAGCAGTGCTGAATCTGAACCAGGTCAGATTCCACCATAACAGGCTTCAAAAAAAAATCTAATCGGTCTTGGATATGAACTGACACGCCGCGACTGACTGAGAGGGTTCATTCCACTTCCTAAACATGAGTAGTAGATTATTTTATTCTATTCTGGGGTAGGAGTACTTATTTTCTCGGAGGAAAGAAACAATATGGCCCTGCCGATGCAACAGCGACGTCCTCCGTCCTCCGCGGCGGCGTCCAGCAGCGAGCTGATTTCCACGCAAGAGCAAGATTAATTGAATTCGTTCCCCACGATTCTCGGCCGTGTCTCCCTCACCGAACTTTTGTTGGGATTCCATGGAATCGCCGGCCGGCCGGTCGCCAGAGAGACACGGTGGCTACACTGAACAGACGATAGACGATGAGCAGCGACCGCGACGGCGACGGCGGCGTTGCGCGCACGCGTGAGGACGGACGGGGCGGGAGGAGGGACGTGCGCCGTATCGTCTCCGGTGGCTTTTTGTGCCCGTGTCGCTGTCCCGCGTCGTCACGTCGCCGGCCCCGTCATTCGCGGAATCTGTCAGTCGGCGTCGATCCGGCCCAGCACGTCCACACTGCTCGGCTTCCTTCCTGCACAGTATTCTAGCCTGGTACACAAATATAAGACATTTTGGTTTATTTTAAGCTAAAGTAGTTCAAATTTGATCAACTTTATAGAAAAAAATAATAATATTTTAAAAGTCAAATAAGAATAAGTAGATATATTATAAAATATATTTTCATAATTTACTTAGATGTTAATATTTTTCTCTATAAATTTGGTTAAAGTTAGACTACTTTAATTTATAACAAAGCAAAATATCTTACATTTCTGGACGGAAGTAAATTCTTGCTCCATGATTCTCTCTCTCTCGCGATCGACAAATCCGAAAATGTTCGGTGGGGGAAATGTTTTTTTTTGTTTTGTTTTGGCCTGGTCCTAGACTAGCTTATTGCAAGTTGCGATGCTTCATGATCATTGATTGATTGGTCTGAATTAAGATGGTCTCCCCCTCCCGTTGCTTGCATTGGCACGCACGGTTTCTTCTTTTAACCGCTTGCTTGGTGCACGGCTTTGGCAGCGAGAGGCTTCAGTTTCCTCTTTAGTTCCATGCATGCGCACGCAACATTCCCTTACCACGCGCGCAGTAGCTGTAGGTTCCAGTGTGCTTATTATGCGCTTTGCAGCGGGTGATGAAAGAGGTCATAAGAGCTAACTCGGCAGGATCGGTCATGCGCGTGCGGCTCTGCAGTACTACCTTTGGTTGCAGGGGCACGAGCAGCTGCAAGCGGCAGCACTGTACTTGCCGCGCGGCCCCATCTCTCTCTGATCTTATCTTTCCCCACGAGGGCATCCGATCAAAAGAATCGAAAGGCAGTGGCTGCGCGGAGAGATCATGAGCACACCATTGACGCGCGCGCGGGAGCTTGGATGCAGGTGATCCACTTGCACATGTAATCTGTGCGAATTCTCCCAGTCCCGGCGGCGCCACAGATCAGCTGTAGGTCGTCTCTAGCTTTTGGAGTTTTCTTTCTGTTTTAGGACGAACGATATGCATGCATGGCCATAGGATGCATATGCAGGACATATTCTGAGTCACCTACCTACCAAGCTTTAGCTTTGTAGCCAATCAAGCTGAAAGCCGTGGCAAGACGGAGATTATATATATATATATATATATATATATATATATATAACGAAAAGGAGATCGAGCATACATCATGGATGGCCAATGGCCATGGCCTCTCAGACTATCAGAGCATGAGATGACAGGGCAGGAGGACCCAGGTGAAGCCAGAGTGCATATGAGAACATGATCCCAAAGCCAGCCAGTGTGTGTGCATGCATGTACTTTGCCCTTTTGGCGCCTGTCGCGTGGGCCCCCGATAGCTCACCTCGGCTTTGTGTTGAGCACTCGTGGTCGGCCCCAATGGTAATGCCCGGCTAGCTTAAAAGCAAGTGATGATCTGAAAACATGTATGTACGCCAAAAGAAGAGTACTACTAGCTGCGAATAAAACTGACTGAGAATCCGGCCATCATTCCCTGCATGTCTTTTTCAGTTTTTCCATGGGGGCCACCCACGCACTCATTCCGCTCGCCATCCATTCATCACGGCCTCACCGGTGGCTACGCTTAGCTTGGCTTTCTGTGCAAGTTTCCCGGTGCCCATGCATGCACGATCTCTTTGGTTTTGGAATCCAAGGATGAAGGCATGAAGCGAAGAAGAACACAATGTTCAACGAGAAACGCAGGACATGTATGTAGTAGTCTTCTAGTAGATTAAGCAATGTATTATGAAATGAAAAGAGATGGCGTGCCTAACGTGTCCTGATGATGATGAGCTCTGAATGCGATCAAGGACTCTCGTACATGTTTGGGCTTGGCTAGTGATGACTGATGAGTGTCGAGAAGATCGTAACAGGGTTTATGAGTCTTCTCTTGAGTCGCATGCACTTGCATGATACGAGTGTGTAGGACTGTACTAGAGAGAGGTGTTTACAGTCATCAGGTCCCCTCTTCGTTCCTCCAATATTCATCAGTTGAGCAGTCCATTTGTGTCGGATGTACACAGCTGGCTTGGCAATTAAATCTCTTATCCTGTCTCTTTATTTAATTAATTTCCTTCAGGAAAATGACTTCAGCACATGAGAAGGAAGAACATGGACCGAAGTCTTCATCAAGGTTTTAAAGTCGAGTAATGATCCAGAAACATACGGAGCACAACTTTTAAACAATACGGATTAAAGGCGAGAGCGAACGCTGATGTAAAAACTGACGGAATACTGCAGAATTGTGGCGAAGCTCATGATGAAACTGGTGCATCAGCGGTAAACTGAAAAACAATCACTTTTTATGGATCAAATTAAGTCTCAATTAGAGGGGCAGAAACATGCTGTTTTTATTGTATAATGTATACTATATATAATCATGATGGTCATGTGGGACAATTAGTTTAGGAACGAAGCTAGCCGCAGGGGTTGCGCCGCTCGCTGCGTGCGTGCAGATTATTAGGCGTCGGTCGGTCGGGTTGGCGGATTACATCATGATCCATCGATGACGGCCGCCCGCGGAGCAGCCTGCTAACTACTAGCTAGGCGAGCGAGGATTGTTATGGATTGGCCTATATCCTTTGACTGCACGGTACGTGATCTGAACGAAGTGCTTAGTATATTCAGGTTTGTCACGCCACCAACAACCGATCGCACATCATCATTAAGTCGTTGCAAACTATGATCGATGACTGACTGCAAAGGAGTTTGCAGTTTTGTCACATTTGGTGTCGTCCTTACTAGCTGCTGCGTCCGTTGCCATGAAGGCAAATAAAGGTTGGAGTGTTGGACTGGATCGATGTGATTGGTTTAGCCCTTTAATTTGCTGGATGGAGCTGCGTCGTACGTCCTGCTCTTGTTTTCATCAGTAAAGTAACTGCTGGCAGATCTCTGCTGGCACTGTTCACGGAGATGAAGGGCTTCACATGCGCGCGTTGAGTGTTTTGATTGTTGTTAAGTGATCGAATCCTCGCTCCCTAGCCGACGGTTTCGAAAGATTCAGAGTATACAGCTTACCTGAAACTACACGAGCATGTCCTTAGTCCTTACTCTGCTGTAAAAACTAACAGAGCGTGCCCTACCTACCATTTCGAAAGATTCAGACTATCTCTGTACTGCTGCTACTGCTGAATTATGGTAATGCTCGAGTGATCAATAGTGCACTGCATAAATGCACTATTATTTATAATCCATCCATGATCCGTTGTTGAGATTTGAGAATGAGCTGATCGAATGGCCGGCGCCGTATGGTTCTGTCGCACCGTGCAGGTAGCGATCCATCTTTGTTGAGCTGGTCACTGTGCATCTCGCGGTTGGGTTGGGCGTGGGGCCCGGATGGCAGGGAATGGAGCGGCTGATGCTGCCGCCTGGTGGGGAAGAGTAGCCAAGTGGGGAAGGGGGCTACGCGTAGCGCCGTAGCCTACGCAGCACAGTACACACAGCAGCTTTTTCTTTGAGCATGATCATGAGATTATATTACTCAGCAGCAGGGTTACAATCTGAATCGGCCACTCCCATTAAGCAAGTTGGGAATGTCTCCGATCAGGTGCTTACCGGAGATGTCAACGACGCCAGTTTTGCACACATGTGAGCTGGCTCGTTGCCTTCCCGGTGTACAAATGAAATTTTAAAAGAGGTACAAACCCTGCCCATCTCTCTAATCTCATGCCAAAGCCCTGCAATTGGGCTTCGTTCACCTGCCTCCGAGCGCAGAAGCTTCAACAGAGACAAGTTGTCCAGCTCCAATTCTATCTTATCGTAGCCACAAGTTCGCGCCATCAGCAAACCGTCTCTTGCCGCTACTGCCTCTGCTGTCAGCACATCAGGCATGTGTTCAAGGTACCTTGCCGACACCCTCAGCGGCCTTCCTTCATCATCCCTGATCACAGCTCCCCCAGGCCCCCGAATGTGATTTCAAAATGAATGAGGCATCTGTGTTCACCTTCATCCATCCCGGATCTGGTTTCTTCCAAACCCCCATTTGCCGAGTATGCTCCATCTTCTGGTTGGTGCCCAAACATAGCAAGTCCTCCACCATCGCGGCAATATGTTTTGCTGCCGCCACTGGATTCCAGTTATTTCTCCCGTGCCTCCGCGCATTGCGACCCGACCATAGAGATCAAGCTCCACAAACGAACAGAGCTGCCTTGTCTTGCGAACATACATCTCCAGAAATAAGGTACCTCGTCCATGTGGCCGGGTGCAGGTCAGGTAACTTGCAGCCCGTAATCTCCCTAACCTCCTGCCAAAAACGGTGTGCTATAGTGCAACCGAGTACCACATGGTACAGGGATTCACCCGACTCACCACATGCTTCGCAGTAGTCCTCTTGCGCTACATGTCTTCTCTTAAGCTCCGTCTTAGCTGGAAGGAAATTATTTAGAGCTCTCCACCAGAAGATCCAAACTTTTGGTGGCACTTTCAATTTCCACACCTTCTTTCACCAATTCACATTCTCTGATGATCCTGATTCACCCATCTCAAAATCCTCCTTCCGATCACTTTCCTGCTTGAGTAATCTATAGCAAGATCTCACTGAATATTGGCCATTCCTCTCGAATGCCCAAGCTGTTAAATCCTCATTCATCCGCACACCAGACTTTAGCTTGAGGATCTCCTCAGCATCTAGAGCACTGAAAGAGTCCCGAACTAGGTGTACATTCCACTGTTGCGTTCCCGGCACAAACAGCTCGCACACCTTTTCAGCTTGCACCTCCGGAAGGCGTACAAGTGGCCTCATCGTTGCAGTGCCTCCAATCCAATTGTCCGACCAGATATTAATTGTGTCACCTGGTCCAACTCTCTTGATCAAGCCTTTTTGTAAAGCTTGGCGACCAAACAGAATTGCACGCCAAGTTTCCGAGCTTTTCTTCTTTCTTGTTGCCTCTAGAAAACTGCATGAAGGGTAGTACTTTCCTTTCAGCACCTTTGCACACAGAGATTCCGGCCTCATCACCAGGCGCCAGCCCTGTTTGCCCAACATTGCTTGATTGAACAGCGGTAGGTTATGAAAGCCCATTCCTCCATCTCCTTTTGCTCTTGTAAGTTTTGACTGCCGCTGCCAGTGAATCTTGTGATTATCAATTGAACCACCCCACCAGTAGTTAGAGATATATTGCTTCATCTTAAGTTGGAACTGCTTGCGTGTTCACTTTGATTAGTACCTCTCGGCGGGCACAACTAAGCAAGCACCCACCCCAGCCGTGAATGAAACCTCCGATACGGTTAGCCACATAATCAAAGGTGCCATCAGAAACTTTTCCCACCGCCTTGGGAGTCCCAAATATCTTTCACCGAGTGCTTCATTAGGAATTTGCAAGGCATCGTGCACTTCCTGTTTAGCCTCTTGAGCACAATTCCCACTAAAATATACAGCTGATTTATCTTTGTTAACCAGCTGTCCCGATCCTCTATTATAAAGGTTGAGAATCTCAGAAATTCTATCTGCCCCTCTTTTTGATGCTTGCGCGACGATCAAGCAGTCGTTAGCAAAGAGGAGATGAGAAATCCATGGAGAATGTCTGCTTACCCTTATACCCCTGGAAATAAATTGTGGACCTCTAGCTTTGAGCATGCAGGTCAAACCTTCCGAGCAGAGCAAGAACAAATATGGGGATAAAGGATTTCCCTGTCGAATTCCCCGTGTAGGTTTGAAAGCCGGTGATAGCACCCCATTGACCCTAACCGAGAAGCTCACTGAGGAGACGCACTTCATCACCAAACTGCACCATGACTCTGGAAAACCCAGTACAAACAGCAGCTGCTGCGGCACACGGCGGCCTCCTCTTGTCTCGTTTTACGGGCGCGCGCGGGCGTCAGGGTCGGGGCCCACGCACGGTCTGAGTCCCCGCCTGACTGCCGGTACACTAGACCCATGTGCCCCTGCTCCATTCCAAAATCCAATCCGGTGCGGGCCTGACTCGTGGGGCCGCCCCAGCCATGGGCCGCCGCTCCCCTAGGAGGCCCCACCCGTTGGTACCTGGAGACGCTGAGACGGTAGTTGACATTTTCACGTCCCGGACAGAGCCCCACCTGTCAGTGGCTCGTCGAACATGTACAGGTCCTGTCTAGTAGTACGTGATGGCATTTGAAGCGACTTTACTCACGTTGATTGATGATGCATCAGTAATTAACCCCCCAACGAAATCACGAGCGTACGTGCAAAATCACTGAACGGACCACGAGCGGCGAGCGGCGAGGTACCGGTAGTACTTGCGTCCGCCTCGTCAGCTCTGATCATCAAGCCCCAATTCTTACCGATCTGATTTGGCAGCAGTCGGGCAACCGACCATCGGCG
The DNA here is from genome assembly GCA_032594955.1 of Panicum miliaceum. NCBI lineage: Eukaryota > Viridiplantae > Streptophyta > Magnoliopsida > Poales > Poaceae > Panicum > Panicum miliaceum. The sequence continues at coordinate 2,104,091 of CM064060.1, read as the reverse complement.
GCCGATGGTGCAGCAGGGACAGACAGACAGGCGGACGGATTTTCTCGGACGGTGACGCGGGCCCACGAGCGGGGCTCGAGTGACGTCTGGCTTGACACAGCTGCCTGCCTGCGCCGCGTCACGTGGCGTAATCATGCCGTTGGCAGCGTGGCGCCACCACCAGCCATGTCGCGTGGCGGCCGCGCGCACGGGCGGCCGTGGCCGGAAGCGGGGTTTCGAGAGCCTCTGGCTTTGGCTTGTCCAACACGGTCAGTGTGAACCGAGCGAGACTTGGGAATGGAAACACGGGAGGGAGGGACGACAGGATCATGGTGTGTATCTCGCTTTCCTTGCGTCTCGCTCCTCTCATCGCCTGGCACGCAGCGCCTCCTTTACTTTTCGTTCTCTTCGCTTTACACAGCGATCAGATACGAGCAACTGCCAAAAAGGTGCGGAGTTAGTTGTTGGTCAGTTGGATTGGATATACTTGATGGATTCACTTTGCAGTCAGAGGCTTAATTGGCACGTCATGGCGTAAAAGTTGGAATAGATCGATCAGTGATCATCATGGAGCATGGAGCGGCAGGTGTTGCACGGAACAGTGCTCGTGTCAGAGTTCGCTCACGCCCACACCCTGAATCTCAGAATCTGACCAGACGGTGAACGCAGGCAGAGTCTGGCACACGAGCACGGAGGAGCACCTGCACAACTTTTCAGAGGCCCATATCGCTGGGTCACCACACATACATCTTCCGGTGCTTGCTCTAACGAACCAGACAAAGATACCCAACAGTGCCTCGTCCTCCACTTCCAGACAGCACAACACCGTGCAAAGTGCAAAAGTTTCGGCCGCCGTCGGTACAATTATATGCACACATCTTCACCAAGACAATCTCTGAACTCCTAAACGTCCTCTCTGCTTGATTCAACCAACACTCTCTACACTTCTACAACAAAATGGTACAGCTAACGGGCGCCTGCCACCACTGGTCCTTGTTCGACGACCTGACGGCGTGATTCAGGTAGAGGAGCCACTTCAGAGACGTCTGGCCGGGGGTCCAATTCCGTGGCTGAATGCAGTTTCCTGGACAAGGTCCGTCTGATAAGCAGGCTCTATACCTTCTTGAAGAATGACATGATGCTCCCTTGCTTGGAGCCAGCCTTCGCAGGTTTCTTGCTGCCTGCTGCCTTGCTTGGAGCTTTGCTCTTGTCTGAGTTTACTGCTGGCTGTGGCTTGCTTGGAAGGGTTGCCCTGACAGAAAATTGGAGGTTAAAGAGGCACATCAGTAGGTTTTAGCAGGGCAGTGAAACCGAAAATGGATGCTCTAGAACAAGCTATCTCATAATATGATGATCATCAACAAAAGATGAAAAACAGGTCAGGGAGGTGCTGCTCTTAAACTGCATCTCTACCAGTATTTATATATGTATCCATATTAAGGAATTTCAAGAACCTAAAAGATCTAAGGAAAACAGACTGGTAGATGCTTTTCCCTGACAGGTTAAACAATCACAATCAGTTGCATCAAGTACAGCAGAAAATGGATAAGAATTCAGGTTTCTGAGAAATAAGACTGAATGATCAGCAATCAACTGATGGGTAACATCTCACTTCAGGCATATATCATAATATGATGATGAGCATCAACTGAATGATTCAGGTAACATATTGCTTCAATCATCAAATTAAGTTACCACAAAGCATTGGCATTTAATACTATTACGTTATGCAAGAACTGCTGGTTGCCATCTAAGATGTGGACACGTCCCTTGTTTAGGTTTCAAATTTCCCAGGCAGTAAAATTTCTCTCCATTTAGACCTAAAAAGCTGTAGCATTTTAACAAAGCGAACTACGATAGGATAAAGAGAACACTTTGCAGATTTTTCTCTGCTAGTTTGCGGGTCACCAGCCAAACAAATCGCTAGCTAACAGGACTTCAAAATTGATGTTAATGCGACTTTGGGTAAACAAGTGTCTTTATAGAACTTTAGAATTTTTAGAATTACTCTTATATGGGTAGAATGTTAAAATCAACATGCAATTTTCCTTTTGCTCCTGATGACCATGACAAGAAAGTTAAACAATATTTGCTTCACTTCCAGTATCAACTGCGCTTGTACGGTTTCAAGTATAAACATGCAGACATAATTTTGTAGATCAGGATTATCATGGAAGTTCACATGTTACAAAATAAAAACACGTGTAGTACCCGCTTGCAGCAGTAGTGGTCACATTCTTCTCTGTTTTGTCACCTGCAGAAGCTTCACCCTCCCAAACAAATTCAGTAACTGAAAGGGTTATAAGAAATTATAAGCAAAACTTCAACAGGTTTAGAATCATGAATCATGCTGTCAAATGAGAAAGCAGATGAGATAATCAGCAAAAGATAAGTGATATCAATAACATAAATCATTGGCACATATAAGAAAATGTGGACTTCATATTCATGCAACCAGACTAAAATAAAAGAAACTAGATCACCTAAAAAACATTCCAACGTTCTGATACTACAGCATTTGACTATAGCTTGTCAAAATTATTATTCTCTTAGCAGATTTGCCAAAATTATTTTGCACCAGGTCAACATTTTAACACAGCATGTCAGCAGAATCATTATGTGCAGCATTGGAGTTTCCTTTTTCATTGCTGTGTTCGCTTTTGCAGTTGCCAGTAAGCATAAGAAAAGAAAAGAAAGACTTAGTATGCCTAGTGTCTTTTACAGAGCTCAGAATAAATACCTTCTCTTCCTCGCTCATCTATACGTGTCTTCAAAACCTTTCTTCTCTTTGGTGAGGTGGAAGCAGGCTCAGCTGTGGAATCCTGCTTATTACCATTGACTGGAGGATCACTGCTCTTTTCCTTTAAAGTAATCCCAGAATGGTTCATAGTATTGACACTTGTAGTTTTACATTCAGAAGTGAACTCAGAATCCAACCCCCTTGAACAATCTTTCACATTGTGTGGTAAATCATCTTCATTTTCTGAGTTCTTTGGATTTGCTTCAGTGTCTTCAGCAGTTTCGGTAACAGGGTCTGGGGCATGCTGTTTTGGTAGCTCAGGAGATGCAATGCGTATAATGCTGTCATTTTCCTCATCATCTGAAAAATCAAATACCGCTCTTCTCTTTTTGTTATTTGCACTGCTAGAGCCCCTCTTGTACTTTATTCCCTGTTCATCATCGCTGCTATCTGCATCTGCCTCTTCCTTTGCACATATTTGTGCATCAGCAGTAGCTGCAAATATTAACAGAGTGAGACATACAGTAGTACGCTACAAAGAGTATACAGGACTACAAGAGTGCTGGTAGTAGTCCACAAGAAAGTAAAGCAAAATAATTAAATATGAACATTTGTGGGACAATACCTGCAACACTTGCTACAGCTGTAGAATTAGTGGTAGCTGGAGGCTTCGGTTTTGCTGATGCACGGCCCCACATGTTAGCCAGTGATCCATCATTACCTGGAATGGCCTTGCCGTTCTGGGCTTTATTTTTGTTAGCATGGGCAGAAACTGATGGTTCTTTGACAACAGGAGCATTGCCAGCTTTGTCAAATACTGTGGAATTATCCTTCTCAGACTTATTGCCTGCTCCCTGCTTTGGACTAGACAGTGCAGACAAATCTTGTTGCCGAGCAGTAACAAACTGCTCCTTTGGAGCAATACTAGGTTTTGACTGTGCAGCTGCCCCAACACTATTTATGGGCTTTGGTGGCAATGAACTCACATGCTTCCCACTGGATGTTCGCATGACAAAAGAATTCAAAACACCACAAAACCTGTGCATAATTGAGAATAGTAATCAGGGATAAAAGTAACATGCACGCAAAGTTCGTATCAGGATGTTATCTTTGACAATTTTTGCTATTTCATGTAATACTCTATCACCATCTCTTTGTGTGTTTAGTTATGTATTATTCTCATCTGGTGATGTCTTCCCTTACAATTCCTTTCTAGGTATGCCTACTTGAAACTTGGGAGGGAAACCAAGGGGGACTGAGAAAACAATACCTATTATCTCTCAAACAGTTCTCTTCATCAAAAGGCTGGTTAAAAAGTTCTTCTGCCTGCACAAATTCAGGATTCCAAAGTACAGCGGTATCTTTTGGGATACTAGCCTGGATACTGTAGACCTGAACCGAACAAGAATCTTTAAATGCTTGTCTTGCTTCTGCATGGAACAAAGATATCAACAATTAAGGTAAGAAGTTCGACATCACAAAACACGGCATATAACTGCTAACTGGGGAGTGAAGAGACAGAAAACATTTCAGGTCCAATTTTCAAGATATTTATCTTGGAGGGGAGGCAATAATTTTGGAAGTTTACTGTAAGTAAGAATAGAAAGCCATGCATTACCTTCAAGTTTTGGGCCTGAAGTGAGTTTTACACAATAATTTTGGGGGTTGTTCTTCAGCCACCCCGAAACACTGTAAATCACTTGGAGGTCGGTTCCATTCTTGTTGACAAACTCCTGAAGCAACCTGAATGAGATTCACAAATTGCACAACTCATGCTCATGGTATTACAATTTTCCAGGGCAAATGCCATAAGGCTTATATGTTACCTCTTGGCATCATTTGATGATACAGAGAAGTTCCGACTAAGCCATTTATACGAAATCTGTTATGGAAGCACAAATAAAATGTTGGAACATTGGAACGGGGAAAACAACTACAGCAACAAAATAGAAGAATGGATAGAAACCAGACTAGTAAGAAACAACTCAAGTGGCAAAGGCATATCACTGATTCATCATATTGAGTTCGAGGAACACAGTGCGCTTTAATCACTCCAAACCGTGGATAAACTCATCAAACATAGATATCTCATGCCCTTTCATCATTCAATTTACATGACAATGCATCTGCAGGTTTCAGTAAGGAATTGTAGTATATCATATCTTACTCCTAAAACAAAAATGAATCAAACTACGTAGATATGTATACAGGAGCCAAGCACCAAGGAAACTGGTGTCATTTTTTCTTTATTGTTTAATTTTATTCTAAGAACGAAGAGCGCACTTCATCAACAGATATGCAGGAACCAATGCGATTTTGTGCTATTTCCCACAGAATCAGACGGTGATAACCAGACCTAACCACAAGAGCACAGTAGAAGTCAACAAAATCATCAGAAATCAACGATACAGCTAGCCCCCAACCGTAGGAATCAACGAAACAGCTTAGCCACGCGCGCCGCGAGATGGAGAGGAGAATCTAGAGCGGGGATCGGTTCCATCACTCACCACGCGAAGCGGGTCGGAGAAGAGGGCGTGGATCTGGGGCAGCAGGTCGAGCAGCGACTGGGCCATCCTCCCGCGCCGGAAGGTCCTAGAACCCTCCGCGGCTAGGGCTTTCCGAACCGGGGGGGAAGACGAAGGGCTCGAGAACCCGCGGGACTAGGGTTTCGGATCAGGGGAAGGGAACAGCCGTGAGGACGGAGCCCGCGCGCGGGATTTGGATTGGAGCCGAGCCACCGGCGGCGGTTTTCCCGCCTCTCTAATTTCCTGGCGGCTGTAGATAGCGCGCGCACCGGGAAGGCCACGGCCCCAGGAATCAGATCCTACCGGCGGCCCTGCGGTCTGGTGCACGACGGGCGGCTGCGCAGGCTGACGCGAAGGCCCGGGCCGCCGCAACGGCCTTGGGTCCACGTGGAACAAGTGCACGGGGCTGACACGGCGGACGACGTCGGAGAGAGGGAGCCAGCACAACGCAGCCCACGAAAAAAAAAGAACCGGGCCTCGTTCGGAGTTAAGCCGGGGTATGGCCGGCCCATCCGTGGGCACCTGGCCTGAGGACCGTTCGTTTCCCTGGCAGGCGGGCCACTCCTGTCATTGGGTAGGGTCCTCATGATGGCACCGGAGACAGAGGCGGTTTATCGTTGGGTGGCCCACGCATCAGCGAGGCACCTTTCGTTTCAGGCAGGCAGCGGCCATTGCTCTACCGCGGCGGCCCGGAACTCCGACTAGCCACCGGCCACGCCCGTTCGCTTCTGTGCGTGGACTTCGACAAGTGATATTTTTAATGATGCCACGCGTTGCAACTCGCAATCGATCTGCAAGCGCGTGGTAATTACTTGCATCACTCGCAATCAATCTGCTACGACCGGCTGTACAGTATTATTTCAGAAGTGCCTCATCGAAAGATAAATCAAGCTGTACAATTTTTAAATATTTATTTGATGATTTGATTTCAGAGAGAGATTTGATTGGTGTTCTTCAAAGGTTATGTATGATACAAAGATGCCAACAAAAGAGGCGATGACTAAGGCTCTGTTTACTTCCTCCTTTGAATTTTTTTTAAAGAAAATCTTATTATTTAGAAATATTAAATAAAATCTATTTATAAAATTTTTTACGCGGATGGGTTGTAAATCGCGAGACGAATCTAATGAGATATATTAATTTATGATTAGCGAATGGTTATTGTAGCATCAGTGTTGCGAATCATGCATTAAGTAGGCTCATTAGATTCGTCTCGCGATTCACAACTCATCTGTGTAAAAAATTTTATAAACAGATTTAATTTAATATTTTTAAATAATAAGATTCTCTTTAATGTGATGGGGTGTAAAAGTTTTTAGGAGAAATCTAAACACAACCTAGTCTAAATGCTGCTCCTGCCCGTCCTCCTCGAGGAGCTTGAGGTAGTTCTCCTCCTCCTCTTCGTCGTACTCCTCGAGGAGCTTAAGGTAGTCGCCGATCTCGAGGATGAGGCCGTCGGGCGGCGGCCACTTCCTAGCGACCCTAGCGAGGCGCTTCTGCCACTCATTGTCCTGGTCGTACCTGTGGAGCTTCCCCGCATGGCGGTACTTGTCCTCCACCTCGTCCTCGGTCATGGTGTCGTATGCGTCCGCGATCGCCTGCCACACGAACAGGTGCACCTCCGCCCTCCTTCACTCCCGCAGCGTCAACTCCCGCAACATCTTCCCCAGCGGAGCCGATCGGCTACGGCACTTCGCCAGCTGCTTTCCCTCGGCGGCGACCCAGCCCCGCTCGTCCGTAGCGCTTCCTAGCTCCATCGCCGATCTCTCTCTCTCTCTCCCTCCCCCTCCCGTCTCTCTCTCCTCTGTCTTTCATAGGATCGCCCTGTAGAATTTATAGACTCCAACCAAGCCCGGCCCTCCAGTCCCCCGCCCTTCTCGGACTCGAAACAACGAAGAGGCAGCTTGCCTAATAATCGAGACACAATTGGAGAGGCTGGGCCGACCTGACCTGTGCGGGCAAAGAAGCAGGCCTGTTTGGTCGGCCCAGCATGACCTCCGCGCGATCCACTACTTTATGATGCAAAATTAGACGCTTCAGAATCTTTTGATTCAGCAGTTCATCAAGCGCTTCAACTTGCATTTGAACCCAAAATTTTTATACATCGTTTTCACAACGTCTCGCATACCCTCTAGCAAAAGTTCAGCAAGCCAAACAAAAAGGTGTTCCCTGCAAGTGGTCCCAACATAAAAACGATAATAATTTTATAGGTTCTAAGCGTTGGGTGGCTGAATCTCAACACAACACACGTTCACTAGCGCCCCCAAACAAAAAGAATATTTTATAGGTCCAGAGCCCTGAGATGGTCGAATCGGCATCACCACACACATTCACCACAACGTGTTCCTTGCAAATGCTCGCCACACCCATTGCACTCAGGCTTGTTCATCAGGGGCAGGGGACGGTAAAGAATCTTCAAGGATCAGCTTCACGTCTTTCGTCTGCAAGAGGGGAAAACGATGGATCAGCATATTGACCTTTTATCAATAAGAAGATGGTTCAGAATATACAGCATCAGAAAGGCATAACATAAGGCATAACATACCAGTTGACAGTCTTTCAGCTACCGAATTCAGATACAGCACTTGTTTTCCGAGCTTTTTTCGACATCGGCCATTGCCCTCCTCGTGAATTTTCCTCTCAGTTGCTTTGATGCTTTTTTATTCCAGCCTTTTCTTCACTGTAGGATTACAACATCGGAGAAGCTTCGACTATCAAGGAAGGAGGTTTGGCAGGCTGGCACTAGTACCATCTTGAGAGAGCAGGGTCCTGGTCCACTTCTATAGGTGATCTTTCCCTTGAAGGTGTTGTGTAAAATTACCAAATTAGATTTGTAGTAGAATGTTCTTCTAACAATGTCTTATATTGAGAAATCGACCTCCAACAAAAGTAGTGTGCTACCACTTCTTCCGTGGACCCTATACCCACACTATATCAAGAAGATCTTTACCTAGATATCAATACGGGAGACCAATTCTATACGGGGACTCAACTCTTTATTCACCATAAATTAGTACAACATAAGACTCTTACACTCTTTATGTGGCTACCCTATCATGACACAACTACACTATATAGCTATCATACCATACTCTTACTTGAGACCTCATATGCCATGGTATGGCAAGAGAGAGAAGAGCACCCCTATTTATATGACTCCATGGCTCATGTGGTTTTGCCATGTGTCTATCTTCTACACACTTTTTTTTTATAAAATATCTAACTTTAGAATTTTTCTCATGCTTATCTAACCATACAAATATATAGTTTCTAGAGTATTCCACAATTCACCATGCTTCATGTATAGTCTCAAATCTTCTAGAAGCTTCTCACAAGTATGTATTGTTATTTTTAATATTTTATATTGACAAGGGAAGCTATATTTATACCTTGGATGGCTCTAGCCTTTCTCGGTTTACAGGGTATGCTCTGACTCTTTGCCTCCTTGCATTATTTGTTCGCACTTCAATTCTTCATCAATACCGACCTTGAGTTGACCTGGCCTGCAACCGAAGTACACTCACAATTGCTAAAATTGACACGCTATGCAACGATCAATTGACATGCCTGTTGTATAGAGCGATATTAACATGACCAAGCATTTTAGGCATGTATACAAAAAATATTAAACAGACTAGGCATAGAGGATTGAGATACACAAAAAGAAAATAAGCTTAGGACATAATTTTGCTTTCTATGTTAAAATTGTAGAGGATTTAGTCAGTCCAGAAAAAAGGAAATAAGACACAAAAATATTAGCCTAATGCTCAAGTTCATTTTAATAATTCTTTTGCTCTCAGATTCCAAATTACGGGTTACCGGAGAAGAAACTACAATACTAGAGCCAGAAATTGGTTAAATATCCAATAAATTAAGGTTTTAAACTATCACTTTAAAGTCATACAAAACATGATGGGAACGGGGATCCCAATCTTTCGTCAGGTGAATATAAGTTCGTCAGGCCAATCTTTCCTCTAGTTATCAACCGAGTCACTAAACTTGTTGACCTCGTCAATAAGGCTAATCCCTGCCTGCGAAACGAAGAACACAAGCAAGAACTTGAAAATATGCTTAATTGAAAGTGACAAACTGCATGCAAATGCATGATTAAGTTCACGAAGTTGGGTTTCACAACCGAAGACGGCGATTGTTTGAAGACAGATTGATCTAAAGCAAAACCCAAACAGAATGAGCGGCGTCTGTTTAAGAAGACTCTAGGGTCGTGCAAGACCCCTAGATGCACCCCTAATGGGCTCCAACACGATACACGATCCAAAGACCAAAATACGGTGGCGCAGCACCGAGACAGATTCTGAATGTCAACTTCCTTTAACGATTCTTTGGATGAATTTGGGCCTGAAACCAGAGCTATTGGAACCGTCATCTTCTTAAGTTTCTGTACATACAAAGAACGCCCAAATCCAAACCCGTATGTGACCTGGGCGATCAGTTTAGCGCAGACTGACCCTGGACTCCGAAACAGTCCCGACACCGACTTGATTTGGACCTCCACATTGACTTGTACTCCCTTGCTGGTCTTCCATGCCTCCAAGCCCTTCCCTTAGTGTCTCCTGGTCCTCTCCTTGGTTCCTAGTCATAACATAATCATAAGGTAGCAATCTATTCTCAAAATCACAAAGGATGTGCTTAGGAATGAACTCACCTCTAAATTCAATTGTCGGACGCGAGCTCTTATGATTCGACATTGAATGCTCAGTGGAGGATTGTTGTGTTCGTCTGTACGAGTGATGTCCTCATCACAACACATACCATGAACTAGGGCTCACTGATCATACTAGCATTCATGCAGAATTCAGTCAAGCAGCATAGTTGATAACCGAATAATATATGATAAGAGGCAAGAACTATGGCATTGTAGTGTACTAGCAGAAATCTCAGGAAGTACTGAATAGAGGCAAGAACTATGGTATATTACTGTACTAATCAGTAGTCAATCTTGCAGAAATTACGATAAGAGGACATTGTTAGAACGACATGGCAATGCAGCAATTTGATGGATCCGAACTTGACCACGTTACCTCATGAATTTAACAGCACAGTAATCAAACGAACCTGAAGAAAGGGAAGGTGTCGAAGCGGCAGTAGAGCGCGCCGAGCCTGCCATCGTGTGCGTAGAGTTCCGCGAGCTGCTCCTTGATGCCGCTCTCGAGGTCGTAGCGCAACAAGAGGTTGTTCCTCTTGACCACAGGGATCTCGTGACCGTACACCACCGCCTCGTGCACGCGCTCCCACGGCGCCGCGGCGGCGTCCATCATCCACACTCCGTGCAGACCCTCGAGCTCGTGCGGTCTGCTCATCTTCTCGTCGCGGACGACGTCGAACGCACACAGCCGGATCCGCCCGCCGGTCGACCCCATGGACCGCCCCACGCGCGCGCTGGATCTCTTTGCCTCCGGGGGCTCAAGGACCACCGAGGCGCGGCTGCTGATGACGTCGTAGCGGATGAGGCGGGCAGGCGGCAGCGAAACCGGCTCTGCCAGTAGAAGCTCGTGCCGACGTGGATCCCCGGGGAGACGCCGCCGAGGCAGCGCGCCGCGCCATGCGCTCCGACGTCCTTCGTGTTCCACGTGCCGGTTTCGGAGGCGAACGTCTCCACGCGCACGCGGCGGCGCTTGATGGGGACGAGGAGCACTAATTTGAAGGAGAGCTCCCTGCTTGCCGCGTCGAGGTGGTACTGGAGCCCGGACGCCGTGTCGCGGACCGTCGGGATGATGGGAGGCGGGAGCGAGAGCCAGCGGTTGGCGGCCGGGTTGCGGCCCAGCAGCAGCCGGCCGTGCGACGCGACGAATGAAATGCCGAGCATAGGGACGGTTCGCTCGAAGAACGCTACGTAGTCTTGCAGGAGCGGGTCCGCAGCCGGTGCAGCAGTTTCCACATCCCCCTCCGCCGCTTGGTCCGACGAGACGGCCCCGCCGCCCACTGGCTGATCAGGAACTGCAGGGGCGCCGCCGTCGCGGACCTCATCAGGGTTCGGAGGCTTGGGGCCCTTGTCGCTGAATTTGTTGTTGACGAGGAGGTTGACGCCGAGGCGTTGGACCGGGTCGGTGGCGACGAGGGTCAGGTGGGTGTAGCCGACCCTTCGCCGCGGCTGGATGACGAGAGCGTCGGGGCCGCCGTCGGGGAGTGGCAGTGGCCGCGGCGAGAGGTGCTTGGCCAGGAACTTGGGCTCCTTCACGAACCGGCGCAGACCCTGGCATACGGCGGAGAGGCGGTACGCGTCCCTGGTGGGCAGCCAGAGCGCAATCACCGAGAGGACGTCGTAGTTGAGGTCCGTGACCGCGCGCGGAGGCGCCTCGTCCCCGTCCCCGGCCGTCGTGCTCGCCATGGCGCGGTGGTGCGACGAGGCGTGTTAATTTGGTGGTTCTCTGGTGATTCTTTGTCGTTATATGTAGTCTGCAGACGATGTGGCAGCTGGCAGGGGACAGCTGTTAAATTCCATCGGGTCGTGTGTTTTTGTTTGGACGGCTGAGATCGAGCGCTGTTGGATTATGACAGGCACTCTCATTCTCTCAACCGGAATTCAAATCACTCCAGAAGAAGTGAAAGAAAGAATCGGCAGTTAGATTCGCCTAAGCCCAACTTTATTACCATCATTGCTTCACTTGCATTAAGATGCAACGCTCGATTGCCCGATGCTAGCAATACAGACTATTTACCAATATTCTGACAAGATCAATTCTGAACCTCTGGTGCCAAGTTTGCTGCTGTATGAAAAAAAAAGATTCTTGAGAATAAAAATAAAGAAAGAAAAGACATTTCCACAGTGTAAGCCAAAAATCTACTATTTCCGTCAAGATGGTAAACGCACAAGCAGTAAGGATTAAGTATTAAGATGATATCCACAAACAATGATTAAGATGATAGTAGTGTACAGGGACCCAACTCGTACAGCAAAACCTAACAAAGCATTTGGTTTCTTCTAAAATAAATCCAACTCTATTCGGCTTGTCTATTCGGCTTGTCTGCTTTCGGCTTCTTTTAGCTTATTCTCTCTCACAGAATACTAGCCAAACAGAGAATTTGCTCGTGGTCTTCTTTTTTTAAAAAAAAACTCGTGCTCGAAAGAGGATCTAAACTCTTCTTGTGATTGCTTAGGAGGTGTGTCTTGGGCCTTGTTGATGATCACACCATCTTACTTGCCTTGGGACGTGATCAAGCACGATATGCACAGTGCACAAGCGAACGTTATCACGATCAACGCACCACCATTGCTTCCTGCCAATCTCCCTCTGGCTCCCTGCATTTTTTTGTTCTTTGAGATCTTCCTGCAGGCCTGAGACCAGGAACCAAATCAAAGCTTGATTCATTGCTGAATCTATAGTTCTATATAGACTCCTACAAAGACCTCTTACCCTTCTCGGACACGAGACGATTATTGAAGAGGCTTTGCCTCCGAGCCGTGAACTCGTGATCGAGGCGGAATCCGCTCCATCGTGTTGGGCAGGAGTTCATCTATAAATTCAACCGGGCATTGATCTTTTCTTTGCTTTTTCCCGTGACGAACAGCAATCCCAGAGTCATGGGCGATCGGGGCCGGGCCTTGCTGCCGTGCGGTCATCTTCGTCCTCGGTAAGAAGGGATTGGACGCCGCAGGAGCGGATGGCGGCGATGGTGTTCATCCGCAAGACGATCGAGAACGTGGAGACGTACATGGCGCTGACGGAGGCGGACGTGGAGGAGGAGTACCGCCGCGCCGGGAAGCTCCACAAGTACGAGCCGGCCAAGGAGCTGGACAAGCGCTTCGCCAGGATCATCAAGAAGTACCCGCCGCCACAAGGGCTCTTCATCCCCAACCTCGATAGGTACCTCAGCAGCCTCGACGACGACGACGACGAGTAGATCCGATGATGATGAGGGGACTGGGATCGTGGAGATTCAGCATCCGGGATGAAGACTTATCTTTACAGTATCGTGTAAGACAGTAAGAGTAGCAGTATCTATCCTTTCATCAGACTTTTAGTAGCAGTACATCATTGGGTTTTGTGGTTATCTGCCATGCGAACTCATCCGTGATAATGCTTGTATTAAATTAGTATGTTGCCCATGTTTGCATTCAACAAATTGGTACATGCGCTACTGAACAAGTTTTCGACACCATAATAAATTACACAAGTGGCAGGTCCTAAACATAAGAAACCTTCAGCCCTCCTTTTGGTCAGGTCCTAGGATATCTTTGTTTTGTAATAGCTCTAACTGATTTTTACAGCCCTCTCCCTGGTCCAAGGAGAAGTGCTGATTTGTAAATTGGACCATTCTTTTCCCTCTTAATATAAAGATACACAGCCCTCCTGCGTGTTCGAGGAAAAAAAAAAGAAACCTTCAGCCTTTTTTTTGAGAGAAAAACCGTCAGGCTTCAGCCCTTGATATAGGGCTTCTCTGGTTCTCCATGCCTGAACTGAAGAGTGTTCACGAGGAAAGGCCATTTTTCCCCTTTTTCATTTTTCTTGTGGGGTTCTGCTTATGCTAGGTGCACTATGCCATTATCTTGATGTCTGCACGATTCCTCGGTGATCTGAATCTCTTGCTGCTTCAGAAATTAGAAGCGGCTTCATTTGTTTAGCGTTCTACTCTGAAGTCTGATGGCCTTTTTCATGACCTGATGGCTGATGTGAGTTCTTCATGAGGAACACTGGGTTGACGATGCTATGTTTTCACTCGTAGCCACGCTTGCAGAATGCCTTTGCTATCTGCAGTCTGCAAATCAGAACCAAGCGAGTCTTGGGCGGGTTTATGGTGGTCTATACTTGGGATTGCAGAACTCTCTCTTGTCCATCGCCTCATCGGCAGAGTTTTACAGTAAACATTTCGTTCTAGGAAAAGGAGTTGACCCCCCATCAAACGAAGCATTGCAAGAACTCCCTGACACGCACGCACGCACGTCAACCTGAGCTCGCTCAACTCCACCGGTGAGGTGAGGTCAGGCATTTCACCCGCTCCGCCTTCGAAGCCACGCGCGGCGCGCGGGGCTTCATTCTCATGTGCCCCCACTCCATGTTCTGGCAGCCGCCGTTCTCTGCGCTGTTGAGCCCGTTCCCTCGCCACGACCGCGAGTAGAAGGACGAGCAGCCGAACCTGCCTTCCGCCGCCGGTGCCGCGGCCTCGGCTCGCAGGAGGTCTGCTCAGCGCGTCACCGAGGGAGGCGGATCCTCTGGCTGAAGGTGGGACGGGGGCACGGGAGAGTCGAGCGAGGAAGAACCGGAGGTTCCAAGGACCCAGGGGTGGACGGTATTTGGTTCCCCGACCGCTGTTCACCAGCCCGGCCGAGCGCTCCCGAGACGCGCGCGGTGCGTCGCGGCGAGCTCTGGCCAGGCCCAGATGCCGCAGGCCGTTCGTGGCTGCCAGGCCGCTGCTCTGGGTCGTGTTCTCCAACAGGTTGTGATCCGAATCCGGCGGACCAAGGCCAGACTTGTCATCTTCGTGGTTGTGCTGACCTTCGGCAGCATCGGCTCTAATGGCCACAGTGCGCTCGTTATTTACATGAACGAATGATTCCTCTGCTCGAGTCCGGCGATGCATTGCCCGCAGCTGTATGTGATGCACTGATGCCTGTTCATGCTCGAGCGTGACCAGATGGTTGCCGTTTTGCTTCAGCGTGTGTTTGCAAGCAAGTCTTCGGTTTATTGTTGCCTGCCCTTGGGATTGCATCCCCATCAAACGTTGCTTTGCAAGAACTCGCGCTGACACGCACCTGGCAACTGGAGCTCACTCAACGCCATCGATGACGTGAGATCACGCGTTCCGTCGAACATCCGCTGGCCACTTTCGACGCCACGCGCGGCGCCCACGCCTCGTGCTCTCGTGCCCCCACGACGTGTTCCTGCGGCCGCCGTTCTCTGCTGCAGAGCCCGATCCCTCGCGACGATTCGAAGGAATGGCCGCCCCCACGCCGCCCTTGCTCGGAAGGATCATGGATGCCGCCCCACGACATTCTTCCACGGTTTTCCCACACAGACCAGACGGAATGGGAGCGCGTTCACTCATCCTCCACGAGGGCTGCCTGCCTCTACTCCTTTGTGTTTTCTCGGCGCTGCACCGCATCTAGAGAGCTCTGTGCCGCTGTCCATGGCGGCCGCCGCGGTGTCAGCTACCATGGCCATGGGATCCCTTTCGTCTCGTCTCCTACTTTTTCCGCTTCTGGTCGTTTGGGTGAGCCGACCAGAGAAAGGGACGGATGCGGTCTGAGCACGGAGGCACGCTCCTCAGTCCTCGGGGGTGGGTGGCCGGACCGGCGCAGCCATGCTCGCCACGGCGAGGTCGCGGCACAGTGCGCCGGATGGGGGCGATGCAACATTTTCAGAAAACCCCTTAACTATATTCAGAAAAACCCCTACTTTTGATCGCGACTATTAATAACGATCCAATATTTTACACTAAACCCCCTAAATTGGATCGCGACTATTATTCGCGATCCAAAGTTTTACATAAAAACCCCTAATTTGGATCGCGGCGATTATTAATCGCGATCCGAATTTTTGCAGAAAACCCCTAATTGCCGCTCGCTGTTACCTCCCCAGTGGCTCCGGCGACGGCCAGCCGGTCGCCAGGGCGACGAAGCGAAATGGACCTCCAGTTCCAGCTATGCGCTCCCCCTTCGCCGCCAGATGTCTCCCCCCCTGCTGCTCCGTCTCTCTCGAGATGCTGCCTAGCTCACCTGTGGTCGGTCTTGGGTCGCAGGCGGCATTCCGGCGGCGACGGTTTCCTCGCAGAGGAGCGGTGGTGGACTGGCCGGAGGCGTGGGGACGGGGAGGAACCCGAAGCGGTACTCGTCAGGCTCAGGCTGACCCTGCTCCTGCCAGCTCCTGTCGGCCACGCGTAGGTCTGACTCTCACCTGGTTGGGAGAGACTTCCATCGATTTCACCCTCCATCCCCATTCTTTCTAGCTAGTTGCTGCTCTTGAGTTCCAGCACTGGTGGCCGCCCGATTGATGTTGAGCCATGATTACTTGATTCCGATCTTACCAGAATCATTATGACTACCTTAGTTTCTTAACCCGTTGCCGTCGGGCAGCCGGCCTCCTGTTCGACGAAATGCCACATCGAGGATCCTGCACTGCAGCTATCTCCAGTTCCCCAGCTTTGTGCTGCATCTGGGGTACTCGTGGAATGCAAAAGATTGGGTGCAACCACTGTGCAAGCAGGGACGTGTGCTATAAGTTTCAGGATGCAAACTGGGTGGATGAGCATATGGAGAATTGGAGAGGCAGGGGACACTTCAGCTCGCTATTGGTAAGGTTGTTACTTGGTCGGTGTGGGGAAATGGTCATTAGATAATGCTGAGAGGTTTGTAAACACGCTACCCGAGCACCATGAAGTACCATTATGAAGATCAGCATCATATGATTGTTGCTATCAGAGATGCTTCTAGATTAATCCTCTCAGAAAGATCAATTCATATCAGCTGAATCTGTTCAGCTCCAGGCTACTAGCAATGTCAAGGAATGGAACGTAGTGGCAGGCTCATATAGTTCTATTGGTTCTAGCAGGAAAGGAGTGAAAGCAAGCTGCAATTCTTGGTGCCGGACAAATGACACAGTATGAAGGCAACTAGCAAGTATCAACAGGGCATCTCGAACTAGAAGTGCATGCCAGAGGAGTGAAAATGTATATGGTTTCTGAGGAAGTATATCTAAGCAAGAACTCTCTATTCAGGTGGCATTTTGTCTATAGATGAAGCCTTCTACTGATTACTGGTACATAATACTACCTCAATTTCATGTTTCCATTACCTTTCTTCCTGCTTATATTTGCCTACTGCTCACGTACTGCACATGGTATCTGTTGCAATTTCTTCACTTGAAAAAATGCCATGCAACAAAATAGTAGAACAGGCCTGTAGATATAAGACCAACTGCAAGTATGTTCTCCAAATTTGTGAAATATTAGTTAAGTCTTTTGTTATTAACCACAAATAAAGCGCAGAACTACTACTATTTCTTGAAAAGAAGGCACACATCCTAACAGTAACAAAGTGCTGACACTTAATTCTAGCATTATTTGGTTCTATATATGAACTTGATTCTTATTTTATCCATAGTGAAAATTAACTAGCACCCCAAAAAGTGAACTATATTCATCATCTAGTCCATACAAAAAAAGCATAATGGTATCTTGATTGCTGTGAGAAAACTACTGGAAAAATATTCACGTACATCAGAATATATTATCTTGTGCAACAGAGGCATGCTTAATTCTGAGCATACAAATACTCTGTATGTGATCTTTGCCCGGGATAGATTCATTTCACCTAGGACCTGATAAATGTGAGGCTAGAAGCAGAGCCGATGAAGACAAATTCCCATCATTGCCAGGGTTGCTTGGAGCAATAGCTACAAAGTTGAATTCTATATTAGTTTCCACATTCATTGTACCTTCCAATACTTTGACAACAACCGACATTCGAGGCCTCTTGTTGTAATCAATCTGCAAACACCACATGGCGAGCTTCATCATCTGGATCAGTTCTTCTTTGTGAATTTGCATTTCATCGCCATTCATAGCAATCAAATCTTCCAGCTGATCATTCCTTGCCTTCTCTTGCAATATGCTAATGAGATGAACGTTTTCTTGGGGTTGGGAATAATCAAGGTTCTTTCTCCCGCTGATAATTTCCATGACTACTACACCGAAGCTGTATATGTCAACTTTCTCAGTTATTTGTGATGTCAACCACTCAGGAGCTAAATATCCACGAGTGCCTCTCATTCTTGTAACCACTTGGCTCTTATCCCTGTCAATCATCTTAGATAGTCCAAAATCAGAAAGTTTTGCACTGAAGTTGTCATCTAAGAGGATATTTTGCGGTTTGATATCCAGATGAGCAATTCGCTGCCGGCACTCTTCATGAAGATAAGCTAGGCCCTTGGCGATATTGGTGATAACCCTGCATCGTGTATGCCAATCAAGAGGCCTATTCGCATCTTGGAAATAGATCCAGTTGTCCAATGATCCTTTCGACATATATTCATACACTAGGAGTCTCTGAGATTTCTCGGCGCAGAAGCCAATCAATCTCACTAGATTTATATGATGAATGTTTCCAATTGTCTCAACTTCTGCCAAGAATTCCTTCTTTCCTTGACCGGCTTGATCCAGCTGTTTTACAGCAACTTTCTGCTCGCCTATCTGACCCTCAAAAACAGATCCGAATCCTCCTTTCCCGAGAAATTTGCTAAATTGCTTGGTTGCTAGCTTCAGTTGTTCAAATGTGAACCTAGTAGTCATACCTGGTAGTTCTCCAAATTCATCGTCATCATCTCTATGCTGATATCGCTTCCAACAAACCACTAATGTAGTGATGATCGCAGCAAGTAAAGATACTCCTGCTGCTGCGAAGCTAGCAATTGCACCAGTCCTTCTCTTTCCTGTGGGTGTGGACCTATTCACCATACCATTTGAATTCGAGGGACTAGGACTAGGGGGTGGCTGTGTGATCTGCACCTTAAGGTATGCAGAAGAACTATAGTGAGTTACTTCCAACTGATTTACTTGCAATGAAAAGACTTGTGTTGGCAGGTAACATGAGCCTCGAGAAGTGTCGTTATCAAAGTACTGAAAGAATGCAGCTTTGCAGGTGCAGTTCCGCAAGCATGCCTTCTTGCAACTCTCTTCATCAATCATCCGAAGCAATGCGGCCCCTGAATCTACATAGTTGAAGTAAGAAACGTTACTTAGAGCAAGGAGCTGGTGGTCCTGCATCGACGCACAAGAAATTGGAGTCACAGGCATGCAGCCAAGATTGATCCTCCGGTTGTCAACTGGCCTGAAGTAGGCCAGGTTAGAATTGTCTTGAGATGGACAAGAGCACTGCCCGTTGTTGCATAAACCATACTGCCCGCAGACTGTTGGGTAGCCGCAGTCCCCTGCACCAAGGACGTCCTGCGCTACCGCCCAGCCGTTCTGCCACTCGTACAACCTCAGGTGCCCGTCAGTCTCAAACCTCATGTATTGCAGTGACCGAAGAGGAGCGAGATCGATCAATACTCTGGGGCTGACAGTCGAAGAGGAATTGAAAGAGGAGGCGAGGCTCCCGTTGATGAACGCAATGTAGCTTGATCCGTTCGTAGGCTTTGTGTCAGGAAAAGAAGCGGTCACCGAATCTGGGTAGTAGAATTGAGGCGGACCGGATCCGGCATAGGCGTACAGGTCCCCATCTTGGACGGTGATGTGCAGCTGATCGTTGGCAGTAAAATTGGTGGCCGAGATGTTTGGTGTCAGCACCATCCCTTCTGCCAAAATCTGTCCAGGAACCAGGCAATCCGTCGGGTGATCGAAGGACTGCCACACCGACGCGTTGTTGCCATCGAACAGCACCAGGTTGCCGGACCTGGTGATCGTCAGCCCGGCCACCGCCTCACCGGAGGAGCCTGCGGCGGACCAGACAAGGCTGCCGTCGGCGTCGCGGAGGACCAGGCCGGCGGCGGTGGTGAGGCTGAGCGTGGCTCCCTCCCCGACGGGGCGGCCACGGTTCGCGGCCCAGACGACCTGGGCCATCCCGATCAGCGGCAGCGTTACGCCGCCGCCGCTGTTCGCGTTGACGATGTAGACGGCGAAGAGGAAGGCGTCGCAGGGAGGCGCGCAGTAGAAGCCCGCGGCGAAGGACGGACCCTGGTAGACCTCGAAAAGGTTGCTGAGAAGGAGCGCGCGGACGCCGGAGCCGTCGGTGAAGTTGACGGCGTGCTCCAGGGAGGGGCTGTTGGCCCAACTGCTCGGGACGGTGGCGGTAGGGTAGCCTAAGGGCCCCGGCTGCGCTTGCATCGCCGGCATGAGCAGCGGCGGCAGCAGCAGCAACACCAACCGGGGAATCGCCATGGCGATCATCAGCGTGTGCGAGCCGCCTCAAGAACCGATCGCGTGGGGTTTTCAGTTTTGTGATCTTGGACCTTGCCCCAGTCTTTCCACTGATGATTTGATTTGATCACCGACATACGAGCATGGCAGCGACCAACTCCAACTGTAGCTATTGCCCCCCACCAATTATTCGTGTGCCTGGCCTTCCATGGAAGACCAGACCCGACATGGAGTGGACTGGCCGTCAACGGCTCGATGGTGTGTGTGAACCTTTGGCCCCTTTCAATTCTTTGGTTGACGATGAAGACCAGTCTGCGACGACGCGCTTAGCTATCCTATCCCTCAACAGGTTACAGGTCTCTGCAATGCTAGCATGTGTTCAAAGATCGAAAATGCTGAACAAACGAGGGTTCTCTGTGAAGTTCCGTGTGAGGATTGGGAAGCCGGAAGCATCATTCCATTCAAGTCTGGCCACGCTACCATGACCAGAGGGGATTGAACTAACTGGGAATTTTCACGGAACTCTTGTGAGCTGAGTTCACAAAAAGGCTTGAGCAATGCATGTCCTATGCTACACAAAAGAGATGATCTATATACTACAAAATTGCAGAGCGAGCAAACTCAGTTGTGCTCAGTGTGCGGCTATCCTGAGCGAGCTGTAGTTGTTGTAATCGGAAGAAAAGATTTGTCACAAACTAGACTACATAATAACCGAGAGAGAGAGAGCTTTGACCAATGGTTACACCCTTCATCTTTCCCTTTCCCTTTTCGGAAAAACAAAATAGGAAAACGTATAAAACCAGGCAAAGTTTTGGCCCACGTGTTGAGCTTATTACATCGAGATAGATTGCACCTAAAGCTGCCGTAACCGAAACCCTCAAACTACCTGAATTCGATTTCTCAAAGAAGATGAATTTTTTTTTCTCTTCCCTCTCTCTACGGCTGCTTTTTTCTAGCTAGCTAGAACGTTAGTGATGCTGCTGCTGCAAGGAAAAAGAACATGGGCATAACAAAGCGATGCTCCTGATCTCTCCACCTCTGATCACTCTCCAGCCTCGACAGCTCTGCTCGTAATACTGATTCCACGCCTGCTGCTCCTCGCGGTGACGGCGCAGCATGTCCTGGGTGGCGCGGGCGATCTCCTCCGCCGTCGGGCCCCGCTCGCCATGACTCCCCGTCGTCCCTGCTCCGGCGGCGTTCTCCATGTCGAGCGTCTCGAGCTTCTTCTTCTTCTCCGGCTCCGATCCGCTCCTTCTTCTCGGATAGATCTCGCCGGCGAAACACACGATCGCTAGTAGATGTGTTTCGATGTCTCGCGCTCCCCTTCATATATACTAACGGTATGCGGTTGGATTTGGAGACGGACCCGGATTGTTCGTCGGGTTGGAACCGTATCTCTATCTTCCCTGCAGGGGCACTACATGCCGGCGTCGTCGTGACGAGCACCGACTCCTGTCCGATACAGACATGAACTCATCATGGTTGACCATGACTAGAGGAGAACTTTTTTTTTTTTTGAAATAAAACTAGAGCAGAACTACTACACGCTCAGATATACCCTTCTAACGGGCGCTGCTCGGGGTCACCGGCACGACCCCTCAAAAAATAAAAAAACCCTGCAGGGGCACATGACAGAGAGAGGGAGAAAGAAAGTAGATAAGGCTAATCGTTGTATGCAACACTGAAAAGCAACACTCGTAGCATAGAAAAATAGTGTATGCAACATCGGATATCAACATTTGCAACACTAAATATTTGAATCAAAATTAAATCACCATGCAGCTGATTCGAGACAAAACAATCCAACCGCAACATCATTTTATGCCTCAAGCTGCTAGTTGAGATAAATCTATGAGGCATCAATAATCACGAACCGAAACACATTTAATCACCTCATGCAACGTGGAAGGGACCTGTCTTTCCTGCTGGGAATAGAGGTATGGATGGTCCCGTACCTCCTCTGGATGGCGGGCGGGCAGTTAGGCTTCGCCTCTCTGCCGCATGGTGGTGGTTCTGCTTGCCGAGAGTGATGTATGAGATCTCATGAGTGCCGAATCGACGACGACAGCGGCTTGACTCAAAACTGGTCGGCACCAGCTTATCCATCCTAAATCTGAACATTTTTATCATGAACATTGAATATTGTTCCACTCAATAAAAATATTTTTCATAAAACATGTTATTTGAGGAATCTCATCAAAATATACCTAAGTATAGATGGCACTATGGTAAATATCTTATTGTAAGAAATACAGCACAATCTATTATGACGATTTGTGTCTCGGACCCTTCCGAAGTTTTAGGACTGACCTTGTTTGGCGTGCACGGATAGAGAATAAGTGCAAACTGTTCGCCTGGATTTTCATTCAAAACAAGATCCTAACGGCTGACAATCTCGCTCGCCGGGGCTGGCCACATCAAGCCTCATGTGCACTTTGCAATGGGCCTATGGAGATCGGCCAGCACCTCCGCCTACTATGCCCTCTTGCCTAGTCAGTTCGGAATCATGTCTTGTCTTGGGAGCACTTGACACTACCCCAGCAGACCCACCCCTCAAACTTCGATAGCATCAGCGACTGGTGGGAGGCATCGCCAAAGTAGTACAAAAAAACCAGCGGGGCGCGCTCAACGGCTCGGCGATTTACATTACGTGGAATTTGTGGTTAGAGCGAAATCGACGTATTTTTGAAACAAACTCCAATCGGCACAACAGGTGGCGGAAAGGATAAAAGAGGTATAGAGCAATACAAAAGAGCGTTTAGAAACTTATCTTTTTAGTCCAGGCCTTTGGAGGGGAGCAAACCCTGTTTCGTGTTTTAAAGGTGCTTTCCTCGCCGCGGCCCGGTGTGGCCGTACTTTATGCTAAATATTTTTTTTACTTTCTATCTTAATTGAAAGGTAGAGCTTCTGCTATTACGTTTAAGAAAAATATTATGACAATTTTCTAAAAAAATAAGAGAAAATTCTCTATTTGACACTGAGAAAATAAGTCGTTCCTTTCTTGACACTAAAAAAATTTTCGTCCTCTATTTAACACCAACTTTAACTTTTATTTTCAAATTGGCACTCTGTTTGATTTTCCATCCATTCACTGTTAAATGTCATGAGAAAAGACCATTTTGCCCTTCCCAGATGTGGGCCCCACCGCTTCTTCCTTTTCTCTTTCCTCCCTCTCTTCCTCTCCTCCGACGTCGCTGGTGGGCGACAGGGAGGGGCCCAGACCCCGGCCGCCACCCCGACGCCGGCCCCCAAGGCGTCCCCCCGCCGGCGACCCCTCCCCCGACCCCGGCGCCGGTGTCTCCGCCCGCGCAGGCCCCCGCGATGCCTCCTCCGGCCCCGGCGCCCGTGACTCCGGCCCCCACCCCCGATGCCTCCGTCCCGGCGCCGGTTGAGGCCCCCATCCCCGCGACGAGCTCCCCGCCGGCGCCCGCCCCCATGGGCCCCTCCCCGTCGCCCACCAGCGACGTGCCCGCGGTCCCTAGCGCCGCCGCCGGCGTCTCCCCCGCCGCCAAGTGGGCCGCCGCCGCCCACCGCGCGCTCAGGCATGGGAGAGTCGGAGGAGAGGAAGAAAGGGAGGAAAGAGAAAAGGAAGAAGCGGTGGGGCCCACATCTGGGAAGGGCAAAATGGTCTTTCCGCATGACATTTATCAGTGAATGGATGGAAAATCAAACAGAGTGTCAATTTGGAAATGAAAGTTGAAGTCGGTGTCAAATAGAGAACGAAAATTTTTTCAGTGTCAAGAAAAGAACGACTTATTTTCTCAGTGTCAAATAGAGAATTTTCTCAAAAAATAAAGTAGGAGACCGTGGGAACACACAGCACACAATCGCATCTTTCTTGTAGGGGCAAATTAAACCCCACACAACCATATTGACACACCAATAGCATCAGACAACTTCTTGGAGACTTGACAACAATTTACTAAGACACTATTAGAACAATTTACTTCTTGGAGTTCACGCCAGCATGAGTGCAAGAGCAGCGCCCATCAATCCCACACCAGCCATCGTGAGTCCAGTGTCCAGGGTCTCTAGCTTCCGGTCGATCTCGTGGTTCCGCGCCTGCTGCTCCTCGCGATGACGACGCAGCATGTCCCGGGTTTCACGGGCGATCTCCTCCGCCGTCTGCCGCTCGCCCGGACCGGGACCTCCTCCCCCTGTCGTCGTACTCGTCGCTGCTGCTGATTTTTCCTCCATGTCGATCGATCGCCGCTTCGAGCTTAATAATTAGCTTCTTCCTCCTTCGATCTCGACCTCCCGTTGCGCTCAGGTATCGCCGGCGAAAACACTGCAGAGCTTTTGATGGTCTCTATCGCGTACGACGAGTCCCTCCCCCTATGAGCCGCCGCCCATATGGCCCGGTTCATCACCGATTGTGAGAAGGATTGTTCTTCCAGGTCGGACCGCCCATATGTCGTTTCTCTTTACTTCTTGCCGGGCAAGCATCACACCGGCCCGGCCCGGTTTTGTTGTGCCCGCCCAAACGTCGGAAGCAGTTAGTTGCATCTCTGATTATGGTTCCCGCCTAAATAATCACCGTTTGCTTCTCAGTTGAGTTCATTTCCAGTTTACACATACAGCAGTCCTGCAGGTCTCACAAAGAAGGACAAGTAAAGCTCATTTGCTTGCATGATGATGTTGCAAATACTAGATAAAGAAAACCACTGACGCACAAACGAACTTGAGCTTCCGGTCGCGCTGCTGATGATTCCATGCCTGCTGCTCCGTCCTCGCGATCTCCTCCGCCGAGCCGTCTGGTCCCGCCCGCCCGGACTCCCGCCGCCGTCGTTCTCCATGGTCGCCCATATCGAGCTCCTCCTCGGCGACTGTCTTGTCCGGCCTGCGCTACAGATCGATCTCGCCGGCGAATTCGTAGATGCTATATTATTATTTGACGCTCTCACGGTCGCCGGTTCGTTCTTTCTTGCGGGGCAACAGCAGCGAGCCGAGCGTACGTACCCCCGTCGTCCATGGGCCATGGCACTGGCACCATGCATGGTGCTCATGAAATGGGCCCGCGGAGGCGTATGCCGTGGGCCATCTCGAACATTGGAACGTCTTTAGCCCAGCGGCCCAGCCCACTGGGGTGGATGACAAAGAGGGTCAAGGCCCGGTTTCGATGTGCTGGCCCACACGTCAGGGAGGCACCGACCGGCTCGCGCTGGCCGGCCACGCCCTCTGCCGCTGCGCGGGCGCCGCCGCGATTGCCCCGGGCGCGGCCAGCCCCTCGCCGCCTTCCGCCTCCGCGCGCTTCGCCGCCGCGCAATCGTCACTACTCCGTACGCCGGTTGCCGCGACCAAGGCGATCATTTCCCCGGACGAGCGTCACTTCTCAATCCGTTGCCGTTGTCTCGCCGCCCACCTGTTTGATGAAAAGCTGCATCGAGTTTTTTGCTCTGGAACTACGAGGCCACACAAGCAGAGCAGGAAAAATTATGCCGTGATTTGCTCGCACAGAGCTGCTCTGCCATTCTGCAGCACACACAGTCGTAAGTATCCTCTTGCCTTCTGCATCTAAACAAGTCGTTGTGCAGAAAGGAACGATGCTAGTACCATGAATAGTTCGTGCACAAATCATTTTTTATTACTCCGTTTGATCCTTGGTTCATTTCAAATTTACATATATAGCGGAGGTCCCAGGTCTTACAAAGAAGGCTAATCATTACCTTCAGAACTTCAAGAGATCATATTTATGTAAACGTGCAATCAACTTGTAAATGATTAGATCACTGCACTCTAGCAAACTAATATTTGCAGCATGTTTTCTAAAGAAACTAAAAACATAACACACTATCAATGACTTTCTACAACATAGTAGGTCTTTTTTGCAGGATTAATATCTTTTTTGACAATAGTTTAATATGTTCACCTTGGGGCAGAAAGTACTGATGCCATAGGTAGAGTTGACAAATTGGGCTCTCCAACAGGAACAGCATTCAAAGCACTTAGATCAAAGAAGTTAAACTCCAAGTTTGTTTCCACTTGCCTTTCTCCTTCCATGACCTTCACCACCAACGAGATGGCAGGCCTTCCACTACTGTCACTCTGTAGACACCAAATTGCAAGATTCATCATCTCAAGCACTTCTTCCTTGTGTATGTGCATGTCTTCACTGTTCTTGTCGATCATATCCTCCAACTTGCCATTCTTTGCGTTCTCTTGCAACAAATTGATGAGCTGAATGCTACCGACAGGTTGGGAATAATCTAGGTTTTTTCTTCCACAGATGATCTCAATGACTACCACACCAAAGCTATATACATCAACCTTCTCGGTGATTTGTGATGTCAGCCATTCAGGTGCCATGTATCCAGGTGTGCCCCTCATTCTGGTAACTACACGACTCTTGTCCCTATCTATTAGCTTGGATAGCCCAAAGTCAGCAACTTTAGCATCAAAGTTGTCATCTAAGAGGATATTTTGCGGTTTGATGTCAAGATGGGCAATTCTATGCCTACACTCCTCATGAAGATAAGATAGACCCTTAGCGATATTAGCTATAATCCTGTGTCGCGTGTGCCAATCAAGTAGAGCTTTGTTATCACCATAGTAGATCCACCTATCTAGAGATCCTCTTGGCATGTACTCATAGACTAATAGTCTGTGTGCTTTTTCTGTGCAGAAACCAATTAGCATTACCAGATTGATATGATGAAGGCTGCCAATTGTCTGGACTTCAGCAAGGAATTCCTTTGTTCCTTGAGCAGCTTGATGCAAATGTTTTACTGCAACCAGTTGATCACCTAACACTCCCTTGAAGACTGAGCCGAACCCTCCTTCCCCAATCTTACTGCTGAAATCTTTGGTTGCTTACTTGGAGTGATTGAAAAGTGAACCTCGTGTCCTCGTTGGCATTCCAGGTAGGTCACTGAACTCATCCTCATTAGATTCTTCTTCATTTCTCCTGCATCTTAAGATAGCAAAGACAGTTGTAAATACTACAAGGGCAGCAGTTACCCCTCCAAGTGTGTAAGGTAGAACACCTCTCTTCTTTGGATGAGCGATCTGTACCTTCAGGAATGCTGAGCCCGGTGAAGATCCAACCAGTGACAGGACTTGTAGTGAGAGGACATCTGATACCAGTAAGCATGAGCCATTTGAAGCCGTTTTGTGGTAGTGATACAGAGCAGCCCGGCAAGAGCAGTTTCCCAAGCATGCCTGCTTGCAACTTTCTTCATCAGTGAGCACCCCAGCAGTCTGGTCAATGTAGCTGAAGTAAGAAACATTATGGACTTGTATCAGTTGATGATCTTCCTTATATTGGCAAGATATTGGAGTGTCAAGGATGCACCCAAGACTGGGTTTGTGGTCATCGAGTTGTCTGAAGTAAGTGCCACTTGTACTACTTGCCATAGGGCAGGAGCATTGCCCACTGAAGCAGATACCGTAATCTCCACAAACGGATGGGTAATCGCGCTGCTCTAGCTCCAGAACATCCTGCACTGTCTTCCACTGAGTATCCATCCATTCATACAGCCTGAGATGCCCGTCGGACTCAAACCTCAAGCACTGAAGCGACTGAGAGCGTTGCAACAAACATATCGTATATGCCTCATCCTCGGACGCAGAATCTAAGCTCCCGTTCATTAGGGTCATGTATGCATGTCTACCTATCCTCGAATAGGAACCAGAAATTGTATCTGTGTTTCTGTAGTAGAGCCGTGGCTCTCGATACCCAGCAAAAGCATAGATTCCATCAGGACGAAGGGTGAAGTAGAACTGATTGCTACCAGTCATACTGACGGAGGACATGTTGGGAGTGAGGCTTTGCCCCACGAGTAATCGCTGCCCAGGTAGCAGAGTCTCCACTGGATAATCAAAGGACTGCCATACCGTCACGTTGTGGTGGTCGAAGAGCACCAGGTTACCGGACTCCATCATGTTTACCCCGACAACAGACCGGCCTGATGTGTTGCTGGACCAGACAAGGCTGCCGTCAGCATCCCGGAGTACCAGATCACCATCTCTGGTGAAGTTGAGGGTCGCATCCTGTCGGACCTGGCGGTCACGGTTTGCAGACCAGACGACGAGCCCTCGTACAACAAGTTCGTATTCGTTGGGGTCAGAATACAAACTAGGGTAGCCGGTGTAAATGGCGTAGACCCCAAAGATGAAGGTGTCGCATGGAGAAATACAGTAGAATCCGGCACCAAAGGACAAACCAAGGTGGCCTGGGGTTGTGAGGGGGCGGAGTAGCCAAGGATCAACAGCTTGCTCATAACCACCTATGTCGGGTACTCTGCAGGTCCAGACGGTGGACAAGCTTGGCGAGGGTGCAGGGCCAAGTGAGCCGACTTGGCAGTAGGTTTGGGGGACTAGACAGTAGACAGGTGCTGATGAAGATGAAGAGGAGAAAGCCTAATACAGCCATGATCTCATGCGATGTGCAACTCTAGGCTCCTCTTGGTAAAAGAAAGATGGTGACGTCTGGAGAGGAAGACAGGGGACTGGTTTGCCATATGCCACTAACGAACTGATATTGATGGTGGCGTCGATGTCGACCAAAATAAAGTACTTTGAATTACCTGCAACCTCTCATTTAGTCTCCAGAGTCAGCATCACAATTGAACTGTACAGTATATTGCTATTTGGTGGCCCTCGGAAGACTTGACTCGTATCTTTCCTCAATCATCACTGGGTCCAGCATGGCTATATCCTTGCCCCTCCAAATCCCTTGCAATCCAGATTGGTTGATTATCGGGCCACAGTCATAAGATGAGATTCTAATATCAAGGTTATTATTCCGGAGCTTCCACGGCACCACTGCTCGTACCAGATCAACTGAACGTGAAGCTCTCATCTGTGATGGAAGAATGGCATAGACCGAAAGATGAAGGTGTGCATGGGTAAACACAGCAGAAACCGGCACCGAAGTTCAGGCCAGTGTAGTCAGGCTTGGGTCAGCGAAGACGTGGAGAAGGCAAGGGTCAGCGGCTTGCTCATAACCTCCTTGGCTTGGTTGGGCTCGGGTACTCTGCTGGTCCAAACGGTGGGCAAGTTTGCCAAGGGCACAGAGCCAAGGGAGTCGACTTGGCAGTAGGTCTGGAGGTCTAGACAATCCCTAGTGCTGAAGACGAAGAGGATAAAGCCTTGAGCAGCCAAGCTCTCACGCTAGGCTCCCTTTCAGAAAAGAAAGATGTGTGCATCCGGGGAGGAAGACAAGTTACTGGTTTGCGAATTCAAACGACCAAAGTCATCTACAACAAGACGGCTACTGCCATATTCGTCGTCATTCTTTGTACGGGGGTTCTGCTTTATGCTTTTACTGCCTGCCCAGCGAACCAATTGGATCTGACTTATTTGTCCGCTGCCCTGCTAAACACGGCCCATTCATCTTGATGGCGACCAAACATTGACCAGACCTGTAAAGCTGTTGCTAGTGTCCACTATGGCACTATCAGCATCATAATTGAACTGAAAACAACTTACTACTCGTAGCACTCTATTTGGTAAGCCCTCGGAAGAATTGACTCTATCTTTATAATTTTCTCACTGCTCCTAGTCCATTGATTAGTGTGGCTAATTACAGGGTACACATTCTAGGGGCACAATGAAAATCTGAGATGCTAACCGCGCAAGGTTTTCCCTGTCTGGGAGCTCGCTGCGAGAAGCTGAAGGCGTTCCACGTCTGGCACGCGGACGCTGGCTGGTGGGCCATCTCGGTGATTGAAACGTCGGGATGCCCACGTGGATGGGGGAAGGGCCGAAGGGGTCAGGACCGGTTTTGTTTTGCTGGCCGCGGGTCGCGGCAGCGCTGCCCAGCCACGCCCTGCTCTTTCTCTGCGCGCGCGGCCGCGATTGCGCCGGGGGTCAGCCGGCCCCTCGCCGCCAGCAGCCTGTGCCCGCGGCACCGGCACACTCTTCATTTCAACTACCCGCACCTCACGCGGCTGCCGCGATCGGGGCCTTCATTTCACAGGATGTGCTGGGCATCCCAACCGGTTGCCCTGGGCTCGCTGACCACCTGTTTGGTGAAATGTGGCAGCGGGGCGCAACAAGGAGAGCAGCCCAGGCAAAGCGTGCCACGGCTTGCTCCCGTTGCGGGAGAGCTGCCCTGACATTCAACAGAACAAACAGTCGTATGTGTCCCCTCTCTTCCCTCTGCTGCATCTAAACAAGAATTGTTAAAATAGAAAATGGTAACTTCTTGCTTATAAATCATAATATTCTTTCCGTTCGGTTCTGGATTCATGCCCATTTGACACATGTAACTGAGGCCTCGAGTCTTACAAGGAGGGAAGGGTCACCGCCTGCACGCCTAGTGCATGCATACTATGTAAACATGTAATCGCAATGTTACTGTTCCAGATCACTATACTCTGGCAAACTAATGCTTACACTTTATTCTTTTAAAGGACAACATACAACCCGATATTGAGTAATTAATTTGTAGAACATATAAAGGCAACACTTACTTCAAGGTCGGTAACCTTCTGACAATAATTTTGCATGTTCACCTCGGGACAGAAAGCACTGATGCTATAGGCAGAGTTGATAAATTGGTCCCTCCAACTGGAACAGCGATTGAAGCGCTTAGATCGAAGAAGTTATACTGTAAGTTTGGTTCCACTTGCCTTTCTCCTTCCAGGACCTTCACCACCAACGACATAGCAGGCCTTCGATTGCTGTCACTCTGTAGACACCAAATTGCAAGATTCATCATTCCAATCACTTCTTCCTTGTGTATATGCATGTCTTCACTGTTCCTGTCGATCATATCGTCCAACTCGTTGTTCTTTGCTTTCTCCTGCAGCAAGCTGATGAGCTGAATGCTACATTCAGGTTGAGAATAATCTAGATTTCTTCTGCCGCAGATGATCTCCATGACTACCACACCAAAACTATAGACATCAACCTTCTCGGTGATTTGTGACGTCAACCATTCAGGCGCCATGTATCCAGGTGTGCCTCTCATTCTAGTAACCACATGACTCTGATCCCTGTCTATAAGTTTAGACAGCCCAAAGTCAGCAACTTTAGCATCAAAGTTGTCATCTAAGAGGATGTTTTGAGGTTTGATGTCAAGATGAGCTATTCTCTGCCTACACTCATGAAGATAAGATAGACCCTTGGCGATATTAGTTATAATCTTGAGCCGTGTGTGCCAATCAAGTGGCGCTTTGTTATCTACATTGTAGATCCACTTGTCTAGAGATCCTCTTGGCATGTACTCATAGACTAATAGCCTGTGTGCTTTTTCAGTGCAGAAACCAATTAGCCTTACCAGATTGATGTGATGAAGGCTGCCGATTGTCTGGACTTCAGCAAGGAATTCCTTTGCTCCTTGAGCAGCTCGGTGCAAATGTTTTACCGCAACCAATTCATCGCCTAACTCTCCCTTGAAGACCGAGCCAAACCCTCCTTCCCCAATCTTACTGCTAAAATTTTTGGTTGCTTCTTGGAGCGATTGAAAAGTGAACCTTTTTGGCATTCCAGGTAGTTGAAGGAACTCATCCTCATCAGATTCCTCTTTATTTTGCCTCCATCTCATGATCGCAAAGGCAGTCGCAATAACAACAAGGCCAGCAATGCCCCCGCCAATTGCTGACGGTAGAACAACTCTTTTCTTCGCCAACCGTGGTGGATGTGTGATCTGTACCTTCAGGAATGCTGAGCCTGATGAAGATCCGACCAATGACAGGACTTCTGATACAAGTAAGCACGAGCCATTTGAAGGGTCTATGTCGTACCGAAACAGAGCAGCCTGGCAAGAGCAATTCCCCAAGCAGACCTTCTTGCAACTCTCTTCATCAGTGAGCAGTCCAGCATTCTGATCAATGTAGTTGAAGTAAGAGACATTGCTGACTGCTACCAGTTGATGATCTTCTATAGGTTGGCAAGATATTGGAGTGTTGAGGCCGCAACCAAGATTGGGTTTCTGGCCATCCAGTTGTTTGAAGTAAGTGCCACTTGTACTGCTTGCTGTCGTCGGGCAGGTGCACTGGCCACCGGAGCAGATACCGTAGTCTCCACAAACAGATGGGTAGTTACACTGGTCTAGTTTCATAATATCCTGTACTACCACCCACTGATAGCTGTTCCACTCATACAGCTTGAGATGGCCATCTAACTCCAACCTCACACATTGAAGCGACCGAGATGCTCCAAAGATTTCTATTTGATATCCCTTATCTCTGGACACAGTAAAAGCCACCAAGCTCCCGTTCATGAGAGTCATGTATTGCAGTCCATTTGTCTCCGATACAGTACTTCTGTAGTAGAGCCGTGGTTCTCGATACCCGGCAAAAGCATAGACTCCATCAGGACGAAGGGTGACGTAGAACTGATGATGACTAGTTGCCAGATTGGTGGACATAACGGGAGTGAGGCTTTTCCCGGCGAGCAACCTTTGGCCGGGGAGCAGAGCATCCACTGGGTAGTCGAAGGACTGCCACACCGTCACGTTGTCTTGATCGTGGAGCACCAGGTTACCAGCCTCTGTTATCTTCATCCCAACAACAGACCGGCCTGATGTGTTGCTGGACCAGACAAGGCTGCCATCGGCATCCCGGAGCACCAGATCACCATCTCCGGTGAAGTTGAGGGTTGCATTCTGCCGGACCTGCCGGTCATAGTTGGCGGACCAGACGATGAGCACCTGGTGTCCTCCTGCTACATACAAGTGGGCGTTGGAAGTGGAACTCTGGTCCGCGGAGGAAGCCATGGCATAGACACCGAAGACGAAGGTGCTGCATGGGGAGAGGCAGCAGAATCCAGCGCCGAAGGACAGGCCACGGTAGTCCGGGCTTGCAAGGGGGAGCAGGACTGAAGGGTAAGTGGCTTTCTCGTAATCGCTTTGGTCGGGCGCTCTGCTGATCCAAACGGTGGACAAGTTTGCCGAGGGCAAAGGGTCAAGCGAGCCGGCTGCGCAGCAGGTTTGGAGGGCTAGGCAAGTGCTGGTGAAGAGGAAGCAAAGGAGGAAGCCTAGAGCAGCCATGCTCTCATGCAACTATGCAAGGTGAAACTCTAGGCTCCTCTTGAGGAAAGAAAGATGGCGCGACGTCTGGAGGGGAAGACGGGGGACTGGTTCGCCATATGGCCATGTGGGTGTACAGTAATGTTGCACAGCAGTGAGAAAAATGACCCAAATCATTGTAGACTGGCATAGAAGTATTCGTCTTTGGCGTGCTTTTATCCAACGACTGAACCCATCGGAGTGGGGTATATTGACCTGTAACCTCTTATTAGTCTCCACAATCAGCATCGTACTTAATTGAACTGAAAAGAACTAGTACTCCCATTTGGTAGCCCTTGGAAGATTTGACTCTTCATCTTTCTTGAATCATCAGTAGCTCCTGCGTGGGCTATATCCTTGCTCCTCTACATTCATTACAGTCCAGCAGGTTGGCTGATTATCGGGGCACAATGATAAAGATGAGATGCTAACGGTCAAGGTTATCACTCTGAAGTATAAATTTGCTTCAGCTCGCATTGTTCCCTTGGCATATCCACCGCAGGACCTCAGCATATCCTCCCTGAATAGCCAACCCTACGTGCGTGTACGTTGCCAGTGGCTATAAATTTGCTTGCACATACGGAGGACGCACAACACAACCGCACAAGGACACGGCCATAGCTTCGACAGCGAGAAGGATACTATGGCTTGCGAATGACCGTGAAGTGCTCCCTCGGCAGAGCGGACGGCAAGCCGGCGAAGCAGCCTGGTGATCTGCCGAGGGAGAGCTGTCCTGCCATTCGGCACCACAAGGCAGGCAACCTATCCAACCTCCTCTACCCTGCTTTGCGTACTACTGGTTGGGTGACGTGGCGCCAGAAACTGAGGCAGGAGAAGAGGAGGGCAGAGGCTGACATGTGGGGCGCACTCAGCAAGGATGGGTGACGTGCCATCATCATGTCATATAAAACCGTCTTCAAAACCGCTTAAAATGATGTAAAAAACCGCTTAAAATGAATTACTCCAACGGTTTGTAACCTGTACCGTGACTTCTCTTCAAATGCTGATTAATTTCACCAAGTTTAAAGCTTGATATATAGTGCTCATTTTAAGGGTGGTACTGGTTAATGCATTGCCGAACGTTACCTATTACCGAAAGAGTTGTAAACTACTCCATCCGTCCTAAACTCATTTAATTTTTTTAGATTCATAGGCTTTGCTAGGTGAGATTAATCAGTATATTTGAAGAGAAATCACAGTACAGGGTAGAAATCACTGCTAGGTCTATCCATGTCATTTGAGAAAAAAAATTATTATCATTGTGGCATTGGGCCGGAGTCGACGGAGTTGAAGCCGCATTGGGCCCGCCCGGCTAGTCCCACATGGACACTGGACCGAAATTAAGGGGATCTGGACCGTCCAATTGGGGGTCGCACGGTCCGCGCTCCTTCCCCCGCAACGTCCCGGGAAAAGGGAGGATCCGTGACTTCACCAGCCACGCGCCGCCATGTCGGAGACTGAATCGGCGGCGGCGGCGGTCCCTGCGGCGGCACCGGAGCGGAAGCCCCGGAGGCTGCGGGGGCACAAGAAGGGCGCCGTCACCTGCTGCGTCGCGTCCTCCGTCCGCCCGGGCGTCGTCGCGTCCGCCGGCGAGGTACGCGTATCTGCTCACGCTGGTCTTCTACTCCTCCGAGAAGATTGTGCCGTAGAACTGGCGTCCCGCTTGGGACTTTGTTCGTGAGCCCTGGTTCATGGGCGTCCTCGAACTGCCAAGAGTCGCAGGGCAATTGGGCATGCTGTCTTTCCCTGAAGACACGAGTCGAACACTTCATGGGCACTGGCTTCTGGGTGCTCCTTTGAGCTTCAGTGCGGCGCTTCTTGATCTGTAGCAGGGAGCGGTTCAGCTAATTTTTTTCGGTCACTGCCAAACTGGGTGAGGAAACCATGCACCAGCATATAACGGTTTTGCTTCGCTAAGGGCACGCCGAGCTTGGCGTTAACTGTGCGTTGTGGGCGGTTTCTCCTTGCATTCTACAGATGCGCTGAATGGCAGTAACATTTTGTAATTAGCAGCGCGGATAAATTTTTAGCGTTCAATGTCCATGGCCATTGTCTCCATGGAAGTAAACTACTTTGTAGCAACCTTGTGCAACACCATGAGTTTTTGGCTATTCATCTATCACATCATCAAACGTTTCATGCTAAGTAGAAAGTATCAGTTGGGAGGGATAAAGAATTTCAGGCAGTGGAAAGTACTGGTATGCAGAGAAGCAAACAAAGCATCGATATTGACTTAATCACTAATTCGCTATGCTGGGAAATCGTGGTATTGTGTTCATATGCTATTAGATGCTTTCCTTGCGTAGGCCTTCTTTCCTTGAATAATTCCTCACTGATGGTGATTCTACTGCAAATTTGCAATATCTTAAACATATGATTTCGTACTATTTGGCCCCTCTTATTTGTCTTGCCCTTGGGTTAGTTCTCATGTTATCATGACTTCTCCTACCACCTTAGGATGGATGTCTTTGCTGGTTTGATCTGCGCACCAAAGATGTGCTTTTGACCATTGAGGCAGCAAATAAGCCAATTTCTTCAGTGTGCTTTAAACCAGGTCAGTAAGCCCTCCAAATCCGATTATATTCATATGGGCATCCCTGAATACTTGGTGGGCATGTAAACATCTATAATTAAGTTTTATTTTTCATGTAGGAAATGAAGACTTTGTGTATGCCTCTGCTGGAAATGAAATATTATCCTTTGATGTTCGTATGGTAAGTTCAGCATCCAAATTTTTGTTCTTAGTTTGAAGGTGTATGATCCAACTTACTATTATGTCGCGTGTACCTTGGTTTATTGTCAGTAACATGATTACAGTGATTTTCTTGTAGGGACCTCAATCAAAGCCATTAGATACGTACAACTACAATAGAGATGAAATCAATCAGGTAGTGTTTTCTTTTAGAATGAATTGCTGTTGTCACCATGTAAACTTTCTGATACAGTTCAGTTCATGGTTTTATGATGACATTGAGTTGGGCTAAAGATTCAGAATATGGTACTTCCACTTTTGATGCAGATTGCTGTCAGCTCTAAAGGTTTTCTTGCTGCTGCAGATGACAGTGGGGATGTTAAGGTATTGAGTACGTTTCAAGTGTATGCATACAAATGTTGAAGACTGCTGCTGTTTCTATCATTTTTTAACAAATACGAAATATCATGTGTGATTTTGGTGTTGGCTATTTTTGACATTGTTGCGTGAAAGTGGTGAAAAAGTTTCTTTCTCAGGGCCAGTAAAACAAATTCAGTGGTGCACTGTTTTTCCAGCTTTAAGTGATAAAAATATTTTATGGCAGTTCTTTTGAAATGTTCTACTTCCAAAACGACACAAATAATGCACTCAAAGTTAGGCACAAGCTGTGCATATTAGGATACCAAATAAGATTGATGTAAGAACTTTTGTCATGTTGGGCATATTTACTGGCTTATCTATTTGATATACGAAACTTTTTCATTATGGGCAAATTTTACTGGCTTATCTATTTCTGCTTTCATTTGAAACCTTAAATCAGAAGTGGATTGATAGTTTGAGAACTTGAGTACAGTAGAATGAGTGCCTCTC
This sequence comes from Panicum miliaceum, assembly GCA_032594955.1. Lineage (NCBI taxonomy): Eukaryota > Viridiplantae > Streptophyta > Magnoliopsida > Poales > Poaceae > Panicum > Panicum miliaceum. The sequence goes on along the minus strand of CM064060.1, from coordinate 2,067,522 downwards.
AAGTTAGAAGAAAGAAATGTGCAGCACATTGGTCGGCTGTCCTGTACTGTTTAATGATTTTTCTTGAGATCCTTGTTTCATTTTGCAGATTGTCAATACCATTCAGAAATGCCTGTATAAAAGATTGAGGGAAGCCCATACAAGTGTATCCTAATTTAGTGTAACTGGATGCTTTCAATAATTTTGATTTGAATAGCAATACCATTTTATGTTTAAATTTTCCATTTCACCTTCATGCAACCTGTATATCAGTTGTTCCTTAATGGTTTTTGTACAGATTTGCAGCACTGTACAATTCATTCCTTGGAGACCTTGGACATGTTAGTGCTACAACTTTTTGGCTTAATATTGTAGTCTTGTTGCATTGTTTTATCAACTTATTAGGGACCAAATACTAGAAAAATTTCTTGGATTCTTTAATGCTGAAAATTTTCAGTGTTTCATACTCACTAAAGATAGGTTTCATTTGGCAGCAATCACTGGTGGCCTTGACTCGAAGCTTGCTGCGTGGGATTTTTCCAAAGGGCGAACACTATTTTCTATTGATTACGGTACATCCATTTATATTAAATGCCTGTGAATAGCTTGCATTACTTAAGCGGCTCTAAGTTATATTTGTGTCTTTTATAATAAAATATTCTAACACTTCCTAGAGGATATAATATATTTGCTTTAAGCATGGTCAATTGAGCCCTAATTTTGTTTGTTAGAAAGTGGATTCACCTTGCTAAAAAGTATGTTCATCTATTACAAAGCTTTATACGGTGTTGTTTCCACCTCAACATACTTTCCAATTTGGATCAATCAGCACAGTAATTTATTATTGAATTTCAGGATCACCTGAATTGCAAAATGGCAGTTCTTCCGGTAGTGCAGGGCAATGTTTCAACCCTGCTTTTGTTCATTCGCTAGCAGTTTCTGAAGAGGGCATTTTGGGTGGGTTGTACAAAGTTTGTGCTGTTGCAAGGGGGGATGGTGCTGTTGATGTAGTTGATCTCGAATACGAACTGGCACCTGCTAAATCGAAAGGACCTCCTCGGACAGCAACCTCAACAATGAGTTCAAAAAGAACTGAACCTGGAGATGGAAGCAGTAATCGAAGTCAAGTGAAAAGGATCCATCTTGATTTCACAATGGGTGGCCATAATGCAGCTGTGTCTTGTGTGTAAGTCCATTTTGTTGATGTATCCCTTACATCTCTCCTTAAAAATACTAATCAGCTGCTTAACAGAGCATTTTCAGCATTTGGTGAGAAAGGAAAGTTCCTTGTTTCAGGCGGCAATGATGCATCAGTGAAGATATGGGATTGGTCCAAAGGATTTTCTTCTGAAACAAACAGGGATGCTGAATTGGTGTTGGATATTGATGTGAAGAAAAAGGTCAGAATTGGATCTTTCAGTTTTCTTTAAACTAGTTTTTGGCAAGTTACATGCCAATGTTATTCAGTCGTCCGACTAATCGCGAGTCGTCCTAGTCGGTACTGAGGTGACTAGGTAAAACCCCGATTAGTCGGACTTATCGCCCGATTAATTGCAACTAATCGCCCGATCAGGACCTTATCTGTTGCATTTTAAAAATGGAGTTCTTTGGCTCAATAATTTTTTGCAGGTAAATTGGTTGTGTACTACCCCAACCGATTCAGATAATCTGATTGTGTGCGACACATCCAAGGTGGTCAAAGTATACAATTTTCAGTAGATAGATTAATGGGGCCCATCAGCTTGTTGGACAATTTTCGGAAGTAGTGAATGTTGCCTGGCCGTCTGTCTGTCTTGAGTTGGTCTTGACTCCCGTTTCCAGAGACATGATGCCAAGCCTGCAGCAGATAGTTCTCTGAGTCGATAGCTCAAGATTATTGTTTAGCACTTTGCAATATCAGTTGCAGGACAGAATGAAGCTGCTAAACTATTTATTGTTTTCTTACGATACAGATCTTCGTTGTGATATTTTTTGTACTTCCACATGCTTCTAGCTAGATTCACATGTATATCTTTGTTGTATGATGAAATGAATTTATGGTTTCCAAGGAAAACCTTGGTGCGTTGTTATGGTACGCATGATTTTTCAAAAAGATGTTGAGATGTGTTTATCTTTTTGGTCGTATAGATTGAGATATGGTTCTGGAACACCATACATGCTAGTTGCTAGGAGTACTTATATATGCTACCACGAATAACTGCAGTTAAATCACTCATATTTTGTCAGCAGTATAATTAAGGAGCCTGTTTGACTATCTCAGAATGATCTCTCTGATGCACGCCTTGCCTTGGACTACTTTGGCAGCTTCAGTGGCTGCAAACTAGCTGATATAGTTGAGATTTTGCCGTGATTCTGAGTGCAGTTTGGGTTGGTTGCTGCCTGCTGCTGGTAATGGATAACTTTCTGGATTATGTCGCCCATTTCCCCCTGTGCCCCCTCACATTACTGGTTCCAACAAAGGGGGCCTCTCCCATCAAAAAAAAAAACAAAAAAAAAACAAAGGGGGCCTCTACTGACGTTTCAGTCTTTCCTAAAAATAGCTCAGGAATTCTCTCTCTTGTGGAGGGCGTTTCTGCGAACTTTCCCTGTCTGAATCATCTTTCATGTCTCATCTGCATGTGGTGAGGAAGTGGATAGAAGCAGGTCTCTCCATTCTCTCTCTCTCAAAAAAAAGGAAGAAGAAGAACAAGAAGCAGGTCGCCATTGGAGGACATTTCTGCTCATCTTTGGTGGAGAAAGCAGAAATGGGAGGCATGCTCTTACCGCATCATCAAATCTCTCCAAACCCTCTGCGGAAGACCGCCTTTGCAGCACCCTTTGCGCTTCACAAAGGTTAGTGGAAGGAGCATTTTACTTGCTAACTTGTATGTGTTTGAATTCTTCCCATCGTTGGTATTCTTGAAGCTTTCTTCTTGATGAAATTTGACTCTGCAGCATCTCATTCTCCCATCCCGCTCTATGAAAAACTAAAGAAAGAAAAGTTGTGAAAAAACTGCATGTATGCATCAACACCTGATACGAAACTGCAATTAACAGCACAAGTGTAACGAGTAGCAATAGGGCGGAGCCAGGAATTAAACTTAAGGGGGGGCCAAGCTAAACCAAGTCAAACTAATACGTAACTTACGACATTAGCACCCGTAAAAAAGCTTAAGTTATGAGATATTTTTTTACTAGATAGTGATTAAGATGCGGGCTCCAAATGTAAAGAAGCAATGGAGCGCTTCCATACACGCTCCTGCAGAAAGCACTGTCTAATGACACGGTTTCAAATAGGCCAAATAATAATTACAGTAGAAGTATATATAGCATAACAATATTTATCTATATTTTAGTATAATATGAATAACCATATTTCACCGATGTCAACAGATGGTAAAAAAATGAGTATTTTTGCCGTTTTGCCATAATGCTTATTTCCTCAGTTTAAAATTATAGATCATTTTAGCATATAATATATAGGATTTTCTATGTACCTAGATGTATAATATATCTAGTACCTAGCAAAAATTATATATCTATTATATATCTAGAAAAGCCAAATAACCTATAAATTGAACAAGAATAATAGTTTATCTATAGAAATAAGAACTTATGAGTGCAGTAAATATGACATTTAAATCAACCAAGCTTGATCTAAATGATGAGAAGTTTTAATACTAGAAAAATAAGTCCTAAATACTTATTGATTAACTTAAATAACCAGTGATTAAGTAAATTTAATTTTATTTGTACGAATCATTAGGGGGAGCCATGGCCCCTGCCAGCCCCCCCTTGGCTCCGCCATACTGAAGACTCTGTGTCTTTCAAAAATACTGAAGACTGTAATACTGTATCTCGTGCCGCCACTGAACTTGGTGGAACTTGCAGATGGGTTGCTCTTCTCTACTGCTCCGCGGCAAGGTTTTCCGCGCCCACCTTGCGCGACCGTCAGCGTCATCAGATCAGGGGCCAACGGGGCTGCGTTGCCAGATGCAGTCAGAAAGCATAGCAAGGAGGAGCTGATCGCTTTCTTCAGAGACATTCAGACCTCCATTGCCGAGAGCTCGCCTAAAGCGTCCAGGAGGGCGAGGAAGCCGTCGTCTGACCCGCTTGAAGAGGTTGACAAGAGGAAGCAATCATATGGTATGTAGTAGATAGCATTGAGATCTCAATCTTTTACATTCTTTTACATGCTATATGCAGAATGATATGTACTCTGAAATGGGCATTTGTGATGTGTAACTCACTTTGACTTGTGACTCATTAGAGCTCATTAATCCAGCTGCAAGCATATATGAGTTACAAATCGAAGCATAAGCTGTTTGTTTTCGTGCTCTAGATATCAAATCTCCTTATCATGTCGTGATGTAATCTGTTCATAAGGCATGGATGGAGATGATGGCGCCGATGACTTTTCAGAGGAACAAGGAAGGATGATAAATCTGGAGGACATGAAGGTGGCTGACTTGAGGGAACTGGCGAGGGCGAGAAGGATGAGGGGCTACTCCAAGTTTAAGAAGGGTGAGCTGATTGATAGTTTGAAAGGGGTTATCATGTAATTTTTTTTGAACGAACAACACTTGACGGGTGCGTTTCTATTGATATAGCACAAAAAGATATAAAATTATAACCCTAGGAGATCATAACTAGGAAAAAAGAAATAATACTAGAACGTCACCGGCAGGTTGGATTAGGGCATCAACACGTGCCGAACTCAACTCAACTCAAACAACTCATGCTGGTCGGATTGGGATGTCGACGCAAGCCACACCACTTGTCTCCACGAGACAACTCAGCCCAGTCGGATTGGAACATCGACACGAACGAGATCACTCCGCTGGGCAACAGAGGCAGAAACGAAGCTTAGCCGCCACGGCTAACAACCTTCTCCAACTCTATGACGTCGTCGTTGATACAGCCCCGCACCGATAGGGAAACGAGAGAAACAGACCGCACCTCACCGAAGAAGGCCACCGTCAAATCATGTAATAAGCTTGTTCATGATCAAGAACAAGATATTAAAGCATCTCCAACAGATTACTTATACCTCATACCCAAAATACATACTCTCTTCATTACCAATAACTACTTTAGTATTTTTGGTAATAGTTGCTGCAGCAGACTATCAAAATCCAATCACCAAGGATATGATAGGAGGATGAATCCTCTTCATTTAGGTGAGAGAAAGGTGTGTTTTGGTGATTACCAAAAAATTTTAGGTAATAGGGATTGGATTGGTAATCTGCCGGAGTACCTTCAGTCACTAAAATATTAATTTTTAATATTAGAAAGAGGGATGAGTAATCTGTTGGAGATGCTCTTATGGACCTACTGGAACTGTGGAAGACTAGATTGATGACCTTTACGAGAATACACAAGTTCTTATTGTCGCTTCAAATGTACGATGAGATTACTAGATTGATGACCTTTACGGGAATACACAAGTTCTTATTGTCGCTTCAAATGTATGATGAGATTTTACTAGAACTGTGGAAGACTAGATTGATGAACTTTACGAAAATACACAAGTTCTTATTGTCGCTTCAAATGTATGATGAGATTTTGACAGAAAGAAATGAATGACATGATCTGCTGTCTTTTTTGTAGAAAGAAGTTGTATGATGTGATCTTGCAGGCTAGTGGTACACATGGATCACACATAGGAAACAAATAAACCAATACAAGAAGAGAGCCTTCGCCATTCCTTTTCAACTAAAGCTTTCACCGTTCTCATGTACCCCGCATCGGTGCGACACAGTTCGCATAAGTCAGAATATATCCTCCTCATAAACATTAAAGCAAAAAAAGATTACAAATAACCTAAAATTTTCCAAACAAATAGCTTCTCATCACTAACCTTCAACGCGTTCATCCCTGAGCTGTGTTACCGGAACGTATAAGAGTCATGAAAAGCTACCTGTTCAATGCGATCACAGCTCCGTTGTAGTCTAGCTGGTTAGGATATTCGCTCACCCGTGAGACCCGGGCTCGAGTCCCGGCAGCGAAATTTTTTTTCCCCATCCGTCGAACGAAATTACCAAAGCATCCCTCCCCTCACTGCATTGCTCGGGGTCAAGTACGTAATTGTACACAACATAAGGATTTAGGGTTTCCTTGTCTCCTTACAAAGCTTCTCTTTCCGCCGCCGCCGCCCCTCACCGCGCTGCAGAAAACTCTCTCACCTCGCTCGCGGTCGCCTCCCAGATCTCCCCATGGTAAGCTCGCCGCCGGGAGATGCGCTGCACCCAGCGCCATCCAGCTCTCTTTTCTCAACGAGTTGCTCGACCCTCGCGTCTGTGCGGTTCTGACGGTGTGGGTTGGTTTCGGTTTTGGTGTTGCGATTGCAGGCGTCGGAAAAGAAGCAGGCGAACCCGATGCGGGAGATCAAGGTTCAGAAGCTCGTGCTCAACATCTCTGTCGGCGAGAGCGGTGATCGCCTCACCCGCGCCGCCAAGGTATTCGCCCATTCCCCACAAATACATTGTTCGCAGTAGGTTCTGCGCGCTAATTCGTATGCTTGCTCTGCGCTTGTGGTCCATACTTCCATGGTTTACTTCAGCATATGTATTGCAGTATGTCTAAATCGCATCTAGATGTGCTCCGTTCTGTTTTTATATTCTGTCGCAAAAAAAAAATCTGTTTTTCTATTAGAATTAATTCTGCGCTGTAGGCCTCCAGTCCTTAAGCCGTCCAATCTTATCTTGTGTTATGTTTGTCTTCACCATAACCAAATGCTTAGCAGTACGATTGCTTGTCACATCAGTTGTAGTTAGATGTTTTGTTTGCATTGTTTCATTTAGAGACTGGTTAATATCGTCAATTGCTTTGGCATCTCTATGCACTGCACTATTGGTTGTCACAATCTTCACCATTGGCTCTTCTCTAACCTACAGTGATTGTTTATCAGGTGCTTGAGCAGCTGAGTGGGCAGTCACCGGTGTTCTCCAAGGGTGATTTTCTCAAACCTGGCATGCAAGTATGATTTTGGTTTGGGTTGACGGTGCTGATACCAATGGTGTTATGATATTGCAGCGAGGTACACTGTGAGGTCGTTCGGCATCAGGCGTAATGAGAAGATTGCGTGCTATGTGACAGTGAGGGGAGAGAAGGCGATGCAGCTGCTGGAGAGTGGCCTGAAGGTCAAGGAGTACGAGCTGCTGAGGAGGAACTTCAGTGAGACTGGCTGCTTCGGGTTTGGTATCCAGGAGCACATTGATCTTGGCATCAAGTAAGATTATCCCATTTCTGCTCTCCACTGATTTAAGTGTAGTGCATTTGTTTCTGCGAATGGGTGCTTTTGTGGTGGTGCTATTGCTTGTCTGTTAGTACTAAGTAGAGGAAGTAACATGTAGTTTTACAGTCATGTGTGCAGCATTTTGGTTGCTACTCACTATGACAACTTAACACAGTTTGAGAATCTGCTGTAAAGTAGATTTTGGGTAGCTTGATTCATTTGCTGATGTAGTAAAGTGGCCGAATCATACAACCATGGAGTTCCCTTTTACGCCAAGAACTTCATTTTGATCTTTATATCTACTGGAATGGTTCCATATCTAATAAAGTACCCGAGATTATTTTGCAGGTCATATTGAATTGATGGCATCCAAATTTATTCTTCCATGTAGTAGTAGCCATAGTACATGACACTATTTCCTGTATTTTGTTCTCCGAGTTCTATTGTATGCTTACTCAGACACTGCCGTACCAGCCTGTAATATTTCATCAAGTTTTAGCCTAGTATGGGCTTGTGGAGGGTTGCCATGTTAACTCGAGTCCCTGACAATCAAAATGCTTTTAATTTTCGGGTGCGTCTGACATTTTGTCTCTGATTTATTCCATAGTCAGCATGTTTGTCCAGTACCCACTATGGTCAAGTTTGTAGTACCTGTGGTGCACGGGACATTTTGTTGTGCTTTCCTTATTTGACAATTTATTTGTATCCTGGAGTATCTCCTTGATTTAAACTGTGCATATAATGCCATTCTCATTTGACTTTTAACTGTAGAACATTGTACTGATGTTGTCTTTACTGTCTGCATATGTGGGCATTGCGTGTTTGTGTATGTGGCTAGTTCGTCCTCCCTTAGGAATGAGGAATTTCAGAACACCTAACATATTGGGCATTTGGAGGGGATGGTTCCTTTTACCCCCATCTGCCTAGTTTCTGCTTAATGAAGTGCTACATTTTGTTGATGACTAATAACCAATCTCTCTGTTGCATTATCTCAGGTATGACCCATCTACCGGTATCTACGGCATGGACTTCTACGTCGTCCTTGAGCGCGCCGGGTACCGTGTTGCCCGCCGCCGCAGGTGCAAGTCCCGTGTTGGTATCCAGCACAGGGTCACCAAGGAGGATGCCATGAAGTGGTTCCAGGTCAAGTATGAGGGTGTGATCCTCAACAAGGCCCAAGCGAACACCTCCTAAGCGTCACAAGACCCTAGCCCCCTCTTTAGAGGTCGAGACAATTAAGTTTATCCTTGGAGTTGTACTAGAAGAGACCAAATGCATTGTCAGTTTTGCCTGTACTGGAGTTGGATCCTATTTGGGGTGCCTCGTACTTTCATCTTAATTTGTTGTTGGATAATCCCGAATAGCGCTGTTTGCTACAAGAATGGTGCTAAGTTAGACCTGAACTTCTTCGTGCTAAGATAATAGATACGTTCAACTGAAACTGAACCTAAACTCAGTTGTGCTAAATTGAACATGACGCATGAGAATTACGCAGTTCATTTCTTGTAGCTAACGAGTCTTCTCTGAGCTCGGTAAGGAACCCCTGCATCTGCATAGAAAGCACAGGCTTGTGTTCAGATCTTCAGCATGCCTTTCAAATGAGAAGGGACCTGAACAAATTGGAACCCTCTCTCTTCTCCCATCTTAAGGAGATTGAGCTCACTGAATGCTGTATTGATGATGAGGGTAATTGAAAGACACCTGCATATTCAATTGCTTTTCTCTAAACAGTTCATTATTTAAAGCCCCGCATTTTCAGCTTTGCACTACTTGGCAAGCTGCTCGGGACTGCAAGTCTTGAACCTTGGCCTCTGCACAAGCATTTCCGATAAATGCTCCCTTGTTTATATCAGTTTTCAAACTGTGGAAAGCTTGTGGAACTTGATCCATACTGGTAATTGGCGTTTATATATGGTTTAGTAATCAGAAAACCATTGATCATTGAAGACATCCAGATTTAGTAACCTGAAGCGTTGTTATTCCGTAGATGATACTCCGAAAACTAATCTGTTGCATCTCCATTGCTCTTGCCACTTTCGAGATACTCTCAAAACTTCACTCAGACAAGTAAGAGCAAGTATTATGGTAGGCTGTAAGAAGGCTAAATGCTGAGGTGGAGGGAGAAAAGGGGAGAGAAGAGAGCTGGACTATAAGTTTGCAGCCAACTTTGACACAAGAATCAAGAAACTTTGTGAGAGATAAGTGGATCATACTGAAGGGCTAACCATTATATGAGTGGGCTAAGAAGTGGGCTAAAAAACTCTTACAGCCAGCAGTAGGCTGTATCATTAGCCTTGCTCTAAGAAATCATAAACCTCTGCCATCTGCTGGGCGGGCTGAGGTCCGTGCTCTCCCCCGAGCTGTCCGATGGGTCGACAAGCCTTAGTCTACAAGACTGGTGAATCAAGCGGACAATCAGAGAAACAAGACGAAGGCAAGCAAGTGTGATGAAGGAGAGCTTGCGCTCTGCGCCATTGGTTGCTGCACGCGCTTCCGGCCAGCGTGCGTGGTTGGCGCCAGGCGAGGAGGTTAAGGGATGGTGATGATGGCGAGCAGGCCATCTCATTCCCATTTTCTAGCTTCGAAATCGCAGTGGCATATCCTGGTTGATTTCCAAAGTATAGCTTCAGTTTCCACCTCCGTCACCTAGCCGACCGGTCTGTGGAGTGCGCTTGAGGTCAGGGCAGCCAGCGACGGCGAGGCCAGAGAGGCTCGGACATGGCGGCGGCGAGAGCTTGATCCCGTTGTCCCATGCGTGGCCTGGGCAGAAGCGGCGTCGGTACGTGAGGGGATCCGGAGGAACTCGATGGACGAGAGCGCGGGAAGCAGGGTGGTGGTACTACCGGAGGTCGCCGGCGGGCCGCGCGATCGACCTCCGCGGCTGCCATGTCGCCGGCACAGAATTTTTGCATATATGCTCCAGGTTTGGATCGCGATCAAATATTAGCAAATAGCCCCGTGGAGTTTACAAATAGCCTCCTAGTTTGGATCGTGATTAATAATCGCGACCTGAATATATATATTAAGCTTTGTTTTTGCGATCCGATTATTTACAAAAATATTCCTAATTCGCATAGGCCCATCGGTCATCCAATCGGCTGGCCGCCACCGCCGCGGTGCTCCACGACCTCCCCGGCTCACCAACTTCTGGCTCGCGCTCGCGCCGTCACCCATCCCGCCAACCCAGGACACGGCCTCCTCGGGCCTCAACTACGATCTCGACGCAGCGATCGGGTGGGTTTCCTTCACCGCGGTGCTCCTTGTCCGTGCCCGTTGCCACTAGTATAGAAATGTTCATCAGTGCCAGTTGAGAAACCCCCTTTAGTCCCAGTCCCGGTTTCCCAACCGGAACCGCCAATCCACGACTAAAGGGTCACAAATGCTAAAAAATTATGCGTCCGTGGAGATCTCCTACCTCATATATAACTTCCTTACCATTCCACCTACACCGCATATGTGACTCTAGTTAGGATATCTTCCTTTTGAACTAATCCGTGGAGGACACTTTAGTCCGAATTGGTAACACCAATCTTTTAGTCCGGATTGGTGTTACCAACCGGGACTAAAAATTTATCCTTGTTGGAGCCACTAATCAGAATAAAAGATAGTTCCGGTTGGTGACTTCAACCGGAACCAAAGAGCCTCTTCCTCCTCCTAGCCATTGGACCCGGGACTAATACTTCATTAGTCCTGGACGCAACCCCGGCTGGGTTAAAGGGGTGGATGCCGTCGCATACGCGTGGAGACCCTCTCATCCCCGACGGGCAGGTGTCCAAGCACGTCTTCGGCGTTGCCTCCCCAGGGATCCATGTCAGGACGTGCTTCTACTGATTGAGCCGGCGCCACAGCGGCGGCGGTTCGCGACCCGCCGGAGGACGAGGAAGCCGTCGCCTGACCCGTTCGAAGAGGTTGATCAGAGGAAGCAATCATATGGTATGTAGTAGTAGATAGCATTGAGATCTCAATCTTTTACATTCTTTTACATGTTATATGCAGTTATATGCAGAATGATGCTGAAGATGTACTCTGAAATGCGCATGTGTGATGTGTAATTCACTTTGACTTGTGATTCACTATAGCTCATTTAATCCAGCTGCAAGCAAATGAATCATAAATTGAAGCACCAGCTGTTTGTTTTCGCGATCTAGAGATCATATCTGTTTATCATCTCGTGATGTAAAGTAATGTAAACTGTTCACAAGGCATGGATGGAGATGGTGGCACCGATGAAGTTTTAGAGGAACAAGGAAGGATGATAAATATGGAGGAGATGAAGGTGGCTGACCTGAGGGAACTGGCGAGTGCGAGAAGCATGAGGGGTCACTCCAAGTTAAAGAAGGGTGAGCTGATTGATCATTTGAAAGGGGTTATCCTCTAATATGATTGTCCGTGATCAAGAGTAAGCAGATATTAGGGACCTACTGGAACTGTGGAGGACTAGATTTATGTCCTCTTCATCTTCAATCGACTCTGACGAGAGTACACAAGTTTTTATTGTCGCTTCAAATGTATGATGAGATTTTGTCAGAAAGAAATGTATTACATGATCCACTGTCTTTTTTTTGAAGAAACAAGCTGTATGATGTGATCTTGCAGGCTAGTGGTACTACAGGGATCACACATAGGAAACAAACAAACCAATACAAGAAGAAAACCTTCACCAATCCTTTTCCACTAAAACTTTCACCGTACCACGCATCAGTGTTGTACCAAGACCTTTTATGCAGTTCGCATAAGTCAGGATATTTCCTCCTCATAAACACTAAAGCAAAGAAAAGATTAGAAATAACCTAAAATTTCTCAAACAAATAGCTTCTCATCAGTACCTTCAACATGTTCATATCCCGGGGGTGTGGGGGCTCCAGCCCCCCCTACTCCCATGGAGCCCCACAAAGCCCAACCCCCCCCCCCCCCCAAACATTTTTCAACTATGAATAAAGATGTAAGAAGAAGAAAATAAGGAGGAGGGAGAAGAAAAGGAGAGGAGGGAGGAAGAAGAAGAGGACATAAGCCCCTCCCCCCCCCCCCCCCCCCCCCCCCCCCAATAATCACATGCTAGATCCGCCACCGCTTGCAAGCCACGTATTGCGACATCCGTCAATTTCAGAAAAGGTGGATGGTAAGTAAACACACGCGTGGAAGTTCAGATCACTTACTCTGCAGCTTCAGAAGCCATGCGGTTTTTCTTCCTCGTCAGGTGTGCGAAGACGGGAGGCAGTACGACAACGGTGAGGAGAGGCGGCACCAGGATGGAGATGGTAGGGAAGACCTTGCCGCCTGTCCTTATCAAGACGAGGCGCAGCGCCACACTGACCGCGCTAACGATCAGCGGTGGCAACCTGACTATCAGCAGGCGCGCCCACGCCGCCGCCGCCGCCAGCTGCTGGCCGCCGCCGCCGTGGACACGAAATGAACTCCAGGCTCAACCCAATACCTCCAAAAAACATCAGGAAGGACGAAATGCCGAGCACGGTGATTGTGCAGATTTTCAGCGTATCCATGGCTCGTGATTGGCAGTGCGTGGCGATCAGAGGAGCTTGTTGTTCTGCAGTTCCTGTTAAGCATGCCGTGCTTTATACTGCTCTGCTCGCGCCATCCAGTACGTGCATCAGATATTCAGGTTCCTTTGGCGTGGCCCGGTCGCGAGTTAGGTTTGGAGATTTGGCAAGGAGATATGATTCCTCGAGCTCGTGTGTAATTTCCATGCGCTCTGTGTTCTAGAGCTAACTTCTTTTGAAACGGATTTCCAGAGCGATGGCCTGGCTCGCCGCGTCGTTGTCAATAGAGATACCCTTCCGAAGCTTCCTTGGCTGAGAATATAACCTCAAGGAAATGCTGGTGCATGCTGTGATTATATGCAGTTTCTACCGTTGTGCACCGACTCGGCTCAGTATGGTCTGCGTCTGCGTGGAAGACGTGTAATCCTGAGTCGAGAGGAGAGCGATTCTGAACGTGCAACGTCAATACAAATTTTCAGATGCGATGGAGCAAGCTACAGGTTGAAGAGGACCAAACTACAATGAAGTCCTCACCCCATTAGAAAAAAGGAAAAAAATCCTCACAAGAGATGATCTAGCTAAGAGATAAAATTGTGCAGGATGCCTCTTGTATGCACCGTGCCGAAGCTGAGAACAGTCATCACCTATTTTTTGACTGTTCCGTGTTCTCGCCTCACCAAACACATGTGGGTCTCTATTTTTCGGGTAGTGGATTACAATGTAGCTTGCTGCTCTGTGGAGCCTTTGAAAACTAAGAAATGACTTGTGTTTTCAGAATGCGGAGGTCCCGCTGATGAGGATTTTTGGGATGACTCAGAATTGGCAAATTCCATGACCCCATGATAAGATGGAGAACTTGAGTACCTATGTTGGAGAAGCTGAAGCAGATGGGAAGAAGTCCAGGGGCTCCGACGGATTGAAGAAACCGGTCATCGATCGCTCGAAACAGGGAGCTGGCTGGCACACCTTCGTGATCTTGAAGATTCTATGAGGCCCGAAGAAAAAAAATGATGGGCGCGGTGTCTTTCACTTGTGGTGACCATGTAATCACCTGTCGGTTTTGCTTGTGTTAAAAAAATCATGTGGCTAGCTTTGCTCGCTTTCGCTGGTTGTGCAGTAGGAAGAGGTTCCCTACTTGCTCTTAATGCTGTAAACCACGAATGTTCTGCGGTAAGGCCGTAAGGCTGGGGCTTGACTCTAAAATTAAAAAAAAAAAACAGCCTACGTCCGATGCATTTCAGATTCCGTCAATCAAAAGCTAGAAGTTTATAATGGTGGAGGAGTTATCTTATACGCCTAGATTTTAATTTATAAGACGGTTGTTTCATGAACAACAATCTCTTTCTCTCATCTCGCTTTCTCTCTTTCCACATTAGCAAAAAATCATATGTATCGTTGCAAAAGATGATATTGTGAAGGAGTTGCTCCCACTGCCATGCGGGTCCGATTGTACTGGGCCCCGCGTGTTAGTGGGATGAAGCTCGTTCGTACCAATGTATGTTAGTGTATATATAGGAATTATGCAGGTTTTGTAGCTCTAAGAGCATCTCCAATAGTTTCCTATTTTTTCTTCTCAAATCTTGTTGTTTGCCAACTCTCTAAATAGATATAGGGACGTAAAAAAGAGCCCATACCCTATTTTACTTCCCAAACCTGAAAAATTGTGGCCCCCAAGATGAATTCAGCTCCTCTGCTCCATTCTTCTCCCCACAGCAGGCCGGCCAGGTGCAGCTCAGGGCCTTCGCCTGCTGCAGTGGCCGCGCCAAGCGAGCCAAGGGTCCCCGCCCCGCCGTCCCCGAGGGCCGAGGGCTGAGGAACGGAGGCGCCGGAGGGGAAGGCGAGGGGGAGGGCGCCCCCACAGCAGCAGGGAGGTGGCGAGGAGGGGGCCGACCGAGGGCGCCCCCACGGCAGCATGCGGAGGAGAGGGGTGGCGCTCTGCGCGGGAATGAGGGGGCGGGGCAACAGCAGCGGCGAAGAGGGGGCCGACGGAAGGCGGTGGCTGGCCCTAGTGGGAAGGAGAGGAGGCGGCGTACCTGGATTGATGAACCCTAGGACGGCGGCATCCTGCTCGACGACGATGGCGCGAAGGAGAGGAGGCGCGGGAAGAAGGCGCGCGATAGAAAAATCCGCGATTCATCGGATGGGAATGACGGAGGAGTGCGTATATTCAGGGACGCGAAGAGCCAATTTGCTAATTGTTAGGAGATGGGAAATTAGTATGGAAAACTATTGGAGAGTGTTTTTTCTATTTTTTCTAAAATAAAAAAATAGGGATGAAGAAGAGAGACGAGGACTCTTGGAGATGCTCAGAAAAAAAATAGTTAAACTAATTCAAAGATCATGTTAAAATAAAAAAGCGAGTGTGATCAGCTGCTAAAGAAAAGGAAACATCATTAAGTTAGAGCATCTCTAACAAATTACCTATACTCGTTACTAATACCAAAAGTCTATCATTTTGGTGATGGATGATCTCCAGCGTAATACCAATTCTATTGCCAATACCATTGCCAAAACCTTGGCTTCTCTCTCCTAAATGCAGGGGAATGCAACGTGTCCCCGATCGGCCGTTATTTTTTTGCGCGTACCTGTTTCTGCCGCCGCCGCGACCCGTTGTACTCCGCCTCCACGTCCGCCATGCGCCGTCGTGACCGGAATTGCTCCGCCGCGCCGCGACTCACACTGTTCCCCGTCACCACCACCGTGATGCCCAAAGTCGAGGAGGAGCTCACAAGGGCACTGCTAGTATCCAAGGCTGCTGCACGCGAACAGGAGCTTGCGACGGCGCCACCACTGTCCATGGCGCCACGCGGGAGCAGGAGCTCGCAAGGGCGCGACCACCATGGAGGAGTCGCTCCTTCTCGAGCCATGGAGAATCCATGGCAAGGCCGGTCGATCAGCCTTCGCTGGCGGCGGCGGGATCCATCTCATTTGTACCCGCCGCAAGCCACAGCCCACTGCAAGCTCGATCTGCTGGGATCTGGAGGTGCTTGGTTCCTGGTGCTTATCGTGGTGTGATTTGGAGTAATCGGTGGTGGCACTTGAGCTTGGCAATAGATCCGGTGGGGGGAATTTTGGAGCAAGTGCTTGGATTGAAGAAGTGAGGAGCTTGTGCCTTGCTGTTTGCGTCCAAGAAGGAGCAGAGAGAGGAATGGTGCCGGCGGCGCAACCAAGAAAGAGAGGAGAGAGGAGAAGGGGGGGGATAAAAAGTGTTTGCCCACTGACAGATATGGTCCGCATGTAAGAGAAGATGTTGGTAGTGAGTTTTCAGTAATCTGCTGCAACGGTGTCCACAGAAAACGCAAAAATTGCTACTGAGGAGGGGGAGAGAAGTTATCTTGGTAATGAGTTTTTGCTAACCTGCTGGAGATGCTCTTGGCCACCCGTAACCGCCACTCTTTTTCCAAACATAAATACACAGGACGTAACAGAGGCCGTTCCGAACTCGAGATCAACTCTCGTTTGGCTCCACGTGGCGTGCAATGGCCGCGGCGGAAGCAATCACTCCGGGCCGCGGCGGCGGCGGAGGAGAGGCCCCGCCCGCGGTGGCGCCGCACCTGGACGACGGCGTCGTGTCCGACATCCTGCACCGCCTACCGACCAAGGACGCGTACGGGCTCACCGTCGTGTGCCCGCGGTGGCGCGAGATCGTCTCCGGGCCGGCGTTCCTCTCCCGGCACCTCTCGCCGCGGCCGCTGCCCCTCCTCGACCACCGCCCCCGCGCTCTCATCCTCCAGCCTCGGCGCAAGATCGGGTACACGCACCTCACCCTCGTGCCCACCGACCCCGCCGACAGCTTCGCCCTCAACCTCCCCCTCGACCCCAAGTACACCTCGAAGTCCGAAGAAAGTCGGCGACTCCACAAGGTCAAACCTCCAACCCCTGACCTCTGTGACACCGCCGCGGACAACTTCATACTCAGCGGCCTCTACTCCACCGGCGCCGACGACGACGTCCTTGTAGAGCTTGATAAACTGCCTAGTGGCGTCGCCGTCGACGAGGTCCGCGACGGCGAAGCCCTTGAAGACCCTGATCAGCCGGCGGACCAATCAGCGGATGCGGACGTCCCTGGCGAGGAAACCGCGCCGCCCCTGCAGGTGGAAGCGGAGGACTACGCCGTGTTCTTCGAGCGCACCGTCCCCCTGCTCGACATCTCTGTCGTGGCGTCGCACGGCCGGCTGCTGCTGGGCCGCAGCCGCACCGGCTACTACGTCTGCGACCCGGCCGCCAACCGCTGGCTCGCGCTTCCGCCGCCACCCATCCCGCCGACCCGGGACACGGCCTCGGGCCTCCACTACGACCTCGACGCGGCGACCGGGCGGGTCTCCTTCACCGTTGTGCTCCTGGTCCGCGCCCGTCGCCGCCGCCTGCGCGTGGAGACCTTCTCGTCCGCGACGGGCAGGTGGGACACGACGCACGTGCCCGGCGCGCAGGGCGCGGCGCGGCCGCCTCCCCGGGGATCCGCGTGGGCACGTGCTTCTACTGGCTGAGCCGGCGCCGCGGGCACGTCGTCCGCTACGACGTCGCCCGCGGGCGCGCGTCGGTGGTCCGCGACCCGCCGGAGACGGAGGGCTCCAAGGGGCGTGCGTGGCGGTCCCTGGGGTCGGCCGGCGGGCGCCTCCGGCTGTGCGCGTTCGACATCCGCGACGAGGAGAGCTCCAACATGCTCCCGCACGACGGCGTCGAGGGCGTCTACGGCGTGTGGGCGATGGACCCCGCCGGGGCGTGGCGGCGCGTGCACGAGGCGGTGGTGGAGGACCTGTCGACGTACTACTTCAACATGCTGTGGGGCCTCGAGATGGCTCTGGACTTCGCCGGCGCGTGCAGCGATTCCATCATCGTCGACAAGGACGAGTTCCTGCTGCGCGGACGACGGCAAGCTCGGCGCGCTCTACGACCGCGTCCGCGTATTCCCCTTCTATAGGTCCGGCTGAGTTGATTGCTGCACGCTCTGATCGGTGGCATCGTAGGACAGACCGACAGAGTTTATTTTTAGCGTGATGCCCGTTCGTCTCTTGAGTTGCTTATCCAAACCAAAAAAATACAAGAGCTCTTGGAGTTGCTATACAAGTGTGGATGGCATTATGCAAGTTCGAACTAAAGTTGTTCTGCAATCATTGTTAGTTTTAGGGGAAAAAACAGTCAACTTCATTTTTCGGAGAGAGCTTATGTTACACTTTTTTTAGAAAGAAGAGCTTATGTTACATACTCGTTTTCATTTTTTTTGAAAGAAGATAATCGTGTTATGTTTGCTGTGCGGCCTGTTTAGTTTGCCATGTTTTTTTATTGCAGTCACAGCTGTGACAAGTTTTTTTTACCAGCAAACTAGGTCTCTTGCGTCAACGACTTAAAAAGGTGCGGTAAAAATTTTTTCATGTGGTGTGGTAAAGATTTTCAGCACCTACACTTGGTCAAATTTAGCAAATTTTTATGAAAAACTGTAGCATCCTAGTAGATCACCGGAAAATGGTTGACCTCCCTATGGTTGAACGGGAAAATATATCCTTTGCACGGTTGGGCTGAACTGAAAATCAACTGAACTGCTGTACTGAAGTCCTGAACACAATGGTCATGTGAACTGTACTGAACTGAAGAGCGCAAAACTTATTTACAAAATCATTGTGCGTGTAGTCAGTTTGGTGCTCTAGTATAGTGCACATTTCATATGAATTAAACACGAACCAATTTAATAACATCTTATGTTTTTATCGCCCCTCTGGTCTACCGTGGAAAGTTAGCCGCCATATGCGTCACAGTAGGCTGTTCGTCTCAAACTCTGTCCATTATTTAACCCAAGACAGTTGATTCATCAAAGATAACGCAACAGGGAGTCAGAGAAGAGAGCTTCCCTTTCCCCACACCATCCCCCTCGGTCCCGGCGGCCGGCCGGCCGGATCCCCAAATGGAGAGCAAGGACCTGTGCGCCGTCGAGAGGCGCGGCCGCGTGCACCTCATCACCATCACCGGCGCCGGCGACCACCGCCTCAACCCGGCCCTCCTCGCCGCCCTCCGCTCCGCGGTCGCCGCCTCCGCGGGCGCCGGCGCGCTCGTCCTCGCCGCCGAGGGCAAGTACTTCTCCAACGGCTTCGACCAGGCGTGGGTGCGCACGGCGCCGCCCCACCTCCACGCCACAATGGACGGCGGCTTCCGCGCGCTGGTCGCCGACCTCCTCGCGCTGCCCATGCCCACGGTCGCCGCCGTGACGGGCCACGCCGCGGCCGCCGGGTGCGCGCTGGCCCTGGCGCACGACGCCGTCGTCATGCGCGGCTCCCGCGGGTTCCTCTACATGAGCGAGGTCGACGCCGGGATCAAGATCGTGGACTTCTTCGCGGAGCTGATCCGCGAGAAGGTCCCCGACGCGGCGGCGAGGAGGGACCTGGTGCTGCGCGGGGACAAGATGACGGCGGCCGAGGCCGCGCGGCGGGGCATCGTGGACGCGGCCGTGGACGGCGGCGTGGGGGACGTGGTGGCCGCGGCCGTCGCCGAGGCCGAGCGGCTCGCGGCGAGGGGCTGGGACGGGGAGGTCCTGGCCGAGATCAGGAAGGCCGCGTGGCCAAAGGTGTGGGGCAAGGTCAAGGACCACGGCGCCGGGCCGGCGGCCGCGCGGCCGCGGCTCTAGCGCGCGCCGCGTGGTACGGACGGTCGGCGGCTGCGCTGGCTGGTACCAGCAGTCTAGCACAGTGACGCGCTGCACATGATTCGCCGTTGACTAGAACTGTAGGTGGCCAGCTGGGTCGATAAAAAATCTAGATGAATGTATCCTGCTTGCTACATGTACTTAGGAAGCAAATGATCTGATTGAACTGCTCTAGTGATGTGATGATCTGATTTAAGTGTAACATTGATAGTTGAATCGCCAAGCAACTAAGGTCTCGTTTGGTTTTTTAAAACTAGTTGCATAAGTTGCAATTAGGGCTCTAGATGAATTTATTAAATATAATTAATACATAATTAGTGGATGATTACGGTAGCAATTAGTGATCAAATTATGAACTAATTAGGTTTAATAGATTCATCTTGTGATTAAGTCACGACTTATAAAATTTATTTTTATAATAAATTTATATTTAGTACTTCTAATTGATGTTTAAATATGTGATGTGACGAGACTTATGACTTAAACTGAAAAAATCCGAGCAAGCAAATGTATCCGTTCCTGTACAGCCGGCACGGACGGTGGAATTTGGACGAGAAGAGGTCGGCTCGGGTGATTTTGAACCACAAGCTGATTGGTAAAAGGAAGAAATAACTAATAAAATGTAAAAAATAGGAAAAAGAAACTGTAACCGTGGGGAACCTTCCGCTGATTTTGGACCGCAAGCTGGGCTGTGACCTGTGATTGCTCATGGGGCTGGCGGCGAACTAGTGGGCCGCTTCATGGGCTGTCGCTATGTCGGCTGCTACCTCTTCCCCAAGCAAAACCCCCCGACAGCACCGCCAAGGCGAGACGCCAAGACAACCGACCCGACCCTACTGCGGAGCGAAGCAATGGCGTCTCGTCTGGTTGCAGCGGCGGCGGCGGCGACCTCGTCCTCCCCCTCCCCCCTGGCTCGCCGCATCTCACGCCGCGGCCTCGCCGATCATTCAGGTACGAACGTACGCGCGCGCACCTTTCCCTTGCTTCGGAATCGTACGCACCGGTTGTCTGGCTTGGCTCGTTGATCGGGCCCGTTCTCGTATCAGCCGTTCGTGATTGCGGATAGGTTACGCCCGATGCGGTCGGATTTGTCTTAGATACGGATGAATTAGTGCCTTGTTGTGAAGAGGGGCAACATGTCGTTGCCCCATTTGGCTTGCCTTGTTGATTCGGTCGCCCTTTATGTTTGCTAGGTCACTGCTGGCAAGAGAAGGTGAACATGTGGGAGGATCCGATGAGCCCTATGAGGAGGAAGCAATCTCACGTGAGTATCCCCTAAGAAAATCTTATTTAGTTCATTGCAACTAATGGTATTGATTGAATCCTTAATGTTCATCGTGGTAGGCATAGAACTAATGACATGGATACATTCATGTTTTCTCGTACAATTTATTCCAGTAGTTGCTTGATTTGCATGGCATAGAATTAAAACGATGCCTTTCATTTGGTAAGTTTTCTTGTTCACCCATATGGTCTACTTTACAACGACATAGAGGCGGATTATATGTCATTCTGAAGTAGTATGTTCCTTGAACTATTCTATGAGAGTCAGCCATTCAACTCATGAATTCATTTGGGTTCTTTAGAGAAACAGTATAGTGTCTTCTTGATAGAAACTGCATAAGTTGGGAGGTCACCTTTTGATCAGGTAGTCGGATTACATGTTTACCTACATTTATACTCTCATCAGTGGAATTAATAATGTTTCTGGATTTAAATCGTGATGCTATTTTATGAAACCAAGGTCCACTTGTAATATTGACATAAGACCATTTTTGGTATGTTGTTCTTGTGGTCTGCTCCCATATGCGTTTTGTAAACACATTCTTGAAATTGAATGGCATGGCATACTTGTTCGTTATATAAAATACTTAATTTGAAACAGTTAACTCACTGCTGTCCATTAGAAAGTTTGTGTTTCTGTTTGGATCATATCATCGTATTTCATTCTGAAATAACTGACCCCCTTTAAACTGTCGTGCTTCATGTCAAGTATGATGTTAAGAAAAGAACCTCTGGTTGGTTGCAATTAGTCATACCTAGCCTGCATTCCTCATTGCGTCTAGCTAATCTACATCTAAAGGCGACGTTTCCATGATTGGTCTAGTTGCTAGGTGGTTCCTTGCCCGAAGTTAGGGGCTGTGTTGACCTGTTGGGCCAAATCTGTATCAGCAGCCACTGAATCTATGTTTTTGGCTATGCTAAAAATTTGAAATACTGCTTAAAATTGACAACTCAAGTAAAACAAAAGCTGATGAAAACCTTAAATGTGTAATTCGACTATCGTGGAATATTTTTTAGATTCTGTTATTCTCTAAAAAAATAGCTGGTCTACTTCTCCAGGAACTTCACCTTTTTTCTGCAGCCATTGTTAAGCATTGCATGAGTATCTGTGCAGTTGAGTTTGTGTCCTACTCCTCTCAAAAAAAAAGGAGTTTGTGTCCTACTATATGATGTGGTTTATTTATGAGATTGCTTTTGCTTGAGTGCTCTATGTGCTGTTGTAATGTTGTTTGTCAGATCTGCTTTGGATTGTGTTTTTCCATCAACCAGTTAAACTTTTCTCTGATTAGCTTTTGATTGAGTTTAAAATGAGCTTTGCTTACTTTATTGCTTTGTCTTGTTGTTCACACTCTTCTGTAGTAACTTATATAAAAATTGGTACATCTAGAACTTTTACCTTTGCTTTACTTATGCAGTTCACAATAACCACCTATATCGTGTGGGGCTGTTTTGTTTATGGCGGCTTCAAGCTTTTTGGTGAGGAAGAAAACAAGACCAAGGTAAATTTTAACACTTATTGTTTATACCAAGGTTGAGCTGTGCTATATATAAGTTTATTAGTACCTGATTTTATGATTACGAGATTAAGTGGTAAATGCACTGAAAGCAGAAATATTTAACTGAAAACAAACAGTAGCTACCTGCGCTATGAAAATCATACTATTTATATGGTCTTCTTTCATCTGCACGACGGAATCTCCTGGTTATCATCGGCAACCAATGAGTCAAGTGGCATGTTCTGGCTTTTTTCTTTGTTAAGTTTGTGATATACATGTACAGCCACTTGTGATTTCATTTCTTACAGTGAGATCTATAATTTTAAAGTCTAATACTGATACAAAAATCTGATGCTCACAGGCACTGTCAGCAAAGTCAAAGGCAAAGGCAAAGTAGGCTGTACCGGAGGAAAGACCTACGTTGATGGCAATTTAACTATGTGAAACAAAGTGTTATGTGCATTTGAGGTGCTGGCAAGACAGTTTGCAAATAGATATTTTGATTTTGTAATCCATGTAAGATTTCTATTATCTGCGCTTAACCTGATCCACAAGCAAATCCTCCCTTGCTCGTTTCGGAAGGTGAAGTGATGAGATATTCCGTTCAGAAATAGGACGTGCCGACCAGCTAATAATCCTTCTAGTCGTGCATTACTGAAGAAAATTTGGTGTAATTGGTAGAATTTATTTGCCATCTTCTCCAGCAGTCTAGTGATTTACCTGAATCACGTTCTTACTACAGTTACTTAATTGAGTGGTGTTTTACTCAGAGACGTCCAACTATGTTTCTTTTACCCATCAACTCCTTTCTAGGGGCTGAACTCGAACATGGCCACGAGCGATCATCGTGACGATGGCTCTATGCAAGTTCCGCACGGCGTCGTTGGGCACATCGCACATCTCTAACTACGATTCCTGCACCAAACCAGAGCATTTGATTGGGCCACGTCCTCTACTTTTGTCTCGAACGTTGGATCAGAAAAAAAATCATCGAGCAGTTCAACGTGGCTCGTAAATCATCGAGCATTTGATTCCAAAGCCTTCGTGATATCTCGGGAAAATCCCGACCAGAAGAGAGAGCCTTTTTATCCCGTCCCTTCATCTCCTGCTTTACCTGCTGTTCTTCCACCCTGCCGTCACAATCGCAGTGGAAGAAATCTCCCGTCACAAAAGGTAGGTTATCTTCTTCAATCGAAATCTTGCAGTATCTATCACCGGTCTTCGTTTCCATTCAAAAACTTCACGAAAGGCTACCCAGTCAGTCAGTCTGTGGATCCCGTTCCTTCAGATCCAATCATGGCAAAGGATGGCACCTGCGTCCACCTAGAAATCCTCGATTTCCTTACCCATAAAAGGGCCGCCCGCTCCGGGCACTCCGCCGGCCGACAACGGCGAGCCGCTCGGCCTGGCCGAACCCTCTGCCTGGCCGCTCCGATCCGATGGACGCTTGCGCGAGGCAGCTCCGTCCGGCTGTGCGCATGCCCGGCCGGCAACATGCAGCTTCCGCAGGCGCAGGTGTGGGCTACCTCCGCCGGCCGATGGCGCGGAGCCCCACCGCCTAGCTGCGCCGCGCACGCTCCGGCAGGGACCAGATTTTCCTTCCGCTCACCCATACGCCTAGCCAGCCTGCACCAAGGCCCTGCGTCAGTCACGCGCCGTTGTCCTTGAAATCCGCTAGATGCGGAGAGCGCGGCCGCCCTCGCCTTGCTTCGCTGCGCGGCACGCCGGGTGAGCTCGGGCAGCCGCTTGCCGGCGTCGACGTCCTTCAGCGCAACGCGGACGTCGCACAGGAACGTTGGGGCGGCCAGGGACGCGCACTCCACCGACGCCACCAGAAGCACGAGAGCTGCCAATCTCTGCTGCATATTTAACTTCCTAAAAATCCTTTATTAGCTGACTGCATCAATGGCTGATTGACAAACGCCCGGCCGGCCGGGGACGCGCACACCGCCGATGCTACCAGGAGCACGAGCTCTGCAAATCTCTGCTGCATGTTTAGCTCCCCAAAAATCCTCTAATAGCAGACTGCATCAATGACCGACTGCATCCCCTTGTTATCATTGTTGCATTTATATGTTGTGCCATGTCAATTTCCATTGCTTCAATTTCAGTACTACTTATTCTGATAAGACAATGCCATATATTTTCAGGAACTAGCACCAAGAACTGATCCCAAATAAGTAAAGAGCAGGAGTAAAAAAAAGGTACGTATTTTAGGCCAGCGTTAATTGCATTGTGCTATTGCCTATGACCATGGAATGTTTATTTGTAATCCTAGTATTTGGTTAACTTCTTTGTTGAACTAATGCGTTAAATCTAGCTAAAAAGTGCATAGACAAATCTGAGCCTACCTTTATATCATACCAAATATGTATATCAATTGTATAATTTATTCATGGTGGCTACAACCTTGTATTACTATTTGTATATATGTTACATCATCATTTTTTTTCATGCTACAAAGTGTGTATTTTTTCCTGTTTTGTCGTGAGTTCCTAACTTATCCGACGTTTTTTATTCAGCTGTAAATATTAAAAATTTTACATCAAAAAATATTTTTTTGTGCAAGCATATATCTATACATATACACACATAAACTATATACATACACATATATACAAAACATATAAGTATATATATATATATGCGCATACATATATAAGAATATATAGACATATAAAAGATTCTACAAGAATATAATCCTACACAAATATAATTATCTGAAACATTTATATACTCTATAGGTGCAAATACATACATATATATATGCACACACATATAGAGAAATTCATCGTCCTCATATGGTTCGCACAAAGAGAAAGGACCAACCTATTAATCTTATAGAAATTCAACCACATTCTAAAAAGATTAGGTAGGAAAAAATATCATCACTCCAGAGGAAAAAATGGAAACAAAACGATGAGCCAAATGAAGAAAAAAAACAATTCAAAGAAAATATGCTTGGAAATTAGTACTAATCAAGGCATGGTATCGTATACACCAGAATATATTCAACACTCAAAAGAGTCAAATATGATAAATGATTATATTTAGGTGAACCAAATTACCAGTGTAAATATTGTGGAGCTATATTCTGGTACAATGAACATAACCAAACAGAGAGCCGACGTAGTAGACAAGTTATATACACAAACTGCTGCAAAAATGGAAAAATAAAGATACCACCATATAAAGACCCTCCTGAATTTCTATCACGGTTAATTAATGATAAAAAGCATAGAATCAAAATATTTCTTACAAAAGTAAGATAATATAATAGCCTTTTTGCATTCACCTCAATGGGAGCAAATATAATAAAAGACGTTAACAAAGGAGAAGGACCATATATATTCCGTATTAATGGTCAGATACATCACCGTATAGGATCATTACTTCCCGAACATGGTCAAGCACCACAATATGCTGAACTATATATTTTTGATACAAAAAATGAAATTGAAAATAGAATAAAAACGTTACACAAAGAAGACCCTCAAGAAACAGATATAGATCCAAATATAGTACATGAGCTTAAAAACATGTTTGATAAATGTAACCCATTGGTAAAAATATTTCGCCATGCACGTGACTTACTAGAAGAACATAATGGAATATATATAAGCATACGTATATTAGATGCTACAAAAGGAGATCCAATACAATATGAGATGCCACACACCGAAGATTTAGCAATGCTAATAGTTGGTGATCTAAATCTAGAAAAATACAAGAGAGATATTATCGTTAGTACTAGAAATAAAGGCCTTCAACGTATAATTATTTTCCATCCAACGTATATGCCTCTACAATATCCACTACTTTTTCCTTACGGCGAAAGAGGATTCCAACTTGGAATACCATATCATGAGAATGAAATGTTCAAAAATAAAGATAAAAAAAGAAGTACTATTACAATGCATGAATACTATAAGTATCACATGCACTATAGACCAAATCAGCCAAATCCATTTTTATGCTATGGTAGACTCTCCAAACAAGCTATAGTAGACGCCAGGGCGATGGAGGATGAAGATTGATTGGCATATATTGCTAGAAACCAGAACAAATTAAGAATTGAATACTTACAAGGAGTTTTTGATACCATAGAAAAAGAATTAAGTGAAAGTAATCAAGTTGGTAAAAAAATATTACTACCATCAAGTCACACAGGTTGTAAACCCTATGCTATACAGAATTATCATGATGGCATCGCTATTTGTCATGTATATGAACCTCCTGACCTTTTCATAACATTTACATGTAATCCGAAATGGTAAAAAATAGTTAATACCTTGAGACATGGTGAATAACCCAGTGATAGGCCAGATATTATAGTACGAATATTCCATATGAAACTACAAGAATTGATAGAAGATATTTGGTCTGGCCAATTATTTGGTCCAGTCTTAGCTATCTTATATTCAATCGAATTCCAAAACGGAGGATTGCCCCATGTGCACATCATATTATGGATACATAAAAAATATGATGATCAATGCTGAAGTAATAGACTCATGGATATCAGCTGAGATTCCTAATCCAGAAGATGATCCTTTAGGTTATATCCTTGTAGCTGAACATATGATGCATGGGCCATGCGGCGACAAAAATGAGAAATATCCTTGCATGAAAAAGGGAAAATGCTCAAAATTTTATCCAAAAGATTTTACAGAGGAGACCACATTCACAGATAATGGATTCACTCTATATCGTAGACGAAATAACAATATGTATATCCGAAGAGAAAATCATAACTTAGATAATAGATGGGTAGTTCCGTATAATATAAAACTACTTAAAAATACCAAGCACATATAAACGTAGAATATGTAAACAAAAGTAAATTATTGAAATATCTATGCAAATATGTTAACAAAGGACCCGACCAAGCATCAATCATGTTTCAACGCATAAGAAAAGGAGACCACGAACCTTCAACTGAAAAAGTTAAAGATATAGATGAAATTAAAGAATACCTAGATTGTCGATACATATGTGAACAAGATGCTCTTTGAAGATTATTAGAATATGACATACATTACCATTGGCCGCCAGTAGAAAGACTACCCGTACATTTACCATTACAAAACATGGTGCCATTGCGTAAAGGAACAAAGCTGAAAACAATTGCTAAAGATCCAAAGTTCCAAAAAACGAAATTAACAGAGTGGTTTGAAGCTAATAAGCTGTATGAAAACGCAAGGAAACTAACATATTGTGAATTTCCACAAGAATGGAAATGGGACGATAAAAATAGGAAGTGGATAAAAAGACAAAGAAATTTTAAGATTGGTAGACTATATTATGTAAATCCAATAGAAGGGGAACGTTTCTATCTACGGATGCTACTTATGATAGTAAAAGGAGCACAAAGCTACAAAGATATAAGAACATATAATGGAATAGCCTATCAAACATTCAAGGAAGCGTGTGCAGCACGTGGACTACTCAAAGATGATAAAGAATGGTATGATACATTTACTGAGGCTGCGAATTGGGCAACTGCAGCACAACTGTGATACCTATTTTTCACCATGCTATTATTCTGCAACTTGCAAGATGAGCGAAAATTCTATAATGAAAATTGGAGGAAAATGATCGATGACATTCAATGTTACCTCATTAATAAATATCACCCAATTATATATACTCCAGCAGATACAGAACTACAGGACACGCTACTTCAAGAGCTGGAAGAAATATTTTCAAAGAATGGAACTTACATGTATAATTATAATCTCCCACAAAATTCCACACAATACCAAATTGATATGAACAACCAGTTAATTCAAGAAGAGCTTAGCTATGATTGCAGTAAGTTAGAAATAGAATCAAATAAACTTTACCAACAACTAAATAATGACCAAAGAACTACATTTCATTCGATAATAAATTCTGTTCTTAATAAGGAACCAAATATTTATTTTATCATTGGTCATGATGGAACAGGGAAAACATTCCTATGGAACACTATAATCGCATATTTAAGAGCACAAAGAAAAACTGTACTTACACAAAGAAAAATTGTACTTACAGTTGCTTCATCAGGAGTTGCATCTTTGCTACTTCCAAATGGACGCACTGCACATTCAAGATTTCGGATTCTTATAGATGTGGATGAACTTTCAATCTGCAACATCAAAAGAGGAACAAAACTAGCCTCATTCTTAATACAGATCTCATCATTTGGGATGAAGCCATAATGACAAATAAGCAATGCTTTGAGGCTCTTGATAGATCACTTAGAGATATAAATTCTGAAAAGGAACCAAAATTAGAAAATATACCATTTGGAGGAAAGGCTGTAGTACTAGGCGGAGACCCAAAAGAAATAGTACCAGTAATCGAAAATGCTACAAGAGCACAAATAATTAATGCCTCAATATTTCGATCATATCTATAGAAATACATAAAAAAGCTTTATTTGCATGAGAACATGCGACTAAAAAAAATTAAGATTAAGGCAAACACATCACAATACAAAGAATTAAATGAATTCAGTCAGTGGATACTAAGTATAGGAAATGGAAGCACAGAAAATAAAAATACATCTGACACGAATGGTCTTTCAGATTGCATTACAGTTGAAATCCCAGATGATTTATTGATGAAACAAGCTGAGAATAAGATAAAAGCTCTTGTAGAGTCAACATTCCCTGATTTTATATCACGCTACAAAGATCCCAAGTATCTAAAAAATAGAGCAATATTAGCAACGACAAATGAAATAGTGGATGAAATAAATGAGTACATGCTTAATTTGATACCTGGAAATGAAGTTGAATATTACAGTGCCGACTCAATATCCAAATGCATAGATACTTGTAACGATGCTGATATATTATACCCCATTGAATATTTAAACAGTCTAAGTGCAAACAATTTTCCAACATATAAACTAAAGTTAAAAATAGGGGTCCCAGTTATGCTCCTACGAAATCTTAACCAAAGCATAGGAATGTGCAATGGAACTAGATTAATTGTAACAA
The DNA here is from genome assembly GCA_032594955.1 of Panicum miliaceum. Classification (NCBI taxonomy): domain Eukaryota; kingdom Viridiplantae; phylum Streptophyta; class Magnoliopsida; order Poales; family Poaceae; genus Panicum; species Panicum miliaceum. The sequence continues at coordinate 2,038,426 of CM064060.1, read as the reverse complement.
ATCTCGGACAAAATATTGTAGAGGCGATAATTATAACAGGAACACATATTGGACAAAAGTCTACATACCTAGAATAAATCTAACCACACAAGGCTGTCGTTGGCCGTTCGTTCTATGTCGTCGACAATTCCCAATTAAAGTTTGCTATTCTATGACGATAAACAAAAGTCAAGGACAAACACTATCCAATGTAGGAGTGTACCTAAGAAAACCAGTATTCACTCACGGCCAACTATATGTTGTGGTATCTCGAGTGAAGGAGAGACAAGGGCTAAAAATACTGATAGAAAATGAAGATGGAACATGTGGAAACAAAACTGCAAATATACTATATAAAGAAATACTAAACATGCACTGAAAGATACAAATATTTCGTTCTACATATTAGTTTTTATTATACTTCTTTAAATTATCAGTTATGCTTTAATTAAACCTATTCCTTTTTGACTCCCTGCAGGTTTCCTTGCATTGTTGAACTAGCAATGCAAGTAATGTATCCACCTACATTATTGTTTATACTATCCAATTTCAGCAAATAATAACAATTTGCATTAACCAAACTACAGGGAAAAATAACTCTGTTATCAGAGCTTCGTCCCATAAACACTCTGTACAATATTCATGTCAGGGCGTCAAGGACTTGGGAATATAGGGGTAAAAATGAGAACAATCCTCTGATCCATTTTGACATGGTGGTCATCGATCAAAAGGTATGACTGCATACTCCTTTGCTAGCAATTTTTATAGAGATGTTCTTTCAGACCATTTTTCTGAAAAACTCTCGTTTCCCTCTGTACTTATCTTTAAATATTCCAAATTACAGGGTTATACGATGTACTGTGAGGTACCTCCACAAGTCTTGGATCAGTTGAAACAATATTTACAAGAATGAAAGGTTCTCTATATATGCAACACATGTGTTGAAAGGGCTAGGCCTGGGTACAGAGTTGTGGACGCCCCTTACATGTTAAAACTGATCATGAGAACACAAATCTTTGAAGAAAATAGCAATGACACAAGTTTCCCAAAGTATATATTTTCATTAACCCCAATTGAAATGCTACCACAATATGCAAGAAGGACAGATCGTTTCCTAGGTAACAAAAAAATCAATTTACACATATTTATCCTTGCCTCGCACTTAATCTGCACATGCTCATTAAATATACTAGGAATCTTCATCATCTGTTCAAGTATCATGACTTACAATCTTTTCTGAATGTAGATGTGATTGTAGCGCGTAACACTTCTGGAGACCTCATGACGCGTAGGCTGATAACACTTCAAGATCACAAGTACTATTCCAAATAAAAAATTATGCATTTGCCAACTCACAAGTACTATTCCAAATAAAAACTTATGCATTTGCCAACTCACATACATATTTGACATACAGTCATCATGCTGATTTCTTTTTATTACTGCAGGGGAAACACAATTAATTTATCTCTCTCGGGACAAAGGGCTCTTCAATTCGATGCTGAGGCAGTCTTTGATATTGGTCAGAATCACCACATCATAGCAATATTTGTGGGCACACTCATGAAAATATATCGAGAAGACTACAAATTTCGTAGTGGAACTTCGGCATGTCGGTGGTATATAAATGAAAATGATATTCCAGCAATGAGGACATTTCAAAGAGGGTATTATTTCAATTCTGAATTTAAAGACAAACAACTATATCTTAACCCTATACTCATGTATTCTTAATTATAACTTGCCAATAGGCTGCCATCTCAGGTGACACCAGTTCAAAAACTAGAACTCCAAAGCGAAGACTACATGGAGCAAGGTGTTGAAGAAAAAACTTTGTTTGACCTGAAACAGATTGATCCTCTAGCTGACAAGGTAAAAATACTAATCCTTGTAATGTATTAATAACAATTGCTTAAGCCTCTCCTTACATTAGCCATGCTCATTATATTCCTGTTTGTTAACTATACATGTTTAGAACAAAAGATTTCAGTGTACAGTCACACTGATATCTATAGCAGAAAACGAGCAATGGTGCTGCAGAGCTTGCAGAGTTTGCAACTCCACAATGATACCAGGTGATGATGGATATCAGTGCACAAAGATAGATGGCTGCTCATGCAAGCAATATGATTGGAAGTAAGAAAATTCCTCCATAGCCAAGCTATAACATAGATTCAGTTATTGATCTTTAAATGGTTCTTTAACTGTATTTTCTATATGCTTCAGGTATAAAGTTTGTTTCATAGGAGCAGACGAGACCTATAGCCTTCAGTTTATGTTTTTCGAGAAAAAAGGGGTAGAACTCATTGGAACAAGCGCAGAGACCCTAAGGAAACAGTATGATCCAAGCTCTATTCCACCTGAGATATCACAATGGATTACCCATAAATTCACTTTTGTAGTCAAAGTGCTATTCAAGAAAAGTGTCAAAAATCTGGAGCCTTCTTTTGAGGTTTTGATGATCAAAGAAAGACATGGAAAACAAGCAACATTACCAAACATCATACACAATGTATCTGATGATGACCTCCCACCACTGGTGACAATATCATCGAAGAGAAAGATCGAGCAGGTGTGCTAAAGGAAAATTTATTGTTTAGTCAATGTTTTATTACACATATTTGTGCTGACTGTGGACTTGTTGCAGGCATCATTATCATACACTCCTCAATTCACAGATATACAAGATATGGACGTAGACCGACAGTCTGAGTAAGTATATTTTTACTGTTTCATACACATATCCTATTTCACTGCTTCTAATAATGTTTCAAATAATTACAGTGCTTGGGATACCACAAAGAAGCATAGTGAATCAAAGGTAACTCCTTTTCCTTTACCAAAAAGCAATTAAAAAAACTATAATATAGTGTGTAATCTTTTTCGAAATCTTTTCCTAGATTAATGACGATGATAACAAGAACCAATTGGAACATGAGAGCAAGAAGCTAAAAGTTCAGGAATGATCAAAGATAAGTTTAACTTTATCCGTTACCATTTAATTTCAACCTGCTAACAGCTTAACTTTGGTTAACCGACACTCATATATGTTTCCCTACTTTTCCTCTATGTGGCAGGAGGACGCAGCTAACAGCAAGGAAACCAGACGGAAGGATATTTTGGTGTACAAGCCACGCAAATGTGGACTGTTGCTTTTGCTTATAGTTTTTGATACAACTTTGATTAACTGGCGCATTTGGTTAACTGGCGCAGTTACTACCTTTTGGCCTAAAACACAGCTTTCGATAGACTAGGATATTTGTAGGGACCGTAGAACAACATAGATGATGAAATGACATATTATAAGATAACTACCTTTTGGGAAGAAAGATTAAGTTTACTGCCTCCACTGAGGCGTAATATATTACTTTCTGTAAAGCTAAGGTTGATAATCCCTTACTTCTCCGTTACCTTTACGTCTGCTATTGCACCATTTCTGATGCATGAGCTGAGCCGATGCACGGAGTAGGACACTGGCCACATTTCTAGTGTATATGAAGATAGCACATATGCGCAATTGCTGAGACGACAACGCTAGCTATGCCACCACCGACAGCAAATGCAGGAGATCCCGTAGTTGTGCAGCTTTAGGAGAATCTGCCCCTCAAGAAAACATTCCAGATACACACATTAATATCAACCATTCGCACTGGACCATAAACATTCAGGGGTGCTACAACCGACCATAAACATTGTACGATGACTCTGGGTTTCCATCCATTCCACCACTTGAGACAGCATACATGCATGTCATTGTCATGGCTGATGGTATGCATGGAAATATTCCAAACATATACAGCTCCACAAAGAGATCTATATTATAGGATAAATAGACCAAACAGGAAACACAAAAGTGCAATCCAACCCGGCCACTTGATGAGCCCATCTTCCTCTTACTCTTCACAGTACTTGCGGGAGAGATCCAAGGTCATCTTCACCACATACACCGTCGGTGTCCCCATAACGAACACTGTATACACAAACAAACCCCTGGCCCTCTCTTCAAAACTGGCATTCTTCACACGGTTTCTAGCCAGGGGAGAATGGTTGCACTTGTTAAAATTAGTAAAGAAACTGTACATATACAAGAACTGAATATTATGATGAAATAATTAATGCCACAATGATAATGAATTATGATTAGTCCTATCAGCGATTTTGCCCCTCCACCATGATTTATATTCAAACACTGATTAGTCTCAACTAGTTTACATATCATCCAATAACAGATAATGACTGGCAGTGCAACGATCAGTACCCTTGAAACCAGCACAATATCGTTTGGTGGAATCAATCAATATTTGAAGGGAAGTCAACGTACAGGGTGCAAATATATAATTGGCTAAAAACAACAGATTCTTCTGAAAACTTTTGGTGCGGTTTGTTGTGAATGACGACGATCAAACGAGGAAGAACGCAAAATCAAACCACAGCGAGACACAAGATTTAACGTGGAAAACCCTCCCAATGCGGAAGGTAAAAACCACGGGCGCCAGCCAGCAAACACTTCTCACTAATTTTAAGAGTCGGGTTACAACGTCGTATGGCGACTTAATCAAAGTGGAAACCCTAACACAGTGTATATGTACCGTACCGCGGGGGGGCAGCCCCCCCGCACCCCCCGAACCTCAGGGGCGCGGCTCATGTGGGCCACTTCTGCCTCCGCTTCGCTTCGTCGAAGTCGGCCAATAATGATGTTGACTGAATTTGGAACATATTCAACAAACTCCACCTTACGACAAATTCATCTTGTAACATAAATCAACACTTTTATCCTGAACATAACAAAGAAACAAAAACTGCTGGCGCCAAATAGCCTCTTGGGCTAATCCATCAAGCCAACTAAGCTTGAGCAAAGCTCAAACTTAGCAACAGGAACTGGCTTTGTCATCATATCAGCAGGATTATTATGAGTACTAATCTTGCATACATTTAGTTTACCTTCCTCGATCACATCACGAACAAAATGATACTTGATGTCAATATGTTTTGTTCTCTCATGAAACATCTGATCTTTGGTAAGGTAAATGGCACTTTGACTGTCAAAGTATAAATTAATGCAAGAATCAACTCCACACAGCTCAGCATACAAACCTTTCAGCCAAATCAATTCCTTGCGTGCTTCACAAACAGCCATGTACTCTGCTTAAGTAGTAGACAAAGCAACAACAGACTGCAAAGTAGCCCTCCAACTCACAGCACAACTACCAATAGTGAACACACAACCAGTGAGAGATCTCCTCCTGTCCAAATCAGCAACATAATCTGAATCCACATAACCCATAAGTCCCTTATCATAAGTCCCTTATCAGTCCTTCCAAACTTCAAACAAGAATCTGTTGTGCCTTTAAGATATCTGAAAATCCATTGAACTGCCCTCCAATGTTCTTTACCAGGATTAGACATGTATCTACTAACCAAACTCATAGCATAAGCTAAATCTGGGCGAGAGCAAACCATGGCATACATCAAAGACCCAACAGCACTAGAATAAGGAACTTTTGACATGTATTCAATATCTTGATCTGAACTAGGACACTGAGCAGCTGACAATTTAAAGTGGGGTGCAATAGGAGTACTAACAGACTTTGCATTATGCATGTTGAAACGCTGAAGAACTTTCTTAATATAATTTTGCTGACTAAGAAACAACAAACCAGATTTTCTGTCTCTAGTAATTTCCATACCGAGTATTTTCTTAGCAGCACCAAGATCCTTCATATCAAATTCACTACTCAACAATTTCTTCAATTTAGTGATTTCAACTTTGCTCTTGGCAGCAATCAGCATATCATCAACATACAACAACAAATATATAGGTGATCCATTAACATGCTTAATGTAAACACAACTATCAAATTTTGACCTCTTAAAACCGTGCGACAGCATGAATGAATCAAACCTTATATTCCACTGACGAGGGGACTGCTTCAAACCATACAAGGACCTCTTCAATTTGCAAACAAATTTCTTCTTGCCAGGCACTATGAACCCTTCCGGCTGGTCCATATATATATCCTCCTCAAGCTCTCCATGCAAAAATGCAGTCTTCACATCTAACTGCTCAAGCTCAAGATCATGTGAAGCAACGATACTGAAGAAAGTACGAACAGAACTGTGCTTTACCACTGGAGAGAAAACATCATTATAGTCAACACCCGGAATTTGACTATAGCCTTTTGCTACTAACCTTGCCTTAAACTTTGGAGGCTCGCTTGGAGATAAACCCTCCTTTCTCTTGAAGATCCATTTGCAACGAACGGTCTTCTTTTTCTCAGGCAAGGGCACAACCTCCCATGTGCAATTCTTCTCGAGAGACTGCATCTCCTCATGCATAGCCGAGATCCACTTCTCACGATCATCACAATCAATAGCTTCAGTATAAGTTGCTGGCTCATGAGTATTCTCCACCTGTTCCGCACAACTCAAAGCATAAGAAGTCAAATTACATTCTTCAATAAGACGAGCTGGAGGTCCACAACTCCTCTTTGATGTGCGATGAGCAATAGGCAATTCCTCCTCTGGCTGCAAAACAGGAGGTGAGTGTTGAACATCATCATGAGCATCATCATCAGCAACTTCATTATCATGATCATCAACTGGCTCCAACTGCGTGGCTACCTCATCATCCACATGCTCCACCTGCACGCTCATATGTCGCAGCTCTTTTTAAGAATTATCTGGAACATGATCTGAGGATAAACTGTCATTAAACATCACGGATTCATTGAAAACAACACTCCTACTTATAAAAGTCTTTCCTGTTTCGGGATTCCACAATTTATATCCTTTAACTCCCGAACCATAACCAAGAAAAAGACATTTAATAGCTCTAGGCTCTAGTTTTCCGTTATCAACATGAGCATAAGCAGTGCAGCCAAAAACCCTCAACTGTGAATAATCAGCCGGCGAACTGGACCATACCTCAATGGGAGTTTTCTTATTAAGAGGAATAGAAGGCGACCTGTTTATCAAGTAACATGCAGTATTAGCAGCTTCAGCCCAAAAACGTTTGCTCATCCTAGCATTGGACAGCATGCAACGAGCCTTTGATATGATGGTCCTGTTCATACGCTCAGCCACACCATTTTGCTGCGGAGTGTGAGGTATGGTGTGGTGCCTAACAATGCCTTCTTGCCTGCAATAATCATTAAAAGCATCCGAACAGAACTCTCCACCATTATCAGTACGAAGCAATTTTACTTTCCTTTCAGTTTGCCTTTCTATCATCACTTTCCAATTCTTAAAAGCATCAAAGGTGTCATCTTTATTTTTCAAAAAATATGGCCAAACTTTTCTAGAGTAATCATCAATAATTGTAAGCATGTAACGAGCACCACCAAGAGAAGGCTTACGGGAGGAACCCCATAAATCATCATGTACATAATCGAGAGTACCTTTGGTGGTATGAACTGAGGTGTTGAATTTTACCCTTTTATGCTTCCCAAAAATACAATGCTCACAGAACTTCATGTTACTCGAAATGCAGCCATCAAGAAGGTTTCTCTTCATCAATTCTGCCATGCCAAGTTTGCTCATATGTCCCAAACGCATATGCCAGAGGTTAGTCTTACTAAGTTCATCATTAGTAACAGCAGCAGCAGCGGAAACAGAACCATGTAATGTACTTTCTCTAAGAACATATAACTTTGCAGAATTCATATCACCTTTCAAACAAATGAGAGAACCTTTTGATACCTTTAGAACTCCACCTGAACCGGAGTAATGGAACCCTTCTGCATCAAGCGTGCTGAGCGAGATGAGATTTCTGGACATCCTTGATATGTACCTCACATTCTTCAGCGTGCGTGTCATGCCATCATGTGTCTTGATCTTAACAGAGCCGATGCCAACAATGTCACATGGGTTATCATCTCCCATACGCACGTCTCCTTTCTGCACAGGCTTATGGGAACTAAACCAATCTCTATTAGTGCAGATATGAAATGAACATGCTGAATCAAATACCCATTCATCATGACCAGAAACACAGCCAGCAAAAACAACCAGACAATCTCCAGAATCAGAATTATCAGCAGCCGTAACAACAGAAGCCTTACCATCAGGATTGTTTTTTCTTTGCTCCTTTTTCTTGAGCTTTATACAATCCTTAGTAAAATGGGTGTTCTTCTTGCAATACTTACAGAACTTTTTAGGCGGTTTGGACTTTGAACGGCTCTTGTCACGATTATTGCCATCATTGGAGGATCTACGCTCAGGTCTGCCTCTCACATGTAATGCTTCGCCCTTAGAGGACGACGACCCGTCAGACTGCACCATACCTTTCATCTTCTCTCTGGATTGGAGCGCCTCATAAACTTCCGCAAAGGTTAGTTCATCACGGCTCAAAAGTATGGTGTCACGAAAATTAGCATACGAATTTGACAATGAACATAACAGTAAAAGACCTAAGTCCTCATCATCATACTTCACCTCCATCGACACTAGGTCGGCAACGATCTCCTTGAACACGGATATGTGACTCATCACCGCATCACCCTCCTTCATCTTGAGAGTGAACAACTTCATCTTCATATGCATCTTACTGGTAAGATCCTTGGACATACAGATCGATTCCAGTTTCAACCAGAGTTCTGCAGCAGTCTTTTCCTGCAGCACCTCTTGCAAAATATCATTATGCAGATGAAGCTGAATTAGAGAAAGAGCCTTACGATCCTTTCGGACTTCCTCCGGAGTCCAATCCACCTTGGACTTCTTCCCGAAACCTTCCAGCGCCTCATCATAATCATCTTTCTGCGCCATAAGAGCTCGCATCTTGACCTGCCATAGCGAGAACCTCGTCTTGTAATCCAGCAGTGGTAGATCAACCATCATCGACGTCGCCATGGAACCCTAATCTGCAACCAGAGCTCTGATACCACGTGTTGTGAATGACGACGATCAAACGAGGAAGAACGCAAAATCAAACCACAGCGAGACACAAGATTTAACGTGGAAAATCCTCCCAATGCGGAAGGTAAAAACCACGGACGCCAGCCAGCAAACACTTCTCACTAATTTCAAGAGTCGGGTTACAACGCCGTATGGCGGCTTAATCAAAGTGGAAACCCTAACACAGGGTATATGTACCGTACCGCGGGGGGGCAGCCCCCCCCCCCCCCCCCCCCCCGCACCCCCCGAACCTCAGGGGGGCCTAAGCCTCCGGCGACGGGCTTCCGCTTCGCTTCGTCAGAAATCGGCCAATAATGATGTGGACTGAATTTGAAACATATTCAACACGGTTCGCATAATAAGTACATGAACATACTCAAAGAGGCATATCGTAAGTGGGATTGACAATAATCTACAAATTTACCATCAACAAGAATAAAGTTTGAATACGCAGAGAAACTCAAAACTGAAACTATGATTCTGCAAAATAACCAACAAGCAATGTTGCATTATATTCTTGTTGTACACTCACCGTTGCCACCAGCGCAGACCACTCTCTGCTTTGTCTGCTGGCTCCCTAACACCAGTTGAGAAACGACGACAGCCCTGCAACAAGCACTCCAATTAATACTAGGAGATTAAAAGACTACTCGAAAGTATATATAAGCAGGTGGACAACACACCAGAATATGTGCCTCAAGTTTTATTTTGCTGCTAAACTCAGATAGAACATCAAAATAGATGTGCGCAATACAGACTTGTGTGACAAATACTTTACCTCTACAGTCTACATGGTTATTGAACAGAATTTTGTAAAAATGAAAACAAATCAACAAGGGAAATGGGAGAAGGGTGGGTTGTTCCCTAGCTCATGAAGTAGTTAACATGTGAGGCTAAAAAGATAAGAACTTCAAACTACAATATTAGGGCGATAACAGAGTTACTGTTACTACTTAAACTGACATACGCAACTCAATCCCATGCCTATTGATGTATTGTCACTTGCAATGTGTCAGTTACAGTGGATGCAAAACGACTAGAAAGTTAAGGATGCGCCTAAAGCAACTTCACCAACACACAGTTTGCAACTAAATGTAATTTGTATCGATAAACAAAGAAAAAAAACTAATTCAATTACTCAAGTCATCAAATTAACCAATGATTATACTAAATGGAGTATAGGGTTTTAAAATCTGTAGCAAAAAAATTTTGTGCGGAGCACTAACTATGATGCACTGGGTAACCACACCAATCATCACATAGATAGGGCAAAGAAACAGAGTCCATAAGCCATACATGAAACACAAGCAAAGAAATAGAGTCCATAAGACACCATTGACTGTGTTATAGATAGATCACATAGTTTGAACACATAACACAACTGATGCACCATATAGCAAATAAAAGTAGCAAGTGTAGTGTCAGCTTATAGCGCAACAGTGACATACCCGTAAATCATTTGAATTGGGAAGGAAAATGAATCGACATACCCATCAATCCCAATTATCAATGAGGATATTTGCCTATCGAGACAAACGTAGCGAGTTAGCGACATTGTGCCTATCCAAACAGACCGTAGCGAGGATATTTCCTATCCAAACAAACCATGGCGAGCATTTTCCCTATCCCAATAGCATGAGGCAATCGTTTGCATAAATTGCGCGAGATTAGTAGTCGGATTTGAGGGTGTGGTTTACTCAGGATTAGGGTTTCGCATACTTTATGAGCCCAGATCTGTATAAAGATGCAAAGATCAAGGCTATATCGAAATTAATAAGCACCAAGAATGTGATGTCTCCTACCAGGTTACGGATGCCCGCGGGAAGGATCGGCGGCGCCGCATGGCGGAAAACTTGGTTGTTCTCCAGCCCTCTTCCGACCGACGCGATCGCCGAAGACCCAGAGGAGCCGCGGCTGAGCACCGCCAACGCCGATCGCAGCGCCGCCATCTCTCTCCCCCCCTCCCTCCCTCCCTCTCTCTCTCTCCGCCCGCGAGAACCTTTCCGTCTTTCGCCCCCGGCTCCGCGGGAACTTTTGGCGGCGTATGTTGCGCGAGTTTTCAGGACAAGGATCGAGGGGTCGTTGTGTTTTGTTTATGTAGGTCCGGAAGGTCAGTCGTAGGCCGGATCGGACTACTTTTCCACTTCCAGCCGTATTTTGCTACACGTGTTTTGCTACAGAACGATCGACAGATGGGTTGTATTTGGATGCTTGCTTGGAATGCTAAATTTCACAAGAATTTCAAAAAAAAAAAGTTTTCTCAGGAGCAACTCCATTTCAACAGGAGTTGTGGTTCCCACTTTCCGGCCTTAGAGTTGCATCACAACACGCATCTGAACTACAAAATGATCGGGCGACTAAGCATTAACGAGAGAACAGGCATTGCAATTGGGGAGATGATCATTTACATCATGGCGGACGAACAAAACAGGAGCAGCTACACTACTGTTGCGAAGTACGGACGAACATAATAACCAAAAACAGCCCTAGGCATTAACCAGTCACCACCTCCTACATTCTTACCTTAACTACTGGACCAACATGCGCCAGTTACCGACTTAAGACTGGCGGTAGTTCTTTACAGTCAGATAATTTACATCGTTTTACTTCTCTCAGGAACTGCTGGGTCGATCTCTCCAGATGGTGCAATGTCGCCTACGCTCATGGGGAACCAAGACCGCTTGCATCGGCCCAGCTCATGGGGAACCAAGACCGCTTGCATCGGCCCAGCTCATGGGGAACCAAGACCAAAAAGTTGAACAACGCAGTGCCTGCCCTCCTAGCTTCCGGTACTGTGCCCGAAGTTGACGCCATGTTGCCGTCTAATATGTTCCGGTACGAGCCTGTTGACGAGTTCCGGAGAAGCATTTGCTAGCTGCATAACAGAATCAGTGGAATTGATGAGCACAACAGTACAGCAAGAGCTAAGTGCATTCATTGGGGGCCAGTACATCATGTTTCGTATACTTACTTCATGCTTGAAGTTGAAGAGCGGAGGGAATGGACGGCCATTTGGCAGGCGTGCATTCGGCGCCCGTAGCTCATCAAAGAAGGGATGCGCACATGCATCAAGCTGCATAGAGTCCATGAAATGCATAAGTACATTTATAATCAACAGGATGCAAATCTAAAAATTATGTTGCGTTCCAGCTACAGCATGAGCACTATCGCTGTCTTTTTTAGGTGGGGCACTAACTAGTACACTTAACAAGCACATGTGACTATAAAGTTGCACCCACTCTTCATCAGCTAACACTCAACTCTGGTTCTAGCCTCCTGGACCACTGGGTATCATAATTATCATATCTAGGGAGGACCAGAAGCTATGGTTTGGGAGGACATACTTCCACATGGATTTAACCTCTTTTAATTCATCATGCTCTATGAGACTATGAATAATCGACAATAATGCAACCTAACAAAAATAAGCACAACCATGCAAAATGGACCACAAGCAACACAACAACCTTAGCCAGATGCCTCATTCCAATTTTCTATTGCCCTCAAACCAACAGCTTCAAAAAATACAATAAAAAGATGAAGTAAAGGAAATACTCACAGCAGAGCAGCGAAGACTTGGTGAGTATTGGAGGAGACGAGAAGCAAGGTCTATAGCTTCCGGAGGCATTCTCTTGTGGAAAATCTGGAGGATAAAAGTGTAAGTAAGAAATCAGTTAGTCACTGGTGCATTTTGAATTCAAAGTGCAGATTTGATATTAGATTATAGAACCAATTTAAGTGTGCTTTAAAGACATGGAACAGTGGACTACAATTACAATACCCTGTATGTAAAGTGGCACAATATACATGATTGAACATATGAATACCTTGTGCCACGGATGAGCCTTTATCTGAGGAAACCTGAACTCAGTATAGTTGGGGTTCATGCATCTTATTTCCTCACGAGTTGGAGTACCAAGAACCTACAAAATTTTCACATGGGCATAAGAAACACTCATAACATAATAAAAGAATGTGTTTGGTGGAGTATTATGAAATACCTTGATTATCTCCACTAGCTGGTCAACCGCACTCTCTCCTGGAAACAGTGGCTGTTAAAAACACAACGCAAAATGGTCAGAATCACATCGTAGATATCTTTCTTAGTTGAGGTACATAAATAGAGATTAATCATCAGATAAAGGCAACCAACCTGACCAAGAAGTAACTCCGCAAGAACACACCCAGCTGACCATATGTCTATCGAAGTTGTATACTCAGTTGCTCCGAATATGAGCTCAGGAGCACGATAATAACGAGAGCAAATGTAAGATATATTTGGTTCACCAGGAATCTGAAAAAGGAACACAAGGAACTGGTTAATAGGAGCGTCCAAATTATAGTATGTGAAATGAACAGGAGTGCCAAGAGTCCAACAGTTAAATTCCATATTTAGGAATCAATCAGTCAAGTTCAAGACACAGATATTTTTTTTTACAGAAATATGTAAGAGAACTAACATGATTGTGGACTACCACCAACATATGATTTGATTCTAACTACTGCTATCGCAAAGCGATCATCAAAAGGCAAAAGTGACATATTGAAGATAAATGGAACATGTTAACATAAACTGCTGCCCAATAGTAAAACTAGCCTGACATAAGCATATTTCAACAATGCATACAAGTACTGGACCCAACTACAGATTCTCTTGGGAGGAAAATTAACATACCAGGACTTTAGCGCTTCCAAAGTCACACAGTTTGACTTGGTGAGTGAGAGGGTCAACCTGTATAGGCAAGCAAGAAGAGACCAATTCATAAACAATTACCAAATCTCAGAAAGAACATGATCTTGTTCACGTAACACATACCAGGACATTTTGTGGCTTTACATCCCTGTGGCAGACTCCTGGCACAGTATGAATATAAGCTAGCCCTCTAAAAAGCTGTAAACATAACAAGAGACAACTCCTTAGCAAAACCGGAAATCACGTAAAAGCAGCTGAACAAGTTTGAGCATGGCAGTTCACCAACCTGATACATGTATAGCTTGACGTAGATAAGAGGCATTCTCTGGTTCGCATTGCTGTAGTGCTTCAGGACACGATACAGCGTCTCCGGAACATATTCCATGACGAGGTTCAAAAATAACTCATCCCTGGGCGTCGTCGAGAAGAAGCAGTGCTTCAGACAGATGACATTGGGGTGTTCCATGGCGCGCATCAGTTGCAGCTCCCGGTTCTTGTAACGTCTATCTTGCAACACCTTCTTGATGGCAAAGGTCTCCCCAGTCTCCAGACACTTAGCCTACACGTCAAAAGGAATTCAATACATATTGCATCAACTAACATACAACGCCTTAAAGGAACAGAAATCTCCAAGACCAAGATAGCGTACCTGGAAGACAATCCCAAATGAACCTGTACCCACGACTCGCTCCGCCATGTAACTTATAGTCTGCAATTAAGGCCGAAACAACACGTGTGTTACCTAGGACAAAATTGAGGCTAACAAAAGTAGACAGGCCTCAGGTTATCTGAGCAGGCAGGCATTCAGATTCTCACCCATCTAACTAATCTAAAAGTAAAGCACAGAACTAGCAAACCTAAAGGAGAACAAGCTTCGAAAGTGCAGATTAGCCACCAATAATTAAGCGACTGAGCGCGAAATTGCCAAAATGAAGCAATCTGCCATTAATACAGCCACAAACACTAAATCGTTGACAAATCAAGGAAAGATGGAAATATCTGCACAGCTCGGCGCCTCCAAAGTAGAGGGAACAGTACAATTTCTCAGCAAACTAGCACTAATCCACCGAATTTCACCCGAAAAAAGAAAGCAACACTAGCAACTAAACTATAAGCTACAGACCACGAATCCCAGCGCAAACCGGCGGATTCCGACCGTGATTCCGCGACCAAACAATCAAGGAAACCATCCTACGCGCACTAGCAGCAGCAACATTCATCCACGCACCCGCGCGACAGACAGAGAGACGGGACAGAGAAACGCAGCTCACCCTCTTCGGTTCGCCGTTCTTCCCGCCGATGGTGGTGGAGATGATGTGGCCCGGGACCCTCTCTCCCCCTTCGCCTTCCTTCTTCTGCTCCACCAAAGCCAAACAAACAAACAAGCACCATTAGCCACAACGCCCACATAGCAAGCAGATCGGGCAGCGCCCGGCCCCGACCCCCACCGCAGATCCGATCCCAGCCCCAGATCTGGGCCACCCGCTCACCTTCTCGCCGCCGGCGGGGGGAACCGCCGCCGCCGCGTCCTCGGCGGCGGCGGCGGCGGCAGGTGGCGCGTCCAGCGCCATGGGCTCCGGCCCCGGCGGCGCCTCCATGCGTCGGGGTGGGGAGCGGAGGTCGCCGCGCTCGCGCCGAGTCCGAGGCCGGTGGGGGCAGGGGCGGCTGCGGCTGCGGCTGCGGGGTGGTTCGCTTGGGGTTGGGGAATGGGGGATGGTGGTGTGGTGTGGTGTGGAGCGGCAGTGCTTTTGACCGGTCGGACTGCCGCCGCTCGCCTTTGCTTTGCTTTGCTTTGCTTTCGACAGCTTGGGGCACCCGCTTGCCTGCTTAGCGATAAGCGTGCTGCTGACTCGTTTTAAGTAGCTGGGGGTGGGGATTATTCTTGGTAGTGAGTTAGTGAGCCGTTTCTACAGCTAATTTTTTTAGCAGCAGCAGTTTCTGCTGCTAAATTTTGAGGCCCTGGGATAGGAGTGCATTGGTTGCCTGCCAAAATGAGGGCTGGATACAGTGGCCGTAATCAACTGCGATTACTGAGTGCCCTAGCAGATTTTGGCTGGATTTTAGTTCTCTCTATTTTTACACAGTGCATTAGGATCTGGCTAAGAAACTAAGAAGTGCATTCCTTTTGTTCGGTAGGCTGGATTTCGCATGATAATAGTATTCTGTGTGAGAAAATAAGCCGAAAAAATTAAAAGAAGCTGAAAAAAGCCAAAAATGAGGGTGGGGAGGGTGGCTACTAATCATTGCTATTTGCTGGCTGCTATAGTAGCAGGAGCAAAATTTAGCTGCTTTTAAATTCTCTCCTCCCTTTTCACGGTACATATTCTTCTATTTTGTGCTGCTAACCAAAAAAAATAAATTGAGGAGACTGGCAGCTGCTCATTGCTATTACTTCCTGCTATGAAAATTGAAAACACGACCATATTCTGGCTCGCTTTTAATTCTTTCTCATTTTGCACAATCTTTTCTAACAGTGAATCAGACCCTGGCAAAGGAGAGCTACTAATCATTGCTACTTGCTGCCTGGCATTTTAGCAGGAGCAAATTTTGGCTACCATTAAATTCTCTCCTCCGTTTTATTGCTTATCTGATTTTTTTTTGCTGCCAATAATGAGGGTGAGGAGTCTGGCTACTGCTCATTGCTATTTAATGCCTGCTAAAAAAACATGACTATATTTTGGCTGTTTTTTCTTCTCTATCCTCCTACATAATCTTTTTTTACAGTAAACGAGACCCTGGCTAAGGAGTGCATTGCTTGCCTGGCAAAGAGTTAGAGTGAGGATTCCCTCAAAAAAAAAAGAGTTAGAGTGAGGAGAATGGCTAGATATCACTGCTATTTTGCTGGCTTCTATAGAGGGATGAACAATTTTGGCTGCTTATAAATTCTGCCCAGCCTTTTACACCACACATTCTTCTATTACTGCTGCCAAAAATGATAAAGGGTGTCTGGCTACAGCTTAATGGTATTTACTGCTTACTACAAAAATCATGAACATATTTTGTCTGGCTTATGATTCTCTCCATGTTACACATTCTTTTAAATCTGTCACCAGTGAAATTGCTAGCGTGAATCTTTTTTTTTAGAAACTGGTTCAGCATGCTCCGAATAGCATGACTAGAATAAAATTATACTAGCGGTAGCCAAAACTCTTCCCTTTCCATGGATGCATATTCTATTCTTAGCAAATAGCAACCACCGAAAAAGTAAATCAGCATTGAAAGCTGACGGAGAAAGTTCTTCCAACATGCTCCAAATTCCACATCCAAATCTCCTACAACGATTTTCTTCAAATGAACTAGTAATCCCAGACCAAAACGACATGAACAGTGGGTCGCTGCAGGCTGCACGTCGACGTACGCAGGACAGGTAAACGCCAGTCTCGTTCCAAAAGCTTGTGCTTGCGCCAGTGCCACCGGGTAACCTCACACTCCACCTGCTGCGGTTGGTACCGTACGACCGGCACCATAACTGCCGCCGCCACCCTCGTCCGTTGAACGAGCCCGGACCAGGAAACCGGCCGCGGAGCAGCCGCCGCCGCCGCCGCCGACCCCGGTGGCGTCCGGCAGCGAGCGATCCGGGGGGGAAGCGAGCGGCGTGACACGGTGGCGGTCAAAGCGGCCGAGGCGAGGGAGGGAGTCCCGAGAATGCCCCTGGCTCTGGCGGGGCTCCGGCAGGCAGCGCGGTCCCACCGGGGCCTTGTTTAGCCGGGGCGGGCCCCGGGGCGATCATTGTTAGCGCGCCCTAATAATTGGCCTCGGAGACGCCTCGCGTCACATGCGTCCTCGCTGTAGCGCCACCGACCTGTGACCGATGCAGCAGCAGCCAGCAGCATGGAGGAGGACAACGCACGCCACGCTTTGACCCTGCCGGATGCAACGGCCCCCGGCCTTCCTTCCTCTCTGGCGGTCTGGCCCGTGCCCAGGTGGCGTGAGGAGGAAGAGGGAGCTTGAGCTGAGGAGCGGGGGGTGGGAATGGGATGGGATGGGATGGGATGGGATGGGATTGGATTGGATATTGGGATGGTCCAGCGTCCAGCTAAGATCAGTTTGCTTCCGAGCCGAGCCGAGAGAGCTAGTACTAGCAAGGAGGAGGAACTGGTCCTCGTCCTCCAGATCACCACGCACGTGGCGGGCGACCGCGAGCTCGTAGCGTTGCTGTCTTGTGCGCGCGTTGCGTTGCGTCCCCGGTTACTGGCTGCCACTGTACGTGATCTGGATCCTGCGGTCAAAGCTGGTGATCGGAGCGGAGATCGACGCTGGATTGGACGCTACCTCCTGCACCTGCTGCCAGCCAAATCCGCTACCCGATTATGCGGTCAAAGCCGTATGTTCCTATCTTTCCCTGCTTCACTAGTCACCGTGTTTGAAAATTTTTGGACGAAATTGACTGTGGTAATTTTTAATTAAAATTCAGAACGACTAAATATAATCTAATTATAAAACTAATTATATAGATGGTCGAAAAATCACGAGACGAATTTATTAAACCTAATTAATCTATCATTAGAGGTTGTTTACTGTAGCATGATATTATCTAATCATGATCCAAATACGTTTAAAAGATTCGTCTCGCAATTTTATCCGGAGTTATGGAATAAGTTTTGTCAGTTATCCACATTTAATACTATTAATTAGTGATCAAATATTTAAATTTATCGTAGCGCTCGGAAAATTTTGCAAACTAAACACGGTATTAATACATTCGTTCCTCGTCCGGACGCTGCAAGGTGTTGGTCGTAGCTGCTGCTGCGCTCTGCTGGAACTGGCAGCCTAGAAAAGTAGAAAGATCTGTCAGGCTTCAGGCTTTCATCGCTCTTTCACACAAGCGACCACCCATTGTAGGAGTACGAGCGAGTAGCGATCGCGTCACATGTTCATCGGTTTTCTCCTCACCGTTCCAATTCCAACCTAGACTAGCCCAGCTAATCTTACGCTTCGAGTTCCAGGCTAACAACGAACTAGCTAGGGCCATGGCCGTCGCACCTTTCGATGAAAAGCACCCGGAGCCGCATTGCTCCTGCTCCGCCGGCGTTGCACACTGGCCACTTGCATCGGCCAGTGGCCATCTCACCGCAGTACCAGCGGCAGCTGCGGCCTACCGCCGTGACCGTGCGCCGGGTAGGCTTTGACTGCAGCCGCCGCGTTCAAACACGCATGGGCAATCCGCAATCGGGCATGGCCTGGCCGCTCCCTGCCGTCCGGTACAGTGCCGTGCAGTGCAGAGAGCAACGCCGCCGTATTCTTTTCCTTCTGCCAGCGGCCAGCCACCGCTGCTGGTTCTCTGCCGAAACCCGCTGCTGGGGAGGAGTACTCGTACTTGCAAGTCGCGGCCTGCAAGCAAAGCTGTCCCGTGATGTGAATGCTCACAGCGACGTTTGCCTGACCTGACCCGGAGCACGGGAGCAGATCCTTGCTTGCCGACCTTGACCATCCCTTCCCTTGTAGCTGTAGCTCTGCGAAGAGCTGCTGCTGTGGGAACCGGACCGGCATCGGTGTTCAGTAGTGCAGTGTCCACACAGAACACAGAGGTCGTAGAATTTCCGATGCTCTGCGTCGACTAGCCCGAATTGTTCTCTTATGTTTATCGAGGTACAAAATTCAAATTTTAAATAAATATTTGCATATATATACATGGCGTATTAAATATAGTTAGAAAAAAGTCATATTACATAGATGGTCCGTAAATTACGAGACAAATCTAATAAACATAATTAAGATATAATTAGACAATAAATTGCTACATTAATCCTACAGTGCTAATGAAATCTGCAGTTAATTTTTTAATTAGTCCATATTTAATAGTTCAAATGTGAAAAGATTTTATTTCAAAAAATTTACATAATGCATCTTAACAAGACCTTAGTGGCAAAATCAAGATAATTTTCTAGGCTTTTGCTCCTCCTATCCTACATTCCAAGTATCAAGATTCCAATGGCTGGCGTAGTTGGGTGCCAAAAAGAAACTCATTGCAGCATCTGCTTCTCCATTCCAATCAACAAGTTTTTCGGCCGTCTAAAATATTTTCTGACTTGGGGACGAATTTCGCGTCACACTGCTACATTCTTTCCCCCGATTTAAATTTATAAATCTGTTGCCTTGGCGGCGCCTGCGCTTCAGTTCTCATTGTGCATTTGTGCTCGAATGATTGCCCTTTCTTATTCTTCCTGCCAATGGTGTTCTTTCTCTAAACAGGATATGACCGGGAATAGGAGTAGGATCAAGCTGGACGGCATTATCACGGAACAAGGATCGGTGGGATCATGTGGTGGGCCATGATTCCCCTCGGGCCGCAGGTGCAGGACAGATGGTGCTACATCCCCTCATTGACCGGAACAGGTGCGTTGATGTGTCGACCGGGATCAGGCTCTGCTTGCCGACCAATCCGTGAGCAGGATGCCGGCTACTAGCACGCAAATGGGTATAGCCAGCCGGAGTAGAGGGAAAAGAAATGCTTCAGGGGTGCCAGCAGGGGATACGGGAGCGCCATCCTGTTGGGAAATGGAGGAATCTCGAAAGGGAAATGTTTGCGAATTCAGGCAGGTATTTCAGGATCTTATTCGCGACATCTTTCCATTTTATCAGAATACAAGTCGATCATGAAAAGGCAGATGGCACTACGAATTTTCTTTGAGCCCAGACAAAATTTACGGTACAATAAATCCGTTTCCGTTACTTGTCACTGACAATGTCCATTGTATCATGTTGTTTTATCAGGACTCCCAAATCAATCATGAAGCATGTACTCCGATGATACTTCTACATGCCACTGTGCTGTATCATGAGAACTCCAACGACTAGGATATCAGGATTAGTTCCTTAAATGTGTATGATGTTTTTTTACAGTTTTAAGGAAAGATTGTCCCATGTTTGTATCATTGATGCATCGCAATAAGACCATATAGGTTCAAATACGAGTTTGCAGCACAAATATGGCGCCAACGCCTTAAACTTGAACTTGCACAGCTTAGGGGACTGTTTGGGGGACTGTTTGATTCCCCGCTATAAATTGCCACAACGCATCTATGGCGCCACCGAAGATGTGGCATAAGAATCCGGCGCCACACTTGTGGCGGGGAAATGAACTATAGCATTCTGCGAGCATGCTGCGTAAAAAGTTGTTGCACGCCACACTTAAATAACAAACCAAGCGGCAGCTCGATTTTTGTGCCGGCACGTGTCCGATATGTATCGGATACGGATACGGCGCGGATACATATCCGCCAAGTATTTACCTATTTGTAAAGAGCGAACCCATTCTATAGTTTGACTTGGACCTTATTACCGATGGACAGGTTGACCCGATCCTGATGCGCTCGCACTCGGTCCCGACCGAACTGACCCATTCCTGCTCACACACGGTCCCAACAAAACTGACCGATCCCCAAATCAATAGACAAATCCATCTTCAAATCTACAGACAATTGATCCTTAAATGCACGTATAAAATCGATCCCAAATTAAGAAACAAAATTACAACAACCTGCAGCCATGAAGGAGGGGAGGAGAAGGTGTCGCGAGCCCCAGCAGCCGGATCGGGAGAAGGGAGCGCCAGCAGCACGCCGGCCGCACGCGCATCATGCAGGCGCCGCCGGCTGCAGCTGCAGCACGCGAGCGCCGTAGCACGCAAACCGTGCGCCCGCCGCTGGCCGTGTTGTCAGCACGCGAGCCATGCAGCAGGCCACCGCTGGCCGCGCTGCAGCCCACGAGCTCCGCGCACATCACACGGGCCGCGTGGGTGCTGCTGGCCGCAGCTGCAGCACGCGGGCGCCGCAGCCGCGTCTGCGGCACCGCTCGAGCTCGAGGGTCGGGCGCAGCCATGGCGCGAGGTAGAATGGTTGGGGTCGTCGGGGATTGAGAACTGGGAATGGGGAGGGCTAGGATGACTGAGTTATATATGTGGGCTGTTGGGCCGGTTTGGGCTGGAATTTTGATGGGCTCGATGTATATTCGGTTAATTTAGGTTAGCCAAGTTTAATTCGGTTAGTTGCTTCTTGAAACTAAATTTGTGACCAAATTTATTGGTTCGGTTTTGGTCTCGACTATTTCGATTCTTTCTTTAATTTCGGTTAATTATGGCCACCCCGAGGTGTAACTACGTATGAGAGTCGCCGGAGGTCGCGTTTGACATGGTGTGAGGTTGTCGGTTGAATAAGATGGGTTGGGAACTTGCGATGGAAACCAATTATATTGCTGGAAGGAAGAACGTGTGGTGACTATATGTCATGTGATTGTCTCTGTGAGTGTAGGCTGTGGCCTTATGGATTGTTGATGCACCGGCTCACGAGGACATCTCTTGTTCTTTACCCAAGAACGCAACTGAATCGCACATATATTTTGTTATACATTGAAATGCTATACAAAAGTGCAAACCATTAGCACAAGAAATGCTTAGATGACAAATTACAACAGGTAGAGAAAAGGGGACATCTAATAAAGAAGAGAAAAAAATTTCTAAGCACTAGGAACTTGATATTATGTTTTGTCATATGTCGATAGTTGAATGTGTTTCTGATTTTATTTATGGTTCATGTACATATTCCTGATCGGATTACTTTATATTTCTAATATCCCACGAATCGATATTTTTTCTGACCTGTTTACCCAATTTTTTTTAAAAAAATGTGAAATTGAAAGTTGGGGATTTTCACAACCGTTTCCTAATTCACCCTAGAACAGATAGATGGAGTGCAGTGGTGAATCGGCAGTGCTGTATACGATGTCAACTTAAACATTGAGATGTACTCACACATGATAGGCCATTATTTGAAATTTCCAATATATATGTTTACAATAATCTAAGGTAATGTATTCTGTTATTATGGCTTTTGTGCCCTTTTTAAGGAGTTATCAAGTATGCTGCATATCTTCTTACTATGCCATTCTAACTAATGAAAAATCCTCTTAATTAAGTGTATATATCCAGTTGGTGGTAGATTGATGTATAATATATCAACTTTTATCTGTAGCAACGCACGAACATATATACTGTTACTAAAACAAACAATGATTTGTTGGTCCATTAATTGGAGTTGTAATTGAAATCCGGATGTCCGTATGTTGAGCGAGGAGTCCGAAACCATTTAGAATTAGCGCTTGAAAAATAAAATAGAAAAAGACTGAAGTCCTCGATCGACACATAATTATTATAAAATACGGTATATAATATATGCATTTTTATATGATAATTAATTTATTTATATAGCTTCTGTACCAACGCACGGGTATGATTGCTATCAGAAAAAAAATAAAATCATAAATAACTCGATACGTGGACACGTACCTGCACGTTTTTGGGCACGGCCCAGCCCACGAAGCACTTCAGCCTGCTATCCCAGCCCCTGACCTAGCCCCCACTCACGCACACAGCACCCTCGCACCCCGGACGGACGCACGCAGGCGCCGCCCGACCAGGCGCCCGCCCGCCCGAGCGCCGCCGCTCGCCTCCGCCGGCGACGAGCCGCCGCCCGCCGGCAAGGAGGAGTGCCAGCTGAAATCTCTGGTGAGCTTTCCGTTCTCGTAGACCTCTGGGATCTGGATGATTTCTTCCTTCCGTTTTTTTCTTCACTGATTTCCTTCTCCCCGATCTAGAGACCTGTTCTTGATTTCTTCTGTAGATGGCTACATCGAGCAATGCTAGGGCATACTGCTGCTGGTGGTGCTAGACTGCTAGCGCAAGTGCTAGTGTATGATCTGCAGCAATGATTGATATAAAAGAGGCTCATGAGTTAACATTATAGAGAAGCCTAAATCAGGAGGCAGCAATGTTCTCTGGAAATGCACGTATTGCTCGATGGAGAAGTTCTCTAGCTATTTGCCTATGTTGAACTTCGATTTCATATTGTTGTGAAAATTGCTATGCATTGTTATTTATTTATTTTTTAAAAAAAATTCTGTGATGTATCCACGTATCGGAGTTTTTTTTTTTGGAAAATGCCGTATCGGCCTCGATACTGATACGGATGCGCGTAATTTAATAATTAGTAGAGAAACTTATCTGGAATTCCGTATCCGTGTAACTTAGCTTGTGCCCATAGATCGATAGATTTATCTGGAATTCCGTAGCATAGACCATCCGAACTAAGTGTCGAGTATCAATAATTAGTAGAGAAACTTAGCAGGTAATTTAATATGTATGTGCTAATGATTCTAGGCCAGTAAAAAACTGGTAGCCATCTGAATGTTCTGGATTTCCAGTAGTTCTGAATCTTTTATCGTTGAGAGTGTCTGAATTTCTCTGGTATAAGCTAGTTAGGGGTGTGTGCTGCCTCTGCAAGCCTGTGTGTCTGTGTGATGGAATTTGGCTATCTGAAATCTTTTATCAAATAGTTAACTCTACTTTAACTATTTGGATTTTAGGAGCATATATGATGTTAGTCTGCGCAAGCATTTATTACCCACCATGTTTGTTATATCACAGTGCTTAGCCATTGAATCTAGTCATTTCTAAGCGTTATGGAGAACTGTCAGGAGCTCATTGATCCTGTCCATTGTAACTCTAGACCAATTCCCTGTTTTTGCTGCAAGTTTTATTTTTCTCGTACAATGATGACAGAGCTTTATTTTTCTTTTGATGGAACTCACAAAGATCTATCATGCTACTCGCATGAGTAAATGGTTTGTTGGTCTCGTACATACAAAATATTTTAAGCAAACCACATGAGTAAACTGTTCGTCAACCAATATTTTTGTTTAATGAGTTCATTCTGTACTATTAGGGTGCTGTGTCAATTTCGAAGCTTTTCACATGGATTCAGCAGCACAAGACTTCCAACCCAGGACATTCTCCATCAAGCTGTGGCCACCGAGTGAAAGCACACGCCTCATGCTTGTAGAGAGGATGACCAAGAATCTGTCCACTGAGTCCATATTTTCCCGCAAGTATGGACTTTTGGGTGAGGAAGAGGCTCATGCGAATGCTAAAAGGATTGAACAGCTGTGCTTTGCATCTGCGGATGAGCATTTCAAGAAAGAACCTGATGGTGACGGGAGTTCTGCCGTCCAGCTGTATGCTAAAGAAACTAGCAAGATGATGTTGGAAGTTCTTAAGAAAGGTCCAAGGGTTACTGCAGAATCCGAAGCGCCAGTAGCTGATACACCTCTTGGGCCTGTTGATACTGTATTAGATATATCTGGTGGCAAGCGTGCCTTTATCGAGGCAGATGAAGCAAAGGAACTGTTGAGTCCACTTACCAAACCAGGAAACTCATATAAAAGGATTTGCTTGAGCAACAGGAGCTTTGGTGTTGATGCTGCTAATGTTGCAGGATCTATTCTTGAGTCAGTTAAGAATCAGCTTACAGAGGTAGATATATCTGATTTTGTTGCAGGAAGGCCAGAGGATGAAGCTCTTGATGTGATGCGCATATTCTCCAAAGCACTAGAGGGTTCTGCACTTAGATATCTAAACATCTCCGACAATGCACTAGGTGAGAAGGGTGTCAGGGCATTCAGTGAGCTCCTGAAGTCACAGGAAAATCTGGAGGAACTCTACGTCATGAACGATGGCATATCAGAAGATGCTGCAAAAGCTCTTTCTGAGCTTATTCCTTCAACTGAGAAGCTTAAGGTTCTCCACTTCCACAACAACATGACTGGAGATGAAGGTGCTGTGTATGTTGCTGAGATGGTTAAGCGGTCTCCAAATCTGGAGAGTTTCAGGTGCTCAGCAACAAGGATAGGATCTGATGGTGGTGTCGCATTGTCCGAGGCATTAGGGACATGCACACATCTGAAGAAACTGGATCTTCGGGATAACTTGTTTGGTGTTGATGCAGGGATTGCTCTCAGCAAAACCCTTCCAAAGCTTCCTGATCTCGTTGAGCTTTACCTCAGTGACCTCAATCTTGAGAATAAGGGTACAGTAGCAATTGTCAATGCCCTCAAACAGTCAGCACCTCAGTTGGAAGTCCTTGAATTGGCTGGAAATGAAATAAATGCCGAGGCAGCCCCGGCTTTAGCAGAATGCCTAGTAGCCATGCAGTCACTCAAGAAGCTGACCTTGGCTGAGAATGAACTCAAGGATGCCGGTGCTGTGATTATTGCAAAATCTTTGGAAGATGGTCATGCAGATCTGAAGGAACTTGATGTAAGCACAAACATGTTTCAGAGGGCTGGAGCACGCTGCTTTGCACGGGCAGTTGCAAATAAACCTGGTTTTGTGCAACTGAACATCAATGGTAATTTCATCTCCGATGAAGGGATTGATGAGGTGAAAGATATTTTGAAGGCTGGTAAGAATTCGTTGGATGTTTTGGGCTCACTAGATGAGAACGAACCTGAGGGGGAGCCTGATGACAGTGATGAGGATGATGACAACGAAGATGCCAAGGACGATGACGTCGAGGACGGGCTGGATTCGAAGCTGCAGAACGTACAGGTGGAGCAGGATGATGAACCATGATTAGGCTAACTAGTTTTAGCTTTTGGTCCAGTAATCTTCTGAATACCAGCTAGGCTAGATTTTTAGTTATGAGCAAATACACTGTGTCACCACCATTTAGAACTGAGTCAAGCAGCCTGGTGATCTATCCTTGCCGTTTATCAGAACCTTTTGTAACTTCTGAATCTTGGTATCTGTGGTTGTCAGGGTCAGGTGAAGCTGACTTTGAACTTATTTCATGGACCCTATTTAGTACTCCAACTTATTTGCTGTGATGTTTTGGGGCGCTTCATTGGTTTATTTGCAATCTGTGCTATTGTGGCATGTATGAATGGTGCCTAT
Source organism: Panicum miliaceum (assembly GCA_032594955.1). Taxonomy (NCBI): domain Eukaryota; kingdom Viridiplantae; phylum Streptophyta; class Magnoliopsida; order Poales; family Poaceae; genus Panicum; species Panicum miliaceum. Next base: position 2,012,141 of record CM064060.1, on the reverse strand, counting down.
GTTTTTCTTTCATATAATAATGTTGCCTATGTTGGTGTCTGCACAAGTAACGTGTGAATCATGTGGTTTTACTGGAATATTGCTATCTCTTTTTTGAGTGTATCGTTTGATTAATTAATAGATTCATCTGGGAACAGCTCTCACTTTGCAAGCCAGGCGAGTTGAGTTTTGGTTATCCAGGAGCACATTGATCTTGGCATCATGTAAGATGATCCCAGTTCTGCTCTCCACTTCAGTGATTTAAGCGTGGTGTAGTTCTTTCTGTGAATGGATGCTTTTGTGAAGGTGTGTTGTTTCTAGTCTGTAAATGGAGGAACTAACAGGTTCATGCCTGGACGTACACGTACCTTTGCCAAGAATGTACAGTGCTCGGTCGACACAGGCCATGCAGTAGGTAGACAATAAAAGAACTGCCAAGATGAACAGGTGTTGATCTTCAGATTTCAGGCGCAAGCAAGCACGAGCAACCAATCATGGAATCAATTTGTTTCCAAACCTGGTGGTCAATCTCAGCCAAAGAAAGAAACCACTCGATGGCGCGGCATCATCTGCCGTAGACTTGAAGCCACGCCAAAGGTGCACACATGCACGCTCGCGCGTCTCGACTGATCACTGATCAAGTGCTGCTGATCTTGGCCTGCCCATTAGTACCAAGCAACTTAGCATGAAGGATTAGCAGCACACGAGCCGGCGGCGCCCGACAGGAAAAAATGGCCGCCGTGACGGTATCTGGCACGGCCTGCCTGCCTGACCGATGCTCGCCGCTGGCTGGTGCCAACTGCCATGCGACACCCGACTTGCCATTGGCGGCTTGGCGCCTGGCGGTGCAGCCTGACTGCCGCCACGAGGTCTCGCCCTGTAGCCTGCTCGGTCCACCCTGTTCGTATCGTCTCGGCTGCCGTGCGCGCTCGGTGACCCGGCGCTAGCGTCCACGGCCGCGCAGGCGCAGCCCCCATCCCCACCCCACCCCACCCTTGAGCGAGCCCACTCGCTCGCTGTCCTCGCGCGCCGCGACGGGGTGCCCGCTGCAGTTGGGTTGGTGGTGGTCTCCGGCCGGAGTCAGGTAGGACCCCTAGAGTCAGGAACCGCCCGAGCAAACCCGCTTGTCCCCTTGCGGGCAGATGCCAGATTGCGAGCGCCGCGGCGGAGGGCGCCAGCCGGGCGCGCGGGCACCGTGACGCCACCCCTCTATCTCGGCTCGCCTTCCACTTGCAAGCGGCCGCAGACCCCGCCCGCTCGCCCATATATACGTGCCCGTGCGCGTGAGCGCTTCGTCACTCGGTTCATCGAACACTTCACTCGCTCTGTCGCTGCCCTGCTTGGCTGGCTGGTGATGGCGACGGGGTGGCTGTCCGGGGCGCTGTGGCTCTCGGCGCTCGCCACCGTCGCGGCCCTCGCCGGCGGCGCGCAAGGGCAGGGGCTGTCGCCGGGGTTCTACAACGCGACGTGCCCGGCGCTGCAGGCCGTCGTGCGGCGCGGCGTGGCGCGGGCGGTCCGGAGGGAGCCGCGCATGGGGGCGTCCATCCTCCGCCTCTTCTTCCACGACTGCTTCGTCAATGTAAAACCCTTCTTGCCTTTTCGGTGGTGCCGCCGCGACCGAGGCAGGGGATCGAGAGCCCTGAGTGTCCATGGGCGCTGTGACGAGTGTGTTGGCGTGATCGCAGGGGTGCGACGCCTCCGTCTTGCTGGACGACGTGCCGGGCAACTTCACGGGGGAGAAGAACGCGGGGCCCAACGCCAACTCGCTGCGCGGCTACGAGGTCATCGACGCCATCAAGGCGCAGGTCGAGGCCTCCTGCAACGCCACCGTCTCCTGCGCCGACATCCTCGCCCTCGCCGCGCGGGACGCCGTCAACCTGGTCAGTTCACTTTGGTCTTTGTCTCGAGCTCCTCTCCTTTTCCAAACAAATCATGCACGCTCGACTGAGCAGAGTCGTGACATGCAGCTCGGCGGGCCGAGCTGGACGGTGCCGCTGGGTCGCCGTGACGCGCGCAACACGAGCGCGAACGCCGCGAACACCAACCTGCCGCCGCCCGACGCGGGCCTCCCCACGCTCCTGTCCATGTTCCGCGCCAAGGGCCTGGACGCGCGCGACCTGACGGCGCTCTCCGGCGCGCACACCGTGGGGCGGGCCCGCTGCGCCGTCTTCCGCTCGCACATCTACAACGACACCGCCGCGGACGCCGCCTTCGCCGCGGGCCTCCGCGCCAGTGTGTGCCCCGCCGCGGGCGGCGACGGCAACCTCGCGCCGCTGGAGCCGCAGGCGCCCGACGCCTTCGACAACGGCTTCTTCCGGGACCTGGTCGCCCGCCGCGTGCTGCTGCGGTCCGACCAGGCGCTCTACGGCGCCGGCAACGGCACCACGGACGCGCTCGTGCGCGCGTACGCCGCCAACGGGACGGCCTTCGCGGCCGACTTCGCCGCCGCGATGGTGAGGCTGGGCGGCCTGGCACCGGCTGCCGGGAGCGGCGGCGAGGTCCGGCTCAACTGCCGGCGAGTGAACTGATTCTTATTTAGCTGCACGCGGCGCCATTTTGCATTGCTCATCAATGGATAATTAGTTCTTGGCGTACGCTTCAGTTTCACACACGCATGGTCGATTTCGTACGCGATGTTCTTCGTCTCCTCGAGGAAGGGGCAGATCGGGAACGCTGTTCCTGCGCTGGATTGGATTCCCTCATGTTTCGATCGATCGAAAGAGAGAGGGTCATCTGATGTCGAATTTGCGATGTCATGGCGCAGGCTTTTTGATCCCTGGAACTGATGCGCGCATCATGCAGACATGGATGGGATCGACATCTGCCAGCTGCGCCTGCGCCGCTCGGTAGATCACACTGTGCGGGGATGCCGGCTCGTCGCGGGGGGGCCAACCTGCAGCCACGGATGTTGTAGAGCGAGTGCAATGATTTGCTCCGGTGGACGGAAAGGGGATCGGAGCCGGCAGCCAGACGGTGCCTGTCAATGGCGTCCACGGCCGCGCCTCGTGCCCGTGCCGGCGGGGGGTCCCCGTGAGACGGCGCTGTTCGCTTGCGCGCGCGACGCTATATGATCGCGTCGTGCTCGTACATGGCCTGCATCTCTCACTTTGCCGGGGCCGCAGTGCCCACGCCTAGCAAGTAGCACAGCCTCACCCTCTCCTCTCGGACAGGATGCTGGATGCGTCTCTGATCTCTCGTCATCTGCCGCATCTCCGCAGCGTTTTCGACAGAGATCGGCTTGCTGCTTTGATCGCCCTGGGGTTACACTGAACATCTGCAAGGTTTTGCGGGGGCACACGGCCCCAGGGCATCAGTTTCAAGAAACCTTTTTTTTGAGCTGAACAGTTTTAGGAGCTGCAACGAGATGCAACGAGGGGCCTCGTATTGAGCGTGGTTTAGTTTTCGATCAAAATTTTTACACATAAATCATATCAATATTTAGACATTTAGACATATGTACGGTGTATTAAATTTAATTGAAAAAAGTTGCATTACATAAATGGACTGTAAATTGCGAGACGAATCTAATGAACCTAGACCGTGATTAGATAATAAATTGCTACAGTATTGTTAATTAAATATATGCCAATGACGAATTAATTAGACTTATTAGATTCGTCTCACGATTTACGGACGTAATCGGCAATTAATTTTTTAATTAATCTATATTTAATAAGTTAAATATGAAAAAATTCTATTCCAAAAATTTTAAGCAACGAACTAAACAAGGCCCGATAAAAAGGCAGCTTTTCGTTTGTCTGTCATGTGATGCTGTGAGAGTAAAGCTGAACATGCATCCCTGCAGCTCTGGCCTCTGGGTCTGGGGCAGGGCGCCAGGCAGTCACTCCATAATTGAGAACAAACATGATTAACATTTTCTGCGAGTACAAACATCGCTAACTTTTTTTTTTGAGAATCACAAACATGGATAACTTGTTTTGATAAGTAGGCTCGGCCAGCGCGCGAATGATGATTGAGAGAAGGGAATCTTGTCTAGTTGGGCCGGATCAAGCTCATGGATGCAAAAGTCCATTCAGGGCGGCATTGGGCTACAGCCCAGATAGAAGAAGTAGTGTTGCCCAACTTAGCCCATGAGTCGGCGGTCCTTAAACCCTACTCATCGTCTTTTTGACTATGGCCTATGGGGGCATAAGAAAGGCCACAAAGAGAATATGCTAACCCTCCCTCATGGTCCCTTGCCTTTGCATCAATGGTCCAAACCCTCTAGTCTCTTCACCCAATCAAAAGATGACAAGTAGTTGGTCAGAAATCATGTCCCACAGGAAAAAAAATCGGGTCATATTTCTCTATTTCCCTTAATTTGTTGAGTGGAATCTCGATTTCTGACCATGCTTACCGTCTTCGTGTTTTCCATGATATCAGTTGCTCAGTTCTAAGGACTCGGAACATGTCATCCAAGCATTTCGGCTTAGGCTTTCAACTCCGGCCTCATGCTTCACACATCATATCACGAGCTACGAGAAAGGCAGGGGAAGTGGTTTCTACTAGTTGTCCTCTTTTGAGTCATGCTAGCAATAATGCATTGCTTTCAGCCAGATTATTGAGAATATATATAGCTGACATGCCTGGCCACGAGTATCTCTGCCAGTCATTTTCACATTTCACCTCTGCAAATAAAATCTCTGAACTTACAAGCGAACACCTGATGACTAATAAGATGAGTAAATTGGTTTGTTGGCCCTAAAAAAGGTTGGACTTAGTTAATTAGCTGATGGGTCCAAACATACCCTAAGGAAGAATTGCAATATGTCATATACTCATATGCAAGCTAGGGAATTTCCAAATACCCACCCGTATCTCACTTTGTTATAGTCTAGACGTCTAGTGCATGCTTTGCAAAGGTCATTTTAAAGCCCAAATTCAAATAGCAAACGAAATTACAAGAGATTATTATTTTTTCTCTTCGGACAATTGCAAAAGACCATGCCACGAAAGCCAAAAAATGATTCACTCCCAAAAATAAAAAGCCAAGATAGGTCCGTTCTATCTCTTCGGTGGAACGCAAAAACCATCCAGGAAAGCCAAAAGAAAAAGATTCACTATTTTCACATGCAAAAATAAAAAGCCAAAAGGGTTTCATTTTTGTGCACCGCATCCTCCCTCCGGCAGCCCGGCTCCGGTGAGAGAGACGCGAGCCGCCTTGTGCTTCTACACGGCTGGCTGGCCCACACTCCATCGGCCCATGGACCAGGAGGAAGCAGAGGCCTCGGCGTCGGCCACGGCGAGCACTCGTGGCTGTCGTCGACATAAAAAGGGCGACGGCAACCGGCGCGGGCACCAGGCAGCAGGGGATTGCGCAGGTCTCTATTGCCCCCTCCACAGCCTCCCGGCTCCCAGGCACCAGCCGCGTCCACCGCCTAAACCCTCTGCTCTCCTCAGGAGCTGCGAGGGTAGGACGACGAGGAGGAGGAGGTCCGGATGGCGGACGCCAAGCAGCAGCAGGCGGTGGCGCCAAGCGCCGCGTGGATGACGGTGAAGCCCTTCGTCAATGGCGGCGCCTCCGGCATGCTCGCCACCTGCGTCATCCAGCCAATCGACATGGTCAAGGTGCGCGCCCCCTGCTCCGGCCGCACCATTGGGCCTCGCGTGGCGTGGTTGGTGAGGCGGTCGCGGGGCCTCGGGTTTTCGGGCCGCTCTTTGCGGTGGATGGGCTGGTTGTGGGCGAGATATGGCGGCTACTGCGCTGCTGTGGGCTGGTTCCTGTTGTTGTATTGCGGGGTTTGGAATTTGAATGGGTTTCGGTGGAGGAGAGCTGTTTGATGGGTTGCGTGGGAGGATGATTTTTGCTCGCTCTGATTGTTGAGGTCGGTGGAAATGGCTTGTTGAGGATTGCAAGCGTGCGGAAATGGGAGAGTTGGGAGTGAGCGCTGGGGCTGGGAGTGCGATGCACGTTGTACTCAGTGGATTCGACCCCTTAGTGGTCGTCTATTGCTGATAAACTCTGAAAGGGACCGTTGCCACAGGGTTCAGAATTTGCTTCTTGCATCCATGATTTTGTTACAGTAGACACTTTTTATTTGGTTGTTTAGTTTACCACGAGGAACATGCAGTAGTTGGATGTTTTTCATGGCTTTGGGTAGTACCAAGTACGTACTAGTTCATTTAAAATCTGTATGGGGGAATTGCCTTTGATTTTCCATTTTGGGTTCTTTGCCACTTGCTTCTGTTGAGTCCGGGCCATTTTTAGTACCTGGGTATTCATTTTCAGTCCAGTTAAGGCTCGGGGGTTTGCATTACTGGTCCGAGATGCAGGTGCTTGTAAGCTTATTCAAGTAAAGTCTCTCAGGTTTGGGTTGTTGGTCTGAGATCAAGGTTCCTTATGAATTTTATTTCTTTTTCATTTTCAGGTCAAAATCCAACTGGGAGAGGGCTCTGCAGCTACCGTCACCAAGAAGATGCTTGCTAATGAGGGAATCGGTTCCTTTTACAAGGTTTGTTTTTTTAGGTGTTCTGTCCCCTTTCTTTGATCATGGAAAATGTTAACGTGGAATGGACTATAAACTGTTGAGAAACCTGCATTTCTGAGAGAATATAATGTGGTGGCCTAGTTTGGTGAGCCATAGTGGATCATGGGCATGAAATGCCGATGCAGAAAAACTGCTGGCTCTGAACTTTAGGATATTATTCATATAGCTTATGCTTATGTAATATGGCAACAGATGATATTTTACCTCTACAGTCCCTTAAATGGAATGATGGAATGATAAATAACCAATTTGAAAGCTATAATGCTGCCAATGAAAGTGGCTAATTATATGTCTCCGCAGGAATATGTGAAAATAGTTTTGAACAAATTTGCAGTCATGACGTGGCTTGTCAGTTTGAGTTCTTGTACATTTGTTTCACGCAGGGACTATCAGCTGGTTTGCTAAGGCAAGCCACGTACACGACCGCTCGTCTTGGATCCTTCAGGTGATTACTTATTTCACCACGTCCACCATTCTCCACATGAATGTCAAGAAGAATACAGAGTATTTCCTTCAGTAATTGTGTTAGCGACCTTTTGTTTCTGTTTGGAACAATATTTGGAAGTATTTGAACTGTTGCATGCATATTGTTATTTGGGTGTGTTCAGACAAAGCATGTCAGCATGACTCATATCTTTAGTATTAATCTAGAACTTAACAGTGGTTTGCTCACATGACTTTTGTGAAGTTTTCTTTTAAAGTTGTTTCCCCCTACAAGAAGGAATGCCCATGTGAAGGTAACAGGCCCATCATTCCCAGAGCCAGGCTAATACATCATTTCGCAATTACGTTTCTTTTACTAGAATGTTCGTCGACTATGTTGACCCTTTTCACCATAAATGAATTTTGACACTAAGTCCTTCCTGAGAGTTTATGTTTTGATGCTGGATTTTCTCAGGGTTCTAACAAATAAAGCAGTTGAAGCAAATGAGGGAAAGCCACTACCTCTACTGCAAAAAGCTGTTATTGGTCTCACTGCTGGAGCAATTGGAGCATCTGTTGGTAGTCCTGCAGATTTGGCACTCATTAGGATGCAGGCCGATTCAACCCTGCCGGCTGCCCAACGGCGTAACTACAAAAATGCTTTTCATGCGCTTTACCGTATTGTCGCCGATGAAGGTGTTCTGGCACTTTGGAAGGGTGCAGGCCCAACTGTAGTCAGAGCTATGTCCCTAAACATGGGCATGCTTGCCTCCTATGATCAGAGTGTTGAATTATTTAGAGACACATTAGGTGCTGGAGAATTATCTACAATGCTCGGTAATATTGATATTACTTTTGTGCTTGGATTTCATGTGATATTTTGCATTTTGAGATGTGAATCAAAGTGTCAGGTTAGTCCATTCTCTAGGCTATAGCGTGCATGTGCAGGTGGGGAGCAAAAGTTAGAGCTCATGAACTAAAAATTTTGGCAACTTCAACCGGCTATTTCACTTTTATTGTTAATCTAAGTATCAGTTGTGCTTTGTGGTCTCAATACTTTTTTGGCCTGCGGGAAGTGGCTGTATAACAGGGGGCCCACCAATAGTAACTTAGCTTTCCATCAAGCTGGTTTATGCTCCAACTGACATGTTTCTGAATATATTTTGAGCAAGTACTGCTGCCCAAATAGCTTCAGTCCAGGGAATGCCTTTCATTTTAGACTCTGCTGTTTAACACGTTTAGTGAGAGTTTTTGTGGCAGTTCATTTCAGATTCTCCGCTTTCCTAACAGATCTTGAGTATTGCTTGTAGGCGCAAGTGCTGTATCAGGATTCTGTGCATCTGCCTGCAGTTTGCCCTTCGATTATGTGAAGACGCAGATTCAGAAGATGCAGCCTGATGCCAATGGGAAGTACCCGTACACTGGATCCCTTGACTGCGTTATGAAGACCTTAAAGAGTGGAGGCCCGTTTAAGTTCTACACCGGGTTTCCTGTCTACTGTGTGAGGATTGCTCCGCATGTCATGGTAATGCACATATTCCAATCATTTATATGCTAAACAGACAGCTTGCCTATTTCATGTTTCTATCATACTAACCTAATTATATTTTGTGTACAGTTGACCTGGATATTCTTGAATCAGATCCAGAAGTTCGAGAAGGATATCGGACTTTAAGTTTTGGTTTGTTGGTCATGCTCGCGCTATATATAATAAGCCAGCTGCTTTATAAGCCAGCAATGGGTTCTCATACACAGAATTCGAAGTTCTGATTTCACCAAGTCTATATATGTTGCATGGTGGTTTGATCCTTTGACTCCAAATAGTCAGTCATATCGTCTGTTGTACTTTGGAGCGTTGCTGGGTAACTTTTGTTGCTGACGTATGTTGTTGGTAGGGGCACTACCAAGAGAAAATACTATGAAAGTGGATTTAATTCGTGTCAGTGAATGGAGCCAAATTTCGCACAGAGTTTCGCTATCTATCTCTATATTTTGTTAGGTTATGTTCATCATGTATACGTGTGCTTACTTTCTTTTTTCTTCCGGGTATGAGATGGCAGTTCTGTTTCTATTCCGCGTGTTGCACACCGTGATAGCAGAAGTTTGATACCCTCTATGGATTATGACATTATGTGACTATATGGGACCATCAATAAAAATGGCTGTGACAAATCACTGGTTCTGAATTTCTGAAGTGTCAATACAGTATTTAGTCGGTGAGTCAGTGACAAAATGGCATTCAGTTACGTGGTGTATAACGTGTATTGGCGTGTTTGGTGTATGACTTGCTATTTTCAGTTTGTCAGTTTGATGTAACACTACTTGAAATAAATAAAATTTTCCTTTTCAAAAATAAAAATAAAAATGAGATGGCAGATGCTGGCCTGCAGATTTGCACAACCAAACCAACATGTGTAAAACCTGTTCGCCGTAGATATACTGTTGCAAAACCAACATTTGCGAAGAAGACTATATATCACGATATTTACATGGTCCATCGTGGCATCTTGCATCGTGAATCTGTGATAATGTATAAGGTCCTAAAGGTACGTTTGACGTATCATTTTATCGGTCTAAGTATCTAGTACTGTATTAGTTTGTTTTATTAAAATTCATGACAATTAAGGCTGTATATACAAACAAGCAAATGCATTCTATATTTTTTTTCACTTATAAGAATCTGCCTTCTGCCCAGCCGAGTGCCGACCTGATGTCTTATCTCAATAGCTTGCATTTGACCAGAAAAGGCTAACATACCCCAGGAAAAATTCTCTTGCTTCCACTGTACAGTTTCTGATCCGTGTGTTGGATCCATCGTGTAAACATTTATCACATTCCTCCATAATCCTTATTATCCGCACCACTTACAAATTGTTTACCCAATTATTGAAGGTTTCCTTGATTTTTTTATTCCAGGAATTAGTCATCACGCCAATCAAATTAAAATTATTTTCTTTTTTGTCATAGACATTTCGTCGTGCAATGCATGGATCTCTGAAAAAAAATTTAGACAAGTGGAGACAATTGCACTGTGGAAAAGTACTTGATGTCTCTATGAAGCATGTAGAGCTACAGTTCTGGAAAAATCGAGTCAGAGGGGTTAAGCATTTGCGTTTGGACGCAACAAACTAGTGTCCCCTCGTGATGTGGAAGGTTGATTCCAGATTCTACAATATTCATTTTCTTTCTGTCTAGGATACCAACGACCCTGGGAGCAACAAGAGGGGCACTTCTTGTTATGCTCTGAATTTTTTCTTAGAACATCTGATATGTCCAGGACAACGCTGCTTTCTACCTGCTAGACACCGCCTCCTCTATTTTCATGAACAATTTGCCAAAATATAGGCATTCAAGTAACTTTTATTCTGAAAATCGCAGTCCTTGAAAGAAGTTAATGGCCTAAGAGCATACAGGTGGCAGTAGCTCAACTGCAGTTCTGCACCAGAACATTTTTGACTAGAATATAGAGCGAGAATACTCTAACTTGTTTCCCACCAACCTTTTCCTGCAATCCTGCGTGGAGGAAAGCAACAAACTACCTGTGAAATGCTCAACTGTCACAATGCACCGACTTTTTTCAGTAACATGTCCAACTAAGCGCAGAGCAAGCAGCATTAGAAATGTCAAACAAAATTAGTTCGAAAATCATTTCCCAACCAATTCGTCCGTGTCATGGCAGAAATAAATAAAATTTCAGAAAGAAAAAAGAGATCCCTTCACCAGATCACCGACCGCGCAGCACAACAGTGTCCTTACCCAGAACCAACGGCCAAGATAACGTCACAATCCATATCGAACGGCGATGGAGAAATCCGAGTCATCGATGACTGAATTGGTGCTCCCCCATCACATTACAACTGTACCAAAAACTGCATAAATATTGTCAAGAAAATTCAAATCGTGAAAATAAGTACAAAAAAGATCATCAAAAGTCAAACTTTTATTAAGAGTACACTCTCTACCACCTCTCTATATATGCCACCTCGCGTTCATGGATCCCATTCTCTCTTCTTTCCTCTCCAATTCTCTCGATCCTTGCCGCGGCAGCTAGCCTAGCTAGTGACGTTCTTGCCGGTCAATGGTGCGGGTGATGGCAGGCAAGGTAGGAAGCAATGGCAGCGGCGGCCGCGAGTCCGGCGGCAAGAAGCCCGCGCTCCTCCTGGGGCGGTACGAGGTGGGGAAGCTGCTGGGGCAGGGCAACTTCGCCAAAGTGTACCACGCGCGCAACGTGCGCACGGGCGAGGAGGTGGCGATCAAGGTGATGGAGAAGGAGAAGATCTTCAAGTCCGGGCTGACGGCGCACATCAAGCGCGAGATCGCCGTGCTCCGGCGGGTGCGCCACCCGCACATCGTGCAGCTCTACGAGGTCATGGCCACCAAGCTGCGCATCTACTTCGTCATGGAGTACGTGCGCGGCGGCGAGCTGTTCGCGCGCGTCGCGGAGGGCCGCCTCCGGGAGGACGACGCGCGGCGCTACTTCCAGCAGCTGGTGTCCTCCGTCGCCTTCTGCCACGCGCGCGGGGTGTACCACCGGGACATCAAGCCCGAGAACCTCCTCGTCGACGACGCCGGCGACCTCAAGGTCTCCGACTTCGGGCTCTCCGCCGTCGCCGACCAGATGCGCCACGACGGGCTGTTCCACACCTTCTGCGGTACGCCGGCGTACGTCGCGCCGGAGGTGCTCTCCCGCCGCGGGTACGACGCCGCCAAGGCTGATCTCTGGTCCTGCGGCGTCGTGCTTTACGTCCTCATGGCCGGATACCTCCCGTTCCAGGACCGCAACCTCGTGGGCATGTACCGCAAGATCCACAAGGGCGAGTTCCGCTGCCCGAAGTGGTTCTCGCCCGAGCTCAAGCACCTCCTCCGCCGCGTCCTCGACACCAACCCGCAGCGCCGCGCCACCGCCGACGAGATCATGGACAACGAGTGGTTCAAGATCGACTTCCGCCGCTTCTCCTTCCGCATCGAGTCCGACCGCTCCTTCACCTGCTTCGACCTGGACGACGACGTCGACAGCCTCGACGCGTCCACCTCGCCGCCCGAGCCCGAGACGCCACGGACAGACGCGGGGAGCGACGCCGCCATGCGATCGATAAGAAAGGCGGGAGGGCTGACGTCGTGCGGGTCGGCGCCATCGCTGATCCAGCTGGAGGCGCGCAATGGGCTCGGCAGGAGCAACCGGCGGCGGTCGAGCCTGAACGCGTTCGACATCATCTCGTTCTCGAGGGGGTTCGACCTGTCGGGCCTGTTCGAGGACGGCGAGGCCGCAGGTAGCGGCGGCGGGCCGGAACAGCAGCAGCACCACCCGGCGGCGGCGCGGTTCGTGTCGGCGGCTCCGGTGGAGCAGATCCTGGCGGCGCTGGAGGGGGCCTCGTCGGCGGCCGGCCTGGTGGTGCGCGAGCTGGACGACGGGTCGGTCAGCATGGAAGGGACGCGGGAGGGCGAGCACGGCGCGCTGGTGGTGGCCGCGGAGATCTACGAGCTCACGCCGGAGCTGGTGGTCGTGGAGGTGCGGCGCAAGTCCGGCGCCGCCGCCGAGTACGAGGAGTTCTTTCGGGCGCAGCTCAAGCCCGGCCTGCGCGACCTCGTCTGCGACGAGCCGACGCTGCTCCAATCCGACGAGCGGTCTCGGAGCCTCTGAGCTGTGATCGTGGCCGCCGCCGCGCGATTCATGCGTGCACGGCTGCAGCATCAAGGCATGCCCATGCGCGCACGTTCGTCGTCGACCACCGTCTGTGGCTTCGTGCCGCGTACTATACTTGATAAATACTTGCCGTATATATACAAGCATACAACTAATACATGCAGAATTGTACGTACGTATAGTACGCGTGAAAGGGATTTTTATACGTATACGGTGATACGCCAGAACACATTTTTTGCAGTGTTGTGGTCTGGCGGATGGTATTTGGGAGCATCCATACATGACACTATGACAGCACTGTTGTACGTATTTAATTTAAAGGGGGAAAAGGTCAAAACAAAGATGTAAATTTGTGTGCTATCTATGAATAGGGCTTGTGTTTGTGAGGATTGGAGTTTGATGAGGTACCAACCAATTTAAATTGTACTCGCAGAAGAAAGTGCCACCAATTTATTTATTTGATTATATTTTTTTTCTAGATCTACCAATTTATTTAGCATTCTGTTTTGCCTGTGCCCTGTGCGCCAACAAGGCACTAACTTGGTCCTGAATGGCTAAATATCATTACAATCTTTCATGGTCGTGGATAAGAGGACTTTGCAGCCTTGCAGACACGAGTGCTGATCCATTTGCTGACCAATTTCTACAGGCCAATACAATGCACAAGAAAACGCTTGTGCAAAATGATTTGACACACAGCCAGAAGATCAGTAGCCATAAGGTTCGGATCAGGCTATGTGACAGTTCATAGCAACCCTAGAAAGTACCTGCATTCTTCAGTCAGAATTAGCTGTCTCTTTAAACAGAGGGGCTATTAGCCTATTACAAATGTGCCAAAAATCGCACAATTTTTTTTGCGGGTAAAAAAATGCACAAGTTTAACAGAATGGCATCTGCAACTACGTATTAATTTTTTTATCCCAAAATGTCTCACCAATAATTTATTTTCATGACTACAAGTTAGCAACGTACTTCATTATTAAAAGCCTCCGAAAACAAAGGAAAATTTCAAGCAGGAAAATTTCATGCCAGCTTTTAGCCGCACCCAAATTCCACGGTTCTCCGTGCATCTTTGCGTCAATGCCAACTCAAACATCAGACTCTGAAGAATTTTTCATCAGCCGAAACGCCTGCTTAAAAAAGGCTCTGGCAACCCAACCGTGACCTTGCTGCCCTGTTCCTGCAATTACTCCATGACACATCAGAGAGTCTGAGGCCAGCAAGCTACCGTCAATCATCAGAAAAGTCCGGCAGGGTTTGCATCTTTCACCTGCTTTATTTGACGCTGATGAACTCGATCGCGTTAATTCGCCCACGTAGCCGCGGGAGGAGAACTCGGCCACGGAAATGGCCGCGGACGGGATCTGAAACTGAACAGCTGTGAATGCTCAACGTAGCTAATCGCTTTTGTTTATATGGCAGGTGCGTGTCCTTTGTCTCCGAAACTAGAGGTCAGAGTTTTATCCGCTGAATACCCTTAAATTATAATCGTGATCTGCCAAAAGTAGGCGAGCTTGGGGCAATGGGGCCTGTACTGTAACCTCCCTTGGGTGCTACTAGCTAGTTCTGGAAGGAGTAGTGTCATGCGAGCTAGATAAGAGTATGTAAAATAGGTAGACAATATTTGTCTATATAAATCCACGTAAGCAAAATGAGCTAATATGGATATCACTAAATAAGAAAGTGTATGTTGCTGTCTACTATCTCGTCTACTGCTTTGGCTCGTGCTCCTATGCAAAAATAACATCAACTAGAGTACGTATTAAATATCACATAGACAAATAAACAGATAACAACTGTCTAAACAGATAACAACTGTCTAAACTATTGTAAATCTGTCTATTTAGCTGTCCGTGTATGTTAAATAGATAGCAACTGTCTAAACTGTTATACATATCTTAAGGATTAGTACTAAGCATAAGGATTAGCGTGAGCTAGTAAGTACGTTGTGCTCTGACAGTGTAACTGTTGCAGGCTTGCAGTTTGTTAGTTTTTTGTTATGAAAACTATGCAGTTTGTTAGTGGGAACAGAGAAACCAACAGTATCATTGGACCGGGCTAATGTACGGCCAGCCGTAATTTAGGCCTGTCGTACAGCTGCTACCTTTAAGGGAAAGTTTCTAATCATGATTTTCTATTTTAACATTATTTCCACTCAAAAAAAGATCATAGTTTTAATATCGAGTGTCCAAATTAAAATACGATCATACAGTTGCACTCGTTTCAATAAAAACTTCGGAATAAGATCCAGTATCACTATATTTTAAAGATATATTTTTCCATGTAAGAAAATGCTTTTTAGTGTATTCCAATTTGCTAGTGAATTTTGCAAAATTTGCTCATCATTTTACAAAATGTTGCTTGATTTGCCTGAGTTTAGTTAAGTGGATATTAATGTTGATATTTAGAAGATAATTGGATGATGTGATTAGAAAATGGTGACAAACAATTATATTAGGATAGGTAGATATTTATCGCATAATCAGTGATAGGTAACTTTAGCAAGTTAATTACGTATTTTTACTAATTTTTGTTGGTATTTTTCTATTCTACGTACGCAATTTATGTGTATTCCAAAAATATTGTTGAAATATATGCAAGTAACGTCTTGTTTTGAAGGTCTTTTTATAAGAAATATAATTTTTAAATTGGAATTTAAATTTGACGGAGGTCCGAGAACTATAATTTCTTTTAAGAGGGGGCGATGGAAATAAAAATGTTTCTTCGTGAAGGCCGTGCAGTCAGACTAAAATAGGGCCGGCCAGCTAGAAGTCTTTACCTTAAAGATATCGTAAACTAAATTGAATGGTACAGACCAAAAGGCCCATAAAGGTCACTTGCACAAGACTTTACACAACTGGGCCCACAGTAGCCCGAAGCCCGTATACACCAGCAGATTAGATGCCTCCTGCTCACCAGGCCCGAGAAAAACAACCGAGGAACGAAGAAGCCCGTGCCCGCAGCCCAGTTAGCCCCCTGCACTTCCCCCGACTGACTCCGGCGACCTCCCCACCACCATGGCCGCCGCCGGCGAGGCCTCCAGCAAGCTCCTCCGCTTCCTCTACTTCGTCGGCGCCGGAGGTATCTCATTCCTACAAACTCATGCTCGCGTGGCCGCGCTTCTCGTGTGCTTGACCCCGTGACGCCTCTCGTTTCTCCCCAGTGGTCTGCACCAAGGCCATCAACACCTATCGCGACTACGAGCACAAGAAGGAGGCCTCAGCGGCCGTCGCCACGGCCGAAGCAGCGTTGGATTCTGCAGCGGCGCCCGAACCAGCGCCTGCAACTGTCGCCGCCGCCGCCGCAAAGCCTTGATTGCGGAGTAGGGCCTATCTTCGCCGGTTAGGGTTCTTCGAGATGTTGTTCTCAAGAGGAGAAATAGATATTATCTTTTTTTCTGATATTTTTATTATATGTATCGTACTGTATGATGAATCAATAATAGCCCTTTTCTCCGTGTTGTGATCATGGTGCTACTGGCTTGAATCTGATTGCTTAATTTTTATCTGATGCTTAACGTTATTACACTTATGCTAGCTAAGTATTCGTGGCCATGATGCCTTACCTGTTATTAATTCTGTGAGGTAAGAACCGTAGTGCTGTTTATTGTGTTGCTATGCCAATGCGGGAGGATCAGTAAGGAGGTAGTTTATCGGTTACAATCGAGGTATAGATCATGTTTCTCTTACACAAGGTTCAGGATCTCTATCAGATGATACATGCTAGATATTACAGAGCCAGGTAGTTTAAAAGTAATGATTGAAGTGAGTTAAGGTGTTTCAGACAAGTTTGCTGCATTTAGCTAGAGTTTAATTCCTTAGAAGCTGCTGCCTGCTGTTTTCTTTTCCTGCTTCCAAGTAGATGCAGATTTATGAAGCATATAAAGGTCCTTTTATCTATACTTTGCATATCTTTAACAAAATCTATGATAGTTGGAAGCGAGTTTTGACACATTAGTAACTTGTCAAGAAATCAGGTAATCTCAGTATATACATTTGATGAGTTGATCTTACATTGGACAAAAAAAGTTGGTTTTTCATTTTTCTTATCAGACAAAGGAATGCTTGTTTTTTATTTAATTATGAATATACTTCGAGGATTCTTGTTTTATTAGCTTCATTCAGTAAGCAGATTGACTATGGACGATGATGATGACCAGCAACTTCTGTTAATAATTATTGACTTGCAAAATGTTTGTGTAACAAAGGCACGATGCTCATTATTTTGGCAAGTGGCATAAACATTATGATCTACCTTGATTTCATCTATGCAATAGCATTGCCCGTGTGCAGCTAAGAAGAAGTAGCACCACATTTTCTACTACAAAATAAGATGTCCCACTTTTACATCTACAGACAACAAGCCGATGGTTTCTGACTCTTTGGTGATGCACCTTCTATATTTTACTTGCACCTGTAAGGCTATATGCTTTTCATCAATTGCTCCTTCCCAGAATTTAATCTGAATTGTCTGACAAGAGGTATCCATATGCGGTGCCGCTGCTGTGTACAGTTGTGAGGTCGAGTGAGGGTGTTTAGTTTCTCCACATTGCTTGATATGAAGGTATGTATGAAACTAATTGTACTATTCTTAATCGGTTTTTGTTCTACTGAATCTGATATAGCATATAGCTGATAAGTGATAATTCCAAGCACACGAAATTTGTCCAAAAATCCTGCCATAGATATTGCTTTCTTCAAGCAGAAATTTTCCACTCTTATTCATGTATTTAAATTTTAATTTGAACATAACAATGAGTTGGACATGCCTTGCCCGCAATACTGCACCACATAAATATGTTACTGTATAACGAGGAATCAGTTCTGTGATTTTCTGCAGAGCAGATCTGTTTATTTTTTCCTTATTAAAGCTGCTTAAATTACCCTTTTCTTTGACATCTATGAAATTTCATTTGTGTTATCCATTTATATTTATGTTTTTACCATTTTAATTTGTACTTTCTTCATTGATATTTTTTTTCTGCAGGCAATGGTAGTTCTGTCCAAGCAACAGGAAGATGACAGTGCTGTTTATCATGCTTCTATTGGTGAAAGGAACAGGAGTTCCATGTTCAACAATTGCTACTACAAGAAGAAAACTGGCAAAAAGGATCACAAAGAGCCCTACCGCCTGATGCTCAAGGGAGCAAAAGGTCTCAGCCCTTTGAGAAAGGGGAAAAAAGAGAAAGAAAGGCTGATTGTAGTTGCATCTCTGAAGAGATTGCGCTAAGGACATATCTTGCGACCGACTAAGAGGATGACTTTAATGTGACGACTCAGCCAGTGAAGGAAGCTTTTCCTCCGATTGACTGCTCCAGCAGATGTCTCTGAGTGAAGGTCTTAGGTCCTTGTTGCAGAACTTTTCGTACTCCAATGTGTCCCCTGCCGACTTCTTCACCTCGACGACATAAAAGGCTGGTGTCACCTCGAAGATCTCCGCGTCGATTGCGAGCTGCCCTTTCCTCCCTTCTTTGGACCCCTGCAGCTTCACCAGTCCGTCCTGTTTCTTCACCATGAAGCGCTCTGTCTCAGCAATCTGCTCTAATTTTGACACTATTGCTGATGCTGGCTTTTGGGTCATGAACCGTGAATTCGCCTTCTGCTCTTGGTCGTTCCCGAACAGGCCTGACAGATCAAATCCTTTGGATTGCGAGATGATGTCAAATGCATTCAAACTTGTTGGCTTCAAAGAGCTGTCTGGTTGTTGCACCTTGTTGGCTTCATTGTCCTTGTGGTCGGTGCTGAAAGCAACTTGAACATCCTTGAGGCTGTTTGAATCGTGCGACTGTGCCAGCATCACTGCTGGTTTGTACCCCTTCTTGAACCATGGGTGCTCAACCAGCTTCTCGATGGTGATCCTGGTGTTTGGATTTGGATCAAGGAGCTTGGACATGAACCTCCGGAGATCAGAAGAGAACCACTGAGGGTACTTGACATCAGCTCTGCTAATCTTGCGGTACATCTCCATTAGATTTGTGTCCTGGAATGGGAGATAGCCGGCAAGAAGAACAAACAGTATGACACCGCAAGACCATATGTCCGCCTTTGCTCCGTCGTAGCCCTTCTTGTTGATTATCTCAGGCGCAACATATGCAGGTGTGCCGCATGTCGTGTGCAACAACCCGTCCTGCTTCTCGCACTCCTTGAGGGCACTCAGGCCAAAGTCTGACACTTTGAGATTACCATTCTCATCCACGAGGAGGTTCTCTGGCTTCAGATCCCGGTGGTAGACACCGCGGCTGTGGCAGAAATCCACAGCCCCAATCAACTGATGAAAGTACTTCCTCGCGGCGTCCTCCTTCAGCCGGCCCCTGGCAACCCGGGCGAAGAGCTCGCCGCCCCGGACATACTCCATTGCGAAGTATATCTTGCTCTTGCTGGCCATGACCTCGTGCAGCTGGACGATGTTGGGGTGGCGAACAAGGCGCATGACGGAGATCTCCCGCTTGATCTGGTCGATCATGCCAACACGCAGCACCTTCTCCTTGTCAATGACCTTAATGGCCACGCTCTGGTTGGACGCAAGGTTCCGGGCATGGTACACCTTGGCGAAGGTGCCCTGCCCGAGCATGCGGCCGAGCTCGTACCGGTTCATGAGGATGGTGGGCTTCTTCTCCATCCTTCTCGATTCGTCGGGGATGACGACGACAGCAGCAGCAACAGGTCGAATGGTTCACAAGCGTCTACTCTGTGCCACTTCGTGCCTCTGTCTTCCTCTCTCCCTGGCAGGGGGGAGAGGAAGGAGAGGTGAAGGGCGACAGAGCGGGTGCTTGTGTTTGGAGGAAACCAAGACACACAACTGATGTGCTCGGAATCCTCCAAGGGGGAGGAGAAAAGGAGAGGGGAATCAGTCTGTGGCAGTTAGAGTTTTCCCTGCGACATGAGGCCAGGACTCGCTCTTCCTCCGGAGATGGATCAGGATGCCTAAGAATAGCACTGGTATTTCTGTTAGATGGCTGTGGTTTTGAATGCTATTTGTAGGACCCGATCCCCTTGGTATGTGCCGAGTCTGAGTGGTGAGATCAACCATACCATTGTAGCCCATCTATTCAGTTATTACACGTGGCTTTCCTGATGGGCACGGCTGGTCAATTATTTGAAATGTGATTGCATTTGCGTCTATGATTGGTTTCCTTCAGAGGATATGAATTTGGACGAGGTGCCATGTGGGGAACTGCTTATGGCATGGTGTGTACGTAGCAGCTGCTCGCAACATATATCTAACTGTGCATGTGGCCATCAGCTGACCATGTCTGGTGCTTCTTCTATCTATGAAAAGAGTAAAAGACGTTAGGTTTTCTTTGAAGGACGGTTTGGCGAGGTGAGATATAACAAATAGCATGCACGTGTATGTGTACGTTCTTGGACAGTTTGGCCGCCGCTGATCCAGATCTGGTGGCACCTGGACGATCCTGGACGCTACTGCTACCAACCTGTCTTCCTCTGCATCTTTTTGGTGTAGTATTTGTGAACTTCTGAATTTGAATGTTGCGTGTCTCTGTGAGGTGTGACTGAATCCACGAAAGCGCCCTTCTTGTTGTATTCAACCATAACTGGGAGTTTCGACAGTCTAGCGCCGTGGTCTTATCTTTGCACCATTAGCAAATAGCAATCACAAGCTACACAATACACCAAGTTTGAACATGATTATGAATTTAGATAAACAGGTGACTATGAAATTCTTGCGATCTGGTTTTGATTTTTCTCCTCCTTTTGTGGCGAATGGCATTCAGGTGGAGAACGAAAGAAAGCTGCCAGAATGCATGAACGCCACAGGGGCCGTGAAAGTGAGGCCGGAAGGGGACACCTGGTTGGCTAAATCTTAGCACGAAGATGCAGCATCTCGTCAGATTCATGTATTAACCTTAACCAACTTCCAATCCTTCCAAAAAACTTCCCTGGACAATATTCGCAGCATCTGGTTCGCAAATTTGCAGGTTTTTGTCGGACTGCGCCATTCCGTCCTTGCTTTTGCATGTCAGCTGTTACCACTCGCTGGCTTGCCCTTGGACACAGGTGTAAGCCTGACTGCAACGTGTGATGAGATGGTGTGCTTCGTTGCATTTGTCTAGTTGACTCTTTTTTATTTATTTATGAATTAGCCACAAGTGTCGCAAAGTTGCATAAGAACCCGGGAGTGCTCCTACCAAGTGAGACAGATTCAAATCGTGTGGTGAACACAACAGGTCGCTTTGGTATGTCGTCATTCATCAATAGTTTTGGTCCCTCGACAGAGACTGGACACGAAATGAATGAGTAGTTTCTCACAGCGAGGGCACTATTGCTAGACCCTGATGTGCGTGGTTCTATGGCCACTGTCACAGGATTACTGCAATAGCTACTGGATTAATCATGCAAAAGAAAAGTGTGATATCCAGCAAAGCTCAGAAGCTGCCATCTCGTAGGCTTGCTTGTGTGAGTTAAGGCTGAGCCAAGCCTGTCAATTCCAACCACAAAACGATGACTTGGCATGAATGAATACACACGAAAATTAGACAGATATCTGCATTATTGGCAAAATTATTGGTACATGATAGAGCAACTCATTTTCCTTTCCCAAACGGACGGATGAGACAAGAACGTGCCTGCACTTCCAATTTCACCTGGCCAAACCGGATGCAACTTGTCATCGAGACCTTCCATATGTTTTGGAACCACTTCGAACCCGATCGTGCAGTTTTTACTCAGTTACTAGTAAATATGCACGTACGTTGCTACTGGAAGCCATATAAATATATTGATTAGTATATAAAAATATATATATTATGAGCTCTGTTGCAATGATTGTAAAGTATCAGAGGGTACTTTCAGATAATTTTCCCTTGAATTATTCCTGGCCGTTGATCTATGGAAGGTATTTTTAAAAATTCAGTTAATAGCGTTAAGGGTATGGTAGTAATTTGCTCCTTTCCATTTGTCAAGAGTCGGAACCGTTCTGTCGACCTGGTATGTCATCGTTCGTCTACGTCTAGGTCTTTCATGCCGCAGTGCTCGGTGCCGATCACGCCGCACCACTGCGCCGCCGCCCTGCTGCCGATCTCGCTACCGACGCGCTAGACGTCCAGGGTTGGTGACCCAGAGATCTGCTAGGCACTTGTTCTTCCACCTTCAGACATTTTGCTTAAAATTCCGACGATCACGTATTCTCTTTGTAAATCTGTTCCTCCAGAAAACTCATCTTCTGAGTAATTCCTCGTCTTCTTTCTCTTTGTCTTCAAACTGAGTAGCCAGTTCCTTCTTCTCAGTTTCAGAAGCACCCAGTGCAGATATGTAAGCCGAAGTTCTTCTGGCTCTCCAGCTTCTTTTCCAACACGCTGACATTCTCCTTCAAACTCTCAATTTCTGCTTGCTTCGACTGAAGCCGAGACTCCAATCCCACTGTGTATTTTTGAATCTTCCAATTGCATCCACAATTACGATTCCATTCTCTTCTACAGGCTTCGAGTAGGTGATCTGCACCGCACCTGCCCGTCCGACCCCGCTAGCGGCGCGATCGCCGACTTGACCATGGCGTGCGCGAAGTCCTCGCAGAACACCTCCTCGCTGCGCGCCCTGGCGGCGTGCACGCGCACCCACCGCACGGTGCTCCCGGCCGTGAGCTGCTGGTCCGCGCGCAGGATGCATGCCTCGCCCCTGCAGCAGCTCCGCGTAGTAATGCGCGTCGACGCCCACCTCCCGGCCTTGCCGGTGGTACCCCATCTCCATCGCCGCGCCGCCGTCGCCCTCTGCTTGATCGCCTCGACGGCGCCGAAGTCTAGCAGCGAATGGTTCGGTGCTTCGGGCCGGCGTCCCGCTCCGACCTGCGCCCACCGACGCGGTCCATGAGCACCGAGGCGTCAGCGTCCAGGAGGAGACGCGCGTGATGAACACTTACGGCGGAGAGTAACGGCTAAAGAAAATAACAATGTGCAATTACCCTTATACCCTTTGTTAAAGAGAAAAAATTAAATTAAATTAGTATTCGGTCCCACTCCTTTTGGTACTTGATCCCATATTTTTAACCATAAGGTAATTTAGTCTAGGTACTTCCAGGTACTTTCTACCTTGACTACGGTTGACTACGGTATGATTCTGTCAGATGGACGGCTCTCATTTTTTTCAATCATTGTAAAAATCCTTATGTATTATATATGATATGTAATTTATAATAACATAATATGTGTCGGTTGAGAACTTCAGTCTTTTTCTATTTTACTCGTGAAGCGCTAGTTAACTCAATATATGGTCACCAAAATTTTCAATTAGAACTCCGATTGACGTATCAAGAAATCATTGCTTACTTTAGTAATAGTAGAGATATGGATCATGAATGACCATTTGTAAGATACATGATTATAAGTTACAAATACTCCCCTCCATATCCATTAGTTAGACCACATTTATCACAATATTTCTCTTTATGAATGATCGTTACATATAGTACGATTATAGTGGAAAAAAAGTCTATTTGGATTTTGGATTGAAGAGAATAAGAGAAAGGGTGTAAGCAATTAACAAGACCAAGTTACAACATTATTTAAGGAAGGAATAATAGCCCCTCTTAAAGCGACGCTTCAGCATATATAGGCAATTTGCCTATATATGATACTGATCAATAACGATATATGTTTTCAACACCATTCGGGATGAGTGGTACATATATAGGAGATTTGCCTAACAACATTATGACATCGCTACTATAAGAACCTGTGTGATTGCTCGCCCGGTGCCACTCTCGCAACTTTTCTCGTGACCTAAGTTCCAGCAAATAAACTCAATCAAGCGAGAGGGTTGCCACATTTCAGCGTCACTAATAAGGGGATGGTGGCACAGGCTCCTCGTATTCCTCGTCCTTACAAGCCTTCAGATAATAGAGTTGCCGCCTTAGATGAATTATCTGTCAGTACATAAAAAGTTATACTCAGATGCAGTATCTACCAGCACATAAAGAGTTATACTGGATACTTCCCCTGCCAATCTGCTAGTATAAGGAAAGTTTTTGGCATTCATATTTGTGACATGGAATAAACAACACTTGATAAATTTGTTTTCCAATGAGGTAATGATGGAACAAGTCATGGAATGAGTAGGAGACATCTGAGAGATTATCCCGATAACATTCTAATTGTGGAGAGATGCCTTTGCATATCTGAAAAATAAATATGCTTCTGCAGTTTTTCTATGTCAAGGGGCGCCAAATAGAAAACTAGTATCCTAAATATGGTGTGAGCAAATGCAGCACTGAAACTTTAGAAGAAAACTACTAGGTGCGGGATTGGATATATTTTTTTATTTAAAAAATAACAGTTCTGCTGCAGCGGTCATTGCGGCAGTTCTCCAGAACTGCTATAGTGCCGCTATAACCCGCTGTTTAAAACACTATTTTTGTGTCTATCTTTTAGTTTGTGATGGCAGTGATGGATTTGGGATAGTTTCAAAGTTCACCTATCCAGCCATGCCGACTGAAGGCCACTTGAACATATAACATTTCTGTATCCAAATATATTGGGAGACTATTAGAAACAGCTATGACATGTTAAACACATATATTACAGTTGGTGACAATAACTTATCAAATTTAGTAAAAATAGCTTTTTAACTAAATTTGATAGAGTTATTGTCACCAACTGTAATATATGTGTTTACATGTCATAAAAGCTATTTTTACTTTTTTAGTCGTGAAAGAAACACTGAACTAAAAAATCCCTGATTCATAGGGCACCGGATACTAATCAACCACAAAGTTCCTCGCACCATTCCAACCAGGGCTAGGGTGGAAATAGGTGAAGCAAATACGGCCACATGCCATCTAGACCTAAAATTTCACATAATTTCCATAAGAGAAAATTTTTGTGCATCTTCTTTGTCTGGAAAATATTTTTCTAGGGCACAAAAGTAGACAAATAGGCATGCTTGGATTGTGACAACGCACCTCCTGTTTAAGAACATCAGGTAGATTATCTGTTGAAACAAGAGTCTGAAATTCGGTTTTCAGCTTCTCATCCATGATGCTGAACCATCTGCTGGGATGCAAAGCCAGCAGTAGAACAGTTAGAACATCTGTACTTGATGGATATTTGATGATTTCAGTGCCCAAGTTTGAATTGCACGAACTCATGCTGAGAGGGGACATTGGTAAAATCATGTCAACACCCTGTTCATTGCCTTCAGATACCACAGGGCCTGAGATAACAGTATTAGGCCCGCCACCATTCGCTTGAACACCTTTGAAACATGTTTCCCTGCAGCAGAAACCATCACTTGATTCAAGGTTTAGTGATAGCATTGAGGCTCCTTGACTACACACAGAGGCTGCAATCCTAGTAATGGAATCTTCACTTGAAGACGAACAATTACAACATTGGATATGAGCACATTGCAGGTCATGGACTATCATAAATAGCTTGGTATCACGAACTTGCTGTAATACATTTTCCTGCAGGTGATCACAAGGCATGTGTAAGTTAGGGAGAAAATGCTTTGATCCAGCAGCGAAAAATGAAATGGAGAAAGACCTTCACAAAAAGCCTTTCCTTCTCCTCTTTGCTTAAGCATGGTCCGTCTTCCTCTTTTCTCCTAACTTCGACAACCCATTTGATCAAAGATCCAGCATTATCTGGAAGAGAATCAATAAGACAGGACAAAAGTGTTGGAACATTGTCAATACTCTCAGCCTTCAAAAGATCTGGTAAATCTTCGACGCAATATTTTACCATGCTTTTCCAGCTTTCATCTCTGCAACTCTGCAGGAAACTGAAAGTAATGAGCAAAAGAAAACTACATCAAATGCATCCATTTACATTCAACAGAGCAAACATCAACATTTTTACCACTGTGTAAAGTGCCAAAGGAGCTGCATTGTACCTTGATATAAGCATGAACCTAACAGATAATAAAGATGCCAATGTTTTAAAATGTAAGGTATACAAGTGACTAGTATGATCATATGAAAGAAAACTTAAGCGTCACTACAAATTTTCTGAATGCATGTGAAAGAGCATATGCGCAATGTGACATTAAGATATGCTGCATGCAGATCAGGGTTTTATATACTCACTACAGGCACAGAAGAACAGCTAGCTTAATATTAGCACAGCTCTGGAGTAAACATTGTGATGAACATGGCAGGTATAAAAATAAATTAAACCAGTTGAAACTCAAAAAATGGTGCCTGATGTTCCTCCCTGCAATTATGTTTCTCAAGAGCGAATGAACTAGATTACAACAGTTTCTAGGCCAAAACGAAACATGGAAACATCCACCTGCTTAAATGTCAGTTAAGGAAAGATGGAAATGATCAAGAGCGAGTGAGAGGAAGATGGTGATGAGAGGAGAAGAGACCCCCTGAGAAGTCCAGTTGATTCATCAATCGTGTTCATGGCTTCCCAAAGAAGTGGCAGTGGAACCCAATGAGGAGGGTATTTGAAGCGGGCAACATCCAAGATGAGTGCCATATCCTGTCCGGCGTGGTAGCCACCGATTGGGGAGAAATGCCCGGTCCCGGTCTGCAACATTTGGACATGGCACGCTTCACTGCTTCAGTTTATATAGATATGTATTTATGCAGTGGACGACGAACAAATCAAACAATCCGTCCACTGCGATCTCATGTCTTTGTGAATTATTAATCCGATCTGAACCCAATGTATATAATGGGAGAAAGCGACATATTTTACTCCCTCTATCATATTTATATGACATTTCAGGCATCAAGTTTAGCTTGAATTTGTTGTCTGAAATAAAATGACTGGAGGAGTATTAATTTGGGTGGTAGAATAGTTGATCTCACCTGTTTTAAAGGCTTCCTGTGATAGGAAGCGATGAGATGACAGTCCCGTGAGGAGGTGCAGCGGATGAGGTGGCGGCGGAGGTCAGCGACGGTGATCTGGTTGGCGCGGAAGGGTTGAACGTCGGCGCCGGAGCAGTGCGCGAGGCAGGCGACCTTGTCGAGGGGCTCGCAGCAGTCGAGCATGGACTCGTCGAACCACCGCCAGGGGCCCTTCCAGCGGCGGCCGGGGTCGATGGCGAGCGCGTTGAGGACGACGGCGAGGGAGGCGAGGCCGCAGAAGGCCGGCTCGGACTGCGTCTGGAAGCAGGAGGCGAGGCTGAAGAAGCCCTCCATGGTGCCGCCCTCGAGGGCCTCCGCGAAGAGGCGCTTGCCGTCCGGCGAGGTGAAGTCCACCGCCGGCGGCGACGGGAGGACCCGCCGGTACAGGGACGGCAACACCACCGCCATTCCCCTCCCCTGGATGCTCGCTCGCTCGCTCGCCGTGATCCCACTGGCGATGCTGCTCTGATTCGTCCCTGCAGACAATCAGCAGCGAGCAAATGCGAA
This sequence comes from Panicum miliaceum, assembly GCA_032594955.1. Classification (NCBI taxonomy): domain Eukaryota; kingdom Viridiplantae; phylum Streptophyta; class Magnoliopsida; order Poales; family Poaceae; genus Panicum; species Panicum miliaceum. The sequence continues at coordinate 1,985,294 of CM064060.1, read as the reverse complement.
CTCAAATTCGACTTGCACAGGCATCTCCTCTCCTCTCCGGCCTCAGTCGCTTTTCTTCTCTCGTTTTCGGATTGCAAGATTCAATATTCTTGTTGACTGCGAAGGCAAGACTCGCACTGCAATAAAACTTCCATGAGTACGAGGAATACAAAACAGCTACCAGTACGGCGCCACATGTGACGCCTCGGCGGCAACGCCACCACCGGGCACCTCCCTGTTTGAGTCTCCGAATCCAGAGGCTCCTGCCAAACACCTTTTCATCAACAAAAGTCTACCTTATGATCAAGAGTGGATGTCAACATCAATGGATAATATTTAAACATCAAGCGTTCGCAGGAAGACATAAAGTTCTAAAATGGTGGTAAATCTTTGGCGCGGTATTTTGCTATGCTTTTCCAGCTTTTCATCTCTGCAGGGAACTGAAAGTAATGAGCAAAAGAAAACTACATCAGTTGCATACATTTACATTCAGCAACAGAGCAAGATTCACTGATTCAGCATTTTGCCAGTGTGTGACCGATGAAGGAGCTGCATTGTGCCTGTGCCTTGATACAAGCGTGCACAATAACAGACAGTAAAGACTAGGAAGATTGGCGCGCTTCGCCGCGCCCGCCAGTGCTGTACATGCTGAGTATGCTTTATTACCGGCGTGTTTACTGTTTCATCAGTGGCTGTCTCGCCTGCTTGCTATTTTGATGATGATTTTTTTCCTTTAATGAGTCTTGGTTGAACTGCAGAGTGAGCAACTTAGTCTGCGTCATTGGACTTGTCGGAATACTTGCATCTTTTGATTGCAAATGCTTTTTCAAACCAATGATTGTGGATGGGGTTAAGAGCGTCATAGCAATACATGAGGAATAATTGCCTCACAATTATTTATAAATGCATGCAACATCTTTATTTTTGTTGCAATTTAGCAATGATGATTTATAGAGTGACATAATCACCACCTAAACAGCACATAAAATTGGATGGAAAAAATAATGAATGCAATTCGCATGGCAAAACATGAGCTTGTGAAAATAAAGGATATATTTAAGATGGGTACCTGTCATACTGAGCTATTTTCAGATAATGTATAACAACTCCATTATTTTTACAATCACATAAAACATGCCTTTGTTTTGGTAAGGTTTGTTGACCACATGAATGAATGCATGGCGCATCAGTCTATTTGGTATAAGCAGTACAATGCAACCATCCCGCGAAACATTGAGCACACGCCAGACCAACAGATTAACGGATATGAAACAAACTGCTTTTGACATTTTGATTCACATGAAAAGTCTATAGAAAACTACGTACACAAGACATTAGAGAGACTACACAGAAACGAATTTGTAGGCCCTCATTGCTAGACAATTTATCAATGGTTGCAGTTCGTTATCATTAGCGCACAAATTACACTGGAAAACTCACACTCTTCTTATGGAGACTGAGAGCAAATAGATTTGGAATTCTATGAAGGAATTTGTAAACCAAAGGAAAGAGAGGAAGAGAGATCTTGTACCTGTTGGTCAGAAGAGAAGGTGACGCTAGAGTGGTCGAGGGTCTGACGCTAGAGTGGGAATGATCCCTGACGTGCTGGAAGCTGCTTCAGTGGCCTTGAGTGCCGGCGCATCGACACAGGCAAGTACACGGATGTTATGTTAGGCGAGCGCGAGGTGGACTGAAAGGAGGCAACAGGCAGCATGGGGCACGTCGTGAAACGGAGGAGGACGACGAACCACTACAGGGCCTAATACTGCTGTTGCAATGTTGCTCATGTTCGTGGAGCTACGGTGCTTCCGCAGGTCTAGCGGCTCTAGCAGTGCGCCGTCATGCATCTGGTCATCACATATGGATGACGTCGGCCATCGCTTGAGGCAGCGACATCATATTAGTTGGCGCAGAGGAGGGCACAGAATTAACACAAGGATCGTCTGGCAACAGCTTCAACGGCGTCGGCTACCTGCTTGGGACGACGCCGGCGAGGTCGGCGCGTGCATGCGCGAGCCGCAGTAGCATAGCAGGCGGGGCCAGGGGCGGGCACAGGAGCTGAGCGGGCAGAGCGAGCGGCGGCTGCAGGCGAGCGGCGATGGCACGCACATGCGAGCGTCGGAGGCGCCGGGCGAGAGGCGGGCACGTGAGTCGAAGGTGGGGAAGCGACGGCGCTGGAGCCTGCAGGTGAAGACTGAGGGCACCCGCAACGGTTACAGCATGTTACTCTCTATAACGTCCACATAGGATGTAGTATGGAGTGTAGATAGCCTGTCCAACAGCTTTAATATAGCTCAATTTCCTAAATTATGTGGGCTCTACGTGTCAGAGAATGAGAGCCGAGAGAACTACGGAGAGGTGAATATGGCGGGACCCGCTTTGCCTGGGCACGTGTGCTAGCGATCTCGCTTAACGTAGCGACATCATCTTCTCTCTCCCTATTTTTTCAGTCTAAAATGCTGAGGTGGCTCCACTATAGAGAGCTCCTAGCGACCTGCTGGGGCTGCCCTGAGAGACGAACCAGGGGGAGCCGATTCGGTTTGCAGACACGGACGACGCGGGCCACGTGCGGGACACCGCATTTGGGTGGAACGGAAGCAGGCCAGGCGCGTGAAGCAAACGCAACGTTAACGTGCAAGCCGTGACGGACAGATGGCGCTCTTACAATCGCAAATAGCATCAAACAGTAGCAGAGGCTCCCGTAGGCTTTCAAATCTTCCAGCGATATGGATCTACATATATGTCAATGTTTTAAAATGCAAGGTCTGGCTGATATCATCGTACCGAAGAGAAGGTAAGCGCCGCTGTAATTTTCTGATGCAAGGTACTTATACGAGAACATTGCAGCTCCTTGACAGCACACATCGGCTGCAATCTTCTTCACCTGACAATGAGCAATTACAAGGCTTGTATAGCATACTGCAGATTGCGGACTTGCGGTGATACACTTTCCTGCAAGTGAACATTGTGTAAACAAAGGGAACAAAAGCTTGAGCCAGCATCAGAAAATGAAATGGAAGAGCTTGTCTGACGTTTCTTTCTCGCCTTTGCCCAAAACTTGTCTGACCGCTTTTCTCCAAACTTCAACAATCCATTTGATCAAAGCCCCAGCATTAGCTGGACGGGACAAAAGAGTTGGAACATTATCTAGATTTTTTTTAAAGAAGGTTTCCCCGGCTTTATTACCAGAACAAAGCGTACAAAGTTCAGCTCAGATCAGCACAGAGAGTTGGAACATTGTCTAGATATTCTCCTCCGCCTTCAAAAGATTTGGAATATCATCCCATGTTTTTTTTCTAGATTCTCCACCTTCAAAAGATTTGGAATATTGTCCCATGCTTTTCCAAGATTCGTATATGCAACTCTAGAGAATTGAAAGTACTAAGGGCAATGGCAAGTATATTGCTACACGTCATCGGTCTAGGTCGTCTCATGCAAGTCCACGTAGAATTTTTGATTAGGTGGCGGAGAGAGAGAGGAGAGAGAACAAGGTAGTTGTTTCGCGAGACAACCGTTTTAGAACTACGAGACCACTTCCTCACCATTGTACGAGTTATTGTTTCCATGCAACTTATAATATTTCTTTTTTCTATCACAAATTATGGAATTATGTATTTACTATGAGACAATTTATAAGATAACCCATTGCATGTATTGTCTGTTACATCGTCTCAAGATGACATGAAAATACATGAGACCGCCTATTAGACTAGACCCAGCTCTAATTAACGAGCAAAAGGAAACATCCCATGTGTCCATTTAAATTCAACTTACCACTTTGTAAAGCAATGAAGGAGCTACACTGCTACAGTATGCCTTGGTAGAAACATGGACCTATCAAATATAAAGATGATGCACGGCCAGGCTGAGTTCTCCAAGAATCCAAGACCGTCGGTTATCTCAATTCGATCGGAGGCGTTCATCCGCGTCGACGTCGTCCATGGCAAGCAACTCCACTCACCGGCCAGTCTTCCTCGAACAACCAAGGATTTGTAGGATCTGTATGTTCTTCAGTTCTTGGCGTTGGGGAGGCGGCCGTCTGATTAGAGAAGACCATCGCCGGCTCTGCACGCAGCTGGATGGGATTGCTCTTCCCGCCCGGCCGTTCCCCTTGATTCCTTGTTCAGAAATAAATGGGCGGCAATGATGCAGCTCGCCGGAGCTCCGCGCGAGCGCCTCGTCAAGCTGGGGGAACCCACGGCAAGAGGTCGAGCTCGCGCGGAAGGGGACGAAACCGCGTGCGCATCCCCCTTTAGCCACCTTGCAGTTAACCGCGTCCACCATGGGCTCAGGCCGCCGGTCGGCACAATCGACGACGACGACCACGCCGTCCTGACGCCCCACGCGTTGGCGAGATGAGGCACGCGCGGAAGGTCTCCGGGGAAAACTCACCGACGCATACGCCGCGGACGGAGGCGCCGCCGCGGGACAGATCGAGGGAGCCCTCGGCGTGCGGCCACGGAGCGAGGAGCTCGCGTTCTCGGACGACGGCGGCATGGAGTCGTCAGGGGTCATTATGTAATTATAAAATTCAGAATTTACAATAAACCCTCTAATTTGGATCGCGATTAATATCGCGACCCAAAACCAGGGGCATTATGTAATTATATATTCCACTATTTACAAAAATACCCCTAATTTGGATCACGATCAGCAATCGGGATCCAAACCACGGGATATTTTCTAAATGTACTGGGGCGCCGCTGGGGCAGCGGACTCGTCGCCGGCGACCTCTGTTTGCCCCATCGCCATCCATCCCGGCGACCGCCTAGCCGGTGCCGCCTCCTCGCCGACACAGAAGCTGCGGACGAAGGCACCGCCGTCGCGGGACAGGGCGCCGGCCGCCGGAGCCCTCGGTACGCGGCCACGGAGGGATCGCGGCAAGAAGGTGTCGCTGAGGTCGTCGCTCGCGTTATTGGGGTTATTGGGCGGCGACGTCATGGAGCAGTCAGAGGAGCCGCCGCAGCCTTGGACCGTGAAGAGATCGCGACGTCGGAGTCCGCGGCAACGCCTGGCGTTGCGAGGAAGGAGATGAGGAACAGGAGGTGGGTGGATGTGGGTGTCGCGAGCGACGCCATGGCCAGCGATGGCCGATGGCGGCTTCGTTCTCCGGACATGGACGACCTGATTCTGACAAAAAAAATTGTAATTTTGGGACTCGAAAGGTTGCGCTTCGCATATTTGCCATTACTAACATTGACATAGTAAAATTGGGACTCCAAACATCAACCAATTGATTATCCTGCCATTAGGAGTATTTTCTCTATTTTCTAATTTTCTTTTCATGTATTTGGGCTGTGAAAAGACCCTTTTGCCCTTCACTCTTTCAATGATTAGGACGTGTCTTCTTGCTGCCTTCACGGGCAGGCAGGCCGGCCGCTGCCACCGCCGGCTGGCTGGCCGCCGCCGCCCTGGCAGGCAGGTAGGCAGGCCGCTGCCTGGGTAGGATGGCTGGCTGGCTGCCTCCGCCTGGGCAGGCAGCAAGCCGCTGCCGCTGCCCCCGCCTGAGCAGGCAGGCAGTGCCGCCGCCGCCGCCGCTGGGTAGGCTTGCTAGCTGGCCATCGGTGGAGATGCGCTCGGCATCGACGGGGAAGCGACCGCGTTGGGGGTCGCACTCCAGGGTGCGGGGCGAGAACTCCGGCAGCGAGAACTCCGGGAACGGCTTTTGCACGGACCCCGCGCCCAGCCCACGACCTGCCCTCGGCCATGGCGTGCGCGGCTGGGCCGGGCGCAGCCAGGGCGCCGCTATCCTCGGCCATGGCGTGCGCGGCTAGGCTTGGCGCAGCCAGAGCGCCGCCGCCCTCGGCTGTGTGTTTTGCAAGAGTGAAGGGCAAAAGGGTCTTTTCACAGCCTAAATACATGAAAAGGAAATTAGAAAATAGAGAAATGCTCCTAATAGCAGTATAATCAAATGGTTGGTGTTTGGAGTTCCAATTGTATGATGTCAATGTTAGCAATGACAAATATGCAAAGCCCAACATTTCAAGTCTTAAGATTGCAATTTTCTCGATTCTGACTGCAACGTACGGTAGGAAGATAGCAAGTGAATTTCGAGGAAGCTGACGGCTGGTGTTACTCTGCATCTGCTGACTGCTACAATGTCAGAGTCTGTAGCAAAGCCAGGAATGTGCAGTCGCGTAACGGTGGTGCAGGTAATTTCGATGAAGCTCTGGCTGTGGCTGGGTCGTCGTCAAGATCGAGTATGTAGACGATGCTCTGGTGGCTGAAATAGCATGCGAGAGTATTGCCGTGTAGAGTGCCAATGCCAGCCAGCAGCTACTCGGGCATGCATGATCCATTCATCCATCACATCACTTGCTGCCTTCTTCTTTTTTTTTTTTGAAAAGCTATCACTTGCTGCTTTCTCTTGTACTAGTATTATTGCTCATCCCTTTTTGAGTTTTTTCATTTTTTTTGAAAGGAAGGTTTTTCAGTATCCCTCCCTCTCTTCCAGGAATAATACACTGCTGGAAAGGGTTATGGAATGAATTTAAGGAGAATGCTCGATGTGCTGGTAGGTTGCGGCAGTACCTTTCTTGCATTGTAGTCTCTTTCTTTCTTTTTTTCTTTTTTTTTTTGTTTCCGGTCACCACAAGCTCTAGCGTGAATGGTGAGAAGACAAACTCACTGAGGGGTAGTGCTGTAAAACCATTCTGGTCATGTAGCAATGCATATGGATTGGGTCCTTTTCCCTGCAACTCTAAAAAAATACACGTTGCTTCACAAGTTCACAGCATATCCTGGTAGTCGATGAATGATAGCCTATATATATCCCATTACAGCTGCTTAATCCAAGTTGTAACAGCTACTACTAACTCAGGGACAGATCATATCTGAATACGTGTTGGATAATAAGGAATGAGAATGTTCAGTTGATCACCGTTCAACAGTGGGTGAAGTTCATTTGTCGTGTCCATGGCTTCCAAAATGTGGCGTTGGAACCCAATGAGGGCATTTGAAGCGCACAACATCCAAGATCTGCGCCAAATCCTCCCCGGCATGGTAGACACCGATCGGACAGCCTCACATATAGCAACGACAACGAGTACAATAGAACAGATCCTATCAATAGATATTTGCGTCATCACTAATATCAAAATTTTGCTTTTTGCGATTGTCAAAAACTGCTCTTTTAACCTTTTTATTTCCAGTAAATAAAGTAATTAAGTCTGCACATTGCCACTTCGTGCAAGCAGGGAGTAACATCGGATCTCATCAATAAGATATGCATCATCATAACTACCATAATTCTGCTCATTATAGTCAAGAACCACTCTCTCACAACTTTTCTCTTGACATATTTCTAGTAAATAAATTTATGCCGTGGCCCATTCCTACTTTAGCATTGCTATTTAGGTGATGGTGGATCATCATCTTCATCTTCCTCCTTTTCTTTACAAGCCTTCAGATAATAAAGTTGCCGCCTTAGATGCATTATCTGTCAGCACACACAAAGATTCACTAGTTACTCTACCCCGCGATAACAAAAGCTTTAAGAATGCATATTTATCAAAAGGAAACAGAAAACACAATACATATATTATTTTCTCCAACGAGATAATAATGGAACAAGCTATGGAATGAAAATAAGGAGCAAAGTAGATGGAGAAAGATTATTTAAAATAACATTCAATTGTGGAGAGACAATGCTTCTTTAAAATTTTCTATATATACAAGTCAAATAGGATCGGTATCATATGCAGTCTGGGTTTCAAGTGTACTATGGTGTGAAGAGAATTCCGAGCTCCAGATTTAGAAGAAACAGAGTACATGTATAACAAATTAACAATTCAACAAATCACAGAACTTCAACGTTACAGCCTGCCAACCTTTAAAAATTAAGTTCATGAATGTAAGCATCCTTGATTGTTGCCTTTGTGTCTGTGCCATTTTGTTTGTAGTGCCAGCGATGGGCCTGGGATAGTTTCAAGTTTCACAATTAAAAGTGTATATGATAATATCCACTTGGCTCAAAGCTTGGAAGTTAGTAGAGTTTTAGATCTCGACCCAGCACCAACATAAGGTGCTCTCTCCCAAACCAACCATGCTCATGCTCTGCTTTGCACCCTCTACCAGAGAACCATTGACTAATCAGTGCCAACACTCCCCACCCTTCCCCTTACTAGCCAGAGTGAGGAGGGTGAATCAAAAAACAGCCCCACCCCATCTGGACATCTAAAGCCTGACATGACTTCCACAAAAGAAAATAGATATGCACCTTCTTTTTCACGAAAATATTATGCTATGCAGCAATGGTATACAGATATACAAGCTTTGATTTTGAGGACAGACCTCTCGTTTAAGTTCATCAGGTAGATTGTCTGTTGAAACAAGAGTCTGAAGTTCGGCTTTAAGCTTCTCATCTTTAATGCCCAACCAAGTGCTGGGATGTAAAGCCAGCAGAAGAACAGTTAGAACATCTGCGCTTGATGGATATTTCACGGCATTCTTCTTCAAGTTTGAATTGCACGAACTGGCACCAGGTGAAGACATTGGTAAAAGCATATCAACACCCTGTTCGTTGCCTTCAGATACCACAAAAGCTGAGATAACAGTCTTAAGGCCATCACCATTAGCTTGGACACATTTTAAACATGTTTCACTGCAGCAGAAACCATGTCTTGATGCAAAGTTTCCTGATAGCATTGCAGCTCCCTGACAGCAGACAGCGGCTGCAATCCTAGTGAGGGAATCTTCTTCGCTCGACAATGAGCAATTACAACATGGGTTATTAGCATATTGTTGGTCATGGACTATGGCAAATAGCCTGGTATCACGAACTTGTTGTAGAACATTTTCCTGCAAGTGAGCACAGGGTCTGTTAAATACAGGAGCAAAAGACTGACCCAGCATCAGAGAATGAAATGGAAATCAGGAAATGCCACCTTCAAGAAAAGCCTTTCTTTCTCCTCTTTGCTTAAGCTTGGTCCCCCTTCCTCCTTTCTCCTAACTTCAACAACCCATTTGATCAAAGCTTCAGCATCAGCTGGAAGAGACTCAATTAAACGGGACAAAAGTGTTTGAACATTATCTAGATTCTCTCCCTTCAAAAGATTTGGTAAATCTTCAACACAATACTTTGCTATACTTTTCCAGTTCTCGTCCCTGCAACTCTGCAGAAAACTGAAACTACTAAGGAAAGAAAACTACATCAAATGCCTCATATCATTCAACTGACGGAGCATTAGTATTTTACCACTGTGTACAATGATGAAGGGGCTGCAGTCTTTCTTGATATAAGCATGAACCTATCAAATATAAAGATGCCAACACCTTAAAATGGCATGATTAAGAGTCAAGACAGACTACTGACTAATTGAACCATACTGAGAAAAAGTGAAGCACCACTGAAATTTTCCAAATGCGTAGGAAATTGCATATAAACAATATGACATTAAGGTATACTATATCTGTATGTATTATGCACAAACACTATTTTTAAACTTGATGTTCGGTAAGAGGTATAGGTATGTTGATATTAGCATGTCCCAAGAGAAAAATGATGAAGTAAGAGGAAGGTTGGCAACAGTAGAGACCCCCTAAGAAGTCCAGTTGAGTCATCAGTAGTATTCATGGCATCCCAAAGAAGTTCCACGGGAACCCAATGGGGAGGGTATTTGAAGCGAGCGACATCTAAGATGAGAGCCATATCCTGTCCAGCATGGTAGCCACCGATTGGGGAGAAATGACCAGTTCCAGTCTGCTTCATTGCACAAGGCATGCATCGGTGTCATATACACAGAAAACAGATGTATGCAATGGAGGATGACGAACTCAACAATCCAATCTAATGCAATCTAATCTAATAGGTAAATGAATTGTAAGAGATTAACCCGGGGTACGAGAAAACTGTACAAGTAATCAGGATGTGTGAGAGAGATGAAAGGGGAGACTGATCATGGGATGCGGACTAGAGGAATTCCCAAGGGGATTGGGGAATTTAGCATAACCTGTTTGAAAGGCTGCCTGTGGTAGGAGGCGATGAGATGGCAGTCCTGGGAGGCGACGCTTCGGAGGAGATGCCGTCGTAGGTCGTCGATGGTGACCCGGTTGGCGCGGAAGGACTGAACGTCGGCGCCGGAGCAGCGCGCGAGGCAGGCGACCTTGCCGAAGGTGATGCCCTCGGCCTTGACCTTGTCGAGGGGCTCGCAGCAGTCGAGCATGGACTCGTCGAACCACCGCCAGGGCCCCTTCCAGCGGCGGCCGGGGTCGATGGCGAGCGCGTTGAGGACGACGGCGAGGGAGGCGAGGCCGCAGAAGGCCGGCTCCGACTGCGTCTGGAAGCAGGAGACCAGGGGGAAGAAGCCCTCCATTGTGCCCGCCGCCAGGGCCTCCGCGAAGAGGCGCTTGCCCTCCGGCGAGGCGAAGTCCACCGCCGGCGGCGACGGGAGGACCCGCCGGTACAGCGACGCCACGGCCGCCGCCATCCTCCTCCCCCTGGATTCGATTGCTCGCTTTCTCGATTGCGCTAGCGCCTTCCTTCGGTGTTGTCTGCTGATCCGGTTCTTCAGTGTGAACACAGCGGCAGTCGAGCCAAGAGGGGCGCCTCCGCCGCCTCACTTTCAGTTCGAATCTGTCGATGATGGAAGACGACGGCCACGATGGATGAACCCAAAGTCCACTGCTGCCGAACCCCCGGAGTCAACTGCTGCTGGACCTCTGCAAGCTGCTCTGGAAGCAACGTTGGCAAACTCAACACACAGGCCTTGTTTATATCAACGCTGTAAATTTTTTAAAAAATATCAGCACACATTTCAAATATTAAATATAGAGTAATTAAAAATCTAATTATAGAACTCATAGCGAGACGAATCTATTAAGCCTAATTAATACATCATTAGCATATGTTTAGTGTAGTACAATATTATCTAATTACGGACTAATTAGGCTCACTAGATTCGTCTCGCAAAATACATCCAATCTGTGATAGAGTTTTTTTTCATCTCCATTTAATATATCATGCATGTGCATAAACATTCGATGTGATATTTTTTTATAAAATTTTTGATCTAAACAAGGCCGCGATAGAAAAGAACTCTACATGAATTTATTTTGATTTTTTTATGTATCTGGCGGTGTACTCTGTACGGATCAACGAGTGAATGCCGAATACTCAAATGCACCTAAAAAAACCCTGAAAGAATTGACCAGTTTTGCATAAATTTCGGTAAAAGTCAAAGGAAGATGTACAATTCTGTAATGTCAGTACATGGTTTGTCATAAGACCTTGATCGTGCAATGAATCAGAATTGCCGGCACTGAACCGGTCATTTGTTTAAACCTCCTATCCTAGGTACCAAAGGATGTTCAGAAACTTAAAGACTCCAGACAATGGTATGTGAGTAGCAAGTGGCAACACCAGCCATTTGTTTTATTTTTATACAGTTACGAAAGTTTGAAATTACAGAAATTATACAAGTCACTATATTCCCCTCTTTTTTGTGAAAGATCAGCATGTACATGAGTTATATTGATCACATTTTCACAAACATTTCTCTGCCGTCAACGATGGCCACTTACACTCGGTAAAAATGCTAGCTGACAGCATCAACAACATCATGAGCCTCCTATACAATGCATACGTGATCTTGTTAGGGAGGGGGCCTTTCAACACGTTTGTACAGTAATCAGTATACAGCGTTCTCCACTAAGTTGACTTCACCGACAGTAGCTCCAGCTCCGCCCACCAGAGCGGCGACAGCCGCGGCGCCGCTGACTCAGGCGAGATGCCAAGAGCAGTTCGCAGTTTCCCCACGACGTCTCTCATCGTCGGCCGCCGCGTCGGGTCGGGGTCGATGCACTCCTCGATCACCTCGCAGACGGCCTCCAGCTCGTTGCTCTTGTGCTCCTTCAGCGACTCGTCAACGAGCTTGCTGTAGTTCTTGTCTTTCAGATATTCAGAAGCCTGTGGTGAAGGCGGACTTTAGAAATGCAACGGTGGATAATGTGAGGAGTGATCTTTTAAGCCTGAGATTGCATAACTCATACCCAGCTGCACATGGGTTTGTGATCATCGGATTCAGGAAGCCTCCCAGATATGACCTCGATCATAAGCGCGCCGAAGCAGTAGACGTTGCTCGGGAGATCCGGAGGAGCTTCAGAGCGGCTGCTGCCGTCCTCCTTCCCAGCCTTTGCTTTGGCGGCGAATTCGCTCCACATACCAACATCTGCCAGCTGCACCGATAGAACACATTACAATATGCTAGCTCAAGCAATCTTGTATAATTAGCTCAAGAAAGTAGCCATTCACAGATTAATTGAGCAAAACATCCATGCCGCTGGCCTTAACTGGAGCTTGTGGAAACGAACGGCGTACTTATATGTGTTACTGAAAGTGGCACTGCTAGCTGAACCTGTACCTTGGCAGCATAATCATCTGAAATGAAGATTGAGTCGGACCGCACATCGTGTATTGCAATGGGAGGATTTAGCTCATGGTGCATATAATCGAGGCAGTACGCAATGCCCATGATGACTCTCATCCTCGCAGCCCAGTCCAGATCCTCAAATTCTTTGACTACAAAAACAGTGCATTCAAGTTGCAGGCGAATGCAAGCATATGAGCTACGAGGTTATGCAAAAGCAAAATCACTTACGGTGAAGATGCTGTGAGAGATTGCCCTGTGGAGCAAACTCAAACACCATCATTCTCATGAAAGGTTCATTTTCTAGGCAATAGCCGAGGAGATTGACAAAGTTCTTGTGGTTTACTCTTGACAGTGTATCTATCTACATAGAGAGGAGGATAATTAAGGAAGAATTAGTATTGAAAAATCCTCTTTTATTCTCAGGTTGTTTGTGTTGAGAACAAGATGTTGCTAGTCATAAACCTTTTTCTTGAAGCACGTTTCTGCACTCCTAGACCAGTCTTTGCTCGATGATATGACAGTGGAGACAACACCGATCTCATTTCCGCCTGATAATATCCCCTTGAATACAGTGCAGGATGGATAAGTATTGATGATATTGCTGAAATCCTCACAAGCAGCTTCAAGCTCAATTCTGTTCAGTTTTGAAACACCTGAATACAGGAAATAGAAATGCATTGAGGCACTGGATGCTCAGAAATAATTTTGAATCACGATGATATCCAAAATATAGCTAGAAGCAAAAGTAGAGTTCCTGAACTGGCCATATGCCTTATTCACCAGCCATATGTGCAAATAGAGTTCCTGAATAACAAGGATATCCTAAATAAAATTACAAGAGCAATAGAGTTCGTAGACTAGCCATATGCCTAATTCACCAGGAAAACATGGGAGTCTCAAAGACCAAAGACTCACAAAAGATGCATGGCTTAGTGAGCTTTGTATATAACTGCCCAGAACATCACTACTTTGGTACTTTGTAGGCATTTACTTCCTAAATTGTAAAAATAAATAGAATGGCAAGAATGTTTCACCTGTTACAAGTGCCTTCTGAATAGGGCCACTTAGCCCTGTTCTCCAAGGGGCTATTGGTGTACGACCTCGCTTCCGCCAAACCAAAAGTATAAAAAATATCAGACTAATCAGCAATATTGCAGCTGGAATTGTGATCAGATATGCCCACTTGCTGTATTTTGTATCAGACATCTCAACATCAGTGGACTTGGCCACTTCTGTAGACAGCTGCTGCAATGCGGCAGCATCAATTGCTTCGGGAACCAAAGGTGTCAGAGCTTGGCCATATATCTTCGGAAATGCAGGGAATGAACCGCTTCCTAGCGAAAGCACATCAGCAGGTCTTTGAATTTCTTTTGTATTTTCCGGAACAGAAGATTTAGCATCATTCCCCAAAAGAGCAGGCAGGTTGTCAGCTTCACTGAGAATCCTGCGGCGCATGGCACTTGCAAAGGACTGCAAATTCTGCATGATGTGTGCCTCACTGAAACCTGAAAGACATATAAGGCTCTAAATGTTAGATGCAATTTATATAACATAAAAGTGCCAAGGGCTGGTTTTGCAGCATGAAAAATGCACAATTACTTGGTACATTGGTGTAATATTTCTCTCGGAGGCCACTGAGAGATATCCAATCCTTAAAGTCTGACCTGTAAGGCAAAGGCCTTTACACGGTGAGGTGAAACATTTAGAAACAAAGCCTGGAAATATTGGAGGCTAAATGAAGCATAAAGTTAACACTAAGTATATCCCCTTACCAGCATCCTAGTTTTCTGCTCAAGCATCCTGACTGGTCATCAACTATCTCTTGGATGGTGAAAGAAGAGACACCTTCTTGGAACTGGTTATCATGAAGTGATCTGGAACATAAGAGTCATTCATTATACCAAGCAAATAACAGATTGGAGAACAGAGAGCACAATAAGCCTTACAGTTGTTTGAGAAGTGGCATTGCCCTTAGTTCCTCTGGAATTGTTCCATCCAAGTTGTTGCTGCTCAAATCTAGCACTTCTAGAGCAGATAACCTTACGAATTCTCTGGGAATCCACCCACGGAAGTTGTTCTTTGGAAGTAGACTAGACAAAATAAGCAGTAACCAAATATCATCCTGCCTGAGGAATTGCAGTACATGATGCATTGCATTGGAGCTGAGAAGCAACAAGACTGTGCACAGAAGTGTAGAAATGAACTCACAGTGATTTCAGGCGTCGAAGGCTTCCGATTTCAGGAGCAAGAGTCCCAGCCAATTCTCGACCTGTTAGGTTTCTACATGAAGAAGAAAAATAAGAATTCAAGACGTGATTTATGATCATAAGAATTCAGGCTAGGGACAAAAATAAGATAGTAGAAAATCAAACTGGTAGTTATATTTGGGAAAAATCATGCTAATTGTAAAGGGAAAAGGGCATCTCCTAGTAGCATGAGAAATGACCAACTTGGCTATCACTGAAAAGAATAGTGCTCTTATTCCTCTGATGTTTTGCAAATGGGCAGTTTTAGCAAACTATTAAAATGGACCTTTAAAAGCAATCATGGACTTTCTCCTAAAAGATCAAAGATGAGGCCAGTGGCACTAATACTATATGAAAACATCGAGGAAAAACTGACTTACAGAATCTCTACTTTACCGTCTAAGCATTGCACGCCGGACCAGCTGCACGGGCTGTTATCCATGGGATCCCAATCCTGGAAGGCTCCATGAGGATCAGCCTCCACTCTCGCCTTCAGTTCCAGCAACGCCAGTTCTAACATACAAACAGGAATCGACAATCACAAATCGACTAAAACTAGATTCGCCAAACAAGATCCTCACCAATGCCATCAATCAAGAAGTAAACTGCCCTCTGCACAAGAGGTAGCTGTTACCTTCACCGTTGATCGAAGCCGCGCCCTGGCTGGCCTGTGCCTGTGCCTGGAGCAGCATGACGAAGAAAAACAGCAGCTGGAGTCCCGAGCCGTGATGAAGCCCCTGCCGCACACCCATGGCAGCGGGAGCGCCTCCTCTCGGGAAATAGCAGCCCGGCAGCCAGGCGCCAGTTCCCTACCTACCGTCGCTGGCCGACACGCTCAAATTCCCAATGCGGAGAAAGGAAGAAAGAGCCGGACGAGAGAGCCGTAGAGATCAACAGCCAGGCACGGAAAATGTTGGCTTTAGCTTGGGGATCGGTTACTTATTCCCCTGCCTCGTCATCACGCCGGGAAGAACAGACGCCGCCTCGGTGGTCCCGGCGAGCTCGAGGTGCTCGAGCTATTCGCCGGAGCCCATTGGTCCCGCCGCGCCGGAATGGGGCCCTGCCTTCCCCTCGGCGTCTCTTGGGTTCTTGGCGGAGCAGCCGGATAGAGCCTTGTCGCCGGGATGGCTGGTGGTCGGCGGCGGCGGCGCGAAGGGGTGGGGGAGATTTCGCGCGCGAAGGTGGCGGGCGGCGGTTAGATTCGGTTTAGGGGGCGAGGGACGGGGAAGCGAGGGAGCGTGCCCGTCGCCGCCGCGCGCGCCAAACCACTGCCTTCGTGGGCCCTCTCGTGGGGAAATGCAAGGCAAGACCATCCTATGCCTGGATGCACTGCACGCACAACTCATCACAGCCGTCCAGTCCTCTCCTCGATATTCATTCAGCCCTTAATTCACCTCAACCTTAATTTCGATGCGCACATGTCAAAATTTCATGTTCGTGGCCGTGGACAGGAGAGGGCAACCAGGCTTGGAACAGAGGGAGTATCATATTTGTGAAGATCATCCTGATAAGTTAGTAGTTTTAAATACCAATGACAAATTTTATATCCAAAGTTATATATTAATAAGGTAATGGTTAGTCAAATGCTTATCCTAATCAAACAAGATACACTTTATATCTTTGGGGTACAAGGTACTTCCTACGTTTCAAAACGTAGGTCGTTCGTAGGTCGTTTTGGTAAATCTAGATGCATATATTTTGCAATGCATCTAGATATACATTATATCTAGATTTACAGTAAAAATTATGCATCTAAATTTGCTAAAATAACTCACAAGGACGGAGTATGTTTTTAAAATATCAGTTCCTCTAAAAAAAGATAAATGATCCAGTCATTTAAAAAATGGTTCAGTGTTTTAATTGTACCATGCATGACATGGTAGTAATTTAACTGTTATGAATTTATGATAATTTCAGTGGATTACAGAGTTGGCTCTGTGATGATCACATGTGAATAATGAAAAAAAGATTAGGGAGTGTAAAGATGTAGCACACCATCTCACCAAGCTATTTACCAGCTTTACCTCTTGTTCTCTCTTGCCAGAAGAGGCCCCAAACTTCACTAATGATGTGATGTTGCTACTAGCTATGTCGAGAGGGTCCAAGTTTAAAAACAGGACAGTTGGTGAAACATGGCAATCAAGGTCCAAGTATGTCTTGTCTTCAAAAATAAGCACCACAAGACGACAAAGAATGGCAACAAGAATCTGTTGATGGAGATCAGAACCAGCCTAAGAATAAGCAAGACCCATATGCAAATCCGATCGAATGTGCTGAAAACAATGTTGGCATATATTATAATGTGATTGTATCGGAAACTTGATTGGTACTAGTAATTACCAGTATAATGCTATTAATCATCCTTCGTTCTGTTGTGCATCATACACATCCTTTGCAGCTAAATAACACGACATGATGATGCAATTGATAGTTACTGATGACAATAGCATGTCATTGAATCTGAAGTGGCGTGTTTATAAAGACATTTCCAAGTGTCTTACCTACTTTCTGAATCATGAGCTACCTAAGACATCTTTATTGAAGAAGCAAAGTAAACTGAAACATGGACGAATTGAAACCTTTCCTGTACTTTATAGTTTGTTTACCAGCAACTTTCTTCTTGCTGACTGATTGTTCAACTTCGTGCTGGCCCCGCTATATGCTCCTTTTGAACAAGAATCATTAGAGCGGTCAAAAAGTATAGTGTAATTCCTGCTGCTCACATCCCTGAAATAGCATCCATCAGTTCCCACATACTTATACACCTGATGGGTCTTCCCCAATCCACTGACTACCAAATTCTTCTTCACCCTCATAGTGCCGCGTGCCGACTGTGCGTTCTGCAGAGAGCTGAACGAGAAGCCCAGTTTCCCACCAGAGGTCTTCTTCTCATTGATCCCGAATTTGACAAGTGAATCCAATGAGTACTCATCACCCACTTTATCTGAGGTTCCAGTATAAAGATACAGTGGGAAGACCTCATGAAACTCCCCGGAGAGCAGCACAGAAGAAGCATCCTTGACAAAAATTCCAGATTTTGCATCGATCGTTTGGTTCACGATTTGCACAGTGCCGTTCTTTCCAAACACATTGCTGTTTTCATAGCTGAATCTCTGGTAGAAGGTTGTGGTGACCTCCCCGTGTGACGATTTCACCCATCCAGTTGCAGAGATATGCCGACTTGCACTTGTCACAAACTGCCCATCTAACCCACTGAATTGAGAGTTCACATTAAAGTCCAATCCAGATGCATCATAGTTGAGCAAGCTCCCAGTTGTCTTCTCACTCTCGTGATCCAACCACAGATGCAGATTGGCATCAATGTACCACACATCAAGAGCATCTGTGACGGCAAACCCAAAATCATGCTCCTTACCATCCAGGAGCTTGCCCAAGAATGGTGTGATGTCAATGTCATATGTCGGGAGATTAAATGAACCAATTCCAGTGATTGGCCGCCATAGAAGCGGGTTGACACCACCAGTGTAAATCACAGTGAATGGCCAAACAGCGCCGACGACTTCACCATCCACCCTAGCTACGACTTCCCTGAATGCACCATTGCCGGGAACGTTGGACAAGTTATTCGCCTGAATGTAATCATTGGGCGGATTGGTGTACCAGAACTCGTCGTCGGAGTGGAAGGAAACGAACACCTCAAGGACCGCCCGGTAGGTGTTTGACGGAATGGCGAGCCTCTTGGACTGCACATCGGTGGAATTCTGGATGGCGAACCACTGCCCGTCGTTCAAAGGCAGGCTCCTTGAGATGGGCAGAATCAGATCGGCCTGCTGCTGTTGCTGCGGCGGTGCCGCGTGGAAGTAGAGGTGGAGCGTGAGGTTGGCGTGGTAGACGCCGGTGTACGTCTTGTCGAGGAGGTTCCCGAGGTAGACCGCGACCTCGCCGGGCTCCGCGAGGAGGGCGGCGTACCTGGTGACGTCGCGGGAGACGGACCAGAGGATGCCGTTGGGGCGCGGCTCGGCGGTGCAGCTGCGGAGCAGCTCGGCGCCGGAGAGCCAGACGCCGAAGATGCGGTCGAACTGGCGGCCGCGGCAGTCGGCGGTCCACTCGAGCACGGCGAGCGCGAGCCCCGCGCCGCGGGCCCGCGCGGCGCCGAGGCAGGCCGGCGGCGCGTAGGCGGCGGTGGCGGGGGGCCGGCCGTAGGTGGCGCCGAAGGTGCCGGAGAGAAGCAGCGCGGAGCAGGGCCCCGCGCTGCCGCGCGGCGGGCGGATTGGGCGGTCCACCTCGAAGAAGGTGGTCGGCGGCAGCGACGCGTTGGGCGGGGCGGCGTGCAAGGACGCGCCGAGGCGGTGCCTGTGCCGCGCCGCGCCCGCGGCCGCCGCGGCGGGGTGGAGGAGCGCGAGGAGGAGGGGAAGGAGGAGGATGCTCGAGGCGGCGGCGGCGGATGGCGCCATTGTTGGAGCGGCGAGCACGAGGGGGCGGTTGGAGTGGACGGGAGGAGAAGCGGACAAGTAAACTGGCCGGGGGGTTTAAACGAGGTGATCCAGCCTCCAGGTGATGTTTATTCTATGGCAGATCGGCAGGAGGTGGTTGTGATTTGGATTTGTTATTGTTGGTGGGAGTAAAGCTTCCGGCGGTTGGTGACTGACAGGTGGGTCTGGGCAGTCATCTTTTAGTGATTCCCAAGATTCCGTGTGCTTTCGGATGAATCTAACTTTCATCGCACAAGTTTGGTGTAGGTACGAAAAATCGGATCGTTTTCACTAAAATTTGCGGGAATAAATTTTCTAAGATTTAACGGTATTGTACTTTCAGTATAAGTGATGTTACTGTCGACACTAAGATATCTGTGGTGACTTCGTCAATCTCAAAAATTTGCCGGTTCAATCTTTTGAAGGTGCTTATAGAGGTAGGATTGCGTACGTGTATTCATAGAGGTGGGTGTGCATGCGTATTACGAGCGTGTACGTTTATATTGTGTTTCTCGAAAAATTCATATGATATTCTCATCGCAGATCCAACTGCTAGGCCGGCAACGTCGATCGTGCGCTCATCGAGTCATTACTCATCCGCTGCTGGGGAGCAAGCGGGGGCACGGGCGCGCGCATCGCCACCCTGACCGGGTCATTTATGAATCTGATTCCAACAGTAACAGTCAGTGTATGGGAATCGTATCGTGTGCAGTACTGGACCTGCCGACATGTGTGTACGTTGAAAGTCAATTTGGTCCTTGACGCTGTCATGGGGACCACAAGACTACAAGAGACGGTCTCATTTCAGCGAAGGGAGCACGGCGAGCAAGACGGGCCTTAACGGGCCGATTCTACTCAATCAATCCCCTAGGCCCGTTTGGTGGGGCGCTGTCGACGACCCAGCCGCATGTGGGCCGACCCATGTTTCGTCCGTGTATGGTACGCCTTCTGAAAGCAAACGCTACTCGGGGAAATTGTTTTCACATGACAATTCATCCTCCGAAGTACGTTCACGTAAACTAAAGTGTACTAAGCGCTGCTGGTGTCATGAACTGCATTTCTCCAGATATTCCGACGCCTAAGAGGCCATATTCAAACTTGCAGCATCCATTGTTCGTTGCAGGTGCTCGTTACAACTGTGTTTTCTTTATATTTCTGAAAACAAAAGGAGGCCCATGATAATTGCTTGGGTGCTGATGGATCAGTGAAGCAGAATGCTGTTGTCAGTGCTACTGCTACCGGGCCTACCAAGTACCAAGCCCAGCATCCGATCCAACCGAGCGCGGTACAGACATTCCATGCCCCGCCCATGCCGCCTCCAGCTGGGAGCCATTAGCGAGACTGGGGGCCGGCTAATCATTCCGCTTTGCCCAGGATCGATCAGTTCGAGCATTTCGGCCCCCGTTTTGCTGGCCGACATTTTCCGCGTCCGGCCGCGTCGGTGCCGCATGGTAATTTTTTAAAAAATTTAGTTATTTTAACGAATCTAAATTTTTAATGATATAACGTGAAACCAACTAAATTTTCAACAGGTAGGTCTCTCCTTGATGTAGACACGTCAATCTGCTCGTTTGACACGGCTCAAAATTACGGCGCCAAGCATTGTTGGGTGACCAGCCATAGCGTAACCAAGAGAGAGCTAGCGACACGCCCGATTCTACACTACGCAAAGCTCCTATGCAATTTGTCCTGACGTCTGCTGACACGACCTTAATGAGGGTACGGGTCTCGTACACTCGTACGGCGCCGGGTCCCGGTGCACTAACACCGGTCACCGGCGAGCAAGATGTATTAAAATACGACCAGGGAACCAAGATACGGAGCACAATATACGTCTGACCTGAGCAATAAAACATGGCCACTAGTGCATGGATTTGGAAATAATTCCTTTCCTTCCTTGGTTGTTGCGTAGGGATATGACGATGAGTGAGTCGGTTATGGGAATTTTCTTCATGCTACGTCGCGTCAGCATCACACCTTGACGTACCAATAGTCCAGGACATTGAATTAATTTTTTCATTCCCAGGAAAGCTATAACTTTTTTTTTCAACTAGAGCATGTTTTGAATGCTAGAATTACACACGAATTCTAAAGGTGATAATTTAAACACCCATAGGATTCGAGTAAAATTCACGCGATTCAGAAACAAGCAATAAATTACAAAGCCAGACCAGTAACTTTACATTTGTGGGGTTACATGCACTACTACTTGCCGCATCACATCACATCTTTTCTTATTGAAAGCTAAGCACGCGAAAACGACCCATCATATTAAAATTTCATAATTGGGGGCTAGATGGGGCCGGTACGCTTGGCCACCGGCGCACGACGCGTCGTAATGGTCGAAAAGCACGTCGTACCCGACGCTGCTCACGTTCCTCAGGTAGCAGCCGCCGTACGCGTACGTCTGGTGCATCCGCCACGACGCGCCCACCACGGCGTCGTCCGGAGCGTCACCTCCGCCGCCGCCGCCTGCTCGTTCCGCAGCGTGCTCGTCGCGGCGCCGCCGTCCCGGACGCGCGACTCCTCGAACCCGATCTCCACGCGCCGCATCAGCCGCTGCGAGGACGTGCCGCTGCCGTCACCGCCCAGGAAGATGTAGAGCGGGAAGCTCTGCTGCACCCGCTGCTGCGCCCCGCCGCCGACGTCGGTGAGCGCGTCCGTCGTCTGGTTGATCGCCTGCGCGCTGCCCTGCCCGCTCACCACGTTCGTGTTCGCGAAGCTGAGCCGCTGCGTGAACGTGGTGGTCACGTTCCCGCGCGACGAGCTCACCCACCCCGTGGCCGTGGTGTTGCGGCTCGCCGTCGCCTCGTACTCGCCGTCGATGCCGTCCGCGGAGTGCGAGACGATGCTGCCCGCCAGCTTCGGCGCGTCGTACGCGACGAGGCCGCCGGTGGTCTTGGAGCTCTTGGGGTCGAGCCAGAGGTGGAGGTTGGCGTCCACGTACCAGGAGTTCTGCGCGTTGGTCACCGCGAACCCGAGCTCGTGCTGCTCGCCGTCCAGGAGCCTGCCCAAGAAGGGCGTGAGCTCGATGTCGTAGGTGGGGAAGTTGAAGGACCCAATGCTGGTGATGGGGCGCCAGATGAGGGGGTTGATGCCGCCGGTGTAGATCACGGGAAACGGCCACACCGCGCCGACGACGTCGCCGTCGAGATGGACGGTGACCTCGCGGAACGGCCCGTTCTGGTCCGGCGTGTTCATGTACCAGAACTCGTCGGCGTAGTGGGACGACACGTAGACCTCGAGCACCGCGCGGTACGCGTTGGCCGGCACCGCCAGGCGCGTGGACTGCACGTCGGTGGCGTTCTGGACCACGAACCAGAGCCCGTCGTTGAGCGGCAGGCTCCTCGAGACGGGGACGACGGCGTCGGGGACCGCGCGCGCCCGGCGCGGCGGAATTAGAGGTGGAGCGTGAGGTTGGCGTGGTAGACGCCGTTATAGGTGTCGTCGATGAGGTTGCCGAGGTACACGGCGAGCGTGGCGTTCCCGGCGGCGAGGAGCGGCGCGTACCTGGTGACGTCCTTGGACACCGACCACGCCACGCCGCCGGGCTTCGGCTCCGCGGTGCTGCCCCGCAGGATCTCGGCGCCGCCGAGCCAGACGCCGAAGATGCGGTCGTACTGCACCCCGCGGCACTCGGCGCGCCACTCGAGCACCGCGAGCGAGACGGCGCCGGCGCCCCGCAGGCAGCTCGGCGGTGCGTACGCCGCGGTGACGGGCGGTTTGGTGAGCGTGAAGGCGAAGGAGTGCGAGAGCAGCAGCGTGGAGCAGGGCCCCGAGCTCCCCCTGGGCGGGCGCAGCGGGCGGTCGACCTCGAAGAAGGTGGTCCTCGACGACCTCCGGTGGCGCGGCAGCGCCGCCTCCACCGCGGCGATGTCCTCGGCGGAGAAGCGGAGGTCGCGAGGCGAGGCGGCGAGGCCGAGGCAGAGGAGGAGCGAGCGGGAGGCAGGGGAGGACGCCGACATGGCCGCTAGCTTCTGTGGCGCGGGGCGAAATGGGCGGCGCTGCATGTAGTCCCACGATAGGTAGCTGGATTAGCACACACGAACGCAAATCTTTCTTTTCTAATGCTTTTTTTCCCGCATGGTTGCGAATCATTTCCCACTCACTGAATCGAGCGTGATGGACCATGGTTGGCGCTAAAAATCGGTCGGGAATCGGCCGATGACTTTCAGCGTCGGACATACAACCCGGGAGAATCTGCTTAGCTCCTATTCGGGTATTGCCCTGGTGCGGTTCACGCGGCGTGCCAGTCAATCTGACCTGTTGACTGACAAGAAAATAATAAACATATTAAATTCCGGACGTCCCAATCGGCTGAGGTTCCGATGTGTCCCGAAAAGCGTATCGGCGAATCGGCCGATTTGCTATGAAGATGACCGGCTATGGATCAGCCGATAATCACGTAATAATTGCAAAGAAAACTGCCGGAGCAACTTAAACAATTATTACAAATGCAACACTTGAAATAGATCTAATCGGCTGTATAATAATGAACGAGGAAAAGCGATGATAAAGCCGATAGTTTCAATCTCAAACTGGATAACTGGTGATAAAACTAGAACAATAGGTAAAAACCTATGATTCTGGTAAATATCGATAACTGGTGAATAAATCTAAACGAAACAACGGTGATGCGCCCGAAGTTAAAGCTTAGATGTTCTTCGATAAGCGGAACCTACCAATTGGCCGGAGATCGTGTCGATGCAGCCCTGCCAATCCGTACGAACTCGTGAAAGAAAAAGAAGTAATGGCGAAGTCGCCGACTTGAAAGTAAAATACGATGAAAAAGTAGATTGTTTTGTTGATTGATTGATGTATGTATCTCCTACAAAACCATGACGACTCCTATTTATACCCTAGGACTAGGACTCCTGATCGATTACGATCTGTTACAAACTTGATTTAAATAAAAAACTACTATATCTATAATATTTTTCTAAAAGAAACGGGCTTCCGCAGAATCTTCTGCCGCCATCTTCTAGTCCAATCCGGACTCTTTCTATTGCTTCACGACCGAGTCGGCATCGTTCTTTTGACCAACGTCAGACCACTTTTGACTGGGATCCTCTGTTGGGATTCCAATGGCTTCATCTCCCTAACTGTTGGCGCAGACTGCATCACCCATCGGCCGATTCCCAACTGTAGCCTTTAACTCTGCCGCATCGGCCGATCTCTTTTCTTCCTGACGCCGATTCAACACGTGTCAAAATCTGGCGTCAACACATGCCCCCCAGTTTCGGAGTAAAACATAACTTTTACTTCGAAACTCTTTTCTTTAATCTTTCCTCCGAAACAAACGCAGTAAAAATCCCCCTCCGTTTCGCGGTCTTCTACATGATGATTGCAATCTTCTCGAACCGGGTGCTTGAGACAATTGTTCCCCTGGAATTCGTGTAGACGGCGCGGCAAAAATCCCGCCTTTACCCTTTCTCTTTCGGATTGTCCTTAAGTACCGGCGTTCTCCGCCGCTCCTTCCCTACGAGCCTAGCAATCTCCTCCAGCGAATCACTGTTCATCTTCTCCCTGCGCCCTCTCAGTCTCCAACTGCATCCTCCGGCGATTTCTCTCGCGCCTGCAACCTGCTTCATCCTTCCAATGGCGGCACCATCAGCGACTTCACCAACCGCGGAGGTTCTGCCGGCAACTCCTTCGACGACGGCGGTCCAATCGGCGACTCCATCGGTGACTCCATCGGCGACGATGAGTTTCATTCCGGAGGTAATCATCCGAAACTTTCCTCTTTTACTTTTTACTGCTCGGACACTTTTTAGATCCATTCTCAGTTTTCTCCCTTTTCCCCTTTTTTAGGCATTCAGGCACCAGATCACCATTCCCCTTTCCGAAACCCCTGGTCTCATCTGCTTAGGTCCCATGGAGAATCCAGACCCAACTGATTTGATCAACTTAGAAACCCATAGAATTCCTTTCAAGCAATCACCTATGGATTTGGGTCAGTGGGCAGGCGCTTTTAGATCTTGGCCGAATGAAACCCCTGGCTGGAAAGAATGGTACCAAAGATTAGCCAACTCCAAGAGAGTTCAGTGGGATGAGTTGAAAATCGGCCAGTGTATCAATCTCTCTTTGTCCCAAATGGAGAAAAATGAACCCTTAGTAATAGCGGCCTCTTATTTCTGGTCCGACGCGCTCAACGCGTTTCTCTTTGGGCATGGACCTATGACTCCAACCCTGGCCGATGTCCTGATGCTGACCGGCCTTGACATTTCTTCCCCTGATACACCCTTTGATTATCTGATCAAACCAACCCATCGGCTAGAGATAAAAGGAATCGGCGGATGGAAGGGATATATCAGCAAAAACATGAGGATCGGGACGATTTCAGAGAGAGAACATACAGCGTTCTTAATGATGTGGCTAGAGAAGCACTTCTTCTGTGGCAGAGCAGTTGGCCCCTCATCTAATACACAAGCCCTGACAGAAGCTCTGTCTATAGGATCGGCCATCCCCCTTGGGAAGCATCTGTTAGGATCGGCCTATCATATGATGCACCAAATCGGCGTCAAACTATCAAAAGGGGAGCCGATTGGTAATCCTGGTGGTCCTTGGTGGTTCATCACCCTCTGGCTCAACCTGTACATGAGCAAGGTCTCCCAGCAGCAAATAGAGACGAAAACATTTCCCAATATCGAGTCAGAGGAAAATTCCACCATACGGCGACGGTGTATCTCTTTTGGAGAAGCAGCATCAGCCTTCCCTGGTTGTCAGTTCACTGCCACCCGAACGGCCGAATACTTCAGATGTTTCTACAACGGCTTCAGGGAAGAGACCACCAGCTGGTATCCGTATCAGACGACAGGGCCGATTTTCGAGCTTCCAGTCTGTTATGATTCATCATCCAATTCTTTTGACGTTGATCTCATGGATATTCTGATCAAGCCAGGGATTTTACCGGCCAACTTCTTTTCTGGAAAAGACTTCCCAACCTATGAATTTTACAATCCATCAGTCGCAGCACGGCAATTCGGCTTTGGTCAGCTGCCGATTCAAGTCTACTTTGCCGGCCGTGCAAAATTCCGAGATGAACTGACCAAGAGCCTCGACTACAATCGGCTGTGCAATCTAGTGCCAGACTCCAATACCATCGACCTAAACAACTGGATAGTGGCCCCCTTTGCCGTCCAACAATTCAAACTGTGGTGGGTAGAATGGAAGCTGTACCTCTTCTGTTCGTCTCCCTCAACATATTGTAATAGTTTGGACCCAGACAATGTCAATTCAAGTGCAGCTGTATTACCTTTCTCCCAGCCGATTTCAACGTTGTCCCTTTTCATGCTACAATCTCGCCGCTAACTCGTATTTCTCTTTTCAGTCCGAAAGTCAAATTCCCCCGACGCGGAGCCGAAGTGGTAGGCCGATAGAGAGCAATCGCCCATACACACCATTTCCACTTATCGGCCATCACGCCCCGACCATCAAAGACATCACCAGCGGCCGATGGAAGCAAACATCGAAAAGGCCCACTTTAAAGAAGACAAGCCGCCGAGTACGTGCCCGCATAGGACCGGCTGATCAATCGGCGACGGCATCGGCTGAAACTCCAACTGCGCCAGCTTTGCCGATTGCCGAGGAGGTCAATCTCCAGACTGCTACAGAAGTTGCAGCGGCCGCTGCATCATTGCTGGTAGAAGCTGTTCAGGTAATCCCACTTACTTCACATATTTTTAAGGATTCTACCAATATTAACCTCTTCCTTCTGCCAGGCTGCACAAATTGCTCCAGCGCAATCTCCGCAGCAATCGGCTACGTCCCAAGCGGAAGCCGAAACGCCAACGATTCTCCTCACTGAGGTAGAGAGTCTCTTAACTCAATCTCTTGATATTCAACAAAAACTAACCGATTTTGATGCAGGCCATTCTGGGTGCGTCGATTGTACCCCCCCCCCCCCCCCCCAACAAACATCGGCCGGAAGACTCACAGAGGTATGGCAGGTATGTCATATCATCAGACTTAATTATTCGCAGTATACTCATAAAATCTGTTTCTCATACCTTTTCAGGAAGCTGGCCCGAGCAGGGCACTGATAGTCGTCGAGTCTTCCTCTTCTGATGAGCCGATCGCACCGGTTCCTGAGACGAGGGTGGCACTCCCGCCGGCGCAAGCAAGAGAAATCCGCTTCAAAGAGGTAAGAAACTTATCACCCAAATTGGCCGATTCCCCTTTACTGTCCGCTAATCATTATCTTTATTCTTTCGTAGGAACAAGACACTCCCAATAACAATCTTTTTTCTTTCGCGGTTCCCCTTTCTGACGATGAAGAGGTCGCTTCACACCAAGTTACATCGAGCTTAATTCCTGATGACGTCCGTGCCAAGCTCGAGAGTATGCGGACCCTCCTCCAAGACGATATCGGCCGATTAGTGGGAGATGCCTCATCGATTCGGCGACTTCTTAATGACATCAGAGGCCGAATCCCAGAGGAAGCGACAGAAACTCTGGATCCTGCTGCATACATAGAGTCGATGCAGACTTCAGTACTCAGGGCCCTGCGCCATATGGCCGATCGCGCCAAGCTAGCGCAAGCCCGCGAGGAAGAAGACTCCTACAAACACCGAGCCCAAGAAGTGCATCAGCGGATCAACTTCCTTGAGAACTCCCGTCCAGACATCGTCGGCGCCATAGATCGCCTCAAACAGCGAAGGGCAAAGTTAGCCAAAGAGATGGAGAAGGTGACCAAGGACATAGCTGCTGAAGAAAAGAGACTCCAAGACCTTCCATCTGTCATCGCCGAGCTAAAGCAAGGAAGACATAACCTGGCCCGTGAAGCAATAAAAATTCATCATCATATGCCAGAAGTCCCCGGATAGGCTGATGACGACCAAAGAGTGTTAGACTCGGCCGATCAAATCAGGCAACGAGCGATTGCGACCATTGATGCCCTCCTTGGGTGAATTGTAAAGAATCCTGTAAACATTTAATGCCCTCTTAATGTTGACGCGCCGATTCAAACTTGGACCGTTTGCTTTGGCAGCTTTTCATTTATGAACGCTTTTACTCCGATGGGACGCATCCTACCATCTCTTTAACCCCTTCCTTCTACGAGATCCCACATCGTTTCCAGAGGCGTCTGTATCACCCATCTTCTTCCCCTCCAATAATTCGATCTTTGTCCTCCCAGGCTAGACATCAAGATGTCTTCTTCATCTTCCTCCTCCTCTATCAACCAGGTACGAACCCTCTTCTATTTGCTCTCTTGACATCTCAATCGCTCTGACACTGGGTAGTTGTTTGCTTCTTCTTTAGCCGAAACGCCTTAGTCCCAGTTTGGAACGAGCGATTGAAGTTATGCATTCAGACGAACCACTGTCGCAGGCGGACATAGATCTGATAAAAGCTCATTTTGAAGAACTCAAAGGTCATGTTCCTGCTGACATCCAGAAAATCTGGGACCATATGGACGCTAACTGCTCCAAGCGACCGCCAACTGAAAGGAGTCATCCACTCCTTCGCTCAGTTGCCCTTGAAGACACCGCGGCAGGAACATCCCAGCCACCTCTCGACAGGAGCCATCTACTCCCTTATCAAGTCGAGGCTGAAGCCGCCATGGAGGATCTAGAGGAGAAGAGCATTCGCCTTCTGATAAAATTAGGCCGGATCGAGAGAGAGTTCAAAAAGAAGCATGATCAATAGATATATTGGTACTTTTTATTCTAAGGGCGACTTGTACCATGTCGGCCATGTACTCTGCTGTTTTCACCGAATAATGAATCGGTCAGACCAAATCAAAATGTCTCCTCCTTAAGGCGATGTCATTTTTACATCGGCTATATATAGACAAAAGCCGATAGGAATTGGCCATGTTGTCTTGATGCATCTTACCGCAATTTATGCACCTACCCATATACTTGGATAGTATCTCTTCAGATATCTCCCGTTTAAGGCTCTTGTGAATTCTTCCCCTTCGATAGTTTCTAGTATATATGCGTTTCCCGGAGCACATCGGCCGATTCTATATGGCTCTTCCCAAGTGGGCGACCATTTATCGAATTTGGGATCCTTAGACCCTATCGGCAGCACCAACTTCCATACCAAATCTCCTTGGGAGAATTGTTTAACCTTGACCTTCTTGTCATACCATCTGGCCACCCTTTTCTTGTTTTCTTCGATGCTAATCAGGGCCCTCAATCGCTGACTCGCCGAATCATCGAGCTCTTCCTTCATGAGGAAGGAATAGTCATCGGCCGTCAACTGATCTTGAAGCGATGTACGCCTTGATTCCATCCTCAATTCCCAAGGCAAGACTGCATCGTGACCATACACCAACTGATAAGGAGATATCTTAGTGGCCCCGTGGCAAGCCATCTTATAAGCCCATAGAGATCAGCCAAAGACATGTGCCACTTCTTGGGTTGTTCCTCTACCTTCCTCTTGATCAACTTGATTATCCCCTTATTGGATGATTCGGCCTGGCCATTGGCTAGAGCATAGTACGGAGAAGAATTCAACAATTTAATCCCCATATCGGCGGCGAATTCTCCGAATTCCCCAGAGGTGAACATCGTTCCTTGATCAGTTGTGATAGTCTGAGGAATGCCGAACCGATAAACAATGTGGTTCTTAACAAAATCGATCATATCGGCCGATGTCGCGGTCTTCAACGGAACTGCCTCCACCCATTTAGTAAAATAATCAATGGCTACTAATATAAACTTGTGCCCTTTGGTTGATGGAGGGTGAATTTGTGCGATGAGATCTATTCCCCAACCTCTAAACGGCCATGACTTGATTACCGGGTTCATAACCGAAACCGGTGCGCGCTGCACATTACCAAACTTCTGACAATCTTGGCAACCTTTATAATACTTGAAACAATCCTCAAGAATCGTCGGCCAATAATACTCATTGTTTCTGATCATCCACTTCATCTTGTGAGCCGATTGATGGGCTCCGCATACACCTTCATGGATTTCCCCCATCAGGACCTTTGCTTCTTCCGTTCCTAGGCATTTGAGAAGAACTCCATCAATCGTCCGGTAAAATAAATCATCTTCAAGTAACACATATTTCGTGGCCTGAAAACGCACTCGCCGATCCACCTTCTGGGACGGATCCTTCAAGTAATCGGCAATCACTTTTCGCCAATCATCGTCCGCGAGTTCCAGGATCATGGCCCCTTGAATCGGCCGATACCCGGACGCGTGTTGGGCAAGCCTATTGGCCTCTTCATTGTAATTTCTGGGGATGTGCTCAATCACCGCAGACCTGAATCCCTTTAACAGTTGGAGACAATCTTCATAGTAAATTCTTAAGATATCATCTTTGCCCGTCAATTGATCTACGATGAGCATGGAATCTCCAAAAATCTCGGCTGCATCAGCTTTGACTTCCCTCAACAATTGGATACCTTTTAGGACGGCTCGGTATTCCGCCTAGTTGTTGGTTGCGGATGCTTCTATCAGCAGAGAGAAATCATAGCTT
Organism: Panicum miliaceum; assembly: GCA_032594955.1. Lineage (NCBI taxonomy): Eukaryota > Viridiplantae > Streptophyta > Magnoliopsida > Poales > Poaceae > Panicum > Panicum miliaceum. Next base: position 1,954,832 of record CM064060.1, on the reverse strand, counting down.
GCCCCCCGTGGCGATACAAGAACGATGCCGATTCCCGATCCGGCTCCACACGAAGAACCATCAAAGTATAGAGTCCATGGAACCGGTTCAACGACAGCAATTTTCGGTCCACAATGCTGAGCCACGAAATCGGCCATCACTTGACCCTTGACAGCCTTGGCCGATTCGTACCTTAAGTCAAACTCTGACAGAGCCAGGATCCATTTTCCAATCCGTCCTTTCAAAATTGGCAGTGATAGCATATATTTTACCACATCATTCTTGCATACGACTATGCACTCTGCCGATAACAAATAGTGCCTGAGCTTGGTACATGAGAAGTATAGACACAGGCACAGCCGCTCCACCGGGGAATATCTTGTTTCGGCGTCCAGGAGCCTTCTGCTGACATAATATACCACCCGTTCTTTCCCTTTGAATATTTGTACCAGCACCGATCCGATAGCTTGTTCATCAGCCGATAAGTATAACTTGAACGGCTTACCGGGCTGTGGCGGGACTAACACCGGTGGCGAAATTAGATATTGCTTGATATCTTCTAACGCTTTGCGCTATTCTTCTCCCCACACGAATTCCTGGTCGGGCTTCAATTTCAACAAAGGAGTGAAAGATTGAATACGCCCTGACAAGTTGGATATGAATCTTCTGATAAAATTGACCTTGCCGATGAGGGACTGCCGCTCAGTTTTATTTTGCGGGGCTACAGCCTTATTGATGGCAGCTATGGTCGTCAGGTTAACCTCTATCCCGCGCTCATGGACCATGAATCCTAAGAATTGCCCAGCCGATACGCCGAATGCACACTTGTTCGGGTTCATTTTCAACCCATGCTTCCTCGTGCACTCCAATACTTCTTATAAATCGGCCAGATATTCCTGATGCCCTTTCGACTTGACCACAACGTCGTCGATGTAAATTTCCACCGATACACCAATGAGCTTGTGAAAGATATAATTCATAGCAGGATGATATGTAGCACCGGCGTTCTTTAACCCAGAGGTCATTACAACCCACTCGAATAGAATGAGGAGGCCCGGACTCCTGAAAGCCGTCTTTGAAATATCTTTTTCAACCATTAATATTTGATTGTACCCAGCATTACCATCCATGAAACTGATGACTTTATGTCCTGCGGCAGCATCTATCAAGACATCGGCCGTCGGCATCGGATATCCATCCATTGGTGTAGCCTGATTTAGGTTCCTGAAGTCGATGCATACGTGCAGCTTTCCGTTCTTCTTATATACGGGTACAATATTAGAAATCCATTCGACGTAACGGCACTGCCGAATAAATCCTGCTTCAATCAATCTTGTGATTTCGGCCTTTATATCAGGTAGAATTTTGGGGTTGCACCGTCGTGCCGGCTGCTGATATGGCCGATATCCTGATTTGGACCGGTCTAGACCAGGCATCTCATGGTATTCCCAAGCAAAGCAATATTTGAATTCTTTTAATAAACTTGTCAATTTACACTTGTATCCGGGATCCAAGCTAGCACTAATATACGTCGGCCTTGGCTTGCTACCATCTCCTAAATCCACCATCTCCAATGAATCGGCCGACGTGAGTCTATGCCCAAGCTTCCCGTCTTCTCGGACGAACTGATCCATCTACTCTGAATCTTCAGAGCCGACTGCTTGGATCGGCTGTAGACCAAAGTCGGACACTTTCAGGAAATCAGTGTCACAAGTTCTGCCAGATATACACTTGACGTGTTCATAGCTCCATTGTTGCGTGTCGGCCGCCGCAACACTGTAGGTGGAATCGGCGGTGACTATCTCTGTACTGTCGCCGACCCACTGTACAAGGCATTGGTGCATTGTAGACAGGACGCAGCAATTCGCGTGTATCCAATCGCGACCGAGCAACATGTTGTATGACCCCTTACCATTAATAACAAAGAAGGTAGTGGGAAGGGTCTTACTGCCGATGGTGAGGTCGACGCAGAGCGCTCCGCGGGCGGGAGACACGTTGCCTTCGAAGTCTTTGAGCATCATGTCCATCTTGGTCAGGTCCTCATCACTTTTGCCTAACTTCTGGAACATGGCATATGGCATGATATTAACCGCAGCGCCTCCATCCACTAGCAGCCTAGTAACAGGTCGTCCGTTAACGTGTCCTTTAAGAAATAGTGCCTTGAGATGTTGCCATTTTTCATCTTCCGGTTTCTCAAAGGTGGCTGTCATCGGCTCCAAGACTAACTGCGCCATCTGCTCTTCCTTCTCTGTCGCTTTATCTCGATCAGCGGGCGCCATGAACTCCATCGGCAATATGAACACCATACTGACATCAGCTGCCGATTCTTGATTATCGCCCCCCTTGTTGTTGTTTCTCTTGGGGCGCCAGACCCGAAACCTGTCATTCTTCTTATCCAGCGCCTGCCTCTACTCTTCCACTTGTTGTTCCCATTGGCGCAGGCGTTGGATCCTTCGTTTTTGAGATTTAGACAGTCCATCAGGGCACCACCTGGGGTTTACTGGTTTGGCCGACGGTTTGGTGTGCTCCCTGTCTGTTTCCCTTCCTAGAGGGTTTTCATCTGATACCCTAGCATCGGCCATTTCTTCCAGCCGATCGTGTACGCTGGTTCTGCCCCCCAGTCGCTTCTGCTGGTTGATCCTGCCCTTCAACCTGTCATACCGGTCAACTCTGCCCCCCAGCCGATCATGCATTGAAAGGCGCCGACCTTCTTGTTCGCGCCAGTTTCTGCTGATCGGCTCTGATCCTCTGTCTCTCGAGCGCGACCTTTTGAACGGGCGATCGTTGCGACTGGATCCGCTGCACTCAGGGCAATTATCGGCCGATGGTAATCTGAGGTCGTTTTCCCAGCAATGGATGAAGAACGAACATTGCCAATGATCTTCGTGTCGGCGTGTCATCTCATCGCGGCGCCTCGACCGTTCCTGCTGCCGTTGATACTTGCTGAGCAAGAATTGGGAAGTGACGGGTCTACGTGATCGTTCTGATGCTTCGCCCTCGTCTTCAGCCCGTCTTTTCCCTTTGACATCTTCCATTGTGACTTGCTTCCTGGGATCCACGGCGCCGCTTCTTCTAGCCGATTCGGACGTCAGCAGCTTAGTTTGAAGTGAGTTTCTTCCTGTGTCAACCATGTTAGCCGGGAAAGGATGCTGATCAATCTTCATCGGCTTTGCCGGTTTTGCCGGGATTTCGAACTTGAGTCTTCCTTGCTCAATGGCCGACTGTATCTGCTGACGGAAGATCTTGCACTCATTTGTATCATGAGATGTAGCGTTGTGCCATTTGCAGTACTTCATCTTTTTGAGCTGATCGGCCGAAGGAATGGTATGGTATGGTGAGAGCTTGATCTGCCCTTCCTGGAGCAGTAAGTCGAAAATTTTATCGGCCTTTGATGTGTCAAAGCCGAACGCTTCTGGTTCTTTCTTCCCAAAACGGCACGATATCGGCTTCTTCCCTTTGACCCATTCTGCTAGGCCGATTTCTTCCTCTTCCTCGGATTCAGACCCTTCCAAATATGCCACCTTTTTCTGGAAATTCCTCCGCTGCTCAAACGGATGTATTTCCTGACCGGCCAATCGGTGAATGATCTGACTTAAACTTTCAAATTCTTGTGAGGCGTACCTCTCCTTGATATGTGGCAGGAGGCCTTGGAAAGCGATATCGGCCAACTGGGCATCGGTCAGAGCCAGGGTATAGCATTTGTTTCTGACCTCTCTGAACCTCTGTATGTATCCAGTTACTGGTTCGTCGCTCCTCTGCCTGATGCTGGTCAAATCTGAAAGCTTCATCTCGTGTACTCCCGCGTAGAAGTACTTATGGAATTGCTTTTCTAGATCGGTCCAAGTAATAATGGAATTGGGTGGTAAAGTAGTGAACCATTGGAAGGCCGATCCAGATAGAGACGATGAGAACAGGCGCACTCTTAGAGCATCTTGTGTTGCGGCTTCCCCGCATTGAATGATGAATCTGTTAATGTGCTCCACGGTAGAGGTGTCGTCCAGCCCCGAAAACATGGTAAAGTCAGAAACTTTATACCGGTGGGGAAACGGCAGTAGATCGTAGGCCGATGGGTATGGCGTCTTGTACGTATAAGTTTGTACTTTCAACTTCAGCCCGAATTGGTCCTGAATTACCTCCGCAATTCTTGCCGTCCAATCCACTTGCTGCTGATGAACAGTTGTTCGGGGTGTCGGCATATGATGGTGGATTGGCGGTGGTACGGCCGGGTGATGGATCGAAACGTGTGGCGGATTCTGTTGCATTGTGGCCGTCTGAGCAGTTGACAGTTGATGGCGAAGCGAGTCCGCCGCCTCATCGTACATCGTCATCAGCGCCGTGCTTCTGAGTGCTTCTACAGCGTCTGGCCCCTGCCGATTTCTGACGTGGTTGGTTGATACTGAGGGACCGTCGGCCGAACGACCGAATGGAACGGCGTCTGGATCGGATAGCTCCCATGTCCGGTTGATTGATCGAGAAAAACTGTCGTTGCTGGTGCCCCCCAAGGCACCGAGTTTGAGGGCAGCGATTGCACAGAAGCAATCTGGACAGGCTGAAGCGGCGCTTGCGATCGAAAACATGGTGCATCGTTATACCCTGGAGGCATTGAAGGCAACGAAGTGTTGTATCCTTCATGCTGCATCGACATCGGCTGAGGAGTCGAGTGGGACGTGCCTGGTAAGCTTCTAGCTGGAGGTACAATAGGTGGGGCATATGCTGGCCCCTGATATCCCTGAGCTGCTCCGCTGACCAGAGAACTGATGACGGCGTTATACACCATGTTGGTCATTACTGAGGATTGGTCGATGAAAGCCTGATAGACGGACTGTTGAATCATATCGGACATCTTGCCCGAATCCTCAGCAATGGTGATATGGCGGGGGACTGGAAGAGGAGCTTTCTTGATTGCCTCCCCGCTTCTGGTACGACTGAAAGATTGCAGATACATCCTTTTGTAGTCCTCTAGATGTTTTGCCAGTTCCTCTTTCTGGTGGTCCTTGAGATCTGCTTCCGTGATCTCAATGATGTTGTTCTCAGAAAATTCGGTGGTCTTTGACATATTGGATCTTGAGGTTGTCCCACCGGGCGTGCCAAAAGTGTGTTGGCGCTAAAAATCGGCCAGGAATCAGCCGATGATCTTCAGCGTCGGACACACGACCCGGGAGAATCTGCTTAGCTCCTGTTCGGGTTATTGCCCTGGTGCGGTTCGCGCGGCGTGCCAGTCAATCTGACCTGTTGATTGACAAGGAAATAAACGTATTAAATTCCGGGTGTCCCGATCGGCTAAGTTTCCGATCTGTCCCGAAAAGCGTATCGGCGAATCGGCCGATTTGCTATGAAGATGACCGGCTATGGATCAGCCGATAATCACGTAATAATTGCAAAGAAAACTGCCGGAGCAACTTAAACAATTATTACAAATGCAACACTTGAAATAGATCTAATCGGCTATATAATAATGAACGAGGAAAAGCGATGATAAAGCCGATAGCTTCAATCTCAAGCTGGATAACTGGTGATAAAACTAGAACAATAGGTAAAAACCTATGATTGTGGTAAATATCGATAACTGGTGAATAAATCTAAACGAAACAACGGCGATGCGCCCGAAGTTAAAGCTTAGATGTTGTTCGATAAGCGGAACCTACCAATTGGCCGGAGATCGTGTCGATGCAGCCCTGCCAATCCGTACGAACTCGTGAAAGAAAAAGAAGTAATGGCGAAGTCGCCGACTTGAAAGTAAAATACGATGAAAAAGTAGATTGTTTTGTTGATTGATTGATGTATGTATCTCCTACAAAACCATGACGACTCCTATTTATACCCTAGGACTAGGACTCCTGATCGATTACGATGTATTACAAACTTGATTTAAATAAAAAACTACTATATCTATAATATTTTTCTAAAGGAAACGGGCTCCCGCGGAATCTTCTGCCGCCATCTTCTAGTCCAATCCGGACTTTTTCCATTGCTTCACGACCGAGTCGGCATCGTTCTTTTGACCAACATCAGACCACTTTTGACTGGGATCCTCTGTTGGGATTCCAATGGCTTCATCTCCCTAACTGTTGGCGCAGACTGCATCACCCATCGGCCCATCCGTAACTGTAGCCTTTAAATCTGCCGCATCGGCCGGTCTCTTTTCTTTCCGACGCTTATTCAACACCTATCAAAATCTGACGTTAACAACCCGTGAAGGCGTCGTCGTTCCGACGTGATCATCTGGCGATCACTGGGACCGTGTAGTGTCCAAAAAGCTAGGCTGGAACTGATCCAGGCCTCGTTTTCTCATCTGGTGCTGCTGCTTGTGTTCTCCCTGATAGTTCCCGCTTTGGTTAGCTGGGCGGGGGCGCCACGTAACCGGCCAGGGAGTCCAAGCCAAGCTCTTGGTCCGCCACGCTCCCCAAGTCGTCGCCGCGGCCGATCGAATCGGCGTGCACACCGACCCGGCCGACGTTCGGATCAAGGAGTTCGATGCGCCCCCATCGGGCCCACTGGACGCGCGCGGCAGCGTGTGTCCTTGGGCCCACTGTCGCGTGGGCCCGGGTGCCGGCTCGTCGCGACTCGTGGGACGGGGACCGGATGACCCGCGGGGGGCGCGCTTTTCGGCTGCCGGGCGAGGTCTGGCTTGTGGGCCCTCTCGACGGCGACGTCTCTCCTAACGGAAACGGATGACGGGCCTTTGGATCCACGTCCACTCGTGTCTCGACTGCATGACATGTGGGACCGCGTTCGTCGCTTCTCAGTTCGTTTGAGCTTGGGCGATGGTGGATTGGCATGTGGATAGGATATACCAGGATCAGATGAGGGCCGTGAGGTGTGCGCTAATTGCCTATCTCTCCGCCCTCCTCGTCGATGGATATGCTAGATCTCCAGTCCAAACTCTAAAATCCACAGTATCAAATAGGGAAGGAAACAAGAAGTTTGTGTCAAACGAGCAGTAGGAGTATGGGACATCCTTCATGGTCAAGGCGTTGTTGAAGAGGGGCGTCAGTTTCTTAGGGCGTGATTGGTTTCCGCATCAGTCCCCGGCTAGCTCCGCATGATGTAGTTTCAGCTTGTTTGGTTACTGCACGAGGTAGTGGGCCTGACTCCGGCGAGGCAAAAAAGCGTCCACGAGCCTGGCTCTGGCTTGTATCTGGCTGGCGCGATGCAAGGCAAGCGTTGGGACCAGCGTGCACACAAATGAAAGAAGCTGAGCATGCTAGTTGAGCAGCTAACCAAACAACTTCTCTGATCGGCCTGGATGCGTGGAAACGTGAACCAAACAAAAGCATGATGCGGCTCACGAGCCAGACCAGCGCGGGTCTGGATGGCTAGCGTGAGCCAGGCTACCGGGAGCAGAGAACCGATCAAGCCCGTGTCAAGGGTTGGGACTCCTTTTGGGGCAAGAGCAAACACATTGCCACACATGAGCACTCTTGTAGGTTCTCTCCCCCTCCCCCCTTCGTATCATAAAAAATCTTATACGGAACAGCATGAGACGATCAATAAAACTGCTGATATGTAGCAATCTACTGCCACTACAAAACCGCGTTTTTACTTCATCGTCAAGGACATGCCGTTAATGCGGGATGAAACTTACCTGAATTTTGTCCTCAAGCATGCGAATGGGGAGCAAATTACACGTCCCATGAGCTCACGCAATTGGCAAATCAAATGAGAAGTTCCGCGGTGTGACCTTTGCAAGCTCCAGCATGTAGATTGTAATGTGTGCAAATGTGGATGAACATCCTACATGGATGTGACGTTATGTCTTTATGCCTGTTCAATTAGTTGTTATTTTAGGCACAGGTAGCTGATCCTATGAAAAAAGTTGTAACTAGAAGATAGACAGTTTGGCATGTTTCGGCTTCTTCGTACTGCCAGCCCAAACAAATTTGGCCCATGACATCGGCACGAGGGCTACTGCTGGACGTTCAGTTCCGAACGAGCCCAGCAGCCTTCCCTGCTCCAGCCACCGCTGGTAGCGCCGCCCTGACAGCGCCATCTCCGGCAGACGTAGCCCTGACAGCGCCGCCCTTCACGCAGACCTTATTGGAGTGGTCCGACACGACGCCGTAACCGCTGCTGGTCACGTTCCTCAAGTAGCACCCGTCGGTGGCCTCGTACCTGTACGCCTGCCGGACGCCCCACGCCTTCCCGCCTCCCTCCTCGTCCTCCACGACGCTGCTCTGCGTGATGCGCACCGACCGGTACCCGGGCCCCGTCCACCACCGGCCGGCGGCCACCGTCGTCTCGTCCAGCCCGTGCGTCACGGTCAGCCGACCCTGTTCGTAGATCCATCCGAGCGGGAAGCTCCGGCGCGTCTGCTCCGTGTACAGGACGCCGCCGGCGTGGTCCGTGGCGGAGACGCCGGCGCGCGCGACGGTGGTCCGGTCCAGCGTCTCGAAGGTGAGGGTGTACTCGAGGCCGAACGTCTGCGTGGCGTTCGTCGTGATGTTCCCGTACGACGACTTCACCCACCCGGTGGCGGAGAAGGTCCGGTTGGCCGTGGCCTGGTAGTGGGTGTCCACAGGATCGCCGGACTGCGAGGACGCCGCGTTCGCCGGTGGCGCGACGTAGCTCGTGAGGCCTGCCGTCGTCGTCGTGCTTCCGGGGTCCAGCCAGAGGTGGAGGTTGGCGCCGACGTACCACACGTCCAGGGCGTTGGTCACCGCGAACCCGAATTCGTGCGCCTTGCCGTCCAGCAGCTTGCCCAGCAGCGGCGTCAGCTCGACGTCGTACGTCGGGAGGTTGAACGAGCCGATGGGGGCGACGGGCCGCCATAGGAGGGGGTAGATGCCGCCGGGGTAGATGACGGGGAACGGCCACGCCGCGCCGGCGAGGACGCCGTCGACACGGACGGTGACCTCGCGGAACGGGCCGTTGCGGTACCCGGGCTGGTTCGTGTACCACGACTCGTCGTCCCCGTGGGACGAGACGTAGAGCTCAAGAACCGCGCGGTAGGTGTTGGACGGCAGCGCGACGCTCGTGGACTGCACGTCGGTGGCGCTCTGGATCTGGTACCACAGCCCGCCGCCGTTCGGAGGCAGGGCTCTCGAGACCGGGACGACGAGGTCGGCGGGAGCCGTGGCGGGCGGCGGCCTCGTCGCCGGCGCGCGGCGGAGGTAGAGGTGGAGCGTCACGTTGGCATGGTACACGCCGGGGAGCGTGCTGTTGACGAGGTTGCCGAGGTAGACGGCGAGGGTGGACCTGCCGGCGGCGAGGAGGGACGCGTACCTGGTGACGTCCTTGGAGACGGACCAGACGATGCCGTTCGGCGGCGGCGCGGCGGTGCTGCCGCGGAGGAGCTCGGCGCCGCCGAGCCAGACGCCGAAGGTCCTGTCGAGCTGGGCTCCCCGGCAGGTGGCGTGCCACTCGAGAACGGCGAGGGAGATCGCCGAGGCGCGCCCGCCCGCCGCGGCCAGGCAGCGCGGCGGGGAGTAAGCGGCGGTGGCGGGCGGCTTGGCGAAGGTGGACCCGAAGGAGGTTGAGAGCAGGAGCGTGGAGCACGGGCCGGAGCTGCCCGACGGCGGGCGGAGCGGGCGGTCCACCTCGAAGAAGGTGGTCGGCCACGACGCGTCGGCCGGGGATTCGCGCAGGCTCCGAGGCGAGGCGATGGTGGCTGGGATCATAAAACAGAGGAGGAAGGCGAGGTGAACGCAGGACGCGGCCATGGTTCAGACTTCAGGTCGTTGTGGAGGCAATTTGCTGCGTTGCTACGCGCGCCAGGGCAGCTTAAAACTTGAGGAAGGATTGCAAGGACTTTGGTCAACCTCGAGGATAAGGCCATTGAAAGGAACAGTCAACAGCTTGCTTGCCTGCACAGGGGGCTAGTCTGCAGCCAGCGGATTGGACTTGAAGGGCAAGTTTGCTTGGCCTGCTGCGACAACCTGCAAATCACGTGCACTTCAGGTTGGCAAACACTGCTGATACCTATTTAGATGAAAAAATTTTACACCAAAAAATATCACATCGAATATTTTCGTACATGCATGGTATATTAAATGGAGATGAAAAAAATCCTATCATAGATTGGATTTATTTTGCGAGACAAATCTAATGAGACTAATTAGTCCGTAATTAGATAATGTTGTGCTATATTAAACATATACTAATGACGGATTAATTAGGTTTAATAATTTATCTTGCAGTTTACGGACGAGTTCTATAATTAATTTTTTAATTATATTTAATATTTAAATATGTGCCGACATGCTTAGAAAATTTTACATTCTTGGATCTGAAGGTCTGAATTTTCAAAGTTGCAGTCTTGCAGACGAGCTCGGCCATGCCGCGTGTCGGTGCCAGCGGCCAATGGCCCCGGCAGCTTCGCCATGACGGCATGACGGGGCCACCGGAGCATGCTTGCCAACTGCCGAGGACGAGACGGGCGCTGACCCTGGTCTCTGATTTCGGCCGGCGAGTGTATTCAGGTCAGGTCGGACCATGCAAGATACTAGCAGGACCGACAGATAAGGTCAACCAGGAACAGCTTGCTCCAATTCGAGCCGCAGATGCGCTGACCAGAATCACGAGTCCAGTTTGGCGTGGATGCACTGGCACGGACCCGAGCACACGATCGATGTGCGTGGCCCCCACCGCCCACGGAGCACCTGGAGATTATCCAACTCTGCTCCGTTTCCTTCTCATCTCCCCACGCAGCCACGCTCAACGCTCATGCTCATCAGCTCAGGGCTCACTTTTTTTTTTGAAAATAATAGCTCAGGGCTCACTCATCCCCCCTTCCTTCTCTCTTTTTATTCACACTCATTGTACCTTTATGCTCCTGTCCATACCATTTTTCTTCACAATATGTTTTTCCAAAATAAGTTTACAATATTTATTCGAATAACTACCAACTTCGTAATATATGTTGGGTTTCAATAAGTTCTCTAGAAAACTTTGTTTTGATAACTTTTCTAGAATGTTTTGCATCTGTTGCGTTTTAAGAAATTCTTATTTAGGATTTGTTTGGGCAATCATTCCATTAAAAAGAAGCCAGAGTAAGTGGCGGACGCGGGACGCAGGAATTCAACATTACGAGTGAAAGGGCCTCAAGATGCCTAGAGGGAGGTGAATAGGCAATCTGCAACTTAAAGATACTTTTCAAATTATCAGTAACAGGAAACCAGGATACTCCCGGTTTACGTCCGGAGAGTCCAGATTTCTGATCCGGAGTATCCGGGGTTCTTGCCCGGAATGTTCGGACAAGAACACTCAAATCTAAATTTGCAGAAATTAAAGCAGGAAATTAGATCGAGTAAATTTACAAGTAGCTGGATGTCCTATAGACTGTATGTCAGCCACTGGTTTCACCTAGAGACCAGTAAACTAGTAGATCGGCCTCAAATCCTAGAAATGAGATAACACAAGCAAGAACCAAGGGAAACAAGTGACAAGCATACAAAGAGACAACGATTTGTTTCCCGAAGTTCACTCCCGAAGGAGCTACGTCTTCGTTGAGGAAGGGCTCAAGAAACGGCGTTCAAGAACCCCTTAGCTCCTCACCCAAGGACGGGATCACCTCTCAAGTCCAAGGGTCACTTACTATGGATTCCTCGGAGAGGAATGAAGATTACAAACTTCTTGTGATACTCACAACTTACTTGAGCACTCACAAGCGACGCCTAGCCGTCTAGGAGCTCAAAGCTCCAAGAGTAACAAACTCGAATCCACCGGCTTGACGAAGTTCTAGTGCTCAAAGAGATGGAGTGGATGCTCACTTGCACTAATCTTTGCTCTTGCTCTACTCTCACTTCAATCCCTCAAAGGATTCACTCAAGAATGGAAGAGAGGGGAGTGAGAGAGCTCTTGGAGGCTTGCTGCAGTACTAGGTGCGAAAATGAGGTAAAGAGAGGGGTAAAGGAAGGGGTCAATGGGTATTTATACTCCCTCACACAGAAACTAGCTGTTGGCTAAGGAATACCCGGAGACTCCGGGTAGATGTCCGGATACTCCGGACCCGGTATCCGGACATTCCGGACCAGTTGTCTGGACACTCCAGACAGCATCCCGGACAATCCAGGGAACACAGGATTTTCACTCAAATTGCTCTCATGTGATGTTTGAGCGGTATTTGTGGCTCACAAGTGTTTGTGGGGTTCTCTTGAGCACTGTTTCTAAGTCACGACCTGCAGATTCAAAGTCCCTCTTGATAGTACGGCGTTCCTATACTCAAAATCAAATATAAAATTCTAATCTTCAAGTATCTTTGAACAACCACTTTTCATTCCATTTTTGTGGACCATGATTCACCATTCAAATACTTTGATCATCTCATCACCTGCACACATGCTAGATAACACAATTAAACCTACATGTGTTTTGTCATTAATTACGAAAACCCATTTAGGGGCCTAGATGTCTTTCAATCTCCCCCTTTTTGGTAATTGATGACAACCCACATGTACTTCAGTTGATAATCAAAAACTGTAACTAGCAAGTGTATAAAGAGCTCCCCTTTAATGTATGCTAATGATTTTGAATATCGATTTGACTTCACATATGTCACAAATGACATTCTTTAAGAGAAAAACAAGAAAGTTCTTTATACAAACTACAGTGCAATGTGCAAGTATGTGCCAAAACAATATGTGATGCATGCGTCATGATATACACTCAATAAAATTAGTGCTTGTCATACAAACCCGGAGAGTCCGGCCTACCGCTCGGAGTGTCCGGATGTAAAACACGGACTCTCCGGACGTTAGTCTGGAGTCTCCGGACTTGCAGAACAGACACAGGAAACAACATTCATCACACTTCAAGAACAAAAACATACTAGCACATAAAGCTTAACAAAGCTGCAAATATGACACCTAAAGCAGTTTTAAGCATAGAGTAGCACACATTACAAGTTGTTCTCACACCACATAGTCCTTACACGATAGATGGTTCAACGAAACGATAAAGCGAGATTAAGTTCGATACAAGCTCAAATGAGAGTACATAAATATCACTTTCACTCCCCCTTTGTCATCAAATGCCAAAAAGGGAATGAAAAGTCATGAAGTCTTCTACTCATCATCATCGTCTTGGGCGTCATCCTCCGAAGTGTCTTCATCTTCATCGGAGTCGGGATGCTCACGGTAGTTGATGGGCTCATCTTCTTCGGTCTTCTCCTCTTCATCAAATATGTCTTGGCCACGTGGAGGAGAACGTCGAGAGCGAGTAGCGGAGGGTCAACGTGTACGAGGAAGCGGTGCATGAGCAGCGACAACAGCGGCGTCATCGGCGGCATCCCACTCAGCAAAAGGATCATCAACCTCAAGCAGCTCATGATATGGATCATATGGAAGTCCCAAATGGCTCTTGATCTCAATAATATCGCGGCGATTCTCATTCACTTTTTGAGATATGGACTTGCACATGCTAATGATACTCTTGAGCGCCCTCTTGATGAAAGAACCACTGTGATCACAGTGAGATGACGAAGAGGCACCGACATGAGATAAGGGGGTCAAATCGCGGATTGCGGTTGACCCCGGCATGATGAGGAGCGGCATGAGGTGCATTACCGGAGCGAGGACGGAGGTGAAGAGGCTCATGCTTGCAGTCCTTGGGAATAGAAATCTTTGTAACCCTCTCAATCATATACATGATGTATGGCGCGGAAGGAAGAAACTTGATGGGATCACACATAGCTCTCCACATTTCATTCCAAATGAAGTCCATGATGCAAAACGGCCTTCCTCCGGGCATGGTCCTAGCAAGAAGGTTGCAAACATAATATCTGAGAGCGATACCATCACCATCCTTGCCATCAATAGTAGCCCTGAAAAACTGATTCATCGTGTAGTAGAACGGCTGCAGGGTACTAGCATTACCCTTTTGAGCTAGTATAGGATTGAAGAAGAGACCGGGCAACTGATTTGTCTTCAATTGATTTTCAATGTGGATGCAAGTCCTCTCCTTATCCTTGGAACCAAGAGCCAGAATCCTAGAGAGTCATGTAATCCACCTCATACTTTTGCCCTTCGGTTGTCCAAACAAAGGCTATCTTCCTTGCATCATAATACATAGATGAGTGAAACTGTGCAAGGATCTCCTCATTCCAATTATATCTAAAGCCCATGAGATCATAAAGACCAAACTCCTTGCACTTGGCTATTGCTTCATTAAAGACGGGATCATCAAGTTTCTCAAAATATGCCCGGTCAACATACCGACAAGGGACAATGGGTGCCTTTCCTTTTCGCAAAACAACTGAGGCATAGAAATCTTGGTGAAGTTGACACCAAAAGCGCCTTTCCAACCCTTCACACTTGTCATAACGATAGACCTCTTCATTGCAAGCATTCCATAGCGCTACCTTTTTCCCAAAATAATCCCTCCCAAGATCAACTACAAAACCGGGCACAATCTGAGGATGGGTGAGCTTGGGGCACCTTGGATATTGCTGTTGATACAGAGCAACTTCAACTTGCAAGCGAGGAGGAGTACGAGGGCATACCTCCCATGCCACACCCCTCCTAGAAGGATTTGCACGAGATGGAGGCGGAACGGGCATGGACCTCATGATGTAAGGAGCCTTGTAAGATTGATCACCACTTGCAGCAGGTTCCTTGCCAGGACGACGACGAGGACGAGCCTCACGAACTGGACTAGGAGGTGACTCTTCCTCCTCCCTTTGAACACTAGGATCATGATGATGTTTTGTCCTCCGTTGCCCGGATGGTTCACCACCTGATCTCCCCATAGCCTAGATACAAGATATGATGATTAGACTCTAAGGCTAAGGAGGATTGAGAAAAATGAGTCAAATTGTCCCACAAAGTCCGGAGAGTCCGGGCCAGCGGCCGGATACTCCGGTCAGGCAGTCCGGAGTATCCGGGCCAGAAGTTCGGAGTCTCCGGATATCATGGTCTAAACCCTAAGTTTTAGAGATTGAACTAGAACTCATGAATCGACCATGGAAATCAAACAAGACTTGGACCTGGAGTTCCTAGCAGGGATATGAGACAATGCCCTTAAAGGATATCCAAAGACTCCTTCTACATTGAGAGATCGGATGATTTGAAGTTTGAATACCTTGAGGAACGAAGAATGCGCGGGAAACTTCAAATCCAAGTCCTCCCCGGAGTTTCCGGAGGGGAGGAGCACTTTCCTTCAAAGGATTGATGAGATTTTGATGGAGGCAAGGTGGAAATCGCCCCAATGGCGAGATTTGGCGAGAGGAATGAGAAGTGGCGGCGCCGGTGGTAAAAGGTGAAAGGTAATGGTTACCCCGACCCCCGCGGTATATATACGAAATTTTTACTATCCGGAGTATCCGGGCGAAGGCCCGGAGTATCCGGACGGTCCAGAGTATCCGTGCAAGGGCCCGGAGTCTCCTGCTCCCCCTGAACAGATGCAAGTAGATAAAAGATTGATCCTGACACAACTTTATTTGGAGGAAGATCTAGTGGTATGAGAGAAATTACTATCTTGAGACTAGCCAACAATCAATCAAAGGGAACAATAGTCTCAAGTTAGCAAATGAAATTCCAATTTTGAAATCAAATCTCACATATTTTGATCAAAATCATTTTGTTTTGAGAAAACATCCCTAAACTAAGATCACTCAAATATTCACAAGAGTTCAAGCTAAGTTACGAGAATCCAAAATATTTAGCTCACTCCTCAAAGTGCAAAACCTTTGCTCATCATGTGGTTTTATGAAGATATCGGCTAGTTGTTTGTCGGTGCTCACATGGCTTAAAACGATATCTCCTTTGGCTTCGTGGTCTCTCAAGAAATGATGTCTTATGTCAATGTGTTTGGTTCTTGAGTGGTTCACGGGGTTGTTCGCTAGCTTGATGGCACTCTCATTATCACACAAGAGTGGAATCTTTCTAAACTTACAACCAAAGTCGCTCAAAGTGAATCTCATCCAAAGTAGTTGCACACAACAAGCACCGGCAGCAACATACTCGGCTTCGACTGTTGTTAAGGCGACGGAATTTTATTTGTTAGAGCTCCAAGACACAAGAGACCGGTCAAGAAATTGACAAGTTCCCGATGTACTCTTTCTATCTACCTTGCAACCGGCATAATCCGAATTGGAATAGCCAAGTAGATCGAAAGTGGAGCCCTTAGGATACCACAAGCCAAGGTATGGAGTGGATACTAAATATCTTACAATTCTCTTAACAGCCATGAGATGACATTTCTTAGAATTAGCTTAAAACCTTGCACACATGCACACACTAAATATGATATCGGGCCTAGATGCAGAAAGGTAAAGAAGGGATCCGATCATGGAGCGATATACCTTTTGATCCACGGCCTTCCCATCTTCATTAAGATCAAGATGTCAATTTATTGGCATTGGTATCTTGATGGATTTGGCATTCTCCATGTAAAACTTCTTCAACATATCTTTAGTGTACTTAGTTTGACAAATTAAGGTGCCTTCCTTGAGTTGCTTGATTTGAAATCCAAGGAAGAGGGTCAACTCGCCCATCATGGACATCTCAAACTTTTTGGTCAAAATCCTACTAAAATCCTCGCACCAAGATTGATTAGTAGAACCAAATATAATGTCATCGACATATATTTGGCACACAAAGATATCGTTATCAACTTTGTGAGTAAAGAGAGTAGGATCGGCATTGCCTATTTCAAAACTTTTCCTTAGTAGAAAATCCTTAAGGCATTCATACCATGCTCTAGAAGCTTGCTTCAACCCATAGAGCACCTTATGGAGTTTGTAGACGTGATTTGAAAATTTGGGATCTTAAAACCCGACAGTTGCTCAACATATACCAATTTGGAGATTGGTCCATTGAGAATTGCACTCTTCACATCCATTTGATATAGCTTGAAATTATGGTGAGTAGCATAGGCAAGCAAGATACAAATTGATTCAAGCCTAGCTACGGGAGCATACGTCTCACCAAAATCCAAACCTTGCCTTGTTTCTTATTACCACGCCATGTTTATCTTGTTTGTTTCGAAAGACCCACTTGGTTCCAATGACATTTTGTTTTGGTCTTTCTACTAAGGATCAGACTTCATTCCGTGTGAAGTTGTTCAACACTTCTTGCATGGCCATCACCCAATCCGGATCATCCAAGGCTTCATCTACCTTAAGAGGTTCCAAAGAAGAGACAAACGAGTAATGTTCACAAAAGGTAGCCAAGCGAGAACGAGTGGTAACCCCTTTACTTATGCTTCCAAGGATGTTATCCACAGGATGACTTCTCAAGATAGTGTGATGAACTCTTGGATGTGGATCTAGTGATTGATGTTGAATAGGTTCAGCTTCTTTTTCAGCTTGATGATGATCTTGATGTGTATGTGAGGATCCATCTTCAGAAGTCCGGATAGTCCGGTACTCTGTCCGGATTGTCCGGACAGGAGATCCGGAGTCTCCGGACGGTTGCCCGGAGTGTCCGGGATGCGCGGCGGAGTTTGTTGCGGATGGATCTTTGAATATTACTCCATCTTCATCATCTTGATCAACTGATTCTTGAGGTTTTATTTCACCTGTAGCTAGCTTCTTGATTGCTTTGCTTGGTGATTCTTCTGGGCCTACAATATTATCAACTTGCTCCCCTTGAGAGCCATTAGATTCATCAAATGTCACATCACACGCAACTTCAACACAACCGGTGGTTTTGTTGAAGACACGATAGTCATGAGCATTTGAGGCATAACCAAGAAGAAAACCTTCATCAACTTTAGATGCAAACTTAGAGTTCTTGGGCTTCTTGTTGAGAATGAAGCACTTACTTCCAAAAACTCTAAAGTAAGACACGTTAGGCTTTTTACCGAGTAGAAGCTCATATGTCGTCTTGTTCAAGATCTTGTGTAGATAGAGGCAGTTGATAGCATGACACGCCGTGTTTATTGCATCCGCCCAAAATTGATCTGAGATCTTGTATTTGTTCTTGCGGCCTCGATGAGAGTTCTATGCTTTCACTCAACAATTCCATTTTGTTGAGGTGTGTATGGAACCGAGAACTCATGACCAATACCTTTTTCATCAAGATATGCTTCTATATTGATGTTCTTGAATTTGGTGCCGTTGTCACTTCTTACTCTTTTGATCTTTGTTTCGAACTCATTTTGTGCTCTTTTTGCAAACCTCTTGAATATTTCTTGTATTGCACTTTTGTCAAACAAAAAGAACACCCAAGTGAAACGAGAATAATCATCAAAAATGACCAAACCATATTTGTTACCACCAATGCTTATATATGCCACCGGACCAAAAAGATCCATGTGTAGGAACGTGGTCACAATGGCTTGACGGTGGTCACAATGCTCTTTGATAGATGAGGAACACCAACTTGCTTTTCGGCTTGGCATGCACTACAAACATGATCTTTCTCAAAAGAAACATTGGTTAGTCCTAGGATGTGATCCCCCTTTAGAAGTTTGTTGAGATTTTTCATCCCAACGTGAGCTAGTCGTCGATGCCATAACCAACCCAAACTAGACTTTGCCACCAAATATGTGTCAACTTGAGCTTCCTCTTGTGAAAAATCCAATAGATAAAGCTTTCCCTTGAGCACACCCTTGAAGGAAACGGAGCCATCGCTTCTTCTAATGGCGTTCACACCCTCGTTAGTGAACAAACAATTGAAGCCAGTAGCACAAAGTTGTGAGATGGACGACAAATTGTAACCAAGTGACTCAACTAAAAGAACTTTTGAGAGTGTGAATTTTGAGTTTAGAACAATGTTACCGGTACCAAGTACTTGTCCTTTGTCATTTCCGGCAAATGTTATGTAGTGCTCCCCACTTGATGCTTTTAGTTGATTGAACATGCATTCTTCTCCGGTCATATGATCTGTACATCCACTATCGATCACCCAATTTGATCCACCGGAGGAGTAGCCCTACAAAACAAGATTACTCTTTTCTTTTAGGTACCCAACAATATTTGGGTCCTTAAATGTTAGTCACAAGCACCTTGGGCACCCACACATGGCTTTTCACCTTGGTGTTCCCTGTGCGTTCAACCACAAATTTAGCAACCACTTTACCATGGTGGTTCCTAGTCAACACATAGTTTGCATAAAAGGATACATGGGAGAGAGATCCTTGAGACATGGAGTTGTTTGTGCTTGAGGTTTGGAACTTGTCTTGCTTTGATGAGGATCCAACAATCTTGACACCCTCTTCACATGTAGTGCCTCCTTCAACAAACTTGACATGACTATACTTTTGTGCCTTACCAATTCCCTTGCGAATTGAAGTAGTCATGTCCACAAGACCACCTCTTGCTCCCATAGTGACGGTGTTGTTGTTCTTGACACACCGGGTGATGTGTGATGTGCCATCCTCATTTTTACCAAGTCCCTTACCTTTCTCAAAATTATACTTGTTCATGTACTTCGATCCAAACCCTTTGGTGTGTTTCTCAAACTCACCTATCTTCAATGAGGGGTTTGACTTGGGAACTTGGTCATGAGAGGATTCTTCAACTAGCAATATTTGAGTGAGCCTTGTAATCTCTTTCTTCATGGCACTCACTTAGGCATGGTTAGTGGCACAAGCTTGAATATCAATATTATAACAACGTGCACAATCATTACTTGTTGGACTAGATGAGTTTGATTTATCTAGAAGAGCTTTCTAGAAGAGTGTTGAGGTTAACTTCAAGTCCCTTATGAATGGTTTGCAAGCTTGTTAGACTCTCTTGAAGTTTCCCATTATCACTCTTCAAGTTAACATTAGTGTCATTGACTAAATATAATTCCTTAGTTAAATCATTCACTTTCTTCCTTTTACAAGTGAGTGACTCTTGCACCTTAAGAAAAAATGCCATCCTTGGCAATGAGCGAGTCCTCAAGTTTCTCGTTTTCCTCCCTTTCATCGGTGAGGTTCTTTTCGAGAGCTTTGGATTTCTCTCTCTCAAGCCTAAGCAAATCTTCTTATGATTCAAGAGTCTCATCTAAATCATCTAGTTTCATCATGAGACTCATTATTTTAGTTGCGGCCTTTGTGCCATATTGTTTAATGAGACTAGCAATTTCACTTTCCTCATCTATTTCATCATCCGATGAGTTTGGAGATGTAACCTTTAGGTTTTTCGTCATGAGGCACATCATTTGAGTTTGATCTTCATCATCGGTGAGATCTTCAAATAAACTTGTAGGGAGAGGTTGAGAGTCTTCCATTGCCATGGTTGCAACGTCTTCATTGTCGGATTCACTTTCTTCATTGGAATCTCATTCTAGACCAAGATGAGCTTCGCCCACGGATTTCTTGTATCTTGGTTTGTTTCTTCTTGATGAGCTCTCCTTGTTGTCCTTATTCTTGTTCTTTTCTTCCAGACAATCCGCAATGAAATGCCCAATCTTCTTGCAACCAAAACAAGGCCGGTTGGATCTTCTTCTTGAATCATACTTGCCTTTGCCTTTCACAAAATTTTGGAAGTTGCTCTTCCTCAATACTCTTCCAAAATTCTTGATAAAGAAGGCCATTTGCTCATCCAATTTATCACTTTCTTCATTGCTTGAGTCTTCATTCTTTAAGGATGATTGAGTAGCCTTTTCCTTTCCTTTGGATTGTGCTTGAAGTGCCAACCCATTGTTCTTGGCGGCTTGCTCTTGAAGTTTGGCCAAGTCTTGATTAATTTGACTCTTTTCAATTATTCATGATGTGCTTCAATTCTTCCAAGCACATTCTTGGCGGTGAAATGCTTGAATCCTCTTTCGGCTCTTATCAAGCTAGGAATAGTGACATCCCTAGCCATGTAGACGGTCAAGAGCTTGTCCACAATCTCACGATCACACCATTTGTCACCTCCATGTGACTTGATTTGATTTGTGATCTTATTCAATCGGTTGTACATTTTCTTGACGGATTCATCTTTCTTCATGGAGAATAGACTTAGCTCATTCTCCAAAGTCTTGATTAGAATAGACTTAGCTCATTCTCCAAAGTCTTGATTCTTGATTCACGAACCTTTCTTGAGCCTTGATGGTTCACTTGGAGTGTGTCCCAAGTGTCCTTGGCGGTGAGGGTATCCTCAATCTTATTAAATTCTTCAGAACTAACGAAGGTGTGAAGGATGTTTAATGCTTGATAGTTCCGTTGCATGACATAAGCTTGAAGTGGTGTAGGTGTTTCATCTTCATCCGGGATCTCACATCCAACTTCAACAACTTTCCAAAGATCCTCGTGAATATCACACAAATATCGAAACATCTTTGTTCTCCATTGATTGTAGCCGGTTCCATCAAAGTACGGACCCGGTGTCCGGATATTCTGGACCAAGCGTCCTAACACTCCGAACCAGTTGTCCGGACACTTCGTACAACATCCCGGACAATCTGGGAAACACCGGATTTTCACTCAAATTGCTCTCATGTGATGTTTGAGTGGTATTTGTGGCTCACAAGTATTTTTGGGGTTCTGTTGAGCACTGTTTCTAAGTCACGACCTGCAGATTCAAAGTCCCTCTTGATAGTACGGCGTTCCTATACTTAAATTTAAATATAAAATTCTAATCTTCAAGTATCTTTGAACCACCGCTTTTCATTCCATTTTTGTGGACCATGATTCACCATTCGAATACTTTGATCATCTCATCACCTGCACACATGCTAGATAACACAATTAAACCTATATGTGTTTTGTCATTAATTACCAAAACCCACTTAGGGGCCTAGATGTCTTTCAAGGAGTACATACATATTAGTGGTTCGAACAACCATAACATGTACCAAATAAAGTAGCATGAAAACAAAAGATACATGAACCGTGCACATAGTTGAATAATCCATTATCCATACAACATCTTGAAACTATCAACTAATAAAGAAAAATTACAGATTAACTCGACAGATGGCTTTTGGAAACTAGTGATAACGTCTTCATCAGTGACACGTAGGGAAAAATTACTTCTCAATAAATGTAACCAAGCAATTATTCAAGTACTGATCACCCATGTTATTTCTTAATTTGTTTTTCACAAAGTTCGTAGCTGAAAATGCCTTTTCAACACTTGCTGTTGCAACAGGTAACAACATCACTAATTTCAGAAGCTTGTAGACAAATGAGTGTCTATTATGCAAATCTGTTTCAACAAGTAAAACTAAAAGCTGTGCATTATTCTTCATTTTGCTAAATCTTTCATCACTATGCACACCAGTAATGAAGTTACTAGGTTGAAAGGAGAGATGCCTCAAATCAGTAGTTGAGAAGTCTTTGGGTTAATATTTAGCAAGTTTAATCAAGTTCTTGTTAAAAGAAGCAAATGAATCTTTAGGATTGAACGATGACATGCAAATCTGCAAATCAGTGTGGAGTCTTCTTCCTCAATGCCCATTGTGCCTGCCATGCCCAGGAATGGACAGCAGCCAGCAGCCAGCAGCCAACGGCGCTCCGCACGGCAATGGCCAACCGACGGATGAGGAGTCGAGGATGGAGTCCAAATCCCAACTCAAATCTTTTTTTTCCGGGTAAATCCCAACTCAAATCGGCTGCAATGTCAGCCCTAAGTTGAGTTGGAGGAAGAGGAGAGAAGCAAATTGGGGATCTCACTCTCCATCTGTTCGAACTCGTGAACCAAAACCGACCGACGGGAGGACGACTCCGTGCGTCTGGTTGTGTGCGCGCGCTGCCGAGCGGCCGTGCAGGGCCTTCTTGGGCCAGGCTAAGACAGGAGGGTGAGAAAATTGGTCCGGAAGTGGGCCGGTTTTCTGGTTTGGACTGCAATATACAAAGTCTAGCCTATTGTTAGTATACATACATGTATATACATAATAACTGGGATTTTTTTTATCAAAATTATTGGGTGTACATCTGTACACCTATGTCCACATAGTGCGGCCGCCAACGGGCAGAGTTTACAGAAAAAACCACCGGCCGGAGGCCATCAGAGGATGATGAAGCTAATTCGCCTCATATTGTACATGGCTGGAGCATGCCTGTGCCCACTGCCACGCGACAGCTTCTGACGAGATGGTCACTGGCTCATTGGGTTCAGTCTTCAGCAGTTCAGCTTATATATTCAGGATTACGAAATAGTTTGGTTGAATTTGAGCTGCAAATCACACCTTTGTTCGCAAGAAATAGGTTCCTCTCTTATTCCAACGGATACATCTTACAGTTGATACAAATTTCTTTCCACCACTTCGCAAAAGTAAACTGATACACACATGTAGGGACCTTTCTTCAATCCTTCGCTCCTTCAGTCAAGCAGCAAAGGAAAAACAATCACAAGAAACCAAACATCTCTGAACGATCAGCTTCGGTCTTACCTCTTACGAGCTCAGCCGCGCCGCTCCCGCAGGCGCCGCCCACTCCGCAACGCCGCCGGCAGGCGATCCCTTCACGCAGGCCTCGTCGGAGTGGTCGGACACCACGGTGTAACCGAGGCTAGTCACGTTCCGGAAGTAGCACGCGTCGGAGGCCTCGTACCTGTACGTCTGGCGCGTCCCCCACGACACCCCGACGGCGTCCCCTTCCTCCACGTCCACGTCCATTTCGCAGTCCTGCGCGTTGCGCAGCGACCGGGACCAGAACCCCGACCGGCCGGCGGCGACCCGCTCCTCGCCGAACCCCAGCCGCACGTTCCTCGCTATGGTGAACGTGCTGTTGGAGCTCTGGTTCACCACGCCCACGAACATGTAGAGCGCGAAGCTCTGCTGCGCCTCCTGCGAGTACAGCACGCCGGCGCGGTCGGCGACGTGGGCGCCGGAGTACGCGTCGGTGGTCTGGTTCACCGCCTGCAGGCTGCTGTCCTGGATCCTGTTCGCGTTCTCGTAGCCCAGCCTCTGCGTCCACGTCGCCGTGATCTTGCCGTAGGACGCTGTCTGCACCCACCCGGAGGCGGAGACGTGCCGGAACGCTGTCGTGTAGTAGAACTCGTTGCCGGGGCGCTCGGGCCGGGTCGCGATGGTCGAGTCCAGAGGCGGCGCGTCGTAGCTGATGACGCTCGCCGTCGTCGCCGCGCACCTGGGGTCCAGCCACAGGTGGAGGTTGGCGTCGACCAACCACACGTCCTGGGCATTCGTCACCTGGAACGCGAACTCGTGCTCCTCGCCGTCCAACAGCTTGCCCAGGAATGGCGTGACCTCGATGTCGTAGGACGGGAGGTTGAACGAGCCGATTCCGGTGATCGGCCGCCAGAGGAGAGGGTTGATGCCGCCGGTGTAGACGACCGGGAACGGCCACACGGCGCCGATGATGTCGCCATCGATCAGAACGGTGACCTCGCGGAACGGGCCGTGGTCCCTGGGTGTGTTCGTGTACCAGAGCTCGTCGTCGGAGTGGTACGAGAGGTACACCTCGAGAACGGCACGGAAGGTGTTGGTCGGCACGACGACGCTCGCGGATCCTACGTCGAGGCTGTTTTTGATCTGGAACCACAACCCGTCGTTCAACGGCAGGTTCAGCGAGATCGGAACGATGACGTCGGCGGGCCCCAACCCGGGCTGCGGCGCCGGCGCCGGCGGGTGACGGAAGTAGAGGTGGAGCGTGATGTCGGCGTGGTACACGCCGGTGTACTGTTCGTCGACGATGTTG
This sequence comes from Panicum miliaceum, assembly GCA_032594955.1. Classification (NCBI taxonomy): domain Eukaryota; kingdom Viridiplantae; phylum Streptophyta; class Magnoliopsida; order Poales; family Poaceae; genus Panicum; species Panicum miliaceum. The sequence goes on along the minus strand of CM064060.1, from coordinate 1,930,400 downwards.
CCGAGGTAGACGGCGAGGGTGGAGTTACGGGCGGTGAGGAGCGACGTGTACTTGGTGACGTCCTTGGAGACGGTCCACTCGACGCCGCTCTGCCGCGGCTCGGCTGTGCAGCCGCGGAGGAGCTCGGCGCCGCCGAGCCAGACTCCGAAGTTGCGGTCGAACTGGACGCCACGGCACGTGGCGCGCCACTCAAGAACGGCGAGCGAGATTGCCGACGCGCGCCCGCCCGCCGCGGCGAGGCATGGCGGCGGCGAGTAGGCGGCCGTGACGGGGGGCTTGGCGTAGGTGTACGCGAAGGAGTGCGAGAGGAGCAGCGTGGAGCACGGGCCGAAGCTGCCCGGCGGTGGCCGGTGCGGACGGTCCACCTCGAAGAAAGTGCTGGGCTGATCCGGCCGTGGAGGCGGCGGCGCGGCCGCTTCGAGCGCGGCGACCTCGGAGGCGGAGAGACGGAGCTTCGGATGATAGATAGCAACGGAGACCGGGACTAGGGACTTGACGACAAGGAGGACGAATAGCACGTAGGAGCTGGCCATGGCTGATGCCTGGGAGCGAAGGAGGGAGAGAGAGCTCGTGCTTTGGCGCGCTTGTGGAGTGGACGGAATTTAAAAGGGCGGTGAAGAGTAGAAGTGAAGTAGAGCGCACTCCTTTTGCAGTTTGCAGGGACCATGTGACATGCTCTGATTCCCTGAACTAGTGACGGTAAATTGGATTGCAAGTCACACAGCGACACTTGGGCTCATCAATTGAGCTTATGGGGCCTAATGATGTAGTTAAATGTTTAATCAGGTTTGGATTGCAAGTTTAACTTGGTAGACACGTAGAATGCATGGGCCTCTAAAGTTTGCTAATACAGACAGCTGGTGCAGGTGATTATGTTTGCTGGAGTAATATTTACATGGAGCCAAACATTGTATATGTTTTCATGAAATTTGAAAATGAGAAGCATATGCATCCAGAAAAATGGCAATCTAGCTCTTTCGCTCAGAATTCTTAAACTAAAAAAAAACAAGCAGGACCTCTCAGTTTTTTTTGGGAGTACATCATGCTGAGAAACATTGTATCTTCTCTTGCCATTGCGAAGCCAGAAGGTCGTGCTATTTCTGAATTGCTGAAATGCAGGTCCGCCATTGGATGAAGTGGGATATTTGTGGCTGTCCCCGGTGGCCCTGGTATCTGAAGTAGTGGCAACTTTGCCTTGCTTTGCTTGGGGGGCTGGCTGTTTTGATGATTCTCTTCCTGATTGGGACGGTGCACTTGTAATAACTAATAAGCAAACAGTTTAGCGCCCACACCACACGGAAAGCTGTGAAAGCCTGGATTGGGCTATTTGTTCGGGCCTTCACATGCAGATACAGATCAGCTTCCAGCTGCTGGGCTAGACCGTGCAGCAGGCGTCGATGTCACCAAGCAGCAGGCTCTGTTCAGCTGGATTTCCTTGGGCCCAAGAATTTGATAATTTGTCCCAATTTTTCATTGTCCACATAAGCATACAGTAGCTAGCCAACTATAGTAATAAATTACGCAATGGCACTACACAAAAGCAAATATTTTATAAAAGTGATCAATACATCTTACTTTGTGTGGAGCTGGTGCTAGATCTTCTTCTAATTCATTTTCTTCTAATTGAGGATTTTGATCAGCCATGTTATTACTATTTTGCTCTTCTACATATGCCTTCTTGTAGAAAGAAAAAAGTGTAATCTTTCTTTTAGGCTTTGCATTGGTTTCCTACATGAATTTGGCCTAATTTCATCAAAAAAAGTTATATGCTGTTATGAGACAAAAATAGTCTAGGGTAGATGGATTAAGAAAATAGGAATTGCTTACATTGATTTGAGTTGGAGAAGGAACAGGAACATGCTCAGCAGCGTCAGCGGCAGCCTGCTCGCCCTCGCCGTCGTCGATGTTTCCCTCAGGCCTTCCCTCCATCTGCAGCCGCCTGGTCGTCGCCAGTCGCCCGTCGCCATCGCCCGGCGTGGCTGGAGGGAAACAAAAACATCGCGGACGGGTGGATGGCGGACTCACGTAGCAGATTGAAAAATGAATCGTTGTTGGTGTAGCGGAGGTTAAGGCTGGCAGCCGATCAAAAAAATTAGGGTTAAGTAAAGCGTCGCTGGGTCTTCTGGGCCTTCTTGGGCTAGGTATCGGCTTGCCCACATGCACATGGGCTGGAGGTACTAATTTTTTTCTTTCTTTTTTCTTGTGTGTGTGTGCGGGGGGGGGGGGGGGGGGGGGGGGGGCATGACCCCTGCCGCCCCCAGTTCCGCACTGCCACCTGCCCAATCGCGAGAAATGGACACGGTCGAAGTCGGCACCATCACGGTGCTCGCCGTTTCCGGCTTCCTGACATTTTTTTTGAGGGATTGGACTGAGCGTTGAGTACGTTCGTGTCCGCAGCGGCCAGCACTAGGCGGCACCGACGTGGGCACGCCCCCTGATCGTCGTCATGCTGACGCCGCTGATCACCAGCATGGTCGCCGCGGCGCTGCGCATCGCCTCAATGAGGACCAATGGCGATATCTTCCCCAACATTCCGTCCTGGTGCCGCCTCTCCTCGCCGTCATCATCCTGCCTCCCCCACCTCAAAAAGAAAACCACGCCTTCCCACGAGTCAAGATAAACGTGTCGGTTGATATTATGTAGTAATCCGGCTGCAGTGGTGGAACTGAGGGGAGGGGCCATGCCCCCCTCCCCCCAAACAAAAAAAGTTTTTAGTACCTCCAGCCCATGTGCATGTGGGCAAGACGATACCCAGCCCAAGAAGGCCCAGAAGACCCAGCGACGTTTCACTTCACCCTAATTGTTTCGATCGGCTGCCAGCCTCGAGCCTCCGCGACACCAATGATGATTCGTTTTTCAGTCTGCTACGTGAGTCCGCCATCCACCCATCCGCGACGTTTTGTTTCCCTCCAGCCGCAACGGGCGACGGCGCGGCAACGACGGCGGGCAGGCAGCCGCGACCGCAGATGGAGGGAAGGCCTGAGGGAAATATCGACGGCGGCGAGAGCGAGCAGGCTGCCGATGACGCTGCTGAGCATGTTCTTGTTCCTTCTCCAACTCAAATCAATATAAGAAATTTCTATTTTCTTAATCCATCTTCCCTAAACTATTTTTGTCTCATAATAGCATAGAACGTTTTTGATGAAATTTGACCAAATTCCTGTAGAAAACCAATGCAAATCCTAAAAGAAAGATTACACTTTTTTTCCTTTCTACAAGAAGGCACATTTATAAGACCAAAATGATAATGACATGGTTGATCAAAATCTTCAATTAGAAAAAAATGAATTAGGAGAAGATCTAGCTCCAGCTCCACCCAAAGTAAGATATACTGACCACTTTTACAAATTATTTGCTTTTATGTATTGTCATTGCGTAATTTATTACTATAGTTGGCTAGCTAGTGTATGCTTATGTGGACAATGAAAAATTGGGATAAATTATGAAATTATTGAGCCACAAATATATTTGTATAGCCCGCCTTAAATTTTTTCTTCGGTTCCGCTACTGTCCGGCTGCTGCCGTTAGGCTGCTCGGACCGGGGGACGAGCTAGCTCCCACTATCCCTTTAGCGTTCCCCTTTAAAATAAAAAACCCCGCAGCGGGGGAGGCTAAAGCGTCCGCTACGATAGCGGACGAGCACAAATCCGCCAAATCGAGCGGAGGTAGCGCGGCCCGCTACGCACCGACGTGGCGCGGGTCCCGCGCCCCAAGCCCAACCACCGACAGCGGAGGAGGGAAAGGAGGGGAGAGAGAGAGAAAGGGCCGCGGGCGAAGGAGGGAAAGGGGGAGAGAGCCGGAGCTCTGGCCGGGAGGCGGGGAGGGATGGCTGCCGGGACCCGCTCCACTGCCGGGATCTGGAGGCCGCCGGGATCTGGAGGGAGGAGAGAGGAGGAGGGCCGCCGCGCAGGCTGTAGCCCCCTAGCACCACCAGCGCGCCTCGCCGAGCGCCACCGCGCTGCTGCCCGCCCTTCCCCTGCTCCTGCTCCGCCCTATCCTTCCCCTTCCCAGCTCTGCTCTTGCTTATGCTCGCTGCACGCCGCCAAGGGAGGGGCAGGGGACGCCCTCAGTGCCGTCGCCCTCCGCACCGCTCACGGCCGCTGCCGAGCTCGGCCCGCCCGCGGCCGCCGCGGAGATTCGCTCGCTCCCGGCCGGCGCAGAGCACCTGGCAAGCGCAACAGCGGCCGGCACGGGATCTGGCGTCGCGCCGCCCGCCGTGGCCCGCCCACACGCCGCGGAGTGGAGGGAGGAAGGCCGGAGGAGAGAGGGAGGAGGGCGAGAGAGAGAGCCAGGCCGGAGGAGGGTTGGGGCGGCGCGGCGCTCGCCGTCGGGAGGGAGGAGGGGAGGGGCGGCGCTCTCGACCGGGAAGGGAGCAGGGGAGGGCCGTAGAACGGGAGAGAGAGAGAGAGTCAATGGGAGGGAGGGCGGGGGTAAGAAAAAAGAAAAACCTGACGCGTGGGTCCCGCGGGGAGTTAGTTGGTATAGAGTATGCGTATAGAGTATGAACGGGTGCAGAAAAATTGGATATAATGGAGAGAATCTTGATGACCAGATGGAATATTTCTTTTAGAGGATAAATTTAAAGTACGACGAGTGCGGACAACGTTAGGATACCATCTTTGTGGACTTGTGTAATCCGGCATCTGACGTGATGTATATTCTGAGATTAATACTATACCTTCTATACGTGATGTACCTATTCTCCTATAGGTGACATGTTGACACTGTGCTTCCTGCTTGTTGGCATGTTGACACTGTGATCAATATATTATCTACGACTTGCGACCTTCCTCGGGTTGATATATAACAGAGGCCTAAATTAAGTGATATATTATGTAGTAACTATAGATGACAAGTACTCAAATGCAAAGTGGGATGTTCAGGCTTCACAAGGGTGCCATGTGTTCTCATGGAAAAGGGCAGGGAGAGGTTCAAATTTAAATCCAAAGACAAGCGGTTTGAATTAATCCCCGAAATTCTGGAAAACAGCCTAAACCTTCTTTGTCCGGATGGAATTCTAGTCATGATAGAGGCCGAATTTGAGCGGGTGCCTGAAAGAAAAGGTGTAGCCAAATGTCAGGGCTACAACTTTTATTATGGAAGATTTTTAAGTTTACTAGTGGAATTTGGAGAATAAGAGACTCAAAAGTCAGGGTTTTGCACAAAATAGAACAAGATTCAGAACAAGCAAACTTCTACAGTGCTCCTTCATGTTTATCCTCTCTCGAGCACTGTGAAGGTGAATTCGCGGGAAAATTCAAAGTATCCACACGTCAGCTATGCAAGGGATCCTTCAAGGCGAATTCACGCACAAGCAGGAAGGCATGAGGTGGTGAATGGATCACGGTGAGAATTTCAAATATAAACCGCCAGGGGCAGTCGTCTTGCACCGCCCGCAGTCTGTTTCCCCCTTCAACCCGAGCTCCAGTTCATCACCGAATTCGACATCACCAGTCCGCCTCCATTCAATTCCTTGCACACACCACTTCCACAGACCCTAACCAACCCCTTTGAGTTGATCCCGATCCCTGCCGTTGACCACCGCCACCGCATCGCCGCCGTCCTCTCCGTTCTGTCCGCCGTCGTGCCGTGCCGTGAGGAGCGCCGGTGAGCATGAAGTTTTGAGTGTTGTGGGTTGGTTCTGGGTGGTCAGGGAAGTTGGAGAGAGGGCCTAGATGGGGTTGGTGCCGTTTTTCGGCCTGTTCCGTGGCCGGAGCGGCTGGAACGCGCATGCGCCGCCGTGGCCACGTCACGGCCGTGGCATTCAACGCAGAGCCTGGTGCTCCGGTAGTCCCGCGGTCCGGCTAGGGCCCCTGGCGTGCTCCACGGGTTTCCTTGGTGCTCCCTGGCCTGTTAGCCGAGCCTGGGAGGCCGCGGTTGAGCCGACCACCGTTGGCCGAGGCGGGTCGCGCGAGGCACGGCTCGGGGCTGGCCGCTGGGGTTGCCGCTCCTCTACCCCTGACTTCTGACCAAGGAAGCAGGGAGGGGCTTGTGAAAGAAGGAAAGAAAGAATAGGGGGCTAAGTGAAAGAAATAAGGTGAGAAGGAGAAAAGAAAAACAAGAGGGGGTTTTGTATAAAATAGTTTTAGTTTATATTTGCTATCATCTGGTTCTCTGTTGAAAGGGTCGTGGGAGTGAATTTTTTAGTATTTAACGGTATTGTGCTTTTAGTGGTAGGCGATGTTCCTATCGACAACGAAGCGTCTGTGGCAACTTCGTCAATCTCGAGGATTTGCCGATTCAGTCTCTCGGAGGTGCTCATAAGGATAGGGTTGCGTGCGTGTATCCAGTGGCGGAGGACCAGCATGGCAAGGTATGGGCATTGCCATACCATATTTTTTGATAAATACACTACATATTTATCTATCTAACTTATTTTCTTATACTCTAATTGATAATACGTGCTCAAATTTGTTGTCCGCCGTACCTTAAATTTGATTCGTCCTCTGCTACTGCGTGTATTCATAGGGGTGAGTGTGTGTGCATGTTATAAGCGTCTGCGTCTGTACTGTGTTTCTCAAAAAATAATTGTGTAGTTATTCAAAAAATGTGAAATAAATTTTGTTAGACTTCTTTAATTTTTTTCTCTGTGAAAGATCATTGGAATGACCATGAAGAAGCACAATTAATAGTAGTAGCCTATATAGAACAACTATGATCAAAGAAAAAAGAGAAAAAATTAACACGTGTAGGAGCCACTTTTTTTCCGAAACAAACAAGCTAAAGACAGAGCATCATCAGAGCTCGACCAGCACGGAATCTATTTTCTATTTCAACGTTAATAATAAAAAGAGTATTAAATTTGATCAACATATAAATAATTAAAGTAAAAAAATTGGCCTTTGGAGGTGGCGGCTCGTCGGGCTTGACCTCGACCTAAAGGGAGCACGTGTAGGAGCGCTCGTGCTTTGGCGCGCTTGTTGGAGTGGACGGAATTTAAAAGTGTTAAAGTATAAAAGGAACGTTGACCTTGTCCACACGACCAAGGCGGGAAATCTCCCGCCTAGGACCTCCACGACGCCATGACATCCACCTTGCCCAGGAGATCGTGGCGCTGCCCACGACTTGGCTAATGGCGGTCATTAGTGCTTATCTGCTGTATTAATCACCCTATAAATACAGGGCTTGAGATCAATAAAGAATGCCAGTTCACTGTTCATTTGTCCTACTGTTTACATTGATTTCTAACACATTATCAGCACTTGTTCTAGCCTACTGAGAAGAAGAGAAGGAAAGAATCCCGACGAGAAGGGTAAGATGCCGAAGCACTCACCCATTTCGTTCGAGATCCGTCGTCATCTCCGTGAGCTGCTCCTGGAGGGCCTCCGAGCTCCACTGGGGGGTCGCTCTTGTCGTTGTGGTCGCCGTGGTGGACGCGCTGCCGCAGCAGCCCGCCGTGACGCCGAGGAAACTCACCGCGCCGCCACTGTCGACGACCTCGCCGCTCGCCTGGGACCACCGGTGGTGTCTGACCACTACACGACACCTGGCCACGGACCACTACACGACACCTGGCCGCGTCCCGGTGAGCTCACTGCACTACTACTCGTCCCATGGATGGACGGCAAAAGTGCAGGAGCTTGAGGAAGAAGACCCTTCGGAGCACATGGAGGAAGACCCTTCAGAGGACGCTTCACCTCACCACTCCCCGCCGCCGACTTCACCGATCCGCTCCTCGCCGCCGTACACTCTGATGCCGGCTGCGGAGCGCAGTAGCCGTGCGATGCCTCTAGTGCCGCCGAGGTTCGAGCCTCGGCCCACCATGGCCGCACGCAGCCACTACCCGCCCTACTACACCGTCGACGAGGCTGCCCTGGCGGCGGCGGAGGCCACCTACGCCGACGAGTCGGAACTCACGCCTCCCCCTCCACCTCCTGCCTCCACCCGGGTGCGCCCGAACACGACCGCGGCGGCAAACCGCCGCCCTGGCCTGCGCCGGATCATCCCGACGGGGCATGTCCCGATCGGGGCATCCCTGCACAGCCTGGGGCCTCGTCCCTCTCGCTTTAGCGAGGGGACGGCCTAGGCGCCGCCGGAGCACCGAGGAAAGAGGGCGTGGGGTGGGGGTCCGAGCCACCCTTGGTCGGATCTGGGACCGGGGGCGGCGGCGGGTCCGAGAGGGGTGGCGGCGGCACGTTGGAGGTGGCGGCCGGGAGCTAGAGCTAGCGTGGGAGCGGTTAGGGTTTTCTAACCCTAACTGCAGCCCGCCGGCCTTTTATGCCGAGCGGCGCCCTCACGGGCCGAGTTGGGCCACGACCAGCGCTCGCACGGGCCAGCCGGCTTAGAGCCCCCCCTCTAACGCTCGCAGCTACGCGGACCGTGGTGGGCTGAGCGGCGGCCCAGATCAGACCGCCAGCTCGCCCACCCACCCTGCGCGCCCCTCCGCCGGCTTGCTTGGCTGCAAGTGGTGGCGGGCCGAAACTGAGGTTGTTTCGACCCGCCGCCCATTTATCTTTTTCTTTTTCATTTAATTTGTTTATTTCAGCAAATTTACTTTTAAGTCCTCAGACTTTCTATTATTTACATTCCAGTAGTTTGTGAGTCTGTAATCTTGCATTCAGACCCCTTTACATTTCTGTTAATGTAAATATGTGTTTATTTAGCATTGTTTCTATATTTTCATGTTTATTTTCATTAACCTTCTTGCAAATTACTATTGTTGCCCATTTAATTATGCAATTTATTTTCAATGCAACATTCAATTTCTATTTTGAAATAAATTTTTCGACGTTGAGACAACATGAGATCTACACGTACAACAGTATAGTGACTACTTCCTCAACTCGAAACAAATCTTCCTAGATGTTGAGACAACATGAGATCTACACATACAAATGTATAGTGATTATCCCCTCAACTCGGAATAAACTTGATGGCTCACATTTAATTTGAACTCGCTCTATTCTATCTAATTTTTTGAAATTGGTCATATGCAAAGTGATATGCCATATCACTAAAGGATCTATACTATAACTAGTGACTATCCCAACATATGATTCTCAAATTTTAGAATAGAAGATGAATATTGAGCTTATTTAAACATAAAAAATTACCTCAGTTTAAACACCAACTTATTGAGATTATTTAATTGTTGGAGTTCAATTTTCATTTGAATTCACATCTTTGCATTAATATTGCCATATTTCTCAAAATTATTAGCACATTGGATTGTAGGTGAGATGGCCAACAAAGAGTTTGAGGTTCTCACTCTTGATGGACACAATTTCCTTACATGGGCAACAGACATCAAAGTGAGTCTGTCATGCTCCGGACTTTTTGAATGCTTAGCTGACCCTGAAAAGAGTTCCAGCTCCAAAGCATTGCCAGAGAAATCTAAATATGAGGCCTTATACATCATAAGGAATCATATCCACCCAGACTTGAAGTCTGAATACATGATGGAGGAAAATCCACGTGAATTGTGGAACAATCTCAAGCAGCGCTATGAACAACAAAAAGCAATAGTTCTACCTGAGGCAACTCATGAGTGGAACCATTTGCACCTACGGGATTTTAAAATTGTGGATGAATACAATCATGTTGTTCATAGATTTTTCCAGAAACACCGGTTTTGTGAGAAGCAACCTAATGAGGCTGAAAATATAGAGAAGACATTGTCCACAATGCTTCCGTCTGAAAGAATCCTCACGCTCTCATACCGTGAGAAGAACTTCAGAATTTATGCTTTATTGATTTAGACATTACGTCAGGCAGAGAAGAGCCATGAATTAACCATCTGGAACTCTCAGCAGCGCCCTAAGGGGACTGCACCTATGCCTGAGGTACATGCGAACATGAAGAAAACTATCCAGAATGGGGACACCCAGCCTGGAGGTTCATCTGGCAAAGGCAAGCGCAAGAGAACCCGCAAGCCACGTGGCAAATTCCAGAAGGAAAGAGAGATTTCTAAGCCAAAATATGATAAGAACAACATAACCACTTGCTACAAGTGTGGTTGTTACAATCATGTTGTGAAGAAGTGTCGGACCCCGAAACATCTGGTGGATCTCTACATGAAGTCCGCGGGTTGTGCACAGAACAACCAGAAGTTTGAAGCACACTTCGCCTCACATGAGCTGGAGACAGGCACTTCGGACCAAGTTCCACTTGGAGCGGGACCAAGCAACGCCACTATTTCGCCACCTGTTGGGGAGGAACCTCTGAACATCGACGACATGCTCGTGGACTACTCCGCTGATGTGTATGGAGACCTCATTTAGACTCCTTACCACTTAGTTATTTACTTTAAATTTGCAAGAAGTATTGTAATCGAACATGATGTTGCTACCCTTTATTCGCTTTGCTGGATTTTACTAAGTACTATTTTCAATTAATATCATCGGTGTGTTCTACATTTTCATGAGTTCTTATTTAATTTTGAATTATATAGATTTCTACGGGAGTCGATCTAATGGAGGAAGACATGTGCCTAGTGGACAGCTGTATCACTAATACTATACTTAGGGAAGTGAGATATTTCCATACTCTTACAAAGAGGGAAGGAATGGTTCTTACCATCGCTGGACGCGATGCAATGATAGTAGATTCTGGAAAGGCCACTGCCACACTTCCAATGGGTACATAAATATATATCGAGGAAGCATTATTGTATCCCGATTCAACTCGTGCCCTACTAAGTTATAGAGATATCCGAAAAAATTGGATTCATGTGGAAACACATGAAGAAAATAAAGAAGAATTCCTTCTTTTCACAAAGGATATCGGACAAGGCAAAGAGACACTTAAAAAGGTGCATTTTCTCCCATCTGGTTTGTACTACACCTACATCAAACCCGTACCATATGTTGCATATAAAGTGACTTTTCAGAATGTTGACACATTCCAAACTTGGCATGATCGCCTAGGCCATCCTGGTGTGGGGATGATGAGAAAAATTATTGGAAATTCAATTGGTCATAGTGTGAGTGAGAAAAAATTTCCACAATCCTCAGATTTCATGTGCACTTCATGCGCAAGTGGGAAATTAATTTTGAGACCCTCACCTCTCAAAATACAAGCTGAACCACTAAAATTCCTTGAACGCATGGTCTTAATTGACGCATCAACGAGATGGTCACATGTGTGCCTCTTGTCGACGCGATACCATGCATTTGCAAAGTTGATTGCACAAGTCATTCGACTTAGAGCAAGCCAACCTGAACATCGGATCAAGACGATAAGAATGGACAATGCGGCTGAATTCTCTTCCAAAGCATTCAATTATTATTGTATGGCATTGGGAATTGAGGTCCAACATTCAGTGTCGTATGTTCACACACAGAACGGTTTAGCAGAATCTCTCATCAAGAGAATAAAGCTCATCGCTAGACCATTATTACAAGATTGTAATCTACCAACAACTTGTTGGGGTCATGCAATCCTACACGCTGCAGACTTGATACAATTGCGCCCAACTGCATACCATTCAGCCTCCCCGCTGCAATTGGTGCATGGTGATCCTCCAAGTATTTCCCATATGCGGAAGTTCGGTTGCGTTGTATACGTACCGATATCACCACCAAAGCGTACATCTATGGGCCCTCACAGAAAATTGGGGATCTACGTGGGGTATTTATCTCCGTCGATCATTAAATACCAGGAGCCCCTCACAGGGGACTTGCTCACTGCCCGGTACGCAGATAGTATCTTCGATGAAGATCATTTCCCGGCATTAGGGGGAGAATTCAAGTACCATACTAAATGCCAGGAAATCAATTGGGATGCCATTGACACCCTAAAAGAGGATCCACGTACCAAAGAAACTGAACTGCAAGTTCAGAGAATGATCGAGTTGCAAAACATTGCAAACAACTTGCCAAGCGCATTTACTAACACCGAAGGTGCCAAAAAATCATCATTCCCCGCGAGGAATGTGCCATAAAGAATAGAGGTACCAAATAAAACTATTCACCTACTGTCTCAGAAAGAGAAAGGTAGAAGTACGGCTAATCCTAAGGTTGTGACTTCTCGTAAGCGCACTAGGAAATAGAGGGATGAACCCTCTGAACCGGTGAATGCAGCTCAACCTCAAGTTGAGAGACACCTAGTGGACATACCAAATCCACTTCCCACATCAACAGTGCACTCAAATCCTGATGATGGGTCATCGGAACGCCCCGACAATGTTGTATTGGGAAATACTGAACAATCGGAAGGGGTGAAAGAAATTTTCATCAACTATGTTGATTCTGGAGAATCATATGATAGAAAGACTATAATTATCGACGTATATTTCGCGACATCAATTGCCGACAACCTCCAAACAGATCCAGATCCTAAATCCATGGCAGAGTGCAAGAAGCGCTCGGACTGGAACAAATGGAAGCAGGCAATTGAGGCGGAATTAGCCTCGCTAACTAAAAGAGAGGTATTCTCATCTGTAATACCTACACCTCCAAAAATATTTTCTATGGGTTTTAAATGGGTTTTCGTCCGGAAGCGGAATGAGAACGATGAAATGGTGAGGTACAAGGCGAGGCTTGTAGCATAAGGGTTCACGCAGAGACCCGGCATTGATTTCAATGAAACTTACTCTCCAGTATGAGTGGAATTACTTTCTAATACTTAATATCTCTAGCAATACAAAAGCGTCTATCTATGCAGTTGATCGATGTCGTGACCGCATATCTTTATGGGTCACTAGATTCGGATATATACGTGAAGGTCCCTGATGGAATCTCTGTACCGAATGCAAGCGCGAATCGCAACATGTATTGTGTAAAGCTTAAAAGATCGTTATACGGTCTTAAACAATTGGAAAGAATGTGGTACAACCGACTGAGTGAGTACCTTATTCAAAAGGGCTATTCCAACAATGATGATTGTCTGTGCGTCTTCATCAAAAGATCCCCTGAGGGATTTTGCATTATATCCGTGTATGTAGATAATTTAAATATCATCGGCAGCACCCAAGATATTGATGAAGCCCCCGATCATCTAAAGACGGAATTCAAGATGAAGGATTTGGGTCAAACCAAATTTTGCTTAGGTTTGCAAATCGAGCACCTTCAATCTGGAATACTAGTGCATCAATCTGTCTATGTCCAGAAAGTATTGGAAAAATTCAATATGGACAAATCATATCCAACTAAAACCCCCATGGTTGTTCGGTCACTGGACTTAGAGAAAGATCCTTTCTGACCTCGAGAGGAAGGAGAAGAGATGTTGGGTCTTGAGTTTCCCTATCTCAGTCTCATTGGAGCGTTGATGTATCTTGCAAATAGCACCAGACCCGACATTGCGTTCGCGGTAAATCTGTTAGCAAGGCATAGTGCTGCTCCAACAAAGCGTCATTGGGTTGGAGGCAAACAAATCCTCAGATACTTAAATGTAACAAAGGATCATGGATTATTCTTTCAGAAAACCCAAGATTCTAGTTTGGTTGGATATACCGATGCCGACTACATGTCTGATCCCCACAATGCCAGATAACAGATAGTATTTGTCTTCCTTCACGGAGGAACGGCAATTTTATGGAAATCGTCTAAGCAAACACTTGTGGTGACATCCACAAATCATTCAGAGATCATTGCACTATATGAAGCCTCACACGAATGTGTTTGGCTACGCAGGATGATAAACCACATAGAGCAATCATGTGGAATTGGTTCCATGAAAACACCTACCATTATCTATGAGGATAATGCCGCTTGTGTTGCACAGATGCAAACATGTTATATTAAAAGCAACATGACCAAGCACATCGCCCCTAAATTGTTTTTCCCTCATGAGCTACAACAGAGCGGAGAAATCAACATATTACAGACAAAGTCTTGCAACAACTTGGCCGATCTTTTCACCAAGTCTCTACCAGCCTCCTCATTTGAAAAATATGTTCGAGGGATTGGTATGAGACGACTTCGAGAGTTGCAGGATTCAGGGGGAGTGTCTCTTGAAAATTGACCGTGTTAACGTCACATTGAACTCTTTTCTTTTATGAGTTTTTCCCATAAGGGTTTTTCTCATATAAAGTTTTTAATGGGACAATGTTAGCATGAGCTTATGTCTTATCTCTTGTTTTTCCCACCGGGGTTTTTCTAGAGATGCCAAAAGGACACTCCATGAGTTTATAGGTAGAGTATTCACTGTTAAATCTTTTTTTTCCACAGGGTTTTTTGGAAGATACTAACTTGATTGATCTCAAATTGAACTCAATCAAAGGGGGAGTGTTAAAGTACAAAAGGAACGTTGACCTCGTCCACAGGACAAGGCGGGAAATCTCCCGCCCAGGACCTCCATGACGCCATGACGCCCACCTTGCCCAGGAGATCGTGGCGCTGCCCACGACTTGGCTAATGGCGGTCATTAGTGCTTAACTGCTATATTAATCTCCTTATAAATACAGGGCTTGAGATCAATAAAGAATGCCAATTCACTGTTCATTTGTCCTACTGTTTACATTGATTTCTAACAAAAAGGACGGTGAAGAGTAGTAGAAGTGAAGTAGAGCGCACTCCTTTTGCAGTTGCAGCAGGGGCCATGTGAGATGCTCTGGTTCCCTGAATAGTGTCGGTAAATTGGATTGCAAGTCACACAGCAACGCTTGGGCTGATCAATTGAGCTAACGGGGCCTAATGATGTAGTTAAATGTTTAATCAGGTTTGGAATGCAAGTTTAACTTGGTAGACGCATAGAATGCATGGGCCTCTAAAGTTTGAAAATACAGACAGCTGGTGCAGGAAATTATTATGTTTTTCTGGAGAAATATTTACATGGAGCCAAACGTAGTCTATGTTTTCATGAAACTTGAAAATAAGAAGCATATGCATCCAGAAACATGGCAATCTAGCTCTTTCATTCAGAATTCTTAAACGAGAAAAAAACAAGCAGGACCTCTCAGTTTTCTTTTGAGTACATCATGCTAAGAAACAGTGTATCTTCTCTAGTCATTGTAAAGCTAGAAGGTCCAAGCTGTGCTGTTTCAGAATGGCTGAAATGCAGGTCCACCATTGGTATTGGATGAAGTGGGATATTTGTAGCTGTCCCTGGTTACCCTGGTGTCTGAAGTGGTGGCAACTTTGCCTTGCTTTGCTTCGGGGCCGGCTGTTTTGATGATTCTCTTCGTAGTTGCCTGATTGGGATGGTGCGCTTGTAACGAGGCCTCCTCTAAAGGTATAAGCTAGTACCTAGTTCCAAGCACTCTAAGAGATAACTCTTCTAATGATATAGTTCTTAGCATATAGCTCATAATATGAATGATCCCATACGTCATTCTGTTGCAATCTCGAAATTCGTATGAGACTATCTCTTGAATAAGGGATAGCTCTTCACTTTTAGCACTATTTATCGATTAAAAAATTCTATGAGCTGGCTAAAAGTCAGTCTTTAAAGGAGGCCTAAGCAAACAGTTCAATGCCCCACACTGCACCTACATACTCTGCAGGACAGGGGCGAAGCCACAGTGTCCTAGCCTGGTGCACAGGCGCCAGGGTAAAACCAAATTTTACCACTAAATTTACTAATATTTACCATATATTATAAGAAAAATATGTTTGTTATATAAGGAGTGCACCACCTTAACTTTTATGTTAGCTTCGGCCATGCTGCAGGAGGAGCTCGATGCTCTGCAGCAATGCCAATGACGGCGTCGATCACGTTCACCTGCCAATGCCATGCTCTGCTTCGACCTTCTTCTGAGGAAAAAGGTGTTGCAGCGGACCTGGCGCAACATTGAAAGCTGTGAAAGCCTCAATTGGGCTATTTGTTCGGGCCTTCACATGCTGGGCTAGACCGTGGGCGTTTCGTTCATTCGCTATTAAACGTTGGGCTAGGCCGTGATTCTCCTCCCGGCTAACCAAAGGCCCAAATCCTGCCTGGCGCACCAGACCAGTTTGATAGCATGGTTAGGATATTCTTGGGTGCCCACAGTGTAATTTTGCCATGGTTAGTGTCTTTCACAGTCCTTTTTATTCATCTCTGTAATCCTGCCGAAAAGAAGGTGATGGATGGAATGGATATAGTTTTGGGAGTTTTGCTCGCAGAATCGTCTCCTCAGAACTGATTTTTTACAGTGGCAGGGAATTTTTACTACTACTGAGTGCTGACGGTGGGTAGCATCTCGTGGGCATCCTGACGGGCAATTTTAATTTGTACCAGCCTCTCGCGAATACACGCAGGTACGAACGAAACCGGCTAACCGCCTCGCCTATGCTGCTGCTGCCCCGCCCTGGATGGCTGGATCCACGCGGACGAAGAAGCCGCGCGCAGCCAAACGCAAAAGGCGCCGCGAGCTGGTGATCTTGTATTCTTCTTGGACGGCGCTGGATCGATCGGGGTCGGGTCGGGGCATCATCCCCTCCCATGTGTCCGTCGTCTTCATCCGCAGCCCCTCGCCCCTGCCGCACCAACCGTGCTCGGTTTATTCCTCTTGGTCTCATCTCATCTCTCATGCACACCCCAGCGCTGCAGCTGCAGCCGCCCCGGACCCTGGGGGCCTGGCCCCGTGCCCGTGCTGTACTGAACTGGCGCCATCCGTCCCATGACCAGCTCCCGCATCTTTTCACTCGAGCGTGCAGAAAAAGGCAGGCAGGGCATCCTTTTTGACTGCTGATAACTGTGAAACCGTGCATCTTGTAGCCCTATCCCCTTTTGCCGTGCCCATGCTAAGCTCCAGTCAGACTGTCAGAGGCTCAGAGCGACTGTGCCTGCCTTGGGTTTTGCCTGAAGGCCCTACTGCCGGGCATGGGCAGCAACAGTTCGGCTTTTGCTGTGATCGGATGATGGGCACGCTCGATGCAGCTGAATGCTGCGCTGAGTCTGTATGAAACGAAGTCAGTGGGGTTGAGCTGAAGCTTAGCTTCAGGTACTACGCGCTCGCGCTCGCGACACAGGCATGGCGCGTACTACTGTTACTGGTGGCGCAGGTCTCTCTAAGTCTAAGCAAGCGACGCGGTCGTATATTAGCCAACTAATGGTACGCGATCACGCAGCTCCGAGCCGTCGCGACTCATGAGCAGTGCGCCCCCACCTCGCGGGCAGGATTAGCGTGCACCCGGCGAGGTGCCCGGTCCCTTTCAGCGCGTGACCGTGAGCGTTCCATTCGGTAGCGTCCTGGTCCGTAATTTGTCAAGGACGCTGCTGACGTGGCCGTGTCACCTCATCGGAAAAAACTCAGATTTCACGAAACCAGTGGCCTGGTGGCACGGCGGCCATCCTCCCATTTCCATCTTGGCATCTGCCCGGTGGCCCCTGCCCTAGTGGTCTTGCCTCCGCGTTGTCGCCGTCGCTGGTCCGGACGGGAGCCGTTCGGGGCCAGGCGTCCGGCCTGATCTCATCATGCAAGCGTAATTTGGTCTTGTTCAGACAAAAAAATACTTTACACCTAAAAATATCACATCAAATGTTTACCTACATGCATAACATATTAAAGGGAGATGAAAAAAAATCCATCACAGATTGGATGTATTTTATGAGACGAATCTAATGAGCTCGTAATTAGACAATGTTGTGCTACAGTAAATATGTGCTAATAATGGATTAATCAGACTTAATAGATTCGTCTCGCAATTTACAAGCAAATTTTATAATTAATTTTTTAATTAATCTATATTTAATACTTTAAATGTGTGCTGATATTTTTCAAAAAATTCATCTAAACAAGACCCATGCTAAACACAACAATAGCGTCAGGAACAGCGATGCCGCCAGCGCAGCGCCTGTACCAGCCCACCTCGCCGTCGATCTCCTCTACTCCGGCGCGCGTGGTTGGCTGGCTGGTAGGGATGAAAGCGGGAATAGGAAAATCCCGTACCGACCGCGACCGTATACCGTGTAAACCGATTGAATACCATTTAGACAGGAAAAACGGGAAAACGGGAAAAAAATGGAAAAATACGACGGGAACGGGAACGAAAGCGGTTAGGCCCATTTCCCGACCGAATTCGCGGTTCTCGTATATTACCGGGAATGTTCCCGCGGGAGGTTCCCGTGTTCAAAGCCCAACTCTTATTTCCCTCTGGCGGCCCAGCCCACTACCGCCCCGCACGCACTCCCTCTCAGCACTGCCCACTACCGCCCCCCGGCCCCAACCCCTGCACCCCCGCCGCCCCCCAACCCTTGCGCCGCCGCCGCCCCCTCCATCCCACCCCTCCCAGTCCCGGTGAGCGCGGAGGCCGCGTGCCCCCCACCCCTCCCGGTCCCGATGGTAGCCGTGTGCAGCTCCAGGCCGTGCCCCTGCTCGCCTCCGCCGTCGGCGGCCAAGATCCGGCCACGCGCCCTGGCCAGGCGCAGGAGCTAGCGAGCGCGAGGGAGGACGGCCGGCGCGCAGGAGCTGGCGAGCATGAGGGAGGCCGCCCGCCCGTGGAGGCGAGCTCCAGGGGAGGGGGCGTCCGTGCCGGCGCCGCGGAGGGAGGCTAGGCCCGCCGCGGAGGGAGAAGCGTCGGGAACGGACGAGCGCCGGCGAACTGGAGCTCCGCCGCAGCCGGCGCACGCGAGCTCTGCCGCGGGGGAGGGGGAGGGAGGAGGGGCGGCGCGGCGAGGGAGGGGGATGGAGGTGAGCCGGCACGGCGGGGAAGGGAGGAGGGGCGGTGGGAGCTGTGGCCGGTGGGGAAGAAAGGAGTGGATAAGGGAGGAGGAAAAAACCCTGACGTACGGCTCCACCTGCTGATGATTAGAATGAAATATTTCTTTTAAAAAATAAATTTATTTTAAAGTATAAATTTAGAGTACGACGAGTTGGAAATTGCCCCACCCGTCTAACTAGTCGCCCGCCCCTCACCGCCCACGGCGCGTCTCGGTTGGACTCCCGCTCCCACCCGTTTCTCGTATATTGATATTCCCGTTTTATGTTACCGCTTCCCGATCGTAATCGACACGTTCCCGTTCGAATTATTTCGTTCCCGATATCCCGTATTACCGGTTTCGTTTTCCCGTCCGGCCTTCCCGTTCCCGTTTCCTTTCCCGGCAAAAAAATACGGGAGCGGGAACGGCTAAGATCTTTTCCCGACCGTTCCCGATCGTTTTCATCCCTAGGTGGGGTAAAGCGCCCATTATTTCCAGATCGTTTTCATCCCTAGGTGGGGTAAAGCGCCCATTATTTCCGAGCACGGCGGCTACTTTCCACATGGCCCCAAGTCGTCCTTCTCTCCTGGTCCCGGCGCCCTGCGGAGCTGCTGCTGGCTGCCGTTGGACCATGCGCTGCGTACGCGGCGTACTCGCCCGATACGTGCGGAGCCTCATCTGCCGGCTGCCGATACCCAATGATTTCTTTTTGGAGGTGCCGATGAGGTGGATCAAGATGGGTTTCAGCACTAGTAGCTCGGTACCTCCAAGGGCGATCTGCTGCTGTAAAATCTGAACGAAACCGGCCAATGGTTATGGCCATGAGAAAGGTCGCGTGGTAAAACTGATAAACCCACTGGTGAACTGATGGCCAGTATCAGAATGGTACTGGACTACTGGTTCTTAGACCAGGTTTGGTGGCCAGTAGGGACGACTCACTGACTGACTGACAACACAGGGCAATAAAACCGTTTTATTGGCAGTGGACCATGTAAGATCAGCGTTGTGTAAACACGAAGCGAACCTAACGTACACCAGCTGGGATCATTTCACCCGACTCGTCCTGAATGAAAGGTACCAGTCCCTGTAGCCACATAGCCATGGACCAACACCTCTCTGAATCCATATTACACCAAACAAACAGGACGCACCAGAACGAGCAAAAATAAAAAAAATGCAGGCCAGAGACTTGCCCGAACTGGTGCTGAATACCACACCGCTCCTACCAGTCTACCACGCATTTGTTACCGCGTGTCCCACGCGCAGGAAATGCGCCACACCTACCCCCGGCCCTCTCCACTCTCCTCCGTCCAGCATCCTAGTGCTAGGGGAGGAGCCCGGAGCTCGAGCTGGAGGCTGGCTGGAGCCCAGGGCCCAGCTCCGGCCGGCGACCCCTCTCCATCACTGAATCCGGGGTGACATCACCGGTTATGATCCCGGCTCTGCCCCACCCGGGAAAATGATGCCGCGAGAAAAGCTACTCATGATCACGCCGCCCGCCACGAGTCTTTCTTTTACCATATTTTTCCCCCTCTTTGGACCGGGACGGGACAGGCAGCAGGGCGGGTCGCTTACTATGGAGACAAGCGATGGCGCCACGGGAACAGCGAACCGTGCAGGGCCAACGGAGGCGGGCTGGCTTGGCTGCGCACGCCAACAACCGAAACTGAATTCGCTGTCCTGAATTCGGTTGGGATCGGTCCCGTTCGGGGGTTCGGTAATTCTCGCGAGTCGCTTCCTTCCTGCTGCGGTGCTGCCTACCACCCAAGATCTTTCTTTGATCAAGGACGGTAAAAATGTGTTTCGCGTTGTGCGTAATTCACGGCAGCGCGGCGGTGGATTCACCCAACTCGTGACACTGGAGCAAACCGTGTGTTTTCCTTTTTTTTTCCGTATAGCAGGTCTCAACCTCTGAATTCTGACCCGAAGTGTTCGGTGCGCGTCATCGTGCAGGTTTGTGTGCGGCGAAGATACGAGGCGAGGTGTGTTGCCAAGTTGCCTGTTAAACTAGACAGGATTATTGAACTCCACTGCCACCTACTCTACCACCATCATTACTACACCGGGCCTCAAGTAAAAAACGCTCGCATAAACACTTGACCCTAATAATTAAGCCTCGCCTAAGAATCCAAACATCCACAAAGGAGCGTCTCAAAAGAACTAGCAGCAGCAGGTTACCTGCAATGATTCAGCAGCAAGTCTTGCAACACAATTACAATCCCTTTTTCTCCGACACATTTTTTTTAAAGTAACAAGCGTTCTGATCCTTATCCCCAATTTCACCCGATATTGTCCTCACAGAAAAAATCACCTAACATTTCCTCGCATTTGTCGCTCAGGACTCTGCAGCTGACGTGACCAGCGACACTGTCGCGCGGCGCCGCCGGCACAGATCGCACTCCCCGAGATTCCGCGCGCCCGAAGTCCACGGTGACTCCGCAGCCCGGCACGAGGAGCACAGCACGGACGACCAACAAAAACCGCGGCCTGGAACAGCAAGCAAGCCAAGCCAGGCACAGCCGGCGGCCGGGGGGAGACACGCGCACGCACCCCACCTGCGGCGCTGGACCCGAGTGGAGGCAGCACACACCCGGACCCATCACCCATCCAGCCGCCCGCGCGACACACGCAGGCCGCCGCCGCCCGCTCCTACCCCCACACCCCACCGCACCGCCACTTACCCCTCGTGCCGCCGCGCTGCCTTTCCTCCCCGCGTCCCTTTCGTCCCGCACCTTGTCGGAGACCGACGCGGCCCCCATCGCCCTCCCTCCCCTTCGCTCTCCGCGGGTCGGCGTCTCGCCTCCACTCGTCTACGCCTCGCTCACTCCCCCATCCCCAGCCAGCCGCCCTGCTCTTCCTTGCGGAGGCGGCAACCGGGGCGCCCGCCAGAGCGAGCGACACGGCGCGCACCTGCTCCCACTCCCGCCGCGCCACCAGAAAAGTAGCCGTTGCGGCGTCGCGTCGGGTGGGGGTATCTATACCCGCGCGGGGCTGCATGAGGAAGGCTCCCGCCACGGCCGCGCGAACCCGGTGAGGAGGAGCAGCAGCAGGAGGAGGAGGCGACATGCCGCTGGTCAGGTTCGAGGTGCGGAATGAGGTGGGGCTCGGGGACCCCGACCTCTACGGCGGCGGCGGAGGCAGCTGCGGGGGCGGAGGAACCGCCGTCGGAGCCGGAGCGGCCGGGAAGAGGGGAGTGGTCGCCCCCGGGGAGGAGGAGCCCAAGGCGCTGCTCGAGGGCGTCGCCGTCGCGGGGCTCGTCGGGATCCTGCGCCAGCTCGGAGATCTCGCGGAGTAAGCCGCCCCCCTCTCCCTCGCCGCCTCGCGCTTACCCGCTTTACGTGTGCTTCGATTCGGCGGCTGCGTGCCTCTTTGTGGTTCCCGGCTGGGATCTGCTGCGCTACGTGCTTGGCGGCTTCCGGCGAGGACTTCAGCGCTGGTTGGGGAGTTTGGTTCCGGCCTGTGACTGCAGTGATGCGAAGGAGTGGGATCTGGCGTTGAGGTCGTTGGATTCTCTTAGGGCATATTGTTTTAGCAGTGTTTCTGCGTGCCAGCCTTCGAAAATTGTGGCACTACCTGGAAGGAATTGAAATTCCTTTTTAGTAGCGGTCGCATTCGAGGTTTTGTTTTCTGAGATCTAGTTACTTACTAGTAGGACTGAATCAGATGGTGCTAAGTTTCATGTTTCCGTTCCAGCACATGACGGAACTGCTATGTCTGCTAGTATCATTTATGCGATTTTTGGCCACGTTCGCTTGCTTTAGGAAGCATGCTTTTCTTTGGCGGGAATTGATTGTGTGCTTTGGCTGTGGCATGGAGGTTTTAGGAAAGATATGGTGCTACATTGAGTTTTGCGAAAGTTATGATGTAACGGTTGGTTCTGAAATGTTCTGTTTTAGGTTGCGTAGTGGTTGACTGGGCAAAATTTTGTCTGGCTAGATGTTGTTAAATGCTTGAGAGATCTTTGCTAAGTTTAGTTGGACAAACTCCATGGGCATTGTCAATTTCCATTTCTTGCTAATGAAAAGTTTGTTGCCACTCTGACAAACTTGTTTTCGTCTATTGATGCTTCTGCCATTTTATATATTTTTTTCTGAATAAACGGTCTGCACAGTTTTACTTAGGTACCGTTCTTGATATGCTACTATATATTTCATTACAGTATTTGGAGAAATCAATGTGCGCTAGCTTTCAGTCGGCTTCCGTGGGTTCTGTTTAAGTTCTCTATTTGTCATGCCTATGCTAAGAGATACTTTGGTCATACCAGATTTGCAGCTGATGTTTTTCATGACCTACACGAGCAAGTTATTGCTACATCTGCTAGAGGGCGTAAGGTGCTAACTCGAGTACAGAACATTGAAGCAGCACTTCCATCTCTTGAAAAAGCTGTGAAGAATCAGAAGAGCCACATACATTTTGCCTATGTACCGGGTATGTATCCATCTACTTTATCAATGTCTAAAAATACCCTGATCAAGAGAATCTCCTGGTAATCAAATGTCTATCGTCTGTGCCCAATTCTTTGATATAAGTTTATCTTGCAGTTTTACTGAATTTACTGATAAAACACAGGCTCTGATTGGCACACTCAGCTTCAAAATGAGCAAAATCACCTGCTATCCAGTGATCTGCCTCGTTTTATGATGGACTCCTATGAAGAATGCCGAGATCCACCACGGCTTTACCTTCTTGATAAGTAAGTACTAAAAACCTTTCTTAATAAACGTTTTCTGGTATCTAAAATTATTGTCCCGTTTTCTGGTATCTAAAATTATTGTCTTCCAGATTTGATAATGCTGGTGCTGGGGCCTGTTTAAAGAGATATTCTGATCCGTCCTATTTCAAGAAAGCATGGGATATGATGAGAGCAGACAAGACTGCTCATCACCAAAGAGAAAAGAGATCTCAGAAAATCAAGGTTCTATTCTTCACTCTCAGTATCTGAAGTTGATATTTGTGTGTATTTAGTTCTCTTGAAATTTAGCATGTGTTACACATAAGAGCATGAATAACCAACCAACTAATCATGTGTGACGTTTCTTGGCCACTAAGCGCATCAATCTAAATTACCGGACACAACCATTTTGTAGTTCACTTCCACTTCAGTTAGAAATCAGAATATTGTTCTAGTAAACTATAACGATACATGCAAGTATCTTTCACTTTCCAGTTTTGAGATACTGGATGGGATGGCGTTATCATTCTTTTTATCCTTGTAGTCTATTTTGTCGTGTAAGAAAGAAATAGCAACTCCTTAAAAAGGCTGACTAGAATTGGATTTGTCGTTGTGCTTGAACATCTTTAGAAGCATGACTTCATAAATGGTTAACCTATGAGGATATCTTTGATAACCGATAAATACATTGCTGAGTCACATTGCTTCATTTCTCTTGTTAATTAAGGAGCTCCTTTCCTGCTTCATGTTTATTTTTCATAAATGGTTAATCTACGAAATGATATTTGATAGCTGCTGAATGTGTTACTTTTCCACCATGCTTTGTTGCTTCTGTTACCGAATGGTTTGCGGTTCCCTGATGTTACGTGTTAGTTTGGCAAACGTAATCTTTTGTCATGTTTGGGACTTGCCTAAATGCTTAATAAAAGCTTATCAACTTGTACAGAGAAAAGGTTCACGACTAAGGGAGCCATATCATGGACAAGCCACATCCAGGCATAGGAGTGGTGAATTGCAGCGATCACTTACTGCTGGTCAACCTGTTAACAGGTGTTACACATCCCGTACTTTAAAATACAATAATTGTGTATTTGTTCTCATCTTCCATGGCTATTCCTCTTATATTTGAATGACACACCTAGAACAGTAGTCTTGATAGTGTGTTTTTTTTCCAGCAGGCAGTTTGCATCTCCCAGCACCGATGGTCAGAGCTTCTCAGAGCATAGATCTACACCTGATGCAAGATCTAATCCTGAGAATATAAGCAGATCTTCTTCTTTTAGTTCAAAGGCACGACTGAGTTCAGTAGATCAAGCTTTAGATATAAAACCCTCCACTGTTCCTCATGAGAATGGTCATGGCAAGTCATCAAATACTAAGTTGCAAAATCCCAGTGATCCGCCTTTGCGCGTACTACACAACAGTAACAGTGTGGATGATGCTAGTGATGATCTGAAGCAAGGTTCCCTGCCAGGTGATGTGGTTGCTAGATCACCTTATGTTAAATGGGATGAAAAGTCTGCAATTATCATGTCTACAAGTTCTGTCTACTGTGATGATGTTGTTATGGATAAGGCTGAAGATGCAGAGCCTACTTGTATTAGCTCTGTGCAGAAAGAAATTGTCCATAAGGGGATGGATAGTACTTTAGAGCAGCAAGATGCCTTACTCAAAAAGACAAAATCACCATCAGCCTTGAATCACCATGATGAAATTCCAGGAGAAGCAGACAACTACATGGATGCACTTAATACACTGGAGTCCGAGACAGAAACTGAACCTGAACTTCAAACTAAAAACCAAGTGATGCCATCACCTTCCTCCAATGCTGAAACACCTCAAGTGGGGGCAGTTGATGATATCGTTTCACAGCATCCTGATTCCTCTGTTGCTGATTTTACTGACACATGTCAAGATTCTAATATTTCTTTCACTTCTGAAAGAGCAGTTGATTTTCCCCGTTTGTCAAATGCAGATTCTCCTGAGATTTCGCAGCTAGAATTTTCAGATTATACATCTGTAACTATGTATAAAGACTCATCTGTCATCACTAATATCCATGAGAGTAACACGGAGGGTGCTTGTGGAGATCCTTCTGAGATTTCAGAGCCAGAACTGCAAATCCATACAGCCATACCCCCCAATGGAAGATCCCCTGTTTACAATCAAATACCCGGGAGTAAGGCAAAAGATGGTCCTGGAGACTTTCCTGAGATTTCAGAACCAGAGTTCTCCACCAATATGGCTAGTCCATCCAATGAAGAGTCTGCTGTTGCCAACCAAAACCTTGAAAGTAAGGTAGAAAATACTGGTGATATTGATGATGCCACCAATGATGTTGTATCCGGACCTACCATTTCCAATGTGGTGATTGGCGAGGAAGCTTTCAAGATGGCACCTGCTGCTAAAGTGTCACTAGGTGATATCTCTGATGACTCATGGGTTGTTTCTGAAAGTAGCCCTCAGGATTATCCCAGAAAGAAGCATGAGGAACTTGGTGATTGTGGTGTGTCTGAAGTGTCTAACTCATGGAGTGAGCCTCTTAATGAACCATCAGAGAATAGGTGTGCAACTCAGGATGTTCCTACAAATACCACTATCACCTCTACTGGTGCAAGTGAAGTGTCTAATTCACAGTGCGAGCCTCTTAAGGAACCATTGGAGAACAGACTTGCAACTCAAGGTATTCCTACAAATACATCTACTGCATCTACTGGGGTACCGCCTGTTAAACTCTGGACAAATGCTGGGCTCTTTGGACTTGAACCATCTAAACCTCCAGTATTTGGTGCCCAAGATGCTCCAAGGGAGGATACTCCATCTGGTCTTAAAGAACTTCAACCAAGCCATTCAACTGAATTCACAGAATTAAATTGTTCAAAGCCTATTGAATCAGCAGTTGTAGATGTTCCAAATGGAAACACATCAATTACCAGCAGCTTTGTGGGAAAGCTTGTTGGCATCCGTCCTGGTTCTGCAAACCTCAATACCGCAGGGGCAAATCAGTCAGCAGCCAGAATACCCGACCAAGTTCATAGTCAAACAGATGGGCCCTCAGATTTTTCCTCATCCTTTGAGCACAATAGTATGATTGGCAAGCAGACTTCAATAAGTGAGCTCCTAGAATCTGAAGAAAGTGCTGAAAATGGCACTGAAATGTACTCAACCAACATGAGAAATGACATGCATATGGTGTCTGCATCAAGCTTTTCAAGTATTGCACAAAGATTTCTTGCTAACACACTTCAAAGAAGAAATTCTCACCTTCCTATGTCATCTGAGAGACCAAATGCTGATGCAAGTGTAAATGATGAATCTAACCTAAATCCTATTGTAGAACCAAGTCAAACAGTATTCATGGAGAATTCTCAGTCTGAGAACAAAACAGAAAATGGAATGAATGGATTGTCCAAATCATCAATGTTCTCTAGCCGTCAATACTCCGAGAAATCATCCCCGCCACTTGAGTATATGAAAATATCTTTTCACCCTATGAGTGCATTTGAGATGTCAAAGCTGAACCTAGATTTCTGTGACGGCAATCTTCATGAAAACTCCGATGATATGATGTTACCAACATTTCAGTTACTTTCAGAGTCTTCCGTTCCACAGCCAGGCAGTGGTTCTGAATCGGAAGATGACACATTTGGTAGGTCATATAGTTATTCTTCATATGATGATCTAAGTCCACGTTTATATTCTAACTCTGAGGTGTGGGACCAAGAAGATGGAGTTGGACTGGAGGAACGCGAGTTGTATGACGATTCAAATCAGATAGGGTCCTCAAGGGCACCTTTATCTAGCTATATGGGATTCGAGCAAATGAACTTGTCTGGTGTGAAGTCAACCATTTCACTTGCAGATACTGGGTATCAGAATGGACTAGGCACATTAGAATCCCATTCTGTTGAAGAACTTCCAAATTTTGATACATTAATGTCCAGAAACAACGACCAAAACGATGAAGCCTCCATTCCACACAATCCAGTGAATTTACCACCAGCTGAAGATCCGTTGCCACCACCACCTCCTCTTCCCCCAATGCAGTGGAGGATGACAAGACAAACAACTTCACTAGAAGAGGAAAGAGGCATTATAGCTAAAGGTTTGTTTCAAAAATCCTCAAGCCTACCACATGCACACACCTCTGCACAGGAAGAACCTCATCCTCCGACTACACTACCGAATCCACAAGGGCGTGCTAAGGAAGTGGTATGGACCGTTTATTTGATTGACCCTGTTTGAATACTTGTGTCAATAACTGTTGTTATATCCTGTTGATGCAGCTATGTACTTGATATATGCAGGATATCCAGAAAACTGATGGGGTAAAAGAAATCACTAATCCTTCTAGTATCATTGATATCAAATCAAGTTTGATTCAGCAAATCAGGGATAAGGTTTGTTCTGCTCTTTTAATTGAAAAAAAATCAGATATGTTACTCTTCATGAGCTTATACTGTTGCTACTTTACTGTGCAAAGCTTGCATAAAAGGAAATGTGGACCATATTTGGATCTGAGAGACCTCACTGACGTTTTAGTAAAATATATTGACGTAACCGATAAGTTGGTCCAAAAAGAAAAAAAATGGAATGCCTACCGTGAATCTGACTACCTGTGATTCAGAAAAGCTATCTGATATTCTGGCTCACAACACTGTTTTTTTTTTCTGACAAGTCTCACAACACTGTTTGGCTCATGCTAACCATGTCCACTTGTAGCTCGGAAGTCACGTTCCCATTTATTTTGTGAACTAAAAAAACATGAGTCTTAATGATCAGTTGATTCTTGAAATTAGAAAGCTCATTACCAGTTTTATAGCTTCTGGCTACAGCATAAACTTTCTGAATCTTTTATCCATTTGCCTAATGACCTATCACAGTCGGAGCAGCTGAAGCATAATGGACATGAAAGGTCAAAAGCAGTAGGCAGTGACATTAAAAGCTTGGATGAAAGGGAGGAGTTGCTTCAACAAATCCGGAGCAAGGTATCTTGAATAGTAGACTGCTTTACTTGCATAAGGACCCTGTGACTTGAGATTTCTGCGTTCTTGCCTGGCTGTCCGCCTGATAATGAAAGCAGGAGCCCTCCTCCTATAAGGCTTAACCAACCGGTCAATATGTTTTGTTATGCAGACCTTCAATTTAAGACGGACAAATGCATCTAAGACAGACACTTCATCACAATCAACGTCTAATTCCAACGTTGTAGCAATTTTGGAGAAGGCAAATGCTATCCGACAGGTTAGTACTGTGCTAATGTTTAATGTTAGTTTTTGCCTTTTTGGGGCTATTCTTTTGTTTCCTCCTGATTAGTTCCATGTTATCAGGCTGTGGCCAGTGAAGAGGGAGGTGATGATGATAACTGGAGTGATATATGACGACCTAACTGCAGATGTGTACGACACTCTTTTTCCGTATATTCAGCTGTTACAGATGAAGTGAGAAAATGTGAATAACATCCTTTTCTTCATTGTAATTAGATTTTGTAGGCTGCTTCTGTACCTTTTTTTAGTTCATATTAGCGTATTCTCTACCGTAGGCCTCTATGGATGTGGAAATGTTAGATCATTTCTACATGATGTAAATCTTTCTTTATTATTTATTTATGATAGTGAGAACAACTGATGAAAAATAAGCATACTAAGCCATCTTTTGTATCGTTGTATTGAAAAAAAATCTCTTTTGCAATGATAATAAGATGGAGCACATTGCTGCGAACGTCTGCCTTCGATTTTCATGCCCGCAACAAATACAACAATTCAGAAGCGAGAAGTATCGTTTGCATTACTCTGTCAACTCATGGTTCCGTGGAGCCCTTTTTATTCCACAGATTGATCTCACTCTCCCTCCGTCTCAAATTATATGTCGTTTTAATTTTTCTAAGTACATTAGTTTTTTATACATGCCTATATATACGCTCTAGATACATAATTTTTTGGAATAGAGGGAGTATTTCCTTATTATTACATTAGTTTGTTGCGTGGCGGATATTGCTGCAAAATGTTACAAAATCTGTTTGTTGGAGATCTGCTGGCTGTCCCTTTTGGTCCAATTTACCTAAATGTTCATCGAAATTCAAAAACCTTCCACAACTCTTCATGTACCCAAAGCGCCGGGTGGCAGGTGACTAAAACAGGAGCAAGAGAGAGGGCCAGTTTTGAAGGCACAAGATGATGCATCCAAAACTTGAAAGAAGCAGCAAATGCCCTTCACACGATCGAGCAACTGGGCGACAAAACACCCATCAAACGTTTGTATGGCACGTACTATGGGTTTAGCCTTGCCCCCCTTAGCCGTGTGACACCATATATAGGATGTCAGTGCAGGTCGTGCCGGAGAAGGTGTCCGTGGACGAACGGCTGGTGGACTACGAGACGCTCCTCGTCGCGCGATTCCTGGACATCCTCCAGGCTCCAGGGCCTGCACGGCGGCGAGTTCAGACAAGTGGTACGCACACGGCAACGATCTCCTGCATGTCTCTGTGCGATGTCGATGTCGAAGCGATGTCGACGGCGGAGGGGCTGGTGAAGCTGAACCCGAGCAGCGAGTACGACCCCGGGCTGGAGGACACGCTCATCCACACCATGAAGGGCATCGCTGCCGGCATGCAGAACGCTGGCTGACAGCCCAGCTGCGGCGCCCGTTCCTGTAGGAGTGTGTGAATGTTCAAGAGAGCTGCTATTTGCAAGCTTTTCGGAATGAAAAGGATGGTTCAAATGTGAAACCAAGTGGTGAAGCACCTTGCTTGAATTGTATGATGAGTGATTGGCATATGTTGCTTTTCTCTCTCTCTCTAGAAAACAATTAGAGTCACACACTCATATACATACATGCATAAGTCACTATATGCGTAAAGGGAAAAAAAAATACAAGCATGCATACTGAATCGAGAACCAAGAGCATGTAACCAGACTAACTAAACTCTCAGTTCACAACAAGTGTTTTAATGCACGTAGTTAACTTTATTTGAAGGTAGTATGGAGGATAATAAATGTTTGATTTTTTTATTTGCTATTTTTACATTAATGGCGACTTGCTATGTCTTAGTAATTGGTGTACCCCTTGTATTTGCTTCTTGGCCAAATACTCAAAATGTATTTTTTTTTATCATTTCGGATGGGATCAATCTCTGTTTTAGTTGTTCTAATTCTCATTTCTTGGTAGAAACATAAAATCTTTCATGATAAATTGCTGAACCGCCTATGCTTAAATCACTGCCATAAAATCCACCACGATCAAGTGTGATGACCATTTTATTCATTATGAGCTCTACTTTTTTAGCACCACGCAAACTGAAATCCTTGACTGAGGTCAGCATACCAATGCTTATGCTCTATTGGTTTCAGATATGAATTTTATTCAAAAAGATTTAGGTCCCTCTTGATTTTAGAATCAGTCTGAAGCTAGGTTTGCTCAGATTTTTGGATTCCATAATTTATAGCACTTGGATTGTAGAAGTTGTGATAAAATCTAAAATGTTCGGATCCCTAACTAGATTTTGAAAGCTGGATTCTAAAATTAAGAGTGATCCAAACAGGATCTTAGCTAGGGATTTTGAAAAATGACTTTATAGATTATGTGGATTTTGGAAGCTGAGGCTCCAAAAGCCAACATCCCACGCTGAAGTTTGTTTGGCAGCCATAGATTAAAGCTACAATCCACAATCTATGGTCCTATTTGGATCCAGGGCCTAAAAATTAGCCCTCCCCTTTTAGCCTCCTTTTAGCTCCAAAAGATCCAAACGGGTGGGGCTATTTGGGGCCAAAGTAAATCAGCCTCTCCAATAGTTGCTTATTGGGGCTATTTCTGCGTGGGCCCCATTGAAAAGTCACTTTCCCCTCACCTCTCATGCATGGGAAGTAGAGCCAATAATTGAAATATATGCTTTAGTCCTCATTATGGATCCAAACATATTTAAGAGCTAAATTTTAGAGGGCTAATTTAAGAGCTAAACTTTAATCCTCAAATTAGCCCAGGGACTAAAGATCCAAACATGACCTATATCTATATAACTGAAATAATCCGAAGCAACTTTTAGCCTTAAGAGCAAGTTTTATGGGTACGCCCGCTCGCCGACTGCAAGAAATACCACGTCATCCAAATATCAAGTACTAGTGGTGGATCCTACCAATATTTAAATGCTCAGTTACAACGTGTAAATATTGGAGTGGTGGAGTAACTGCCACATTACATCTCGTCCGCTTTTTACCGCATTTTCTTCTCTCTCTTGCTTTCTCTGTCTCCCATGTCGGATTCAGCCCGCTCGTCGCGGCCAATAATACCTGTTCTAAATGGAGGGAGAGGGCCTTTTTTTTTTCCGATGATAACCAAAACGAAGAGGCACCGGAGTGGCGGAATCATCAACCACGAGGAACTTTTCGAAAAGAGGAAAAGCACTGGGGACACATCTGTAATTGTGCTTTCCTTCGCGCGACCAAAGCAAACCCAAAATCCCAAAGATCCAGAAGCTTCTAGTCCACCGAGAAACCCACGCTGCTCTTGTGCCCTCTCGACCCCTGAAGCCAAAGACCAACACCTCGCCTCGGCCTCCGGCCATGTCGCTCTCGTCGGCGCGCCAGCGCCGGGCCACGGCGGCGTCGCCGCTAACCGACGACGGGTACGCCAAGGACGCCAAGGACCGGAAGCGTCGCCCCGGCGGCGGCGACGGGGACGGCGAGGACGGGGGTATCAAGTGGTTCCTCCCGTTTCTGGCGCTCGGGCTCCTCCGCCACATGAGCGCGTCCTCCAACCTGATCCACGACTGCGACGAGGTTTTCAACTACTGGGAGCCCCTCCACTTCCTCCTCTACCGCTCCGGCTTCCAGACCTGGGAGTACAGGTAGCCTCTCCGACCCCACCCCCTAAACCCTACCTCTATCGGTCATTCCTGCTGCTTGATGCTCCGGAACGGATTGGCAGGGGATGGTAGTGTACTGACCTGTTCTAATTGGAGAGGATTTTGGGGAACTTTTGGCAAATGGCAAGTAGCCTTGATTGGTTTGAAGGGGATGTGAAGATCTACAGAGTCATTAGTAATGTTTACTGGGAGTATGCCGTAGTCTAAGCTGTACGACTCGTAGATTAGTGGAACGATTTGAATGTTTAAGGAATTCAGGGGAATGAATGTACTATTCTTCGTTTTGTGGGATTGGTGAAGCAGTGGGAAGTGTCCTCATTCTCTAATGCTGGTGTTTGAATGATTCGGAGATTTACTAGTGATGATGGTGAGGTTTGGGGCTGACTAAGTTTGCAGCTCCACCATTCTTAAAGAATGTCATTATGCTGTGAGTATTGTTTTATATTCTGTTTCAGAAATAAGGCCGCAAACTATTTACATTGAAAGTAAGCTGTCTGTTTGCCTAGGCTCGGCCATCCTATGCCGCATTTGATTGCAACTTACCTAATCGGCCTGCCAGCTGCCTTTTAAAGAACTGACTGTCAGTGCAACTGCAGGCTTCAATTTTGATTTGAGCTACCATAAATTTTGTCATCCTATTATGTATGAAAATTTTATTTAAAATGATGACATTCTATTCTGTAATTTCCTTTTTGTTTGAAGTTGAGGTGCTCCGCATCCCGTGGAGATTCTGCTGGGAACTATGTTTATGACATTCGGTTACATTTCTGGGCGTGGGGACATCTGTTTCAATTTGCAGTAGTATGATTGGAGAAATGATACAACTATATAAGATAGCTTCGTGTCTTTTGTAACTGTTGCTGAAACTGTTTTTCAAATTAATAAGTATGATTTTTTCCACATCGTAGGACTAAACGCTTAATCCTGTACCTAAACTACCTTTTATTGAGTGTTGGTCTAGACATTTACTTCTACATCACTTCAGCTTGCAATATTGCTATAGTAGCATTTCAGTTTGATGTTATCATAGCATCCTGGAATTCCCCATCTGCACTTGTATGGAAACCAGACACATTAACATATAGTTTGACTGCAATGATTTTTCTGTATTGTGTTCTGCATGGCATAGGAAGTTAATATTTTGAAGGACTTATTTTGACTTTCTGCATTTTTTATTGCAGTTCCGTCTTTGCTCTTAGATCGTATTTATACCTTTTCATTCATGCTCTTGTCGCTGGTCCTGCATCATTGATCTTTGGTGAGCATAAGGTATGCAATCTTTTACTCTTTTGTTTTCTTCACATCCTTATATTTGCTGGTTGATCCACTACTCCACTGTCAGTTACTGATTACATTTCACCTATTTTTATTGTGGTTGTAAAGATCCGTGTGTTCTACTCAGTGAGAATCTTTCTTGGTCTTATTTCAACTATAACCGAAACTGTTCTGGTGGTTGCTCTTTCAAGAAGATATGGAAAAAGACTCTCTTGTTATGTTCTTGCAATGCTATGCTTATCCAGTGGTTGCTTCTTTGCCAGTACCAGTATGTTTCTGTTCTTATTTAGAAATTATATTGCAGATGTCTGATTACTCCACTAAAGTGCTAGCTTACCTCATATCTATATCTATACCCTGTTTCAGGTTTCCTGCCAAGTTCATTCTCCATGTATGCTGTAACACTTTCATCTGCACTCTTCCTTCTTGAGAAATATGCTGCTGCCGTCTCAGTTGCAGCTGCTGGAGTGATCCTTGGTTGGCCTTTCTCAATTTTGGTATTCCTTCCTGTTACTGTTTACTCATTAATTAGAGGACCTTTTGGAAGGGTATTTTTATCTGGATTCCTGACTTCAGTGAGCCTTCTTGTAAGTAAAATCCCTCATAATTTCACTATTGTACAGTATGTACAAGTTTGATCTAATCATGATAAGTTTTGCTAGGTTCTTTCATTTCTTGCTGATTATCACTGCTATGGTCGATTGACATTCTCGGTGTTCAATCTTCTGAAATATAATGTTCTTGGTGGTGGTGAAAGTCACTTGTATGGAACCGAGGGCCCTTCATTCTACTTCAGAAATGGATTCAATAATTTCAATTTTGCCTTCATCCTTGCTCTTCTGCTCTTGGTGGTTGTACCATTTGCAAGAAAGAAATATGCTCCAGATCTACTGATAGTTGTCTCTCCTGTTTATATCTGGTTGGCTTTCATGACTTTGCAGGCACACAAAGAAGAAAGGTAAGCATGATTTTTGCAATTCAGGCTTCAGTTGAAGACTTGGACATGCAATATAATATAAAATAAGTTTTTTTTTTCTTTGAAACAATATATCTCTGCATGAAGATTGTTCAGAGGCTAGAAATGCTAATTATGTTTGCCTTTGAACTTAGCTGGAGTACTTGCATCTATTTGATTTTATCTAGCTGGAGTACTTGCATCTATTTGACATATTCTCTCTGTTCTCCCTTAGACTCCATTGTTTCGCTACAGTAACCACTTCAATTTTTCTGAGATTAGATTAGACTTAAAAGTCAGATATGCTGGCCCGAATTT
Source organism: Panicum miliaceum (assembly GCA_032594955.1). NCBI lineage: Eukaryota > Viridiplantae > Streptophyta > Magnoliopsida > Poales > Poaceae > Panicum > Panicum miliaceum. Next base: position 1,895,822 of record CM064060.1, on the reverse strand, counting down.
TTTTAACCTGCATCTTGTAAGTTGCTGAGGTGTTTAGCTTGTTTTGCTGTTGGAAATTTTCACATTTAAAATGAATTCACAAAAACTCTCATAGGATAGTCTTGAAATCCACTTAAATTTGACTAAAACCAAATTTTGTTATTTTACACTCAGCCAAATCAGCCTTGTATATGCCTTCTAAGTTGCAATCAATCTGTCTAGTTATTGCTACTAACAAATGTTAAAGTGCAACAGCCAGGTTTTCTATATATATTCACCATTCTTTTGGTGTATTAAATTTGTAGTGTTGGGTATGAAAAGAATGAAACAACTAGCTACTGGAGAATCTTTCTTTATAATCTCCCAGTCTTTTAAATGCTAATATGCAGACGAAACAAATCATATTGAAACTAACTGGCCTTTTCCTATCTGTTTGTGCAGGTTTCTCTATCCAATATATACATTGATATGTGTGGCAGCTGCAGCTGTTATTGACAGCTTTCCTGATTTTTTCCATGACAAATATTCATCTGATCAGTCTATCTTTGAAAAGGTTAGCTTGGAAAGTTGAATGATATTTACACTTTCTTCTTTATTAACTGGTAATGGTTGTAAAGTCGTTTCATGATGCTTGTGACAGATAGCCAAGGGTCTGCGGCCTTTGATCCTTGGTCTTATTTTGTGTGCCTCCCACAGCCGAACATTTTCCATGTTGAATGGATACGGTGCTCCCCTGCAGATCTATCAGCATTTAGAATATCATGAAGATTCTGGGCCTGGTAAGATTCCACAATCTTTACACCTTTCAATATGATTTATTTTGTGCTTGCTTTGTATGCTTTAGTATAACGCATTAGGCGCCTATGACGCTAGACATGCCAGAGAGGGTATTGTGTGTCGAGGCTTCTATTTTGCTTCTTGTAAAGGTACTGATACGAAGGAAGAGGCAAATCTGACTTAACAGATAGCATCCTATTCTCAAAATGCGAGATTCTTAGAGGAATTGTTTTAGCTAAATTACAGTGCCTGTTTGTTCGCAGGGTCTATTCTCTGTGTTGGGAGTGAGTGGCATCGCTATCCATCATCGTTCTTCATACCCTCCTATATCAGTGAAGTTAGGTGGATAGATGATGGCTTCCGTGGGCTGCTTCCATTTCCCTTCAATGAGACCCTGGGTGGCACCACCGCTGCTCCGGCTTACTTCAACAGCAAGAATAAGGCCTCTGAGGAGCAATATGTATTTTCCTTTCTCTCTGAAGTTTCACAAGGCAATTGTCTTCTAATAGCGCACTGAGTGCAATCTTTTTGATTTTGGATGCAGCTTAAAGACATCGGAGCATGTACCTTACTAGTGGAGCTTGATCTAAGGAGACCTTATCCCTCACGTGGAAATGACCTGACAACATGGGAGGTAAATCCACACACGCAATGTCCATACTAGTTCATTAAACCAAGCTTATTTTCACTGCCTGACAACTGTTTCTGAACTCAAGGCATTGGCGGCACTACCGTTCCTAGACAGAGAGCTTTCCCCTGCACTATACCGATCGTTCTTTGTACCATACCGATGGCAACAAAACAATGTTTTCGGCCTATACAAGTTGCTGAGGAGGTTGCGTACTGACCAACACTAGTCAAGAGTTTAGTCTGGAGGAATCAAGTTAGATGGAGAGCTAAACCATGCTTTCCTTTATCAAACTTTTGATTAGCAAATTTTGGCTACCATTAATGTATCTGGTCCAAATGGTTTGCTAGTCTCATGCTGGATCGTTTTTGTGTAACTTAATTAGTCCCTAATCTGTGTGAGGATGTGTGTTTTATGCTCGAGGAGAGCCAACCCCTGCATTATGTCGCCTGCAAAATGCTCTGTAACCAACTTGGACTCGTTTATATGTTGTGGAATCTTAGCCAATGACAGACTGATGAACTAGTGATTGACCCATGACATCTCAAAATCACTACACATTAGTAGAGTTTATTCCATTCGAAATCATACTGGTTACCAAATGAGTTTTGAAATTTTTTGAGCAACTTGGACTACCAGGATCTTTTCAAATGTTCTGTATTTGAAATATAGAATCCTACTATTGCATGTATAGATATTCGTGCGGCCAATTTTGAATGTAGACTATTGATAAGTTGTGTTACGATCCATGCGTGATCAAAACCAACAACTGCCCTTGGTAATGGCAGTAACGGAACGCATGAGATGCCTTTTCAGTACTCGGTAGCGTCCCTTCGCTGTGTACAATTTTTTGATGAGACTAATACAACGAATCATTCTAGTACTTTTGTCTTTCGTTCCATTATAATCACAGGGTGTTCGTCAACCGCACGCTGCAACCGTCTCCCGCGCGCCATCTTGGAGACTAAGTTGGCAACTTCCCTTTGCTTCTTCCTCCGATCGCGCAACGCAAACACACAGGCCGCAGCCATGGGCCGCGCCTCCGCCGACTTCTCCACGTCCGGCCACGGGACGCCTGCCCGTCGCCAGCGACGCGGCGTCCGTCTCCGACCCCATCGCCGCCGCTCACCAACTCCCACCTCCATTGACGCAACAAGCCAAGAACTCGCCCGTTCGTTCTCCGCGGCTTCAGTCTCGCGGCAACCGTCTCTCCCCTACCCGGACGACGCCCCGGGCTCCTACTTCGCGGTCGCGCCTCTACCCGTCTTCCGCGGCGACCCCGGCGAGTGCCCCGACGCCCATCTCGCGCGCTTCGACCGCGTCTGCCGCGCCAACATCTTCCCGGCCGCGACACCGGCGGCCGCCGCCCGCATCTTCGCGGCGTCGCTCGACGACGACGCCGCGCTGTGGTACGACCTCACGACCTCGGGCGGCGACGAGTCCCCGCCGTGGCACGCCGTCCGCGCCGCCTTCCTCGACTTCTTCCGCCCGCCGGACGCCGCCGACCGCGCGCGCGCGGAGCTCGCGTCGCTGAGGCAGGGGCCCGGCGAGACCGTCAACCGGTACCACCTCCGCATGCAGGGGGTCCTCGGTGCTCGGACCTCGGCGCCGACGTCCCCAACGACGCGCTCCTGAAGGCCGCCTTCGTCGACGGCCTCCGCGCCGAGTTCCAGGACTGGGTGGTGCCGTAGCAGCTGGAGACGCTGGAGGACGCGGTGGCGCTGGCCCTGAGCCTGGAGCGCGCCGAGAGCGTGCGCGAGGCGCGGCGCGTGGCGAAGGCGGCCTGCTGCGCCGTAGTGGCGCGGTGCTCGTTCTGCGACGCGGAAGGGCACGAGGAGGCGCAGTGCGAGGTGCGGTTGCGGATGAAGAAGCTCTGGCGGAGCGGCGGCAGCAGCGGGAGGGGAGGCGGCGCCGTGGCGGCGAAGGACGGGGGGCGGGCGGAGGAGGAGGGGGGCGGGAGCATGGCGCTGGCGCAGCTCGCGAGCGCGGTGAGCACGCGGTCTACGCAGTGCCAGTGCCGGAAGCACCAGTGCGGGAAGAAGACGGTGGCCCCGAGCGAGGTCGCCGGAGGCGGCGACGTGGACGGTGTGGTTTGGGACGATTGACTCAACCAATGACATAGATCATAGATAGTGAGGCCCCGATCATATGAAATGGAATACTAGGAGACTTCTTGATGACATAACATAAGATCTTATGACTTCTTAATGATCATAAGATCTTGTTACTACTAGCATCCAATAGAAGTATTTCGAGATCAAGTATTGCATTTCGTCGAACACCCGCTCCACCTTCTACGGCACCCGCGGCGTTCAGGCTCCCCCACGCCGTGTTCTCGCGGCCGCCGTTCTCTGCCCCGTTCTATTGAGTGCCGCCGGGCAGTACGCCTCGCCGCAAGGACACATCATCGGAATTAGGAACGAGTGTCCGCCTGCCTTCCGCCGGCGGTCCTCGGCTCGCAAGAGGCCCGCTCAGCGCGTCATCGGGGGAGGCAGATCCTCTGGCCGGAACCTGGAACGGGAGCACGGGAGGCGAGCGAGGAAGAAGAACAAGGGGTCTCCTTATGTAATTTTCAGGCCAATCTCGGCCGCACAAGTCCGATCTAACGGTTGGTAGGGGTCCTGGGGGTGGACGGTATTTCATTTACCGTCCACCCCAGGGACGTTGGCTCGGCGGACAGCAGCCGCGTCCCGGCCGTTCCTCGCGCGCTCGGCTCACCTTCCGCGTACTGGTGGCCTCCTGAGGCTCTAGTATCGCCCCCAGATGAACGGAACCGGCGCGGCGAAGGCCCTCCCCGGCGGCTGGCAGTGCTCACCGCCCCGAGTGGTTCCGAGACACGCGCGCCTGCTTTGCGTCGCTGCAAGCTCTGGTCAGCCCCCAGATGCTGTGTTGGCCGTGCGCGGCTGCGAGACCCCGGGGCCGTGTTCTCCAACAGGCTGTGAATTCTGACTCTCGACCGAGGTGGCGGCGGCACGGATCTCTCCGCATGCTCGTGCCAATTTCCGCTGTCCTAGGTCCTGACCAGGGCCAGACTTGTCATGTTCGTGCTTGTTCCGAGCTTCAGCAGCATCGGGTCTAATGGCTACAGTGCGCTCGTGGCTCCCGCGAATCAGGATCAAGCAAGTTTTTGGTTTATTGTTTGCCTGCACTTGGGATTGCAGAATCCTCATGTTCATCGAGTAAACGTTTATAGCTAACTCGAGTGATTTGGAGGATTCCATCACTCAGGTGATTTGGGTCTTTATTACACCCAAAAATAGTAACAGAAAATTTTGAGTGAAACAAAAGTCTTGGTCACCTGAATTTTTTAACCATCAGATGAAGAATGGACGGACAAATAAAAGACATCTTGCTAAATAACATATTAGTTAACCAGTAAACACATAGAAAAAAGAAAAGTTAAGGCCAAACTTGCTGACCTTTTTAATTTGAAAAAAAATTGAAATAAATTGTACGGAATATAAAAAGACAAAAAGAAAAATAAAGAATTTTCAAAAATACAAAAATATTTCTATGAATTACAAATCTAGAAAACTTTTGTGGAGCAGGAATCCCCAAAAATGACAAGGGATGAAAATCAAAGAATTTAAAATATTCAGAATACAAAATATTTCTATAGTTGACAAATATCAAAATAGCTTATGTGCCTAAAATCCCCCAAAAAGACAACAGTTCAAAAGTACAGTTCAAATGAACAGAAATTACAACCAAAATGGAGCAGAAAATAATACACAAATAGACTGTAAAAATATATTTTATTACACAAAATTACATTCAGACATGTAGGTGGTTATTGCCTGTACATAAATGACCGATTAAAAAGAAATAAAGATAGTAACTGGACAATTACCAAGGGAAAAAGACGAACAAAAAAATAAAGCCTAGAACCAGGAAGCCCAGACCAAGAAACAAGGCCCATGAAAAGAACCGTGGGACTTTAGGGGTAAAAATGGAAAGAAGAGATAAGAAACCTTGGACAAATTGATGACCCTATTGGCAGATCCAAAAAGGCAAACATGAACTTACCTTTTGCCCAAGCAAAAGAACACGATCCCAAATCCACTTCAGCTTCGCCATCTTTAGATCCGATGGAAGAATCGAAGAAAAACTCAGGCAACACGCAGGGGAGAAGCTGCACGCACAGGAAGAAAGGATCTGAATCAACTAAGACATACAAATCACAGGTAAAACATATTTACAAAATTGTCATAAGATTCGATCAAGTAGAACAGAACTGATTAGGGGGATGAGATATTCAGTCAAATCTACGAATGAAGCAGGTGCAGAAAGCTAATCTCACCTATTATAAGTTGCAGTTGCAGGCACTAAATTATATTGAAAAAGAAACAGCAAGAGAAATTAGAGATACAGAAATAATAACAACCATGGGACAAGCACAACAACAGGAGTTCAGGTAATAATAGGGCAAATAAAGTATATTACTCTTGTTGTTTGTCTTATTCTAATTTACTTTGAATTAATAGACTTATTACAAATTCATACACTTGTTCTAATTTGGATCTGTCTATAGCTAACTCGATTGATTTGGAGCATTCAATCACTTATTATAATACATGACTTACTTGAAAAGCAGGGAACAAAACATGGAAGAGGAGTTCAAGAATCAACAGAAACAGAGGTTGATAATATGACTGAGGAACATCCAAGAAACAACTGGATGGAAGACCAAAATAGATCATACAATGCTACAAAGGTAATCCTTTACTAAAAGAAAACTAACAGTATGAACTATAAATTTTATGAAAACATGTAAATCGCATGAGTCAACTCAGGAATCACAAATAAATATGGGACAACTACAAGGCTGGAACAATTCATGGTTCAATGAACTACGTGATATACAACAACTTAGCAGTGTAGAAAAGGTGAAAAGCTACAATCAGATAAAAGAACTGACAAAAGACAAAGAAATATTGAAATACAAACGAGGTACTGACAAAAAAAATATAAATAGGGATTTTACACAGAGTTACTTATGGATCAAATCAGGAGCTCTCAAGAAGAACAATGAGGCAGATATATGATCAGGTACTATTTACATCTCAACTCTACATATTTTACAGTAACAAATAACTAAAATAACATAGAAAAGATGGATGTAATAATTAAAGTAAACTGTTGTAATAGAGATAAGACCAACAACAATGATGGAAATGGTAACTGGGAACTACAACTTTGAGGTACGCATATAAAAGATATTTAAGGATTAGAAGAAAACAAATAAAAGGAAAAAAACTTACATAAAGTCTTCTGCAGGATATACATGAAGCCAATCTGAGCAACATTGAGCAGGAAGCTTTGGCAGGCATCAATCTACAAAATATGGAGACACATAGACAACTAAACCAGGTATTCACTATTCACAAATTATATCTGAATTCACTACAGAAAATTAGAAATACTGAAGAAACCACAAATTATGAACAAACAGCAAAACATGGAAAATCTTCCATCAGCATATGAAGACTCAACTCCTACAAATGATGCAGTGACATATGATGTGGTAAGTTTAAAAACATAAAAACATGAAAAATTATTGAAAAGAAAAAAGATGCTAAAGCAAATATGTGAGTTAAATATGCAGGTTGAAGAAGATCCAGAAGAAATAGAAGAAGAAAGTGGAGTCAGCATGGAAGATGGAATTTGTCAACAACACATATTCAGCACATTGCAATTAGATGAGGTAACAAAAAAGAGTATATAAAGATAGAAATAGAAACAGACTTCAATGAACTAACAGTTAAATTTAATATTTTATTTTTCAGGTTGCAAGAGATGGAACAAACAACAATGGAGAAACAGCAACAACAGGAATAAACAATGCAGATAATAATGAAAAAGAAGAAGAGAGATATGGAAGTCAGGTACTTACAGAGGAAGAAGTAGAAGAATTCCTTCGGAACGAGATACAACAAGCATCTTCAGGAAACAACGCAGATATTGACAGCAAATACACACCACAACTAGGAATGGAATTTAAAGATAGGGACAATGCTCACCGTTTCTTTTCATTCTATGGATTCCTTGCTGGTTTCGAGGTTGTTGTTGCGCATGTGGCTAGAACAACAAACAGGAACAGGAACAATGAGATATACAAACAGGAAATGAAGTGCCATAGATATGAGAAGCAAACAAAAAACCCAGAAAGCATGGAACAAGAAGACACATTACTAATCGAAGGCACAAATGAAGAGAAGATGAAAATAAAGACAAATGTAAAGATAAAAACAGATTGCAAATGTGTTATGGTGCTAAGAGAATAAATAGGAATATGGAAAGTTGTGAGGCTGGATTTGGAGTACAACCATGAACTTAGCCCTCAAAACAGAAATCAACTTTTCAGTGGCAAGAAGTACATGACAGATATGGAGAAGGGAATTGTACGGACTTTAAATGACAACAACATACTGACAAGGAAAATGACAACAATCCTTTCTTACCTTAGAGGTGGACTAACAACACTTCCATACAAAACAAAAGATGTATAGAATATGAGGACAAAAATTAACAGGGAAGTTACTGAAAATGATATGGCCCAAGCAATGGAATATTTCAAAAAGAGAAAGGTAGAGGACCCAACATTTTATTACAGATTTCAAGTAGATAATGAGATGAAAGTTAGAAACATTTTCTGGAGAGAAGGAATTTCATTGAAGTGGTATGCGGAATATGGTTAGTGTGTTAGCTTTGACACAACTTACATGACAAACAGGTACAACCTTCCGTTTACACCGTTTGTTGGGATAACAGGACATGCCCACACTTCCTTGTTTGGCTGTGCCTTCTTGTCAGATGAAACAACAGAAACTTTCGATTGGAAGAGACATTCATTGACTCCATGGGAGGGAAACATCCAAAGACGATAACTACAGATCAGGATAAGGCTATTAAATCAGCTATAGAGCAGGTGCTGCCAAACACAAAGCACAAAAATTGCTTTTTCCCCATCAAATCAAAGTGTTACAACAAAAATCTGAAGTGCTTTGCAGTTAACAAAGGATTACCAGAAAGATTGGAAGACACAATCAACTTCTCGGTGACAGAGGAAGAATTCGAATATCTATGGCAGAATATGATATCAGATTACAAGCTTGAGAACAACAAATACTTCAATAAAATGTGGAACATGAGAATGAGATTCATACCCGTGTACTTCAAAAATGATTTTTTTCCATTCATTCAAAGCACAGGAAGAAGTGAAGGGACAAATTCTAGATTCAAGGACAATGTTGGACCTACATATAGCATTGTAAACTTCTTGAGGGAATATCAGAGAATAATTGACACTATCAGAAACAAAGAGGAGATAGAAGACAATCAAAGTAAACAAAAGGAACCAAAAGAACTACAATATGAATATATTATTGAACAACAAGCAATAGATCTATACAACAGGAACATATACCTTAAGTTTGTGAAGCAACTAAGACAAACAAAGAATTTCAAATACAAGGAAACAGAGAAAGGGAAAAGCTTTGAAGTGTGGTACAAAACAAATTAGATAAAAAAATAGGAAAGGATTAGGAAGTATATAGTTATGACAGACCTCAATGAAGGTTATGAAGAGTTTAGTCGTATTTGCGGCAAATTCAACAAAGATGGCATCCTCTATGCGCATATACTAAAAGTCATAATAGAAGAAGAGATTAGTAAAATACCAGAAAAGTATTTCATTGATAGGTGGAGGAAGAAAGAAAAGAAGTTTCATATGACAGTAAGAGAGGAAAGCAACATTACACATGAGCTACTAAGGTTCAACATGTTATCAAGAAAAGCTGCAATATTGACTTCAAAACGAGCAAAAAAGGAAACATCAACAAATTACCTTGATGATAAATTTGAAAGGATTGATAAACAACTTGATATACTGCTGGCCCAATCAGAAACAATATCATCATCTGTTATTGAAGATGGAGAAAACAACAATGTAGATACAGCAAGCTCAACACTGCCAGAAGAAATAGTTGTGCTACAGGATCCTAAAAGAATCAAACAAAAGGGCTAACCAAAAAATCCAACAAGGCTGAAGCCAATGGTGGAACAAATGAGAGCAAAAATGTCAAAGGGAGAAGCAAGAAAGAACAAGAAGAAAAGGCCAAACAACGCATGTAAGCATCGCAAAACAAACAAATGGTATTCATATTACATTCGCACTAAATAAAACAGGTATAACAAAAAAGATAATTTAAATTCATGCGGGATCAATGACGAAAAGTAAGAAAAAGATGAAGAAAACAGGACAGAACCAAGGAGAATCAAGTTAGATAATGAAGAGGAGGACAACAAAAGAAATGAAGAAGAAAGATGAAGAGCAAGAAGAAATATCAGAAGCATTATGTAGCAGAAATATAGAAATATAGTATGTGAAGTAGGTCATGAACCAGGAAAATATAACTCAGTACCAAGAGTACACAATATGAATTATTCCTATTACAATTTCTAGACAATGGTAAATAAATTGTTAAAGATAGAGACACTAATCACAAATGGTAAGCTTGGGGGAAGATAACAAAATTGATCCTGCACAACTAATCTTCTTGAAAAGCTTGACAACTAGTCTTCCTGCATATAACAAACAAGCATAAAACAGTCAAAATTTGATATATATATATATATATATATATAATGATAACAACATATTTTGATAAAATAAAACATTAAGAATAATACCTCAAATTTGCATTCGGAGACCGATGTTTCATTTCAGAATTTTTTGGCTGGAAGACCAAATCATTGGCTATTTTGATCCTTATATTTGGAATGTCTTCATGATTGAAAACGGTAGTAAGAACAGATCTTGATGAAATCCAATGCTCGAAGAACATCATTGTATAGATGCAAGAATCATTACTACAAAAAGAGAAAAGTTTAAAAAAGACTAAATTCAGAAAAATTAGGAGAAAATGACCGCTACTTAATAACAGTAAAAGAAACTAAATCAAACCGTAACTATAAAACAGAATTAGTACTAACCAATTTTTAAGGGGTTGCTGAGGAACTACAAGATATATAAATTCAAACTCATCAAAATCCATTTCAATCCCAATATAGTTGTTCCAATGATGCTCAAAGGAACCTCTCTGGGGAAAAAATAGAACCAGTAAATTGAAAACTAGAAACATTGCAAAATTACACTTATTTGTAAAAATCAAAATGAAACATTGCAATAGTAAATTGAAGAAGAAATTCTAACCATTCTTTCACGAACAAATTCCTGATATTCATGATCCTTATGATAATATGAATCCAAAATTACATATTTCCTATCCTTAATATCCACCACAAAAACAGACCAATGCAGCTCATGCAAAGTTGGAAAGAACAACTATATATTAAACAAATAGACAAAATATAAGTAAATTAATAAAAAGGGAGAAAAAATGTCAAAATAAATCACAAAAAAGTAAACTCACCAAATTAGAATGATTGAGTGGTCGAACCTTTGATGATCTCCGAAAAGCATAAGAAAGAACATCTTGATAGATTCTTCAAAATCTTTGAGCATATTTTCCTAAACGAAAATATTAATTAATCAGGAAATTAAAAAAATAAATAAAAGAGAAGAATATATGATAATACCAAAGCAATAACATTCATTCTATGAGAGCACAGAAACTACACACCAAAAATCTCAAGTAACCTAATGACAGTCAACTTAGGAAGAAATTATATAGAATATTATACTGTAAAAATAATTAGTTTCTATTGTAAGTAAGAAGCATGGTCTGAATAAGAACAGGATTAGAACATAATGAGTAGTTACACTTCACATAGAGGTCGAGCAGCATACGATAGCTAAAACTGATTGATATCAAACAAATAGACCTCAAATCCATTGACAGAAATTAACCCTCAAAAGTATAAGAGATTAAAAACTACCAAAATTAAGTATCCCTCACATACGGAATTATGAAAAAATAGGAACTAAACCTAATATAATAATAATTTGCAGCCAAAAACAGGAACATGAACATCATGGATAAAAAAAATAAATTGCAGAAATTAGCTAAGCATTCAAACCAATTCACAAACATCCAGAAACAAATATAATACACATCACTACAGTAAAACTATGCATCTTTACATAATCATCAAAAAATAATGATATAACACACCATCTCTAGACCAATTTACGGAAACCTACAATATTGTATAGATCATAGAAATGTTAAAAAAGGAAAACAAGTGGCTAGAATTCAAGGTCAAAAATAATTGATGGAGAAGAATTAATACATAGCAATATGAGATTAAAAGAAAACTTACAGCAATGTTGGAGAAGAAATAATGCATTTTTGAAACATCAGGATGACCAGTACGGCTTTGAAATAATGAATAACAGAATACAAATTCGATTCGAATCGTCCGTTTCTCGCGATCACTGAGAATGCTTGACCCTTTTACCACATAGAGTAAGAAGTGGAACAATGATGATGATAAATTTTGTTGGATGCAAATTAATTGTTCCACCATGTGTGATGTTGGATAGTTGCTCACTTAGAATGGTTAATTGAAATAGAATTTTGAAGCTAAAACTTGAAAGTAAGGACTCACTCTTAGTTGCTTTTTGGCAAAATAAATCCCTCAAGCCAAAAGTCTTGCATGTCTAGGAGTCGGCTAAGTGTATACCAATACTCGGGCAAGCCTTGCTGGGTATTAGTATACTCAGCCTTGCTTGTGGGTTTCTTTTCAGGTGAGACTTGAGGAAATGATGTCATGTACGGGCTTCATCATGACATTATGTATCGTCGCTAGTTATCGTTTATTTTTGGTTGCACTTAAACTCTGCAGTACTTTCTGAATTCAAACTCGGTTTGTAATAAATTCATGTCAGACTGTGTGATGTAAAATTTGTGGAATGTTGTAATCTCTAGACTCACCTTCGTGTGGGTTTGATGTACATGTTGTTTCGATCGAAGTTCTAGTGGTTGCATCGGGATTTTACCCGACGGACTGTCCAGTTGCTCCATTTGAAGTGTGAATTAGCTCTAATTACTCTAGTGATGATGGTTAACGTATTTGAGCCGGATTAATTCGGGCGGTTCTGCCACGCTTGCCGCTGCCCTTATCGAGACGAGATGCAGCGCCGAGCCGACCGCGCTGACGATCAGCGGCAGCAACCTGACTACCAGCGGGCGCGCCCATGCCGCCGCCGCCGCGGACAGGAATGAACTCCAGGCTCAACCCAATGCCTCCAAAAAACATCAGGAAGGACGAAATGTCGAGCACGGTGATTGTGCAGATTTCCAGCGTATCCATGGCTCACGATTGGCAGTGCGTGGCGATTAGAGGAGTTTGTTGTTCTGCAGTTCCCGTTAAGCATGCCGTGCTTTATACTGCTCTGCTCGCGCCATCCAGTACGTGCATCAGATATTCAGGTTCCTTCGGCGCGGCGAGCCGGCAGTTAGGTTTGGAGATTTGGCAAGGAGATATGGATTCCTCACGTGTAACATCAAAGCGATCCTGAACGTGCAACGTCAAAGCAAATTTTCAGATGCGATGGAGCAAACCTTTAAAGAGCAGCAGAGCAGGGGCGGATCCCGGGGGGGCGCCCCCCCCCCCCCCCCCCCCCCCCCCCAAACTCCATGGAAAGAAGAGGAAAGGAGGAGGGAGAAGAAGAGGAAAGGGGGGCTGGAGGAGGGAGAAGGGATATGAGCCAGGGGGGCAGGGCTGGCCCCCAATACTGCCGTAGCACCATTAGTTCCCCCTAATAAAATGCCTATTCACCAATATTAGCTGCTAATTGGCCCCCCTCAAAGTCAGCCCAACCCATATCCAAATCCTGGCTCCGCCCCTGATATGAGCCCTCCAAGGCACAAATTCTGGATCCGCCACTTTGTCGCACATGTACATTCAAGCATCAACATGAATTGGTGCGGAGGGCGGAAGAAACACTCGGGTGCTCTTTAGGTTTTCTCTTCGTTGTGCGCTTCTTTCTCACTTGGAGAAGCGGCAGAAACCCACGCAGAATTTCTGCACACATTGCCATTTGAGTTTTTTCCAGTGCGTAATATTGTCTCTCTGTTTTTTTTTCTCGTTGCCCAAAGGGTGAATCTTTACAATATCAAACTTGTCTGCAGCATAGTAGCTACAATAGCAACTTTGTATTCCAGAGGTTTCACGTTCTGATTAGTATGTTATGCATCACCTCATGCATCTTTGTAGACCTCTGGGACACAGCTACAATAGTGATTGCAAACAATGCAAACAACAGTGATAGTTCATAGGTAAGACGTTAAATGCCAATTAGTTTACCAGTCGGAACAATGAACAGAAATTACTGTGATGGCTGGTTGCCTAATGACAGTTCCATCAGGACGAATGAAACATGAGAACCAAATGCAAGCTATAAAAGGGTCTGATTTAACCAGTTCCCTTCCCATAGGTTTGCAAAAGGGTACGAAGAGAATGTTTGTAAGAATGTAAGCAAATGCATCCTGATGCACTGGATCGCGGAAGCCTTAAGCTTGTGGTGATCCCTTCCCGTGAACAATCCAGTTTGGTTTATGCAGAGTCAGTTAGATCCCACTCGATTTACACGTGGCTTCACTGGAGTCTTCGAAGGGCTCACCCTGAACATCCCACAATGCCATCAGCATTAGCAAATCAAAATATTCAGATTTTTCATTCTTAAATACATAAATGAACAGGAATGGAAGGAGGGTCATGCCTGACAGGCAGAGTTCCCAAAATCATCCCACTGCAATTCAGAGCCATGATGGCACCCTCAGCCTGAGATTCACAGAGTTCAGTACTTAAAATCAAAACCTCCATCTGAAACGGGTACGCAGTATGAAAGGAAGAAATATAACATATGACTGTATGGGCAATATCATGTTGCAGATCAATACACAAGTAACGAGAAAGCAAGAAGCACCACAGTTGTTTGAACAAACTTCTTATTGTCACTACCCAGTCATGCATGTGCTATTAAGAGATTATGAAACATGCAGAGGTTGGATCGTATCAAACAGCTCCTGCACAATATGCAGCATACTAATTTTAACAGAACTGGTGGGATAAGCAAGAGCTTACTAGTGACAGACTGACATGATTGGTACAGTATTGTGACATTACAAATATTAGGAAGGAAACAATTTTCAGGAGATGCAAAATAGACAATCTAAACTAGTTCTTTGTGCAGGAGGATTTAGCCAGCAAACATCACTTGCTATAAAATATAAAAATAGGAGCTAACTAACAGAAGTAAAGCACGTAATAAAAACATTTTGTTCTTACGTGAACAAACTCAACAAAAGCAATCCTTGTGGAATGTACATTATCCCCTAGAAGTCTCAACCGAGAGACCTGCAAAGAAAGCCTATTTTAGCAGGTAAAGCATATAGCAACATATCAAGCAGTTTTTTTCTTAATAAATAGTATGTTTGATGGTGGGATCGGAAAACTGCAGACTCCAATGCTCACCTCACCACAAAGTCCTTCAAAGAAATTCTTTACATCAAATTGAGTAACCTACATGACAAAGAGGCAAATGGTGTCACCAAGCATCTAATTTGATAGAATTACCTTCAGAACTTGCCTCCTAGATCCAGGATCCCAAAATATGAAGTATCAATGAAAAAACAAATAAGTGTAAGACAATAAACTTCATGAAGTAGAAGGAGATGGGTACCATTTTATCTATGTTTGTACAATAGACGGTTCGCATAACCATTTCCTTCTCATCTTCCGTCTATGGAACAAGACAAACACAACACCAGTATTAGCATATTGTGGAATAGTATAATACTTAATGGTATCAGGAAATGAAACAAGTGCCAGACTGCTCACTCTGGGAAGAAACTTTGGATTAACAGGTAAGATAGCTGTCTTTGAAGGCAAAACTCTAACAGGGTAAAAACCAAAAATTGTCCCTCCAAGGTTGAGTGCAGTTCTTGCGCCCTCTACAGAGTACAGACAATGGAACTCAAAATTCATAAAGAAAGATTTATTACAGAAAGAAAAAAACGTTAGAGTACTAGGTCAATAAATAATACCCTCATCAGAGAACTCGATAAATGCAAACCTAAGGACTGAGTGGGGATCACCACAAATTCTGCAATCAACAACCTAAGAGAGAGAAAGTGAGTTAGGTATCACGTTTTTGGAAATCAGCAACTGGTAAATTTTCAGTTGTGAACGTTTGTGGCAGCATTTTTTTTAAAAGTATTTTCTCGACGGGGAATCTTTAATAACTAAAGAAGTTACCTTTAGAAGTGGGGAAAAAACACAAAACAGTAAATATGATCACTTAATAGACTCTGCTTGATAACTTTTGTTGACCAGGACAAGCAATAAAGCAGTGAAATTTCATATTTGCATTACACAAGTACCAGTACAAATCAATATTTTCAGATGAAATAACTTACTTGCCCGCAGGTAGCAAAGATATCAGCAAGTCTCTCCTCCGTCACCTACAAGATGGTCAACATCATTAGATCTTACAAAAACCCGAGAATATATAATATATAGCAATGCATGCTCAGGTAACCATCAACTACTCACCGTATGGTCAAGTTCAGAGACATAAACAGTTCGCCTAATGCTGTCCTCTCTTTCTGTACGCCTTGCCCGATCATTTGCCCTCCTCCTTCCTTGGTTGATGTATCCATTCCACCTCTGAAAATAACAAAAGAAAAAACATTCCTTACAACTTACATCATACTTCTCAATGGGGTCATGGAGTCCAATATTTGCTCTTACAAACAGCTGATCATCTAGCAAGTCCTATGGGGCTATGAAATAAAACAAATAAAGAAGCAATCTTTGGAAAGTATCACAAAACTAAAAAACTGGATACAACATTGATCAAAGATTTGAAATGAAGTTTGGTGCCATATCGTTTTGTCTAAAAGTTCAGTAATGGGTATTGAATTGAGCTTTCAAACTTAAGATTTCCTACACTGATTATTGCAGGACAGTGAATGGACCAATGAGCTACTCCATAACAATTAGTATGGATAAATGTTATTGTGCTATAGTTTACAAATTTTTGTTCCTTCGAGATGCCTTTACCTACCTACTATTGCTAGTATTACAGGAAATAGAGAAAATAGTAAAAAAATATTGATTTTCACCAAAAGAAAAGAATTGGAAGACTTGAAGCAACCACAATATTAACCAAATCAAATGAATCAACAACCAGTTAAATGCACCATAGCCGTGCAAGCAATCGCACATAAAACCAGATCAACTTGAAGAAGAGAATTGCACGATAGTACATCACCAGTGGCGCTTATGAAGCGGCGTCGCGTGAAGATCAAACCTTTACATCGAAAGAGAGGACAAACCTTTTACCAAAGAATGCCAACCACCGCACTACGGGAACCACCAATCGATAACGCAATCCAACACGAAGATAAGGAAGAAAACTCCAAATCGTTACTCCCAAACAACTTACGATTAAAGCGATCAAATCGTAGTACCGTACATAAAACCACAGCGCCAATCCAAGCCCCCCCCCCCCCCCAGCGTCTGATGAAGAATCAAGAACAAAAGGAGCGTTGCGAATTATACCCTGCGCTGTGGGCTCCCAATGTAAAAAGAAGCGTCGGTGGCGGAGTCCTTGGCGCCCCCATTCCCAGCTCCGATCGAGTGGTAGTCGAACACCGGTGCGTCCGCCGACAGCGCCTTCTTGGGCGGCGACGCCGCGGCGGCCGAGGAGGGGACGAACTCCTTGGCGGCCGGGTTGAGCTTGGACAGCAAGTCCACCAGCTTCTGCACGCCCGCCTGGTACTCCACCTCCTTGGCCGCCGCCGCCGCAGAAGCCGATCCGTCCGCCACCGCCGCCATCCTAGGAGACGACGCGGATCGAGCCCGACACACGCGGCCGCCTGCCGATCTTGGTCAAACCTCGGCCGGATTGGTCGGTGGCAAGGGACCAGAACCTACAGGCGCAAGGCCATTCAGCGCCTCTGCGCCCCGGAGCTGCGGGTGGCGGGGCTGGCAGGGCTGCGATGCCAATGGCGTCGATGGGATGGATGTGCGAGCGGCGGGTGGGTTTTTACTAGCGCTCCGTTTCACAAGGTTTTGGCCATTTTCGGGGTGGGAAAGTGGGAAATGTAGGCGAGAACTCGGGAAAGTGGGAAACGGAAACAGGGGAAGGGAGGGAGAGCGGCGAGGTGGGGTGGGCGCGGTCTATGAGCCCGAGCCGAGCCGGGGCGTGAAGCACGTGTGCAGCAGCACGGGTGCAGACAAGATACGAGTCGAGGCCATGGTTAGTGTGGACGATCAGGTGGTTAAAGTAAGATTGCAGCACTGTCAGCTCAGCTGGTCGTGTATGCATTTTTTTTGCGAGGAAAAGAAGATTGATCATTGAGCTTAACTAGATTACATTACAATCTAGAAGCACAGCATGTTGTATACATCTAGGGATTCCTGTTAACCGAACCTCAGAGCTGAAAGCTCATCTAGCATGTCGTGCCAACTCATGCGCTACTATATTTTGATCTCAATTGATCTTGACCAAGCGAACATTTTCCAGCATTCTCATGATGTTTTTGCTATCCTCTATCAAGCTTGCATAAATAGAACGATTAATTCCATGCTTGGTAAGAGCAGCCACACAATTAGAACAATCAGACTCTAAAATCACTGGGGTGTCACACCATTGATGAGCCAACCACAAGCCTTCTCTACGTGCAAGGAGCTCTGCTTCTTCCGTCGAACAGCACCGAAAAATGTACCTACATGAAGAGAGAAGAACGTGTCCCTTGTGATTCCGAATGATGACCCCTACAGAGGTTTCTCCCGTTGTCTCAACATAACTTCCATCAACATTTATTTTAATCCATCCTTCCTCCGGTGGTTGCCACAATAGCTTAGGTGTTTGCTTCTCCAGAGGCACCTTGTGTTTTTGTTTTCCTGCAAAAACATTGAGAGGTAACTTTCCTTTCACATCATCTATAATGTTCTGCTGTTCTTGCAAAAAAGTTCTTTGCAGTGCTCTTAAAGCACGAGCTGAGGCATCAATAGAAAGTCAGCCTCCTCCATGAGTCATAGAATTGCGGAAGTATGTTAACAATTAAAAGTAAAGGTTTTCTTTTGTACGGAAGTATGTGTGTTTAATCAGACAAAAATATAAAAAACACATCTTATGGTATTGGGATCTACGCAGTTGTAAAAACTAGCCCATCGCGCACATGATCAGCCGATTCCATCTGTGGTCACCAGCGTGAACAAACGAGTTCTACGAGACGAGGCTTGACAAAGTCGGTACGCTATTAGTCGTTTCTTTCTAAAGTTTTTTTTTCAAACAAAACCTTTCTAAAGTTTATTTGAACTTGTATAGATTCATATTCACGGAATGCAGGTTTGCAACGGTAAGCTTAGAGTTATCAGACGCTTGCAAAAGGGATTTTTTTTTTATTCTAGCTCATCGAAGAAATTTGTCAATGACGCATGAAAAGTTAGATGCAGGTCCAATCTGATGCGTACGCATAGACAACCATGATCGGGATAACCAAAAAAAATTAGATACGTATAAGAAAATTAATGCCCAAATCGGCCTATTCTGATTATCTGAAGTTTACTCATGAACCACCATGTATTTATTTTCTTTTTGGAGAAAAAATCGACAAGGCTATCATCCAGGATACCAAGACGATTTATTTAACTATACTATGAAAAGTTAGGCGCCAACTTTAAGGCCTTAAAATAAGCTCTATTCTTCTCAATAAAGTTTGAGGACCAAGAATAAAGAAGTTTGAAGCGGTCATGGTGGATTGAGTCATGGTCCTCTTCAACTGAATCGTCATCCCTATAATGCTGACACTATAATATTGAGGAAGGAATCACATTCAGAAGTCCACCGACATGTAATCAAAGTGTAACAAAATAGTACAGGTGTGTGAGTCTCTCATAATGGCATAGTAATTTTTACGAAAATATTTACTCCCGACCCAAAATGATAAATTTGTTTTGTGACGATATCATGATCATCAGATACCTCTGTGTGCATAACTCTCTCCCTTCAATTAATAAAATGGTGTTAAACAAGATTAGACGAAATAGATGATCATCCTTTGATAAAGTTTGTTGGAGACTCGGGGTAGCATTTGCACTGGACCACTAGTTTATGCAGCGAAACCAGGGAGGGGACAAAAGCACGGGCGGCTAAGCAGCTGCCTGCTGGAACCAGGAATTCAGAACCGTCAAAACCGATGCCCCCCATCTTGGACGGAATCGGACAGATTCGTGGTCACTTTCTCCCATCCTCAAGTGACTCCTTTTTTTATCAGCAATTCGACAGCGAATTCGGCGTCGCAGAGGAATGAGCGTCTCGCTCCTCGCGTTGTCGAAAGCCCGGCCGACGGGGGACAAATTAGGCTGTAATTTGGTGCTGTATTGATCAGGTGCCTGATTAGGGAGAACTGTGCTGTTTCGTTCACCAATCAGAGGAGATTTTGGAAGTAAACAGAGACCAATTGGGATAGCACCCAGTGCCCAGCGCCGTGGAAACCAAGGCAGGCCAGGAGCACGGCGTAAATTCGTTTTGGTTTGTGCTGAATTTTCTCCGCGAATTGCGGCAAATTTAACCGTGACGGAAAGGAACTTGGTCGAGTTGGTCATTGCCCGGGTGTGCAGAGACTTCCTTGTCTCCTTTTGATCCATGATCTATCCATCACGCGTGAACTGAGACGACTTTTTTTTTAATAAAAGAACTGAGACGACTTTCGGCCGGTGAGAAGAAGTTGAATACGGGAGACTTTGGAAGGAGGCAACGACTTTGAGTATGGATCCTCTAATCCTGCTGGCTTGTGATGAAAAAGACCAAAATTGTATGGAGAGTTGGGCATCCTGGATGCTTCCGTCTTCGGAGCTAACAAGTGCAATGCAAGCTGGGAGGAGGAGGAGGAGGAGGAGGATGCATACCATAACCTTAAAGTTGGTACTATGTTCATGGATTTCCTTTGCGTCACTATCGAAAACCTTGCCTTGTCATTGTTTTCTTGTTTTCGGAAAAAAACATGTTGGACTTGATTTGCACCACGAAGCGCACGGGTTCAGTTTAGTCCATGCCCATGTCAAACTTGTCCTGCTGTACTCTGTGTTGCGTTATGACACATTTGACTTGGATGCAGGACTGAAATGACGTACAAAAGCATGGTATTTTCTGTTTTTTCAGCATATGGGGACTCGTGCAGTGCTTTGATTTCCATTGCAAGGTTATACGTAGCAAATTGACCTTTTCTTTCATTCTTTGGAGAGGTAGTACTAGTGACGGGATGTTCTTCTTGGAGAACTGTTATTGTTTTGCTGACAATGAACGGCACCGCAACAGCAGACAGTGCTGAACTTTTGATGCCTTTGTTTATGGGAAATAGCTACAGCAAGTGGAGATGATTATTCCGCACTCCGCGGTGCCTCTTTTTCAAGGTGCTTCTCACCATTCACTCCCATGGAATGGAAGAACAGCCATACAGTCGCCCGACTGTTAAGTCTGCTCTTTGTGCAAGCAACTGGCTGCTAAGAGGAGCCCTGGCCAGGTTGACCAACCAAAAGAATCTAAAGGGCCGTCACTTTACCTTTTAGCTAAGGAGTTTGCAGGTCGCAGCAGTCACCGTCCCTCCTTCGGGGGGATTCTTGCGGTCGTGAAAGCAACGGCTCACATTCTTGGCTCATGGGCGAATAGATTCCATCCCAACATTGAGCATGCTGCGCTGAAAGGGGAAATCAGAAAGTCGACGAACTCGGCACCTAATAAAACAGTGTGCCAACACACAATGCGCGAGCACATCACCCCTTGGCAATACTACAACTGGACAACAGTTATTTACCAAATGTTCACAAAGGATCATCCAGCACAACCTTCATACATGAAGCTCCATGTTTGATCTTTACAAGCTTTAGCACAAACACGAAGCGTTCCCAACGCCATAGTCGTCGTCATCCACCATCTTGCCACCTAGGTTAGAAGGTATGCATATCACTTGTACATGAATGTTATTAGGTTCTGGGGAGCGGACCTCTCGCGCTGATGCTAGAACAGGCACTACCGGAAATAGCAAATTCGCCGAGTGTAAAAATTTTGCCGAATGCTTTCTTTCGGGCACTCGGCAAACAGCCTATTTGCCGAGTGTATTCAACGGGGCACTCGGCAAAGATATTACACTCGGCAATAAGGTCGTTTGCGGAGTGCCACAAATACGACACTCGGCAAACCGCTCACAGACACTCGGCAAACGTCCGACACTCGGTAAATAAACGGCGCGTGCATCGCACGTGCACCGTCCGTCACCGGACTGGGCCGGCCGTTAGTCCTTTGCCGAGTGTTGGATGCCGACACTCGGCAAAGAGGCCGTTCGCCGAGTGCCTCTCCAAGACACTCGGCAAACATATTACTTCGCCGAGTGCCTCACCCTGAACACTCGGCAAACACAAGACTTCGCCGTGTGTTTCGTTTTGCACTCGGCGAAAAAAAAAAATTCATCCCCTGGCCTCCACACTTTTTTTACGCCCCACGTAGGAGATTTTGTAATCCATAATAAAAGTTGGTATATTTTGTGGTCTGTTTGCTATTTTTAATGAAATGATTGCATTAATAGAAATTTTTTTATTCATGTCAGATTTTAACTGCAGGTACATGAAATGATGGATTATAATCGGTGGAAAAATTATATTCATAATATGGAGTCCGGATTGAGGTCTCAACCAGGAAATGAAAAGAAATTTTGAACATTGTTTTTTAAAAACACGACCACGAACTTGTGGTTGAATGGTTGTTAAATTAAAAAAAACCAAACGAAATCTGAAAATCACAAGATTTGTCAAGATGTCATGATATTATGTGTGGAGGCTGTGGTAAAAAATTGAGAAGGTTTCGCCCAATTTCTGATATATGATGCTTATAAGCGGAATCATCTCCTGAAGGATTCATAGAAGTTAGAGAGGACACAATAAGATTTGTAGTCCAAGTGACACTTGAGTTAAGGTTTGGCTTCAAATTTTTTTGTATAGGCAACATACAACACAGATTGGTTCGTGCCAAAATTTGGAAATTTTTCGGATGCGTTTACTATTTTTTATTGATTAAATGCAATTATAGATTTTTAGTAGATATAAATGCAATTTGCTATAACTGCATGAAATAATAGAACATTATCAGTAGAAAAATAATTTAACCATTGTTGAGTGATGGTGACACGATTTTGCCCAAGTATATTAGAAAAAGTTATGTAAAACATGAAATATTAGTGTATTTTGCCGAGTGTGTAAAAAAAACACTCGGCAAAAGTACCTTTTGCCGAGTGTTTTTCACAGACACTCGGCAAAGAAGGTACACGGACCCACTAGCAGTATTCTCCTCCTCATTTAAAAAAAGAAAAACGTGGCATTGCTGAGTGCCTTGGATCTGGCACTCGGCAAAGAAAGAAGATTTGCCGAGTGCCAGATAGCAGGCACTCGGCAATGTACCTAGCAGGTCGAATTTCGTGCGCCAACAAGTTTAAAAAAATTGAATCTAAAAATTGAATCTTTACTTTGCCGAGTGCCAGATCGCTGGCACTCGGCAAAGAACCGGACTTTAAAAAAATTGAATCTTACTTTGCCGAGTGCCAGATCGCGGGCACTCGACAAAGAACCGGACTTACGTTTTTAGCAGACCCCCGCGCGCGGCCCGGCCTCTATCCAAAACCCCGCCCCGCTGCCCCGCCCCGCCGCGCCGCCCCGCCCCGCCCCGCCGCCGCGCCGCCCCGGCCCGCTGCCGCGCCGCCCCGCCGCAGCGCCGCCCCGGTGGAGGTAGGCCCAGGTGGAGGTAGAACGGAAGCGCCGGGAGGAACTAGAGGCGAGGATCGAGGCGGATCGGCAGCTAGAAAGGCAGAGGACGGAGCAGATATTCCAATACATGCAGAGTGTCTTTCACTGTTTAGGTCAGACTCCACCACCTATGCCACCGAACCTATTCCCGTCACCTCGACCACCTCGTGCAGCTACTCCTGTGAGTCACTCTCAACCTTAGAATCAATTTAGAGTTAAACTAGAAACTACAGGCACTACAGACTTACACTAGAAAAGTGACTAATGCAATCTCTATAACTTTGTGCAGAATCAATCGGCGGCGTCCAATGCAGATTCTTCTTGAGGCAGTGGCCACCTGCACATCCTCCTCAGCCTCCTCAGTGACTTGTGAACTAGATATGTTTCTGATGCAAAACCTGTGAATTACTTAATTACTTGTTATTTGTTTGTGATTTACTTGTTTCGACGAGAAATTGTGAATGTTATTTGTGTGCTTGTGATGCTTGTGGTGCAATTTATATGCCTGTGGTATAATTTATATGCCTGTGCTTCTGTGGTATTTTTTGAGAGGGGTCCTTTATACGTAAAATTTCTATTTTGTTAGTAGGGGACAGATACTTTGCCGAGTGTTAACACTCGGCAAAGAGGCCATTTTCTATTAGGTCGACGTCTTTGCCGAGTGCTTTGCCAAAACACTCGGCAAAGGCGTCATAAAATTTTTGCGGGATTGGCCACGTTGCCGAGTGCCACGTGGAAGGCACTCGGCAAACCGTGTACGTTCACCGAGTGCCGTATATGAATACACTCGGCAAACATTTTCTTTTTGCCGAGTGTCGGCCGTTTGACACTCGGCAAAGCAGCCGTTACCGTCACAGACCGTTATCGCCTTTGTGCCGAGTGTTATATTTTGCCGAGTGTTTTCGGGTTGCCGAGTGTCCGACGATCGACACTCGGCAAAACCACTGTTTGCCGAGGGAAAGTTTGCCGAGTATGGTTCGCCGAGTGTTACACTCGGCAAACCCTTTGCCGAGGGTATTTCGACCTTCGCCGAGTGCCTGGGGTACTCGGCAAACTTACTGATTCCGGTAGTGAGGGTGTACATGGGGTAAGAGATGTTGATCTTTTGGCCGTTCATTCCAGAATCTGTGTTTCTATTAGTGCATCTATCACAAGGGCTTGACATTGTTGGCTGTTGGAGCAATGTGCCCACCATACCACCTCCCATGCCTGATTTTGTCCCCTGGCAAAATGCATCATATCCTCCAGTGGACATGTAGCTACCGGTGGTTCCATCCCAATACTCAAGCTTATGATGTGGAGGACAAGGTGATAAGCGAGGGTGATTCAACCAACCAGAGAAGAAGGTACCTTGAAACTGCCCGTGTCTCTGGTTTGTATCACTCTGGTTTGTATCAGTTGAACCGAGTCGTGAAGAGGTACTCATGTTTAGATTTTTTGTGACATCTCCATCATGTTTCAAGCAATCTGTAGCCCAGCTAGGGAGGTCTTGTTGATCTGTAATACCACAAGAATCCTTTACTAGGGCATCAGATGCGGGGCATAGTCCAGAGCAAGCAGGGGAGCTCACATATACAGATTTGCCTGAATCAGAAGAGTGATGAGGCTTCTCAAATCCAGGAGGACAAGCCAGTCTCTTTCTTTCTTTCCTATCTGGTGCTGCTACATCAGTGGATGATACTGCACTGGTTGGTCTTGATAACATAGTGCTATCTGAACAATGAGATGGAACTATAGCACCTGATCGAACCATTTTCCTGTTGTAGAAGCTTTCATGCCCTCCTTGTGCTGAATCTTGCCGTTTACCATCAGTCAAATTTACCTGATTATTAGGAGTGCTATGGCAGAGACTTGCTCTTGCTATAACAGTATTAGAAACAGGTGCACCTTGTTGACTTACCAGCTGCAATTGATTTTGTGATGCCAACTTGCGCTTCAAAGCTGAAAGATCATTGGGCCCAGCTGTAGCTTGAGATTTGGCATCAGATGTAGAAAGATTGCTGGGCACAGGACTGCTACTCAAACTCTGCACTACAGTTGATCTGTGTGATGCCATGCTCTCTGAAAGCTGCTTATGATTTCCTGGGACTAGCTTTTCAATGATATCTGGGCATCCATTCTTTCTCTCTGCTCCATCATGAGATTTAACAGTAGCTGAAACCTGCTGTGAAGGTAGCTCTAGGCGGCTCTGGGAAACTAAATGGCTTCTAGAAATTGTAATGCAATCGCTGTGCTCATCTTTTACCACAGCAAGTTTTGTAGAACTTGAAATGCCATTACCGATTTGTCCTGTTGCTTTAGGCCTGCCAAGTATAGTAAAACGCCGACTTGATACAACTTGTCCTTGTGAAACTACATTAGAATACTGTGGTTTTTGCTGCGAAGTGTCAGATGTTCCATTTTCTGCTGAGGTCATTTGCTTGGAATTTAAAGTGTCATTTCCTAACTGTGAAGATGCTTCAGATTTATCACTATTGGAGTCCAACTGCTCATTAAGGTGCACCTTTGATCCTTGTGGAACTAAACTCATATTCGATAAACTCTCCAATGAAGTGCCCTCAATAGGTCTACATGAATGCTGCATATGCTGTACTGATGTCGTACTTGAACGGTTACGCCCTCCAGGTGGTATATATTTTTGAGATTTAGGATCAGACAAATTTTGTTGATTACTGTGTATGCTCTCACGGTCATCTCTTCGATGAAGAACCACATTTGCAATAGATGGACTGCCAGAAAAAAGGCTTGAGTCCCTGCAACACAAAAAAGAAGGGTGGCCATCAGTGAAGGACTGAAGATTCATACACATACATCAGGATCTGGCCCTAGCAGCAAAAGCATTTACCGTGGAGTGGTGGCTGGTAGTAAACTAGCATTCTTGTTAGCACCATTGGGTTCAGCATTGATGCAAACCTTTGCATAAAAGAACTCAGTTAGTACAATGATCGGTAAGTAATACATGGAAACTATAAAAAAACACATTCATTTACCCCTTTGCAGCAAAACCATAATGTCGTATTAAAAGAAATAACAAGATAAATTTTAATAATTAGTTCAAACTAAATTAGATTCTTACATCTTTGGAGATTCCACAAGTTGTAGTTCTTGAACTGCAGTCACCTGGAGGGGGTAAAGTACGTCCTGAGCGATGTTGGGGACCCTTGGTATCCATTCCCATCAAATGTTGCAGCCTAATCTCCAGAAAGAAACAACAGAGATGTAAAGAAAATATATGTGGGTTGTTCCAATAAATAACTATATCATGCGCCCCTAAGGTGGCTGGCAATCCCATCTATGTAATCTCGCATCTAACAATCCAAATGGAGCATGCCAACATTGAATATAGATGAGTTTGCACTACAAGGTTCAACTAATCATGCTACATGGCCCTTTCTCTTATATTTGTTTTGCTTTAGTTTGAGCTAGGGCCAGAACCACACATGTCGGGCATTCACCTTAATTTAATGCCTGCTGTTTGTACGCTTCCTTATGAAATATAAAGGTTTCATGGCACAGGTGACAGGTGCCCTATTATACATATTAAGAAAACAAAAAAAGCACATCTTTAAGATATTAGAATCTTCAGATGCCCGGCAAATAAATGCCGGTTGTTCCGATTTATTTATACTGAGTATTCACTACTAAAGTACTAATCAGTAGTTCCCATTTATTTATACCAAATATTCTCAACTAATCAGCAACAAATATGGGTCCCACAGTGAGGTTGACATATTCATCGAATGTGTCACAACAATCTAAGTCCCCAATTGTTGAATCCAAGGGCCCTACGTTGTTCTGCCATTAATTACTATGCTAAGCCCCACTCGCCCGCCTACCCACACGCAACACATGCTCTTCCAGTAACTAATAATTACTTGGTGGCAACACACACGCCATCAGCATCAGAAACAAGCTCGGCGGTGGCGTTGTCGGCAAAGGCATGACCATGTGATATAAGGGTATTGGAAGCTTGGAGCAAGTGGGCCCCATGTGACAGAGTAGTGTTCAGTGACAAAAGACAAGCGCTTGTATTGTTGAACCAGACTATTACATTAAAAACCAAAGCAAAGGCTTGCAGAACAGGAAGAACAATTCTTCCTCTGCTCTATCTCTCTATCGATTTCCTCTATTGGTTGCTCACATCTCAGCGAGAGATCACCGGTGGCCAGGGGTTGTCAACATTGTTCTCTGCTTATTCCCCATGAACGCTGATTTACATTGACTAGTAGATGTCAAAATTGTAATATCCAAAAATGTACCTTGCACACACCACAGAAACATCATCTTTGGTACAAGTATCTTCTGCTGAGGCTTTATAATGCACATATGAACAGTTTGTCTTATAGCAAACCTGAGCCAAGGCATAGCCAATTATCATTATCAGAAAATAAATAAACAGACGATTGCAGGGAACTGAATAAATAATACATACCCTATTGCTTAGCCATATATGGCAATATCTTGTGACACCAAAAGTTGCTCTATATGATCAGCATATAGAGAGTTAGCCATACCGTTGCAATAAGACAAATTACATGATGGATGGTGTTTTGCTTAAGTCGAACTGTAGTATATTTAGAGCCAACTTACTTTAAAGGTTTTCCATCCAAGATGTAGCCATTAACTGCCTGTATGCATCGGACAGCCTCATCTTCTCTTGCAAACGTAACATATCTAAAGGGATGCGAGCAAAGAATTACAAAATAAATAAGCATCTGACCTCAAACATAAAACAAATAATTAAGTTTTGATAAGAGTAACCACTGCTCAATAGAAAATGGATCCAATAGGAACCAACAATATAGTAGGTAAAATCAGAACTGTAATCCCTGCTGCAAAATCATATTCAATGTCACAATAAAAGGTGGATTGTCCATGTCACTAGAGAGTGGAAGGGCATGCAAGCAAATTTGGAACGATCAAAGCACATTTTCAAAAATATGCAATTCTGGTTTGTAGGTCTTAGCTGCAAAGATATCAAGAATGATGCCTATATAATAGCAATCATATTACTGATCTGCATAGTTGTTACGGCGGCGCGGCGAGGCGCGGCGACCCACCACCTTCACACCTTTACAGCGTCTATGGCGCGCGGCGTGGCGTCGTCATACACACATCGGCGTAGCGAATACATACATTATAGTCTAGGATATTAGAAAATTATACTGACAAATAGTAATGCAAATGTAGGTTAAAAGGTATAGTCTACAATATTAGCAACTCAAAATAGCAATGTAAATGTAGCACAAAAGACATAGAACTCTCTCATTTCTCAAACTTCCAAATCTCTCATCTCATTTCTCAAACTTCCAAATCTCTCATCTCTCAAAAGTCATCAGATCACTCTCCCCCTTTTTTTTCTTTTTGCTCTCCCTCCCAGGTCACTCTCTCTCCTCCCTCCCTCCTCTCTCTCCCATCTCCCACGCGCCCCGCTCTCCCCTGCTCCGCCGTCTCCCACCCGCTCCCCTCCTCCCTCCGCCGGCGAGCACCCGCGCCGCCCCCTGGAGCTCTCCGCTCATCGCCACCGCCGCTGGATGGAGAAGAAGTGCCGACCGCCGCCCCCTGGACTCGCCGCGCCCTTGGATCTCGCCGCCGCCCCCTCCTCCCTCGCGCGACACGCCGCAACGCGCGCGCACGCCGCCGGCGCCCCTTCTTCCTCCCTGCCCTCCACCGCCCAACCTCCCTCTTTCCACCGCCCAGCCTCCCTCCCTCCGGCGGCGGAGGGCCGCGCGGACGCCCTGCTCCGCCTCGCCGGCCAGATCCGCCACGGGCGGCGACGGCTCCTCCTCCAGCTCTTGCGGGGATCGAGGCGGCACGCACGACGGTACGACGGCGCCTCCTCCGGCGGCGTATGACCTCAGCGGCGATGGGAGCGCAGCGGCGGGTGTGGCGACCTGCGCGAGCGGCTCGGAGTAGGAGCACGCCGGCGACGGCGATGAGGCGCGCGGGGTCAGAGGACGGCGGGGAGCAGCTGCGCCCGTGCCCGGGCTCCTCTCCAGCAGGCGGCGGCGACCGCGGCCGCAGACGGGGCGCCTCCGTCTCCCCCTTTCCTCCGCGTGGCGACGACGCCCGTGGCGGCCCTCTCCCCCTTCTTCTCCTTCCGTCCCGAGCCATACGGTGTATGGCGCCCGCCACAGAGCCATACGGCGCCACGGGGACGCCATGGCTCTGTGGCGTGTATGGCGCCCGCCATAGAGCCATACGGCGCCACAGGACGCCATATCGGCGCCACGGGGACGCCATGGCTCTGTGGCAGACGCCATACTCGTCGAACTCGTGGCGTCGCCGTGGCGAGAGGGAAAAAACCGCCACGACGATATGGCGACGTTATGGCGACGATATGGCGTCGCCATAACAACTATGCTGATAATGTTTTCTATTTTCCATACTGTCTAAGGAAATTATTCTGTCTCAGCAACTGCGTGAATAGCATACGGTTAGCATTTATCTCATATTCATCGGAAGATCTTACAAGGGAGGGAAGAATCATGATTTTAGTCTTCACACTCTCAGTGCAACACATTTACCTTCTCACTGGCGAACTCATTCGGCATACCAACAATATAAACAAGCTTCCGCTGAATCACACGGACATTATTTGGATCTTTTGGTTCTGTCTGTACCAACTGACTTTTTGCAGATGTTTGCTTATGAGACTTGGTTTGTTCTTTTTGATAGTTTTCCTTATCAGCACAAAGTTCCTTCAAACTGGCATTGGGGAAAAAGAACGAAGAGAAAATTAAAGTAAATCAATTATTGTTTTATTTTAAAATAAGAAGCTTGATAAATTAGAATTTTGAGATTTAAAAAGTGGTCATAAGGTGATGAATAACACTGAATTTTAGAGATAAAGCACGTGCATTTGGTTACTGGCGCTTATCTCCAGGATCCTATCCTTGTTATAGACAGACCGGCATCCAGGGCACCTCCCGCCATATTCATCCTTCTGGTCCATATTCATTATACGATGCCAACACCACAGACATATCTACCAAGAAAATGATATATTATAAATGTGCCAACTTAACACATAAAGCTCACAAAAAAAGACATCCTTTGAGCTGTGCATATTTACCAAACAATCATTTAATTAAGAATAAAATATTGAATCATGAAGGTAGAAATGCAACAAGTATTTAATTCATTTCAGTCAATGGATCGTGTTATCTAAAATAGGATGCTACAGATACAAGTACAGCTGGTGTGTTTAGACTATTATTATTGAATCCTGAAACATAATGCATCAGTATTGTCTACTAAACATGAACATGATGGTTTTATGATTGCTGAGGAGACTCCTAGCAATCAGAAGGTATTAGAAACATCCAGATATAAAGAATGAAGGCCACTAGAACAAAAAATTAAACATGTAAAATTGTTTCACATCAAAATGGTACTCGAGCCATGGATATTCACCTCATATCCACATTTACAAGGCTTCGGTTGTTTATCTGTCAAATCCATCATCTCCAAGCAAAGTGGACATCTTTCATTAGTGGTGGTGCTCATGGCGACTCCGCCCTTAAAGAAGCAAGAAAACTGAAAAAAAAAGAAGAGTTACTTATCAGAAAATAATACGATATAAAAATGTACAGTTTCAGAACATTATTAATCTAAATAATGGCATCATGGTCTTTCAAAATAAATAATGGCATCACAGAAATGTTGCGAAAGGATCTAGGACACACACAATGCATCAACCACTTCATTGTTAAGGCATCATCTGCTTTCTTTATGGGAAAACGCATTGTTAAGCCGGCATAAGCTTATATTCAAATATACTTCGAAGGTCAGTGTTTGAAGATACAAAATATCAAATAACAAGAATCTTAAGTGTAAATTTGGTGAATAACCATGTAGGATCTCTAGAACTAGTATGATTTAAAGTATTGAAATATAAACAAAGAATATGATAGCACAGCATTTATGTGGACTAATTATTAAAGCCAGGCATGAGTTCCATATGGCTTAAACTTTCCGTTCCACCAAGAAGTGCTCCTTTTCCATCCATAACGGTGTCGAAATATCCTATGAGTAAGCTTTGTATACAAATTGGCACATTCCATAAGCGAAAGCCCAGGAGCCATACTAGTTATGAACAGCTTGTTATCATCAGTTAGGCAAATGATTGCAGTTATTCACCTATTGCTTGCTTGAACAACGCATGAAATGTTTTGTCCGAAGGAAAAATATTTAGTCTGGAATGGCGAAAGTTAAGTTGTTGCACTGTTAGAACCAACACATCACTTTGTCTAGACTTGACGTAATCATTGTCATGATAAGAAAAAATTGTCTCTACACAACTTTTCATCAACAAATTAAAGAAACAATTTGTACGGAGTTCAAAACAGGACTCGCACTACACATCATCTAGAATATTTGTTGATTGGGCTACTAATGGCAGCGCAACTTTCCTGACTTCAATTCCTGAACTCGAGAAGCCTGAAGGAAAGATGCACCACCAGGCACATCATCATCATGCACATGGGTACATATCATAGTGCAAATGGGCTGTATGCAGTACTTTCCCTCCATCGGTATCTCCTATGCAGCTCATTAAGTTCCAGAACTTTGCAAGCTGCATTGACAAAAACTGCAGCATGCTGATCTCTTCCTAACAATTTAGGGGTCCACATGCAAATCCTCGACTTCGAGAGGGGCATGCAGCAAAAGTAAACCTATGATGGAGCTTAAAAATCTATGCTCTCTTATCCTGATCGATCATAATGCAAGTTCAATGACAAAAAGTAACTAATCTCGTATTTGATAAATTAATTACTCTTCAATACTCCAAGTCAAAGCCTATAGTAAAGAGGAAGAGCACAGCGAATTCCTGACCATTCACACTGAAACCCCACTCCAAAATACCAAAACCCCATAGAATCGAGGAATGCTTTTATCTTCCGCGATGCATCAAATTGCTGGTAAAGCAAAACACTAGCGGATTAACTCCAGGCGCGTCTAAATACGCAGTATTGTGCAACCCAAAACCGACCACCGTACTAGCCCCAATGATCAACAAGTTACCAAAAAAATCGCCGCCAAAACATCCCACATTTCATCGCAACCAAACCCCGGGAATGATCGCGGGCAACAGCCGCTTTTCACCATCAAAGCACGCCCTAACCAACCGGGGGCAAAAAAAACCCCCACAAATTTTCACCAAAACCCCAGCCCCAACAAAGACCTAGAGCAATCCACCACCGGGCAATGCTGGGGACCAGCACGCCCGCTGGTAAAACGCACCAAAACACCGAGAAGTCGCGGCCGAATGCCCCCCAGAACCCCACATTGCCAGCATCGGAAAGCCCTAGAGCGAGGCGAACGGGGGGTTTGCGATCGGAGATTGGAGCGGGTGGGGGAACTCACGTCGGGGGAGCGGAGGCGATCGGAGTCGCGGGCCGCCTCGGGATTAGGGTTTCGAGCTCCCGCCGTCGTCTCCCTCCAGAGACTCTCTCCCTCCTCCCCCTTCTCTCTCTCCCCCCTCCGCCGCGCCCCTTTCGCAGCCGTCGCCTAAAAACTGAGAAGAGCTTTCGCGTCCTGCCCTCCTTTTTGTTTTTTTGTCTCGGGGGCCAAACGAGTCTTCAATTTTCCTGAAGTCCAAAGAGAAGCGAAGGTCTTTAATAATTGGCACCACGACTGGCGCGCGGACCCGCACCCGGCAAGATACACGGCACCTCTGTCCTCACACCGACACGTGGGCCTGGAGGTTGCGTGGGGTCAAGCGCGCAGTGACCCCGGGTGGAACCGCCCCCGGCGTGCAGGTGCGGCCCGTCAGGTCTTTTCTTGTTCTGCCTCTGACGCGGCCGCGTACTTTTGGGCGAGGCGCATTTCTTCATGCCATACTCGCGCGGGCGTGGGCCCGGATCCAGGAGGGACCACATGTCGGCCGGAGGGGGCGGCCGATGCCACAGACGGCCACGAAAAGGTAACTTGTAGTTTCCAGGGCGCATCCGTATATCCGCTCGGGATGACTGGATGAGACCCACACGCAAGCTCTTGGAGCTTATCCACTGGAAACCGGGCCCAAAAGCTTGTGCGCGCCACCTGTCAGTGGGTGGGCGGCGGTCCGGCGGTGGAGTGGACGCGACCGGGGGTCAGTGGCCTGGCTTCCATTGATGGCAGGGGATAGCGTGGTGGGGTGGGGGTTGGGGAACGTGACTGCGAGTGGCACAGAGAAGAGTCGTCTGCGGTCGCAGCCGCGGCCGCGGCGGCACCCCTTGGTGTGGGCCCGTATCGGGGGGTTTTGGACTGGGTTTAACACGGGCCCGCGCACAGTGGGTTGATGGGGAGATTTGCACTTTGATCGCAGGCTTGCAGCCTTTCAGGGAACATGGGATGGGACCATTTTCTTCATCTTCTCTCGAACAGCAGGCTCTCAGACTGTTCCTGTCTTCTACGACGGTCACTTTGCTCTGCTTAATTTTTTCTCAGCTTTTTCAACTTTTTTTACCTTATTTCAGCTTATTCTCACTCACAGAATACTATTCAACCAATCGAAATCTAACCTGCCGAATAGAGTGCGCATCTCATGCAATGTAGTTCCAAGTTCCAAAACAGGATAGTAGAGTTCCCTTTTTTTTAAGTCAGGATTGTAGAGTTCTCTGTTTTCTACTGCGGTTCGTGGTTTATAAACTTTGTAAACTTTGTACTCCTTCTTCCTCCTCTTAATGAAATAGTTCAGGCACGGTTGCTAAACGAAGATTGTATAGATCGACAGATATTTTATTTCCATAGCATCTCTATTGTTGACCTTATTTTAATTCTTTACAAAACACTAGTACAAATATCTTCAAGAGACGACGACGACAAATCTCACAGGCACAGGCACTGTCAACAAATACTAGTTGTTTAGAGGATGATTGGGCATGCGGCATGCATTGGAGAATCGGTTTAGCAATAAAAGGAAAAAAATCTAGATGCATGCTCCAACTTCAAAGATTGGACCAACCAATTGATCTATAACAACAAAAAAAAAAAGGATGACGTAAATCCTACTAATCAGACATCTTCATGGAAGTGGTAGTTTTGCACAGCAACTCAACTCTGATCTGGTGGATGTAGCGTTTGCATGGTTGCACTGGACGCGGCCGAGAAGAAGCCTCACATTAGAGGTTGGCTCAAGACTAGTGGTGTGGTAAAAAGAGGTGATTCTGCATGTGCCGATGAGAACCTTCACGGGATCCTTGGCACCCTAGGTAGCGAGCGAGCTAGCGCGCCGCCGGCTTGGGACCCCCGTCGGTTGCAGCGGCTGATGAGTCAGCGCGGAGTGGGCTGATCTGACCTGACGGAGAGAGCTAGCTATAGCTTATTTTAGTGCGCGGTGATCGTCTCCCCTGGCCCCTGCGCCGCGTTCGGTTCATTTGCACGCATGGCATCTGTACCGAACCACTGCTGCCTAGCTAGCGCTAGCAAAACTGCAAAAGACACCGTGCGTGCATTGGGCTAGCTACGGGGTAGCCAGGGGGCCCGCCCGGGTTTCCTTTCTGATCGGCGCGGGGCCAGCAATGTAGGAGTAGATAGGCGGTGGCTGTCGCCGGCGTGTTGCGCAAAGGCGCGGTGTGATTGTACCGTCCCGTCTCATCGGCTGACAGGGCTCGCGCGCTCGCTGGGCTACCTACCCAGCCGAAGCGTACAATCCATGTCTCCCCGCCATCACGTTCCATCTTCCATGGATGGGCTGGTTTGAGCTCGGTGCCATGCGTGCATGGTGCAATGGCGCCGCAGGCAGCAAGTGGATTGATTGGAGGCGAGCGAGAATGTAATCGATTGGATACCACAGCGGCAACCTCCGCGGCTAAAGATGGCTGGGGGATTGGAGGAGGAAGGGGAGTGCGCAGTGGTGTGGAGGGACTAGGGAGGGTGGCGAGAGCTTGAGGCTAAACGTACTCTGGCTGGAAAGCCAGAAAAACCTGTTACTATACAGCGAAAGTTAACTTCTACTATCTGAATGAATGACTAATAATGACAGGTAAGAGCTACCAGGTGCTGGATTCAAGTGGTCCACCGTTCCCTGAACCAGCTAGTTCTTGGTTTGACTGATGTCAGTCTCATGCATGTCTGGGTGTCACAGTGTCATCGTCTCCTATGGTCAAACACAAGCTTGTCTACTCATTTCTAATCAAACACCCCTCTCTGTGACACATTTCGCTGTTACTCTGCTGGAGCTGTCCAGGTGCAATGTTCTTGTGCAGTGTGCACGAAGAAGGCCTTTGCACTACTCGAGAACCAGTGAATTGTAACAGGCACGGGTGGTCTTTGGTAACGGGCAAAACACCCGTTACCCTTATCGCATTACTAATGACTGGTCAAAAGGTAGCCATTAAATTACCAGTACTCTAAAATGGTTGTTTTTTGGGCCTACAGAGATATTTAGTAACGGGTGCATACAGGATACCGTTACCGATATACCTATTTTGTAACGGGCATGTATTATCAACCGTTACGTATATCCGTAACCAGGTCTCCTTCTAGACCCACTTATCAGTTTTTGTAACGGATTTTAATTTAAACCCGTTACCTTAGCAACATAGATGTAACGGGTGCATACGGGAGACCGTTACCAATATACCTATTTTGTAACGGGCATGTATTATCAACCGTTACGTATATCCGTAACCAGGTCTCCTTCTCGATCCACTTGTCAGTTTTTGTAACGGATTTTAATTTAAGCCCGTTACCTTAGCAACATAGACGTGACGGTCGTTTCTGCAGACCCGTTACAAAAAGGCATTACCCATGACCTAAGCGTCTCCTCCCGGGCCCGCTGGTCAGGTGTTGTAACGGTTGTTCACTGAAGCTCGTTACGTTTGTTCGATATAGGTAACGCTTCTTTAATTAAGCCCGTTACCTACGTATCCTATAGGTAACGGCGAGTAAGTGAAGCTCGTTACTACCTGATCAGTGTTGGTATCGTGCTTTGCTTAATGCCCGTTACCTAGGCTTGGGCCACCCCCACATGCAATGGCCTATTTTCTGGCTGCATCCTAGAACCAGCCAGGATTTGGCAGCCACCAGCTCATTCACATCACAATAGATATATACACATCATAGATTTCAGAACATATATACACATCACATATATAAACATCACATATGTACACATCACATATATACACATCAAGTTTCTGGTTGAATCAAGACAATAAGTTCCTCATCGGACACATGCAACAAGTATCAAGTTTGTGACTGCAAGATTGAAACTACAATGAACTCACGGGGTATCTGCTGGACCATCGTAGAATTCGCCCTTTGGGTCGATGATCTCCTTAAGAATGAACTCGCACAGCATCCCTTGGACCATCCTTAGCGCTCCTTGATCTACCCGTCCGGTGGGAACTTTGTAATCCTGCATAATACAATTATAATGAGAATACAAGTAAAAATCGGTTTCTAAAATCAAATGGAGAATATGAGCAAAGACAAGGCTGAGCAGTATATACTTACAGATGCCTTTTTCAGTATGCTTATGTCACCGAGTAGGTCCAACATGTTCAATGCAACACAGAATCCACACAACATGCTCCCCGATGGCTGCTGAGCGCATTGCATTAAAATGACACAAGTTAAGGCAGTACCAAATACGTACGAAGGGACAAAAAAAATCTCGCTCTTACCAGGAAATCTGTCTTGTGAACGAGTTTAGGTTTGCTTTTTGACTTTGGTTTCACCTTTTTCTCCATGTGCCCTGAATAGGCCCTGCATGATCAACAATATCGATTAGAAACATTACGAGATGGAATTTTTGTGAACAAACCTACAAATACTTACCAGTTCAGAACAGTTGCGACATCCTTGAACTTTCACTTTGGCCAAGTTTGAGCAGAATCTAAATACCAAACAACATTCCACTTCATAGCAATGATCACTAGTACCCAGTGGCCACCGGAGTTGTAGGCACCCACCACGAAGTCGTGCTTTATAGCCTTTCTAATTGCTTCTATTACAGTATTGGTCTGGAACTGAACTGTTGTGGCCGAGAATACCTGTGGGTCCAAAAACCCAACATTGCAATGCATCTCCTCTGCCTGTTTCTTCATTCTCCTACAAATAAGCAAGTTATTAGCATGAACTTTTTGGTAAAAATTAAAGATTATCTATTTTAGTTTGAAGGGACTTACAGTGTCCAGCACCTCAACAACCTAATGTCCAGACTATCCATGTTGAAAGTTGAAAAGGTCATACAGGTCATTGAATCCAACCTGTGATGCTTAATTCACCATCACTTTCATAGTAGGATGCAGCCACCTTTGCATTAATGTCATTAGCACCATTCATACTTTGTTCCATGAAGTAAGCATGCAAGGCTTCACAACTTGGCCCAGCAGCCTTTAAAGCCTCTTCTGACAACATAGGCTCACCAGGCTTGTATTTTGGATTAGCTGTAGTCCAAACAGCGCCAACGCTTGAATTTTTAGGGTTACTTTGGATGAGCTGCTCCTGCTGTGGCTGCTGCTGCTGCTGTGGCTGCTGCTGAGGTTCCTGCTGTTGTGGCTGCTGGAGAGGTTGGCTGAGTTGTCGCTGCTGGGGCAGAGGTTCGCTGAGCTGCCGCTGCTGGGGTAGAGGTTGGCTGAGCTGCTGCTGCTAGGGTGGAGGTTGGATGAGCTTCTGCTGCTGATGATGAGGCTGATGTGGTACCAAGTTGTTTTCAGGCTGCTGGCTGAGCGGCTGCTTCTGCTGAGGCTGCTTTTGCTGACGCTGAGCTGCAGTAGCTCCATCTGAAGTTGTACCAGCTGATGTGGCTGCAGAGGTGGGAGCTCTCGACCTTGGTGGTATAACGATTCTCAGCCTTGGCCACTGCATCCGTTGCAAGAGAGCATCACCTAGGGTTGTGATCTCATCCCCTACTGGGATAAGCAAGTTGATGTGCCTTGCATTGGCCCACACGTAAGTAGGTTGCACCATTGCATACCCATACTCTACTGGTACTGTATGACAAGTCTCTTGATTTGGATAGACAGTGGCTAATGCGAGCTCCATGTCATACCCGCTGCCATCCAAAAGACTGCACTTAGTTGGCTCTGTCAGCAGATCTATCAGGTGGTGGAGGATCAATATTGTACTCCTCGTTGACATGCGGCTCTTCCTCGTAGCTACTCTTGTGTCCTGCTTGGGTGATACACAGACCATCCGGTATGTGCACGCCTGCAACTCTTAGCAACTCCATAACTCTAGTGATTGCTTCACCAACTATCCCTTCCTTGTCCGCATCAGACCTCCTCCTCCTCTTCTTCCTGTACATTCCGGCAAACTCTTCACCAAACCCTTTACCTCAGCCAACTGAACTAGACACGCCTCTGACCCGACCTCGATGCTCTGGATTCTCAAGTGCCTCGGTCAGAACATCATTCTCCCTAACTTCAGTGAAAGAACCATCGCTAGCTTGAGGTGCAATTCTTTTCACCTTATCTGCTACCTCCGCCACCAGAGGGGAACTGAATGTTATCTCCCCGCTTCCACTAGTGGTCTTCCCTGACCTTGCCCGCAGATAAGGCCTCGAACGGCCAGGATATTGCTCCCAAGGGTTCTCTTTTCCTTCTGCAGCTAGCTTTTCATCCTCCTCCTGCCACTCTTTCCTTTTACCATAATAACCTTTTCTGCCTGTCTTGTGCGGCTTATTGTGCTTTGCTCTCTTATCTTTCATCTCCTGGCTGACTTGCTCAAAAAATGGAGAATTGGTTGTCTCCACAAACCGCTCACAGTCTTCTGGCTTCAAGAAGGGATGCTTCTCAAAGGGAAGCTCATCTTGTCTCACAAAATCTGCTCTTAGATGGGCCTTGAATCGCCGTTGCAAATTCGCAATCTCTTTCATAGCTGCCTTAATTGCCTTATTGCGATCAGCTGTGGACAGATTGGTTGGGTACTCTAGCTTTTCCTCTAAAACTACAGTGAACAACTCTTTCTTATCTTCCGGTGTGAGATCCTCAAGCTTGACATTGATTGACACCCTCTCCCGAGCAATGAGGCCACAGAACAATACGACTCGGTCCCTCGCAACATCTGGGGTAGGCCAACCCTGGTCATCAAGTCCAGTTGTAGTCACCTTGTCTTCTGGCCATTTGGTTTGTGTCCTCGACCTGCGGGCTCGAGTGCTACTCCCAGCAATGTGTGATGAGTGAGCCTGTGAAGCAGGTGCACTGTTAGCCTGTGTAGCAGGTGCACTGTCACTAGAGGAGCTCGTTGATGAGTGAGCCTGCATAGATGATATATCAAGTTGTCAGTAGAGGTGATAACAAAATTCTTATTAGATAAATTCTTATTCACTGACAGGCAAAAGAGCTGATATACTGGTTTACTTAGCAACATTTTATTTATATCGGTTTAAAAGTTATCAAATCAGTTTGAACCATATGCACCAAGTATTTTTTTCTTTGTAGTATAAGCATTCAAAATAAGCATCAGTAATTGTATACTAGTTGGGGATAGGTACTTACCATTTTGACAGTGTGAAGCAATGCTTATATATCAAAGCAATGAAGTGGACATTTGATGGGTACATGCAACAAGAGATAAAGCAATAAGTTAGTATGATTATCACAGCAAAAAAACTAGACAATGTAATAAGCTAAAAACAATGGTAGGTGCTAAGCTTGCATGCATCGAGGGGGCCACCACACCGGGTGTTACAGGGTATACACCACAATACCACAAGCCGCTCCGTTGGTTTTTTTTGCCCCAAATAAAGACTTATGCAGCCTAGCACCCACCACATAACAAAAGAAGAACAACAATGTTTAGCTAACCAAACTAGATTCAATAGTGATTATGACATACCTGGCAATCAGTGAGTAGACCAAATGTTGCTTACTCCTGCAACAAAACATGATAACGGTAAGTTTCAGAGGCATATCAGTTCAGAACTGTTAAAATTCAGGGCATGCTAGTCAACACCAAATTCATTGCATGCTCATTGTATAGACAATTAAAATCTGGCTCTACGAACTTATTATGCAGCTAGTCAATATCGGTTCAGAACTTATTAAACACATCAATTTAGAGGCAATGGATTAACTTAGCAAATTCTCACTAATTGTCATGTAGAACTTGAAATTTTGAACAATAACAATCATCCACAAAATAAACATAAATAAGTTACCAAAGTTTGCATGAAGATCTAAAACACACCAAAGAGTGATATCTATAGTTTGAGTTCTGCCTTGAACTGTAATACAACAAAGCAATTCAGCAGTCAGCACTTAACTACAGATGTTGCGTACTGGTTCCCAATTCACTAGAGAATATATCAGACATTTGCAGACAGAAGCTGGATTTTTTTCCTTAACACAGATACTGGCAATAAGTTAGCAAAGGTCACTTAAATTGATGGTAAGTAAATCATCATTGCACATGTCTAATGCCTCAACTTAAGTGTAGAATCAAATAAGTAAAATCATCATTGCACTTGCCCAATGCCTCAGCAAAGTCTAGAATCAAATAAATAAAATCATCATTGTACTTGTCCAATTGCAGTTGTCAAGTAAGTAAAGGACCATAACAATTTTGGCATCGACAAGTGCTCAGATTTACTTCAGAATAACATACTAGGCATGGACATGTGCTCAAATTAGAACATAAACACATCATAGGCATGGATAAGTGCTCAGATTTAGAACATAAACATCATAGGCATGGACAAGTGCTCAGATTAGAACATAAACACATCATAGGCATGGACAAGTGCTCAGATTAGAACATAAACATCATAGGCATGGACAAGTGCTCAGATTAGAACATAAACACATCATAGGCATGGACAAGTGCTCAGATTAGAACATAAACATCATAGGCATGGACAAGTGCTAAATCTTCGCAGATTAACCGCCGTAGTAGGAGATGGTGGCCGGGTGGACATAGAGAGAGAGCGTTGGGGTTGGAGGAGCACTAACCTCTGTAATCGTGCTCATGTTGGCCGGAGGGGCCGGATCCGCGTCGCCTCTTTGCCTGAGGTGGCCGGGTCACCGTCGTCGGGCCGGATCCGCGGCTGGGTCGTCGTCATGGTCGGGGATGCCGGATCGCCATCGTCGGGGTGGCCGGGGCGCCGTCGTCATGCCAGGAGCCGCGGCGCCGTCGTTGGGTTAGGGTTTGTTTGTCGAAACCCTAGCCGCGTTTGGTGTTGGAGAAGAGCAGGGCTACGGCGGTGAAGGCGAGCAGGGAGAGCAGCGAAGGCGAGCAGGGAGAGTGGCGGCGGCGGAGACGGTGGAGTGACTAGAGAGCGGCGGCGGTGGCGGCGAGGAAGAGGAAGAGGATGAGACTGCGAGACTCCTCTGACCCGATGGCGACGCTGGTGTTGAGTGCGGTGGTGGGAAATTACTATCTTGCCCTTTACTGGTGATTGGTGGTACTGGAAATCCATGGGTATTATATTCAATTTACGTTGGAAATTTTGGTTCGCGCGATTCGTAATTTGGCCCGATGGCGCTCGCGTTTTCTGACTTCTGGAAGCTTCTAGAAGGCCCCTGACACTGACGTGTGGGCCCGACACCATTTTTTTGAATTTAAACTTGCTGACATCAAATACCTAAGCTACTCGAGTCCAAAAATTCAACAAAACATTTTTCCGGAAAAATAAAAATAGAGGTAACAATCTAAGACATGGATGACCCTCGGAGCTGCTA
This sequence comes from Panicum miliaceum, assembly GCA_032594955.1. NCBI lineage: Eukaryota > Viridiplantae > Streptophyta > Magnoliopsida > Poales > Poaceae > Panicum > Panicum miliaceum. The sequence goes on along the minus strand of CM064060.1, from coordinate 1,854,050 downwards.
TTGTTTGATCGCAACTCAAAAAGAAAAATAGGCCAAACTGAATGTTCCCCTAATTTTAGAGCCTAGAAAACAGCGCCTAAAAATTCATAAAAAATATCAAAAATTCATCATTTGACATCTATTATTTGAAAAAAATAATATCTATCATAGTTTTGTAATAAAAATGGAACTTACGATACAACATGATGAATGTTGTGTAAATAAAAATTCATGAACTTAAATGAATGTTGATGCAACGATGCTCAATTATGCCCAAATGATGCTTATGATGCTCATATGTTCCATTCAAACTCATATCTTGGAGATAGTTCAAAACTTTAAAAGTTTGATAGGGATAATTCAAACTTATATCTCAAATTTATGATATAATAATTCTAATAACATCTTAATATGGTCTAAACATTCTACAAATTGACGTGGCAACATAATTTGGGTCCCTAAACCTGTCATAAAAATTTCAAATGCTTTCGATAAAGGAAGAATATACATTGTGTACAAATGCCTACATCTCTCACATAGTTTCATACAATGTTACTTGAACATTGAAGTTTTCCATACATTACAATATGTTCGAACTCATATGCATTTCAAATTTGAACATAACCTTGTGTTCACATTAATATTACGAAATACGAAGTTTCATTAGTTATTGTTGTGGAAAACAAATATTTTTCCTATGTGTACTTATAAGGAACAAGATAAGGTATATAAATAAGATCCATAAAATAGAAATCTATATTATACAATGTCATTAATGAAAATATGGTGATTTTAGAAACATTCAGAAAAAAAATCATCAAATTTGGTTTAAGTATGACTGAGAAATACTAGATACAAAATTTCATTGCAGATTAAAAGGAAAAATACAAACTATCCAAAAGAACTGGGCCAATCACATGCTGCCATCTGGCGGCAATAGGGTATATAGGTCAAGTAGAACAAGTGATACGAAATTGACCAAACACCGAAGTGGTGCAGTGGTACTGGGTAGCCGCTCTATACCTGCAGGTCTCGGTTTCGAACCCTGCCCCCCGCGGGCGATGTATTTTTTTTCATTTATGCGCCCTCCCGTGGTATATTCCAAAAATCACCAAAAATTAGTTACGCCCACAGGATTCGAACCTTGCCCTCCGCCCCTCCCCCCCAAATCCCATAGCCATACCATTGCACTATGCAAGTAAATTCACTGAAGATTCATCCAAAATTTTATTTTTCCGTGTGACCCCGCCCCTTCGTCTTCCACTATTCGTAACGGGCGTAGGAGTAACGACCGTTACCAATACATCAACACCCGTTACCAATACATCTGCCTTGTCCGCAAAGGATTCCTCTCCATTGTCCGGCCCCACACGTCAGTTTCCCTCTTAAGACACTGCAGAGGACTCTCCCGGCCTTGTCTTCTCCATCCGCCCCCTTGTCTTCTCCATCCGCCCCCTTGTCTTCTCCCTTCCCTCTCTCAACGGCGACGGCGCACGGCGATGATGTCATGGAAGTGGCAAACCTATGTGTGGCTACAGACGCGTGATGTCTCCATGGGCGGCGCGACTCCACCACAGCGCCGAAAGGCCCACGGCGCTTCCCCCTCCTCCCCAGCGCGCGACGGTGTAGGCGCCAAGCCTCAGAAGCGGCAGAAGGTGCAGGTCCGCGGCGCTTCCCCTTCCTCCCCAGCACGCGGCGGTGACGGCGCCAAGCCTCAGAAGCGGCAGAAGGTGCAGGCCCGCCATGCTTCCCCCTCCTCCTCAGGAAGCAATGACCGGGAAAGGAGCGACGGCGGGCCCATTGGGGGCTCCCCTTGTGAGGGCCCTTCCAACGCCGGACGCCTCTTTTTCATGGACGTGACCTCTAGCACTGAGGAGGAGCAGGAGGAGAGGAAGGACAAGGGGAAGGAGAAGGTGATCTCACCTTCTCTGCGCAATCCCACTTCGGCGACCTCTAAGAAGAAGGAGAAGAGGAATGGGAAGGAGGAGGTAATCCTGCTATGCAATTCTATCATTCTGTCCATCCTGTCAATAAATTGCTAGGTTCATATCAATGTGTTCAATTCTGTCAATGTGTAGAGCTTGCTGACTGTGTGGTAATGCCTGACTTTTTCCATATATTTTTGTGATAGTAACTGAATTTTTACATTTCTTGCTGACTACTTGCTTGGTAATTCTATATTGTTGTGATAGTAACTAAAGATTATGGATGTACAAGGGATTAGATTAGACCGCAGTGAGGTCTTAACAACTTCTTGCTAAGTTTATAGAACAATGATCAATGTTATAAGAATTACAGAATGCAGTGTTGCCTTGCACAACAATGTAATTACAATGAGTAATGTAATAGAAATAATTGTTGTGGAAAATGGCTTGCAGGACTTGAGATTGCCTGGAGTATGGTTGTTGGTGGCTTATGAATTCAAGAATAAATCCCTCTTAAGACAACTTGCCTATGCTCATAAGACATTCTTATGATTTTAGCTATTTTGTTATCTTGCAGGTCCCTATTAAAATGATGAGCTTCTGGGACTTGCACAACAATCTAGCAACATCACAGGAGAGGGTCACTGCACTTGCAGATGAGCTTGCAAAAGAAAAGGAAAGGAAAAAGGCACTTCAGCATGCACTTGCAGATGCGGCCAAGAAGGCAAGAGCTAACATCTAGTGGATGAAAACAAGCTGATAGTTGAAGCTGACTTTGGTGGAAGCTGATAGTTGAAGCTTTTGATTTTGGTGGAAGCTGCAAGTTGCAGCTTCTATGTTGGTGAAGCAAGAAATAACATAATGTGTCATGTGTTCTGTGAACTGTGTTCTGTGTTCTTGGGGTGTTTGTGCAGGACTGCAGCTTTAATGAAGAATATTTCATGTCATCTGTGATCTGTGATATATGATCTTGATTGTTAAATATTTCTGTGATCTTGATTGTTAAATATTTATGTGATCTGTGATCTTGATTGTCAAATATTTCATGTGTTGTGTGATCTTGACCAGGCTGAAGCTCCAGTAACAGTCTGGAGTAGAGCTTGGAATTTGTGGACTGAAGAGAATTTCGTAACGGGCGTTGTGGTAACGCCCGTTACTGATGAGAATAACAACAGAATGACCCCTGAAGGCATACAGACTGAAGCAGAATAACAGAATGAATTCAGGCCCCTGAAGCAGAATAACAGAGTGTCTCATGCAGAATAAGGGTTCAAAATCATCAATACACATATAAATTAAACAAAAAGGCTCAATTTCATCAATACGCATCATATATTACAAAATGATTCAAATTTCACCAATACACATCATATATTCCAAAAGGATTCAAATTTCACCAATACACATCATATATTAAAAAAGGATTCAAATTTCATCAAATTTCACCAATTTCATCAATACATACATCAAACTTGCTTTTTCCTTGCTTTATGGACATGGATTGTTTCCTGATGGTCGGTTCACAAGTATGGTGTTTTATCATCTGCCAAGAGTCGTGGCATGTATGAAGTGTCAAAGGATGGAATTTCATCAAACTAGTTGTATTCTTCCTCCTCAACAACATTTCCAACCCCAAAAATCCTTTTTTTCCAAGCATAACCACATACCATTTCTTCTTTGCAAGGTCGGGTACATAGAACACTTGCTGAACATCCTTGGCGAAGACAAATGGTTCATCTTTGTAACCAAAGACCCGTAGATCAACACTAACAAACCCATATTTGTCCTTGGTCACACCTTTCTTCCCATTGACCCATCGACACCGAAACAAGGCTACTTTGAATCCTACATAGTCAAGCTCCCAGATCTCCTCTATTTGACCATAATATGTGTCTGTCACCATGTCGTTGTCGACGGCATCTACACGCACACCACTATTTTGATAGATGCTCTTGGCATCCTGGGCCATGGTATAGAACGTGTATCCATTGATATCATATGCTTGGTATGTTGTAACAGTGAATAATGGCCCTGTAGCTAGTTTTCTTATCACATTATTGGTTATAGCAGCGGTGCCTTTCTGGACATAATCTCGGAGCCAAGTGTTAGAGCTTTGCATGTGCTTCTTTGCAACCCAAGGCTCATTACAGTTAGGATTACCTTCACGTAAGTGTCGCATGTTCTCGTTGACATACGGTGTAACTACGTCGGTTTGTTGTAGCACCGTGAAATGAGCCTTGTTGAAGGAATCTTTACCCGGAGTGATAGATTTTTTGCCCAAAGTCCCAACACCTGCAAGCCTACCTTCATGCAGTGAATGAGGCACACCAATGAGGTTTTGGGGGTCCATATAACCCATGGCCCACTCCACTACTTCGATGGTACCATAGCCACAAACCATGGCTCCCTCCGGAAATGACCGGTTATGTACCAATGATTTGAGGAAGCCATAGAACCTCTCATATGGAAACATTTGATGAAGGTAAGATGGGCCAAGGTAGAAGATATCCTTCTCAAGATGTGCTGTTAGATGTACCATGAGATCAAAGAATGTTGGTGGAAAAGTAGCTTCAAGCATGCATAGGGTCTCGAAATGCCTTTTCTCTAACTTCAACAATGCATCCTCATCAATCACCTTCTGTTCTATCGCATTGAAGAAAAAGCACAAGCTCATGACAGCCTCGCGAACATGTACTGTCTTGATACCTCTAAGTGCAACAGGAAGAATAGCTGTCATCAACACATGGCAATCATGAGATTTCATCAAGTGGGAATTCATTTTCATGTCCTTCACAGACACTAGCCTCTTGAAGTTTGATGAGTAGCCTGAAGGCACTTTCACACCATGCAAAAACTCACAGAATTCTTGTCTCTCCTTCTTTGACAATGTGGTTGCAGCTAAGGGAAGGTCGGTCCCCGTGTCTGTTTCCTCTGCATACAGCTCCGGCCTAATGCCCATATCTTTAAGATCCTCCCTTGCATTTTCATGATCTTTTCCTTTCCCCCTCTGTTGTAACAATGTTCCACACATGCTCTCACACACATTCTTCTTGGCGTGCATGTTGTCAATTGAATGACGCACATCCAACAATTCCCAATACTCTAGCTCCCATAGTATTGATTTCTTGTTCCACATCCGTTGCCCATCTTCTTCTTCACCATCTCGCTTCTTTCTCTTGCCAAGGATGGTCTTCTTTGGTAACTCCTCGATAGTTTTGATGCCTTTGACTTGCAAGTGGACCTCCATTCCGGACACATGCGGAGGCGCCATTCGATTCTCCTTTTCCCCATCAAACTGACAATCCATGTACCGGTACAGATGTTTCTTGGGGAGGAAACGACGGTGCCCCAAAAATACAAATTTCTTCGAGTTTCTCGGCCACAATGAGTAGGTTTCATCTATGCAGTGGGGGCAAGCTTCACCTTTCCTTTTACTCTGCCCGGAGAGGTAGCGATGAGCCGGGATGTCGTTGATGGTGGTGAACAACATGGCGTGCAATGTAAAGTCCTTACGCTCGAACTCATCCCATATCTCCTTCACACCAGGCTTCCAAAGTGTCTTCAAGTCATCAACCAATGGCCTCAAGTAAACATCAATACGGTCAACGGGTTGCTTTGGCCCGGAGACCAAGATTGACAACATCATGTATTTCCGTTTCTTGCATAGCCAGGGTGGAAGGTTCAACACTGACAGCACGACAGGCCAGGTGCTATGCGTTGAACTCTGGTTACCGAATGGGTTCACGCCGTCTGTGCTCATAGCGAAACGAATGTTCCTGCAATCATCGGCAAACCAACGATAGTGGGAATCAATGTTACCCCATTGTGCTGCATCTGCGGGGTGCCTAAGCTTGCCATCACCCTTCTTCTTTCGGCCTTCCATATGCCAACGCAAGAGTTGGGCCTCCTTTCATGTGGCAAACATGCATTTCAAGCATGGAATGATGGGAAAATACCATGCCACCCTCACAGGACCCCCTCTGTTACCCTTCTTGCCTCTGATCTTCACGGGCTTGTTCCCATCATCTACATTATCTCCGCCATCTTGTATCCTCTTGTACCGACCGAACCCGCACTTAGGGCAATTGTCAAGGTCCTCATACTCTCCACGGAACAACACACAGCTGTTCTTACATGCATGGATCTTCTCAACCTCTAAACCCAAAGGACAGATTATCTTCTTAGCCTCGTAGACACACTCGACCACTTGGTTTCCGTGTGGTAGCATGTCTTTTAGCAGATCCAATAGTTGTTTGAAACTTTTATCGGTCCAACCATGACCTGCCTTAAGCTGCAGAAGTTTGAGATCACCAGAAAGGCGAGTCTTCTGACAACCAGGGTAGAGGGGTTTCTTTGAATCTTCAACGAATTGTTTCAGCCTCGCTAATTCAGAAGTTGTGTACACACCTTGAAACTCAACATCTCTCACCATTTGATCAACATTATTCACACGAGGCAACACATCATCATCATTGAAACCCGTAACTTCTTGGTCAGTCATATCCTCAGGCCGCATCACAAAGGGTGGAAATGGTTCATCTTCCTCAAAGTTATTTCCACATTCTTCTTCCCCTATAATAATGAAAAACCAAGGAGTTAAGACATTCTGCCTTACCCTGTAACAATGAGAAATCAATGAGTTAAGTCATTATGCACTCTGTCACCTTCATTAAGGGCTTCAGCATGGCGTCGCGCTGCCCCTTCATTAAGCCCTTCAGCATGGCGTCGCGCTTCACCTTCATTAAGGCATCCTTGTTCACCTTCATTAAGGCCTTCCTCACCATGCTTGTTCCAACACGTGTAATTCTTTGTGAATCCACGTGTGATCAAATGATGGAAAATGTTGTCCTGTTGTCCAAACTTCTTTTGGTTGAGACAATCAAAACATGGGCAATACATTGTAGGCACACCACGGTTTCTCATGTCCGCCTCTGCTTGAGCAAGAAAATCATTGACCCCGCTTAGGAACGTCTCCCAAACTCGGGGCTGTCTGTACATCCAAGCCCGATCAGCCACCATCTACAAGTGATTAGGAGGATTAGGATGATTAGGAGGTGATTAGAAGGGTTGTTGAGGAGGGGCAAGTGATTAGGAGGATTAGGAGCAGGGGCGGAGCCAGGAAAGCATTGGACCCGGGCTAAACAAGTTCAAAGCTTCAAATACACCTAAAATTCCTACTGACTAAGACATTTCTACACAAAATAAAGTCAGCTTCCATGCATTTTTAAGCCAAGAACCAGGAGCTAAAGCACGGGTAGCATCACGGTCCCTGGCTCCGCCACTAGGAGGTGCAAATTCCATACCTTGATGAGGGAGGAAAGGCGAGCGACGGCGCTGCGGCGCCGGTACGGTGAGGAAGCCGCGGGAGATAGGGAGGCGGTGATGACGGGCTGCCGGCGGCCAGCGACCGGTGCCGACGGCCACCACGCGGTGGCGGAGGCGGCGGACGCGGCAGCGGCGACGACGCGGAGGAAGAGGGAAAGGCGGCGGCGGTGCTGGGCGGACGCCCGCCGCCGGCCGGCTGCTGCTCTCCGCCTGCAGCAGCCAGCTGCGACGACGACACTGCTATAGTGCCAGCACTCGCTGGCCAACTTCAATTATTGATGCTACAGTGCTGAAACTTGTAACGGGCATTAAGTGGCCAAACGCAACAGCCGTTACTAGTGTGCCATGCCAGTAACGGCCTCTGAGAGACCGTTACGGATCTGTGATTATTAATAACGGCCTTTAAGAGACCGTTACGGATCTGTGCTTATTAGTAACGTCCTTTAAGAGACCGTTACGGATCTGTGCTTATTAGTAACGGGTTTTGTTTAACGTCCGTTACAAACGGAGCTAGTAACGGCTGTTTAAAACACCCGTTACCATAGATGCTTTATCGGTAACGGGCGTTGTGGTGGCGACGTTGGGGTCGAGCCTGCTACGCTTATTGGTAACGGGCCTAGTTTTGCACCCATTACAGATTTTGTGAGGTGTAACAAGTTTCATGCGCCCGTTACCAATGCCGCGTTACCTATTTGAGGTTTTCACGTAGTGTTGCCTTTGCGAGGAAAGTGCAACAGGTAACAACTGACACTTCATGTCCCGTCCTAGCTGCGAGCAAGTACTGCTGCTGTTGGGAAGGGCCACAAAAACAGGCTGGCTAATGTTGCACGATCAGGCAGGCAGGCAGGCAGGCATTCACGAGCGAACGGTAGGTTTGACCCCGGAGCGAGGGACATCTATCTCTGTCTGCACCACTATCAGCGCCTGCTGATCGATCGATCAGTTGCTCAGAACAATTAGCAGTCGTAGCTCCACTGTCTCGTTCATGACACGTACGCATGCATCAACTTCCGCTTCCAATTAAGCACGTTGGAGTTGTAAGATACTGTAACAGAGATAGACACATACTACTAGTAGATGGTGCATATATATACTTGTGCACCATGTATACGTGCGTACACGTGCGTCGACGCGTACGTGTACGTACTAGGGGCGACAAGCAACAGAGCATAACATACAGAAGCATAAGACAAGATCCTACTACTAGCTATAGCTGGCTAGTTCTCGAAGCGAGAGAGGCGGTCCTCCGCGAGCCTGGTCCTGCACCCGCTGTTCTTGAACTCCGCCCAGGTGAACTCCCGGTACCGGCTCCGGCCGCCGTCCCCGAGGAGCTGCGGCAGCGGCGCCAGCCTCTCGCCGGGCGGCGGCCCGCCGAAGAAGATCATCGACACCCTGGACCGCTCGCTGTTCACCACCACCCGGTGCCTCACGCTCCGGAACCTCCCGTTCGTCAGCACCTGCAACGCCCAGCCATCAGCGGTGAGCACAAATTAATAAGAAGCATGCCCAGCAGCAGCAGCAGCATATGCCCTGCTTGGCCTTTTCCAAGAGCTGTCGCTGTTCGTGTACGCACCACGCTTCAGCTCATTGTACGGCTGCCAGCCAGCAGGGTTTCACGTGCAGTTTGGGCCCTAGATATGGCCGTACGTGCCATTTACAGGTCGATCGATCGTGTTGGATGGATGTTGACCGATCGAAAGATCTCGAGTACCGCTCGCTGCTCGTGACTGGATTGCTTGCTCGATCGAGATGTACGGCCACTGAAACAGTAGTAAAAGCGATGGAGGAGGATTTCAGTTGCTGAAGCAGCTGCTACCTGCAGGGTGTCGCCGACGTTGACGAAGAAGGCGTCCCCGTCGGGCGGGACGGAGGCCCAGGCACCGCCCCGCAGCGCGATCTCCAGGCCGGAGGTGCCGTTGGAGCGGAGCACGGACATGATCTGCGGGTCGGTGTGCTCGCCGAACCCCGTCAGGCTGGGCGCGCCCAACGCCGCAGGCCGCGGCGGGTAGTGGTTCACCCGCAGCACGCAGTCGCTGTCCGCGCGCGTCACCAGCCGCGCCAGCGCGCCCCCCGCGCCGCCGCCGGCGGCGGCGAGGCCCAGCCCCTCCGCCATCAGCTCCAGCACCGCGCTCGCCATCCGCCGCACCGCCACCGTGTACTCGTCCAGGAGATCCCTGTCAGACGAAAGCAGATCACAATAAATTAGAAACACAGCTTGCTCTCTGGATTTCCAATGATGTCGAGATGCGGAGAGGGACGCGTGATGGGAGCGCCGCCCCTGTGTTGGAGCCGCGCGGCGGCACGTCACCACACGCTCCGGAGCCCGGCCGCCACCACCGCCACGCCACCTCAATCAATGGGCGGCGCGTCGAGAGAGACCATGCAACCGACGTCGCGCGGGCCGGGTGGACGCGGCGGCGCACGTGAGTCAAGCGGCGTGCGCGTCGTCGGCCGCCAGAAGCCTGTGACGCAGCGCGCGGCCACGACGAGCGGTCTTATCCACGGACAGGAATTCCTTTTTCTTTTCCTTTCCCCTGACGCCTGGTAGTACTGTTCATGCGCCTGGTTTTGGTCAACTTGGCCGCTAAGAAATTCCGCTGCTGCTACCGTGTTAGTTCCTGGCACGTGCGCGTGCCTCGTGTGGTATCGCTCCACGTCACGGACGCGAGCTGGAACAGCGGCATGGAGTGGAGTGCAGCTATGGAAAGGCATTGCAGGAAGCTAGAAGAGGCAGGGAGGCAACAGCGACGTCGGGGCAACACCGACCGCTGACGTAAACGTCACCGCTTCGACTCACCGTAAGGGGCCGGCCGGCGTGGGCGACGACGACGACGAGGCGGCGGCAGCCGCGGCGCACGGCAATGTCGAGGAGGACGCGGAGGCGACGGGCACGGCGCCGGCGGGGGTGACGCCGAGCAGGAGGTACTCGACCCACCCGATGTCGCCGTTGCCGCCGACGCGCTTGCTGCCGTACCCGAGCGTCGGGGCCTCCTCATCCTTCTCGCCCTGCGGCCGCGCGAAGAACCCGGACGCCGCGGCCTCCGCGGCGCACACGAGCTCCGCCGGCACGCCGTGGCCCGTCACCCGGAAGAACCCGTGCTCCTCGCACGCCGCCACCAGCGCGCGCGCCGCGGCCTCGCGCGCGGGCCCCGCCGGCGCGGACAGGTCCACCGACCGCACGTCGGCCGCCGGCGGCTGCGCCGCGGGGAGGGCGATCTGCTCGAGCTCACCCTTGGCGAGGACAACCATGGTCGGGGAAACAGAGGAAAGCAGAGGAAGAGGTTTATGCACAGCGCGAACGCGAGGGTAAAGAGAGCCGCGTGCGCGCCTCTTATATAGGCACGCCACGGTGCATGGCTTGGCAGTCTGTACAGCATGCTGCTGTAACTTGGGCCGTCTGATCAACCATCAGTGGCCAAGATCAAGACCTTGTGCTATTTTTTTTAAAAAAAACTGGTAGTACTATTTGTTAGTGTCACTAGGTGTAAGTCTTGTTTGACTTACATGTTCCTAAGAATTTTAATCCGACTTCCATGTGGAAATGGGCCTTTACCTGTCAATATGCTTGCTCGAAATCTTTTTCTTTTCTAAACTAAACAATGCTGAAGAAAAAAAATGCACACAAGATGAAGTACTTATTTTGATTGAGAGGTGATCGAATAGTGCACAGGGACATGATACATCCTTGTCGTATGAGCTGTGCATGATCTTCTGCTAAGTTGCAACAAATAGAAAAGATAGGTTTGGAAGGGGTTGGCTAATTAATTACTTTGATTCCTGATGGCCATCCTAGCTCATGGCATGGCATTTTCTTATCAAGAAAGGTAAAGTGGTGGCGTGTATTGTTGAAGGCGTCTCTGAAGTAGTGATCGTTGGTTGGCTGGTTCATCGGCGGTTGTCAAGGCGTACCCATCTTGCCTTGATCTTAGTGCATCTTCTGATGAAAAAGAGAGAAGGTGATCACGACTGCTGACAACGCGGCCAGTTTTGGAGAAGACCAGACGTGTTTCCTCTTCCTTCTCTCAATTTGACAGGCAAGGACCACAAACCCTACGATCAGTTTTCTAGTATATTGGAATGCTTGGAAATTTTTGGTACATCTACCCCCGTCCTCCTAAATTCCATGTACAATGTCTCGCCCCCTTTGGGATTTGAATGGAATTATTGAAGTTCCTTTTTTGTGGAGGAGGACAAGAAATTTGCTGCAAATTTTTGTTAGTTGTTGGTCAGGAACTAGGGCACGGAATCCCTTGGATCATTCAATCCGTGCGGAACTAGGCGCACAATCCCTTTGGTCCTTCAACCCGTTGCCCACACAAAACACAAAACTATCACCAAAAACTTTGTTCATCATGTTACCTTTTGTGTTTCCCACTTCCAAAAACACTACTCAAAATCACACATTGGAAAGAATTTCCCTGGCGTGCAAAAAGTAGTACATGGTCTGTTTGGGATTATTGCTGCACTGCATTGCAGGATTCTCACTCTACTTTTTTCAGCCTGGGTTCTCTTGCCTCACCAGGGTTTTTTTTTTCTGCTACCGATTCCCCGTGTCACTGTCAATAGCAGTCCGTACGTCAAACGCAACGTGGATCAACTCCCGTTCTCTTCCACGCAAACCTGTCACGGTCCACTCCAGCTCGCTATCGGCATTAGATTCTGACAGCAACTTCGACGAGAACGGCTTGATCGATTGGTGAATTGGCATGACAGAAAAGATGTGGGATTCGATTGTTGATGATATTAAGATACGCTGAGCTCAACCATAGCAATGCTATCTTGTCTATCCTGAAGAACTTAACTACCATACATACATGAGGGCATTTTTATATTGTTCTGTTGGACTAAGATTGTTGGTTTTTTTTTCTGAAGAACAGGAGGGGGATCCCTACTGATTATATATTAATAAGAAAAAAAAAGTAGTGATTGGTTTGAGCAATGAGTTCAAACCAAGATATCGACGTTTGAAAAGGAAAAAAAATGGAACGGTCTGATTGGTTAGTTGACATGATGAAAAAGATGTGGGATTCGATTGTTGATATTAAGATACGCTGAGCTCAACCAAAGTAAACAAGCAGTGATGTCTATCCTGCAGAACTGTGCCTGAGGTGGGCATTTATATAGTGTGCTGATAGATTAAGATGTTTCATTTGAGTAATGATGAGTTCAAACCTAGCTATCAACATTTTATTTTAGATATTTTCCGCGCAAAATGCCAAATAAACCCAAATAATCAATCGATTCGTGGAAGCAAGCATACTGCTCTGCACATGCCATCACTGCTTTTCATTTTCTTGATTCCCAAACTAATCAAGAGGCGAAGCTCGGTTTCATTCGTGGCGCTGCGATGAGCAGAGGAGGAGCCGGCGGCCGTCAATTTGCTTCGCTGTCCGGCTGTCGCGTCCGTCATTGACGAAATGGCTGGATCGAGCGAGGGACCCCCGGCCCGGCCCACGATATGACGACCACTTGCAGGTCTCTTTCCCGGCCACTGTAGCGGCGCAGTGCCGAGCAGGCGATCGCAACCTGAACACAGCAGCGATAACGATTTGCGATCTCAAGTTCATCGCTGCAGATTGCTGCTCGTAGCTTGCAAATAATCCCCTCGCAGCAGAGTAGCAGATCCATCGAACAGAAAAGATCCCAGAGAAGAGAGGCTCTGCGGCATGGCTTGGTTCGAGTCGAGGGTGCCACTGCCATGGTCAGCAACACCTGAACAGGCTGAACTCCCCTGCTACTCTGAACGTCATGGTGAAAGAAAAGGTTGGTAGATTAGAGCACACTGCCTGCCAACCAGACATGGCTTTGCTGTGGACCAGCCAGAGGTTGTGGCTTTGTGTGCCGACTGCCGACCCCCCTCGGGTCCTCACCTGCCCGAATCCAGCCGTGTCTACGATAAAGCGGCTGTACTCCCTCCAGTAGCCTCTGCAAGGCTGTGGCATGGGGACACCTGAAACGATGGTCGCGTCGCGTATTCATGGCCTCAGAAATCCCCTCGTGCGTGAACCCACACACGGATGATGGTGGCAGACCGTACCTATCATGAAGGGCTGGCTGGTTTTGGCTGTGGATCATTGGCGAGCAGCAGGCCAGTGGTGTCTCTACGAGTTGACACTCGGCGACAGGCGCTTGTGTACTTTAGCCTGCGCGCCTAGGTCCAGTCCAGATGCACGCCGTCAACTTTGGCGACGGACGTGTCCGTCTCGACCAGCTACAAAAATGTAATCGCGCTAGCTCTCAGTCGCTTGTTTTATTGATCTTGCGAACCACTTGCAAATCAACCACATGTCCGCATGCACCAAACGTCAGGTTTAAAATTTTTAAATCAGGGAACGAGTGGTCCTTAAGCTCCCATGTACGGCATTCCAGGTTGGCGGTGACTGTGAGAAGGGGATTGTACAACAAAACAAAGCGAGGAGTGGCATGATAAGGCAACGATCATCGAGGAGTCGAGGATACACAGCAATGAGACGAGCGATCACTGCACTGGTGGAGACACCGCTAGTGGCTAGCAAGAGCAGGCAACTGCACATGGTGGGGGTGGGGTGTGGGAGCTACTAGCAGCGGGTGATTGGAGGAGAGGGAGAGGAAACTGTGGGTATGCAACCAAGTTTCCCAGCAAAATAACCTGGAGATGGATGGGGTTCATGGCGGGAGATATTGTACGTTCTGTCAAGTACGTACTGCGCAGGAGTACATGCACAGACCCGGTCGGCCGTACACCGCACGGTAGTAGCACGGTGCGTCCAGCAATCACACCGCACGGCTGCACCCTCTGCTGTCTGCCTAGCGTGCACGCTCACCCAGCCCGCGCGCGGGTACGGACGTGGACGCTGCCCTCCGCACCGCGCGTTGCGATCGCGGCGTGGAAGTCGCGGTCGGCGTGGCGCTGCCACCCACCGCCCGGTCAGGAGGCCGCTACGGCGAGCTAGCACCTAGCACTAGGGGGGGGGGGGGGGGGGGGGGCGGTGGTCCAGGCAAGCTCCGAGGGAGGAGCGGCCCGACGCGTGGCCGGCCCTCGTCGGCCTCTCGCCGGGGCCGTCCCCCACGCACTCCACTCCTCGCCGACGGCGATGCGTGTCGCTGACCGCCCGGCCGGGGCGACCGCGACCCGCGCGCCGCCACTCGCCGATGGCGACCGAGGAGACAGCGCGACCACCCCCGATCCCTGCCGCGCGCGACGCACGTCGTCGAACAAGCTGGCCGTCGTTGGCGTCTCGATCGATCGGGGGAGGGGAGTCCCCGGCTCACGGCGCAAGACTAGCTGCTAGCACGTCGGTTTCCTCGACCTTTTCCGCAGGCCGTACCCGTGCCGAAACGTGTACCGTGCAGGGTCTGGCCCTTGTGGACCGGAGATTCTTTCTTCATCCCTGAACCTGAACGGAACGGCCGGCACGTACCATCTGCTGGCGACGTGAAAATCGATCGCCTCGGGATCTGGTGGGTTTTCCGGCGAGTTCACGGCGACCGGGACCCGGCTGCTGGGCGTCTATCATACTGACAGCGAACGTGTGAGACCCTCGCTGATCTGCCACGAGGACAATGCACACATGACAGACACTGCAACGTAGTACACGCACGAAAGTTTTACAGCCTTATCACTAGCCGGAATTAACCTCCTCAGATATATCAGATCGGAGGGCTCGGTAAACGTTCGGGGAGAGATGGCGGGCTCTCTCGGCCGGCCGGCGTGCGCATGGCGTTCTGCCCCACTTGCGCGGTGCGGATTGGTACGCATCCTGCTGGTAGCTCCGGCTCCGGTGTCGAGAACCTGGAGGAAGCCCACTCAAGGCCCATACGGGTGAAGAAGCCCAATGTTCGCTTCGCGGGTTCAGAATGGGCCAAGCAGTAGGAAAGCCTATGAAATGGGCAGCTGCAGCGATACGCTCGGCTTGTACGTTATAATCTCTTTCTTGCGGAACGGGATGAACTCGATCAGGAACTCCCGGCCTTGGCGGCGGTGAGCTGTAGCTCGAGAACTCCGGCGGGGGCCTAATCCACTATCTAATTCGTGATCTCGTTGATTGCGGATACCTATCGTGTGTGACAATGGGTATCAGAGCCTCAAACCCCCACCAAATCGCTTCCCCGCACTGGATCCCGCACACACACATCTCACCAGATTCCAAGTTCGCACAGGAGCGATGGCGCCGCCCACCGATTCCATAGCCACGGTCCTTGCGAAGCTGGAAGAGCTGGGGAGGAAGATCGACGACACCAACCTCAAGGCGGATGAGACGAATCGGAATATCGAAGAGATGCAGCTATCGATCCAACAGAACACCGACGAGCAGAGTTTGCTGTCTGCTTGGAAGCCGGGCATGGAGGACAAGGTGACCGATCTCCAGAACTCCGTGTTCGACTTGAAGCAGAAGGTTGATCTCTTCATCCACGAGCTTCCCAAGAAGAAGAAGGAGCCGGGGGAGGGGGGGACCAGAGCTCCTCGGGGACGCCTGCTCCCGCCCATCTGGGAGCTTCTGCTATAGCAGAGGCGTCCGGGCAAATTGGCCACTGCAACGACAACTCTCACCGAAGTGTTGGTGCCGGGGTTGTCACGACCCTGGTGCCACCTCCGGTCAAAGGTGCGAACAGATCATCCTTTGTTTCACTTGTGCCTTTCCAAGGATTTGATTCTGGAGGAACCTCTTATTTTTCAGTCTAGTAGCTTCAGTCATACCCTACCTCAGTTAGAATTTCCTAGATTTGATCGAACCAATCCTAAGATTTGGGTCAAAAAGTGTGAAAATTATTTCGACGTGTGTGCTGTTCTTCCTGATCATTGGGTCAAGTTAGCAACCATGCACTTTGCTGGCTCTGCTGCTTTCTGGATGCAGTCTATAGAACTAGATCTAAGGAAATTGAGTTGGGAGAATTTGTGTACGACTGTTATAGATCGTTTTCAGAGAGATCAACATAACCTGGTCATTAGGCAGTTTTTCCATGTTAGACAAATTGGGTCTGTCTCTGAGTATATTGAGATTTTTGATGAAATTGTGCATCAACTGCTTGCTCATGATCCTTGTTTTAACCCCTCTGTAATCATTAGTAGATTTGTTGATGGCTTATAGAGTGATATTAAGGCAGTTGTTTTAGTACATAGGCTAAAAGACCTCGATACTGCTAGTTCCTTGGCAATTTTGTAGGAGGAGATGCTGCTGGGGTTTTCTAGTAGAGAAACAAGAAGGAATGAGGCATACATTTCTGCCAAACTAATATCAAGACCCATGGGTTCATCTGCTTCTTCTAAACAAGCTGATCTTGTTCCAGCTGAAGAAAAAGGGGATTGGAGCTGTACTGCAACAGGCTGGCCATCCCATTGCTTATGTCAGCAGAGCTTTAGGCCCTAAAAATCAGGGTTTGTCTACATATGAAAAGGAAAGTTTGGCAATACTCATGGCTGTGGACCACTGGAGGTCATACTGCAACCTGCTGAGTTCACCATTCAGACAGATCAGAGAAGTCTGGTACACTTAGATGATCAAAGACTTAATACATATTGGCAACAAAAAGCTCTCACCAAACTCATGGGGTTACAGTACAAAATTTGTTATAAAAAAGGTGCCACAAATAATGTTGTCGATGCCTTGTCTAGAGTTACTCACACCTCTAACAGCAAAATTATGGCCATATCTGTTGCTCAACCAGTTTGGTTGCAAGACCTTCAAGACAGTTATGAGCATAACCCTGATGCACAACAGTTGTTAGCTGGTCTAGCTGTCAAGTCTGATCAAGGGAAATTCAGGTTGATCCAAGGGATCATCAAGTACAAAGATAGGATCTGGTTGGGGCATCGTGAAAAGTTACAACATCAAGTAATGCATTCTCTGCATTCAAATCCTATAGGAGGTCACTCTGGCTTCTTAGTCACTTATACAAGGATCAAGAGATTATTCAGTTGGCCCAAAATGAAAAGACATATTCAAGAGTTTGTTGCTTCTTGTGTGGTTTGTCAACAAGCAAAGACTGAAAGAGTACCTTATCCTGGACTTCTACAACCACTTGCTGTTCCTGACCAAGCATGGCAAGTTGTCACTCTCGATTTCATAGAGGGACTGCCAGTTTCGTCCCCTTTCAACTGTATTCTCGTGGTGGTGGATAAATTTTCAAAATATTCTCCCTTCATCAAATTGAAACACCCATTCACAGCTCTAAAGGTTGCCCAGTTGTTCATGGATAACATATATAAGCTGCATGGAATGCCTCAAGCTATTGTCTCTGATAGAGATAGGATATTCACCAGTTTGCTTTGGCAGGAACTATTTCATTTATCGGGTACAGAACTCAGAATGAGCTCGGCTTATCACCCGCAGAGTGATGGTCAGACTGAAAGGGTCAACCAAAGTGTAGAGGCATATCTTCGCTGCTTCATACAAGCTTGTCCATCCAAATGGTCACAATGGTTAGCTTTGGCCAAATTCTGGTATAACACCAATTACCACTCATCCTTGAACAAGTCTCCCTTTGAGATCCTTTATGGGCAAGAACCAAAACACTTCGGCATCGAAGGAATAGAAGCTTGTACACACCCTGATCTGGAAACATGGCTCAAGGAAAGGGGTGATGTCTCTGCCCTACTTAAGTGGCAATTGACTCGAGTGCAGCACCGAATGAAACAGCAGGCAGATAAGAAACGGTCAGAAAGATCATTTGCAGTGGGTGACAAGGTTTGGCTTAAGTTGCAACCTTACGTTCAAACTTCAGTGGCTCAGCGAGCAAATCACAAGCTATCTTTTCGCTACTTTGGTCCCTATGAAGTGGAGAACAAAATTGGCTCAGTAGCTTACAAGCTAAAGTTGCCTACATCAAGCTCGGTTCATCCGGTGTTCCATGTCTCACTACTGAAGAAAGCAATTTGTAATTTGCCATCTCATTCTTCTCCTTTACCACCAGATACTACTGCTATGCAGGAACCGGAGTGCGTTCTTGATCGCCGCCTGAAGAACAAGGGGCGCCGGGTGGTCTCTCAGCTGTTGGTCAAATGGACCGGATGGCCACCAGAGCTTGCTACCTGGGAGGATGAAGAACAGGTTCGTCATCTGTTGCCATCTGCAACGGCTTGTGGTCAAGCCGTTTCTCAAGGAGGGAAGAATGTCAAGAACCTGGAGGAAGCCCACTCAAGGCCCATACGGGTGAAGAAGCCCAACATTCGCTTCGCGGGTTCAGAATGGGCCAAGCAGTAGGAAAACCCATGAAACGGGCAGCTGCAGCGATACGCTCGGCTTGTACGTTATAATCTCTTTCTTGCGGAACGGGATGAACTCGATCAGGAACTCCCGGCCTTGGCGGTGGTGAGCTGTAGCTCGAGAACTCCGGCGAGGGCCTAACCCACTATCTAATTCTGCGCAGGTGTTTTTATATTAAATGTTCTCATAAAAATATTTTATCTCCTCCGAAGTGTCTCCGTTTTGAAAATTGATTGTACTGTTGCGTTCTACAAAATGAGACGAACAAAACTAGGATGTTTTACGCTGGTAGCAAGTTGCTATTTATTATACATATAAGTTGGAAGGTTTCATACACATAAATTGCTACATATGCATATATATAATTTGTTATAAACATAAGTTATCACAAAAATAGAATCTGTAATATATGTAAGTTGTCACAATCACAAGAGTAATATACGTAAGTTGTCACAATCACAAGACACATAAGTAGTAAAAAAGAAGTAAGTTATCATACATATAAGTCATAAAAATAAAAGTTATCACACATGTAAAATAAAAGTTGTCACACGTGTAAAATAAAAGTTATCAAAAAACAGAATCTATTATACACATGAGTTGCTACACATATAAAATATAAGTTACTACAAATAAAATCTATCGTACACTTATACACAAAGTGAAAGTTGCTATGCACATAAGTTGTCAACATAGTAAGCCGATATACATATAAGTTGCTAAGGAAGAGAGCAAATCACCACATAAGTTGCTACTAGTGCAAAATATCGGCAACATATATGCAAGTGGGGACTAGTTTTGTTCGCCTAGTCGCGTAGAAAACAACAGTGTAATCGGTTCTAGAAACGGAGATAATATAAACGAGATAAAGTATTTTTTGGAATAACAATATAAGAAAGATATAAGAGTAGGGAGGAGGGCACGCGAGGGGGTAGAAGATATGGAGACGTGGGCCGCATGCACAACAGGCCGTGACCGGGTTGCGCCAAGTCAAAGTCCGTAGCCCCATGCTAGCTCGTGGATCAGAAACCTAGCACGTTTAGCGTTGGACCGCAGCAGGCCGCACACGGATCATGCGCTCGGCGCGAGCGCGACCCTGCGCGAGTTAGCTTTTGCTTTTTAGAAAAAGTCCCTTCTGACCTCCCCTGTCTACGGGCCCAGTTTACGTTTGCACCCTGAACTCGAAAACCGGGTATTTGCTGACCCTTGTATTTTTGCCTGATCACTTTGCCGTCCGACCCGGCCCACCTAGAGAACTCAGGCCCAGTTACGAAACCGACATTGTACTAAATGGGCCAACTGTACAGTTTTTTTAGAAAGACAGGCACCACCGCCCTGCCCCATTTTCATTATGAAAACAAAGCAACTGAGTTTTTACATTGTTCAGCACTGTGCCATGTTCGGCAAAGAAAAGCAACTGCGAAGCTACCTACTGACCACCAGCAGCAGGAAACAGACCAGCAGCGCTTACAAAAGGGAAGCTCAGGAAAAGACGACAACTTGGTAAACAAAATACAAAGCCACAGCCAGACTCCACAGGCGCCGAAGTCATTTCATCTTGGTCGCACCAGTCTTCAGCTTCTTCAGATATGGCCAACCTCCAAAGGGGCCGTTAGGACCCCCTCCAGAAAGGCGCACCATGCGTCTGTTGAAGCCTCCAAATGGCTCTGCTCCTTGTACATGGGCTTCCAGGTTCTCACACAGCTCCATATGATCTTCACCACTTGTTTTATGTCCCGCCACTGCTGATCACGAAAAACCATGTTATTCCGAGCCAACCACACACCCCAGCACACTCCTGCAGAGAGGCTGTTAGCAACACAGAATTTTTTACCATCCAGCCATTTACTAGCCATATCCAGGTAACCGTCAACATGCACACCAGTAAACTGCTCAAAATACCCCCAAATCCTCTTTGCAACCACACAATGGAAGAAGAGGTGGTCAATTGATTCATTTTCAGCACAAAACCTGCAGCTCTTCGGCTTACTCACCCCTCTTCTCTCCAAGTTATCAACCGTCATCAATTTGTTACTAGAGAGCAACCACAAGGACACCTGGATTTTTGGGGGCACCTCAATGTTCCAAACAGCAGGGACAAACACAGGCTTAACCCCTCTAAAATTAATGATGGCATATAGAGATTTTGTAGAGTAAATGCTATTGCTCTCATACTGCCAAACTAGAGAGTCCCCCTCATCAGAGAAATGAACTCCCTCAATGATACCAGTCAGCTCAAACCATCTAGAGATCATTTGCTCAGAAAAGGCTCTCCTAAAGGTTAGTTTAAGCTCCAGACCATCCCATACTTCAGAAATGGTAGCACCTTTCTGGTTGCATATACTAAACAAATCCCAAAACTGTACCGCTAGAGGAGAATTACCAAACCAAATATCCTCCCACAATCTTATTTTCTTACCATCTCCCACATGCCATTTGTACCCAAATTTCAGGGCCTTGGCTGCCCACAAGACCCCTTTCCAAAAATTAGATTTATGAGTACTATTCGAACAAAAGAGATTGGGAACATTCCTCAAGTATTTATTTTGAATGATCTTTTGCCAAATTTTCCCTTCATCTTTCATGAACCTCTTGACCCAAGACCCCAGCAGGGCCAGGTTAAGATCTTTTTTGTTGGGGATTCCCAGCCCCCCAAAATCCTTTTTCATACTTACTAGATGCCAATTGGCTAACTGAATTTTCCCATGCCCCTCATAGTCATTCCATAAAAAAATAGCTAGATGTGTGTTAATCAGCTCAATAGCCCAGGCAGGGAACTTGAAAAAAGACATCATATAAATAGGTATGCTTGACAAGCAAGTTTTGATCAGCACTAGCCTACCAGCATGGGAGAGCAATTTACCCCTCCAACCAGCTATTCTCCTAAGGATCTTATCAACCAGAGGTTGCAGGTCCTCCCTTTTTAGCTTATCATGGTGAAGAGGAATGCCTAGATATGTAATGGGAAAAGCCCCCACAGTACAGCTAAAAATATTAGCAACAACTTCTATCTCATTTTCTTCTAGATTCATAGGGATGATAGAGCTTTTATGATAGTTAACTCTCATACCTGACAACAGCTCAAAACAATTTAACACCATCTTTAGATTTTCAGCCTTGTTAACATCATTATCAAGGAAAAGGATTGTATCATCAGCATATTGTAAACTGATTACACCATTTTGGTCAAAATCCACGCCTAGGCCCTTAATCAAATTCTGGTTAGCAGCTTTTCCTAGCATTTTGGTCAATACATCCACCACTAAGTTGGGCCAACTGTACAGTTATTGGGTTAATGATGAGCACATTCTTTTGCATATGGTCCAGGCCCAGCAGCAGGTCCACGAACATTTCTTTCTTTTTGACAGGAAATTCTTGCGTTTTCACACTTTTCTTGCACAATTTTGTTTCCAAGTTTTACAGAAAGGATCACGACGACAAACTAGACCTATGCATGCAGGGATAGGAAGCGCCCAAAGCGAAAGTAGGATCAGCAATTTTACTGATGATAGTCGGTGTAATATTTTGCACTTCTGATTTTTTTTTAACCAGAGATAGTGAGGAAACATCTGAACTTGTTCAGGGTCACATGTATAACCATGGTCACGAAGATTCCCCGTATCCGCTGCCACGATCTTGTTACTACTTACTACACATACACCACATCACGAAGCTACCAGTCATGGTAAATCTTCCGATCGATTATCGGCCTCCGTCTGCCGCATCGGCCTTCTCCACGTCGGCCGCGGCCACCTTCTTGTCATCATCCGCGGCTGCGAACTCGTCGTCGTCCTCCCCGGCGCACGCGCCGTGCGCGACGTCGTAGGTGGCGTGCAGGCCGACGAGCACGTAGTAGACGAGCATGATGGCCGTGCAGACGCCGAACCGGAAGAAGGCGTCCTTGTCGAGCGAGCCCATGAGGAAGAGGTTGGTGGCGATGGACAGCGAGGGCAGCCACGGCACGAGCGGCACGCCCCACACCTTGGGCGCCCTCGCCGCGGGCACCAGCACCTGGATGCCCAGCGTGCCGGCCGCCCACGCCGGCACCAGCACGACGTACCCCTGCCACCGCCCCGGCGACGTGCCCCAGTACGCCGCGATGCCGACCGACGACGTGATCACCAGCAGCAGCAGCGCCGCGAACCGCCGCGCGTGCGCTCGGGTCGTCACGCCCCTGACGTAGTACCGGCGGACGAGGAGCGCGGTGGCCATCATCATGAAGATGAAGAGCGTGCTGACGGAGAGCAGGCTGGAGAGCACGTCGAGGCCGGAGAAGAGCGCGATGCAGGCGCTCGTGGCGGCGATGAGCGCGGTGGCGTGCACGGGGGTGCCGGTCCTGGGGTGCACGAGCGCGAACACCGGCGGGATGATGTGGCTCCGCGCGATGTGGGTGGTGTACCGCGCCTGCCCGAGCGCCCCGACCAGGAGCACCGTGGTCATCCCCTTGAGCGCGCCCAGGGCCACGACGTACTGCGCCCAGTGCATCCCCACGCTGCTGAACGCCACCGAGTAGGCGGCGCTCCGGTCGATGGCCGTGTACGGCTGCATCATGCTCAGCACCAGCGCCATCACGCAGTAGATGGCCGTGATGACGGACATGGAGCCCAGCAGCCCCAGCGGGATGTCGCGGGACGGGTTCTTGGTCTCCTCCGCCATGGTCGCGATGTTGTCGAACCCGCCGTACGCGAAGTAGACGATCGCCGCCGCGCGGAACACGCCGGGCACGCCGTACGGCATGAATGGCCTCAGGTTGCTGGGATTCGCGTGGATGAACCCTGCGACGATGACGAAGACGATGACGAGCACGTGGACGGCGGACGCGACCCAGTTGACGCGGGAGGTACCCTTGGAGCTCAGCATGGCCAGCGCCGCGGTGACCGCGATCACGACCACCGCGATGGGGTCCAGCTCGTTGTACCCGTCGGCGAGCGACGGCGCGTGGATGCGCAGCGCGCTCTCCGGCCTGTTGATGAGCGAGGCGAGGTACGAGGTCCACGAGCGCGCCACCGCCGCGGTGCCGATGACGCTCTCGAGGATGAGGTTCGCGGCGGCGATGAAGGCCGCGACGTCGCCGAGCTCGACGCGCAGGTACGCGAAGGACCCGCCGGCGACGGGGATCTCGACGGCGAACTCGGTGTAGCAGAAGACGGAGAGCATGGCGGAGAGCCCCGACGCGACGTAGGAGATCACGATGGCGGGGCCGGCGTGGTCGCGCGCCTCCTGGCCCGTGAGCACGAAGATCCCGGCGCCGATGACGGAGCCGAAGCCGAACCACGTGAGGTCCCACCAGGTGAGGCACCGGCGCATCTCGTTCTCGCTGCGGCGCCGCAGCGCGCCGAGCTCGGCGGCGTCGGTGGAGCGCGCGGCGAAGCGGTCGCGGAGGCGGGCGGGGGTCGCGCCCAGCGCCCGGCGGTAGGCGCCCCAGCTCGCGAACGACGGCTCCGGGAAGAAGTCGTCCTTGTGCCACCGCCAGTAGCTCCGCGTTGCCGCCACTGCCTTGCCCGCATCCTCCTGCTGCTCCGGCGAGGACGTCTCGACGGGCGCCATGTCTGCAAGTGCAGGGCGCTCCACACCACTCGCGCCTTCGTGTGGAGGTGGAGTAGCTAGGGAGTGTGGCGGGCTGCGGGCAGCAGCCTCGCCCGCGGTCCCCTGGAGATATGAGAGTGCGGACTTGATCCGTCAGTGAGCGAGACGTATTGCTTGTTTTGAAAGATCGAGACGGCTTGGCTTGGAGGTTTAAAAACTCCAAGACCAAGAGCTACCTCTTCAAACGCCGATTGGGTTCATCTCACCAGAACCGCAGTGCTACGACGCCGAACATTTCAGGAAAACCGCCGGCTCACTGTTGGTTATGATTGGACGCATCGCGTTGTCTCCTGCCAATACAGGGCGTCAGGACGTGCACCTCACCCAAAAAAAAGAAGAAGAAACGAGTAGCCAGCTGCAGCGTCAGCTTGGAGTAGCAGAGTTTGGATTGGCAGCAAGTTCTTGGCTCACATCTGAACCGAACTTATCGATGTGTCCATGCTTTATTTCTCCAAGAACGTAGACCTGCTTCTTCTGAATGATTGTACTGCAATTTGCAATAGCGAGGGACAGACGGACGGCTGACTGGATGCGCCGACTGGTCTGACGACCGGCGCGGCGGCGACGGGTAACGACGATCCTTACGATCGGCCGGCGCGAATGAACTCGTCGGAGATTCGCTCGAGGGCAGGGCGCGGATCCCGCAGGCCGGCAGGCCGAGCTCAGTAGCGCTTGGAAGCACACGCGGGGGCTCGGGAGAAGGCGCCAAAACTCGCCCATCCGGCCGTCGCGAGAGGGCGTCCGCGGATCACGGGATCACGTCGCCATCACAATATCACATAACGCACGCCATGCCGGGTCGCACTGGCTGCCGCGTGCTTCCATCTCTCGGCGGCTTGTTCATTCACACGGATACCGGCAGCACGATCAGATCTGCTTGCCCCCGGAAGATGAGATACCCGAGATGCGTGGCCCGCCTTTGTGCCACGACCAGCCAGCGATGCGGCGTCAAAGGATGCGTGCATCCCCGCAGATCGCAGACGGACAGTTTTTCTCGGAAACAGATGAGACCGCTGCACTGGTCGTGCCCGAGGGACCAAGCTGAGCGTGCCCGCCGGCGCTAGGCCTAGGCGCAGGCGGTGTCTCGTCCATCCGGCACTTGCAACCTGCCGCGCCGCGCTCTCAATGTCAGCGCGTCCCAGTACTGGACGGTGCGCCGCGGCGCGCTCTCGAACTTCGCCGATGCGTTACCAGGGTGGACGCGCGTCCAGAGTCCCCAACGCGAGCTTGGGCGCGCTCTCGGTCTCGCTGCTCCAACACGAGGGCGCTTGAGGAAATCGGTGTCCAGGACGTTGTTGACATCGGGGATCCGGGACGGTACCGTCCACCCTGAAATATAATTTTCCAGTTAAAATGGAGACAAAAAATCTATCTATTATATTAATAAGGGAGTGTTAAGAGGAGCCACCACGTTCGTCGGGAGAGGGTCTAGAAATTCCCACGTTAATCTAGAAAAGAGAAGAATTTGCACCGTTGGATTTTACGAAGATCTAACAGTGTAAACTAACTCAAGAGTCCATGTAAGATACAATTAATAAATAAATAATTTTAAAATTAAAAAATTAAGAAAATTAGGATATGACCAAAGAGTCCATGCCGAACACGATCAGTAAATAGATAATTTCGGAATTAAAAAATTAATAAAAAGAAGGATATGATCAAAGAGTCCATCCCCAATACGATTAGTAAATAGCTATAATCATAATTTAAAAATAAAAAATAGCATTAGGAGTGATCCAAAACTACTAGGCAATTGATTGGAGAAGCACGTTACACATGCCGGGGCAGAGGGTTCAAGGTGTGTTATTACATGCAGCTTGATCAATCAATCGCAATTCCCGAAACAGACGGCCGGCCGCTTTATATTTAAGGGATAAAAATTGAAGGAAACGAAAAGAAACTGAGTAAAACATGCACGTTCCATAGTTTTTCTCTGCAACGACGTGATAGATCTAAAGAGATGAGTTTCTTTGCTTCTTTAGTGCCTTGATGAACTTGCTGACTAGAGGTATTCTTAACATACTTAAAATAGATAAATAATTAAAGAATACAATTCTTATCCGTTTCTTCTTATTTTTTGCTACTAAAAATAATTCAAAAAGGTAATTCTTCTTCACGTCACAAAGAATTCCATCTCTCGCACGGGAATAACTTCAATAAAAATAAAAAAAGCGAGAATGACAAAGCATATGGGAATAAACAATTGATTCTATCAACACACCTGCTAAAGCCACAAATCGTAGAGTATTATATTGATAAGGTAGTGTTAAAACAAACCACCACGTTAGCCAAGAGAGTCAAAAAAAATCCTACGTTAAATAAAAAGAGAAATATTTACACCGTTGGATTTTACGAGCATCTAACGGTCTAAAGTAACTCAAAAGTCCATATTAAATATAATTAATAAATAGATAATTTAAAAATTATAAAATTAAGAAAAAATATGACATGACAAAGAATCCATACCGAATATGATTAGTAAATTAATGGATTAGAAATTAGAAAAATAAGAAAATTGGGACTTAATTAAAGAGTCCATGTCGAAAATAATTAATAAATAGCTAAATTTGGAATTATAAAACAACAAAATTGACAAAAAGTTACTATTTGTAAATAGCTAAATACGAAATAAAAAACATAAGTAAACTAGCAGTTGACCAAAGAGTCCATATTGAATATGACTAATAATTAATAAATAGATAAATTTAAGAATTATAAAATAAAAACAAATAGTAGTTGATTTGTATAGTGATTAAGAAACAAATTAGAAAATAAAGTAGTTAAATAAATTGTATAGGTCAAATACAAATACAAATAATAATTGTATAGCGATTAAGAAGCAAATTACGAGTCACAAACAATTCATGTGGAATAATAAAAATTTTGTGCTATTTTACATGAATTTGTGAGGAAACTAAAAAAATCTATGTAAATAATAAATAGAGAAATAAATTATAAAGAATAACAAAAAGTTGTATTTTAGTTTCAATTGATTATTGGAAGCAAATTACTTAAATAAAGAGGGGGACATATACCTAAACTTTTCAAGCTATTGTCAATTTGCCACTACTGGTACAACTTCCTTTACTTCTTTTATAACGAGTTTATCATTTTCTCGATTACGTATTTATGTGGCTTGCTTGAGCAGCTATCCATTATTATAGGTGTTGGCGCGGCAGGGAATCGGCTGATGACCTTCAGCGTCGGACACATGACCCGGAAGAATCTGCTTAACTCCTGTTTGGGTGATTGCCGTGGTGCGGTTCGCGCGGCGTGCCAGTCAATCTGACCTGTTGACTGACAAGGAAAGAAACGTATTAAATTCCGGGGTCTCGATCGGCTGGCGTTCCGATCTGTCCCGAAAAGCGTATCAGCGAATCGGCCGATTTGCTATGAAGATGACCGGCTATAGATCAGCCGATAATCACGTAACGATTGCCAAAAGACTACTGGAGTAACTTGAACAATTGCTACAGATGCAACACTCAAAATAGATCTAATTGGCTATACGATGATAAACAAGGAAAAATAATGATAAAGCCGACAGTTCGATCTCAAGCTGGATAACTGGTGATAAAACTAGAACAATAGGTAAAACCTGTAATTCTTGTAAATATCGATAACTGGTGAATAAATCTAAACGAAACAACGGCGATGCGCCCGAAGTTAAAGCTTAGATGTTATTCGATAAACGGAACCTACCAATTGGCCGGAGATCGTGTCGATGCAGCCCTGTCAATCCGTACGAACTCGTGAAAGAAAAAGAAGTATTGGCGAAGTCGCCGACTTGAAAGTAAAGTACGATGAAAAAGTAGATTGTTTGTATTGATTGATGTGTATATTCTACAAAACCCAGAATGCTTCTATTTATACCCTAGGACTAAGACTCCTGATCTATTACGATCCGTTACAAACTTGATTTAAATAAAAACTACTATCTATAAGACTTTCCTAAAGGAAACGGGCTCCCGCAGAATCTTCTGCTGCCATCTCCTAGTCCAATCCGGACTCTTTCCATTGCCTCTCGACCGAGTCGGCGTCGTTCTTTGACCAACGTCAGGTCATCTTTGACTGGGATCCTTTGCTGGGATTCCATTGGCTTCATCCCCTATCTGTTGGTTCAAGCCCACATTGGCCCAAATGCTCTAGCCTTTCAATCGGCCGACCCCCACCAACTCCATTCGCCAATCGCACGAAACACTACAGCTCCAATCGGTCGATTCCTAACTGTAGCGTCAATCGGCCGATTCCCAACTGTAGTCTTTAAATCTGTCGCATCGGCCAATCTCTTCCTCTCCTGACGCCGATTCAACACGTGTCAAAATCTAGCGTCAACAATAGGGTACAACAACTACGTTATGGCAATTGTCACCTTCTAACATTCAATTCTTCTACAATATTAGTTTGGAGTTAGAGAGATGCATGCTTCTACATTCAATCAAGTTTAAAATAAATAAATAAATACTAAATGCCATAAATCAATTGTCGTGGATAGGAAGCTAAGTAGTGGCTTAACTATGGCATTCATGGAGTCTTGACATGCCCTACATCATGTTGTCAATATCTCAAACCACAGTACCTTTGACGATACCACAAGTAAACCTGACGATTATTAGGGTGTGTTTGTTGGGACTTCTCCAACTGTATACGATAAAGTTGTACTAAATACATAAAAATAGAATGACTTCCAATGCAGAGGAGAAAAACATAACTTCTTCGGATCTCCTCCCTTCTTAAAATCTAAAGTAGTTCAATAATTATCATATTATTATTAATAAGTTGTTTTGCTAAATATTTTTTGAAACATTTTTAGCTCCGCAAAAAATGTGGTTTCCCCATTGAAGCCAAAACTAAAGAAATTTTATAAGGAGATGAAGCCTACCAAATAGGCCATTCGTGTGCAATTTAGGAAGCGTGTTAACAATCCCAAAAAAATATGGAATGGCCATGAAGAAGCACAATTTAAGAGCATTAGCTTAAAGGGAACGACTATGAGTAAAAGAAAGGAGAGAAAAAAAATCAATTTGAGTCAGACTCCAAGATTAACTACCATAGAGAATAGTGAGTATTAAAAAGAAAACTGAATCTTTCCAGCTGCAATACTAAATTTGTAGATTCCGCATACTGTATGTGGTGAGGAAAAGATGCAACAGTCCTAAGAGAATATAGGTTCATATCCATCAAATTTTAGAAATTAGAGATGGAAGAATAAAGAAAAAACTAGCTACCCGTGCTATTTGCGCAGGCCACCTTGCTAGTTATATTATTAAGGGAGTGTTAAAAGAAGCCACCACGTTTGCCGAGAAGGTCTAGAAATTCTCACGTTAATCTAAAAAATAGAAAGATTTAGACTGTTGGATTTTATGAAGATCTGATGGTCTAAATAACTCAAGATTCCATATCAAATACGATTAATAAATAGCTAATTTCGGATTTAAAAATTAAGAAAAATTAGGACATGGTCAAAGAGTTCATGCCGAATACGATTTAGAAATAGCTAATTTCGGATATAAAAATTATAGAAAATTAGAACATGATCAAATAGTCCATGCCGAACCCGAATACTACAAGTAAATAGCTAAATTTGGATTTAAAAATTAAGAAAAATTAGGATATGATCAAAGAGTCCAAGCCGAATATGATAAGTAAATAGCTAAATTTAGATTTAAAAAATTAAAGAAGATTAGGACATGATCAAAAAGTCCATGTCGAATACAATTAGTAGATTGATAAATTCGAAATTAAAAAATAACAAAATTAGGACTTATCCAAAGAGTCCATGTCGAAAACAATTAGTAGATTGATAAATTCGGAATTATAAAAATAAAAATGATTAGTATTAACACTTGATAGAAAGATTTATTATTAGAAAAATAGCTAAATTCAAAATTAAAAGGTGTGTTTTAATTATAAAAGAGTGCCAAATTAGTACAACGTGTATTGCTTGTATATATCTGTAAACGTGTTTACGTGAACTTAAATTGTTATGATGTTTGAATAGATATTTAGATGTTTAACCACAATAATATATGAAGCATGCGGTGAAACTACATCAGATGTATTCTGTAAAGTATCGATGATTATATCATGTTCAATTTTCCACTAGGTGCGTATGTAGAGAGGACATTCCCTTTCCCTTTCTTTTTTTTGTCAATGAAAAGATGAATCTTTAAAAAAATTGTTATTGTAAGAGCTAAAAAAGAAAAATATTGTCTACCCGTTATTAACAGAAAATTTCATTATGTTACCGAGTTTCTAATGAAGGAAGTCTGGGACGAGACATGCAAATTCTTTCAGCTTTAGAAATTCTCACGTTGATCTAAAAAAGAGAAAAATTTACAATGTTAGATTTTATAAAAATCGTCCAGAGTCTAGACTAACCCAAGAAGTCCATACCAAATATGACTAACTGATATATATAAATTCAAAATTTCAAAAATAATGGAATCAGCCATGAGAGAGAGAGATCTATGGCTTAGAAATTAACATACTATAGCAGTTGAGATTGATTTTCAATTTTAAACAACAACTAAGAAAAGATGCATCACGCAGAGAGTACCAATGTGATCTAGAAAAAAAAAAGCAACACGAAAGTCGATGTTTGCAATGCTCACCCATACATTTCAAGTTGCAAGTAGTATTCAAAAGAGGGAATGACGCGCACTGTTGGGTGTTAATGACCGAGGCATAGCAGGAAAAACTTCTTGAGAGCAGAAGTAGGAGAAAGGAGACAAGCGCAAAGGAGACGGTTATACCTCGCCAGCTGTAATTGTGAATATGTAGACCCCATGCATGGTTCGTGTCGGGAAAAGGTGGAGCAATGCATGAAAATATAGAAGCATATACGCATCAAGCTATAGCAAATAGAGATGGAAAAAGAGAAAGAAGATTATTTATTTTTATTGGTATACACTAAATCATCACTGACCCATGTCTTCTTCTAAAAATCTAAGGCTAATTTATCATGTATGATAATTAAAAGTCACAAAAAAAGTTTACACATCCAGTAAAAGTTTCAAAATATATTCATATAAAGGAAGTAAATCTTTATATTACTCTCGAGAGAATATATTTTTTTGTATAAGGTATTTCCTTTTTTTTCTGAATTTTTATTAAAAAGGAGTATATGGTTGATGAAAAAAGAAGTATAGATTAGATGTAAAGAATATACATGATATCTAGGCCATCTAAAAAATCATTTCTTATAACATCATTAGAAAATAAACTATTGACAACCAATTTTTAAAATAAAAAGTATAAAAAACTAGCTACCCACGCTATTTGCGCGTGCCAATTTTAAAATAAATTACAAGAGATAGGGATGTCACGAAGACACATCACATGAGACATGCCCGACCCTGAGCGGGCCCGAGAGGGGGGACCGCCCCGGGGCCCCGAGACCGAAGGGCCCCCTCCCAGGGATATCTCTACCACGTATGGTATAGGTACACGCGTCCAGCAGGGTCGATTCAACGCAGGGTCGATTCAACGCGGTGAACGTAACGACGCCGCGCAGCGTGAGCGTGACTGCCTCGTTTAGTTGTTTCCATTCACCTCAAAGTCTGCAGTCATTATCTCATCGTTACCTTGACATGCGACTCATCTCTCCTCACTCTCTGTAGAGGAACGGATTGGAGATTGCACGATCTGACGAATCGCGATGCGCAGCGGAGAATAACAGATGTAGCAGAGAACAATAGATGTAGAGGCCGGAGGCCGGTGAGGCGGCGGCTCGGCGCGACCGCGGCCGCAGCTGCACGTTCCTCGACCGCGACCGCGCGAGGAATCATCAAGCCACGAGTGTGCCGTGCACGAACACGAGTCCAGCACGGCAGCACATCGAGGCAGCGACCTGCAGTCTGCAGAGCCAGAGGTAGGAATTTTGCCCTAGCACTCGCCTACTCCAGATGATTGATATTTGATTTCTAAATGACGATCTATATTTGTATATATGTTCATCGTATATTTGATTGGATTGGATTTTGGTTAGAGATAAATGATACTAGAATTTGAGAGACTGGGTGACACCAATAATATTTCCTTAGTTTGATCTAGTAATAACTTGTAACTTTGCACTAAATTTCACTACTAATTATTTTTAAAATTTTAAGTGTGGTTAAATCATCTAGAAAGCAAAGCATGCATAGGAAGCGAGCAAATGCGGTTTGTGAAAGCACAAAAGGACCCATGGATAAACTTGAAATAATAGGAGTACTAAGAAGTTCAGGATGAAAGAGTTGATGATAATTGCTATAGAGGAAGAGATTAATATTAATCTGCCTTGCAAATAAATAAAATAGATGATTGACATTGTTATGAGGGCCTCAAATTTCTATTTCGCTCCGGGCCCCGAAAATCTGAGGACCAGCCCTGACACGAGATTCCAGGGTCGTCCGTGATCTGTGCGGGGTGGGAAAAATGAGAGAAATATAATATAAATACCGTCCACCCCCGATCTCGCACCATTTGTTTTCCGCTGCACGGCATCGGATGCCCATGCTGTAGTGAAAGGCGACGGTCCACTGACACTGCCCAAGAGGCGAAGACGAGCCGCTGGCGTCGGGTGGGATGTCGCGGACAGCACGCGCCGACCCCGTCCTGCAGGCCGCCGTGGTTACGCTCTGCACGGCTGCACGGCGTCATCGACGGCGCGTCGGTGACCATGAAGAGACGAGCGTGGACGCGCTCTCTGTTCCGAACGCAGCACCTTACCCCTGGAACACTCGACTCCGTGACATACAGCTCCAAAATACTCGAACACTTTCATGTTCGCACGCCATGTGCGTGCAGGTAAAATTGAAAATGCCTTCCACTGGGCGTTCCAAGGTCGATGTTGAAGTTTCGTACGAGAAAGGCTTCCAGGTGACGGCGGCGTGCTCCACTAAACCGGTGCCGGAGGGCGGAGGCGGCCATGGACGCGGTCACCAGTCGCCACTCGCCACCGGCGAGCGAGGCCGAGGAGGCGCTGATATACCGTCCGGCGATTGGCACGTTGAACTCTCTGAACTGAGGCGGCGCCGCGTCGGTGGTTCAGTTCGCCGGACGCTGAGCGCGACGACGGCCGCGAGCTTGGCGAGCGCCATGGCGAGGCACCGAAGCGAGCAGCTGAAAACCTGGACGGGGGGTGGACGGTATTTCATCTACCGTCCGGGGTTGACGTCCCCGGTTCGTCGGATCTGCAGCGGACGGCCAAGATGCGACTTGCCGACAGCGACCATACGGCGCCGATCTATCTGGGCCAAATCGTAGGCCCATGTTCCCGATCTCCCTCGCTCGAGCCGGGCCTTTTCGTTTGCTAAGGCCCATATCCTTGCGCCTATGCGCAGATGGGCTGGACCCGGACTTTTCAATGCAGCGGAAGGCCTGCTTGTCGGTCCCTCGGACGCGCGCTGGTCTCCTCCGTCCGGCGGCAACTCGTCGCACTCGCCGGCGCTAGTTTTTCCTACTCGATGCACACAGTACACGGACTCGGCGTTCCGAGTTCAGACTGGCCGGCCCTCAACAAGCCAGACTCCAAGTCGGAACGGCCCATCACCAATTCACCATCATCTTGAGTTGGTGACATCGTCCGTCGTCCCATCGATATATACCCCGCGTCCCCGCCCGCACTCTCCCCACGAGGCCACCACTGACTTCACGCAAAGATCATCCATCCGCGCCCGAGTCCACAGCCTGAATCTTACGACGCCGGCAACCCCCTGATCACGATCGTGTTCTGTCTTTCTCCTCTCTTCGGAGCGCGCGATGTCGTCGTTCCAGCCTCAGGAGAGCGCCGCTGCCGCCCCGAAGCTGTGCGCCGCCGCCGGCTGCGGCTTCTTCGGCAGCCCGGCCACGCACGGCATGTGCTCCGTCTGCTACAAGAAGCACCACGGCATCGTCGGCGGCGGCTCCTCCGCCGCCGCCACGGCGCCCGGACCGGTGGCGGAGGCGGCGCCAGCCACCAGCGTCTTCTCTTTCGCACCCGCTGCAGGGATCGCTGGAGCCGTCTTACTACCGCCCTCCGCCTCCGCGCCCGAGGCGGCGAGGGAGGTGCAGCAGCGGCCAAGCCGGTGCGCGGCGTGCTGCAAGAAGGTGGGGCTGACGGGGTTCGTGTGCCGGTGCGGGAAGACCTTCTGCGGGAGGCACCGCTACGCGGAGGAGCACGGCTGCGCCTTCGACTTCAAGGGCGCCGGCCGCGACACCATCGCCCGTGCCAACCCGCTCATCAAGGGAGACAAGCTGCCCGGCAAAATCTGATCGATCGCCGCGGCTGACGACCCCGTGCAATGGGTTCTGATGCTCTACGTTCTCTATGGCCGCAGGCCGGCCCTCGCAACGTCGACTCGTCTATGATGAGTGTCTGGCTCTAGATCTATGCGATGCATGCCCAATTCATCAGGGATTATTCCCGTGCGTGTTGTCTGTAATTGTAACTAGCTCATGTTTGAGAAGATGATCGACATTCATACGAATTTCTCTATTTCTGTCCTCCTTTTCGTCATACTATCAAAGATCGTATCCGCTTTTCTCGATCTGGTTTGTCGCAACGTCAAATTCTGTTATTAGTACTACCAAGTAGCAGTAAACTATATCGCAAAAAAAAAGTAGC
Organism: Panicum miliaceum; assembly: GCA_032594955.1. NCBI lineage: Eukaryota > Viridiplantae > Streptophyta > Magnoliopsida > Poales > Poaceae > Panicum > Panicum miliaceum. Next base: position 1,819,464 of record CM064060.1, on the reverse strand, counting down.
AGTAAACTAATACACTACTACTATACTACACCTCACACGCTGGATGATTCCGATGACTGAAACTGGTGACAATTGTTATTTTTATTCTGCAACAGATAGTTTTCTTTCAAACTGGTGCGGCAATGCTTTCATTTGGTCTTGTTTCTCGAGTCTGTTGGCACTTGGCAGCTCAACGTTTCCTCCCCACACGGCCACACCCCTATTCTCTCTTCTGCTAGCATAGCCACCTGCATCGCTGCACGAATGTTTAAGAGGATCAAGAACAAAAAATGAAAATGAAAAGACATATGAGCTAGTAGCATACCTGTTTCTGCCATTTGGTTCTGATGAGGATCACAAACAGAATCACAGTCTGTAACACCGTTCCAATCAACATGCCGACCCAAATCCCCTGAAACAACATACGGAATCAGTGAGGGCCACCGAACTGTGACACTAGATCTTTCCATGCTTGTCTTACTGTTGCGTTGAGCTTCGCCTTGAAGCCAAACACCGCTGCGAGGGGCAGGCCGACGAGGTCTTACTGTAGTAGTAGCAGCCGATGCTGACGAACGCGACCAAGGACTGCCACCCGGCACCGATCGCCACCCCTGCGACCATCAACGACAGAACACGAATGAATGAAAAGGAACAACTGCGTGCGCCGTCGGTGTTTTCACTGAAACATGCCAGCGCGCCGGCCACGTCTTGCAGGCTGCCGCGGTTTTGCGCCCTGAACGCCGTCATCGACGGCGTGTCCACGGAGGCCACGGACGCGGTCACCAGACACCAGTTCACCACTCGCCACCGGCGCGCGGCGAGCGAGGCCCTCCAAGAGCAGGCGCTTGGACCTCTCTGAACTGAAGCGGCGGCGGTTCGGTTCACGGCCGGGTATGCGCGCGACAAGGCTAAAGGCTAGCCCGTCCCGGCGACGGCGACGCAGTGCAGCAGGTCGGCGAGGCGAAGGCGTGTCACGACAGATCGGGTACCTGGCTTCCAAAGCGCGACGCGGGGATGGCCTTCGGTGAAAGAATTTAGCCTTGCGCGCGAAGGTGTGCTCTCTGGCGGCGCTGAGCGCGACGAAGGCCGCGAGCTGGGCGAGCGCCATGGCGAGACACCGAGCGAGCAGCTGAGAAACTGGACGCGGGGTGGACGGTATTTCATCTACCGTCCGGGTCTGCCGTCCCTGGTTCGTCGGATCTGCAGCCTACGGCGAAGATGCGACTTGACGACAGCGCACTACGCAGGAGAGCGAGAGCTCTCTGGGCCAAATCGTAGGCCCATGTTCCCGGGCTCCCCCCTCGCTCGAGCTGGGCCTTTTCGTTAGATAAGGCCCATATCCTGACGCCGTTGGGCTGGACCCGGACTGTTCAAATTTCAATGCACCTGTCGATCCCCCGGACGCCGGTCTCCTCCGTCCGGCAACTCGTCGCCGGGGGCTGGCAAGAACCGGCGATGTCGGATGACATGGTCCAGTCTGCACCTAGCACCTAAAGTAGACAGTGCCCGGCCTACACCTGAAGGCTGAAGCTTTCAGCTTTGGAGCCTAGGTTTTAATCAAGTAGACAAAAGGCAGAGCGCACCGGATGCCTTGCTTGCGGTGTGCCAAGACGCAAAGCACGATGCAGCGACATGGCGCACTGGATGATGCCGTTGCTCGCCACGGATAAAAGCAAAAGAGGAAGCAACAGGAAGGTCTAGCACGACGGCGATAATCAAACGACAATCTCCACGCTGCAACAGAGCTGGACGGACATTCCAATCGGCGCATGGAAGCATCTCTCAGCACGTTGCACGCGGCTGCTGGCACCGGGGCCAGCGCCGCTCCTCTCGCCCTGCACTGCCGCCGCCGCGGCGCGCGCCGCGCGCGCGCCAGGGCTCCCGCCGTGCGTGCCCAGGGCCAGGGGTCGGCGCGGGAACCGGATCCCCGTGCGGTGCCGGTGGAGGGAGGAGGGCCGCCGGCGCTGCGCAAGGCCGCGCTGAGGGTGGGCGCCGGCGTGGCGCTCGCGCTCGCGCTGGGTGGTGCCTCGTGGACGGCGCGCGGCGGGAGCGCCGCCGGCCCGGCCCTGCAGCCGGCCATGGTGTGCTCCCTCAACGCCGTCACCGACGGCGCGTCGCGCGCCTCCGCGGAGCGCGCCGGCGCCGCGACAATGAAAACGAGCGTGGACGCACTCTCGGACTCGCTGTTCCGCCGCGAGGACTCGCCCAGGGACCGCGTCACGCTCATGGACCTCGTCTTCGAGCAAGTCACCAAGGAGGTATGCTTCTCCTCACCTCACGTGCAGAACACAGATCACAGCCATCAGCCGATGCTAACGCTATGGAGCTCGTGTTTGTGGCGTGCGCAGCATATCACCGACAGGGGCAAGCTGACGAGCCTCCTGCAGAAGGAGTTCTCGGCGTCGCGCGACTCGGAGAGGAAGCTTGACCTGGGCTTGCTGCTCACGGACGTTCTGATCAATCAGGTGAGTTACAACTTCCACTTGCCACGTGGCATGCACCCATGCTCCCTCCGTTAGTGATCCAGCGCTATGCTTTTGTCATGCACTGCAGAGAGACTGGCAGAGGGCAAAAGAAGTTTGCCAGCAGCTCACCGGCCGCTACCAACGTGACTCGAGGCCATACCTTCATTTGGTAACGTTTGCAAATCTGTCCAGTTTCTGAACTTCTTTTATTCTGAATATTGTGCTCCATGTTTTTTTCTTCAGGCTGTGATCAACATGATGATGGCAGTGGAAGGCATGCTGTCCCCAGACACGGCCACCACTGACGACATCGAGAAGATGACCAAGAACGCCATGGACGCCTGGAAGGAATTCAAGAACAAGAGCGAGCTGGCCAAGGGGTCAGCAGATTCCACCGCCTGATGTCACACCGTGCTTGCGGTTTGCCTGCTGAAGCCCAAGATTTCTGTTGAGTGCTGACTTATCCAGGGATGACTGATGAATTTGTGTGTACTGTGATCCTGTCCAAGTAGTTGCGCGTGAAGTTGTTTCAGTTTTGATGCTTGTCGCTAAATGTTCTAATGAAGAAAATTATTTTTACACTAGTTAAGTGCCCGTGGGTTGCTATGGACAATAAAAACTATATATACTAATCTGATTTGTTTGTATGAGAAATATGCATCTTAACACTTCCACAAAATGCAACTCGCAATTATAGAATCGTAGAACACCTGCAATTATTGGTTTCTCCCTTCCCATTGTATAATTTGATCATACACCAAAGTTTTCGGTTTAATAAATAATAAAATAAGTATGCATAGATCTCTTGGGCTACAGAAAACTGCAACTATTAAGGTAGTGTTTGGTTGAAGAACGGAGTAGGATGGAACAGTTCTGTTCCTATTTTTTGGAGTGGAATGGTTCCCATACAGCTCTTTGGTTGGAGGGATGGAGTGGCTCTGTTTCTTGTTTGGTTGGAGGAATAGGACGACAGATTTTTTAGAACCGTCATCCTCCGTTTGTGGGTACAACCTATCAGTCAGATCATTTTTCTCCCTGAAGCTTGTGCTCACACGCCTGCTACGCCCACCCCCGAGCTCTGGCTACCCTCCGGCTCGGGCTGCCCTCCAGCTCCGGCCGCCGACGCCCTCCACCCCCAGACCCCCACCGCAGAGGCCCCGCCGCTCCCGGTTCATCACGTCGCCGCCGCGTAGGCCCGCCATCCTGGTTTGCGCGCCGCCGCCGCAGAGGCTCCTAGCCCCGGTCTACCTTGCGCCATCACGGAGGCTCCCCAGCCCCGGTCCGCCCTTGCTCCATCTCTCGGCCGCTCGAGCTTCGTTGGTGCCCAGGCCCATCACCCCCACCACGCTCGAGGTGCTCTCCCATGTCACAACGCGAGACGTCACCCCCACCACGCTCGAGGTGCTCTCCCATGTCACAACGCGAGACGACATTGAAGTGGGACGGCTCGGTCCGCCCGATTTCGCAGGATCAAGCCGTCCCGAATATTGAGGGAATATTCGCTCCCACGGACCGCATAGTTCTTGCACTCTCCAACCAAACATGGGATGGAGCGGTTCCATCCCAGTGGCCTCCCCAACCAAACACTATCTAAGAACGCCATGCGGGCAATGTTGTAGATGCCAGATTCAGAAGAAAATGCAGTCAAAGACCAAATAAAATATCATATATATTGTATGAAAATTGAAACATCACAGAAATCTTCGTAGTCAACTGTCCAGGCAATGACCACGATGGCTAATTTCAGAGGTGATTGTGATTAACTCAATAATTACAGTAGAAGCATTGAAGTCCAACCTGATTAATGATGGTACCAGTACATATCAAGTGATATTAATATATAAAATAATAAGAATGTAGTTATCCAAAATAAATATTATGGTGATAATATTTTATCCTTTTCCATCTTATTTTTATATAACATATCTTTATACGGGCAACCAAACACCATCTCTTCTCGGCCAATTTAATCAGATGCAGTGCAGGCAACCAAACAGCGTGCCATTGCATGAACCCAGCCTGGCTGAGGAGGGACTGGCTCATGCATACGAGCCAGGTTAAGCCATGCGGGTAACCAATCAGGCGCTTAGAGAACCCTTCAACATATCCCAACTCACAAAAACTCTTTATCTCCCATTGAGGTTAGAGGCCATGAACTCCTGGAACTTGGTCACGCTTTGGTTTCTGCATAGAAAACAAGCTCCCAGGCAGTCTCAGTTATTAAGGAAAATAATGTTGGGCACCAGCTCAGAATCCCCTGCAAGCGAATGCTGCCATGACAAAAGAATCTGTCTACCACATTAACATTCACACAGTTATGCATTCACACAGAAAATAATATGGATAGAAAATCCAAGTCATTGTGTTGCAATAAAAATATTATCTGGTGTGTGCTGTTTGTGTGTAGATGCTTCAGTAGCTAAAAAACATGTGATAGGGAACATACTATGAGGGCTAACCATATTTAACAATGGTTAAGGTTGAAATTGCTATATTTGAATAGACGAATCAGTTCAAATGTCTTTCATGTTCTGAAACCAAAGGATTACCTGACCAGGTCCTTCAAGATTGGTGCAGAGAAGACCTAGGCGATAGAACAATCCGAGTTCCCCTGTCCAGAGCCTGAATCTTCCAGTTGGTGTTGCTTCTCTGCTATCTTAAGCATCCAGATAGATTAGCTACGGACAGCTTCAGAACCAGCCTGAGGTCCCAAAGGAAGCACAAGGACTATTCCTCATTTAAGGACGCCAAGTAATTCAATTCAATGATATGTTCAAGGAGTTGAAACAATATTGCTTCCATTGAACACCTTCAAGTTTTTCTACTATTTATCTGCAGCACATTTACAGATGCACTATTAGGGGTAAAGTAATAGCTTTCTACCAAAAGGGTAGTATATATAGCGAAGTTACAACCAAACTATACAATTGTTTCTCCTACGTTTCCCCACTTCCACTTTCACCCATCTCCTTATCACTTGAATACTTGATGATGCCACCGATCCATGCCCCTTTGCTCATACACAGTGACATAGCATTGTAGACAAGCCTCCCAACTACTGCTATTCAAACCCCCAAAAGAAATGTGAGCTGTGTTTACATCTTTTATATGCCGAGTGAACTTGCTTTTGACGCCTGCAGGTCTTGTATAGTGTACATTGCAGAGTTAGGGGGGCTTCAATCAGAATGCTGCTGATTCTTTCTAGCTGAGCATGTGCAATTAGCGTTGCTGTCCTTTAACACCTTCAACAAACAAATCGCAGAAATTAACTCTCAAAATTTTGTTTTGGAACATGTAATTCAGATAAGTCATTACAAGGCACAATTCTCTCTTTCAGGGCAAATTAGCTTCTTGATTTAGACCTTACTGCTACAGGAAGGTTGATCTTCTAATTAACCTACCGATAAGTGATCATTTGCGGAGAACTTATTGAATTGCTTACCTTAACCTGCTTCTAGAGATCCTTGATGTAGTCGACAGCCAAATCCAGCATGTCAGAAGTGTTGGTTTGCTGCAGGAAATGGAAGTGTAGGTTGCAGACAAGTCAATTATGGAGTGGTCTTCGCACAGAAAATTTGCAAACCACACAATGTTCCATTGGCTATTGGGGAGAGGAGACTACAGAATGTCAGGTACCTTGTCCATGTTTGGGACGAGTTCTTGCAGCTTTCGGATTCGCTCACTGATCTTTGTTCTCCTCACCTGGGCAGCAAAGATCAGCACATCAGCTAGTTGCTCAGTGACAGACTCGAAATTGAAGAAATTCTATACAAGAACAGGTATTCACTAACCTGCTTGGCAATACTGCGTGGGTGTGTGGCACATCCCCGCTTGGCAAGGATCTTGCAAAGCACAGCGTCCTGGAACTGGAGAAATTTCTCAATATTTGCCCGGACGAGGCCATCGGCGGCACTGGAGGTTCAGGTCCTTGGACACCGGTGAGCCGTACGTCAGCTCGCCCGGACTGTTCAGATCCTGCACAAGAACAAAAAAGCAATTTTGGCCATCTGTTCATATAACCATGGCTTTCGAACAACTTTACGGGCAGTGTCTCAAGCAAATTGCAATTCGTCTTCTCCATCTAGAAATTGACTCAAAATCTTTAAAATAAAGGGCTCCTCAATCATGGAGACGGTCTACAAGCTTACCTAATTTCAGCTCAGATCAGGGAGCTGAGCTAAGCCCCTCTTGGGGAGGGTTGGCGGATGGGATCCACCTGGACCTGGAGGTGGCGGGAGCTGTCGGCGGGGACTCGAGGAGGCCTCTGGTCTCGCCTAGCACGAGGCAAAGGCGGGCGTCGGAGGAGGAAGTCGCGGTCGACGTCGCCCGCGCCGTCGTCGTAGGTGCGGAGCAGCCCCTGCAGGGAGAGGCCCTTCCCGTCGGGGAGGATGAACTCGGCGTAGGTGCAGAACACCTCGTCGAGGATAGCGGAGATCTGGTCCTCGCTAAACTTGACCCGCGGGTTGACGGCGACGACGAGCTGTGCCATCTCGTCCCGGTCCAGCCTGCCGTCCCCGTTGGCGACCGGGTGGGGGGGAGGCTAGCGGCTCGAGTGCGAACAGCCGCGCCCGGCGGTGGCTTGGCGCGAGGGCGGAGGAGCGGCGGCGCCGCGGTTGCGGGTCGACGGCGAAGCGGCGGCCGGTGGGAGGCTTAGCGCGGAGGTGTGCCACGCGCGTCGGGGGCTCGGTGGACGGTGGGATGAAACGACCGCGGCGGCGCGGTGGGGAGGCCGGAGGCGAGCGGCCCGACGGTCGGGGCGTAGCGAGGGGGAGGGCGGCGGGCTGTAGAGGGGAAGTTCGTCGGGACGGGAGAGATGGAACCGGAGCCAGATTGAGTAACCTAAGGGGCAGGGCGGCGGGCTGCAGAGGCCGACTCTACTCTGTACCCAGTTTTTCCGCACCCGTCATCCTATTTCCTACTCTATACCAATTACCACCCGCGAGGCCCACTTGTCACATTCTTTTTATTTTTTACACCTCGATGCCCCCTCTCCTGGCCACTCTATCTCCACCTCGACGCCCCTCCCTCCCTCGCCGGCGCCTCCCTCTCTCCCCTTCCCTCCGTGCGCGAGGGACGGCTGCAACCAAGGGCCGGCGCCCCTCCCTCTCCCCCTGCGCCGGTCAGATCCGGAGGCGAGGTCGCGGCGGCGGTGGCCTCGAGCGCCCCCCAGGCCGGCGGATCGAGCGGCCCGGGGTGCCAGCGCACCGCCGCAGCTCCGGCCGGCAGCGGCTCCGCCCCGCAACGACTCCTCCCTCCCCTGCAGCCCGCCCTCCCCCTGCAGCCCGGCCCCCGCAGCGGCTCCGCCCTCCCCCTGCAGCCCGGGTCCATGGCGGCGGCGGCCATGGCGGATCTGGACCCCCTAACGCAGGTGCGGGCCAGGCCCCGACGGCGAGGGTCCATGGCTGTGGCGCCATGGCCGAGCGGCGTCGAGCTCGGCGACTTCGAGCTCACGCCGAGCCATGGCCCTCCCTCCCAATGGGCGCTGAGCCATATGCCGCGGCCGAGACGGCACGCTCGCCCTTGGTGGTGGGAGGGGGAAGGTGGGGGCGACGTGGCCCTCGGCTTCTCCCCTCCGGCAGCGGCCTCCAGCAGCGGCGCGGAGGGTGCGAGCGGGGCTGTGCGCGGCGGCGGCGCCCAGCACTAGCAGCGGCGACGGGGGCGCCCAGCACGACGGCGGCCAAGCATGGGACGCGAGCAGAGCAGCAGCGGCGGGACGCGGCGGGACTAGCAGCAGCCCTCTGGGACCCTCTTCCTCCCTCCTCCTCCCTCCAGATCCCGGCGGTGGAGCGGGTCCCGGCGGCGCGGCTCCGACGCAGCTCTGCAGCACCGGCGAGCAGGGGTGCCTTGGCGGCGACCGGCGGGGCGGCGCGCGCAGCAACGGCCTAGGCGGGCCCCGCGCCACGTCCTCCCTTTAGCGGGCTCCTCGACCTCCTCTCGATTTGGCGGAATAGGAGGAATACGCTAAGATAGCGTTCGTCGATAGAGTAGCCGCTGCGGAGGTTTTTAGTGTAAACCCATACTGAAGGAAGCGGTAGAGGATAGGATAGAGTAGCTGGTGCGCACAGCCTTAGCGCGGGTGGAGGCCGTGTCGGCCATGGGGGGCGAGCGCGCGCCGACACGCTGCCGCTGTTTCAAAGAGCGGTTTGGCTGCCCGAGCTCAGGTGCCGACACCCTACCGCTGTTTCAACGAGCGGTTTGGTCTGCGGAGCTCGTGCGGCGACAACTAACCACTCTTTCGACGAGCGTTTTGAATCCGGGGGGAGGGAGGGCCTCCAACTGCCTACGTGGCATGTCTTGCCACAGTTTCAAACAACTTTTTAGGGTAAACGTAGATTCAAACTGCTATTTATAAGCTAAACTTCAAATTCAACTAGCGATCTCTTTAAACCGCTAATTCAAATAGCGTTTGCTAAAACTGGAAAATTTTAGATCGGTGATTTATTTTCAAAAAATCATAAAATAAAATAAAATAGTTTCTTGTTGTCTCTCCCTCTGTCTGTCTGAGTGGAAACTAATCTAGGCTGCAGGTGCGGATCCATGTTGCAGCACGTGGGTGCGGCTACACCCAGCCCAAAAACAAAAAACAATTGCTGCTATTAGAACTTCACCCTATGTGGACCCCCCCTTGCCCAAAAGGCTGCACCCAAAGCCCAGCCACGACAGCCCACACCTGACATCCACCCCACGCAGCCACGCAGGCCTGCACTGCACGCACGCGCAACAGGAATTGGAGATGAGTCCGCCGCCTGTTCCTTTCCTCCGTCCCCAGACTCCCAGTGAATTGTTTCGCCTCCCATCATCCGCCCGCGTCTCCGTCGGACTTAGGGCGTGATTGGCAGAGTTTTAGTCTTTCTAGCTCCGCTCCATAAACTCCCTACCAAATACGTCCAACTCTAAAAACTTTGGATCCGTAAACTTCAGAAAAAATCTGGAGTTGGAGATCAACTCCAGGTCTTTCATGAAACTCCTCAAGGGGTGCTCCAGAAACATTAGTTACACATATCCTCATAAAATTGGTGTAAAATTAACCACCATTGCCACTGATTACCCATCGTAACAGTTCGTGAAAAAAGAAAAGAGGTGCATCCCTCTTTCTCGTTGCGCCCTTTTTCTTCCTCGGGCGCCGCCGCCCGTGAAACCTAGGCGCCCACCGCCCGACCCTCCAGCGAGATGTCGCCGTCGGACTCCGCTCTTAAGCAAAATGATGGCGCGAGCGTCATCTTGCCTCGTGCCATGGACTCCGCAGCGTCCGAGGCCGTCGTGACCCACTCACGACCGGCGTTAGGAATCCCCAAATTTTCTTCATGCGGCGCGGCGGCGTCTCACCCGGAACGCCGGCGTCTCTTTACTTCCTCACGACGGCCGTGTGCTTTCATTGCACACGCCGTCAGCAAGCCCTGCCGCAAGTTGCATTTGCAATGCTGGGCAACAGTATCGCGTCAGATTTCTCAGCATATCGATTTCACCTGGCATGGTCCATCGACTTTGCTTACTGTAGCTGGTAGAAGAAAGAAAGAGAAGGACAAAAAAGACTATTCCTTTCAAAGTCTCCCTTTCCTGGAGCTAGAGTCAGCCAATCAACCAAACAAGTAGAACAATTTTCCGTTTCCCTAGAGTTCGTGGAGTGAAGCTGAACAAAGCTGGAGTTAGTGCAGCAGAGCTATTTTTCTGAAGTTGGAGTGCTCCCAAACAGACCCTTAGATTCGGTGACATTGCCCCGTGACATTCCCCGTGACATCGAGTCACTGACGTGTGGGACCCACGTGGGCCCAGAATACGTGGGTCCAACACATCAGTGACTCCATGTCACGGGGAATGTCACGTAGGCAATGTCACCGAATCTCAGTCCCTCTCCGTCTCCTCGACTCGACGACTCCCGCAGGCCGCAGTCCCGCTCCATGATTTGATTCGGTTTGCATCCTTAGTTGAATCAGTGGACGATCGCAAAGAAAGCCAAGGACTCTCAACAACCCTCTCGATTATTTCGATTCCCATCAAATTAAGCATCCAATTTTGTTTCAGTATTTCTGTTCTTGGTCCAGCTAGGGTTACTTGGTTAAGTTGTAGTTTTAGTTGGGTTTTCATTCTGTTGCCACTGGATGAAATTAATTTTAAATGTTCTTGCAAATGATAGGTAGAACATGGAGAAGTTTTACAAAAGAAAAGCACCAGAGCAAGATCATGTCAACCGTGGATTGTTTTAATAATATTATTGATTGGTTGCTTCAAGAACTTGATAGCTGCTTTAACGAGACAAACTCCCAGTTGTTTGTTTGCTCAGCTGCATTCAGTCCAAGAGAATCATTTCGTGGTTTTAATGTGGAGAGTTTGATAAACCTAGCAAAGTTATATCCTGATGATTTTGGCTCTACGAATTTGAGGGATCTTAGGGCCCAACTTAACATGTACATTGCTGATGTGCGAGAAGACAACAGATTCTCTAACTTAAACACCATTAGTGAGCTTGCACAAAAAATGGTGGATAGGAAAAAATCATCGTTATGCATTGGTTTATCAACTTTTAAAGCTTGTACTAGTGCTGCCTGTGGCTACTGCAACAGTAGAAAGATGCTTTTCGGCCATGAAGCTTGTGAAGACATATCTGTCCAACAAAATTGGTGATGAGAACTTGTTATATAGACTTATTTGCTATGTGGAGAAAGAATTATTTATGAAAGTTACCAATGATGCAGTGGTTCGTCGTTTTATGAAACTGGAAGAAAAGGACGGAAATATGACCTCTAAAAGTAAGACAATCATTTTTTCCTTTCTTTTTGGAATGAATGATTTCATTTATTTGCTTGAAATTGAGTTGTTCCTTCTCATTTTCTTTAAGCAGGGAGGATCTTGAGTATTTTTGGCAATTGTGGCACGCTATCCCTTGCTATATTTAATTTTGGTAAATGATAAGATAACCCCTATCACCATTACTTGCTGATGTACATGACGCACTGTTACTTTACATTATGTTGCTAAAACATTTATAATTTTTCACGATTATTAGTTGAAATTTAATTGATATGAAGTGTCGCACTCGCACCCCCTCAACTTTGCTCTAGCTCCGCCCCTGCTAGGCTGGCTGGGTCGTTATTGGGCTGTTGCGCCGTGCTTCGCGGCCCAAGCGCCCCCACAGGAACCTAGCCCTGGTGGAACTATCCCCATCCCCTCCTTAGCCCTCAGTTCCTCACCCAGAGTCGCTCGCTCTTGCTCCTCCTCTGCGCCGCTAGCCGCAATGCTCTCGTAGCCGTCACCTTCTCCTTGAGCTCCACAGCTACCTCCTCCTTAGCGTCACCATCTCCTTCTCTCGCTCACTCAGAAGCTCCCTCCTCGTCGCTGTGCCGTCTCCGAGAGGAGATGATGTCGTTTCACTTTACCAACACTTTGGGCCACGACATCCTGGTAGGTTCTCCTCATCTCTTGCCGTTTGATTTTTGCATTCTGAATCTTGCTTGTTCTTATGGTGTCATCTCGTGCGGTTCGATCTTTTTATTATCTAGGGTGTCGTGTGTTACATGTTTGTGTGGAAGCAATGAGAGGTTCGCTTCACGATGGCATTGTACGTTTCACATGAGCCCGCCATGGTTTTTGTGGAGGTTCCGGGAGACTCCCGTCGGTGCAAGGTTGTTTCCGATACGGTGAGGAATACCACAGCAGCGCTGACCTACTGGATGATTTGACAACACGACCATGGTTTCTCCCTAGATGGAGCTCTTATCACAGATGGCTTTTGTGTCAACCTCACTGCAGTGGCGGAGCAAGGATTTGGGAGTTGGGCATTTCCATTCTTCAAGCTAATTTTGTTCCGTCTTAAAATATATGAAAAAATTATTGTACAAGTAAAAGCTTTTTAAACTAAACAAATCGCATCGGATAAACTATATTTTTCTTCTAAAAAAAGTTAATTTGTTTCCTTTGCATTCATAGACTTGGAAGCATTTGATGCGTAAGGAAAAACACTCAACAAACTAAATATAATCATTAATCAAGGCTGCACAACTAAACAATATACTAAGCTGCACAGCTAAATAATTATTTTATTTTTTTCTCGAACGCGCAGGAGAGCTGCCTATCAATATGTTAAGAAGAGAAGGGGGCCGGAGCCCCAAAGCAAAAATAGCACGGGTACACAATCCTTTTTCTAATATTTAGACTGTTTTTTACATAACTTAGGAGAGAAATGAATACCTTATATAGAAACAATCTTTTGGATATTTATTGAAAGTAACTAAATATCTTAGATATTTATTTTTATTATGAATATTTTTTAAATTCTTACTGGTGATATACGATTTTTTCTTGAGTGTTTTAGTCACAGTGCATGATAAATTATCCCTAAACTTTTAGAAAAAGATTTTAGATGTGTTGTATAAGTTATATATTTTATTTCTGTCCTTCAATCACCCATTGATATAGTCTCATATATACATGCTTCTATAATATCTTAGGTATAGCTATACCATCATAATAGAAGATGCACCCGTGACAGTGCACATTATTTCATCTAGTCGAACCCTACCTGTGGTTTGCTATAGACTGCATGCATGTCAAACATTAATTTCCCTCGATATTTTGTTGTAGATCGCATCAGCACTCTACTATGATTGCATCCTCTCCTAACTTTTTTTAGATCTCAGCCATCACCGTACTTTTGTAATAGCAATAATATATTTGATATGGACTCTTTGGTCAACTATTAATTTCCTTATTTTTCTAATTTTGAATTTAACTATTTACTAGTTGTATTCGCCATGGATTCTTCGGCCATGTTCTAATTTCTTTTTTTAATTCTGAGATTAGCTATTTATTAATCGTATTTGATATAGGCTCTTCATTAGATCTTCATAAAATTCGGATGGTGGAAATTCTTCCTTTTCTAGATTACCATGGGAATTTAATTTGTAGACCCTATCGACGAACGTGGTGGCTTTTTTTAACACTATTATATTAAGATAATAGATAGATTACGTCCTATCTGCTACTCAGATTCTATCTTGCCACCCCTTGCGTCGACGCCACTGCTCGCGAAAAATCATCACAACCTGGGTGCAAATCTCTACCGCCAGTGGTAACCCCAGTAGCCCTGCCGGAGCTCGGCCGCTCGTGTGCTCGGGCATAGGCACGCAACCCCGACCGCTCGGCTACGCCGTCTAGCGGCGAGCTCAACGCCGATCGCAGCAAGCGAAGCCTCCAGCCTCCATCATGAGTCATGACCTAAGGTTTTCAGCCTCGCCTAACGGCTAGCCACCCTAGAGACTCGCAGTCATGTGAATTGTGATCACATCCCTCCCTCTACTCTCGTCGATCTGGAATGGGTGTCCGGACTCTGGCGCCGCGTCGATGGGAGACAAGTAAGTCTTGTTTTAACACCACGGAGTGAGTCTGGAGTTGACAGTTGTAGGCCTTGGGCCGTTGAGATTCAAGGTTGACGATCCACGCTCCACCTGCCGTTCCGGGTTGTTTCTAGTGCTGGCTCCCCTCGGCCTCGGCGGTGGCGGGCGGGCCCATGGCCTGGCTGCGACGACCCCCTGCAGAGGCGGCCATGGCGACGGCGTGCGGCACGGCGGCGCCCATGGCCACGGCATTTATGGCGGTGCATGGCACGGCGCTTGATTCGGCCGTCGTGACCTACTAGCGCCTAGGCGCGGCAGGGAGGGGCGGCGGCGGAGGCGAGGCGGGTTGCAGCCGCAGCGGCCTGGGCTTGACGACGGTGCGGCTAGACGCGGCCGCAGCGGCCTGGGCGTGGCAGCGGTGCGGCTGGATGCGGTCGCGGAAGCTTGGGTGCGGCCGCGGCGGCTGCACGCGTTTGGGGCGCTGTCGGTGGGGCTCGGCTGCAACGCCCCCGTGGCGGGGGCGCGGCGGCGCCGGCATCCGTCGGCTGCGCACGGCTGGGGGTGCGCGACATCTGTGGTTGTGCGCGGCTGGGGGTGTGGCGGCGTCTACGGCCTGGCGGCTGGTCGGGCATTGCGGCTTGGCGGTCAGTCGGGCGTGGCTGTGGCAGCTCCCGATGACGACGGGGACACCCATTTTCGTCATGTGCACCTCTCTTGCTGGTCGCGGTCTGGACTGCTGCCGTTTCTCTGGAGCTTGGCTGAGGTGCTGGCGAAAGCTTGGACGGCGACATCTGCGGACGGTGCTCCCTCCTTGGAGGCGTCCTTTTGCATCTCTCCATCGCTCCAGGCCGGATGTTGCGGGTGAAAACCCAACCCATCGTGGGCTGGTGTCGGCGGCGCTTTCGGCGACGTGACCTTCTTGAAGGCGACACCATGCTAATCCGGATAGCGGCAACAACCATCGACTTGGGTGTGCTACCACTTCACTTCCTTTCTTCCTCCATAAATCAAAAAAATAATCGTCATTGCTTGTGTTGGTGCGGCTCGTGCCGAGGACCCAATTGGACCGGGAAGGGTGTGCAGAGGCTCTGGTCGACAACCTAATTCGACCGAGCAGAGGGAGTTGGGGCCCGAGTCAATGTCCCAATCCGACCTGGGCAGCAGGGATGAGCCATGTCTCTGGAGGCTTCCTGTCCGCGCAGGTGGTGCAACAGAGATTTCAGCGGCGGCACGACGTAGGTGAGGTTCTTGAGTGGCTCGGTGGTCTATGTCACCCTCGACAGCGATGCAAGCCCGGATCCTTGACGAGTCTAGCGGCGGGAGTGGCGAGGCCCCCGTGCGCTTTAAGGTGGAGTGTCCGAGGAGTGGTGTGCGGTGGTGGATGTGGAGAGGCCCCCACGCGTGAGGTCTGGGTCGATGTCCCAATCCGACCTCGGCGAGGAGTTGTCTCGGAGTTCCGGGATGCGGCGCAGTGTTTTGGTGTTTGGTGTGTATGGTGCCACATCGGTACTTCGGCGAGGGGTCCTGCATGGCGATGGCTCTTTCGGTGTTGTGCGGTGGGCTCCTCTGTTGACTTCTGCCAAAGTACGACCGGAGTTGGGAGATCAGCGATTGTATTTGTGTGATATGAAGACGACGGTGGCATGGTGGAGGAGTCGTGGTGGCTACTCGGCTTGCAGCGGACTGTGGCGGCCAGTCCTGCATGGCAGCGGCTGGTTGGTGTGGGACATCGTCGGGGACGACGGCGCTCACTAGGTGGGTTGCTTATTAGCTTCTTCTTCGGTAGTGGTGGCACGGCGTGGTGGTTGTGTTTGGAGTTGAGTTGAGTTGCGCAACCGTGTTGATGCCCCAATCCAACCGGTTGTCGTTTGTGTCGCGTTCGCGAGAAGTTGTGCGGTCATGTTGGCCGATGGTGGTGTCTTTGTTGTTTTGTTGTGGTACCCAATCTGAGCCGCCGATTATATTACCATGCTCTCTTGCCTGTTTCGTTTAAAAAAAAGGGAACGGGTACTACCATGCTGCTCGTCAATCCCCTTGCCCACAGAGATGCAGGCAGTGTGAGGTCTGCGGTTCAGCCTGTTGTTGTAAAAATACACACTGGAGTGTTGAAATCCCTCAGAAGGTCTTTTTACTTTGTTATAAGGCAATGATCATGTAGTACCTTGGTTTTGGTGGAGTTACTGTTTTGAACCACTAATTGCTGGATGATGTTGTTGTATGAGCATGGCAACGGTAGTGGGGAAGGAGGTGGATCTGTCATCTGTTGGGTGTTGGTTGATATTGTTTTTGATCTGGGCCATCCCATGTGCATCGAGCCCACACAGGCAGGCAGGGTTGCTGTGCGCAGTTCGTCTCCAACAGGGTTGTGCGTGCTTTTCGTTATGTGTTTCAATTTGTCTCCCTGGTCTACTCACTCGTACCTTGCAAGGGCATTCTTCTTGGTTTGAGCATATGATATGATCTGTCCTAGTCAGTAGTGGTTGCTTGCTGGTGATAACGATAGAGGAGAAAATCAGGCGACCTGGGCCACTAGTAGACAGCTGCTCTTGCATTGCATCAATGATTTCAACTGCTGTGTGTGGGACTTAGATTCGGTGACCTCGTGTAGGCAGGTCACGGCGTGCCATAGAGTGAATCTCGGGCCTCCAAAAGGAATCGAACGTCTCCGCTTCTTGGGCCCACATGTAGGTAAATCAATCTCCATTTCTCCCCCGTTCCACGCGTCGGGGCCCCCTTCCCGCCTGCGCAGCCCGCGCATCCCCCGCGCAGCCGCGCTCGGCTCCAGCGTCCGGCCGCCGCCGTGACCGGAGGGGATCGGGCGCCCGCCGCGCGAGGCCGGGGCCGGAGCCCTGCCCTGCCGCCGCGAGCCGTCCAGGCTGCAGCGAGGGACGCGCGAGGCCGGGGCCGGAGCCCTGCCCTGCTGCCGCGAGCCGTCCAGGCTGCAGCGAGGGACGCGCGAGGCCGCGAGCTGACCGCAGCGAGCTGTCGAGGCTGCAGCGAGGCACGAGAGGAGGAGGGTGGCTGCCGGGGGGCTGCCGCAACGAGGTGGGAGAAGGGGCCACCGCCGGAGCATCTGCAGGAGGAGAGCCAAAACCAATTAGGTACATGGGGGCTGCAAGTTTTCCTCTTTAGTCTGATGTGCAGAGCAATTGCATTGCAAAATTGGTTAATGGATGTCAGTCTTAATAGAGCAAATGTTGAATGCTAAAATTCGGTTAATGGATGTTAGTGTTTGGGCAAATGCTGAATGCTAAATGTTGAAAATGCTTTAAGCGGGGTGATTAATATAATGAAATAGGTGTTCTGATTATCGCAGTTTGGATTTTTTCAAAAATTTGAATACTGGGCAGTTCATTGTTGTGGAAGGCAATGGCGGAAGTAGATATGAAGATACCTGAAGTTGGTTTGAGGTTCAGAAATCCAGATGAGGGTTGGCAGTTTTGGAAGGCATATGGCGATGTACTGGCTTTGATGTGAGGAAAAGAGGCACAAATGTAAGTAAAATGGATGGTAAGGAGACTTCATGCAGGTATGTTTGTTCCAATGAAGATCATCGAACAAAAAGGCAAACAGAACATGTGACAAAGTGTTTTAGAGCTGAAACAAGAACTGATTGCAAAGCTCGGATGGTTTTTTCATTGGATCGAGGTGCAGAAGCCACTGATGTTGTGCTTGAACACAATCACCTACTCCACTTACCAGAGACCTTCCACTTTATGAAATCACAACGGAAAATTTCAGAACTCCAAGCTTTCGAAATAGAAACAGCCGATGATTCTGGTCTTAGGTCAAAAGCTGCCCATGAGTTGGCCACTCGTCAAGTCGGTGGACCACTTAACCTTAGCTACACTTATCGTGACCGCAAAAATTATTTGCAAAGCGGACGTCAGAGGGAACTGGCTTTTGGACAGACAGGAAGTATGTTGAAGTATTTCCATGATAAAATTGCTGAGAACCCATCTTTCCAATATGCCTTGCAGCTGGATTGTGAGGAGCATATTACGAACACATTTTGGGCTGACGCTAAGATGGTCCTCGACTATGCACACTTTAGTGATGTTGTCACATTTGACACAACTTTTGGGACAAACAAAGAATATAGGCCATTTGGTGTTTTTCTTGGGCTCAATCAATTTAGAGAAACCACTATTTTTGGTGCTGCACTTCTATTTGATGAAACAGAACCACTATTTACGCACTTGATTACCTTTGTACATAGCCAGAGGAGAAACTCAAGTTACCATCTGCTGCTGGTACAAATGAGCCATGTGAGGACAAAGAAAATATTGAGCCAAATGCGCAGCAAAGAGATTTGCTTAGTGCTGCACAACTAAAGGATGTTCAGTCAAACAAGTAAAAGAGAACTAGAACTTGGATTGATAAGCTACACAAGGGGAAGAGCAAGAATCCTAAATCTGCAATGCCAAAAAAAAGGAAGTAAAGGTATGTCAAATGCAAATTGCTCATCTCTGTATGTTGTTGTAAAAAATTGCTTAACTAATTAATTGACTGTTCATTGGCAGAAACAAAAGAAAAATGATGCTTTACAGCCACAGGTACAAGTGAAGGATGGTGGCAGCCACAAAGGAAGAGATGCAGAGCTTCAACAATACAATATCATTAGCAATTTTACCCAGCTTGTGACAGCATCAAGTTGTGACGATGATATTCTCTGTGATCAAGATCTGTTCTATTCTTTGCAAGATGGTTACATCGTTTTTGGACAGGAAGGTTTGATGGCTTTTGGATAGGAATGGTTGGTTAGATGCCTTTTTGACAGGACTAACTATAGTCTTTTTTGGTCTCTGTTTAGTATTTTGGACTGGACCAACGATAGTGAATATGGCCTACCCTTAAAATAGTGGTTCTATGTGCTCCACAGACTTGTTTGAATGACATGTATGATCCAGAAACTTATCTCACAACATTA
The DNA here is from genome assembly GCA_032594955.1 of Panicum miliaceum. Taxonomy (NCBI): domain Eukaryota; kingdom Viridiplantae; phylum Streptophyta; class Magnoliopsida; order Poales; family Poaceae; genus Panicum; species Panicum miliaceum. The sequence goes on along the minus strand of CM064060.1, from coordinate 1,800,760 downwards.
TCACCTTCTATATGGCTGTTTCCAAGTTTCTGTGTTGTCTAAATGCTCCAAGTTTCAAGTTTCTGTATTGCAATTTTTTCATCTCTCCATCCAGGCATCCACCGATTATGGAGACATGCTGTCAATTTTTTTTGAAAAAGTTATAACAGAATCAAGATTACAGAATCAATTTGCCCAAACTCTGTATATTTTTTCTTTTCTTGATGACAAAATCAAGATTACATAATCAATTTGCCCAAATCTTACAATGTCAAACACTAACAATTCACTTCCGATTAGGAGTCTCAAGAGCTGGGAAGTGCAGGTATCCTTCTTCCTCGTCCAGCAGGACCACGTCTCTGCTCCATCTGCAGCAACTCGACACCGCGGCCGCGACAGCAGGAGTCTCCCACCTCGCCGCGTCCTCGCTGCAGCCTGCAGCCGGTGGCCTGGCTCGCCCGTCACCTGCTCTGCGGCAGGGGCAGGGGCAGGGGCAGCGGCCTCCTCCACGCACCGGGCTGGGCGAGCGGGCAGCGCGCGCTCGCGGCGGCAGGGCAGGGCCCCGACCCGGCCTCGCGGTCACGTCAGCGCCGCGCCTCGGGTCGCGGCGGCGGCCGGGAAGGGGGCCCCGACGCGGACGGGATTGGTCCGCTCTCCCGCCTGTTGGCCTGGAACGGGGGAGAAATGGAAATTGATTTACCTAAGAAGCGGAGACGTTCGATTCCTTTTGCAGGCCCGAGATTCACTCTATGGCATGCCGTGACCTACTGACCTGCCTACACAAGGTCACCGAATCTGAGTCCCTGTGTGTGCTGCGAAAATGCGAAATGGCGCGTCAACTAGAGCAGCGAGCATGGAAAGGCGGCAGCTTTATTATTTGTTCAAAATTCTCAGTCCAGATACTACGGACAGGCGTGAGAGGCTTTCTGCTGCTCGGTGCTAAAGATGATGACCAAGTGTTTGCATGTGTACTATGTTTTATTTTAAGCAAAGATAGAGAAGGTTTCCCCGGTAACAAGAATACAAGATAATACACTACACATGGAATTAATCTGTTTGAGATTAACGGTCCAGATTTGTCGAATGTATAGTAGTAACATATTATTATATATATGATGAAGACAGCGGAATGCATGCCACTGAAAGAAAGAAAGAAACCCTGGAACTGATGGATGGGACGCCAGGATCGGAGGAGGTTGGTTTATTTGATATCTCAATCTGTGGCACTTTTAGCTTTTTTTTTTGATACGGGAAGCTTTATTAATTTTAAGACTGTTACATTGAGGCGATACAATGTTCTGAAATTTTCCCGGCCTCTATCCAAAGGCACACAGCCTAATATAAACGACCAACGGAACTTTTAAGGCACACTAATGACTATCAATTCGAAAATTAGACCGCCATCCATGTGCCCGGATAAAAAAGCTCCTTGACCACTTGCGCCAAGTACCGAGAAACCGCTACAACGACCTCCTTTCAGCTGATGCAAGCATTGTTGGGTTGGGTTGGTTCGCGTGGGTGTCGTCGTTTCAGCGAGCAGACCACCACCAGTGCTCCAGTAGTAGAGTGGAGAAAGCAGACTTCGCATGCTAGCGGACGGCGATGGGGAATTCTTAGGTGCCAATCATGCGGCCGCTGAAGGCGGAGAAGAGATGAGGCTGCTGCTACTACTAGTAGTGCTCTCCTCTGATCTGTCTGCCAATATCATGAACCGCTGCTTGCATTGCATTGATGTTCCTTTCTGCAACTTCCGTCCACCCTTCATTCATTCAGGGGCTGTACGTATGTATGTACATAGTCAACACACTGTCAATCGAAACATGTACAGTATCAAAGTTTACAAGGAGACGAGGGATTATTCATGATTGTACGTACATTATTAGCTAGTTTCAAAGTTTTCCAGCTATATATAATTCACTCCAAATTAAACAAGCAGGGTGCTAAGTCAGCAACAACAGCCTGCTGCTATTATTACGTTTGCTTGCTGATGTACATATATATACTCCTCTCTATCTATCTACCTATATATATATATATATGACTCAAAGTGAGCTGAATACTATTCAGCGCTGGCGGCGCCGCCATTGCTCCGGCGAGCCCCAATTAAATACCGTCTGCTTAAATTGCCCCCGCAATTAATGCACTTAACGCCCGCAAACTACACGCACCGGAACATGCATGTGGAGTAATCAGATAGCCATCTAATTGCATACAAACCAGACATGCATGAGGCAATAATTACCAATTCACACATACACGATGGAGTAAAAAACTTCCCATCCCAACATGCAATCAGATAGCCATCCAATTACAGGCGAACCACACATGCACGAGGCAGTAATTACCAATTCACACATGCATAAAAATAGAAACTTATTTTTGAATCGATAATCGCGCCGCTAATTTTTTTTACCCCAGAAGGAAACCCCCCCAGCTCCATCGCCCATCGGAGAAACCCCCATCGGAGAAACCACCCCGAGCCGCCGCCGCCGAACCCCATCCCCGCGTCGGGAGGCGGAACCCCGTCCCAAGGGCGGGCGCCCATCCCCCCACCGCCACTCCCGCATCAGCGGACCCGCCGGAATCCGCCTCGCCGGACCCCAAGCGGCGCGCCCTCCTCGCCCTCACACAACAGATCCGCCGAAGATTGCTCGTTGGCCGCCGCCGAAACTTCCTCCACAACCCCTGTCACCAAGGTGTTCGATAGCCAAGGTCTTGCATTTCATCTTGTATACCATGTGTTCGATAGCCAAGGTCTTTGCATCTCTATTCTCTAGATCCCTCGTGTTTGTGACTGATGCCTGAACAAAAAACCTTTTCCTTTGCAGCACGTGGAGGGGACTGCCTGACCAAAAATCTGCATCTCGTGCTAGTCATGCACGCAGTGCTCTGGGGTTGTCCAGCATCCTGCTACGCCATGCACAGGAATGTGGATCTGTCGTCGGAGGAGATCGCAGCGGTAGTTCCTGCGGATCTACTTCGATGAGCTGCCGGCGCGACTACTGCAGATGCTGGGACTAAGATGGAGCTGGTGTGCGTGCACTCTGGCTGCGTTTCCTTGTCAGTATGCAAGTGTCTGCCCTCCATCTCCAATCTCACACTAATTGGCCCATGTTTCCCACTCCGATTTATCCACTTTTAGACAATTAACTAGTACTATTAGAAGCTTTCTTGTGGGATGCTTTCGTAAAGATGAAAAGAACCATTTTTCCCTTTGGATGTTCAATTGGGGCACTATCCAGAATAGTTGTACTACTAGCAGTACTGTAGTGTGCATCACCCCCGTCAGCTCCTCCTCCTACACTTACTTGAGTAGTGTGCATCCAACTCTGCCACGCTTCAGTTCAGACGGCACGCTCACGCACGCACCAACCACCACCGAACCAGCCATGGCAAAGTTGGCTCTCGGCCACCACTGCGAGGCCGCTGACGCCGGCTGCGTCCGCGCGGTGCTCGCCGAGCTCATCCTCACCTTCCTCTTCGTCTTTGCCGGCGTCGGATCCGCCATGGCGACAGGTAACTACTATACATTGCATCGAAAACAAAAACCGCATTTCATCATGCTTGTATTAACTGTACACGGATCGATCAGCTCGATCGCCATATGGACTGATGAAGCCATGCGTGTGCATGCAGGGAAGCTGGCCGGCGGCGCGGATTCCGTCGTGTGCCTCACGGCGGTGGCGCTGGCGCACACGCTGGTGGTGGCCGTCATGGTGTCCGCGGGGCTCCACGTCTCCGGCGACCACATCAACCCGGCCGTCACGCTGGGCCTCGCCGTCACGGGCCGCATCACTCTCTTCCGCTCCGCGCTCTACATCGCCGCCCAGCTCCTCGGCTCCGCCCTCGCCTTCCTCACCGGCGGCGCGCCCACGCCCGTGCACGCGCTGGCGGCGGGCGTCGGCGCGCTCCAGGGCGTGCTCATGGAGGTGGTGCTCACCTTCTCGCTGCTCTTCGCGGTGTACGCCACCGTCGTCGACCCGCGCCGCGCCGTGGGAGGCATGGGCCCGCTGCTGGTGGGACTGGTGGTCGTTGCCAACGTGCTCGCCGGCGGGCCCCTTCTCCGGCGCGTCCATGAACCCCGCGCGCTCCTTCGGGCCGGCGCTCGCGGCCGGGGTCTGGGCCGACCACTGGGTCTACTGGGTCGGGCCGCTGATTGGCGGGCCGCTCGCCGGGCTGGTCTACGACGGCCTGTTCATGGCCCAGCAGGGAGGCCACGAGCCGCTTCCAAGGGACCACGACAACGACTTCTAGCTAGCAATAGCATCTGTTCCCTCAAAAAAAAAAAAAGCAATAGCATCTGCATCAGATCAGGATTATGTATTTCGGTCTGTGTTGGGCGTTCCCCTGAATAATAAAATGGAGTCCAATTCAAGCTGGATATGTATTTTTTTTCTTCTCTCAAAGGAAGGGCGTATTTTACATTGTCTTATAATTTAACCATTTTAAATGGCAAAAATAATTAGATAATTCAAGAAAATGTGCAACTTTGTTTAAACGAGTAATTCTCAATTGATTGATTGAGGATATGTATCATTTTTCTGGATATAAATTTGTGTTGCATACCTGGAATGATCGTGCAAGCAAATCGATCTGTTGCATACTAGTACCTTGCAACAAGGATCAACTACTACATTGCAGATTTAATTTGCAGCACCAAGTCAGCCTGCGTGCATTAATCTCTCAGTAATCACGCCACTAATTAAAAAATTGGTGGCATGCGACAAAAGGGAACCAGGTTAAATAACGATTCATACTCCACGCCGAGAGCATTATATTCAGCTGAAATTGTCAAGCATTATATATATTCAAAGAGATTTTATTTGAGCATGCATGTATGGAAGTCCATGAAGTGTAGTCTTTATTTCAAGCTGTAACCGCAGTGTTCAGCAGCTGGCCTATCGTAGTACCACTCTCTCTATATATATATGGTGGTTGGAGAAGGCTTCAGATATATATATGTGTAGAGTTCAGCCCCCAATATAATATCCGGCCGGCCAATATGATGAACAACAACAACATCTCCATCTACGTGCTCTTGTTTACTATGCTTTTAGGGTTCGTAGCATTTCCTACACAGTGTAAGTATACGATATAATTATTGTTTGTTTCTTCTTATCAAATGCAGTGTACGTTAGCCCTAACAAAGGCTAGGGCTATCTCCCACCCAGGTAGGAGTATTCTTTCGAGTCAGCAGGTTGAGATCGATGTACGTCTATGGCTCTTGTTGTTCTTCATTTTAATTTGAGGAGCCTATTGTAGTACCATTGATCTATAATTCACTTTGTCCGTATGTCCAGGGAAATATGTATATATATATATATTAAATTGGGTTTTCTACTTATTTAAATTTAATGTATTACTGATAAAGATAAGTAATATATATTATCGCAGGCCGCCGCCTTGAAGTAGTCATGGATGCTGATCAGAGTTCCGTCGTTGCTACGGCGGCTATCAACTCTACGACATCATTAGACGATACAAGAAAGATCACCTTGAAATTTTGCACCGCGGCGCAGTGCAATTACTTCGATCCTTATTACAATTGGTGCTACTGTTGCCCGGCCGACCTCGGCAGAAAGAGCTGCTACTCAGAGCTAAAAGAATGCAGAGCCCACTGCGGCTCTTGCCAACCCAAATGCCCATTGGGGTAGCTACCTAGCTAGCTATCGTGTAACAGTTGTGATAATGAAATAAAGGTCCACCATTGGACATGCTGAGGACGAGTGAAATTAAATAGTACTGTGTCCCATGTATATGGTGTGGCTTTTGCTATACGACAAAAGGTATGGAAGTCCCATGTATATTAATCACGCCACTAAAGAGTTGGTGGCATGCGACAAAAGGGGGCCAGGTTAAATAACAATCCATACTCCACGCTCTGCGAGTATTAAATAAAATCTATTTTGAAACTATAGCATCACTGTTGCAAATCATGGATTAAGTAGGTTCATTAGATTCATCTCGCGATTTACAACTCATCTGTGCAATTAGTTTTTCTTTTTAACCACATTCAATACTTCATGCATGTATCAAACATTTGATGTGACGTTTTTAGCCAAAATTTTTTGAATCTAAACAACACCTGAAATTGTTAAGCATTCAAAGAGATTTTACTTGAGCATGTATGGAAGTCCATGAAGTGTAGTCTTTATTTCAAGCAGTAACAGCAGTGTTCAGCAGCTGGCCCTATATCGTAGTACCACTCTCTCTATGTATATATATGGTGGTTGGAGAAGGCTTCAGATATACTCCTCCCGTCCTGTAATGTAAGACATTCTAGCAATTCTAAGACATATTAGGGAAAAAGAACAAAAGACGCATGTACCCTCTAAAAGCTCTCTGTTTACCTACCATAATTAAAGTTGTTCCTAAGATTAAGCATGGACGAAGCAATAGAAAGAAAAGGTAAGTATGTAGATAATAAGAGCTAAGAAAAATTAAATGATTTTCTTTAATACTTATTCAAAAGTTCTAGAATGACTTATATTTAGTTATATTTAGGTACAATTTTTAAACCCTCTAATGCCTTTCATTTCAAGATGGAGGGAATATATATATTGGGGGCTGATCAACCCCCCAATATGATGAGGAATAACAACATCTCCATCTCCATCTCCGTGCTCTTGTTTACTATGCTTATGGGTTTCGTAGCATTTCCTACACAGTCTAAGTATACGGCGATATTATTATTGTTTGTTTCGTCTTATCAATGCAATGTACGTATATATGTATCCCTAACAAGGCTAGGGCTATCTCCCATTCAGGTAGGAGTATTCAATTCTTTTTGAGTCAGGTTGATGAGATGTCTAGCTATGGCTCCGATCCTGTACGCTGTTCTTTAAATTTTAATTTAAAAGGAGGACTTTGTTGTACGTAGTACCATTGATATATAATTCACTTTATCCGTATGTCCAGGGAAAAGTAGATATATAGTAAATTGGGTTTTTCAACTTATTTAAATTTAGTGTGTTATTGATAAAGATAAGTAATATATATCGCAGGCCGCCGCCTTGAAGTAGTACTGGATGCTGATCAGAGCTCTGTTGCTACGGCGGCTATCAACAACTCTACATCATTAGACGACGATACAAGCAGAAAGGTCTGCTTGATTTTTTGCACCAAGGTGCGGTGCAATTACTTCAATCCTAGTTACCCGCTGATGAGGACATCCTCCACTATTACCCGCTGGCAAAGACGCAACAAAAGGGGCCGAGTGGCCCAGTTGTAGTCGGGCGGCGACCGTGTGAGCCTCTGAATAATCCCACCTTGCTTAGCTTGGGAGGAGGAAGCCACCTTAAAAGGGAGAGCCACCCTTCCCCTATTGGACTAGTCTTTTAGGGAGATTGGGCCTTTCCCCGAGTGGGTGTGCCTAAGAACTGTTGGGGTCCGGACAAACTTAATTTATTGGGCCTCGGCCAACCCCACCTGGACCGGATGCATCAGTTGGTAATCAGAGCAAGGTTTATTGGTGAGAGACTTCTAATTCTTCGCTGTTTTATTTTTCCTATAGTCCAGAAAAGCCAAAAAAAATAGTAGATTAGTTTACCTTCAATCCTATAAACTCGTTTGAGCCTTTGCTAGCACTGCTTAGTTAGGGCTTGTTGAACTTTCGGTTGCATCGGTTGCGTCGAGTTGCTGGTCTTAGTTTTAGTTCTTTAGAGTTTCGAGTTCTTGTCACGTTCTAGTCACAATCGTGCGCTACCATACATACTCCCTGTTGGCGGAATCCGAGTCCATATTCGTGTTCAAGTCCGAGTTAGATTCTGTGTTGGTTTGTGACCGAATCGCACGCAGTGCTGTGATTCGAGTAGGGATCGGTTTCCGAGTCCGAATTGGTTATTGCGCCGTGTTATAAAATTTCATTGCTATTCGCACTTGTACTGCATATTTTGTAGCGCTCCAGAAAGGCAGAAGTAGTCTCGGCTTACTCAAACCGCAAATTTTTTTTACCGGAATACCCCTACCCTTTCGGGAAAAGTTTGTGTGCTGTGTGGCTCTTTTGAAGTCTTTTAGGTTATATAATCAGTTTTGAGGATCCCCTGAAAAAAAAAGAAAACAAAAAAGAAAGGAAAAAAAAGAAAGGAAAAAAAAGAAAAAAAGAAGAAGAAGAAAAAGAAGGGAAGAAAAAGGGGCTGTTCTTTGTGCATCTTTTTTGTTCTTCGGTGGTGTCTCGTGACTTCATTTGTGTCCAGGCTCGCGTCCCTAGCACGGTCTAGGCTAGGACCAGCATAGTGCCGCCGTTGACTGATTCTTCAGCTTGCTTTTGTAACTAACGTGGTGCTAGTTCATCCTTACTTCAGCCCACCTATAGCTCCACATATCCGACTACAGCTTGACAAGTCCTGTTGTTGCGGCACCGATACGCTTCATTCCACGGTTGCAGACTTGTTGGTTGTCGTCCCCTCCTGTTGAGCAAGGTAAGAATTGGTAAGAGCTTGTGTAACAGGTTGAGAGTGAGCGCCTTATAGTAGCTATATCCCATTAGTTGTAGGATCTTATTTCTTCACCTATTTTCGTGTTTCCGTTGTTCATCTAACCATGACAGGATCAGAGGGTGATGGGAGTTTAGGTCACTCTCCTCGTACAAAGGGAATCATACAACATTTTGAAAATAAGATGAGGAGGCATGTAGATGGGCTTGCTGAAGATATGCTGGTGTCAAATGATAAGATTGGGCAGTTGGAGGCCACGCAGCTTGCCACCAACACCAAGCTTACAAGGCTGGAGACGTCGGTCGCTCATATTGACCAAAGCCTTGCAGCTTTTTTGAGGCGTTTTGATGAGATGCATGCCAGAACTACAAATGGGCATGAGGGAGAAAACAAGAAGGATGAGCGTGTCGAGGATAATTGGGATGATTATGTCGCTGATACTGAACTAGATGACCAAGATGCTCCTAGTCGCCGACGACTACGAACTAATTGGAGAGGTATGGGTGGATATCGATAACGTGAGATACATAATAATGATGATGCTTTTAGTAAAATAAAATTTAAGATACCTTCTTTCGATGAAAAATACGATCCTGATGCATACATTACTTGGGAAATTGCTGTTGATCAAAAGTTTGCATGTCATGAATTTTCTGAGAATATACGTGTTAGGGCTGCTACTAGTGAATTTACTGATTTTGCCTCTGTTTGGTGGATAGAACATGCTAAGAAAAATCCTAATAATATTCCACAAACCTGGGATGTTTTGAAACGGGTCATGCGGGCTAGATTTGTTCCTTCTTACTATGTGTGTGATCTGTTACATAGATTGCAACAATTGAGACAGGGTAATAAAAGTGTAGAAGAATACTATCAGGAATTACAAATGGGTGTGTTGCGTTGGAATTTAGTGGAGGTTGAGGAACCTGCTATGGCTAGATTTTTAGGAGGTTTGAACCGAGAAATTCAGGACATTCTTGCTTATAAAGATTATACTAACGTAACCCGTTTGTTCTATCTTGCTTGTAAAGCTGAAAGGGAAGTGCTGGGACGACGTGCTAGTACAAGAACTAATATTTCTGCAGAAAAACCTTCATCATGGCAGCCGCGCACATCTACCTCATTGACCGGACGAGCTCCTGCACCTTCTACATTCCCGAGTCGATCGACAATACCCGCTCCATCCAACGATAAGACACGTGCTCCCCCGACAAATTCAGCAACCACGACTGTCCAGAAACCAGCCACGAGTGCATCTTCGGTTACCTCCACGGAAAGGACAAGAGATGTTCAGTGCCATCGATGCAAGGGTTTTGGACACGTGCAACGTGACTGCCCTAACAAGCGCGTTTTGGTGGTCAAAGGAGATGGTGGGTATTCCTCTGCTAGTGATTTTGATGAAGATACACTAGCTTTGCTTGCTGCTGACCATGCAGGTACTGAGGAACAACCAGAAGAGCAGATTGGTGCAGAGGATGCAGATCATTATGAGAGCCTCATTGTGCAGCGTGTACTTAGTGCACAAGTGGAAAAGGCGGAGCAAAATCAATGGCATACACTGTTCCAAACAAAGTGTGTTATTAAAGAGCGTTCGTGCCGTTTGATAATTGATGGAGGTAGCTGCAACAACTTGGCTAGCAGCGATATGGTCGAGAAGCTTGCACTTACGACAAAACCGCACCCACATCCATATCACATTCGGTTGCTCAACAATAGTGGTAAGGTCAAGGTAACGAGATTGGTACGAATTAATTTCGCTATTGGTTCATATCATGATGTTGTTGAATGCGATGTTGTGCCTATGGGAACTTGTCATATTCTGCTAGGTAGATCATGGCAATTTGATACCGATAGCATGCATCATGGTAGATCAAATCAATATTCTCTTATACATCATGATAAGAAAATCGTTTTGCTTCCTATGTCACCTGAATCTATTGTGCGTGATGATGTTGCTAAAGCTAAGAGAACTAAAACTGAGATCGATAAGAATGCCAAATCTGTTAGTAGCAGGGAATATGAGATAAGATTGAAAGTACATTGCTTGCTTGCTACTAAGTCTGATATTAATGAATTGATTGCTTCCACTTCTGTTGCCTATGCTTTGGTGTGCAAAGATGCTTTGATTTCAGTTCACGATATGCAGCATTCTTTGCCCCCGGTTGTTGCTAACCTTTTGCAGGAGTATTCTGATGTGTTTCCAAGTGAGATACCAGCGGGGCTGCCACCAATACGAGGGATTGAGCACCAAATTGACCTTATTCCTGGTGCATCGTTGCCAAACCGTGCGCCATACAGGACAAATCCGGAAGAAACTAAAGAAATTCAGCGACAAGTGCAAGAACTACTCAACAAAGGCTATGTGCGTGAGTCTCTTAGTCCTTGTGCTGTTCCGATTATTTTAGTGTCTAAAAAGGATGGAACATGGCGTATGTGTGTTGATTGTAGCGCTATTAATAATATCACAATTCGATATCGACACCCTATCCCACGTTTGGATGATATGCTTGATGAATTGAGTGGTGCTGTTGTGTTTCCAAAGTTGATTTGCGTAGTGGGTACCACCAGATTCGTATGAAATTGGGAGATGAATGGAAAACTGCTTTCAAAACTAAGTTCGGGTTATATGAGTGGTTAGTCATGCCTTTTGGGTTAACTAATACACCTAGTACTTTCATGAGATTAATGAACGGGGCTCTGTGTGCTTTCATTGGGAAATTTGTTGTTGTCTACTTTGATGATATATTGATTTACAGCAAATCTTTCGATGAACATCTTGATCACTTACGTGCTGTTTTTAATGCTTTACGAGATGCACGTTTATTTGGTAACCTTTAGTAGTGCACCTTTTGCGCCGATCGATTGTCTTTTCTTGGCTATGTCGTGACTCCATAGGGAATCGAGGTTGATCAAGCTAAGGTGGAAGTTATACAGGGATGACCTATACCGAAGGCTATCAGGCAAGTGCGGAGTTTTTTAGGACTTGCTGGTTTCTATCGTCGTTTTGTGAAGGACTTCAGCACCATTGCCGCGCCTTTGAATGAGCTTACAAAGAAGGGAGTGACTTTTAGTTGGGGTAAAACATAAGAGAACTCCTTCAACACGCTAAAAGATAAGTTGACACATGCACCTCTCCTCCAACTCCCTGATTTTAATAAAACCTTTGAGCTTGAATGTGATGCTAGTGGCATTGGTTTGGGTGGTGTTTTGTTACAAGAAGGCAAACCTGTTGCTTATTTCAGTGAAAAATTGAGCGGTCTGTTCTGAATTATTCTACTTATGATAAGAAATTGTATGCACTTGTTCGCACATTAGAAACATGGCAGCATTATCTATGGCCCAAAGAGTTTGTTATTCATTCAGATCATGAATCTTTAGAACATATTCGTAGTCAAGGAAAATTGAACCGTACACATGCTAAGTGGGTTGAATTTATTGAATCTTTTCCTTATGTTATTAAGCACAAGAAAGGGAAAGAGAATATGATTGCTGATGCATTGTCTAGGAGATACACCTTGCTGAACCAACTTGATTACAAAATATTTGAATTGGAAACGATTAAAGATCAATATGTTAATGATGCTGATTTTAAAGATGTATTGCTGCATTGTAAAGAGGGGAAGGGATGGAACAAATTCATCGTTAGTGATGGGTTTGTCTTTTGAGCTAACAAGTTATGCATTCCAGGTAGCTCTGTTCCCTTGTTATTGTTGCAGGAAGCGCATCGAGGTGGTTTAATGGGGCATTTTGGAGCAAAGAAAACGGAAGATATACTTGCTGGTCATTTCTTTTGGCCAAAGATGAGAAGAGATGTGGAGAGATTTGTTGCTCACTGCACGACATGTCAAAAGGCTAAATCACGATTGAATCCACATGGTTTGTATTTGCCTCTACCTATTCCTAGTGCTCCTTGGGAAGATATTTCTATGGATTTTATGTTAGGATTGCCTAGGACTAGGAAGGGACGTGATAGTGTGTTTGTGGTTGTTGATTGATTTTCTAAGATGGCCCATTTCATACCATGTCATAAAACTGATGATGCTACTCACATTGCTGATTTGTTTTTTCGGGAAATTGTTCGTTTGCATGGTGTGACTAACACAATTGTTTCTAATCGTGATGCTAAATTTCTTAGTTATTTTGGGAAGACTTTATGGGCTAAATTGGGAACTAAGTTGTTGTTTTCTACTACATGTCATCCGCAAACTTATGGTCAAACTGAAGTGCTTAATAGAACTTTGTCTACTATGTTAAGGGTTGTTTTAAAGAACATTAAGATGTGGGAAAATTATTTGCCTCATATTGAATTCGCTTATAATCGATCGCTGCATTCTACTACAAAGATGTGCCCATTTCAGATTGTATATGGTTTCTTGCCTCGTGCTCCTATTGATTTAATGCCTTTGCCATTTTCTGAAAAACCGAATTTTGATGCAACTAAGCGTGCCGAATTGATGTTAAAACTGCATGGAACAACTAAAGAAAACATAGAGCGCATGAATGCTAAATACAAGATTTTCTAGTGATAATGGTAGGAAGGAATTAAAGTTTGAACTTGGAGATTTAGTTTAGCTGCATTTGAGAAAGGAAAGGTTTCCTGAATTAAAAAAATCTAAATTGCTACCTCGGGCTGATGGACCATTTAAAGTGTTAGAGAAAGTCAATGATAATGCATATAAGCTCGATCTGCCTGCGGATTTTGGGGTTAGTCCCACATTTAACATTGCAGATTTGAAGCCATATTTGGGAGAGGAAGATGAGCTTGAGTCGAGGACGACTCAAATGCAAGAAGGGGAGGATGATGAGGACATCAACACAAACGATACATGCACTCCGACACAAGTACCTATTGCTGGTCCTATTACTCGTGCTCGTGCGCATCAACTTAATCATCAGGTGAGTTCAAATCTAAGCTCATGTACATCATGTTTAGACCATGAAGACCCGTGTACTCTTGTTTTTCTTAGGAACCAAGGAGGCGACCGAAAGGGAAACGGATTCGCGCAGGCTGGATTCGGACTGCAGAACAGTACCAACTTGTGATGGACACCACGGTCGCATATAAACTCGGATTGGGGCGCTCAAGTACTTCGTGGAAAGCTTATGAAGTCTTCTTTCAAACGGATCTGGCCTCATATCCATATCTATTACGAGTCGGCCGCAATCGTCAAATTAATACAGAGTCCTTTTCTGCACATGGTGCCGCGTCACCCTATTTTGGCCCAATGGGCCGTGTATCAAGTTGAGTCCATTACGGATGCGTCCTAGGGTTGGAGTACGACCCCAGCACACATGTGGTCGTCCTCCCACGTACTTATACCCCTTAGCCGCCACCAAGGATGTTTGGGTTTTGTTTGGATCAAGTTTAGCCTTCGCTACTTGCTTGCAAGCGCGCGTGCTGGATCAGCCGCCCGTCTTCTTGTCTTCGGAACCCCACCATTATTGAGATTGCGTGTGAAACCTTCATTTACATCTAGTAAATTCAGTACTTGTCATACTTGTTCTTGCTAGTTCTTCGATTGCTTGCAGGACGAGTGCCCTAGTGGCCGGGTGCCGCGCTCCACAAGATCGCGACAACCATTGGAGGGGGTGTATCGGTTGCTAAGGCGCGGCTTGGAAGGCTGTAGTCGGGCCATGAACGTCGCCTCCATCGACCAATCGAGTTATCCACGCCTCTCATCGAAAGATCGGGAATCAAACCCTATCGGGTCGCCATCATTTGGTATCAGAGTTGGGCCCTTGTTTAAGGGGGTGGGAATGATGAGGACATCCTCCACTATTACCCGCTGGCAAAGACGCAACAAAAGGGGCCGAGTGGCCCAGTTGTAGTCGGGCGGCGACCGTGTGAGCCTCTGAATAATCCCACCTTGCTTAGCTTGGGAGGAGTAAGCCACCTTAAAAGGGAGAGTCACCCTTCCCCTATTGGACTAGTCTTTTAGGGAGATTGGGTCTGTCCCCGAGTGGGTGTGCCTAAGAACTGTTGGAGTCCGGACAACCTTAATTTATTGGGCCTCGGCCAACCCCACCTGGGCCGGATGCATCACTTGCGGCGCCACGGGGGTTAGCAGGCGGCGGTGCGTGCTGCGGGTCGTCTCGTGATTTCCTCAGCGCTTTAGCGTGAGCTTGCGCGTTGGCCAGAGCCTGCGCGCGGGGATCTGCCGCGGTGTGGGTGTGTTCCGAGCTTTCCACGAGCGGATTTTTTCCGGGGAGGTCCGCCATGGCGCATCTCGGCCACATGGTGCATCCTGGCATTGACGCATCCCCGACGCTAGAGGCGTTGCTGAGGACATCGTCCCCATCAGGAAGGAGGTCGTGGAACGACGTGGGGTTGTACCTGGTCATGCCCACGAACGAGGTCGCCACGGGGAGCGACGGCATGATTTTGCCAAGCCCCCTGGCGTAGGCCGCAACCGCGTTCGGGAGGCCGAACGGCGATGTGGCCCGCGGTGTCGTAGGTGGCGATAGGGGTGTCCCACCCAAGAGCTGACGGGCGATGTTGCTCAGGGAGTACAGGACTAGGTCCACGTCGCCCGCAGAAGGGTTAGCGCCGAGCAGGAGCTCGATGCGCCGGGCCAGTGCCTCGGGATCGAGTTCAGCCAGTGGGTTGATGACGAAGCCGGTCTCCTCAGATACCGCTGGAGCAATCACGTCCTCCCGGAGGTGGAGCGTGCCGAGGTGGTCGCCGATGAAGTTCAAGCTTCCAAAGCGGAAGGCCTGGAATGGTGTGGCGGGCGGTGGTGACCATGGCCCGGCGCATGTTGAAGCTGAGAGCACCGGCGAGCCGAAGTAGAGCGGAGCGCTCGTGCCATCGGCCCTGGCAAGGTTGATGAAGAAAGCCATCCTATCACCAGAGCAAAGGACGCACGACGTCCTCCCCATGGATGGTGTCAAAACTGTCGCTCCCGGAAATGGGCGGCAGGTAAACTACTCGACAGCGTGTGTGCCATGCGTCGTGATCGGAGGTGGCCTAGCACACAATGACTCAAGGGGTTATACTGGTTCAGGCGAGAACGCCTTACGTCCAGTCGGGGTTCAGTCGGATGTATTGCTCGAGCCCAGGTGCTCGTGAGGGTTGGGGAGTACAAGCCTTTCGAGTGCTAGAGAGCTAGGTCTCTTGTCTAAATTGAGTTCTGATGTCTTGTTCCTAAATCTAAAGGGACCCCTCTTTTATAGCTCAAGGGGGGGCCCATGTTATAGGGAATTCCTTGGAGGAGAAGGTTTCAGGGAGAAATATCTTTAACTCCGACAGTCGGACGGCCCAAATCGTCAATGGGCCCGTACAGGTGGTCAGTTGGCGATGTCCTTGGCGGATTGTGTGATCCCGAAATTTCGGGGGTCTTCTGGTCTCGAACCTGATCGCCGGGTTTGGTCACTCAACAAGTACGGGAGTCCTGATGGGACAAGGCAGCCGTCCCATCGGGGGAGGACTGTTTACATGCCAAGTCCCATCCCGGTTGATGGTTTCTTGGTGGTCAAGCCGTGATGACGGCGAGCCTGATCATCATATGGACCAAGTGGACGCCACAGTCCCGGTCCTCTGCTGTGACTGAGGCACAGTGGGCCACTGTTCGAGCGTACGACCCCGGGAGGGCTGCACCCACTTGGTACGGCTAGGTCTGAGCCTTGCGAACCAAGTCTGGGTGCGTGTGATCAAGTGGGATTTTTCCTCCCAACAGTGACCTGAGTCAGTCGGGAGTCTGAGAGAAGAGAGGGAGAGACGACGCCTGTGATCCTTCGGCTATCGTCGAGCGGTGGCACTCGGACTCGGCGCCGTGGGCCGTAAAGTTTGGTTCAAGGGAAACCTCTTTCGACGAGGTTCACGGGCCGGGACGGGCCACCAACGTTGTGTGGCTAAAAGGCCACAAGTGCGGGAATTGTTCTTCATGCCTTGGTCTGACAAGGCGGGCCCATCGGTGACCCGGGTTCTAGGAACCCAACATGTCCCTTTTGATTTGCTAGGGAAGGGCATGCATAGTTTACAGAATTTGTGGGAGGTTCACCTTGCTCGGGGGGGGGGGGGGGGGGGGGGGGATCAAGAACAAATGTAAATGTTGTTTAGTAGTTAAAACAAGAATGACCAGAGTGCAGGAGCCAGTTAAAAGTTTGTAATACTGCCATATTGGGCATTGGTGGTAGGGTTGAGTAAATATTAAGTCCATCTGGATTTGGTAGAAATCCAGGAAATTCTTTCTTTGAGAAGTAATCCAGGAAATTCTGTTCTAGGAAGTTGAAAGGATGTTTTCTCATGTTAAAATGATATGGGGGGTTATTCACACTAAGTAATTTCCTAGATTGTTGGTACTTGTTTAAGCCATTGAGGATACAGATTAAGTTAATGAAACTAATGTGAAGTAATACCATGGTTTTGGCAAATTAATGCTATTCTTTAATAGCATTGCTTACCTGCTAGTCTGAAGTGATATTGTTTACTTTCAATGTATTCGATACGTCCATGGCTTTCTTTTATGAGTATTGCCTTTGAGATCTTAACCACTGGCAACCTGGCTTGAAATTTCTCTTGGATGCTCCTAGCCTTCCTATTTGATAAGCGATAATTAATTGTTGTTGATGCATAAAGTCCAAAAGTAGTTTTGAAAGCTAATGCCCTTGCTACTGAAGATGTCACCTTTTTTATGGCCCTTTGTTTTCCCTTATAACCTATCATTAATTTCTTGTCTTACTTTGGGACGAAAACCGTCAAGTTAGTGGGACGGAAAAAAAATGACCCCCAATCGTTCTTTTTAGCTGTAGAGATTGTATGATTATTTACCAAACATTTCTACTCTATCAAAATTACCTTGCAGTATGCCAGTATATGTACACTCATGCGATGTTGAACAAAATTGAAAAATGCCATGGGGCGCATCTGCCGAAACTTTACTCAGTAGACTCCCCCCACATCTTCAGAAGATATCTCTCGCAGCTGCTCCCGGTGATGTCTCTTGAGGATGTCATCCTAGTGACCCCCTGCTTCCCTCCCCCCCGGCCGTCAGGCTTCAAGTTGTGCCGGTACTCGACGGCGATGTGCTCGAACACCTCGACCTCGAACATGTTGATGCTCACCCTGGGGCTCATCTGGTCCCTGACGTAGGCGAAGGCGAGCTGGTCCCGCGGGTTGAACGCCTCCAGCTCGTTGAACAGCAGGCAGGAGAAGAGGTCGCTGGCCAGGCCGTGCCTCCTGATGATGATCGCCGTGTCCGGCACGTCTGCAGCATAAGAGAGAACACGTTCAATGATCATGATCCCATATTCTGATTCTTTTTTTTTCGTTGCCACATGCTACCATGTAGTGGCATGTGTCATCCATCTTGACCCATCAGCTTTTTCATTCTTGTTCATCTTAGTGACATGGTTGATCTGTCAGTTTCCGTTGCAGTAGCGTCCGTTTCTTCGTTTAATCGAACAAGGTATCAAAAGCAATGCAGCCATGTAGTTGTTGTGTCCCTCTCTGCATTTCGTACCTGACGGATATGGGAGCTTGCTGGGGGACCATGGCTGCAGGCCGTTGGCGCAGTACGTCTCCATCTGCGCCCTGACAGCCTCCACGTCCCCCCACTTGTGCCACCTCGCCGTCGCGACCGCCTCCTCCACGGTGTGCACGTTGAACGGGTGCCTGGACACCGCCATGTCCGCGCCCCTGCCGACGAGGAGCGCGTGCACCAGCAGCATCGGGTCCGCCGTGAGCTGCATCTTGGCGTCGACCCACACGCTGAACCTGGCGTTCGGGAACAGCCGGTGCAGCAGGTGCTTCGCGACGACGCCGTTCATCGCGGGGCTCTCGTAGGGGAGCTCGCCGGCGCGCAGCGTCACCACGCGCCACGCGCCGACCGTGGCGCCGCCGCCGCGGCGCGCGCCCTGTGCTACCGTCAGGATGCCGTGGCGCGCGAGGACCCTACGTGTGGCGTCGTCGATGAACATGAAGAAGCACGCCGTGGCCAGCGTCCCGGCCCCGAGCCCCATAGGCTGCCGGATCTTGTCGTAGTCGTTCAAGATCGCCGACGCGACCACCACGCCCCTGCACTTCTCCATGGCCAATCTGTCTGAAAACCGTGAACGTCAAAGAACAAGTAGCATAGCACTAAAAATATTTGATAATGTTCTTGGTGATTGCGCTACGGTTACAAAAGCACCTATGTCTTGGAACACAGAAGCACTTGTATCTGGCTTGCATCCAAAGGGATTATGATTGGCGATCACAAGAAATGATTACGTCACCATGTGCTGCTACTCGAATTTCCAAACATGGTCACGGCAAAAAAAATCCCCATTTTCTGATTAGGTCAACAACGAACTCACCAGCTTCTGGGACGGAGAATTCCTTGAAGAACCCACAGGGAACCTCCACTTGGTTGTCACTGTGGCTGAAGAAGGATCTCCGCTTCTCGGTCGAGAGGTTCCCTGCAAACGTGTCCCTCCTGCCGCTCTGGTACCGGAGGGCAGGTGATCTAGACGCGGACGCCGAGAGGTTGCGGCAGAGGCCATTGATCTCTTCCAAGGCAGTCTTGTAGTCTGCCCGATCAGTAGTGTAAAAGAAACAGAAACACCTTCAGGACCACTCACCAGGCAAACAGACACCAAAGAAACACAGACTGCATGCATAGATGATCGGAACTAGGCAAACAGAAGCAAGATGAAGGTTAAAAATTCGATCAAAATTTAATTGGTTGTACAAACATCAAACCAAAATAATGAAAGAAAATCGTCCGAAATGAAGAATCACTGTGGTCAGACGTGCGAAAAAGGTCACAGGGAGGATCCCCGATCGTTACGGTTGGAGGTGACGAGCGAAGCATGAGAATGGAAAAAGGAAGGCACGCGACGGGTGCTGCTCGTCCAGGACGACGGAGAGATGGAGACCTGCGAAGGCGACGGCGCTGGAGCAGAGCGCGCGCGTGACGGGCAGCGCGTGCTTGTGCTCGCCGTACCCGGGCGGGTACTCGAAGAGCGCCGTCTTCGCAGGGGAGGCGCGGGAGGCGAAGAAGGGCAGCTGGAGGCGGGGGCACCGGCGGCCGGGGTCGGAGAAGGAGACGTAGAGCGCGAGCGGGAGCGTGGTGAGGAGGTAGAGCAGCGAGAGGCACAGCAGCTTGGATTCCAGCACCGGCGGGCTCCGCACGCGCACCCACCGCACCATCCCTGGCCGCCGCCGCCGCCGCGAGGCCTGGACGTGCTTCCGCGCGCCGCCTCCTGTGGGTGCGGCGCGGACCGTGGAACCGGCGAGCTCAGGCCGCGGAGTGATTGTAGGGGGCGCCGGGTTGTTGGTTGGGGGCGTTGCCACTGGCCTCTGGGTACGGAGGGCGTTGCCAGTGAGTGACGCGAGTGGCTGCGAGAGGGGCGCGCGCCTCTCTCTTACGTTTGGACTTTGGAGTGTTCCTTGGATGTAGCAAGAAGAACCGTGCTTGGTTGACCAGGGACAAGGCTTCCACCTCGTATCTTCGTTAAGCACATGCATCGTAGTGGATTAGATCTGCATGCATGCAGCATGAGTTCGGATATTTCTCCTTCTCTTCTCTTGTCTCTTTTTTTCTTCTTTTTTTTCTTTGCATCAGCTAAACATAGCATGTCTGTTTCTTATATTTACATTCCAAAATATACCACATATATATGCAAAGGCAAAGGAGCGTATTTACTTGAGCATCTTTTAGAGCTCACATTATTCATCTTATGCTGACAAGATACATTACACTACCAGTTTCTCTCATCAAGAAAACAAAAGGATAGATTATTCGATCGAGCAGGTACACTTGGTATCTTTGCAGATAGACACAGGCTTAGTTGACGTCAGAGCGGACATTGGCGCCGTCGAAGAGCATCCATATCTCGTTGACCCTGCCGCTGAACTCGAACGGCGAGTTGTACTGCGCCACGGTGTAGAACGCGCCGCGGCCCTCGTTGACGGCGGCGGCCCACCTGGTCCCCTGCAGGCTGGCGTCGAGCCGCGCGGCCTGCTCGCCGACGTCGGCGTCCGCCACGAAGCCCCCGAACCGGCGCACGGCGGCGTACCTGGCCCCGGCCCAGCGCCGCACGCGCAGGCCCTCGGCCGGCGGCGGGTCCGCCTGGTTCTTGGCCGGCACGTAGAAGCTGACCACGAAGGAGGAGGCGCACAAGGGGCCGTCGCTGGGCGACACCTCCGTCAGCACCGGCGCCGTCATCTCGATCGTCTCGTTGTACGCGTTCTTGCCCTGGATGTAGTTGAACAGCCTGCACGCGCGCGCGCGCACACACATCATAGGCCCAAGCGTATTCGGCCCAGCCCGTCATATTATTATAAGGCCCGTATGTATGGTTCATCTATATATCGGGCCCATTTGAAGCTCAAAAGTAAGGGCTCCTCCTGGTGAGTGGTGTGGTGAGCGAGGTGGAGAGCTTGCTTACTGGAGGAAGCCGGTGCGCGTGGCGGCGACGAAGGAGATGTCCTCGATGGGGGCGGTGGAGACCCACATGGCGTCCGTGTACCGCCGGATCTCGAACCCGTTGGCGCTGTCCACCACCTCGTACGCGGGGCACTCGATGCGCTCGCACGTCGGCGGCACCGCGGCGGCGGCGGCGAGCAGCGCCAAGGCGGCGGCGGAGACGACGGCGAGGAGCAGGCTGCTGCTCCGGCGCGCCATGCTTTGCTTCTCTCTCTCTCGCTCGAGCTGCTGCTGGTGCGGGGGGCCGTGGCCGAGTGGGGGTGGGGTTGGTGCTCGGGCGATCGCGTCCCTGCGGCTGGGGATCGAGCGAGCGTGATAAATACAGGCACTGGCCTTGCCCGGGCTCAGGATGGTTGCGGCGCAGGTGCTGCCACGTCGCGGGTGTTCGAGCGCTTGGCCACCGTTCGAGTTCCAGAGCTTCTGCTTGGGACCAGACCACAAGCGTGAGGTTAACTGCAGAAGCACGTAGAAAGTGTACTCGTTTTGGTGGTTCCTAAGATTTTTGTTTCTGGTCAGGTTGTCGCATATACACAGGCACGTCTGCAACTGCTGATTCTGGGCTTGTTCTTCTTTCCAACTCGGTATTATTTATCTGAAGCGTGAAGACTGATGACACAATACCTAGTCACTGCTGCTGATAGTTGCCTACACTATCATCAGAACTACCTGCTGGTTGGAAATAATAACTGATTGGAAACTGTTCATCAGTTTTAGTTTCAAGCCTGACATGGCACTGGTGAGCAAAGGAGCTCACAGCCTACACCTCTGAATTCTCCCTCAATTATGTATGCTGTTGGAAGTTGGAACATGTGGGATTGTGGACTCTTGTTCTATATTTTGATGGCTGTCTCTGTCAAGAGTTTGTTGTTATCCTATAACATTGACGATTGCAAATCTATATCGATCTGCAATTTGTGAATTGACTGAACTGAAGATGAGGTGAAGTATTGTGTATTCACTTAAGAATTAAGATTATTAAAATAAAAAGTGAAGGGCAGACACAGATGAAATCATGGGCAATCACACACACAATTGGAAAGTTCGCACGATTGATTCTCGTTTCATTCATAAATAGAAGATAAAATTAAGCAAACAGTAGCAGCAGTACAGATACAGACTTCATTATTCAGAGCAGTCGTATAGCAATAACGGCCCAGCGCTACTAACTACTACTATTATATTAAGCAGGTCGTTTAACCATCATAAAGCACTCCACTCAGGTCCTCGCCGCCACCTGAGAGTCTGAGACTCACTTACCGCTGACGGCGGCGGCGGGCTCCTTGCCGTTGCTGGCTGCGGCGGGCGCCTCCTTGGGCTTGGTCTTGCCGTCGTCCCCCTCCTTGGCGAAGGCGGCGACGGGGAAGGTCCTGCCGAGCCCGGTGGGCGTCTTGAAGGTGATCTTGGAGGCGTCGTCCTTCTCGACGAACATGTCGGAGAGCGTGACCCAGATGAGGAGCTCCTTGGTCTTGACCCCCGTCATGCGCTTCATCCTGCGGTCCTCGACGAAGGCGGTGACCTCGGCGGCGTACGAGACCTGGCGCCCGATCTGCCGGAAGGTGTGGGTGAGGGCCTTCTTCTGGCGGAGCCAGACGAAGCCCGTGGACCGGTTGTAGCCGACCTCCTCCATGTCGGCGAGCGGGAGCAGGCCCAGCGGGAGGTGCACCTCCGCCAGCAGCTCCGCCGACTTCTCCGCGCACAGCGCCGCGCCGCGGTACACCTCCGCGCCCGCGCGGTGCGCCTCGATGGCCTGCGACCCCATGGCTTTGGCGGGCGGGCGGGTGGATCCGAGCGAGCGAGATCAGGCGAGTCCGGGTGGGCTGGGGATTCCGGCGAGCCGAGGGGCAATGGCAATGCTGGATCGCTGGGGCGGTGGGAATCTGGTTTGGGGAGGCGCCGGCAATTTATAGCGGGGGGGATCGGGTCGGCGGGGTCCGAGTCGGTGGGGGACGGTTGCCGGTTGGGGTGCGGGGGGATTTAAGGCGGGGTTTAGTTAATACGCTGGGCGCGACGTGGTGGGGTGGCCATTCCGTGCCGGTGGGGGTTGCCGGGTTGGGTTGGGATCGGTCTCCGCCGGCCGCCGCGACGGGGTGCCGTGTTGGTGCCGTGCTCGGCGGCTGGCCCGTGCAGGTAGGCAGGCAGGCGGTGGTTGCGCGCTAAGCCGCGTCGGTTTCGTGCCTTGAAAAATTAAGCGAAGGGGATCGCCGGATCGGCCTCCCCCTTCGCCTCCGCGTCACCAAGCCGTTGAGCGAACGAACTGCTTGAGGCTCCTCTTGTTCTTGTTTATTACATTTACGCTACCCTGTTCCGTTGGTAATAGAACCCGTTGGCCGGAGACTTCAATTCGATGCTGCCGCAACAGGAGAATTTGCCATGGAGGCGCTGGCGGCACCGGCAGCACGCGACCGCCTGATTGGACCTGCCGTGCCGAGGTCCGGTGAAGGTGGTGGTAGCCGATTCGCGGCTGCTTTTAGCTACCGACAGTTTCGAACACGCGTGCCGCGCGCGGATGATGCGCGCGCTCCGCTGAGTGTCTCTAGGATCGTCCACTTCCCTGCATCCAACAACGTCGTGGAGTACGAAGCCCTGATCAATGGCCTGCGCATCGTCATTGAGCTTGGCATCTGCCGTCTGGAGGTTCTAGGGACTCGCGTCTCATCGTCGAAAGTGACGAAGGAGTCGAACTGCCTCAGCCACAAAATGATCGTGTACTGCCAGGCGGTACGTGAACTCGAGGATAAGTTCTACGGCCTCGAGCTCAACCACATCCCCAGGCGACTCAACGAAGCAGCGGACACGCTGGCTAAAATGGTGTCGAAGCGAGAGCCAGTCCCGACTGGCATCTTCGCTAGTGACCAACACAAGCCGTCGATCTGCCTCGACGAGTCGATCAAGAGGGTAACTAGCACGGCGGCGGCAGGCTCGGGGGCTCAGCGTCCGACCGCCACCGTCGCCCGACCATGAGATGGCGTCGGGAGACTCGGGGGCTCGACCGCCGACCCCCGAACTTCTCGATTCTGAAGACACGTCGACAATGGGCTCGGGGGCTCGGCCACCGACCCCTGACCCGTCTGGCCCGGAAGTGATGGAAGTCGATGAGGGGCCGACGGTCGGGTCCGACCCCGTCGGAGACTGGAGAAAGCCCTTCATCGACTGCCTCACAGACGGGACCCTACCCGCCAACAAGACTGAGGCTCGCCGACTCGCTCGATGCGCCAAATCTTTCATCCTTGTTGGCGGGGAACCGTACAAACGCAGCCCTACAAAGATTTTGCAGCGATGTATCCTGATCGAACAAGGGAGACAACTACCGATCGACATCCACGGTGGAGTTTACGGACACCATGTCGCCCCAAGGATTTCTGTATGCAGGACGCGTTCGAAGATCTTGCCTCGATCATCCCTTTATCTAATGAATTCCACCAGTGCGGATTGATTTCTGTATGCAGGCAATTACGAGATGAAATTGCAGGAAATAGGCAACTAAGATTTAAGGCGTAATTCCAGAATACGCAAACGGAGCAAAAGAGGCCAACAAGGCAAGGAACCAGCCTCAACAAAGGCCCACTCACCGCCAGGGACCTTAGGACCCACCTACGGACCACGTGGCAAAGGGAGGAGCTGAGCCGGGGAAGACACCACCGACTTACCCCTTCAACGTGGCGCTTCCTGATTGGTTGCTTAAGGCGGTTTGGGCAGGCTTCAACGCATTGCACGGCAGAAGCATCCCTCACACACCCCTATAAATATAAGGGGGGTGCTTATAAAGAGAACACATATTCACATTCCACTCAACTCCCTCTTGGAGTTTCTCTTGTGTTCATGAGCTCTAGGCTCATCTCTAGAGATGATTAGAGTTGGGGAGAGAGTGGGGAGGAGTTTGGGGAAGTGCCGGGTTTGTCGGCATTCTTCTTCAACTTGTACCTCGACGGATGCTTTTCAATCAAAGTAAGTGTTCGTACTTTATTATGTGCTTAGTTTCTTAGTTAAGTTATATTTCTAGCTCTTTAGTTGCTTAGCTGGATCAGTAGTTCACTGGGTGCTTTAGTCTAAGGCCATAGGAATTCAAGGAATTCATAATGACTGATGTAAGATAACAACTTTGACTAAAGCTTGACACCTGTTGCTTATTATTTTCAAGAGCCATGAGTACCTATATTATGGTACACAAATTTAAGAGGGATATTGCATAATGTTCGTTAATGTTTTTTCCAGATTATCGCAATAATATTCATTATGTCTTCGAATAATAAGATCCATTGAGATAGGTCCAAAGATTTACTAAGTCTAACTCAAAGAGAATATTAAGTCTGACTCAAAAGGCATGCACCGATAGAGACATGCAGTGACAGAGGTGTAATAGATATGATTACCGTGTTATTCTTGATGTTTGTGTCAAGAGAAATAAGTTTAGCTAAGTTTATTGAGAGCCCCTTAATGTTTATAACCGGGGTTTTTGCAGAAATTAGTCTAGGAATGAACCCCTAGAAAACTTGTAAGAAAAATTGTGCATTATGCACAAAACACTAAGGGATTGCATGCTCACGAATTAAGAATCTGATAGCCATATGGTTGTTGGTTATTCATGTACTAATTTTGCAAGGAGTGTTGATATTAGAAATTCCACACGAGTCTTCACTCTTGCTTGAGTGTGGGGGAGCTATATTGTGGAAGGCTCCAACCAAGCTCGCTAAGAAATAAGTAACATTTCAATTCTCACTTGTGGCATGGTTTTGATCCATATCAGAAATTAAGATATTAAGAAATAAGTTTTCAGCATGATACCAGTTTGAGTTATCAGACAATTTCTTAGATTAAGAAATTGTTCCCGGAACCACCATAAGAAGTGCAGCTTAGTTTTGAGTAACATGTGTAGTGGAATTGCCAAACACGTGACATTATGAAAGAAAGATCCAGAATCATACATAGTATAATGTGTAAGCTCATGCTCTAATGATATAAGTCGATGCTCAATATATAAGTGCTAAGGGTTGAACATCACTCAGACTATATTTTCCTAATTGAAGGCTTGTCTCAATTTATGCCGGCTTTATGAGTTGTATTGTGACAACCAGTAATTTTTTTAGGATAATTGAGATCTCAAATCCTTGATTCTGGGCACATATTTTGTTTTCTTATTACTAAATGCGTATGATGAGATTGAAAATAATTTGCACACAAGGACCATAAGTAAGTTGGTCATCTCCCATTATGTATAAGTGACTAGAGTAGGATGACATGTTGTGGGCAATGAAATTGCAATGGTGGTTATCGACTGTTGTGATGCATTATCTCATATGTTTTTCTACTATGAGTGAAACTTAAGATAAGCCTTGCGATCAAGGGGGAGAATGTTGGATTTGATCGTGGCTTTGGCTCAAAGGACCGTGGCTTGGTCCAAATGATCGAGTCCTAAGGGGCTAACAACCACCCACGCTGCCCTGATATGGGGCAACAAACCAACTACCAGCCTGGCCCAAGAACGGCATGTGCTATAAGTAGAGGACCTGGAGACCTAAAGAAGATGATGAAAAATGATCTCATAAGCTAACCCTCTCAACACAGGCAATAACTTGAAGACACCGCCGGCCACCGTCCGTTCTGTGATAGTGTTCTTCAACAGGTGCTCATCGCAGGCACGAGGTCGTCAGCGCCCCTAGAGGGATCTACTGATCTACATGTAAGTGATAGTTAAATTTAATTAAATTCTAATTAATTAAGTTCTTAGGTATTTATGTAATTAGACTATAAGATCCTGTTAATCATTGAGTCAGTTTTTCCTACGTCGACTCTTACCTTCACCAACCCAATTGCTACTCCCAGCACTACCGATTTGAGCTTTAAAAGTTCAGCCATGGCAGACAATATTCGGAGGAGCTCGAACGCATGTGTGCTGATCAATTTCTGACTCCTTTATTATTTTTTACCCGGCTGAAATATTAGTAAGCCTATAAGCCTAAATACGTGTGACAAACATATCCCAGCGTCACTCCCGCGTGGGCGACACGGGCGGAACCCTAAACCGCTGGCAGCTGGAAGCCCGCGCGGCCCGTGAGGACGGTGGCGGCGGGGCTGCCTTCTCCTCTCTCTTCTCCCGGCGGGCGCGACTGTTGCTGGAGAAGAAGGGAGCCGTCTCGCCACTAGGCGGGCGGCGTCGATGCCGGCGAGGCCGGATCTAAGGCTCCCTCGGCCAGATCCGGTGGCCCCGGTGGTGGATCTGCTGCTGGCGAGAGGCGCTGGTGCGCGTAGGTGGCTGGGGGCATGGGCCCACGGTGGCGCGGGTGCGTGCGGGCTGCGTGGCGCCGGCGCATGCTGGCGTGTGCGCGGAAGGCGGCCGCGTGTGGGCGGGGCGTTTTGGCCCGGAGGTGCCGGTGCACGCGCTGCGGGTGCGCGTGGGCGGCGGGAAGCGGCGTGGCCAGCGTGTGGGCGGCGCCGACTTGGCCGCTCGCTGGGGAGCTTGCCCCTGGCGGTCTTGGCCATGCGCGGCCACCGCAGTCGAGGAGGCGGCACTCGCGCCGGGCGAGGCGTCGCTGCGGGGAGGGCTCCCGGTTTAGTTCGTTCTGAAGTTGGGCATGCACCAACGAAAGCCACGTCGGATCTTCCGGCAAGATGACGGCGGCGCCATTCACGTCCTTGGAGGCGTTGTCACGGTGTCCTCCCACTCCGGCCAGCTGCTGGGGTGCCTCGGCTACGTCGTGGCGGCGTGGCCGGGAGCAGTTCGGTAAATGCCGGCGATGCCATGGTGGCTTGGCCGACAGTAACCAAGCAGAGGCGCCAGTGACGTCATGGTGGCGTGGCTGGAGGCTCCTAGCTGCTTCTTGTACTGCATGGCCGCGAAAAGAAAGCTTGTGTCGATGATCCAATCCGATCAAGCGGAGTTTTTTCTTATAAGGTTTGTGCCGATATCCCAATCCGACTGGACATATTTCGCGGAGCCTCGGGTCGATGTCCCACTCCAACCAGGCGGAGTTTTCGTTGAGGCTTGTGTCGATGTCCCAATCCAACCGGCCAAAGTTGAGTGTTCCGGCTGATATTCCAATCCAATCAGTCGTTGTTGTTGTTTGTTTGAGTTGAGTTGTGGTTGTTCAGTTTTTAGGCCTGGTTTACCAGTAAACAGGGTAAGTCACCCAGTCTGAATTTATTTATTTTTAATATAATCCGCAGCTCTCCTGCCTGGTTCGGAAAAAGGCCCAAAGTACTATCTCACGAGCCCAAACAACCACAAAGCCACCGTTTGAAGATCTTGCCTCGATCATCACGTGCAAGCAAGCAATTATCTATTTCGTGGTTTTTTCAATAATAAACCAGCATCCATCTTGTAAATACATTCCTAAAATTCTTCTAAAATTATAATCTATCATTTCCAACAATTCTTGTTGAGCTCATTTGGTTTGATTGATCGAGAAGAACATTGAAGGCCACTATCACAAGCAAAGTTATAGAAATGAAAAGCCAGATCGGTTCACAAGTTCCATCAATAATTCGTTTCTCGAAGTATGGTTTATTATTTATTAATATTATATTAATTCTTTTGTGACTTCTACAAAAATTATAAAGCTTTTCTTTGTGTTATTTGCTTGGGGAGAAATGTATTGTATTTTAGCACCAAAACTTAGATCTTTGCAATTAGGCTAAGTAGGGCACTTATGATGAAAATTTGCAAATTATTGTGCATTACTAGAAATTGAGCGAGGGTTTGTTGGCATGTATTATTTATCATTAAAATTATATTACGTGCCACACGTACATCTATGCTAGTAAAATCTCTACTCCTAAAAAGATTAATTGGGGGATAAAATTTTGATGCGACCTCAGCCTCTCCCATCGTCAATATAGGTCCGATCGTTTGTTAGATGAGTCTTTTACCTCTATATCATTATAAAAGTTGGAGGTTACTTACGTGCCACTGGAAAGTTCGCAGTGTGTGCCATCGTACCAACTTACTTTTACCTCTACGTCATTCCATCCACGTTCCGTTAACACTTAACAGAGATTTGACATGTGGACCCACCATAGTAACATGACTATTTTGCCCTTAAAGCCAAACCTTATCCTCTCCGGGCACCACTCCTGCCTTATCACTTCACGCCGCCAGCCATCTGCATCTGGCCAACTCGCCGCTGGCCACCCCGCCGCCGGTCCGCCGCCTCCTCCGTCGCCCCTCCCGCACGCGCCCAGGGGCGCAGCCGCCGCGCCGCGCGCGCCCACGCCGCCAGGTCCGCCGCCCAGCCGCGCGTCCTTGGCCGGCCGCCGCGCGCCCTTGGCCGCCCTCCGCTGCGCGCCCGTGCCAGGGCCGGCGCGCCGCGGGAGGGACGCGCCCGTGCCCGGGGCCCCCGCGGCCGCCGGCCTTCCAGGGACGCCGCAGCGCGGGCCGTCACCGCCGGCCGGCCATCAGGTTCGCCGTCGAGATCATGTACGCGGCGTGGACCTTCAAGATCCACGAGTTCATTTCGGTCTTCCAGGTGAGATGCAATTTTTGCTTGCTTTTCCCCTTGCTAGTAGGATCGATCTACCATGGTATTGTAGTATGTGACTTTTTTTAGACTAAAAGTATTGGATTCATGATTTTATTTCTGTCTAATCCGTGTATAGTATGCACAAATTTTTTGTAGTATTGCTAAAATTGTTGGCTCGCCCTTTTTTAGTGGACACAATCAAACCTGTCGGCTTGAAGTCTATACAGCTTATGAAATGCTAAATTACTGTGTAGATTGGACTGCTAAATTGGACTGTCAGTGTGTTATGATATAGGTATGGCAAAATGGTTCATATGCATGTTTCAAGTGGAATGTTTTTTTTTTTGGAAAAACAGATAAATTATCAGTTTCTCATTATTTGAAAACTTCTTGTGAGCTCTTTTCATTGTGTTAATCACCACCAGCAACCTAGGGGCTTCCCTTTTTTGGAGACTTAGCAGAATAGCCACTAGCCTAGTTGAACTGTAATATTTACCAGGCTTTCACATTTATTTTAGGCTACTGAAGATGCACGTAAAGTGGCTGAAGAGGAAAGGGCTCTTGCGCTTGCTGAAATTGAAAAGGCTAGAGCTGCAATAGAAAAGGTTGGGATCTGTGGCTCCACGTTTCATTACAGAGAATATGTCGAAGAAAGACTTGGCATTACACCAGGCTATGAATGTGTGATGATATAGGTATGGCAAAATGGTTCATATTTTTGGCATTGCAAGCGATGTGGTGTGTATGAAGAGGACACATTTAAACCTGCTGATGTGTTTGATGAATGGGAGATGTGTTCCGGTGATTTCAAGGATGGAAAATACACCCGCTTAAAGGAAAACCAGTTCAATGCAACGTTCATTTGCTCAAACTGCACTACTTCTGCTGGTATGCTGATATCTAATATTATTCTTATGTTTTTAAGTTATTTTCTGTGAACTAGCTGGATTTGCAGTTGTTTTTCCAGTCAAGACCTTGAAGACGAACTGGGCCTTGGCAATGAACTCTAAATCAGTTCGTACAGTATCTGCAGGCTACAACCGATATTTTGAGATGTAGATCCCACGTTGTCATGTATAGAATGCCTGATTTTCACTTGTGGAGGAACTACTTCTTTTGATGGATGATGTTTTATGTAATGGTCATGTCATTTAAGACACTTATGTGTTTGGATACCTAGTACTTATGTCATGAAAACCACTCAATTTAGTTGCTTAAATGTTGATGATATGACCAAATTTATTCTTGCATTTTTCCTATGTATTTGCGGATTTTTCCTATGTATTTGCGCATTTTTCCTATGTTTTCCCGCATTTTTCTAATTTATTTACGAATTTTCCTTATTTATTTTCTGTTTTACATATATTTTCAACATTTTAAAAATTAATTTACAAATTTTTCAAATTTATTTTCTATTTTACATTAATTTTCGCCATTTAAAAATTTTATTTACGATTTTTTTCTTATTTATTTCCTATTTTAAATTTATTTCCATCATTTCAAAATTTATTTACGAATTTTTCTTATTTTTACTGTTTTACATTTATTTTCATTTTATAGTGGCATACACGTAAAAAGAGGTTAAAAAAAGTTACTCTGTAAGCAAGAGGATAAAACGGTCATTTCACAGCTCTGTTTAACGATGTTAGGTTCCATTCCATCCAAAAATGGAAAGTTGGAGTGATGGCATACACGTATGTCCGAACTGCAACCTGTTATGTAATGACATACAGGTAAAAACTCTTGTTACATCGCTCAATCAGTCGTCCGCAAAAATCGCATGACCCCCGACGTAGCGGCCCCCATCGTCATTTTGCCTCGCGCGAGGATCACCCGTCCGATCCACACCAGCGGTAGCCCGCAAAAAAGGACTCCACCCGCACTCGCAATCTCCGGCCAGTCGGCCACATCCTGCGCACATTCATCCTGCCTCGCAACCCTAAACATCGAGCCTAACCACCGCCGGCGGCCCCTTGACTTAGCGGAAGTCTGCACGCGGAAGCAAGGTGAGATCACTCACCAACGTTGCCCTTCGATTTTGTCTGACCATGCTCGAAATTGGATTTTTGCAGCGCCCCCGCGCCTCCACCTCTGCTTCATCGCCGTCCCGCCACATCGCCGCTCCCCTTCAGCGAGCAGCCGCCGCCGGACCTCCGCGTAGTCGTGAGTACCGCCTCCGACCTCCCAGGCGTGCTCCCCTCCTGACACTCCACCTCGCCGGCCCTTCCCCAACCTCCACCGGCCCCCTAACCTCGCCGGAATGGAGCCTCCTAGCTGTCGTCGAGGCCCTGCACCGCCGGCAGCCTCCACCCGACCACCCCCGACCCAAACTATCGCATCAAATCGTTCCCCGGTGAGCCCCTCTTCCCCACCGCCGACGAGCCCTCCCTCGCCGGATTTTGGCCTCCACCGCCGCAGCCATGCCCAGGGGCCATATTGCAAGCCTCGAGATCCTTTTAGGGTCTTTAGTGCAAAAACTAGGGGCCTGTTCGTAAGACTAGAGCTGTGTCATGTGGTTTGAATCTGTAAACTTGTAAAATTATTATAAAATCGTAGAAAAATCAGAAAAATGTAAACTAAAATTTGTTGGATTCCTTGATCTGAGATCTACCACTTTTGTTATACTTACTCGCTACAGTGAATAATTCATCCATAGATCCTGGTAGATTTATAACTTTTGCACATGGAACCTTCAAATTTGTGTTCTTCTGTGAATACCCATGAATCGTCACTCTTTTATTTTCTATAACCACAGAACCACCATCCTTATATGAACATGTGCCACCTTCTGTGTACTTATCAGTTATCTCCTGAAGGTCCCCAGGCACCGAGAATGCAAGCATTTTATTCTTATCAGGGATCCTTGACTGCCTGATTTTTGTGTGTTCCTTTGTGTTTTGGGTGATAACATGAGCCTTTTCAGATCCTGTGATGCTACTATCAGTCAACTTCGGTTGATGAACATCTTCCTTTCCTTTGTCCATAGACACTGTACACATCGTTTTTGTAGGAATATGTTTTTCTATGCCTCCACTTTAAGCATTCAAATAATTGATTCTGTTGCAGTCACTGTGCTCATCTCCGCAACACGATGTTAATCTTCCTTTTCCTTCTGATTCATTTTCTTGACTGACTTGGTTGAAGGTGGAACAACTATTATACTTTCTGAAGTGTTGATTGTGCATTGATTTCGCCATGAACTCAGCAGAGAATATTGGATCTCTGCCTATTTTCTGTCAAATGATGAATAATAACATCAATTTCTTTTTCTGCATAAACTAGTGAATTATATAACACAATATCATGATTATATCAAATGATAAACACCTGGAATATATTGCTCAGTACAATTTGTTCGTCTTCTTTGTTTTCCCCAATAATAGTTTTTAGCACTGTTGTGCTCACCCTCAGGAGTTGTGAAACTTTAGTTGTACAGACTGTAAATGGCTGGGGAACATTGCAGAGAGCCCCGATTTCACCAAATATTTCACCAGTGGACAGTACTCCCTGAACCTCCACTTTTTTCAGTGATGCACTTAATTTTAAATGTTCATTTCCATTAATGTAAATGAACATGTGATAATTCATACCTTATCACCCTCATCCATCTCAATCCGCTCTTCCTGCCAAAGAAGGTAACAAAATGATAATATACATGGATGTTAGATATGACAGAAAAAATGGTAATCTTCAAAACTATAGATGTACTAACCACCGCTCCTGAAACTAATATGTAAACATCTGTCGGCGCTTCATTTTGTAATATGACAAGTTCTCTGGGTGGAAAGTACTATGCTTCCATTGCAGTGACCTACAAAGAAAGGACAATTCATGAGCATTCATTTGTTTTCTTATTTATTGTATACATTCTTCATTTCCTCTAGCATAGCAAAGTAGTTTTCTTGTGCATCATACCAGTTGGAGCATGCAAGTAAAAGAAACACCACTGAAAAGATAGACTTTTTCGATGATGGGGAAGAATAAATGGTATGCTATGCTTGATCAGATTCCTTTTGGGAGACTGTCCAAAGTTTCCTTCTGTTTCAGACCCACTGTCTTATATCTTAGGCAGATATGAGCTAGCATTTCATCCCTTATCTTGCAGCAAACTGGGAAGCAGCATGGATTGTGTCTCTCTGCATCATTGGAGAAAGGAAATATCAAGAAATTTTAGAGAAACCGACAACAACATTGAAACAAAAAGTATATCATTCATGTATATGTTTTTGCATTATGAGTGGAGTTTTAATCTGTGTTTACTGTACAGGTATGATCCTGGAGTCTTAAACGATTGGCAATCTAGGCATGATCCTGGATGCAAGTTCCATTTCTTGTGGATCATTTGGTCGACCTAAAATTTGATAAAATGAACTACAATGACATTTTCCATGTAATTAAGTTAGGTGAGAGAAATGAACTAAAATACAAGTCAAAGTAATTTATTAGCCGACCAAAAAAACACCATTAGGTACCCACCTGCGCGCCTTGTTACAAGTGTATAGAGAAGGTAATTTTTTTTTCTGAGTTATCCTGGCATTAATACCTGAGATGCATATGCTTTACAATAGAATATCAGTCTAGCAATTGAACTCTTCTTTTTATTCATTTTCTACTTCCGTCCTTTTGCTTAAGTTATGCAAAGCAGTAATATCAACATCACCAGAATTATAAAAAGATTAGCTGGTGGTGTTTCGAAGGGAACGTACAAAATTTCTGGTACGGCAACTTCCCTGGACAACCAGGTTTGTCATGTTACCTATGATGTATGCTGTCAGTCCCAGATTAAAGAGCATGTAGCATATACTAAATAGCATCTCTCTTGGATTCTCTGCATGCAAGTCCCCATAACCAGTTGTTGTGAATGTTGTAATGGACCAATAAATTGATGTAACGTATCTAACCCATAGGCTCTCTGATCTGTAGTTTGGTATTGCTGCTCCTATCCAGGTTCTCGCTGGATTAGGGTATCTATCAGCTATTAAGTAATTGAAGCATCCTGCACAATGTACTGCAAAAAGAGTAACTTGCAGAATTTACTCAAAAGTACCAAGTAAGTTTCTTCTATGGAGGCATATATGTTGATTTGTATCATGTCTGAGGGAACATACAGACTTACAGAAATTAGTTTGATGCATCTTATCCAGTAGTAGTTCAATCGGATATCCTTTTCGAGCCTAGAAGAGAGTAGTTGCCCTTTAGTTCTCAGCCATCTTATTTTCAAGTCTTGATTCAAAAATTCATACCTGGCAAATAAAGCACTGAGGCGTCGGAGGCGCCATAATCGAAGCATGTCAAGCATCCTATAGGCAAGGCCATTTGCATGTTTTTTAAATAGTAGCCCAAATGGTTGATATGGAATTGTTGAACAAACTCAAATATGAACCACGAGGAAATATATCTGCATACAGGCTATTATGAGTTTCATGAGAACTGTTATTTTTTGTACATGTTTCTACTATTAGGTATACCATAGTTAAGATGGAGGTGCTGACCTAGCTGCAATCCTTTTCGGATTATCCACTAGAAGATACGATTTCTGATCCAGATATGCTATAAAAAAAGTGAGAATGATATCTATTGCGAAGATGCTGTCGACAATGTTCTCAACAAGAAAAAGTTCCCACGAGAGATGTCTCAGAAATGCTAGTTCAAATGGGCAGATCCATGCTGAGTAAACAACAAGAACAGGCAAGAACGTCTCCCAGATTCTGATGAGGTATGGCAAGCAAGTAGATAAGTATTTCTGTACTCATTCTCAAGAGTTGGAAGTAAATGCAATGAGTTTACCTGTAACGCGAATCATAAGGAGAAATGATGAATTTCTTCAACTTGATAGATTGGTTTGCTCTTGCTCCTAGAGATGGGAGTAGATCGTTGTGGAATATATTGCTAACATCCTCCATCATAGTATTTAACTCGAACAATGGTATACCAAGCTTGATATCCTTGTACTATTTCTGTTGCAGAGTGATAGTTGTGAATGCGCTGCATAAATAAGAGTTTGGTTTGGCTGCAAGAAAGAATAGGATCAATAAACATGGAAGTATGATATTTGATGTGGACTTCATTAGAAAGTGACGTGTTTTTATCTCTTTATTTCTGTACAAATAAGTGGTCTAGGCTATCTGCTCGTGGTTTTTAGTTAGCTGCAAATGTTGTCTGCCAGTTTTCTGTGAGGTACCACCTTTTAGGCACGATGCACAAATTTCAAAGGTGACTGATGGATATAATCATCCACTAATAGAATTTAAATGTGCTTTTGAGAATGTAATAAACTTTAATTTGTCTATTATGGTGTTTATAGGGGACTGTTAGTAGCATAAGAAAGTTATTCTTAATACAAATAGTTCGTCATGCTTTTCTGTGTAAAGGCATACCCACTTTTTACGACCTATGGGATACGGAATCTGTGCATGGAATAAACTGGGGAAACTTCTGGCATCTGAAAAATGCATGAATTAAATGGAATATTACATCTGAAAGTGTAGATATTGATATGCAAGCTTACCACTGCTGATTTCTTGTTATGATTCATGCCACGGAGGTCTGAAATAGTAAGAAAGGTGGAATTATTGTAATTCTCATCATGAACAACTTTTCTTTTTCACAAAAGCTATCCTATGAGTTTGCTCATAAAAATGGCAAGACATAAGACAGCAGAGAATTAAATTGTATAATTTCTTCTTTGCAAATTTGCATGTACTTTCATGCACCTATCTTGCAATGCACGGCTATTATTGGAGCATTATAGTAACAATTCATGCTTATTTTCCTTTGCAGGTGTGCTGGTTAGTGGTTACAAAAAAAATCGAAAAGGTTGTGTCAATGAAGCTGTGTGTGACAACGATTAAAAAAAAGGAGGTTCCTTTCTGGAGAGTGAAGAAATTGTTCAGATTAGATGGCTTTGATCTAGGCGCTTGGCCTTCCTCGCAAGTCACAACCCACTACTGCCTTCCATCTTTTGTCACAGGCTGCCTGTGGGTGTGCACCTTTGCTAGAAGCCTGGCTCAAGACTTGGCTGGCATTTGTTGTACCTTTTACTTCATCACATGTAGCTAACTCGTGATCCTGGGTTCTAGAGATGAGCACCTGGAAATGAAAATGTTGATTGGTGAAGAATGAACATAACTCACGGGGTTTTCTCCTCCTCATTGCTGCTAAATTGCAGCTTCCATGTTATCACCCAGCAATATATCCTACTAGATTAAATTTCTCTTCTAGAAGTTGCACTTTAATGGGACTCCTGAAAATGAATGTAACTGGCTATTGATCAGGACCATGGCAGTCGTATTCTTTATTGACGAAAATGATTGAATTAGGGAAAAACCGTGAACCCCTTTTTGCCAGATCATGGCATGAACTGAGGGCAAACAAGAAACCACACCTGGCATGGTTACCTTAGAATCATACCGTGAGCCTTGTTGTTCGACATATTAGTACTTTCTCTTTCTCGTTTTTCTTCGTTTACAATCAGGCTGTTTAATTTGAAGCTAAAAGTTACCAAATTCTGACAGGTTTGGGCCTACCGCATACGTCTAATAAAATTTGGGAGATTTGCCCACTTTTATTTGTCTGAATGTGTTGATTTATTTTCTTGTTTACTCTTGTTAGTTTCAGGTTTGCCAAGTTCTGTGACCAAGCTTTGGTGGGTTCAAATTTTATTAAAATCGAAGAGCTGACTTGGAGATTGCAGATGCCAAGTTCCAGACAGCTTTTCCTGGTTCTCGCCTCGATGCCCGTCATATAAAAATGGAAACGGAATATTCGAGCACATAATGCAATGGGAGCTCAGTTTATTTCTTCGTCGTACCTCCTTGTTTTTCTACCGTTTAGAAGAAAGACGACGAGGCACTGTGCTGTCAAAATATTTATCACCAGAGACGAGAAATGATAGGTTACTGACAATTGGAGACCTGATCATCGGCTGAAACCTCCAACATGAACAGCTTGCTTTTTTCAGTAGAAAAATGTTTCCAATGGTAAAGAAAACATGCTTTCTTCATACATCAATGCGTGACTCGTATTGTCACACTAACCAAACATTCAGTTCTGATACTTAATTGGTTCAATCTGTACAGTTCCTGCGGCATCTGGGACAAAAAATGCTTGGTATCCAAACACCGTGCAGGCGTGCACCAGCAGTCTGGCAGCAATCCCATACTGAGGTTGCTGCGTTCTGGACATCTTTCAGAGTTATGGATTTGTCTTCTGGACATCTTTCAGAGTTTTGGATTTGTTTGCAGTCCTGAGGAATCCAACGTTGACAGCTCTAAAGCACTGCATTTGAGGCAAAAACAAATGAACCGGGAATCGATGTTTTAGGACCTGACAGTTGATTATACATGCCCAATTCTGATCAGAGTAGCAAATTTCCTCCAACCAATGCCATGACTCAACTTAAGGATGGAAAGAAATATCTGCAGTCGCTGCTGAAGGCTCAACGAGCAATGCCAATACCACTTGGGTTGGGTGTAGCTGAAGATAAAATCTGGAGGACCAAACGTTTCAGCCTACCAGCACCAATACCTCCATCTAGAGCACTTCGATTAATCTGATGAGCGCAGCGAGGAGCCACAGCCAACACTCCTGAATCAGGGACGATGAATTCCGCCGCAGCACGGGTGCGAATCCTGGCCGCACACCGTGGCGACTCCAGCAATCCGGTGTTCTGGCGTCGGCGACCCAGATCGAGAGGAGAGGATTGTCTCAGCTCGACAACTTGGCTCAGTCACCGGTGAGCTCCGGACCTCCTGGATGTCTCCGGCTGTATTGAAAGAGAGGCTGAGCGCACTGGGCTGAGCACGGTTGAAATGCGGCGGCGCTACGGCGGCCGGCCGGACTTATCCTGAAGAGGAACAACGAAGACTACGGTCGGCGGCAGATGGAGGCCTTCTGAGCACCGAGGTGCGTCGGGGGAGTGCTCGGAACCGCCATGGCCATGGCGACGGCGGGTTGAAGCTCCTCCCCTGTCCGATCCGGCGATCCCTGCCTCGATCCAACGGGAATATTGACGGTTGATTGCAGTCAACATGTGTCTCAAAATTTTTCAAAAAGATCCCCGAAATGGATCGCAAGTTTTAATCGTGACCCTAAATTTACAAATAACCCCCTAAATCGGACCACGACTATTAATCACGATCCGATCTAGGCGGTTTTATGTAAATGAAGATCCAATTTTTTATGTAAAACCCCCTATTGCGATCCAACCAAAGCCGAAGCCGTGCGCCGCGCGCAGCCGCCGGAACACCGGGGCCATCTGAGTCGCCGGCCTATATGCACCGAGTCCACGAGGCTCCCTCACCTCGAGGCCACCGATCATCGCTATCGCCGTCTAAAAATACCTCCCGATCTCCGACGAGGTGACAACCATGGCTTCTCCCGCGCACCCGCCACCCCACCGCCCCCGCTTCCGCTTCCGGCGGCCTCTCCGCGCGCCGCCGCCGCCGCGGCTGCCTCTTCCCTCTTTCTACTCCGGCCGTCCCTCGGCAGTCCAGGTGAAGTTCCAGATCTCTCGCCACCTTTTTTCTCCTCTTGCTAGCGAGCTTCCTCGTGATTTCCGCCTCCCTGATCTCCGCGGAGAGCCGTAGTGCGGGCGTGAGCGCGCAAGTCCGAGTGATCTCTCAAATTCTTCGCCGTGCTTCACGTTTCCGCGAGGTTGCTTGCTTAGTTCGATTTGATGCCATTTGATTGAGAAATCTGCTCGGAGTGGTCAGATTCCTGCTGCTGCAACAAGTATTCTGTAGACCTTGAGGTCGGAGTTTTTCTATTTATGTACTTGCATGAACATTACTTGGCTTGTGAGCTCTAGGATTTGGCTTGTACATTAAACCTCACAGTGATTAGTTTCTGTTTTTCCTTAAGGGGAGTGTTTGAAACTATGTAACTGATCCTAGTCGCTTCCACAGGTGTCCCAATTCAGAAGCATAACCTCAAGAACTGCACGGAGGCGTAATCCGGTTCAAATCCCCATGGCATTTGATGATGTACTGTGATACTTCTACCCTTCAAGTCACAATGGTTCACCATGAAGTAGCTTTTTTAACCATTTTTACTGATTTGGTGTAGGATACCGGGGACTTCTCCTTGGTGCATGATGATGGAGAGGAGGGTTTTGGCGTTTCTCCATATTCAAGTGAGAGTGAATGGAGTGATGAGGACATTGTGCTGACCGCATTCGGGGATGTCGAGTTACCGGTGACTGGCAAGAGCCGAGCTGAGGGTGCCTTGACTGTTGTTGCCCATAGGTTCGCCACCATTGACAAAGGGCATAAGAAGAGCAGGTGAGTAAAGTAGTTTTTTTCTGACAATCCTATAAACCAGAGGTTGCGGCATATATCACCGGGAAATGGGGGTTTGTAGAGTAGCAGTTCTGAATTATTTGTTTGGAAGTAGAAGAGGCATAAGTGCAATTAACTCAAGTGCTTGTATGGACAAAGTAGTGTACCATATTGGAATAAGGCTACATGTTAAAAATATTTCCCCTGGGATGTGTGCATAGCATTTATATGTTAATTTTTTTCCTGGGATGGCACATAGCATTTATTGAACTATCCTAGGTCCTAGGATGTGGTATGTGCTATGTACTTTATTTCTGAATATGGTGTACTAGTACAATAAGGGCATATGCTACTATCTTCGAGGTTAATATGTCTCGGTGAAATTATGTAGTTCCTGTGTTGTGGTAAATGGAACAGAAAGAACGCCATACTACAAATATGGATAGATAAGATTTTTTACTGCTGCATTAACTAGGTTCTGACTAAAGTTCTTTACATTAATTCCCAGAACTCAACAAGGGCTGATGAATAATGTTG
The DNA here is from genome assembly GCA_032594955.1 of Panicum miliaceum. Lineage (NCBI taxonomy): Eukaryota > Viridiplantae > Streptophyta > Magnoliopsida > Poales > Poaceae > Panicum > Panicum miliaceum. The sequence continues at coordinate 1,760,669 of CM064060.1, read as the reverse complement.
GACTGGTTGCTTTCTTAGCGATGTTACTTTTCTTTGTCGACTGGTGTTCTTGGAAGATTGTTAGACTACCGCTGGACTCTTTTTACTTGACACGCCCTTTTTTAATATCAGCAGTTTTATCAGCATTTGCTGGATTTCTGTTTGCACCAGTCGCTGATAGCTTGAAGATCCAACATTTCCGGAGGAGAGAGAAGTCTGTTTCTCCCTCAAGTAGAAAGCCAACCCCAGCAATGGGAGGATTGTTCTTTGTTCCTATTGGTATTTTTGTTGCAAGAAGAGAGGTTGGTTCCAACTCAAATGGAGTTAATGGAGCAGCTATGATTACCCTCATATTTGCGATGCTTGGGTTGCTTGATGATATTTCAAGTCTTGCCACAGATCGCAATCGTAAAATACCACAATGGATAAGGTTCTTGGTTCAGGTGAGCTGTTCTTTTCCAAAGCGTGGATCTGCAAATATGACGTCCTTTCATGTTACGCTGAATTTAACATTCAAACTATCTTTGCGTGTGTTGCAGATTGTTGCTGGGATTTACTTCTCTATCTGGTTGGGTTCTGCAGATATTTCGACACCATATAGCATGTAAGCATACCTGTAACTTGTATATGCCTTGCTCCATCTACAGCTTAACTGGTTCCAATTAATTATGTGAAGGAAATTTTTGGTTCCTCTACCTCCACCTCTTGGCCTTGCATTCATGGGAAAAGTTTATTTGTTTCTGGCTGCTACATGTTCTCTTTCCATGGGAACAGCCGTAACACTGGTTGATGGTCTTGATGGCTTGGCTGGTGGTATTGCTGCTTTAGCACTCATAGGACTGTCTGTTGCTGCTCTCCCGATCTGCTCTGGTAAGATGTTCTATATTTCATCAGTCTGTGCCTTATCATTCTCATGCCTAATGACTTTGGAGCAGCAATAATGAAAGAGTAAAAATAGTTCTCTTTTGTGAAGCTGGCATATGATATAAAGCTTTTCCTTGCACAAAGGGGTCTTGTCTATGAGAACTATCTTGCGAGTTTGTCTAACTGATCTTAAAATTGTAGTGAAATAATTATAAATCAGAAGATCAATATTTGATGTTACTTTTTTAAATGCCGTAGCATGATTAGCTTTGCATAATTTCTGCAGAGCTCAGTGTTTTTGGAGCATCAATGTCAGGTGCATGCACTGGCTTTCTTTTTCACAACAGATATAGAGCCTCAATAGTTATGAGCCGGGTTGGTTCTTTTGCACTCGGAGGGGCAGTTGCCGCAATTGCAGCATGCAGTGGAATGTTTCTTCCAATGTTAATTGCATGCAGTCTCTTCTTTATTGAGCTACTGTTTGCAATATTGCAGGTGTGTGATTCTGTGCCTTCATTTTCTTCAATAGTTTGAATACTAAAATATGTTCATGCTTCATGTTATGCTGCATCTGGCTATTTGTTGATCGCTTCTCTGGACCAACTACTTCATGCCATCCTCCAACCTTTGTGAACCCTAGCCCAGAACAGCTGTCCGTTGCGTGGATGTCATAAGAAAGCCTTTTTCGCATAGATTGGTACAATCAGTGAGCAAAACTCAAAAAAAAAAACATAATGAAACTGACTTTTGCTTTTTGCATATTTGTGTTGCTTCTTTTTGCTACCGAAAGTTTAAGTTACTATTTCTTTCACGTATCCCCTCATTATATTATGAATTCCTATTAGTTTGCATCACCGGATCTTATATGGAGAATAACATTGTGCAATGTGCAAGTTCTGTTTTTGGCCAGCTTAGAATCAAGTGTGGTGCTGTCAGAATTGAAATAGCATCCATTCCATTTGTTAGCACTTTTGTAGTGTCATGACCTTCTCAATTTAGAACATAACTGTGAGGTCTGTAATTTTTTGTTCTGCCTCAGGTTCCTTTTCGTATGGCTACTAATTCTTCCCGTGGAACAAACATACATCCACTGCGAATTCGCCCCTCGCATTACTACCTCAGACTGTGGGGCATAAAGGAACCTTACATTGTGGCGGGTGCATACATGATATCATGCTTCTTAACTCTGTTGGCAGGATACCTTGGCCTTGTTTCAGCGTAGATGAAGGCTCAGTTGCCATTCTTTCATTGTTTCCTGTTTCAGGTGTGTGATATAATATATGTTTTACACGATAGCTTTTTTCTTTTGTTTTTGCCAAGGCTGCGGTTCAGTGATATATTACTACTGAATTGTAAAGGAGAATTGTAGAGTGAAGCTTGTAGGATTCCTCAGAAAGGGACCCTGCATTATACTGCATGGATTCCTGTTGTATCGTCTGCCTTAACTTTTCTCTCTCTTTTTTTTATTTTTTCTGGCAAGGGAACAAATGTAACTTGTCTGTGAGCTTAATTGGTATTATCATGGAAGGTATTAATGCAGAAAATTCTTTTATCGAAGCATGAGTAATTGAATTACAGTTGTTTCGTCATTGGGAGATTGTTGAATTGAAGTTTTGATACATGCTCTAGAAGGAAATTGGCGCATGATAGCCCAACTACACGGGTATGGGCCGCTTGATAGGCCCAAAGGGCGCTACAGGTTACCTGTCCTGGAAGCACTGTCGCTCCTAATCAGTGCTTATTTTATATGCATATTAAAAAAAAAAGATAATGTGCTGCGATATCTTGTAGCAGTAGTTGCAATTTGAAAATAAAAATGAGAAATACAGAATACATCAACGGAAAATTGTTTTTTTAAAAATCATTGACCTAGATAGCTTTCGGTCGCCGATTCACATTTTCTACAGGTAGATTCAGCTTATGCGTTGGTACATCTTGTAGCTCCAGTTTGAAACTGAAGTTGAGAAATACAGAACATGTAATTGGGTGGCTACCTTTTCTCGGGTAAGATTTCCGGTTGTTTTCTGTAAATTTGCTTCAGAAATCATTGGCCAGTTGACCTAGATAGGTCGTCATCGCCAATTAAATCACTCTGTTCGTCTTGTCTACTTTCGGCTTATTCTCTCTCACAGAATACTAAATCTGCTGAGATTCTGCTTCTGCGTCCCAGTGACCTACTATGAAGATTGCTGTATATTTCTATTGTTTGCAGTGCTGCATTGCGTCTGGTTAATTTATTCCTAATAATTGTTCCTGTCAGTTGTTAGTATGGTCTTGGTCCGTAGCTTGCATTCTTTTTTCAGTCGTCCGTCCAGCTCTGCTGTTGACCTGTTGTCACGTCAGAAACCATCTACTCCCAATGATTGCATCGCCGTGAGCAGTTGAACCCAAAGCTCGAGCTCGGAATTGGGAAGTGACGTGTGCTAGTGCTAGCTGCTAGTGCTAGCTGGGCAAATATTCTTCTCTAGTCACGGTTTAGTTTAAGAACTAAGCGTGTCATTTCTTAATGCTTATTAGGTTATAGACTACGTAATGCCACTGCAGGCTGCAGCTATGATCAGTGGTGACGACTCCCAACTGATCCGGGGGGAAAAAATTGCTGGCCTTGGGAGTTGGGATCATCTTCAACCCTCAGCGAAAAGTTGTCGATGACAAGAGTCAGGTCGCGTTGTGTTCATTCTTTCTTGTTTTCTTTCCCCTTTTTTTAATTCCAAGGACCAATGCGTACGCGTTGCTTTCGCAGCCGCGGCACACGGGGGCGCAAACGTGCGACCGCTGCCGGCAACGACGTCCTGGCACGATCGCGACCCGACTCGAGCGCCGTGACGGGGCGAGAGCGAGAGAGAGAGAGAGAGAAAGTACCACCGGATAATTGGATGAGCGGTGGATAAGATTGATTGGGTCCCGGTCCAGGTTCTGGCCGGCGAGCAGCAGAGGGTCTCCGGGCAGGGTCGTCGAGGTCTCGAGGAAGCAGAGCCCGGTAAGGCTGCCGTGGCCGCCGCGCGGTTGAACGCTGATCAACCAAACCGCCCGTGTTGTTCGTTGGGCGGCCGCCGGCGCGCGTTGCTTCTCCGGGAGTCCCGGTGGGTGCGGATCAGATCAGGGGGCAAGGACAGGTCCGTACCCAGCGGCCGGCCATCAGGCCGTGCACGCGCACGGTCCGTGGACCAACCTGCCTGCAACAGCCAACAGTGCGTTCCGTGCGGCAGCCAGCGGTGTGCGGACGAGCTGGGGAGCGACGTCGTACGGCGGTCACGGTGATCTTGACCTGACAAATTCCGTCGGAAAGAAAATCCGGCCGGATCCGAACACGCAACAATCGGCCAGATCCTCGTTGCAAGATGAAGCGAGCGGCGTGAGGTTGAGGTTGCGTTAGTTGTCGGCTCATCGCTGTCCGCGCACAGGGTATGTCCATGTAGCGTCGGATGGATATAGTAGTAGTAGTAGCGCCATGGCATGCGCATGTTGCTTTCGCAGATGGTCATCGTCGTCGCACTGCACAGCGGCGGCGGCGGCACAGGGAAACGTAAACGTCCGGTGGCAGTTCGCGCGGCCCGGTGCCGAAGCCGGTGGCAGCATGCGGCGGAGCTCAAGCTCGCCGGCCGCCCGCGGACCGCGAGGTTGCCGTCATCCATTTGAAAACAGTGCTGCTGAAATCATTTGCACCGTGCAGCATGCAGCGATGGACCGACCGCCGGGTCGGACCGCACGCGCCGTCGGCGTTGTACGGGAACGGCCGGTTGCCTAATAGTAACTCGCTTCGGGTACAGACCAAGGTGATCCGTGCAAGGAAGGGCTCGCGCTGCAAAGTCCACATAAAACCGGTGGATCGCCATGGTACACCCGGGAAACGTACGGTACACTTGGCCGTGGTCACATGCACATCAGCTCGAAAGAGGCACCTGCGCGAGACCGGACTTGGGTCGCGGAGCTCAGGAACTTGTGCCGGATCGGCAGTCCCCAGCTCGGAAGAGGTGGAGCAGGCTTCCGGACGTCAGAGCGTGACGTGCCAGCCGTTGACCGCGCCGGACGTGTCCGGCACGTACGACGCGCGGCTACGGTTCCGGGGTCACTGCTCGTGAAGCGGAGCCGGGGCCGGGCCGGACGAACGAACGGTCCCCGCGGACACTCCGGCGCGGGCAAAAGCTCTCAGCCTCTCACCAAACAAACAGCGAGTCCGATGGATTCCGAAGAGCAAGGGGCGGGCGCGCGCGGCAGGTTTCGCGCCGCGCCGTTGCGTGCGGCCACCGGCGACACGTGAAGGGCGTGAGCGCGCGAGTTCCTCCCGTGCGCGATTGCCCATGATGGCCTGCCCGGAATCATTCGGGGGAGGAAGAGAAGGGAAGGGAAAGATTATCGGAGATGATTGTTGATCGCAGGCAGGGCAGAGACAGGCACCTGGACACATGGGCCATCCGGGGGACGACCACATACATGCTCCCGATCCCCTCCCTGCCGTCCAGATCTCGCCGGGTCGGTAGCTAAGCTGGCTAGTACACTACTACTAGAAACGGGCAGTGGTGGCCAGCCGGACCGGGGCCGAGCTCAAGCCGGAGGTTGTGCCGTTGTGGTCAAGCTCTGGAATTTTTCAGTCCTGCCGGGACGGGGCAGGATCTGAGCAGTGAGTTGGATTAATGCAAGGGCTTGCGGTGAAGTACAGCCGTGCACAATGTGCTACCACTTCTTCCGGTTAGCTTGGAACCTAAATCACTCGTGCGTACTACACCGTTCGCGTAACCCTTTCCTTTTTTTGCATCAAATTCACCGGACGAGATTCACTGCAGACCTGGGCTGATAACCTGGCTTGGAAGAACCGAGCAAGCAACGCCCTATTCTCTCTCGTAGAATAATATTGAACCAGCCAAAAATCTGTCTGCCAAACTCACGAGAGGCAGATACGCTGTCCACAGACCATCCATTTTTTGCCAAATCCATCGACGAAATTCATTCATTGCAGTATACGAGCAGTTTCCATGATTGAGTGAGACGGAGCAGCTCACCAGCCAAACGTACAGTCACCAACCCACTTGTACTAGTATTCATTCAGTCACACTGACACTGCTACCATCTCCTTCCTCTGGAGCCTGGACAAGGCTGGGACCCCGAGCTGCGGATCGAGCCCCCAGCCCGACCAAACCCAACCCAATTGCCAACAAAATAATTGAATGGAGTGTCCCCGCCACACAGCAGACACGAGCAAGCCAACACCACAACCTACAAATCATCATCACCACCACCAAGCATCACGGCGACCTGCCCCCGCCAAGAAATCAATCGAAAAGAAAAATGGAACCGAGGGAATGGCATGGCAGATGAAGCAGGAGGAGCTCAGAAAGATGGGAACTTGGCGCAGCGCTGCGCGAGGCGCACGGCGCAGCCGTCCTTGGGCACGATGGTCGGCATGTACACCTGGTCGTCGCACCCCGGCGTCCTCTCCCGCCGGAAGTCCACCACCGACACGAACAGCGCCATGAACAGCACCAGGTGGTTCAGCGCGTACCGCTGCCCCACGCACTGGTGCGGCCCGGCGCCGAACGCCAGGAAGTTGCGCTTGAAAGCCACGTCCTCCCGCCGGGACTCGCAGAAGAAGCGCTCCGGGTCGAACGCCTCCGCCTCCGGGAACCCCTGGAACGACGACTCGTACACCGACGGGAACACGATGGCGCCCTTGGGCACCGTGTACCACTCCGTCAGCCGGAACGCCTCGCCCGCGATGTGCGGCACCAGCGTCGCCGGCGGCCGGTGCCGGACCACCTCGCGCGCCACCGCCTGGGTGTACCGCATCGCCTGGATCTTCTCCGCGGTGATGGGCTCGCCCGACTCCGGCGACCACACCGCGGCCACCTCGGCGCGCACGCGGGCGAGCACGTCCGGGTGGGAGTCCAGCGCCGAGACGGCCCAGCAGAGGGACGACGTCGACGCGTCCTGCGCCGCGAACAGGAAGTCGAACATGAACCCGCCGATCTCCTCGTCGTCGGTGTGCGCCGGCGGCGGGCGACCCGCCGCCGCGGCCTCCTCGATCTCCCGCAGCGTGTCCTGCATCCAGAAGTCCACCAGGCACTCGGGCTCGCCGCCGGCGCGCATGCGCGCCTTGCTCTCCCGCGCGCACTCGCCCAGCGTGCGCACCAGCCGCGCCACGCCCTCCCGCGCGCGCCGGAACGCGAACCCGGGCAGGTCCACGGGCAGGGCCATGAGCCCGACGTTGAAGAGGTTGTAGTCCCGCTCGAACCGCCGCCGCGCCTCCTCGGTGAGGTACGGCCCCACGAACACCGTCTGCGAGGTCTCCAGGTTCATGTCGCGGCAGGGCACCCGTATCGGGAAGGCCCGCCCGCCCTCGGCGGCGCTCCGGTCCAGCCACCGCCGGAGGTGCGCCAGGATGACGCGCTGCTGGAGGGCGGCGTAGGTGGAGAGCGCGCGCGGGGTGAAGTTGGGCGCGATCCGGCGGCGCAGGTCCTTGTGGTCCTCGCCGAACATGTAGATGAGGTTGTGCTCCCCGAAGAGCTTCTTGCCGAAGGGGTGGCCGATGAGGTGGAACGCGTCGGGGCGGACGTTGGCGAACACGCGCTGCGACAGCTCGGAGTCGCGGATGAACACGATGAACCGCCCGACAAGGAAGTCCGCCGCGAGCCCCGCGCCGGACTTCTTGGCGCGCGCCGCCTGCCCGTCCCAGTACCCCGTCGGGTCGCGGATCATGTGCGCGACGCTCCCGAGGAACGGCACGACGAGCGGCGGGCCTGGCAGGGGACCCTTCTTGCGGTGGTAGGACAGCTGCTCCACCAGGAAGTAGAACGCCACCGCCGCCACCAGGAACGGCGCCGCCGCGCGGATGTCCAAGAAACCGGACAGCGACTCCGCCGCCATTGCTCCCCCCCCGCTGCTAGCGCAGGTCTCCTGAAGGACTGAGGCTCACGGGGAGCTGGAGCTCGCCTCTCCCTTTGACGACGCGGATGGGTATTCCAAAGAGGTATATTTATGCCACGGGGCTCGGGTGGAAGGGAAGGGAAGGTTGGAGCGGGAATCTGCGGTCAAAGGCTGGCTGGGGAAAGGGAAAGGGGAAGGGGGTGGCCTTTTCGCCTGGGTGGCACGGCCGTGGCGGATTGGCTGATGGCCGCGGGGTGGAAGAAACGAGGACGAGGAGGACGACGGAGGCGCACGGATTGGGAATTCCCTTCACGGAATGGGGAAGACCGGAAGAAGCACAAACCAGCCCAAGGCATCCCAGGATAGCGGCGACAGGGGTGGACGGGCTAACAGCCTAGGGCTGAGAATTTGGAAACCCATTCTACATTCTACAAGACCACAACCGTTGGCAGGCTAATATTCCGTGCCGGCCTTTTTCTGCCCCACAAGAAAAGGGAAATTTTCAAACTCCTCTTTAGTTTAATTTTCAACTATGGAGTTGGAAACCATTTGCTTACAACAAACGACTATGTCATTGACTTTTACTTCGAACAAACGATGTCAAGTCAAACAAGACGGTTACAATTAAAGTGAAAGAAGTAAAGTGAACACATTTGGTAATTTAGATTTGTCGTCTACAACATAAAGTTCGCTTTAGACTGTAGATGTCAAGTCAAACAAAACCGTCAAAATTAGGGTCGAGAAAGTAAAGTGATCAGATTTGGTAATTTATATTTGTAGACATGCTAGATATATGGTACAATATCCAATTGTACCAGAACATATTAGCTATTTTTTAATTTATCAATCGAATCTCCACACATCTTAGCAGAGCCCAAGTTAATATTACTTGGTCAATGTTAAATGTATTTTTAGTGGCTATACAATGAGCGTATGGCAATAGATGTTTGTGGAGAAATGTGAGAGAAAATGAAGCGATGGCTTTTTTTTTTGCATAACAGTATAACACAACACTCAGAATATAAGATTGATCGAGGCATGGTGGGTGGCAAGACTACATCTTGCTTGACCCACTAGAATATGGAATACATGCTGAAATTACTTCAAAAAATAAATTTTACTATAGTAGCGCTGAATAGTACTAAATTTTATATAATTCTTAATTTCTTATTGATCAGCTGCATCAGAATATCGTAGTATATATTGTAGATCCCTGTACCCCATAATTTCGTGAACAAAAACAAAATAGAAAAATATTGAATACACGACGCTGCTCTATTATGATGGGTTATATATGCAGGTGTGCGGAATGGGCACAAAGGCACAAACACGTTGGGTCAAACAAGGTGGAGCTGGCGGATTTGGTTGTTATAGCTGATCCCTCCAGATGGCAGATCGGTCCGGCTCCTGGGGCCTACGACGACAACGACGCCTCCAGCTCTATCTCACGCTTGCCTGCAGCCTGGACTGACCTTGACAAACAGGCGAACAGCGCAGAACGTTCTGCTCGAAGCGAAACTAGTCGAACGTTCTAAAGTGGCGGCCGGCCTGCATGAAAGGTCAATGCAACTGGATGAAGCGGGGGTCAATTCTGCTCTAGTAGTGTTTTATTTGTGGGAAAAGAAGAGGGAGAAAACTGTCGCTTTCATCCCTGTATGGCTATAGCAAACTGTCGCTTTCATCCCTGTATGGCTATAGCTTGTGCAGCCTTTTATTCTTGCGTTCTAGATGACGCGAAGCCATTTCCCTGGTCCATCTTGCTATTCCTGCACGATTTCCCCTCTTCTTCAAATATTTTTCTTCAATAGAATAGTTTATCCGATCAGTTTCACAATATCTAGCCTGTTTGACCAATGTACGCGTATCCAATCAGTCTTTGTTTATTAGATACTCCGAAGGTAAAAATTGTAAATATAATTTTAATAAGAGCATAAAGAACTAGAAAAGCTCAATAATGAATTATTCGAACGACGAGGAAGATGCAGTGGAGGTGTGGAAACCGTTAATGGAGGGTACAAAACGAGCTTGCAATCGGTCAAAGAGACGGATAAATAGTTACGGTTCGCAAAAAGGTAAGTACTCGTAAGTTTTTCTTTCTGTTTGCGGAATAAAGAGAGAATGAAGTTATGTTTCGTACATAAGAAATTAAGTAGTGCTACTTGAAATGGAAAATAGCGAAAAAAATATTGATAGAAAAGTAATAAGGAAGTACGTTTGATACGCAGCATAGATGGCTAATTAAACTTCGTAACGTTCTGGGTCTGAAAAAAAAGTCAATGTAAACCTTAAATGATATGGAAAAGAGACCTACGTAATCCTGCAATTAGCTGACTTGACTCGATGCTGGCGGCTTAGCTTAAGAAATAAAGGGATAAGTCCGGTTTCCACCTTCGAATTATCGTAAAAGTCCGATTTTCAATCTTGAACTACAAACTCGGATAAGAAAGACCATCCAACTATCGAAATCGGGCAAATTTAGCCCTTAGACTGGTTTCCAGGGTGGTTTTCCATTTTGTGTAAATTAAAAATATTCAAATTTAAACTAAAAAATTCATAAGTAATTCATTTTAGATAAAAAAAATTCGAAATGGGTACCATTTTTTTACTAAAAATATAACCTATCTATTGGCACTATCCTTGTCAGTTATTCGAATTCAATTTTTTTATATTCATAGTATTTGATTTCTTGTAGTTATGCCTGATACTAGATAGGTTATATTTTTAGAAAAATTTTGGTACTAGTTTCATATTTTTCTAATTTAAATTGAATTACTTTTAATTTTTAGATCTAATTAGAATTTTTTAATTTTTTTAAAAAATACAAAACCACCTTCAAAGGCCAAATTTTTCCGGTTTTGATAGTTAGATGACCTTAAGGTTGAAAATCGGAATTTTGCGATAGTTCGAGGATGTAAATCAAACTTTTCCAAAAATAAAACGTGGGACGCGCTCTGGCTTGGAGTAGCGGAGGAGCTGGGCAGAAGAAAGAGCTGGTCCACGACTCCAGCACGAGCTAGCTAGGCTGCTACTGCTACTACGCGAGAGCGACACGCGCGCCAAAGCGAGCGCTAGCTGCCTCGCCGGCGGCTCCGAGCTCTGCTCTGCTCTGCTGCGCCCTGGCCTTGTTCGGTTCAGTCGAGGCCTCCAGTCCAAATCCAACTGGCGGCCGAGGAGGAGGTGGCTCATTGGTTGAAGCTTGCACACGTCGCAACAAAACCCGACCCGTCCAAATGCGGCAAGCGAGCCAGGAGACGAGTTGACTTCCCGGGTGAATTCTAATAATTTATCTGCTGCTGTAGGATGTTTCGGGTCTACTCCTAGACGACGAGCAGACCTACCTGTTTCGAGATCGAGCGAAAAAAGAAGAAGAAAAAGGACCTTAAATGATTACACTTTCAAGTTGTGTTTTCCGTTGCAAGTGTCAGTGTGGTCCGATGATGTAGGCGGAATCGGATCCGCCATGCAACCCCAGCAAGGATTTGGCGCTGTCGTTTTGTAGATGCAGCCACGCAGAGGCAGAGCACGCGTGGACGACGTCTGAATCTGGCACCCATCGTGTTCACATCACAGGGGTACAAATGTACAAACGCAAGAGACTACTGTACGTGCATGCATGCAAACTTTGGTCATCCGCTGCCCCTGGCCGGCTGGCCCGATCGGATCATGTGGCCGTGATGCGGCGGCGTCACGTGCGCCCAGCCGGGACGGCGAGCGGTTCCGATTATCCAGAGCAGTTTGCTTTCCCAAGGATCCACTGATTCAGAGCTGTATGTAGCAGACAGCTGCCAGCGATTCAGACCTGGTCCTGTCGGGCCCCCACAGTACGTACGTGCTGTACAAAACCAATGCAAGCAAACAAGTTCATTCAACTGGATGCTAATTTTTTTTTAAAAAAAAAAATTGACATTGGCACGTGAAGCTTACTACCTTGCAGCCAGGGATCAGGATTATTTCAGCCGCCTCAACCTCAACCAGCGGAATCAGCAGGCAGCGTTACGCTACGACACGATGGAAGTGTGCGTGCGAGGAGAACAGTAACGTGCACGAGGTCACTGCTGCAATGCCACAGCTGGAGTGAAATCTCGAGGATTCATCATCGTGCGCCATGACGCTGAACATGACACGGGATCCGCGTGCGTGTGCCTGTCGGCGCCGGCCCGGATTCCGTTGGGTCCTACCACAACAGGGTCCATACAGGGAAGCCATAGCGCCTTCGCTGCATGCATGCCCGCATGGCTCAACCCAACCCGCAGGCCGCACAGCAGTGCTAGCTAGCTCCGCGCGTGCGCCTGCATGGAGACGAGACAACGGAGACGTGATCTATCCTTGACGTGACTTTGTGGTACGCGGTGGTAGAGATCCGGGAGGGCCTGCCTAGGGCACTCGTCGTAATAGAGCGGCAGCCGGCAGGCATGGAGTTCGGGATCAGTTGCTTAAGAATTGTTTAGCCTGCGGATCAGGTGAGGTCGGCCACGATCCGTCTCTTGGCTGCCGCCCGGACACCATCGCACATGCGCCTCCAATCCACACATACAGTTGACTGTTACCGTACGGCCGGCCGGACCAGATGGTCGGCGCTCACTGCCAGCTACTGCAAGCCTGCCTAGGGAAGCTCACACTGATGCAGGGCGGCCCTACCCACGCTGATGCAGGCGCTGCCCTTCTCCTTCTGGTAACAAGCGCAGCAGCTTTTGTTACGCTAAGAGTAAGGCTAAGGCTGACCGCACTTGGTCCTCTAAATAAAACTCTACGCCATCCTACAATACCAATTTAGAGTAAATTTAGCTGTACCGGGCACGCTACACTCATCCGCTATAATAGCGGAAGCCCACCAAATCTGGCGTGGTAGCGAGCGTACGCTACCATGCGACGTGGCGCGGGGCCCACCGTCGGCAACCGTCCCCGGCCCTCCCGCCCGCGCCTGGAGGCGGCACGGCGGCGGCCCGAGCTCGCCGTGGAAGAGGGAGGAAGGAAGAGGAGGTCCGCCGCCCGCCCGCGAGGTACGCCGAGGAAGGTCTGCCGCGCTCGAGCTCGAGCTCGCGCAGATCCGGCGCAGATCCATGGCCTCCACCGCCGACAGTCCTCCGCAGCCATCGTCGTCGGGCCGCCATCGCAGCCCCTTCCTCGCCGTCGTCGTCGGGCCGCCGTCGCAGCCCTTTCCTCGCGCCCGAATCGAGCCCGAATCCGCGCCGGCGAGGGAGGCCGGAGGAGCGGCGCCGCCGGCCTGGGGGGCCATGGCCTCCACGCGGCGGAGCAACCGGGGCAGCGCGGTTCCGGCCACGGGCGGCTCGAGCCGGGGGCGGGCCCCTGCTCTGCCGACCGCCGCGAGGCCCCTGCTCTGCTCAGCGGCGCCGCCCGCGCCGGCCGGAGGCGAGGTGGCCGGATCCCGCTGCAGGGGAGGGAGCAGAGAGAGAGAGCCGCGGCGCGCCCGCACTCGCCCATGCCGCGGGAGGGCGCAGGAGAGAGACAGAGAGAGGCCCGCGGGAGGAGCCGGCGGAGGGAGGGAGGGCCGGGGGGTTTGGTGGCGGAGAGAGATATGGGTGGGTAGTTGGAATAGAGTATGCATGTAGAACGTACGCGGTATAGAGAAGAGAATCTCGATAATCAGAATGAAATATTTGTTTTTAAAGGATGGAATAGAGTATGACGAGTGCGGATAACCTAATGGTCTTGTTTGCTGCCGGCGGGGAGATTGCCAGCACACCATGCGATGTTGGCGGGCCCGTTGTTATTTAAGAGCAAGTATTATAGCAGACTATAAGCATGCTAAATGCTGAGATGGAGGGGTGAGAAGAGAAGAGAGAGGAGAAGTAGGACGTAAGTTTATAGCCAACTTCAATAAAGGAACTAAAAAACTTTATGTGTAAGATAAGTGAGCCATATATTTAATAATAAAGGCTAACCATTAACCATTATATGAGTGTGCTGAGAAATGAGCTGTAAAGATTTTTACAACTAGCAGTTGTATCATTAACCTTGCTGTAATGCAGCGCTGGCTGCTCAGCCAATTGCAGCACGAGCACTGCGTCTCCACCGGCTGAGAGCGGGTGCGTCGGTCGCGGGAGGCCCGCCTCCTTCTCTCTCTTTATTTCTCTCCCCTCCACGTAGGATTCAGTCGGTAAACGGACTTCTATAATACTTACTCTAAGTTGCGGTTTCTAGGAAGGTCATTTGAATTGATATCATGTGCTGTTAAGTTGGGGTCTATTTGGCACTGTTCCAGGCCCATGCATAATTTGGAGTTTGTATGGAAAAAATAAGTGGTTTAAACCTCCTTGTTTAATTCAAAATAAAAGGCAAACCAGCCAAATACCATCTGTGGATCTAGATCTTTGCTCAGCAGACCCTTAGCCTAACAAACTGTTTCTTTGAGAAAGATTATGCCTTACCTAGGGAAAAACAGATTATGCCTTTTCTGGGGGAGCAAAGCTGGGACCAAAACTGGCATGGTAAAGAGAGCCCAACTGGCGGCGAGAAAGGCCTTGCCTTCTGCTACTCTAGCCCAACCAGCCCATTGTACATCTTCCACTCCCCTGTGCTAACACAGCTTCTTTGCCAATCTTCAGAGATTCAGAAATCAAGTAGCGGCGGATCCCACCACCCAATCGTCTGCTGTAAGAAGAACCCCAAATTTCCCAACCAAGTAGTTCATGTGGAATTTCCATGAAATTCATGCATCTCATTCCAAAATACGGGTTTACTTGCAGTAGCATTGCCTTCTCCCTCGTGGGCAAGCTGACGAATCCAGAACCAAGAAACCAGGCTGCTGCAACTTGATTACTTGAGTGCCCCGGTAAGGACTAACCTAACCTGCTCGCCAGAATAACTTCCACCGGCCGGTACGGGCGCGGCACGCACATGCACATGCTGTGCAGCTGCAGAGGAACATGCCTGATCCCTTGCAGCGGAAGGAAGGCACCTCCTGTTCTCGCTTCGCCGCCGCTGTTTTAAATTCCTGGTGGCGAAACAGCAAGGAATGAGATGCCTGCATGTCCGGTTGACGGCGGATCGCATGTGACAGGGAGTGTTGGTTAATCCTAATCCTAATCCGCTTGGTTGTAAAGCACTCTACCGTAAAAAAAAACTCCGCGAGTAGTTCATGCATTGCGTTTGCAGTCACGGTAAGTTACTGTACATTCCATGCAGATTCCAGCAGAGCTGCCTGCCTAGATTCTGGAAACAGCAGCAAGCCAACAGAGAGGAATTCAAGGTGGACAAGACTGGTTCGTTTCGAAAACATACATCTTTCGAATGACCAGAAGATACAAAATAAACCACCCCAAACACACAAATCGACCTCAACCAATCTGAATTACATTTGATCTCTCTTACCTACGACCTTCGCCCAAAACGCCCAAACAAAAATTACAAATCCGGGAGGTGGGAGGAGGAGCAGCAGGCAGCCAGCAGCAGCAGCAGAGGATGCGAGAATGAACAAAACCAAATCAATCGGAGTCCCTCCTTTACATCACGATTACACCCCAAAGAATGCACAGACCCAAGCAACGCCACCACCGATCCTAGCAGCGCCACCTCTCGTTGTCGTGGACGACAGGCGGAGGCCACCTCCCCCCGCTACAGCGACCGGACGGAGATGGATGGTCGCCTCATCACGAGGGCGCGGCGGTCCCCTCGTTGGCGAACAGGTCCTTGTCGCCGCGGATCGGGGCCGCGTCGGGCGTCGGGGACTACTCGGCGTTCTTCAGGCTCTGCTGGTGGTAGATCTGCCTCAGCCTCTCGATCTCCTTCTTCAGCGCCTCCTGATGAGCTGCACACACACAGAGAGGGAGAAGAGTTCAGACCGGGTCAGATACTTGCAGCGAGAGGGTCGGGACACCATCATCATGGCAATTCTGCATGCATGCAGCGCCGAAATGAATTCCGATGGTGACCGGCGATATATTGCTTGCTATCGTGGGGGCGGCAATGGCGGTCACCATCTTTGAAGATCTTGTCCTGCGCGAGCGCGGCGATCCGCTGCTTGAGGTGGCTGTTCCCCAGCGTCAGCAGCGAGCGCTGGTGGTCGAGGAAGGCAACGCGCGGGGATAACGCCGACACCTCAGTCTGCGGAACAATCCACGCACGCACGGTCAAATTCACAGATATTTTTTCTTTATTTTGGGCGGAATTCAGCTCGAAATGCATAATTCAACACGGTTCTTGGCAGAGCTCAGCTCAGAATGCATCATAATTCAGCAAAGTTCTTGGCAAGAGCCCGGCTGAAAATGCATAATTCAGCACGATTCTTGGCAGGAGCCCAGCTCAAAACGCATAATTCAGCACTGTTCTTGGCAGAGCTCAGCTCAAGATGCATAATTCAGGGCTGTTCTTAGCAGAGCTCAGCTGAAAATGCATAATTCGACACGCACCTGAAGCGACGTGACGCTGCGCTCCAGCTCCGAGATGTACTGCAGCTTGCGCACGCGCGACCGCTGCGCGGACTGCCGGTTCGCCAGGATCCTGCGGTAGTCGTGGCAACGAGGAACGCAACCGGATTGGTGAATTCCGCCTCGCAAGGTGGCGCATTGCCAGAATTGAGCGGTGCAGGGGCAAAGGCAAGATCACCTCTTGACGCGCTTGGGATCAACTGCGGCGGCGGAGGCCGGCTGCCCCGGCGCGGCGGCGGAGGCCGGCTGCCCCGGCGCGGCGGCGGAGGCCGGCTGCCCCGGCGCGGCGGCGGCGTCCCTGTGGCAGTTGCTCTGCGCCTCCTCGGTCTCGCCCCTGTCCGTCTTCTCGTCATTGATGCTGTTGTGGTCGGACGGCGACGACGAGCTCGCCACGGGCGCGGGCGCGGGAGCGGCCTGCGGCGGCGGCGGCGGCAGGTCGTCGGAGAACATGGACAGGAGCTGGTCGTCGTCGAGGCGGTCGAAGTCGTGCGCCCCGACACAGGCATTGCCGTCGTCGGGGCCGGGCTCGAGGAAGGCGACGGAGTCGCTGACGGTGCGGCGGTGCGCGCCGCGCTTGGCGGCCGTGAAGTCGAGGAACTCCTCGACCCACGAGGGCTGCTGGTGCTGCGGCGGGGGGAGCGGCGGCATGGGCGCGGCGAGGAACGTGCCCACGGAGGGGCTGCGCTGGTGATGGTGGTGGTGGTGGTGGTGCCCGCCCCCGAACTCGGGCCATGCCGGCGCCATGACGGGGATCTTGGGCGGCAGCTGCGCCATGGCCGGGACCCCGCGCCCTCGCGTTGGTTCGAGGAATCAACGCAACACGCGGGAACGACGGCGCAACGCCGGGAACCTCCCCCAATGCCGAGGGCCCGGGCGGCAAATGTAAGGCCGACGGGCGCGGGTGCCGGGGATCGCGCGCGCGGTGCCCGTTTTTAGGTCGCGTGTCTCGCTGCTCCCGCTGCCGGGGCGCCGTGCCGCCGCTGCGGGGCGCTGTGTGGATGGACGGTGAGGGCCGGGGGGGAGGTCGGCTCGCCCGTGCCCGCGCTAAATTGGGGCAATGCCGCAACGGGAATGATAGGGACGAGGAGGAGGGGAGGGAGGATCGAGCTGAGCTGAGCGGGGAGAGAGAAATAGAGTGAGGGAGGTCACATGACGGGAGAAGAGAGACAGCTAGCACCAGCTGGTCTGGTGAAGAGCGCGGGAGGAAGGGGAGGCGGGAAGGGGGGCTAGCAGTCGTAGCTTGGACATATGGATGGGTCAGGCCTATAGCTTGGTCGGTGCACCTCATGCCACTGACATGCGGGGCCTGCTCGTGCTTTTGCTTATGCCGTAGTACTATACGGTAGTGTAAACTTCCACGCAATCAAAAGACGGGCGGCTACGTGACAACCGTTTGGTATTGTAGCTTTAGAGGGAGCGGAAGCGGTAAGAATTCACCAGACTAGAGCTGAGAATTTTACATTGTTCCACTAGCAAATTTGAAGGAAAGGCCCGCTAGAACCATTTTTTTACATTAGACATGGAGCTGTGTTTAGCCTACAGTATCAAAATATGGATGGCATTGCCAAAATTGAATGGCAAAAATGCCGGTACGCTGGGAGCCATGGATTGGCAGCCGCGCCGATCGGATTCGGATGGACTGATGATGAAGCCGAGGGCGAAGGAAGGCAGTGTGGATCGGGGCGCGGCGGGCCGCGCTCAAAAGTCGCGGGGGGCGGGCGGTTAAGTTAAGCGGCGGGACCGGCCGCCACGTGCTGACGTGACACCGAGGTTTCCTGGTGGGCCTTCTCTCTCTCTGCCTGGATCTCCTTTTCACCATGGGGTCCGCCCGGCCCCGTTACTATCCTCTCAGCTGGGACCTCCTTGCTGCTGCTGCTCTGCCCCTCTCTATCTCCTCTCTCTCTCAAAAAAATAAAATAAAAAAAACAGCCGGCCAGCCGAGCCAGGGCGTTGTTTTTGTTTAGTTGGGCGCGCGACGTGCTTGCTGCTGCAAGCTAGTATGGCTCAATCCGGCTCATTCCACGCTCTGCCACCAAAGGCCAAGCCAACCGGGCAGGCCAAGTGTATACGCGTGGTCCGTCCGTGAACCAGCAAGTTAAAAAGGCTCCTCCTGCTCACCAAACTACCTACTACCAAGTTGACGCGCTCATCAGTTCAAAGAGACGTACGTATCTCTCTCGGTGGGAAGAGGGAAGGCGGCACGCTGGCTCCTTTGTTTGGCTCTACTCTCGGCTTGTTTTATTTGGTGGAGTAGCTAGTACAGCGTGCGTACGTGCTTCATCAGGGTTGAGACAAATATATAGCTAGGTTGATCGATTCAGTAATCAGTGGAGTGCATTTGAGGAGTCGTCGTCCCTACAAACTCAGCAGGCACAGATGCATGAACGAGATCCACCGAGTTTTAACTGGGATCATCGGCTTGTCTGTAGCTCCGGCCGGTACGCGTCCAGGGGCGGATCCAAGGGTATTCACCCGTATTCCCAGGAATACCCAACTTACGCCCACTGCTCTATGAGTTTAATTATCGGTAACGTATTGCTTTCAATTATATTTGGCTTCTATAGATGGATTATTTTTTTAATATGAATTTAGAAATACCCAAGTTTCAAATACTGCATCCGCCACTGTACGCGTCCTGCTAGCTTCCGGATCTACCTGCACCACTGTCTTGTTGTTGTAGATCTTGATACTTTTTCCATAGAATTAATTAGCCAAATTAACAGAAATTTGATTCATTATTGCAAAGCTATAAAATGATCCTTATATAATTTTGAACCAAGGGAGTATTACAAGCGATGATGGATCGAGAAAGAAAGGAGGAAAGAAGGTGACGAGGGCCTCGGCAGCTAGCTAGCTTGATAAGGATCGATCGGAGCGTACTCCATATGCATGTGCCGCTCTTTGTGGCTGCGCACACCTACACGCCAACATATATCCGCTCCATCATGATCATCCTCCCCTGCTGGTTTTTTTGGTCCCCGCCGATCGAGCCATGCTACTCCCACATGCCTCTCCGTTCTTTCGTTCTCCTTTCTTCTCTTCCTCTCTAGCTCCCTCGCATGCTTGCTGTTTTGTTAATCTGATATGCTTCCGATGGATCATATCGTCGCCCACCGTTACCTCCGTGCCATTACGCCAGCCCCGTCTCGCTCCTAATCGCGTACGGATTGCCGGCCCGGCCCTTTTCCGTTCCAATGGCGGCCAGCAGCAGGCCGGCCGGAGGCGAAACTATTAACTGCTGCTGCCGCGGCAGCTCGCATGCATTGATCAGCCCGCCGGCGGCCGGCGGCAGCAGCTTGCATCTGCAGTAGCGGGCCCTGGGATCCGGCGGATTGGAGCTTCCATGCATGGAGCCGTGGACGTACGCTAACTGCGGAAAGCCGCGGAGCATGGGATGTCCAGCTTGTCTTTCGCGCGCCCTGTTCCGCATTTAATTTGCTGCGCCCTTGCTTATTACTATTGGCTGCCGCCGCCTGCAGTTGTTGGGGAGCTCCGGCCGATGTGCGGATCGATCGAGATCGAGAGGCAGCGGTGCGCGCGTGCTAGGTATGCCTGTGCGATTGGATTGGCACGCACGCACACGCAGCGGTGCAGCGTATGATATGATGTGCGTGCACGCGTTAGTTGATGGCGATCGATGGATCGGAGGTGCGAGTGCATGCATGGTGCCATGCGTGCACTTGAGAATTTTTGGGAGAGACCGAGAGGAGCCAGAGAGGGGGTTTGCTTCAGCTTAGACGACCGATCTTGCACTGCAGGCATGTGCATGTGCTGCGTCATGATCCTGTGATGCGAGTGATCATCATCATGATCACATATCAACGTACAGTTGATTATGTTGAAGGAAATAAAGGGTCAGAAGAAACCGATCGTGGAGACGACGAAATCCCTAATCCCTAGTTCGTGTGCGAGCACTACTAGACCCAGCCGGGACGGTATATACGCACAGCACGGTCGTCGTTCAGTGCTGCTACTACCTGACTAGATAAACTCTCTCCATTTTAAATTATTAGTTATTTTAATTTTTCTAGATGCATAGTCATTTTTATTATGTATCTAGGTATATATTATATCTAGATATATATCTACGTACTTAGGCCGCTCGAGTGCTGGTTCGCACTTTGAAGTCCACGATAGACGAACGGAAGTTTGGTTCGATGGCTCCAGCGTCAACATCGATTTGTGGGTCCCGCGGGTATATCGAAAAATTCTGACTCCCCGGCGTCCCTCCTCTTCGCGCTAGAGCCATACGGGCAGTTGGGAACCGTCCGTGCGCTGCAGGCAAATTTTTTATTCCCTCAAGTCGAACCATGTTTAAACTTCGATTTCTAGTTATGGCACGAACGGTCGGCTGTCGCAGTGTCCACGGTTCGGTTTCGGAAGCTCACAGGTCGATTTTCAACCACACCGGAGCTGGCCTTAGAAAAGCTAAGACTGATTAATTAATAATTTAGAAGGGAGGGAGTACTTATAGACTAATACGGCACGCAGTGCATCATCTAGTTGAACCATCAGTAATAATAATAGATATAGATGGACGGCGTGGGGAGTTGATTGATGATCGATTGGGCCAGCGGCGGCGGCGGCTGTCATAGCTAGTGTCATGGCGATGGTAGACGATTGGTATTAGCACCCCACGTGCCGCCACCAACCAGCCATGATCGCACCGGCCGGAACCCCCGCGGCCGACGATAGATTATTGGCGGCGGCGGTACTGATGATGCACGTGCCACAGTTGGCGCCGAGATGGAAGCAGCTAGCAGCGTGCATCCTCCATGAGACCGGGCCGGCCAGCACCCAGCAGCCCCGTTCCCGGCCGTACCTTAGCTTGCTTGCTTAGCCATCATGCCGCACCTAACCCCCACCGTACCCCGTTCCTTGAGGACGTACTACGGGCACAGCTCACTGCATGCGTGCAGCCGGCACTCGATCGATCATGCACGGCGGGCATGCACGACGGCCGGCAGGCCTGCTGTCAGATCCACCGATCGTGTCCATTCCATGTCCAATTGAGCACATCATGATACGTACAATGTTTTCGACGACGCACTGTTGTTTGTCGTCACTGTTGTTTGGGCTCCTCCCCGCGTTTCACGGTAAAAATGGGACGCGTGTCGCTCAGCTTTGGTTTTGGCCATTTTGAAAAACCCTCCCACTTTCTAAAATTCACAACTAAATTCAGCTCGTCCAGATAGTGCAATGCCCACGTTCGTGTATTTTTTATTTAGGACCTCAAATTAATATTTATTTCGACACGAAGAAGGAAAAAATCGATAATGTTATCGTGTTTAAAAAAACCTCCCGCGAGGCATTTTTCATGTACCCCCTCCCGCAACCCCCTCGCTCTCCTGGGCTCCACGCCGCCCTCTCCCCCCTCTCCTGCTCCCCGCCGCCGCCCTCTCCATCCCTCTCTGCTCTCTGCCTCCCCGCCGCCGCCTCCCCTTCCCTTGTCCCTCTCCGCCTGCTCCGTCGCCCCTCCCCGCCGCCGCTCGCTCCCGCGGCGTCCAGATCCGGCGTGGGGCGTGACTCGGAGGGAGGGGAGCGCGTGCCGGCCGGCCACGGCTTGGCTGCTGGAGCAGAGCAACGACCGCCGTGTGCCCAGGCCGGCCCCGTTGGGCCGCACGCCCTATCCCCATCACCGATGACCCGCCCGATCTACTCTCCCTCTCAGATCTCTGACGCTGCCACCTTCAGCCCACAACGATCCCGCCATCTCAGCCCCGACGGCGTGGTCCAGGTCGTCCCTAGTGCTGGCGGCACGGTAGCCTATCCTCGGTGCAGCACGGCCGCTGCGACTCCGGCGGCGCGGTCCGGCTGGGGTAGGGGCCGCCGGCCCCGGCGCAGTGGGTGGGCCTGGGCTGGCGATAACTATGGAGGAGGGGTGGGTCAAGCTGTACGACGACGACGGTTCAGAATCCCCTAAGTCCTCCGCCTGTACTCTTGTCGTGCTTTCTGTGCTCGAGATAAGTGCCTCTCGCTCCCTTATCCATCTACTCCACGTGGTTCTGAACCCCCTAACTCACTTCCTGTCCGAAACCCTAGCGAAATCTGGGGCTCCATATCTTCCTCCCTCTAACGTTGTTCCCCAGTCCAATCCAAGCCATACCAATCGTTTCCGTGAGATTCCTGACTATGGCCTCTATTGTTTCAGCTTTTTTGTTGTTTAAAGCTCCCGATTGCTTTGCCTTGGCCTGATCTGCGGCTGGTTGCTGTGCTTCTAGGCGTGTTGTGCCCGCGATGGCGTCGATGATCTGAGATGATGCTTCCTTTCTTTGCAGGCTTGCATCATCCTGAGGAGGGGCGAGGTCTTTCAAGTTTCAAATCCGGTGGCATCGATGACAAGGTAGGCACCTCGCGGGTGTATGTAGTGATGCTTCAAATCCTGCTCTTCCCACCACCTGAGGTAGTGCTCTCCTCCCAATCAGTACAATTTTCCCCGTATAGATGCAGATTGGTGATAAAAGTTGGGTGCATCATGATGCCATTGTTGACTTGATTAGTGTTCCTAGAATATTAGAATTATATAATAAGTATCCAAACTGCACACTATTGTTGTTTGATCCTGTCTGCTGTTTCCAGATTTCAGTAGTTTTATCTCATTACTAGAGACCATCTGTTCAAGCATCAGCACATGCTGTGTCTGTGTTGTGGTTGCAAAAAACTAAGTACAAAAGTGTTTCAATCAGTATTGAAGTCCATTGAACCATCTGCTTCGCTAAACAAATCACCCATTAACATGCTTGTACAGATCTCGTCAAGAGTGGGGCAAGAATAGAAAGTGACAGAAGATGTCCACATAGCTGCTGAGCGAGATGGTTCTGAACAAAAATACGCTGCTCACTTACTCCAGGTTAATTCTTGGACAAACTTTTGCGAGTAGTCTCTTGATTATGGTTTATACACCATTCTTAATGATTGGTATACTTACAGTTAATCCTTTTAGATTGAATAGCATGAGTAACATGATCCAGTAATAATCTGAAAGCTTGAAGTAGAGGCTCACTGTATATCATGTAGCTTGAAGATCTAATAAATGTAGCCTTCATCTCTTCCTAAAAACAATGGCGCTTTTGACTTTAGATGGATGAACAATTGATGTATTGAATTACCTTACAAGGTAGAAAAAAAATATATGACAAGATTTCTTCTAGGATATATCATTTGATTCCAACAATCTACATGTGTGCCTTCACAGTGGCATGGATAATTTTGAATTAATCAATTTTATTGAAGGTTGTCAATTATGTTCTTTTTTCACAAATTGTTGCCCATAACTAGATGACTGAACACAATTTATTTATTTTTACACATTTATTCCCACATCTGCTAAATAAATCTTGCTTGTGCTATTTTCATAGAGGTCCTCAATGTATCATGCTAATGCTTGCAGGCAGAAGACCGGAATGCTAAGGACTGTATTTTCTGATCCTAAGGACAAGGAGTCAAAGGATTATTTTCATTAATGGTGGAACTTTAGATGCTTTGTCAATTCAGGTGTTCTCTGAAATGCTTGTTAGTAAGTATTGACGGATGCTCAAATGGAGATCACTGTAATAGCCTAACTACTGTATCCATGTTTAGTAAGTAATACTTTCGAGAAAATACTTGCCACTATGATGATCGTTTGTGTTTTGAGAACCTTATGGCTGCAAGCTGTATAGTTTTCCGTTCTTTTGTCCTGACCATTATGATCCTACTTTGATGATCTCTACGCACATTTGGATCAGACTTCTAAGGTGTCGCCTAAGGTGTTTCGATAGTCGTAAAGTCTGATGGCGAACTACCAGATTAATTTATGGAGGCGTGTCTGTCAAAATAAATAGATTTTGTTCTCCAAGTCACTGCAGGGCGCCCAGAGGGCGCCAAATGTTCCAGTTATATTATTACTGGCCATCGATCGATCGATCGAGGAGGAACGCGGCACGGTTGCATGTGGAGATGATTAGGGAGGAGGAGGAGTTGGCCCCCATGATCGGCAGGCGGGGCGGGGCCACCATGCATGTCAATCGATTCGGTCGATTGATCGACGAGGGGGGGACGGCAGACACGCGCACGGGGGCTGCTCACCGGCTAGTTTTAGCTACGCATGGCGACCCATACAGCCCCTATAAAAGGCCAGGCATCTCATTTCCAGCCCTTCACCTACCCTCCCAGGACCCAGTCCCATTTGCATGCATGCGCACGGCACGGCTACTACCGCAAGGCCGGCCAGGGTAGGCCCACCTGCTTGCAGCTTTATAATTTACTATACGTGCATACCGTACGATACGTGTTCTGACTGCGTCGGTACGTACATCATCGACGTCTTCGAAAGCCAGTCTGACAGCAAGCCGTACCGTATGCATCATGAACCACACAGAGCGAGAGAGACAGCAAACTCAGACAGCATTGCTGCGATCTCTCTCACGCTTTTGGTTTTTTACTCCAAGCCGTGCCAGTTATTGCCGCAGTCATATTCTTGCCTTGTCTCAACGTCCAGTAGAATGGAGAGAAGAGATCAAGCAGTGCTAGCGACCGAGCGCTGCCTGGCTCGATGACTCGATAGGTCGATCGACAAGCTAGGGCCGGATCCCAGGAGTACATATCAGTTTCAATTCGGGGTCAGCTTTCGCCGTGCAACCACACGGAAAAGCAAATGACGATGAGGGCGATGTGCATATGCATGCATGCATGGGGAGATCCATCGCCAAATCGATGCGTCGCGTGCGCCCCGTCCTTTAAATTAAAACGTCCCTTCCATCGATTGAAAGATGTGAAGACGTACGCGCTCACCAATTATCAGCAGCTTTTTTTCAGAAAAATCGCACCGCAAAGTTTTATACTACACTCCTCCGTGGAGAAAAGAAAAAAACAAACAGTAATAAATTGCATTAATTGGCATAGTTGTAAAAGTAAATTGAATCAAAAATTAGTTTAGGAGGTTATCTAGAATTTCAACCATATTGGGGGTAATTTGGTTTTTTTTTAACTGAAACAATTCAGAAAAATACGAGCTAATGAGCACACATATTGAGTTTAGAACTCAAATTTGGTGAGCATGTTCTACCGTAAGGATCCTGACCAATTCAGTTCGATGTGAGTTTACAAGCTAAGAAGAATGTATTTTTGTGAGAAAACTAAGAAGATTGTTGAGCACTCTGTATGTTGAAGAGTAAACTCCTCGCAAAAAAAATGTTGAATAGTAAAACGGAAAAGAAAAAGAGCAGAAAACCACTACCGGTAGTGGGCTGCCCAAACGGCCCGAGCGGTGGGACAACTGGGCCGCGCGTTTCCACGTTGCACACCACGCGTTCCCGCTGGACTGGACCGGACAGTCTCTCGCCGTTCCCGTTCCCGTTCCCGTTCCTCCTCCCCACTTCTCTAACCGCCAGCCGCGGCGCCATCGCCAGGCATCAGCGTGGGCGGCCATGTCCAGGTTCTGGAAGCCGGGGTCGGAGAAGCCGAGCACCCTACTCGTCGACGACGAGGAGGGCGGGGTCGTCTTCCTCCCCTCCTCCACCAGCTCCGCATCCTCCTCCGGGTGCGGTCCCAAACCCTAAACCCTCCCGTTCCTCCCCCTTGTCCTCGCATTCGCTGCTTGGTGTTTCAAAATCTGAGACTAGGTGCTCTGCTGTTGCTTTCCTTGTGTTTGGCGGCAGGTTTGGGTACGCGAGCTTGGAGAGGCAGCGGCAGCGGCTGCCGGTGTACAAGTACCGTAAGGCCATCCTCTACCTGGTGGAGCGGCACGCCACCACCATCGTCGTCGGCGAGACAGGCAGCGGCAAGTCCACACAGATCCCTCAGGTACTTCCGCAGGTGCTCCTAAAATTTTCATCCAACGCCTTGGGGTGTAGGGCAATTTGCTAACATTTTTGTGCAACGCCTTCCCAATGGGCATTCAGTCGAACAGCTGCTGCATGTAAGCCAGTTTCCCTACAAGTGTCAAATGCTACTTGATGTGGGAATATTCTTAGGGTGTTTTAAAGTGATGAGATCAAAGGGTATGCTTAAAGGGTAGACGACATATTTGTGATAGTTCTGTTCAGAATCCCCGATCATCTTGTGTGGGAGATTGTCATACGCCGCGCGATATGGATTCCTCCATGCTGCATTTGGTTGATGCCCCCATGTAGTGTTTACCAGCTACCATTGTATTGGTTCTGGCTACCGTTGTTGTGGTTGGTGAGAGCCTGCATCTGCTGTTGTTGCAATAATGTCTGTGGTTTTCTAAATTGTTGTCAAAAAGCGACTGACTCTGAATCTGGTAAGCTTCTTCAGATTCCAGTTGCTAACTGTGCATAGTCGTAAGAACTGTACATATCAACATCAAAACTAGATCTTGTAGTGAACTTGAACGCTAGTATACACTCACTGGATTAGCGATAAGCTAAAAGGCAGGAAAAGAAGCAAACATGAACCAGCGAGACAGCAAGAACTCTGAAGCACAACAGTAATCTGCATATAATTTATGGCTGTCCTCCTTTGTTTCACCACTAATTCATTGTGCTTTAAACAGTACCTTAAGGAGGCTGGTTGGGCTGATGGTGGTCGACTTATTGGATGCACTCAGCCCAGGCGATTGGCTGTGCAGGTATCAAGTGCTTTTTAATCTTCATTTAGTTGTGCTTGTGCAAACTATTTATTCAAAACCAGGCCCTTTTGTTTTATCATCTGATGAGGGCATGTTGAATGCTATATTTTCAGAGTACACAAAGCATTCTGTTTTGGTCTTTTATGATGCCACAGTCTTGCTCATTTTGCACATTTCGGATGGCTAATACTTCCAACTGTGTTGTACTTGGGCCTTAGTGTGGCACTTCCACTAAGAATACCTGCCGAGCAGAATTTTCGTGATCAGGTTTAGCATGTCCTGATTCTGCAATTACTTGTCAAACATCTATGGTCTGGATAAATATTTTAGTATTCGATGTCTGAACCTTTTACTTATAGTTATTTCCCCTTGAACATTATTTGCTGAATAGTCTTTCAACTTTTGATTATACCCTGTTAACATGATGCCTATGATAGAAGTACTCGACTTACCAATTCAACATTGGGAAACACTATGCTGAAAACGTATTCATCTGGTCTTAGTTTTCTTAGATCCCACTCTAGAGCAATCAATTTGTAGAATATTATGATTGACTTGCATGATGGATGCTAACTGCACATTTTACTAGTCTGACACACTGTTATCGCATAGTATTCCTGTTATGTATGCTGAAGTTTCTCCATTCCTTTTTTTTTCTTAACATTGCTATTTCAACTCATCCTAATAATTTGAACAGACGGTTGCATCAAGGGTAGCTGAAGAAGTAGGCGTGAAACTTGGAGAAGAAGTTGGTTATACAATCCGATTCGAAGATCAAACAAATGCGGTATCATCGATTTTTGCTCCTTGCATTAGTTTTCTTTATATGAATCCAGCAATACAAAACACGTTAACATGCCTAAAGTTTTCATTTGTTGATTCGAGTACTAATTTGGGTATCAAAGCAGAATACTCAAATTTGTTGATTTTCTTGTCCTATTAATCTGCTTATGCCCACCTGGTTTCTCAGGGTATGACCATGATAAAATTTCTCACAGATGGGGTATTGATTAGAGAAATGATGGAAGATCCTCTTCTTACCAAATATAGGTATGTTCTTAAGCTTGAAGCCTAAATAGCTTACTGTCTTTGTCATGATTGCTCAACCATGTCTGATCCAATTGTACAAGTGACTCTCTTTATTGCCCTAAAAATATATTGGCTGGCTCATATTGGAGTAAAATTTATTTTCTATTGGGAGAAAATCCATTAATAATTACTTCACAAATTTAAGTCCATCTAGTTTTTCCCTAAGTCAATTTTTTAAAACTTCGACTAGCAGAATGTATAAAAATATGTTATTTGAAATGAAAAGAGTTATAATTATAAAAGTAAATTTTGTAGTAATGTCAGTCTATATAAAATTTTAGATATAGATGGTCAAAGTTAAAATTGTTTGACTTAGAATAAACCTAGATGAACTTATTTATCTAATTTGTTGCCTTGGAGGGTTCCATGCCAACTCTCTTTGTTCTCATATTGATCCACGTTTTTCCTGTTCTATTAGTGTAATTATGGTGGATGAAGCTCATGAAAGATCCATCTCAACGGACATGTTGCTGGGACTCCTGAAAAAGGTTAGCATGTCTTGAATACAGAGTTGGTTTTCTCTTAATGTTCTTGTGTGCGAATAATATTTTTATTTCCCACAATGGCTGTATGTTTACATGGATAAATCAGATTCAGCGTCGCCGGCCCGAGCTGCGTCTGATCATCTCCTCTGCAACAATTGAAGCAAGATCAATGTCAACTTTCTTCAACATTAGGTAAATCCTTATAAAGAATTTTTTATTTCTTCCTGGCTGCATGTTTTTGTTTTTGCCTACAACCTGCCAAGTGAAACGAGCACATTGCCTATCCAAGTTGTTGATATTCGTAAGTTTTTCCTCAATAATTGCCATGGAACTAAGCTATACGCAATTCTCTGCATCCTGGATACATGGCATAAATAAGCATACTGGTATCAGTAGGAATCTCAATGCAATGTGGCTTTGTTCACTGTTTGTTTGTTTTAATGAAAAAGATAAAGGCCTTGCCATGGTGAATCCACCGAGAATCCTATTTATCAACCACATCCAATTGTAACTCTGATGCATGCATTGGCGACTGGTGTTGAAACATCGTTTACGTCCATCATATGCAGTGACACACTCCTTTTCTGCTAACAAGTTAGTGTGATCCTGATCTTTGTATTTGATTTCACACTCAGGCGGAAGAATTCCTTGCTTGGGTCTTCTGATGATTTGCCCAACCCAGAACCTGCTATACTTTCTGTTGAAGTATGTTCTCCTTCTGAGATGAGATACACATGGGAGAATGTGAGCCCTTTTATTAATAAAGACATATTTTGTCTCTACAGGGTAAAGGATACACTGTGGAAATTCATTATGTTGAAGAACCTGTCTCAGACTACTTACGGGCTGCTGTGAATACTGTACTTCTTATTCATGAAAAGGTTATTCGCTTCTTGCTGTGACCATGTGACCTGTAGAACTAGTGTTGTTTGCAATCACATGCTCGTCTTAAAGTATAGGCACTAAAGTTATAACCTGACTGCTACAATAAACATACATTCCCGCTACAAAGTTCATAAGATGTAAACATCTAATAAAGCACTGCTTATGATTAAAAGATAAAAAAGGGCATACACAGTGCGGAATTTCCCACACAAGGTGTTTTCTGGGTGATTAAAAGATAACTTGTCGAAATATTTCTGGGTGAAGCAATTTGAGAGAAGAAAGGAAAGACTGTTTCTTATCCTTGTAATTAACATCTGTCTAAATTAATTATTTACCTAACATAAAAGGTCTGGCCAGCCAGCCTCTCATCAGCTATGAGGTTACACTGCCAGACAAAGTAGTTAATGAAAGTCTTAAGCGATGCCATTGTACACAGATAAACCGTCATGGTTTCCTGATCCCCTTTTACAGTTTTTTAGTTTCCAAAGTATATAAGGAGCTGCTATCTTTCATGTTATAGTGCTGATAAAGCTCCGGTTAATCGAATAGCATTGCTTTGTCTTCACTTAACGTTTTTTTTTTCAGGAACCGCCAGGGGATATCTTGGTATTCTTAACTGGTCAGGATGACATAGACGCTGCTGTTAAGTTGCTGAATGAAGAAATTCAGCACCTTGGAAGACACTATTTGGGTAATTTATTCTCTCTGCATCATAGAAAATATTGAACTAATAGGTTAATACTACTAATCATGACCAGGGGATGATATTCTGGAAGTAAATGTGGGGTAGTTACATGCTTATGTAGAAGGGACTGATATTGCAGTTGGTAAGAGGGAGGCGCTGGACCTGTCTCTTGCCAGCTACCTCCCTCATGGTTTGGACGTGACTCCAGAATTTGGGGCACACAAGACGGGGGCGGGGGGGGGGGGGGGGGGGGGTGAGTGAGTGAGTTTTTTCTACTACTTGATTGAGGAAGTAGATCTGACAGCCTTGATAGCTCAGCCATAAGAAACGAGGCTAACAAACTGGATCTTTAGGGGAACTATAACCACTAATATGACCATGAAGCAAATCACCAAACTAGTTAAAGATAAGGGCACAGCCTATTCATGGCCCAGTCCACGCCCAGTCTGAGCCTGCAACTGGTATTTGAGTCCCCCACATGGCTCTGGGGCAAGTCCACTTGTCAAATTGCTTTCTGCTTGCGGTTGTAAATTTGGTTTCTAATGCATCCAGATTGCTTCAACTTTCAGACTTGCTGATTTTGCCCTTGTACTCTGGCCTTCCGCGTGGAGATCAAGTAAGTTGCATTAGTGTTAGCAATAAGTGATGCTGCAATTGGCACCACTCCATCGCCAAGTTGACTCTGTCTGTTTCTCTTTGGCTTTCTAGGATCTCATTTTCGCTCCTACTTCAAAAGGAAAAAGAAAAGTTGTGTTATCAACCAACATTGCCGAGACGTCATTGACTTTGGAGGTACTGCAAGTGCATGGTTAGGATAACAAATACCAGTTGATTGTAAATGTATTATTGATTCTGTGACTGTTTTGCAGGGTGTGGTGTATGTTGTTGATAGCGGATTTTCCAAGCAGAAGTGTTATAATCCGGTACTTTACATTTCTATTTTCTATGACAAATAGTTCACCATTTATTCTCAACTTGACTTTAGCACTGACTCTGCCTGTCATAGATACAACTTTACCTTTTGTTCCCTTTTCATTGAATATTTGAAGTGAACATGCCTACTAGTTCAATGACCTTCAGATTCTAACTTTTTATATGCTCAATACTTGGTATGCAAGCATGAGAATTCTTGGATTTCGAATCCAGTAGCTAATCAATATCTGTAAAGGCATTCCTCATGAGTAAATTTTCAGGCCCCTTCTCTTGTTTGCTAGAGTTACAGTTTTGCTTGTAAAAGATACTATGTGGCTGTTAATGAATACTTCTATGCTTCACCCTTTCAGTAGGAGTTTTGTAAAATCTTAAGCACGCCAACGTGTAATAGTATCTAGGATCAATCGACTCTGAAACAGTAAAACACGTATTCTAAAAAGCTATTCATCACGCACCTTTGTGTTACTCATTCTCAATATTTCCCTTCACCTCTTTTGATGGTTGATTAGATCCAACAATAATAAAAAAAGAGATTTTATTGGTTGGTTCTTAATATTTGTTGGGAGTCTTTTTTTGTGACACTGCATCTAATTTTGGGCTTAGATTTCTGACATCGAGAGTTTAGTTGTTGCACCAATATCCAAGGCCTCTGCAAGACAACGAGCAGGCAGAGCTGGAAGGGTGCGGCCTGGGAAGTGCTTTAGGTAGGTCAGATGTTTTGTTATGGAAATATTATTATTATTATTTGTTAATACAAACCATGATGTTGATTTATGGTTCTCCTCACCTGATGTCAATCATATGCTGGCGTAATTTCATCATTACTGATTTTGAACATATTTTTTTGCTGAAGTAGAAGTTAAATCATTAAAAATCATATAAATATTTTCAAAGTAAATGTAGTTCCTACACTATGTGTTACACTTTCTCATTGAGTTAGATTTTCACTGTTTTTGTACATCTCGTAATTTCGTTACTTGACATCTCCTGCAGGCTTTATACAGAGGAATATTATCTTAATGAAATGCAGTCAGAAGGAATTCCAGAAATGCAAAGGTCCAACTTGGTCTCCTGCGTCATACAGGTAACTTGGTTTGTCTGTATCCTTATCCTTTTAGTTATACTATATATAATATATATGCTGCACAGTGATGTTTTTGTGCACCCTACCTTTCATTACTTATGTGGTCTTATATGTGGCTCTATAAAAGACATGGATTGCATGTAGTATTGTTCCATTTCTTTTGGTATAAATGTGCTAATATGCTATTACACATATATTATGTTTGGATCTGCTGCATGTAACCAAATAAATTCCAACAAAAACGTAATGCACACCATAGAGAAGCAGTCTCATTTTTTTGGAAAGTTTGGATTGAAGCGTATATTTATAATAAATTGTTTTCTGCATTCTGGCATTTATGACGCAAATCATTGAAGTTGCTGTTGGTTTCTTAACAGAAGATAAGACAACAACTATTAATTGTTAAGCATATAGCTATCATGGTGACCAACTCTCTCATGTGTGTGTGTGCCTAGCCTTTAATAAACTGTATGGCTTTGTAAATAATTTCCTT
Organism: Panicum miliaceum; assembly: GCA_032594955.1. Lineage (NCBI taxonomy): Eukaryota > Viridiplantae > Streptophyta > Magnoliopsida > Poales > Poaceae > Panicum > Panicum miliaceum. The sequence continues at coordinate 1,728,354 of CM064060.1, read as the reverse complement.
CTCAGTGAAGTTCACAAATATAATGCATTGCTATCTACTTTCCATGGTGGCAGTTAAAAGCCCTAGGCATAGACAACATTCTTGGCTTTGATTGGCCAGCTTCTCCATCTCCAGAGGCAATGATTCGGGCTCTTGAAGTTCTATTCTCCCTAGGAATCCTTGATGAAGATGCCAAATTGACAGTACCCATTGGTTTCCAAGTTGCTGAGATCCCTCTGGTATGTGCTGCTTAGTACTTTTCCTGCTGATAAATCCATGTGTAATGGAATGTTCTGAACCTTCTATAATATGATTATGGATTAGTTGCTTTGGCAAGTCCTGGTTGCCATAATACCCTGGCAATCCTACCACAGCAACTGTGTCAAGTCTGCTTATTCTTGGGTTTGGGTTTAGCGAGTCTAAAGCACTTCCACCAACGGGTATCATTTGTGGACCACTAATCTTTGAGTTTCAGAGTTACTCATGTATTTCTAGAAAAAAAAAGAATCCATAGGACACTAAAATCCAGCAAGGAAAACCCAAAAGTCAATTGAATTGTGGGCAATGTGCTCTAGAGTGGTCAAACTTTTATCTGACCGTCCCCTCCTGAAAATTTCAACTATGTTTGATGGTTACTGCAGTAGCACAATAATTTGGGTACTAAAAAGGTTAATCTGGCTGTTAAACAGATGTTACAACACATGTGGTTAATCAAAAACCTCTTAGGAAGTATTCAGAATGCTGTTAGCTCTCACAGATACATTTATTTAGCAGGATAAAATGATTGTGCGTTATATAAATCCTTTTTCTTTGGAACGGAAGATTTCAAAGGAAAATAAGGCCTATACTAATATTAAGGTCATTGCTTAATTGCAAAGAAAAACAATGAGAAAAATATTTTGAAATAAAAAGAGGGACATGCGATTTTTCTTTCAATTCTTATTTCAGCATAATGCTTTTCAGGTTGTTGCTTATATATTTTTGCCTGGCAAACTGCAAGTTAAGCTCTGTTAACAGATATTGCTGTGTAGTGTGAGTATGTGATGCAGGCATGCATCCAATAGTGACATGATTTACTTTGTGGCTAAGCTTTTTGAGCAATTGTTGTTGTATACTATTTTTTTTCCCAGATGACACTTGCAATTTTTTAATTATTTACTTACACTCATATGGTGTACATTGTTACTTGCTGAACTTGACCAACAACGTCCTGAAAGCAGCTGAAAGCCTGAAACTCATGCTGCTCTGTTGGCCATTTTTATGTGTTTTGATGCTTGCTTTTTAAGTATGCTCTTTTATTCTTACAATTGTGCCGAAGAACATTCTCTGCCCAAGTGACATTAATATGTACAGTAACATAATAATTTCTTGCAGGACCCCATGATTTCGAAAATGATATTGTCAGCAAATGATTTTGGATGCTCTGATGAGATATTGACCATAGCATCATTTCTATCTGTTCAAGTTAGCAGTTGTATCTCAGATACTCTTTTCCTTTTCTTGTGCTATTTTAATCTTGCTATTGTTCTGATACCTATTGGTTTATGCAGTCTGTGTGGGTTTCTGTGAGGGGAGTGAAGAAGGAATTTGATGAAGCCAAGCTTCGATTTGCTGCTGCTGAGGTTTGCAGAATCAACTTGCCGCATTTCTATTGTTTATTAGTCAGGAACCCTGATGTCACTTAGCTGTTAATATTGACACTTATATTGGTGCTCTGCTTACTGAGGTCAAGTACCATGGGACACCCATTGATGACAGTAAAGGAATATTAGATCATAAAATATATGTTTGTCATTAATTTACCCTGTTCCTAAATCCTAATTGCTTTTCTAAATTAGAGGCACGCTTTTCTTTTGACATTTGAGCAAAATCCTCAATGCATTACACTGCTTAAAGTGTGTGTGTCTTTTCTGATGCTGCATTTGCACTGATGCCGTGAGATCAGCAAGCTGATACTGGTGATGGGTTGATTGCTCCTTCTCATTAGAATTTGAATAATCCATTTTTTCTTCTTCTATCGCAGAACTTGTGATTTCAGATTAGCATCATTGCTAGTGTATCCATATTTTTTAGAGTGCTTTCCGACATGCGTGTCATAGAAGTATGTGCTTTGTCTGTATTAGTTCTTGGTTGGTTAATCATATTTTCTTATGTCTTGAATGTATGTTCTACGCCAGGGAGATCATGTAACATTCCTGAATATCTACAAAGGATTTCACCAGTCTGGAAAATCTAGCCAATGGTGTTACAAGAACTTTTTGAATTACCAAGCATTGGTATGTATTCGCTACATAAGGTTATGATTCTTTAAAATTAGGAATATGCACATATTGAAACCTATGCTGTTCTCCCATAGTTCCAAGTGTGCGCACATGTTTTCAATACATCTTTCTTCTCATTGCCACAGAAGAAAGTCGTTGAAATTAGGGGCCAGCTTCTCAGGATAGTGAAGGGTTTTGGAATACCGCTGAAATCATGTGACAAAGATATGCAGGTATGATGAACTTCGAACTAGTTTTGGCACCATTGTTTTGTGCATATTAGGTCTAATTTATTCCACCCAGCACGACCTTGCTCCCCCTGTGGCCGGTCTTCCTTTGACTGCCGAGGTCATCCTGTCACCCTAGGCCAGCAGTCGGGACAGTTGTGTCACCGAGGTGGCATCCAACACACCTGTTTGGCCCTAGGCTCTGAGTAATGAAGCACTTTTCAAATAGTCAAACTCAGAGGATATATGTATATATTGGTTAAGGGACATGCCTAGGGCAATCACCATAATGCTAGCTCATATTTTCTTTGCTGCTGTCTGTTTTCTATCTTTTATAAAATATATAGAACTGGTTATTTTTGGCATCAACGTCTACACATTTCTCCCACTGTATGCTTATCTGAAGTGCTTTTAATTGTATCCTGATGTATTCTTTATTAGCAATAAAAAAATACTCATGTGCTTGTGCTTACTGCATTACTATCCTGATATTTTGCAGGCAGTTAGAAAGGCCATTATTGCTGGTTCATTTGCTAATGCTTGTCATCTGGAGGTATTTTCTCTATTTAATCAATGTGGTCTTATCTATTACATTACTGAGTAGATTGGGTGGTCTCTAATATATCTAACTTGTAGTGAAAGTTTAGTTTATTTCTCAGTCCCCACAAACATCTAGTATATGATTTGGGCCTGTAAATCTTTATCCGTGCATCAGCGAACTGACAGCAACTTGCCAGTCTGATTGAGATTCCAAAGGAGATTTGGTCACTCTAAACAGGCCTATTGATTGGGAATGCATTTTACCTGAGCCAGCTGGGGCTTTGCTGAGCTGGCCTGCCTAGCTAACCTGTCTCAAGTTGAACAGTGCATTTCTTCAGTTTTCTGCGCCCCACACCAAATCTGTCTGATGTTTGCGATTCTTTTTCTTTGTACATGTGGTTGTGTGTTTGTCCCAAAGTTGATCTCTTAGCTGACCAAATGCTGTACATGTATGGGTCAACACATTTTCCAGTTACACTTTCACCTTCTCGGTTGCTAACCATAGAAAGGTTGCACCTGTGCTGAAAGCTTGCGCACAAGGTAGGGTCTGGCGAAGGGAATTCCTAGGCAGCCTTGCCCTTGCTTATTTTGTGAGGAGGTTGATCTTGATCCAGCCTCCTTGGTTGCTTACCATAGCCTGAACAAAAGAAAAATGCAGCATTTCCATTTGTATCTGATATCTTGAGAGTATCATTCTTACCCGCGTGACACTCGAGTATGCTGGTTTTGCTGTGCAGATGCATGGCATTGAGATTTCAGAAGGTTCTTTATTCTGCCACCAAAATTAGTTAGCTGCTGTCTGTTGGACTTTGCGATAATATGAATTGTATTATGTTCTTCTGTAGTTAGCATGCTGTTCCACATTTGTTCTCTATTTATCCTAGAGAGCAGTTTATCAACAGCATGCGTCTAAGTAACTCGCGTTTAATTTTCAGTGACCTTAATGGCTTTCTCTGTTATATAGGAATACAGCCAAAATGGAATGTATAAGACGATTAGGACATCACAAGAAGTATACATTCATCCATCTTCAGTTCTCTTTAGGTGAGCTCAGTAATAATTTTTTATATTTCATGAATGCTTGTTTTTTCAAATTATACCTTTCATGACACCGTTGTCACATTTTAGGGTCAATCCAAAGTGGGTTGTTTACCAGTCTCTCGTTTCAACCGACAAGCACTACATGCGGAATGTTATTGCTATTGAACCGTCATGGCTTACAGAAGCTGCACCACATTTTTATCAGTTCCGAACACCCAATCCAGCTCTCCACTAACTTAACTCTGGTAATTTCCTTTGGTTACTCGATTGTCTTTTCCTTACATTCAACAATGTTGTAAAGTTTTAACAATGGCTTAATGGCAAGACTCAAGGTGTACCTTTTTTCCCAGTTGGCTAATCTGCTCAACTGAGTGTAGTAGAGATGCGGATGTTGCGGTGGTTTTGCGGGCACATACGAAGGGATACAGTCCGGAACGAAGTTATTCGGGATAGAGTCGGGGTGGCACCAATTGAGGAGAAACTTACCCAACATCGATTGAGATGGTTTGAACATGTCCAACGGAGATCCCCTGAGGCGCCGGTGCATAGCGGGGTTCTAAAGCAGGCCGAAAATGTAAAGAGAGGTAGAGGTAGACCTAAACTGACTTGGGACGAGTCGGTTAAGAGAGACCTTAAGGAGTGGAATATCTCCAAAGAGGTAGCTTTGGATAGGAGCGCTTGGAGACTCGCCATCCACGTACCTGAAGATCCGTGATCTTTGTTTTTTTTATGGGTTTCATCTCTAGCCTACCCCAACTTGCTTGGGACAAAAAGGCTATGTTGTTGTTGTTGTTGTTGTGGCTAATCTGCTCAAGGTTGGATACAAAGTCACCGCTTTTATTAGTTCATCTTGGTGCTATTATGTAGATTAGAATGGCTTGCTTTACTAAAAGCTTGTGCTTTAACAGTAATCAATTGTGTGGGGGGGGGGGGGGGGGGGGGGGGTGGGGGGTGGGTTCCAGAGTGTATTGCTGACAGACCAAGCATTTGCTTGATTACTGGCTGATCTGTGCCTGACACTAATTTATAGAGCAGTGCTACACTTTGTTTTGTTTTCTTGGAGAGCTTTACTTCTTAGCGGCACACTTTTACTGATGCAAAGGATATGCCCAACACTTGTGGCGTTATCCTACTCCAGTAATTATGGGACATTGCTAAGGTAAAACATGCCTTGTTAGAATCATTCGTATCAGTTTACATGTTTATCCTACTTGGAATTTGATATTGTAAGTTGAAAAATCGTTGAAGAGATGAAAGAAATGTGAGTGGAAAATTAATTCAGATAACCATTGAATAGGAAATTGCTCGGCTGCAGCTCCTGGAATAACTGATATGGCTGAGACATTTCAAAGGCAGTTATTTTTGATGCACATATTCCTGAAGATGGCAATATCTGTTGTTAATTGTGGTTAACTTGTTACTGTATGCTTCTTCCAAGCTCCGGTTGCCAGAAGTATCTGATTAAAGCCTTTTTCTTTGAACAGCACCTATTTCTATTTTCTATTGATATAACAGGGAATCAAAAATATAATATTATGTCCATTTTCATTAGTCCATTTCATCATACTAGACTATTTGTTTGGGCATATCCTTTTCATCAAAAATATAATATTATGTCCATCTTCTAGTATGATGAAATGGACTAATGAGCTGTAATCCGAAGCTTCTGCTTCGGATTACAGCTCATTAGTCCATTTCATCATACTAGACTATTTATTTTAGAATGAGCAAATCACCAAGGACTTTAGTAGTATCAAGAAAAGAGGATTGTGGGCTGTAAATACCTCCCCTAAACAAACGATAAATGTTCGCCTTTTTGTAAGCCTGCTTGTACCTGTGTTGACAAGTGGAGAATCCGACATACTCCATATCTTGAGATTGTCTTGAGCACGAGGTAAGGAACAAGTTAGATTTGCTAGATCCTCAAGACCTAAAGAGTCATCAGTCCGCATGGTATCTAGTGCTCTTTTGATATGACTATAATTTTGTACTGAATGTCCCTTGGTTGAGTATGTAGCTTTTTGTTCGACTGAGAAAGAGCACTCCGCTCACTGCACCTAGGTACTGGACGTGGACGGTAACATGGAATCTCAATTTTGCCCCAGCCGAATCATGTATCCTCTTTGTTGCGCTTTATTTGGATTTGTGTTGGAGAATCTTAAATCTTATCGATTTGGATCCCAGGCTAGCTATCCTCAGTGCTGATGGTCTTTTTCTAAAACGATTAGATCCCCTTTCGGCATTCGGAGAGAGTGATGTGATGTGATGATTAAGGTTGTGGTTTTGAAGGTTCCTTCACAGAGAATAAGCCGAAAGCAGACTAGCCGAACTGACTAGCTTTGCCTTGTCTGCTTTCGGTTTCTTTTGATTTTTTTCAGCTTATTCCATCCTACGGATACTATTGAACCGAACGAAATCTATCGAAATCTGCCCGTCCCCCAACAGAGCGAATGATCTGTCGTCTCTCGTCTGAACCCGAACATGTCTCTGCCCCCTCTTCCCCGCGTCCCGTCCTGCCCGCACGGCGCGGCGACCCCGCGTGCGGTTCACCGGCCAAGCCCCGTGGGGTTCGCGTGCCCCGTGGCCGCGCATGGTTTTGCTGTGGCACAGTTCCATGGATCAGCACAAGTCACTGCCGACAATGTAGAGTACAGTTAAACAGCCGCGGCGGCAAAGCTATCCTTTTTCGTTTTCTTGTCCTGTCAAGCCGGGGCCGGTTGCCCGCTCGTGTCGTGTGAACCCGGAATTTTATGGCCTTCTGCACACTGATCTGGTGCAAATTGGTTAAAAAAATTAGGATTATTATGCTAAGCATATCAAAGCTCCAAAAGCGACGTGCAGCTGCCACCGGTGTCTACGCGTTAACGTTGGATGGGCACAGCTGCTTCGTCGCGCCACTCATTTAATAGTGGCAAGAAGAGAGGCAAAGGTTGGCTAGTCATTGCTGCTGTAGGAAGACACGTACAAGCTGTGGATTATGCTTTGGGTGAGGTGTATATTACAGAGAATGGGCTATTCAGACGCGCCACAAGCTCAGAACGTCCTGCAAAACTGGGAAGTCACTTGATCATCATAACTAACTATTAAAAAAATCTCGCATAAAACCTTTTAATCAGCATGTTGCGACGTTGCCTGTTGAAACCTAAACAACATTTAAGCATACGTCATGGACGCCACTATCACTCTGACCAGCGGCTGGCTTGGTCAGGCATGGCGCTCTATATTATTCTCTTTTCCAGTTTCCACACATGACATCTGGAATTAAGGATGGTAAATAAATGACCAACGCTTGGATGTAAGTAGTCAGAAACGGGCGCCAGCATGATGGGTAGGTAACATGGGAATTATTGTTCGCGCAACGCGGCCACTCCGCGGATCCAACACGGATTAGGGTTTAATATAATCCGGAGGGGCCCTTTTAATTTTCTTCTGAACGTGACCTGATCTCTTTTCCAACCAAAGCTGCGAGCGACAGGCTAGTTGCTTCCAAAGCCTGCCATCTTACTCTCAAGCTGCGCCCACCGTGCTGTGCGTGTTTTCTTTTTCTTTTCTTTTTTTGATGAGAATGCGTGTTTTCTTTTGGTCAGCGAGCTAGGAACAGGTTATTAGTGAGCCGGCCGCAGGCGATTGAATCCGCTAGAAAGGCGCGCGATGAACGATGATGACCGGTAATAACGACAGAAAGCGACCGGCTGTTTTATTCAATCTGGCAGGTGCGGAATCCATTGGCGATTAGTGGTGGTTTAGTTAGCCATGCCGGTCAAGGTGTGCTTGCGTGTCCATATCTGGCCGGTCAGTTACAGTGATCTGAACCAGGGCTGCTAAGCTGAGGCAAGCAGCTGCTAGTTACCCCATCCATGGTCATCAGTGCATGAGCTACTTCATTTGTTAATCCTTGAGAGAGCATACAAGCTACAGCAGTAAACTCTTCGCTGATATGGATCGATCGATCACCGACTCCTGATCAATCATTCATCAGCCTCGTAAAATAGTAACGCTCTCGTGCATGAGCGTGGGCCCGGGGGCGTGAGGCTATCCACGTGGCTCGGATGGTAGCTTGATCGATCACCCTTAATTCGTGGCACGAGATAAGATCTCAGATGCGTAAGCCTCCGTGGGGGTGGGGCTGCGGCGGGCCCACTTGGCTCACAGCCTCACAGGTCACAGCAGAGAGAGAGTGGCCGAGCGAGACCTGATCTGAGTGGCCAATCGGCTGAATGCAGCGTGCCATCCGCCGCGGTCTATCGTCAAGGACTCGAGGCATTGCTGTCGCGGCTCGAGATTATTCTCCGCTGGGTTGACATGTCGCGTGCGAGTTCGTAGGGGTAGCCCGCACGATCTCACGGGCCCATTATCATTAGCGTTAAAACTCCAAAAAAAAAATTATCATTAGCGTCTTCATAACTGCAATTTGCGGTTTGTAAGCTGAAAAATGGTCTCCATCAGATGGACAATGGGGGTGCGTGTCTGTACATATCCCTCTCTGTTACTGCTTGAAGTCGTCATTTTCTTTTTGTCAAACGGCTCACATAGCAATAATTTCAAGATATCTCACCTCCCCATTTATTTACATTTATACATACCAATGGCCAACCAATAAGTTGAAGCAATTAAACCACTAACAGAATTTAAAAGTTTGAACCCAAAATGGACACACAGCACCCACTTGGCCACATGGGCCCCTCCAAGATATTTGCCTACTGTCATTATAGATCCAGAGTCGCTTTGGCTTACTACCATATTTTGGATATTAAAAATCTAACGGAAAAAAGTGCCACGTGGAAAGCGTACAGGGGGAGCTGTAACACGCCACGTAAAGAATGTTACGCGTCGCGTCCGCTTCTATTCTAGCTCCAGCTTCTGATCCAACCCTTCACCTCGCGCCGTTGATAGCCCAACAAGGAAAAAAATCAATGCAAAAGAAAAAAAAAAGGAAAGGCAACACATCCGACCGGCGCAGAAGATCCCGCACGCCCCGCCCGGCGTATAAAGCTACGCGCACCCGCCCTCGCCACCAAGCAACAGGAGGAGCGCGGAGAGGAGCCGAGAGCCCCAGGCAGCTCACCCCCGCGGCGCAGCGGCAATGGCGACCCGCCGGCAGCCCCGCCGCACCTTCCCGCTGGTCCCGCTCCTTCTATCCCTCATGGCCGCCGCCGCGTACGGCCGCCTCATCTCCGACGGCTCCCCGTCGGCGCCGCTCGTCTCGGTGATCCGCCTCGCCGCACCGGCCGCGGCGGCGGCGGCGGAGGGGAAGTGCGAGCAGTCGTACGGCTTCCTCCCCTGCACCACCACCGTGCTCGGGAACCTCTTCCTCGTCCTCGTCTACGGATTCCTCATGTTCAAGGCGGCCACGTACCTGTCTTCGGGCAGCGAGCTGCTGCTCGAGATCATGGGTCCGGGGCTCGTCGGCGGCCTTCTCCTCCCCATCCTCGGCGCCCTCCCCGACGCGCTCCTCGTGCTCGGTTCGCGCTCTCCCTCGCCTCCGCTCGCTTCCTTTCGTGGCTCATTTTGTGCTTTGCCTTGATGGATTGCCAAGCATTCGGTTGTCTGCTCCGCCGCCTAGCTCATGGTTCGAGCGTTAGGAGCTTTTCGCAAAGCTTGCTTACTTCTCACTTCGGGCCGGGGTAGAACGCTTAAGGATAGAAAGGATCGCTTAATTGCTCTTGGGATTAGCAGGGCAAAAGCTATCGGAGTAATTAAGTTCAAAACCTTTTCTCCTTTTTTTTGAAATTTTTTCTCCCTTCTCCATTATTTGTTCGCTTCAGATCTGATGTTTCTAGCAGTCTGATTTGTTTTTTTACCGGATCACAGATTTTTATTCTCTTTTATGGAGCCTCTGGTTATTCCAGGACTAAAGCAGAGCGGATGGCACTTGATGTGCGATCTGTGCTCTGCTTTTTCTTCACTGTAATTCAGTTCGTTAGCTTTCTATGGTTCCATCAAAGCCTTTTTGACCTTTATTAACCTTTCCCTTTCACTTCCTTTTGTCTTGCATAATTCACTTTTCTTCATTTGCGAACTGTGTAGGATTGGTTTGTAAATTCTGTTCGGCAATTCATAGTATAAGCCGAACCTTAGAATTTTTACCAGATCATAGCCTTGTGTGCTGTGAAATTGCTACTGAAGTTTGTGAACTCTGAAAGGAGTAAGACCTCGTTGCTACAGTCGGATGCAGATTCTCGTGTTATCATAACACAATGGGGTTGCCAAATTGACTGTATAGATCTCGGTGCTCTGCATCCGCAGTGTACCAATGTGGCACGGGCCAACAGGGACTCGAACTCGATCACAGATTCTGACAGAGGCCCCTATGGTGTTATACAACTGTCACATCTGATCAGATCATTATTCTAGCTTGAACACCACAGTAACCTACAACCTCGTTAGATATGTTTTTGTCCTACTCTTAACAAAATGGTGTGCCAGCCACTTTAAAAAATGCAAAGCGGTATGAGAAATTGTTTGTAAATTATGTGTTATATGTTTCCTTGTTTTACAGGCAAGAGCATTATTTGTGTGATACACTGATAGTATGATGTAAAGTTCAGTATTGTTGACAATTGATCAAACACGTTTCTCTTTGCCCATATACTAGAAATCATGAAACTAGCTTCGTTTTACTGAATATTCACTCAGGCATGCACGGTTACAATTCTGATCTGTTCAATGTTTATTACAGTATCTGGCCTCTCTGGGAGTAAAGAGACGGCACAAAGTCAGGTTCTGATCGGAATGGGGCTGCTTGCTGGTTCCACTGTCTTCCTCCTTACCCTGCTTTGGGGAACATGTGTTGTTGTTGGTAAATGTGACCTTGGGCCAAACGGTGAGGCAGTTGATTTAACGAACACAAAGGGCTTCAGCCTGACTGGTACGTTGCTTTCTGTCATGTAAGGTCTTGCTAATGGACAGTCCGATGCTTTGTTATCCAGTAATTCTGAAGTAGTAGACTGAAGCACAAATTTCATTTGTTTATATATAGAAGGGGGAAATATATTAGAACGGTTGACAGGATTCTACAGATATAACAACTAGGCAGAATAATGCAAACACTTAATAACTACCAAACTAAAGCTCATGCTTTTAACATATGATCCTGTGTGATTAGTTTGCCTTCCTTTTTACGAGACTGGTAAATTTGTGGCAGGCACTGGTATTACAACTGATGTGCAGACCAGCTACGCGGCACGGATCATGGGGCTATCTGTTATCCCCTTCATTATTGCTCAGTTCCCCAAGATGTTGAAGACCCACCATGGGCAGCGCCTGGCTGTCTTGTTGGCCCTTATCGCCTCATTCTTGCTTGTGCTTTCCTACTGCCTGTATCAGGTAAGTGAATCATATATATGTTCAAGCGCTTCAGCCTCATGAAACGATAACAAGATTGACGGATCTGAACCACAAGAATCAACTCTGATAGTATTGAATCCTCAATCTTGCATCAGGTTTTCCAGCCATGGATTCAGAGGAGGAAGCTCGCGTACGCGAAGCACAAACATGTGATCTCCGGGATCCTGAGGCATGCCCAAATGCAGGCACTCGGCCGTCTGCTCAACGATGATGGCACACCCAATGAAGACGTCATCAGAAAGTATGATGCTCTGAACATTGTTGATACGGCAGGAGAATCCTATTTCATGGAAATGTCATGAACCTTGTCTTGTGTTGACACGCAGGCTGTTCCACAAAATTGACATGGATGAGAGCCGCACCCTGTCCCGGGCCGAGCTGCATGCTCTCATCGTCGGTATCAACTTCGAGGAGGTTGACTTCGACAGGATGGACGCGGTCGACAAGGTCATGGACGACTTCGACACGTCCCGCAACGACGCCGTGGAGGAGGAAGAGTTCGTGCAGGGGATGAAGAAATGGCTCAACGAGGCCAAGCGCACCGTGCCGGCGAGCGGCGCCTTCTCCAACAAGTTCATCAACGAGTTCCACGAGGTAATCTGCTCGCCCTGGAGCCTCCCTCCAGCAGCTCAGGAATGGCGCAGGGCAGAAAAGCTGACGCGGGCTGAGTGAAATTGTGCAGAGGACGAGGCAGGAGCACGACGAGCTGATCGACAAGTCCGACGAAGCGGTGGAGAGCGTGGAGAACCCCGGGTGGTGCATCGCCAAGGCCGTGGGGTTCCTGCTCCTGGGCGCCGCCATCGCCGCCGCATTCGCGGACCCGCTCGTGGACGCAGTCCACAACTTCTCCAACGCCACGCGCATCCCGTCCTTCTTCATCTCGTTCATCGCCCTCCCGCTGGCCACCAACTCCAGCGAGGCTGTCTCCGCCATCATCTTCGCCAGCAGGAAGAAGCAGAGGACCTGCTCCCTCACTTTCTCGGAGGTACCTGTCCTTCGCACACCACTGACAGTGACAGACACGGTGACTCCATCCAGAGCTCCTTGCATTGGCAACAAACATTTGATGGCGCTTCTTTCTTTGCTTGCAGGTGTACGGCGGCGTGACGATGAACAACACGCTGTGCCTGGGCGTGTTCCTGGCGCTCATCTACTTCCGGAACCTGACGTGGGACTTCTCGTCGGAGGTGCTCATCATCCTGGCCGTCTGCGTCATCATGGCCCTCTTCACCAGCTTCCGGACCACGTTCCCGCTCTGGACCTGCCTCGTCGCCTACATGCTCTACCCCCTCTCTCTGGTCATCGTCTACATCCTCGACTACGTCTTCGGCTGGTCATAGGCGCATTGGCTCTCCTCATGTGAACGCCTGTTTTTTGGCGGCCACCAGTCGGTTTGATCCTGTAATTTTGACTGCTGTGAGCTATGTGCAGACTCTCTTTCTCGTGTTGATGTAATCACGCTCTACTTTCTATCTTTCCTTGTGTATCCAAACCACGAACTTCTTCACACTCTAACAACTGCTGCATTCTTGAGCCTCCACACTGTAGTGCCACTTTGAGTGAAGGTTGTCAATATCTCGTCCCTTCATTTCAAATTATAGAGCGTTTTGAATTTTCTAATTATATGCACAGTAAAACTAATGTATAGTAAAACTATGTATAGAGAAAAGCTAAAAGGACTTATAATTTGGAACGGAGGGAGGTGTTGTTGATCATATTTTCTTCACCCGCTAGTCAGATTCTATCAGATCAAAGGTCTTCGGATCGTAGACCATTTGATCATAAAACCAGCGTGTGAATCGTATTTTCTCCACCACCTTCCTTGCGCAGCTATTGGCAAGCACACCTAGACAGTGCTTCAGATCCAAACAATTTCGTAAAATTGAAAGGGTAATTTTGCAGTATAAAATGTGCACAGGCATAAGCTATTTTTACCTTCTAGCTCCTACGGGGAGGTAACTTAGAAGTATTTGCAGAAGGGAACTGGTTGGACTAACAGCACAACGTAGGAATATAGACAGATACAAACAAGCATAAACTTCCCTATTTTGCCAATAAAAACAAAGTTCAATGTACATCAATGGATAAGTATTAGCTTCGCAATGAGCACTTCTTTTGTGAATGCCCAAGAAGATGACATCGACCACACTGAACAATCCGTTTTGGCCGTTTCAGGCTCTCTATCTTAAGAATCTTCATCTTTGGACGGCCAGGAGGCCTCCGGATATTGGGCGGGCTAAGCATCACATCTGCTTTGTTGAGTACACCCTGTAACCCTGAAAACGAACTGTTCCAGAGGCTCCTGTCTGGAATTGGATAGATCGGCTGAGAGTAGGTTTCCCGGTACTTCATCACACTGAAGCAGTCGTGAGCATAGTGGCGGGGGTCTTCACCACATGAAAGCAGTGCAGCAGAAGCATGTGCACATGGAATGCCGTAAATTTGCCATCGCCGGCATGAGCAAAACCTAGCTTGAGTGTCCACAATGTTTGTTCGCTCCGATGACACAATCTCAAACTCCACCTTGTTTGCTCGAAGGACTTGATAACATCGTGAGTCAGCGATGGCTTCTGAAATAAGTTTCTCAGCTGAGGGAACAAGAACCGAATTGTATGATTGTGCCAAGTTTTGACGTTCAGCAAACCAGCAGGTCAGTTGGTGCCTGATGTGCTCGATGGTTTGCACAATGGGAAGCTCATGGCATTCAAGGGATAAGTTGTATAATATCTCAGTTATTCTAAGACTAAAATGGCCATATCGGATACCCTCAAAGAAAGCAACTGCCCACAGGTTTGGTGGAAAACGCTGTAGCCATGGCATGACATCTTGGACTTGCATCATTTCATTTACCTTCGCGTCAAATTCTGCTGCCGTTAGAGTGTAAACAGCACTCCAGAAAAGGTTGAGAAGTTTAGGATTCTTGAACTCATCACGAAAATTCTCACTCACATATCTCAAGCAAAATCCATGGAAAGCAGTAGGGAAGTTATCTTCAACAGCTTTAACCACTTGCGGTTTCCTCTCAGAAAGTATTGTCAGGACGGGCATCTTATCTGTGTTAACTCCAAGCATCTTCCTCAATTCTGATACAAACCACCTCCAGCTGTCATCACTCTCAGAATCGACAATACCAAATGCTAGAGGGAACGTCATGTGATCAGCATCAACAGCTGAAGCACATAGCAATGTCCCAAGATACTTCCCCTTTAGGTCAGCCTTGTCAATTTCCAGAAGGGGCCTGCAACCATTCAGGAAACCATAAATGGATGCACGAAATGAGACAAACAGACGCTGGAAGGCATTCCCTGGTCCGGTCCCTCTATATGTTGTGACGCTACCAGGATTTGTCTTCCCAATCTGCTCACAATATGCAGGAAGAAGGCGGTATCCATCCTCAAGTGTACCGTTAACGGCAGCCATACTTCTCTCCTTTCCACGCCATGCCTGCATATAAGATACAGCAACCCCATGCTGCTCCCGAATGTCCTGCAATATCTCCTTTGGCTTAATCTGTGGGTTATCCCTTAGCCTTGCCTCAACAGACCTAGCCACCCAACCAACGGTAGCCTGCTGATGATGCAGATCCCGAACACCCTCACAAGTGTGCTCCCCGTGCAAAGTCCGGACAGTGAAAGTCGGAACACCAGGGCACTTAGCGATGTGCACACGCCATGGGCAGCCTTCTTTTGAGCATTTGGCGATGAATCGGCTACGATCAGATTTCACGACACGGAGCTCATAGTGCAAAGCAATGGCCATGTCCTTGACAGCTCTCCGGCATGTGTCAACATCTGCAAACTCTTGACCAATGACAAGGGTTTGCTCGCTAGGTATAAGGTTCTGCTCTGGCTGAACTAAAATCTGGTCGTCTTCCATCAAAGAGCACACCCAATAGCTGAAGAATATATGTCTCCTTGAATCATAGAAAACTCACATATAACTTGATAGCAACAAAGGTAAATTTTACCTCTAGCTGCAAAAACATTGACCTGCACAGCATTGTCACAAGAAATTTGTCATTAAAGTAACGAAAGTATATTTCATTCCATACAGGGGCAAGTGGTTTATGGCTACTGAGAATTCGTGCAGGGTACAAACACTAGATTGATAGCCTGCCTTGCAGATTGTTACTACTCCCTCCATTTTTAAATATATGACACTTTGGGCAAGCTAATTGGTTCACACAAATTATCTTGCCATATGCATCATATATTTAAAAATGGAGGTAGTAAATCAGTTTTGGCCATCTGCTTTGGGGCATAGTGTATAAATGTATAAATTGTATCTATATCCCAACTCAATGCCCTATTTTTTAATGTTCAGTATGTAACATCATCAGGTTCATAATGGATTTGGGGGCAAAGCCTCCTGCAATAAAAGAGAGAGAGAGAAAGAAAAAGAAACCCTCTACAGCCTCACAACTCCAGGGACCCTAGTTGAGCTGTAAGCAGCCTAAAATACAATGTTTTTGCTTTTTCATGCAAGTACAACATTCTATTCTCTAACCTTAGAATAAGAGTCTTCAATATTTCATTAAAAAAAGTGACTTGGTAGTTCGCTATCCTTTGTTAAGGCACATTGTATGCCGATGATATCTTTGGCTCCACCGTCACAGTGAGTAGACAACTAGACTCTGGACAGGTCATGCCATATATTTACCAAACAGCCTGAGTTGAATTATATTTGCAATAGTGAACACTAAAAATTTCCTGGTAAGTGAAGCCACATTGTCCACTTAACCCATTGAACAAAATTGAGTGCTCGATTGGGTGACCACAGATTGTTTCCCTCAAAGATCGCAACCTTAGCAAAATAGCACGGAAATGTTCCAGTACAATTTAATAGCACCCAAAGTTTCTAATGTTCTGATTTGTAGCGCTCTTTGCCCCCAAGGCTAGTCCTTGGACTCTATTCCTCCCAGGTAGACTAAATTGCAATTTGCACACTAATGCGAACACTATTTGACATCTCCATACATAGCTCATATCCATATCAAAGTACCACATTATCATATCATTTGAGCACAAAATCTATAGGAAAAAATATTAAGGAGTGAGACAACACGCAAATAAGACGGCACAGCCAAATGAGCACGTAAAAATGGCATGCAAGTGTAGTGTTATTCAATGCATATTATCCTATCAGCCTCCTATTGATGCTCTCTGGTGAAAGCGCGCACTAGCCATGCTCCTAGATGTAGGGCTTCTTGATTTTGCCCCCAAATTTTAGGGCTCAACATCAAATCCCACAAAATTGAGAGGTCTCAGTGAAGGGGGTTGCTTACCTTTTGTTGTCTGGGGTTCACAGGCGGAGGAGAGAGGATGAGCCAGGCAGGCAGTGCGACCTGCTTCGCGGGCGGATGAGCGGGCGATGCGGCTTGTGGCCGAGCGACGCAGCCTGCGGGCGGGCAGCGTGGCCTGGGACGGGCAGATCTCCGCTCCACGGCAGTCCAGAAGAGGACAGCAGGATAAGGAACGAGTAGAGAGGACGAATTCCTCCGAAGTGGATGGAGTGCTTCGCTTCGGTGGAAGGAGGCGCGGAGGAGTGCGCGTCCGGCGGAGAGGGGCCGCCAATGAACGGAGTGACACTTCCTTCGATACGGCCAGGACGGAAGGGTCGCGCGGGGAGTAGGAAGAAGGCGTCGGTCGGTCGGTGGCGTCGCCGCGCCGCCGCGCCGGGAGGGGGAAGACGATGGATGGGTGGGTTAGGGCTGGATGGGAGTGGGCCGCAGATGGAGGGGTGTTTTTGATATTGTTACGTCGTTTTTTTTCTTTTGTACCCCTTTTTTTATTGACATCTTAATACGTACTCCCAGGACTTAATACGTATAAAACTTCGAAACAACTTGAACATTTTTCCTCTCAGGATTTATTAATTAAGATGAAAGGTTCTAGTACGATGGATCTCTAATGGAAAATATTAAAGTTAAAAGAGGTAAAGGCCAATTGCCCAATTGGATAATCTCAACCATGGTAATGAAGATTGGGTCATTGAAAATTTACCTTAAGCCTAAATTTCTAAAATTCGCAACTGAGAATTTTTGGAAGCATCAATTTAATTAGAGATCTGAATTGACTGTTGGTGAACGATGGACGCCATGAGAGTGAGTTTGAGTGCAATGGCTTAATAGAGAAAGTGTTTGATTGCCACCACCTCAGCCTCGCTTGCAAGATGCAATTATGCAAGCATCAAATGTTTGGCTGTTTGTGATATCACTCCGAACTTGGATCAGGTGATAAAAAGAGGCCCCTCGATCAAGCTTTGCATAGGTAAATATGTAAATTTTTGGGTGTTCGTGCAAAGCCAAGCAGGCTGCATACAAGGTTACCCATCGACAACAAGGTACATATGGTGACTTCATCAATCTAAAAGATCTGCCGGCTCAATCTTTCAGAGGTACTCAAAGAGATAGAATTTGCTTACATGTATTATAGGAATAATTATAGGGATAAGTGTGCGAGGTTCTGTACTATGTTTTGTAAAAAAAATATTGTGAAGGCTATGATAAAAAAGTTATATCTTCAAAGGTAAAATATCGGTAATTCCAAATAAAATGGGAATATTGTGATTCCATGCACGTTGTCCTACATCCAAATGTCTCAAAGAAAAACACCATGATGCTGGCTAGATCTGTATACAGAAGAGACCCCACAGCCTAGCTGCAAGCTAGTAATGCCCCCATCCTGCACATGCTCCTGTTCAACACACACATCACCATCTACCCATCTGATACTCCTCTGTTGAGCGAGCCTCTGCCACATTTGGCACGAGCTTATCGGGACCGTGTGGAGACACTTCGTGCTTCGATCACGCACAGGCTGCGCTCTGCTTGAAACGACCAGGGAGGGGATGGCTCAGGTAGAGGTAGCCTTCACCAGATGCTTAATTGAAGCGGAAACCATCTTCAGAACGCAAACTTTTATACATCATGTTTCAGGTTACAAAATGAACACACCACTACGATCGAATTTTTTTTTCAACAAGGTGTTGTTTCCCTTGCAGATTCGGTGCCATGTTTATCAGGAAGGAACAGAGGGAGGAGCGCACTGATGCCTGACGAGCTCCTTCAAAGCTTCAGTTCCAGGTCGACGCCGTCGGACACGTCGGCCTTGATCTCGTTCAGGGGTCTCTCGCATCGAACCGGCCCGACCGGCATGAAGCTGTAGAACGGCCGCGACGACAACGACGCTGAAACGCTTCCCTGCCGTTCAAGTTCACCGGTTAGGTTTCGATCCATCAGAATGTCAGCACCAAGTCACAGGTTTCAGAGGAAGATGGCGACAGAACTTCACTTGCCTGAGACTGCATGACGCCGAAGTCGCTGTACTCCGGGAGGTGAATCGACGGGATGAAATGGGGATGCTTCGTGAGGGGAGCAGGCTGCGCGTTCAGGGTGAGGTAGGCTGGCTCTCCGGTGCAGCCGTTCTCCTTGCTGCTCTTGCAGGGAGCGAACTCTGACGCCCAGTCTGAATAATTCGGATTCGTGCTGCACAACAGAGATTAAACTAGAATCAGATTATGCGTCTTAAATGTTTTTTTTAGCACTGAGATCAATTTCAGCAAAAATGCATAGAAAGAAGTACATATCGCGTTCTAAAATAGCTCTTCTAGCGCGTAGAAACAGAAAATGGAGAGAAAAAATATTCCATTTTTCTGAATTAGCCCCCTCTTCTATTCCATTTCCCTCCCCCATTTCTCTGAATTAGCTTCGACTTACTCCTGAATGTTGTGAGAATAATGCAATAACTGAAAAGGCCAAGAATCTACGCAGATGAACTGCTTTATCTTGATTCCTGGCAATAATCTGCTTTGTGCAGAATCTAACTCGGATGAAATCACAAATCCACATTGAACATTTGAACTAGCTTTACAACATTTACCTGAAATAATTCGTTGCTCTGAACTCGTATCTGCTCAGGTCAGGACAGACATCAGGCAACCCGGCCTCTCTCGCCGTCCTGGCGGCGAAAGGCGCTTTGCCTGTCGTCCGGAAGGCGGCCGCGTTCATGCCCTCGAACATGAATGGCCATGACCTATCCACGCCGGCCGCGTCCTGCACTCTGGCCAAATCCACACTTAGCAGCAATCCCAATCACCGAAATACGTTTACAGCACAGTAATTCCAAAACCTCGATTCCATTAAAAAAATCTGAAACTTCGACGAGACGCGTACCCTGTCCTCGTCGGCCGGCGCCGGCGCCGCCGTGCTGCTCCTGCTGACGCTGCTGCCGTACATTTGGTTTGAAGGGGGCTCCGTTGGGTGGTGGCTCGACGACGCCGTCAGCGACAAGCCCGTGCTCACCTGCCCAGCGAAAGGTTTCCATGCCGCTGAGGTCTGAACCCTGAAGCTTGTCAGCGTGTATGCATGGGCGTCTGGAGAAGAGAAGAAGGCACGTACCGTTGGAAGTGGAGGCTGCGGGCACAGGCTTCTCTTGTACGGGTGCCTCATCGGGTCCGCCGGGTCCCAGAGCACCGGCGGGAAGCCGCAGTGCACGCCGCCGTCCGCGGCCGGCCTCGGCAGGGCGCTCAGCGAGAGCGGCGGCGGCGGAGGGTGCATCGACAGGAGGTGGCCGAGGCCGCCGCCGCCGCCGCCGAGGGCGTGCGGGTGCAGCGCGTGCGCGGCCCCCGACACGGCGGCTCCCTCCATCTTCTTCTGCTCCTCGATCCGGAGCTTCTCGAGCTGCGCCACGCCGAGGCCGCGCTGCGGGATCTTCTTGGGCTTGTTCTTCTTCGACGCCCGCGCCACACCGGTGGGCGCGCCGGCGCCGTTGCCGCTGCCGTTGCCGTACCTCGGCAGCTGATGATGGTGGTGGCCGCCGCTGCTCTGCTCATGCACCATCTCTTTGCATCTAACCAATCGACCAGAGACGAGAGTCCTGCCGGGGTTCTTGGATGATCTTCTTCTTATTCCGTCACAGAAGGAGAAACGGATTCAACAAGTAAATGCAGGCTGAGTTTCCAGCTTCATGAACTCAGGACAGCGAAGAGTGACGACACACAACAAATCAATGAAGAACAGCTGTAGAGAGAGAGAGACAGACCGCAAGATCAAATTTCTGCTCGGTGTGGACAGACAGATACCTCTACGAGGTCAAGAACGAGAAATGCGTCAAGGGAGAGATGAGAACGAACAAGAACAGGAACAGGAACAGGAACAGGAACAGATTATTCCAGCAACAGCTGAGAGACGGGGCGAGCAACAAACCCCCAGCAGTGAAGAACGATTCGATTCAACCACCGGTTCCGCAACCGGAGGATTCCCTGCAGGCGACACGAGAGCTGCCAGGATCCCGAGAGATAGAGGAGGAATCAATGCAACAGGGTCTCGCAGCACGGTTCTTGCAGGCTACCAAATCGAGGAATACATGTGGCTGCGGGGAGTGCCATGGGCAGGGGCGTATTTATAGGTGGGAGCCGAGAGGAGGAGTGTGCCCGCGAGTGGCGCGGTGCGAGCCGGCCGGGAGACTCGGGAGCGGGAGATCTAGAGCGAGAACAAGGGGGCAGGGCAGTGGATCGAATCTTGTTCCTCTCCGTTCGCCCCGGCCCGGCCGGCTAACCCGCCGCCCTAATCCTCGCTCCACTTTGCTCCCGGTTCTCTCGAATCACACCCGCTGTCTCCTCCGAGGTTGCAGGGGAGGAGTAGCCGCCTGCCCACGATAGCAGGAGCGAAGCCCTCCCGGCGAGGGGGGCAGCGAGCGGCTGCAGCCGCGTGAGCATGCGAGATGGCTGGACTCAACTTCTCGTTGGAAACTGCCAGTCTGCATGAGGGACAGGCACCACCAATCAGTAACCATCATGGATAGGTCTCTAGCCAAGTCAGCTTACTAATGTTCCTCTTGCGTTCCTTCCTTTCCTGCATATATAAAAAATCACTCTGAACTTATCAGTAATGTTTTTCTTGCATTCCTACACCGCCCGAAAAAAAAAACACTGAACTTGCATGCCACCGATGTTTTTAGCTTGCTGTTGAAACTGTGCTAACATAGCAACAAGTATATATGATAATTTCGTTGAATTTCTACACTTTGGTGAAATAATTTTACAGCGAGTAGTTTCTACACATTACAAGAGCCTCTTTTTAGGCAAGCACAAATGAGAACCTCGCCAAGGTGCGGTCGGCCATGACAAGCATAGCTGTCCTGACTCCTGAATCTAGAAAACAACAGGCGCCGCTGAGCGCAGAGAACTGCCTCGAAAGCGGATCGCCTGGAATCCAACGAACAAAAGCCAATTCGCATCAGCAAAGAACCCCCCTCCACATGTAATGTAAGCTCACCGACGGATCGGAAGAAAATTCTCTGCGTACGTTCACCGACGAACACAGCAAAGGAGCACCTAATCCGGTCCCCCGGCCTGCCAAGGTTTCTATTCAGAGGGCACAATAATAGACCCCCCCAGTGTTCAGTTTCCCCATCCGGGGAGTGAGGTTGGGGCCGACCAAAACAATCCCGGCGAGCCGGGACAAAGCGCGAGCTTTCACGGCAGGTTCTCCCCCCAACCCAACCCAACCCCTCCGGCGGGCGATCTCCTCCGATCAGGACGCGCCTTCCAGCACGATCTCGCCCTGATCTCCCCCTAGCTTTCCACCCGCCTCGTTTCGGGCGTCTCGCTCGGATCGGCAACGCGCGCGGCTCCTTTCTGCCCCCTCTTTCAGGCCCCCGCCCGTCTCTGCCTGCAACCGCTTGATGAAGCGATCGGTTCAGAGGGTCCTTGAATCCCATTCACTGCACGAGGTCCATGTGAGCGACCTAACCTACCTCGATTCATCAGGCAGAGGGGTGGCCGCCGGGCGGATCATGAGCAACTGGGCGACGGGATGCTTGTTCCAGCTGCCTGGCACGGGACATGTATGCATGTCTGCTGCCTCTCTGTGCATGCAACTTGCTTCATTTCTGTTGCGCGTCGTCTCCTCTGAATCTAGCGAGCTAGCGGTGATACGACACGAATTGGACAGTGACAGCGGCTCGATCAGGGCTGAAATCCTAGAATTGGAGGAGTACTAACGTGATCCAGGTTGCAAGTAGGGAGTTTGGCCATTCTTTTGAGTAGGATTGCTCGATCGAGCTTTGCGCGCCATCTTTTTCTTTTTATAGAAGGGGTGCAAATGAATGAATGACCAAACGAAATACCAGCGTCGTCACGTAGACCTGGGGATACTAGATCTGTGATTTGCAAAAGAACGAAAAATTAACAACTAACGAGCATCAAACTGTCCATATACAAGGGCCGTGCAATTCTCTTTCCTTTCTCCTTTCTAATTTAGCAGGCGGCTCTCCTGCCGGTTCGTTTTCTTTTTTAAAAAAAAATGTTCCCTTTCTCCCTCGACATGTGTTTGTCTAAAAGTTGTTAGCATGGTGCCCATTTGTGTCAGCCATCCAATTGCCATTGGACAGCTCAGTACGGCCTGTTGAACTTATCACAATCACATTGCTGCACGGTCTTCTACTGAGCCCATGCTAATATAAGTTCGGAGGACAGAGAAGCATGACGGGTCCATCTCGCAGCAAAGTAGCTAGCTAGGGTTTCTCACGAGGCGCGCCGCGCGCATCGGTTAAGATCTTGCCGGGATCTCAGCACAACGGATACCATTATTTCAGCATCGGGGTAGACACAGGCAGACGGCGCCACGTACATGTCGCTACCCGTACATGCATACCAATAATTACCATGAGCGCATATATCCTGTGCGTACGTACGGTCTGACCCAGCACGCACTCACATCCAAAGCCATGCAACGGAGGATGAGCTAGCTACTATGAGCCATGTTAAGGTAGCTTCAGTAAGATGCAAGCAAGAGTAGGGAGATAAGGATAACTGGATAAGCTGAGGCCGGATATTTTCCAGATTCTTAAAAAACAAGATGCAAGCAAAAGAGAGTGGTGAGTGGTTCGATGGATCCGGGCCGCGAGGTAGGAAAGGGTCGGAGATGGCAAGCTCGATCAATCTCCCGTGTCACCGTATCTTTCTCGTGTCCACCTCAGGGCCGCCCGTAAGAGGGAAAGATCACGGTGCTCCTTCCATGCTAGCTGCTAGATGAGTACTCCTAGCTAGCTAGATCGACCTAGCTACCACGCATGGCCCGCCCGTACGTCCTCGCTCGCTCCATCCCCAGTGCACGCCCAAACCAAACCGGCCCGTCGGACGGCCGGCGAGGATAGCTGATCGCGCGCACGGATGCATGCGCAGCGCCGGAGTACACGCCCGATCGGTCCCCCGCGCCGGCGCGGCGATCTCGATCGAGCTAGCTTTGTTCGCGGCGTGGGGCGTGTCCACGCATGTCCTTCTCCGGTGGGCGGTGGTGGGGCGATTTAGCCGGCGGATACACGGAGGAGGACCAAGTGTTGAGTTGTGATCCAAATTCATCTACAAGCCGGCGCCCAGGGCAGCAGGACCACCCGGAAAGCTGGGCCGCGCAGGTGGAGCTTCGAGCAAGATTCACCGAGATCGGCTGACTCCGCCGCGGATCCACAGCTAGGCGGCTCGCACATGCATCATTCATGCGTGCGCGCGCTCCCTAGCCCCGCTCCGGCCCCGCCCGAATCCTCCACACCCTCTCCCCCGTTCGGTCGAACCTCAACGACATGGCTGCATCCTCCCGTGATCGCGTCGCTGCCGCACGGATACGCTCACGATCCGGCACCAACAGCAGCAACAGGCCGGCCCATCAATCCGCCCGCACGAGCCATGACCACTGCAGGTTTTTTTTTTCAACTACTAGTCGCTTCGCTGACCGTAAAGGCGGCAGCGTTAAACCGATCGGTCTTCTTACAGTGGCATGCACTAGTAATATTTTCTCTTTTTTTCTCAATAATCTGTTTTACGCTTCGCTTCACCGCACCTGCAAGCCCAGCCCCGTGGACACGCATGTGCCACTGAGGCCTACTCTAGATGCCTTTGCACGGGCTCTGGCGCTCTGCACCCGTATTTTGTGGTCCTTTTTTGCCCTGCCCGGCAACCTTGTATTCTCGGGTCGGAACGGTGGGGGGCTCGCGCGCCTGCTGTCACTGTTATGGCCGAGCGCGGCAGGTGAAAGGGACCCTGGGGGTGATGGATGGTCCTGCTCCAGCTGTTGGATCATGCGTGTCAGCCATCCTACTGTTTTTTTTTCCTTTTTTCTTTTTGTGAGTGGAGCCATCCATCCTGTTGTTTTTTTGGTTGAAGCAAATTAACCCAGCTGCAGCAGAATTCAGAGAGCCCAGCAAGGAGGACGGACGGACCTTCTGGGAAGGAACTGCACATCTGAACCAGTTTTCAGGCCCAGCCCATTTCGGTCAGGCCGTGCCGCTCCGAGGCCGGCCCGCAGCGAATTCGGCCTGCAAGGAGGTGGGAAACGTTCGCACCAGGTGCCCCAGAATACACCACCCACGTCGCGTGGTCGGTGTCGGTGGTGTGGTTCGGTTCCCGATCCCGAGGCGGTGGCGGCCGCGCCGCGTGCACAGCCGCGACACGTGCACGATCGGGAACGGCAGCCCCGGCGGGGGGATGAAGACCAAGTAACTGTCGAATTCGAATCGCGTGTGGCGTGCGGTTGCTGCGTCCGTCCGTGTAGATTCGTCGAGTCTTGGTCTCGCTCATCGTCCTCGAAAAGCAAGCCGCGACCGGCGAGCGAGAGGTCCTCCTGCAGTCCTGCTCGTGCCGTTGCCGAGACGCCGGCCGGCCGGGTGCGATCTCTCTCTCTCTCTCTCTCTGGCTGCTCTATCTGTGCCGAGCAAGAACTCGGCCGGCCGGCTTCGTGGCGCGGCAACACATCGATCGGCTACCTACCTACCTAGCTATCGCCTACGGATCCTACCATATCCGTTCCATCTCTCCCCATCCTCATCCGATCCGATCAGAGCATGGCCATCGACCGTTCCTCGTCCCGTACGTCCAAAACGACAGACAGATTCTTGAGCGGCTGCGACCTGAACCTGGCAGCTGAAATGTTTGATTCCAACCAAGTTTCAATCCGTGAGACTTCTGAATCGTCCTGACGTTCCCCGCTCATTCTGTTCTGCCTCATGAACCGACCGTTTCAGAATTCAGAGCCTCGGTGTGCAAATACAGTAGTTACATCTTCAGCTACAAGTGATGGAATGGAAATGTATGCCTGGCATGTGCAGATTATCCACATCTCGTGGATATGCCGGGAGATGATCTGTTTGCACGCGATCGAGGAGGTCCCGTTTCTTCGGGGAAGAAGCAACGCGAGATCAGGGAGCCGGCCGGTCGCTTATCCACAGTGTAAAGGGACCGGCATGTGGAATCCCCCGCTGCGGCAAGCGATGCAAAGGCAGCGGGAAGAGAAAAAAAAGGCGCCACCTCTGAGGGAGCAGCCAGCGTCTCAATCCACGGCGCATCTCGCAGCCTGGACGTTTCTTGCTCTCGTGTGGTGTGGTCAGATACGCTACTCGACGCCCGAGCCGATCTCCTCTTCCACAAGGCCGGACTGCATTTCTCTGTCGTCGTCATCAGCACTGCAATTCAACATCTACCAATGCAAGTCGACGTTATATGCTGATCGATGCTGCCAGAGTATTTTTTTTATTTCAAAGTGAGAGCAGCAGTAGTGCTATCTGAACTCTGAAGTGTTGGGTCAAGGGTTCAGACTTGAGAGCAATTGGTAGGTCTTTCTTTCTTACATTCAGTGGACTAGGGCCCAGAACAGAGCACCAAGTCTCCTAAAAAACACAGAGCACCGAGGAATGTGCGTGTGTCTAGGCTTTTTGGCGACTTTGTTTAGTTGCTGGATCCTCTGGCCGGCGAAGCACATTTTTGTTGGAGAAAGCTCAGTCAAGGGCTCTGATGAGTCGCTGAGGATTCTTCACATAGAGACACAAAACTGCTCGGTTCTTATGATGGGCTGGGCTTTGTTGATGATCTGCTTTTTGTCGCACTTCACCGCATGATGGTCAAGGATATTATTGTTCATTATATAAAAGTGATCTACTAAGTCTTAAAATTCCAATCCTTAATTCTCCTAAAAATTATTCCTAAATATAACCTAGTACAGATGGGAGTGTTCTACTAAGTCTAAAAGTAGCAACCCTAAAGTCTGCTAAAACTAAGTACAATATAATGTTTACTCCTAAGTCTAATATTCTACATCTGCTAAGGCTAAAAAATATTACTAACTAAACTCTAATATTCTACATCTGCTAGTATTCTAGGTCTTCTAGTTATGAACTCAAATGTGCTACTGCAGTTAGAAAAATACCTGAAGCGAAGCGCAGATTCGGTAGGGCTTTGCCGCTTTCCACACCTCCTCCCCCTCCTTCTCTTCTCACCCCTCTCTTTCTCTTTTTTCGAATTATAAAATAAGATTTCAGCCATTTTTAGGCCTTTTATAGGGGGGAGGCAAACCACACATTGAACGAGCGGTGGGGGGGGCCGGAAACGCGGTTTCAAAGGGCGGCGGAGGAAACCGCCCTCCCTGGGCCTGCACGCCGACACACTGCTGCTGTTTCAAAGAGCGGTTTGGCTGCCCGGGCCCAGGTGCCGACACCGTGCCTCTGTTTCAACGAGCGGTTTGGTCTGTGGGGCTCGTGCGCTGATAGCTAACCGCTCTTTCGATGAGCGTTTTGAATCCTGGGGGCGGGAGGGCCTCCAACTGCTTACGTGGCATGTCTTACCATAGTTTCAAACAACTTTTTAGTGTAAATGTAGATTCAAACTGTGATTTATAAGCTAAACTACAAATTCAACAAGCGATTTCTTTAGACCGCTGATTCAAATAGCGTTTTGTGGCTAAAACTGAAAAAATTTAGATCAATGATTTATTTTCAAAAAATCATAAAATACAAAAAATATTTGTTGTCTCTCCCTCTCTATCTATCTAAGTGGAAACTAATATAGGCTGACTCGGTTGTTATTGGGCTGCTCGCCGTGCTTCGCGGCCCAAGCGCCCCCACAGGAACCTAGCCCTAGCCGACCAATCCCCGTCCCCTCCTTAGTCCTCAGTTCCTCACCCAGAGTCGCTCGCTCTTGCTCCTCCTCACGTGTCCTCCTGCACCGCCAGCCACAATGCTCTCGTCGCCGTCATCTTCTTCCTGAGCTCCACAGCTACCTCATCCTCGGCGTCACCATCTCCTTCTCCCGCTCACTCCGCAGCTCCCTCCTCCTCACTCCGACGTCTTCGAGAGGAGAGGATGGCGTTTCACTTAACAATGCTTTGGGCCACGACATCCCGGTAGGTTCTCCTCATCTCCTGCCGTTTGATTTCTGCATTCTGAATCTTGCTTGTTCTTATGGCGTCATCTCGTGCAGTTCGATCTTTTTATTATCTAGGGTGCCGTGTGTTACATGTTTGTGTGGGAGCAGCAAGAGGTTCGCTCCATGATGGCGCTGTACGTTTCACATGAGCCCGCCATGGTTTTTGTGGAGGTTCTGGGAGACTCCTATCGGTGCAAGATTGTTTCCGATACGGTGAGGAATACCACAGCAGCACTGACCTACTGGATGATTCGATTGCACGGCCATAGTTTCTCCCTAGATGGAGCTCTTATCACACATGGCTTTTGTGTCACCCTCACTGTAGTGGCGGAGCCAGGATCTCGGAGTTAGGTATTCCCGTTTTTCAAGCTTTTCAAACTAAACAAATCGCATTGGATAAACTATAATTTTCTTCTAAAATAATTTGTTTCCTTTGCATTCATAGACTTGGAAAAATTTTATGCGTAAGGAAAAAACACTCAACAAATTAAATATAATTATTAATCAAGGCTGCACAACTAAACAATATACTAAGCTGCACAACTAAACAATTATTTTTTTTCTCGAACGCACAGGAGAGCTGCCCATCAATATATTAAGAAGAGAAAAAGGGAGGGAAAGAGCCCCAGAAACAAAAATAGCACGAGTACCTAATTCTTTTTTCTAATATTTAGACTGCTTTACTCAAATAGACACAGGTGCCATCTATATTTTTCTATTGTTATATTCTCTGATGTTTTTTACATGACTTAGGGGAGAAATGAATACTTATATAGAAACAAATCTTTTAGATATTTATTGAAAGTAACTAAATGTCTTAAATATTTATTTTTAATATTAATATTTTTTAAATTCTTACTGGTGATAAACGATTTTTTCTTGAGTGTTTTAGTCACAGTGCATGTTAAATTATCCCTATTTTTTTAGAAAAAGATTTTAGATGTGTTGTATAAATAATAATTTATTTTATTTTCTATCCTTCAATCATCCATTGATATAGTCTCATATGTACATGCTCCTATATTATCTTAGGTATAGCTATACCATCATAATAGAAGATGCACCCCTAATGGTACACATCATTTCCTCTAGTCGAACCCTACCCGTTGTTTGCTATAGATTGCATGCATGTCAAACATTAATTTTCCTTGATGTTTTTATTCTGGATCGCATCGGCACTCTACTATGATTGCATCCTCTCCTAACTTTTTTAGATCTCAGCCATCACCATACCTTTGTAATAGCAACAGTATATTTGATATGGACTCTTTGGTTAACTATTGATTTCCTTATTTTTCTAATTTCAAATTTAACTATTTACTAGTCGCATTCGCCGTGGATTCTTCGGCCATGTTCTAATTTCTTTTTTTTTAACTAGTAAAGTGTGCGTGTCGTCGCACGTAATTTAAAAAACTTATTAGACAAGAAAATTACTATATAAAATCTCGGTAGCTAATAGTTTTATGTAAAGTAATTGTGGAAAGAAAAATATGTGTGGAACAAAAAATATTATCTTGAAATAAGTATGGATAAGCACTGCATTACACTATCTTGAGAAAGATCATGACTCTTTCCCTCCTAAATATGTCAGCATATCTAGCAAGTATCTAAAAAAATAACTAACACCCCGTTTGGATGTAGATATTCAAACTTAGAAATTTGAATTGGTATTGAACGTATTTAATAACTGCTATTTGGTTGGTTAGAAAATTGGTACTGGAAACTCATTCCAATACCAAGCAGTTCGAGCCACTGTCGACCATTCTCTAACGATTCCGCGCTATCCCGCTCTATCGTCCCCCTCCAATCTCTCGCTCTCTCCCCTTCCTCAACTATCACGCACAGCTCAAAATGCAGGTTTTAATGGATCAACCCAAGGAGTGTAATTATCCGTTGGGTTAACCTAATAAATTGCGTAATGAGTGTAATTATCCATTAGGTTAACGCAATTAGATCAAACGCAGTGGGTCGTTGGTCGTCTTCACTTCCCTTCTGAACTCATCCCCTCCCGATGATGGCCACCTCCTTGCGCCTCTCCTCCGCCTCCTCGCTCAGCACTGGTGCGACATCGAGCTGACAAGGGGCAGCTTGTGATGGTACTGCTATGGGGAACAACGGTGTGATCTTCAATCGGAGCGCAGCTACGGCTCGAAAATTTCAGGTTTCATCAAGCAACTTCTGTTGGGCTTCACTGCTTCGATTGGATCTGGTGGATCGATTTGGGTCTTAAGGAGCAGGATTTGCAGGCCGTGGCTTCGGATTGACCAGGGAGAAGGATTGGGAGGAGCTGGTGCTAGTGTGCTACTGCTTAGCTCGATTTGGAGCAGGGATGGCGTGGATAGAGATTAGAGAACAGGGACCGAAAGAGCATCACCTCTACTTGTATCTGCTGGGGGCATGAATGCTACGTGCTGCTGCGAGCCTGCCAAGCCAGAGAGGAGGAGGAAGCTAGTAAGAAGAAAAGATCGAGCAGCTGCAGTTGATTCGGCCGTCCGGTCCTCGCAGCGCCTCCTTCATCAACTCACGGCGAAATTGGCGGCCGTCGTCGGCGTCCCGTCTCCCGGCAAAGCACCTCCTCCCCCTCGGCGTGCGCGCGGAGTTCGCGGCCGCCGCCGCCGTCTCGTCCCCGGGGTGCCGCAAACCCTCCCCTCAAAGCACGCGCGGAGTCCGCGGCTGCCGCCGACATCTCGACCCCGCAGCGCAGCACCTCCTCCCCTCGACACGCGCGCGAAGTTCACGGCCGTCGCCGGCGTCCGGCGGTGTCTCGTCCTCGGGGCGCAGCACCCCCTCCCCACCACGCGCGTGCGGAGTCCACCGTCCACCACGACGTCTGGCAAAAACTAAAAAGTTGGGTATCGCGGGTACGATTGGCGGGTAAACCGGACGGATGGTGAAAAAAAAAGTTTTTGGCAGAAATATTTTCTATCTCGTAGTTTTTATGGGTCTACCTTTCCTCCCACCTCCCTCGATCCCAACAAACGGGTCCAGTGTGAGGGGTACGATGGGCCCAATACTACTCATTTTTTATTTTTTATAGTATAGATTCTGAGATTAGCTATTTATTAATCGTATTTGATATGGTCTCTTAGTTAGATCTTAATAAAATCTGACGATAAAAATTCTTCTTTTATTTATTACTGTGGGAATTTGTGAACCCTATCGACGAATGTGGTGGCTTCTTAAGATAATAGATCAAGAAGGAAAAATGAAAAGAAAAGCTATTCACTTTATCTCCTTGGAGCTTTCCCATTTGGCAATTCTCAAACGACAACAGAACAACTTTTCCAGCACACGAAGCAGCTTCGAGGAGATAAAGTTGGAGCTACATACTGCTTCAAGCTACCAACTCAGCTCGTGATCACTACATATACTTTGATGGGATGTAGGATGATAATCCTATGGTGGATCGTCATGTCATGGTGGCATAAAGCTCGGCTAAAGTTGGGCTTTCCAAGATCCTACACGGTCATCTCCATGCGTGTTCAGGACAACTTGCATAAGCTAGCATCAGCAGTGCGTCACGCACCCAGCTAAACAGCAGGTCAATTTAGAAATTAACATGAAGAAACAACTTTTTTTTCCTTCCCGAAGGTGCGATGAGAGTGTTGTCGTAAATTTAATAGAAGAAATTGTTTGGAAAAAAATAATAGAAGAAAATTAGTCGTTAGGCAGTTTATAGTAAAACTGGGTCCGAAAACCGAACTGTTGCACGGTTCATTTGTGAAACCGGCTAAAGAAATCAGAGGAGAGTTCTATGGAGCGATGAACACAGAAATCAGAGGATTCTTTGCTCGGGGGGGCTGAAACATTGGTCATGAATTCTCTGAAAGTATATAAGCTAAGGGGCAGAGAAAAAGGAAAAAGAAGTAGTAGTGATAAAGTTTCAGTTTGCAAGAAACATGCAGGCACCCACCCTACTGTTGGAGCTGCAGCAAACCTTTTCTTCGAGGAGCCTACTGCTGGAACAAACCTAGGCAGGGAAATGATACGAATCCGCGACCAGTATGGACGGGGCCATACCTCCCGGCCCTCAAGTTGCCGCGCCCTGTTCTCATGTCCCCAAAGCTACCCACTGCTGCGCTGCGTGCTCTCACCCTCCGATCCCCTACAGCAGCAGCAGCAGCACCAACAACAACAACACGCACGCGCCCCATGCGCCTCGGACGCAAGGCCCCAACAGAAAGGAAAGGAGCGACAGCGCGTAGGCGCGAGCGCGGACCCCCTGCCCCAAGGCTTCTCCGTCCGTTCGGCCAGCACATCGACGCAGGAAAAAGCAGAGCGGCATTGAGTTCTCCCTTGGCTCCCACGCAAGCTGCTGCTCACCACCAGGTCAGGTACTCGGGTCGTCGTTGATCACGAGCACACAACAAGTAGCAGCCGCGAGCTAGCGGCTCGGTTCCAGCTGCCTGACGTTTGATGGATCGCCTCACGCCCGCCAACCAATCCGTCCACGGCTTGCAAGCAACAGCCAAGCAGCACCGTGCCCAGCAGCATCGGCGCCGTCGGCCGATCGATGCCAGCCAGTATAACTTGGCGAATCGATGCAAGGAACCCGGGGCCGCGCGAGCACGCGGGTCGAGCTCGATCCGATGCGCCACACTCTGCGATCGCGGGCACAGCCCGTCCGTGCAAGCTTCGGACATGTTCGCCCCAGCAGTTAGGTCTTAGGTGAGCGCACGGCACGACCGGCCTCGGTCAACGTACGTCGTATACGTACCGGGCTGGCTACTGGCCGGGTTGCGTACAACTCCGGTGCACGCGTACGTATCCGTGCCAGCTGCCGCCTCCCACCGTATGTATGAGCGTGTGCCCGGCGCCCAGTTGACAGATGATGGGGAGCTCAGTGGCGGCACGGAGAATTATCGGTCGACCATAAATGTACGGTGAGCGGCGATACGCAAGGCACGCACAGCTGGCACGGAGATGCCAAAAGGCCCCAAAAGATTGCAGCGATACGAAACGAGTAAACGAGCCCCAAGAGGAGTGTGAAAAGCTGGCGTTGCGAAAGATGGAAATAGGAGGTGTGATCCCATGGGTTTATACATGGCACATGACAGTTGGCACCCAACACAGCACTCGCAAATAAAGGGGGTAGACAAAGGTGACTGACGGTAGACGATCGGTGTAAGCCGGCAGCAGTCTCCTTCTCGATCTGCAGATTTACGATCCTACTGCCGAGTACTACGCAAGAAACGAATCCCTGGTTCCGACGAGGGGGGTCGCAGAGAGAGAGAGAGAGAGAGTAAAGCAGTTGGCAGCCAGTGCGCCCGGCCGGTTCCGTTTTGCCTCACGCGGCGAAAGAGGAATCGGGGACGGACGGAGGTCACGTCCAAGGCTGAACTGAATCGGCCGGCCGGGCACGCGGTTTCGCACCCATCGATGCCAATGCGTGGGTGGAACGGAACGGACGGACGCCGGGGCTCCGCCGCACGGGGTGAGCTGGCATGGCCGGCCGAGGTAAAGTGGCGGCGGGGTGGGGCGGAAGCGGAACCGCGCAACAGAACCGATTGTCCCTGCCTAGCTTCCTGCCCGCGAGCGAAAAAACGGCCGGGACGGGACAAAAGATGGGGTGAGGGGAGCCGAGCGCGGCCGCCGCCGGCACGACGTCGTGGCACGCGCACGCGCCGTGGCGTGGTGTTCTGGTGTGCCACAGCTTGCTTGCTTGCATTGTTTGTGTTCGTTCGTTCATTCATTCCTTCAATCACAAAGTCCAAACAGCTCAGCTCAGCTCGGAACAGTAGCAGCAAGAGTTGACGTCATAATCATCGATGTGCATTTGTACAAGCACGAATTAACCAAACAAATAATAAATCCCCGCGGTTAATTAAGCCTGTGTGTGTCTCTCTCTCTCTCTCTATATGATCCTAGTAGGTTACCACACTAGCTAGTATCAGTGTATTGATGTCACTATAGCTAGCTGCTGCTGCTGCTGTCCTCCAATCGTCCATGGTCCATCTGGGTTCGATCGACTTGAAGCATCCCCAGGCGGTGGTCCATCTCGCCGGCCACTCCACGCCACGACCGCATTACACGGGTGGCAACGCCTCCGCCGGCGCCGGGGCGGCGGCGTGCTTCGTGGCGGCGGCTGCGGCGGCCGGGCCGACGACGGCGGCGCGGCACATGGGGCAGGTGGAGTGCGCGCGCAGCCAGGCGTCGACGCACTCGGCGTGGAACGCGTGCGCGCACTTGGGCAGCCGCCGCACCTTCTCCCCGGCCTGCACCTGCCCCAGGCACACGGGGCAGTCCAGCACCGCCGCGGGCCCGCGTCCGTCCTCGTCGCGCGCGAAGGTGAACGTCGGCAGCGCGGCGATCGCGTCGGCGCTCATGCCGCGGTCGCCGCCGTCCGCCGCCTCCACGTCCGCCGCCGCGCCCGTGCCGCGCTGTTGGCGGCTCCGGCGGCGGCGGCTGCTGCAGATGTACCAGATGGCGAGGTAGAGCAGGAAGGTGAGGATGCCGATGGCGAAGGAGAGCCCCATGAAGAGCAGCCGCGCCCGGGTGCTGTACCGCGAGCTGTCCGAGAACAGCCACGAGTTGGGCGAGCTCATGCTCATAACAGCGTGGACCTGCCCCCCGCCAACTTGCTCGGGGTCTTCCCTGGCTCCTCGGCGCAGGGAGCGGCGGCCGCGGGACGACTCGCTGTGCGCCGCCAGCCGACGACCCGGGCGCGGTGAGCTGGAAGTCGGAGCGGGGTGGCGGCGTTTGCTTTGCTTGTTGGCGGGCGCGGTGACCTCTGCTGCCTGGGCTGGGTGTGTTTAGCGAGTGAGTCAGGTCGCGTGCGCTTGCTTGCTGGGGCGAAGGGGCGCCGCGGCAATTTATAAAGGGGTCCGCCGGCGGGAGGAGGCTTCAGCGACACGACCCGCGTCGAGGCATGGCGCGGGGTCCGTGCGGGTCTCTGGAGACCTGGCGTGGCGGGGGGCGACGTCACGCTTGAGAGCTCGCGAGATATTTTGGTGCCCCGCCCGCGTCCGCGCCCGCCCCAGGCCGCGCCGCGGGCGATCGGCGTCGGGGGCGCTGGCTCGGGGACGGAGGCCTCGGTTTGATCGTTTGTTTCGGGCCGCGCGACGGGACCGGGGCCGAAAAGGGCGATGAGCCGCGCGCGGCAGAGAGGAAAGCGGCGCGACAGAAAGGAGCTCGCCGGGCCAGCCAGGGCCTACTACGGTGGTGATCGATAGATCTATCGATCGCTGCTGATCGTGTGTCGAGTTTCCTGCCGGCGCCTTTAGCCCTTTACGGGCTGCCTGCCTGCTTCTGTGAAAATTTTTGCCTGTTTTCTCCAAAGCAGCTAGGATGGTTCACACATGCCGGTCGTTTTCCTAGCCCTTTTTTAGGGAGACGACGACCGACCAGTCGTTTCCCTCTGCTTGCACCGCACCTAACGCTCAAACTACGTCATGCGCTGGGTCATTTTTGTGTTGGTGTTCAACACCACCCAAGAGTTTACGGGTGCCGTCGTGCTGCCTATTTGTTCACAGTTCCTGCTCCCTTCGGTGGCCCGGCACCTGTGCGCGTTCACTAGCCTTCACTCAAATCACTTGGGTCGTGCGTCGTCATCACTCATCATGCACAAACATTTTGCGGTTAGCAGGGGCGCGGCTCTGGCTGGATTGGAGCTTGTGTTGTGTCAGAATTGGTCACCGCGCGCGTTCCCTCCTTCATGCGTTAGTGAGATTTGATCACGATAGTCGATAAGATGGTGATGGTTTGATTACGGTGGCCGGTAGTTTTAATCTAGGGCTATACACTCGGTGGTCATAACCCAATGATTAGGTGCATTATGCGCGCGCGTGTGTGGTGTGTGTTATGGTGGTGGGAAAGTTCATCCACCACTAATTCAGGCATACATGCCCCCTTTTTTTTACCAGCACACAGAATTAGCGAAGTGTCAAGTCTTGTCGGTTGAAACCGGGCGGATGCTGCCAATTCAGGGGTGTTTGGATCCAAGGACTAAAAGTTTAGTCCCGTCACATCAAAAAGAATCCTCCTATTTAGAAGTATTAAATAAAGTCTGATTACAAAACTAACTGCAAAACTCTGGGGTAAACTGCGAAACAAATCTAATAAAGTATATTAATTCATATTTAACGGATGGTTATTGTAGCATCATTGTTGTAAATTATGAATTAATTAGGCTCACTAGATTTGTCTCGCGAATTAGCACCCATCTGCGCAAAAAAATTTGTAAATAGATTTTATTTAATACTTCTAAATAATATGATTCTCTTTGATGTGACAGAGATTAAAGTTTAATCCTTAGGAAACAAACATACCCTCACCTGCCCTCCCTCCCTGACAAAAAGAGTATCGAGAACTTCGGCACAGCTAGAACCTTTGCAAAACTGCATGGAAGGCCAAGGCCTCCATGGAACCACGACCTGTGCTAGATGGCTATAGCACGCTACAAGGAACCGCGAATGAGATAGAAATGAGAAAAAACCAACCAAAGTTTACACGTAGAGATGCAAGTGGATATCCAATGATATTTTGATCAACTAAATAATTACAATAGCATGCTATCCTAATTTATTTTCTCTCCTAAATTAATTACACATAATACTATTCTAGTTTATTTTATCAAATTTTTGATCAATTCAATAATATAAAATAAATACAACTTGCATCTCACGTCCTGTGTACCTTATTCCTAACTGTCCTTGATGTGTGCTGTACGTTGAAGAAACAAAAAGATTATGGCACTGCGCTTTGCCAATCATGTCTGCAAAAGGGACAGTGACTGTTCCCCGGAGGCGCAGCACCTGATCACCCGCGAAAGGCGCCACACGGCGGACACGCGACACGTAGCTCTCCGTGCCTCTCTGAAGTGCCACCCTGAACCTGAATGCCAAAACCGGAACAGCGCACAACTGCTTGGCGCCGCTCGCAGGTTCGATGATCGGTTGGCAGGTTGCGGTGAAGTGCGGACGAGCAGGCGACAGCTTGGGTTCAGATGTTGACGTGATCTGTTCACGCGCATGATCGATCACTGCTCCTAAATTCCCTGTCGGCCAACACAAGCCGCAAACCAAACCGAGGCTGGTACAACTACACGGGAAAAAGCTCTCTCCTAGGCTGCCTCGTGGTAATGACCATGATCCTAATGCTCTGTTTATAATCTAACTTAGTTCTTAATAATTTTTAGCTTAAAATTGAATAAAATTAGATCCCGACCCTTAAATTATCAGCAAGGCCCTTTACCACCACCCCTATTCTTGTACAAGGTGCAATGGTTTTTAATGACGTCGAAAAGGTGAGCTGAGAACTTGAGATCTCAAACTGCCCCCACATGTTTTCTCCTCTCTCTTTTCCCTTGACGTCCAAAAAGGTCTTTTCCCCCGAGAGAGAAACAATGGGTTTTGCGCATGGATCCCGGCCGGCCCCCAGTTTCTGGATCGGCCGTTACGGCGTGGTCAC
The DNA here is from genome assembly GCA_032594955.1 of Panicum miliaceum. Taxonomy (NCBI): domain Eukaryota; kingdom Viridiplantae; phylum Streptophyta; class Magnoliopsida; order Poales; family Poaceae; genus Panicum; species Panicum miliaceum. The sequence goes on along the minus strand of CM064060.1, from coordinate 1,691,360 downwards.
CACCGGGTTCCGTTTGGTAGTGCGGCGCGCGGCCAGTTTCCCTTTCCTCTTGTTGGATCACGTAGCCTGTTCGGTGTTCAGTCTCCTCCTCTCAGTCGGGCTCGATGCAGCACCTCACTGAATGACCCACGGAAATATGTAGACAGACAAATGGGCTTCCACATTTGGGCCCATTATACATTTAGGCCCATGCTCGTACTGGTCCGGTCTCGTAACCTAAAGCCGCGGCAGCGCGTCACACGGGCCGGCCATGCTGCTCCTGTCCCGGGAGGCGGCCCACGAGGTATGAGGACGCACGACGCCGGCACGACGCCGCTCCCGGCGTCGCGCGGCCGCTGGGTGCCATGGCCCGCGCGATTAGCAACGGCGACCAGGTCATCATCCTCGCGCCGTCACGAGGACCGCTGGGGCCGGCTCCGCAGGATGCCAGGATCGCCGTCAGCACGGCCGGTTCGTCCTCTCCTTCCGTGCCGTGCGTGAGGGTCGCCGGCTCGCCGCGCATTCTGCGGGCCTGTGGCCGTCCGCGTACCCGTTCCCGCCGTCTAGTCGATGCCGGCGGCGGCCATGGCCCGTTGGCGTGGGATTGCTAGCTTGTCGGTTCTGCCAACGCACAAGTTTATGGCAAGAATGAATACAACCGTATACTTTTGTCAATTCGAAAGCATTGGCAGGCACTGAACGTACAACTGTTCAACCGATGGTTCAGGAAAAAAACGAGTATCGTTTGCACATCAGAAATAAAAACGACAGATTTACAGATAACAAATCTGTCAAATTTTTGCTAACGGAGATAACAAGTATTAACGGGTGTAGAAACAACCCAAAATCAGCTAAGAATAAATTTTGATGTCAACACAGCCTACACATACTTCACAAATAAAAAGTAAATCGTTGCTCCAGTTCTCAACAGGAACTAAACACTCTCTCCTGCTGTCCTGCATGGACTACATATTCCAGGGGTGAAGCTAGACGATTGAGCTACCGGGGTCGGCTCTGCTAACACGTCGGGGTTAAATACAGGATGAACAATGTTTTACACTGTATTTTGTAAATTTTGTCGGGGTACGGCGGCCCCGACGGATCAAGGCAACTCCGCTCCTGACAAATTCAGCACAGAGAAATAGCCGAACCAAAGCTGACAGGCAGCAAAAAGAGCACATGATTAGGGAAAATGGAAGCCTAATAGACAACAAATGAAACCACATGATTTCTTGATAAATAAATTTGATTGCTAACACAAAGGCAAAAATAGACAAAAAAAATATAATTTTTAGCCTCTTCCACTTGAGCAAGACGAACCCAAAAAAACTAATAAAATAGGGATTTAATGGGAATGTTGACACACCACATACCATGAACAAAGATATATTCAAACACGAGAGGATATCAATTTGACAAGAAAACTGCAGTAACTTTGACCATCTACATGTCAAAATATTTGTTTTAAAAAAATCACAAGATAAGAATACATATACAAATCTAAAGGTAATAATCACTATTATGCCTACTTATGAGTACTATTACTAAGAATACTGAACAAGAGTTATTTCTTGATCAGAACTGCTTTTTGCTCCGCTTCTCCCACTTCACCTAGCATCCATACAAGTCCACACTGCATAACAAAATTGTGGAATTAACAACAAAATAAAAACATGAATACGTAGAAGGTGCCAGCAAATATCTGATAAACTCAAATCAAAGTGGCTTACACTTATGTTTAACTATTCTTACAAATCAAATTTGATATAACTAAAACATAAATGAATTATAAGTTAAACAAATATCCTAGCAATCTGATCATAAATTTGATATAACTTGCTTCATGTCCCGGATCAGCTCAGAGGCTCAAATATGAAACAACAGATACACAAATGTAGAAATTTGACCAAACAGAATTCACATTTATAAGTCAGCACCTTTAATGCACAACAAGCTACTAGCTACCACAATTCTGCTGAGCCTACATACAGGGCCAAAAGAAAACACATAATATCTAGAACCCTGCACATGTAGGCGGTTACTCGTGCTACTACAAGATTTGTCTGACACGAATAGACAAAGAAAATAGCAATTGATAAATAAGCTAGGGACATGAAACAACTATCAGATATCTGAGTTACAGGCCCACCTGTCAGCTATCGAAGCGGGTAGGCGGATTTGCGGACGCGGATATCAATTCATACCCGCGAGCAGATACCCGTTGGGTTTAAAATCGTACCTGTGCCCGTACCCGCGGACATAAACTGAGACCCGTATCCGTGCCCGTCGGATTTAATATCCGCGGGCATGCGGATTTTTCCTACCCGTCATCATCTTGGCTCCGCGTAAGCTAGGCATGATGTTCAATAATCGGGGTTTGTTGGGAACGGTTGACGCGAGTACCCCTCATCCAATGTAATCGGTTGGGTCAGCCGCATGGTCCTTACGTCGTGTGGGTAAAGTAGTACACACTTGCAAGGTTTTAATCAATTCGAATTGCTGCGCTCTCGGTTATGAGCAAACTCTTTGTCCCATGAACTCTTTGTAGAATTTCAGGTATGTTGAAAATGGTTTCAAGTCACTATGTTACTTTACTTGCTCTACTTGTTTAATCAACTAAAATCATAAGGTGAGTTGGGCAAGATAATTAATTTTGACTAGAAAGCTAGTGTTGGTTTAGAATGCTCACGCTAATGCAATAATAATTTAACCCTAAAGCCTTTACTTGTGAGCCTCATGCATACTCCTTGGTTATTGAATTGCGCAGGTGTTGCGAGTACCTTTTGTACTCATGTTGCTTTCGTTGCACTAAGTTGCATGTGAGCCGAAGGTTGTCTTTGGTCACTTCTATCCCGCCGATTCTGGTACGGGAGAGGAGTAGCAAGATGCCATTACCTTGTTGCGTGTTCTATCTAAGTTATCCACTTCCTTTTGTGAGAGCATGACAAGACAGTAAACTTTTAATTTCATATCTCTTAATCATTATTCGTGAGCGCAAGGCTTGTATTGTTGTTGAACCTTTTAATTTCATATTTGAACTCTCCTATGTTGAATTTGTAATCCCTAAATGTTGAATTATTGTAATGTTAAAATTGCTCTTTATGGTTCACGGCAATGTATCTATTTGTAAACGGTATATTTATGCTTGATTTTGGATATGTTGTTGAACACATACCGGGACTACCGGATTTGAAATTATTTTAGACGAATTATGTATCGGTTGTTCGTGTCTCTAGATGTGGATTAATACATTGCACGCACTTGGACGAACGTATGTTAGCTCTTATCTTAAAAATAATAAACGGCGGTTTACCTAAAATAGCGTCCATCTCACAGCGAGCGCCGGCGATGCCGGAGGAAGCGCGGGAAGAGGAAGGCGGCGACGAGGATGAAGCAGAAGACGAAGGACGTGGCGACTGCGGCGAGCAGCGTTGTGGCTTCGCAGCACGGTGTGTCGGCTACTCGGCTCCCGGCGAGGCCGTGCTGTTCGAGGACATGACGGAGGAACATTTGTTTAAATGTCGGGGAGGATGTGAAATGTTCCTGGTTGACCATTTGCCTACGGCCAAATGCGGTAAAGTCTGAAGGTATATATGCTTAAATCTCAATTGCTTTATAGTTTCTGATCGACGGCAGATTGATCATCCAAATCGTTAACCAATCTAGCCAGAGGCAGTACAATTTTACAGAAAACCCCAAAGTGCTGCGATAGTGCAGGCACGAACAACTATATGTAGATATATTTCGAAGTTGCAGTTGAATTTTCCTGGGAATTGAACTGTATGTGCTGAGGAGGCATTATTCTGTTAATCTAGTTCATCTCAACACAAAGTTTTTTTTTAGCGGAAGACATGAATCACATAAGAAATAACATATATTGGTAATGGAAATCATCAATGAAATGTTATGGTGCAGTTGTACACAGAAGCACGTCTTCAATATTTCCAGTGATATATTAATAAAGGAATAAAACAGCGAAGCCAAATAGAACTTTGGTCAACGGTCCTAGTTCGTAGATGCATACTAAGTACTAACTATGACTCAAATTATTAGCTAATTTAATTTTACTAGATACATAAATTTGTTATGTATCTAGACATAACATATATCTAGATGTATAAAATAAACTATATAGCTAGAGAAAATTAAAATAACTAATAATTTAGAACGGATGGAGTATATTTTAAAACCTAAAAGGAGTATTAAACTTGAGCTGAGTAAAACGGAGGGAGTACTAAATTTATCGATCACTAGGATTTATTTACGTTTACAATACGAACCGTGCAGAGGGTTACCGATCATCTAGTGATTTATCGTTAAGGATGCCACTGCACAACACAAATACAAAGTATACGCAATTCTAATTACATTTACAATTACTGATTCGTAAGCAGCAGTCATAAATGACAATATCGCTTTTGGCTACCTACTACCCTATACTACCGCACCGGCCGGTTGACCGCGGAGCCCAGCACGGGTCTCCGCGCCGCCGCCTTCCACGGTCACGACCAACGTGCCCCCCGCACCGAACAACGCCGGAGCCGGCGGCCGCGCGTCCCCTGTTCCCTGCTTGGGCCGCACCTCCGCTCGGCACATCGGGCACGTGGTCCTGGACCGCAGCCACGCGTCGACGCACTCGACGTGGAAGACGTGCCCGCAGCTCGGCAGCGCGCGCACCTTCTCGCCGTCCGCGAGCTCCGACAGGCACACGGCGCACTCCGTCGGCCCGTCGGCGCTGGTGGAGGCCGAGGCGGCGGACCCGCCGCCGTCGGCCTGCTGCGGCTTGCGGCGGTACGCGGTGACCGGCAGCGCGGCGAGCGCGGACGCGTCGAGCCCGCGGCGGCCGCTCCTGCCCAAGGAGCCGAAGGAGCGGCGGACGCCCGCGGCCAGGCCGCCCCGGTCGCGCGCAACGAACTGGTAGAGGAGGAGCCGGAGGAGGACGAAGACGACGGTGAGGATGGCGAGGATGACGACCGCCGTGAGCAGGACGCGGCCGCTGAAGCTGTACTCCTGTTTCTGCTTCTGCGGCCGCCGCGCGAACGGGTTCGCGCCGCCGCCGTCGTACAGTGGCGGCGCCCCGCTCCCCACGGCGGGGCTCGACATGGATGCACACGACAAGCTAGCTAGTGCTTGTTAGATTGCAGTCGAGAACCTGGCAGGACGCAGGATAAGTAAGTCTGCTTAGAGTGCAGGACACGTTACTGTTTGCAGTGATCAGGTCAACGCCGGCTCGTGCTAGGAAAATGTCCGGGCCGACGGGAGAATTAATCACAAGTTCACAACGGCCGTCAGTTGCTTCGCGCGCGAGAATGGTCGCCGGCCGGGCGGCTGGGATGAGCTTGATTGATCGGCTGGTCGAGCAGATGGTATGGATTTTTTTTGTTAGTGATAAATTAGCTTCAGTTTGACGAGAGGTTGCTGTCACGTAGGAGTTCATGATATACGCGTAGAGTTTTTAATAGGTTTTAAATAGCCAGCTGCTAGAAAAGCTAGTCGCTACGGTATTTAGTCCGCTATAGCCGGCTATAGTCAGCTAAATATCCGCTAAATGCTATAATGGCAATACTGCCGCTAAACGTCTTAGCCTTCTATTTAAAACTATGACTTTTTATAATTTGCAGTTTGTGCTTGGTGCAGGAATGGCCCAGGAAGCTTCCTGGGATCAGGAGTCATCAGCCGGGTTTGTATGCTTGTGCTGACCTACAAGCGATAAGCTGGAGCAAGCTTGGACGAAAAGGAACGCAGAAGTGTCGCAGAAAAGAAAGAGTTCAGACAGCCATGTCGCTGGAAATCGAACACGCGTGGCCTCCGAATGGCCGACGAGAAGGGACGATCTGAACACGAGGCGCCGGAGAAAGATCCAGCGCTTTGCTTCGTGGGCGTGTCGTCTATGCTGATGCTGTGTGCCTATGTGTGCAGACCAAAAGAAAAAAATAAGAGTAAATTGTACCTACCATGCAACAACTCGTATGAATGAATCACTTTGGTCTAATAAGTAGAAAAATATGCAAACTGATACACAAACTTATCAAATACACAAACTTATCAAATGTGCGAATATACGGTCACATATACTCCATGTAGATGTATTTTACCAAATTAGTATGTGATGTGGATGGTTTTATGCATGTAACCTCCTATGTTTGTCCGCCCCTTCTTAGGTATGTCTTCACCTACGTGCAACTCTTATTTCTTTAATATCAGTGAAAGGATTAGAAAAATTTAATGAAATAAGTATATATTTTTTAATCAAAGTTCGACAGATCACGCTGGAGCCATTGCTTCTACTATACACTTCATTAGTTTTTGTTTCGAAAGTAAAAGGATTAAAAGAAACACTTGCGCTTTGTGCAGTTCTTTTTCGATGATTTAATATGCACCTCACGAATTCAAAAACAATATCATCAACACTAGAACTGAAAAAAATAATTAATAGTATTAATATACCTGGGTTTATCTAATTGCAATAATCAACCATGTAAACTCAGAGAAATTGAAAAAAATTAGACTTTACTGTTATTATGCACATATAATTTACACTTATCACCCATCATGAAAGTTTTTAATTTTTTTCACTTATGTCAAGAGATACAAGAAATGCAGGGTTAATATTTTGATGGGAAGGGAATAAAAATAGGAGGTTACATGTATAAAACCATCCACGTCACATACCAATATGGTAAAATAATCGTATCTAAATACATTTGACAAGTTCTTGTATCAGTTTACATGTTTTGCTACTTCTTCGATCAAAGTGATATGATTATACAAATTACTGTATGCTAGATGTAATTTACTTAAAAAATAATCCTGATCGAAGTGTCGCTGTTCTCGCCGAACTCTTCGGCTTCACCGGCACTCGGATTCTCTCAAGTCTGAAGAGAGAGGAGACACTGCCGTGCGCGCGCGTGCAACTTGTCTCCAACTACCACCACCAAACGAGTCGAGGCCGGCAGCAAGGAATCCGCGTCGTGGTGGGCCGGCCAGGCCGCAAGCGCGTAGCGCGCAAGCAGCACTGGCCCGCGGATCGGCGGCGGGCCGGCGCGCTGATCACGGACCTCGCGGGCTGGTGGGACGGGCCGGAGATACGATCCTGGCGCTTTCCTTTCTTCCACATCACCTGATGTCACCCGCGCTTTAATTTGTTGCAAAATATGTTGAAAGTATCCGAGCACTATAAAACTACTAGTGGAGTGGTGTATCAAGAGCAAGAGAATTTCGGCTCCACTTCAAGAATCTGCACAAAGAAACGAGACGGAAAGCCTGTAGCAGACAACAACCGGAACCGGAAGCAAGCATCTATCACATTCACCTCGCCGGAACACACATTGCGCCGCCGCCCGCCGGTGTAAAATCACCCGTCAGACCGATCGGTCGTCCGGCCGCCCGGTAAAAAGCTCGCAAGAAGGTTACAAAAGGGTAGCGAGGCCTCCGCTTGTTTTGGCACGGATGCCTCGATCGGCGACGCGTCTGGTGACGACGGCTGCCGCCAAATTATGATGGATGGCGCCCGTCGTCGTCAGGCACAGTTCGGCATGCATCGGGGTGGCCCCGCCGCCGGCCGGCCGGGCTGACAGCACACAGCAGGATGCATATTAGTTGTGGCTGGGGGACCTCCGATCCATCCATCCATCCATCCATGGCTAGCTGCTGCTGCTGCTCGTCACAGGCACAAGCAGCAATGGAGAGGCTCGCTCCCTTAACTCCCGCCGCGACAAACAAAATGGTTCGGCACCAGCAACAAACCCAGCCACGGCGGCGTCGACCGTGCTCGTCTCTGGCAGGAAGCTTGCTGCTAACTACCTTGTCTGAATTGATGACCCGTGTTTTTTTAACCATGATCCAGAGAAATCTCAGTGTGCTGTACATGGGGCCGATCGATAATAATCTGGGTGGAAATGCAGACTGTAAAATGGTCGCATGAGCGAGATTTACCATCGGTTATTTGGAAGAGAAGTTACCGTTGACTGTGCGAGTAGCCGGAAATGGCTGTGCCTGCGGTGGCGCTATGCGTGCATGTGCGTTGGCAGTTCTCGCTTTCAGGCTACTGCTAGGCTGCGCATACGGACTGCAAGTAAGACAGGACTGTCCCGCTGGCCGATCAGGACAGCCCCTGGCCCAAGCCCCACTGTTCCCGGCCCCCTCGCCATCGCCACTCGCCACTTCGTTCGCCTCCGTCTGTCGGTCTCCTCCGATCCTGTCCGTCGCCGTCGCCCGCACGAAAGATCACGGTGGCCGTCCCATCACGCAGGCACGGCACACCCATCGACTGGCCGTTCCATTTCTTGCGTGCCAGGGTTCATTCAGTACTACTCCCCATCCCGGACGGCCGGTTCCCGCGCGCTGCCGCTGGTCGGAGGGTGCGCGACCGGTCGGAGGGTGCATGCATCTCGCGCGCAGCCGTCGTCGTCGTCCCATCCGGCGGCATCACCGTCTACAAGCAAGTCGGCCGGCCGGTCTCCGTCGAACGAACGAGCCCGCGCGCGCTCCACTTGCCCCGCACCGCGCCATGGGATCTCATTATCGCGTCCAGCGCGGCGTCGTACCGAGCCAGGCGCGCCGCCCCCCAACCCGTCAGAGCTTTTGGATCAATCACCAGCCCGGCCCCGCCGCGCCGGGATGGGCCACGGCGGGGGGGCGCCGCCGTACGCGGCCGCATTTACGGCTCTCATGTGCTTCTCATGGCCCGTCCCTGCGGCCGGTTCAGGGGGCCGCCGCGCCGCGCCGGCCGATCGGGATCGATTGGCCGGCCGCCTGCGGACGGGAACGTGGCCGCGACCTGAGCCACCGCCTCCGTCCCGGGCATGCATGGGCGGCCCCCCGCCGGCCATATCATTCTGTCGGGGCCGCCATGATACACCGGCGGCGGCGAACTCCACTGCGCCATGCATGCAGGCTACGACGCATCGCTGTCCTGCGTCCACGGATCGTATCGAATTGAAACCGCTAGCTGTGGAGTGCTGGCGGTGGCGGGGCCGCCGAGAGGGGGTCCGTCGTCGCCACCTGTGACCTGCCCGCCGAGCATGTGGTGCTCCCAGCATCTGAGGAGCCGTTCTTTTCCGGCTACAGTCGCCGGCGGGCCGGGCGAGGACTCGTCAGTTGTTTTGGTGGCACGCGGGGGTGGCCGTCAGGCCGTGCGACCGCATGTGATTCGCTCCGGTGGCTGCTTCTGATCTTGAGGCGGATGCCTGCGTGACAGGGCAGAGCTCCGAAAGCAAGACGCTTGATCGCGGCAGATGCTACAGTACGCCACAGCCCACATGTGGTGTAGCTTTCTTTCCTTGTGTTGCATCAAATCTTTTTCTCTCAAGAAAAGGCACCAGGGATCTGGTTCTCCCCAAGCTAGATATAGTACATCATACTTGTAAAGTAGTATATTAGGCCAGTCCCAATAAGAATTACATGAAGAGTTTCATTACATTAAATTTTATGCCATATTATCGATTTTGCTAACATGATGAGGAGGGAGAAGAGGAAGTTTCATTTGATGAGAGAGGAGTTTCATCCCCATAAAACTCAGCTGGTACAGTTAACTAGTTTTCAGTTTCAGTCTTTGTAACTGTTCTATAAAACTATGCACTAGAACTAGCCTAAGCCACCTCTCTTTATATATATGATGACTGGATTTAGTATATATTCGGTAATTCATATGTAGCGTATCCTTTTGAAGGCAACACTTGACGAAATTGATAAGTTTAGTTTGTCCCTTTTTACTTGACTTGACTTGAGCATTGTATGTTCGACTTATTAAATGGTTTCTTTATGGTTGTACTACACTATTTCTAGATACATAGCAATATATATATATATATATATATACACATCTAAAAAAGCCAAAACGAATTATAATTTGGGACAAAAGGAGTGCCTCACAAATGAGAGCGTTCTTACTACTGGAAACAAGAATCTCCCTATTATCCCGCTATTACTTGTCAGTTGGCACATGCATGTATAGCCATTTTCAAACCTTATATATAGGTATTTTTCTGCCGCTGGTTGGAAATGTATGATATATAATATCAATTATTACTGCTAAATGATACATTTTATGCATGATCTAAGAAAATTTAAAATGTAGAGCGTATATTGTACTTTTTCTGATAACACATGAATAGTGTGCTAATTACATGAATACAGGTGTATGTGTCTTTTATATATTGCATATTTTAAAGGCGCAATACCTGATATTAGTAACCCATAGATCACGTGGGATATTAGAGTGGTCACGTACATATGTATTTTTTTTCAAGCAAAGCAATTATCAAATGGCTACATAAAACCAGCATGTCTTGTGACTCGTACGTGGTAGTCATCCTAGTTAAATTGTGAATCTATTAGATAAACTCCTTAAGAAATTGGAGTGCCTAGTATATGGCAATTTCTCTTTTGCTAGGACCAGCACTAAAAAACCCTACTTTCTAGCAATGACGGTGTTTATTCAAAGATCAAATTTCATTAACCAGAGACAAAAAGGAGAAAATTAGAATTCCATTGCCAATGAGGTACTCACAGAGCTAAAATCTAAACAAAAATGAGAGGCAAGGGATTTGATTCACAAGCTAACACAAAATGCAATTATGAAATTGCACTATACTTCCTCCGTTCCAAATTGTAGGTCGTTTTGGAAATTTAGATACATAAATTTTGCTATGCACCTAGATAAATATTTTGTCTAGATACATAATAAAAATTATGCATCTAGTTATCAAAACGACCTACAATTTGGAACGCAGTGAGTAAGTAATATAAATAAAATGTTGGCTGCATGTATTCCTCTACATTGGCAGCAAAATAGTGCAGCTGTAGGGCCAGGCTAAAGGCTGTAAAGGAGTACGTACTTGTGATAACCACTTGTGCACTCATCGGTGCTGTGAATAGTATGGATGCATGTATAAGTGTTCATTGTTCATTCCATGTTCCAAGCATGCAAAATTGCAAAGCACTTGTCCATGCCGACAGACTCGGAGTGAGAGGAGATAGGTGAAGGGCCCGGCTGGGCTGCAAGTATCATGAGACATGCCTGGCAACTCGCATCATCTTAGCTTTCAAAAGAAAAAAAAATGGTACTCGCATCATCTCTTCTCATTCCCCACCCACACAGCAAAATTACCAGCCCTACTAAAGTTACAGCGACAGGGCAGACAAAGGGAGCGAGTCCATGTGGAAGCCAATAAGAGAGGAGATGAGAAGCGAGCGAAGCAGCATGCATGGCCATGGCCATCTCCTTCCTCCTGGCATCTGCCACAAAGAGTTGCATCAGCCACTGCCCGCTGCAGGCAGGCAGCCACAGGCTACGGCCTGAGGTAAAATGGTTAAAAAGCCGGGGGCAAGTACTGTGCTAATGACACGCAGCAGCAGAGGCAGTCAGATCCTGTACTAATCACACGCAAAGAGACACAAAACCTTTTGCTAGATGGATGGCACAGGAAAGCTGCTGCTGCTGTCGCTGCGTCCTCCTGCAGTGTCCTGCTACAGCAGCAGCGGCAGGAAACCAATCACATGCTGGATATTTAGGGTAGGGAAAAATACTGTATCTGCTCGTGTGAGGTACTGAGGTGAGGCCATGCAATGCAAATATGCAAGGCAAGGCTGTGTTCTTTTTTTTTAAAAAAAAAGTAGAAGCTTAAAGTATACACCAAAATCCTACTCTTTTGGTGGATTTGAGGTCTTTAATTTCTCGGTTCCAAATAAAGGTTCAGAAACAACAAAGCCAAAGATAAAAATACTTGTAGTAGGCAGTTGGGGTTTGGCGACATACTAGGTGCATAGTATAATTTAAAACTCGTCAAAATATAAAACTAGGGGAAGATCTTAGGACAGGCCCAATCTGTTTCAAATGCCAAACAAAGCAAAGAAAGAACGAGAGACTCCCGTCCCCATCCACATATCCGGTTAACAACATCTGCTAGCACTGGTAGCTCCTGAACCACAGGAGGAAGCGCACTAACCATCCATGAGTCACCAACAAGAACAAAGTGAAAGCAAACAAAGCTTGGACTAGAGCAACTAGAAAGAACACCAGCTAAACCAACAACAAACAAGCCATCGATCTAGCCAATGTGCTGCACTCTCACAGGCCTAATTCTAATTAATAAGAAGCTCCGAGTGAGCTCTTTGAAGCAAAAACCAGTGACACAATCTGCAGATAGAGATCTAGAAAACCGACCGACCGACCAACCAAAAGAGTGGTAGCTCCGATCCCAACTTTGCTCCTCCTTGTTGCAACCATCCATTCTTATAGGGAGCAGCTGCAAATCAACTACCTGAAATGGGGACAAAAATTGCATCAGAAATTTAGTCCAGGAAACAGCAATGCTATCATACTGTAGTAGAAAATACAGTCTAGAATAAGGCATGAGAGAATTATTCTCACAAGGGTGCCAGTGGAGGAGCTGAGGATGGTGTTACTGGTACATGGCGTAGCGCTGAATGCTCATGGTGGGTGGTGGTGGAGTAATCGATCTGTGCTCCACTGCTGCTGTCAGTGGTGAGAAGCCGAGGACACAGACGGCGGCGGCTTGTCGCCATTGCCGCCGCCGTTGTGGTCCTCGTCGCCCTGTATCCTGGTGGGGATGCGGAACCCGGAGAAGCCGATGCCGGGCGCGAACACGGCGGGGCTGAGCCCCCCTTGGTGCTGCTGCATCGGGTTGTCGGCTTCGACGGTCTCCGGCCATCCTCGCTCGGAGGGCTGGTTACTGGACTGAAGGGGTCCCCTCTGGAAGAAGAGCTGGCTCTGCCCCGCAAGCGCCGCCTGCATGTGCGCCGCCTGCTGCGACACGTTGAACAGGTAGCCGCCAGTGCTCCCGCCGCCCGGGTCGGGCACGTTCCACGGCACCATGCGCTGGCCCTGCGCCTGCTCGGCCCACATGGCGCCGCCGCCGAACGAGTAGCCGGGGAAGAGCGCCTGCTGCGCGGAGCCATTGCCGCCGTGGCCGTGCGACCGGTCCTGCTGCTGGTGCTGCTGGTGGAACATGGGGTCTGGGAGAGACTGCAGCGATAGCCGGAGCTCCTGGTTGTGGCTGCCGGTGCGCGACAGGAGGTCAGGCGTGTAGCTCTGGAAGCCCATGGCCGACGACTGCGCCGCCGCCGTGGACGAGGACGCTTCCCCGCCTGCCGTGCCGGCCATGGGAAAGAATGACTTGATCGTGTCCGCGATGGAGTCGGAATCGAGCGACGGCGGGAGGAAGCCTGTGCCGCTGGCGCCACCGGCGCCGGGGAAGTCGAAGGACGTGTGCGCGACGGTGATGGCCTGCGCCTGGTCGTCGGAGTTCTCGGCGGAGTCGGGGTGGGTCGAGGAGGACGGCGGCGCGGCGGCATTGGCGGCGGTGGCCGTGGGCTGCCACGCGGGCAGCACCTCGAGCTTGTCGATGGCGTCCTTGGCGTTCTTGATGAGCCAGTCGACGGCCTTGCTGGGGCGGTCGTAGCCCAGGCGGTCCTGCACGTCGTAGAACTGGATGGCCGTGTGCGCCGACAGGCGCACGCGGCGGTCGCGCGGCCCGCGCGCCGTGCAGACCTTGCTGTGCCGGTCCTTGCGCCCCGTGGAGCGCACAATGTGCCCTCCCTGGACCGCCACGATCTCCCCTCCGCCGCCGCCGCCGCTGCCTCTCACGCGCGAGTGCGAGGCGGACGTCGCGGCCACGATCTCGCCGCCCGCGCCTGCTCCTCCCCGCGACCGCGAGTGGGACGCCGCCGCGGGGGCCTGCTGCGCCTGCGCCGCGAACTGGTGCACGTGGTGCTGGCCCCCGAAGGAGAGGAGCTGCGTCTGGAAGCCGTGGTGGTGGTGGTGGGACTGGCCGGCGTCGCCCATGGGCGCGAGAAGGGCATACTCGGCGGACAGGCCCCGCTGCCTCACGGCCGCCGCCGCCTGCAGGTGCTGGAGCTGGAAGACGGGGGCCGGCGGCGGGTCTGCTTGGTCCTGCACTTGTTGGTGGAGCTGGAGCAGCCGGTGGTTGTGCTGCTGCTGCTGCTCATCTGCTTCCTGCTGCGCTCCTCCTCCTCCTCCTCCGCCTCCGCCGCCGCCGCCTCCGTAGCCGCCGTGAGGACCCCGGTGGCGGTGCCTCGGATCCAGATCCCCCGCCTGCTTGGCCGCCCCTACTGCTGCTCCGACTCCAGCAATGCGCGTCCATCCACCTCGCCGGAGCCCATAACTAGGACGGCAAAAAACACAGGAAAAAACAGTCAGCAGAGTGGCGAAGGCGGCGACGGCATGGGGGGGGAGAGGGGGGAATGAAGGGAAGTGGTGGCCAGGGACGGACACTGACCCAGGAGGAGCGGAGTGGAGTCACTGGAGTGGGGGACTAGAATCAATCGGGCGGATGGCAACATCACATTTTAGCAGCAGCGGAGTGCAGGGGTTGGGGGGGACGGGGGAGGCAAAGCTCGAAGCTTTCTCGCCTTTCTTTTTCTCTCGCGGAGGCACGAGGGAGGCAGCAAGACAGGATGATAAGACTAGGGTTTGGGATTTAGTGAGAGAGAGATTTTCTTGTGGAGGGCTTGGTGTGGCACTATCTGATGATGAGGGAGATGAGGCAGCTGCTGGGGATCGGATGGCTGGAGAAGAAGCCAGAGGGTGCTTGGGAGGCCAAATTTGGAGGAGCTGGAACGCGTCGTGGGCGGTTTTGGGTGGGGATTCATGGCGTAGGGTGGCTGATTTGGGCATCTGGATGATTGTGGAGCGATGGAGATGTGGCACGGGATTGACATTTATGTCCTTTGTATCTTTGCTTATAATGCCTTGTTTGTTACGGGTCGGACGGATTCTTCTTCTTCCCGTTACAACGGGCAAGTAAGTGCCGCGTGAAAAACAACTCGATTCAGTGAAAACTTTGAAATCCGTCTCACAAACCGATACAGTCCATGCGCAAGTCTCAAAAGAATGTCCGGAAGAAAATTCGTATGCGAGGGGAAATATTATGGAGTTTTTTTCGTGATCAATTTTTTTTTATCGAATATGTAGGAGAGCTATGTATCTTTATATTAATAAGAATAAAATAGTTTCTACAATATGACGATCAATTTTTTTTATTATTGTTAGATGTGAAGGTTTTTGCGTGGAAGATATGAAGTTGAAGTCGACAAAGAAAAAGACAGCGTACAAAACACTAGTCTCCGTCCTTTCCCCCTAGCTATCTCGCCCTGTTCTTTTTCCAATTTTATTTATTGGTTCTTTTGGTGGGTTCCATGATTCCACTAAACTAGGTGCTTCAGGCGAGAGATTGGAGTACTTCCCTTTCCTCGTTCCCACGATGCTAGCTAGCGATAAGCAAGCTTTGAAACGCCACTTTTTTATTTATTTGTGTAGCTGCTGCTGCTATCACATCACTAAGGTTCCGTTTGGCATAACTTCAGCTTCTCATAAAATAGCTTCTGAAGCAGCTTTTCTTCTAAAGCAGCTTCTTCAATAAAGTTGAAGCTGTTTTTAAAAATCGTTTGCTGAAACAACTTTACCAGGTGTTTCATAGATAAAACTAGGTGAAGCCACGATTTCGAGCTTCTCCTCCCTAGTGTAAGTTAGAAACAGCTTCACCGGGTGTTTTATGGATGAAGCTGCTACTTAAAAAAATATCCGTTTAGCATAACTTCAAGTAAAACTTTTACTAAGCTGAAGTTATGGCTAAGGGGATCTAATTATTCTTTACGGATGCGTGACTCCGACTGCTGCAGTGGTCGCGGTAAGTTTTGGCCAAGTCTGCAAATTTTGACCGGAAAAAGAGAACAGCAGAAGATAGTCCATGCCGTGTCGGGGAGCGCAACGCACGCATTTCCAACGATCCAGCCCATCCCAGCCCGGCGGCGCGCGTGCAGGTGTGCCATGCCCATGCCCTCAGACGATGCTGCCCATGGCGGCGAGATCTGAAATCTGAATTCCGACGACCTCTGATGCTCGTAGTGTGTGACAGTGTGCATGATCTATCCTCGCTGCAACTTTTGGCTCTTCCTCCGGGCTGTGCTGCAGCAGCTGCTGCCTTTAATCGCTTTATTTGAGCTATATATGCTGTGCGCTTTGCTTTGCCAAAAGAGACGCGCCCTTTTCAATCCCGACCCACACACAACACATGGCGACGGACTGCACACCGCAGCTGCAGAGGGACGTGAAGACAGGAGACACACGCCCTCTCGAGAATCTCAGTTGCTACTCCGATCCAGTAAAAAACGCTCATGCTCAGTGACGGGAGAATTTGGGTTGGGTCACTGATGAACAGAACGCTTTGCTGCTTTTGCTGTCCAGCGTCCGGGCAGACACGGAAACATTCCGCGATCCGCCCCGAATAAAATTAACCACCGGCACGGCACGCATCTGCTGGCTCGCAGTACAGCCTTCTCGTTTCTTTCTTTTTCTTTCTTTCTACTAGGATCGGAGAGGGAGGACGAATCATCTCATTGTTTTTTCCTCCCCGTGATCCGGTCTCCGGCGGAGGGGCCGTGCAGTGGGATTTACTCAAGGCCGTTTCTGTCATGTCAAGGATCGCCTGATGTGATTGTTCGGATGATTGTCCGGCCGGCCAGGCCAGGGGTGGGTGGTGAATCCCGGCTACCTGCACATGCAGGCTGCGTAGTCCTTGCACGCAGCGGGCACCGGCGGCAGGGGAGAAGAGAAGGAACAATCCAGAGGGAACAAACGCACGCTGCTTCGTGCTGCCGCCGGGCGACCCTTTTCCGCTTTCCTCCGCCCCGCCGCTTGTCAAAATTCGGGCAAGCACACTCTGTCTGTTTGTTTGCTTCGCCGTGCTTTCCGGGCTGCTTGGAGCACATGGGCCCAAGCAGACTATTCGCACACAAGCCTGCCTCCCAAGCACAACCTAAATTCATTGCAACTTTGCAACTAGGAGTAGCAGCTAAGGGGCGACTCAACTGATACTGTTTAGAGCAACTTCAACAGCCTGGGTAAATTGATTTGACTGGGTAAATTTGGAGAAGCTCTGGTAAAACTTCCATCCAACGGACTCTCCTTTTTCCTCTCCTCGCTATCCTGCTCGGCATCTCTCTCCCTTGGCTCCCTTTTTTTCCCAAGCTGTGCCCCCCCACCCCCCCTCCGCGCCACGCGCTCCTGCCCCCACGCCAAATCCCCATTCTCCCGCGCCAAATCCCCCTGCTCGCGCCGTCACCGCTCACCGCTCCCACCTGCTCAGGTTGTTTCCCGCTACATCGCGCTGGCGCAGCCTCTTCTAGCCACCATGTACCCGCCGCCGCGCCCTGCCGCAGTTGCGCTGTCACGTTGCTCTCGCCCCCTCGTGGCGGCACAGCTCCCGCGTCCTACCGCACTTGTGCCGGCGCCAGCTGTCTCAACACCGCCTGAGGAAACTGTGTTCCCTTTTCCCCCTATGTCCCTGTCTCATTTTAGGCGCAAGTGACCGCCTGGCCAGCTAGAGGGTCTTTGCGCCCACGCATACTGGCGCAGGTAGTGGCGGCGTCCAGTAACAAGGCGGCGCTATACGACAACAGCTTCGGCTTCGGGTAGGACTGATCGAGAAAAAACGCCAAGAAAGGAACAGACGCGGACCTGTTTTGAATATGAAGAATCTAATTTGGAGAGTTCGTTGGTTTCCCAACCGTTTAGGATGTTTTCTATTTTTCTAAGTCCTCCTAGAGCTCTAAATTTAGCTAGAATTATACCTAGACTCTTGGAGTTGCTCTTAGTATTTTTTTTACTTTTTAAAAAAGATATAACAGTTTCACCGGCCTGCCAGTTCCGGCTGAGCTCACCCATCAGCTCGTCTATCTTTAGCAGAACTGATAAATACTCCATTTACCAGGGTCCTAGACGTACTATATTATCCAGCAACTAGCTAGTGCGGTGCCAGCGCTGCGCATCCACAAATAACCACTGTGCACGCGCGCATTTGCTTTCCCAAAGAACACAATTCCGGGAAATAAACAAACCGGAGGAGGCCGACATTCGAAAAGCTGTGGTGTGGTTAGTTTTTAAACCCTGGCGACGGTTTAAAAAATCGCAGCTTTCAGCAACTGGGCAATTGGCCACATGAACAGTAGCATGCGGGAGCTGGTAGCTTTAGACGACGTCGTCCTCGATCGACGACTGGCCGACCTTGTGTACGTAGATGCTGCTTGCAGTAGGTATACTGGTTGTCTATATATATTTGTTGGTGTGGTCGCAACTTGTGGTTTTTATATGCCCGAGCGTGAGATTTGATGTTGACTGCAGACTTTTGATTACGTGCAGTGTAGATCCATTGGCTTCTTGGCTCGTACGGAGAGGGAGAATCATCGCTATCCTTGGCGCCTCTCTTTTGTTTGTTGGCCTCAGATCAGATGGGTAGCGTAGCGACTAGCGACTAGAATAAAAACTGGTCGGTCATGCATCTCAGCTCTGGCCAACCGACGTTGCTTATTAGTACGTAGCTCATTTGGCTTAATAACACAGCGACGTAATTAAGTGGCAACCTGGCTACCTCTTTTGATTGGATGAAGAACAAAATTATTCGATCCCCGCCGCCAGACCATATACCCAGTAGTGCGGGTTATTTTTGCAGATTTTTTCACCATGGTATTCTGCTATATACTCACTCTGTTCCAAAATGTAGATCATTTTGATACATAATTTTTATTATGTATCTAGACATAGTGTTTAACTATTTATCTAGATGCATAATAAAAAATATGTATCTAGATTTGCTAAAACGAACTATAACTTAGAACGGACGGAGTATAACCCATTTCCCATTGATGATCAGGCGACTTGATTTTCGTAGAGGTCCAGGTTCAGGGTCCTTCAAAGGCATCCAGGTTTACGAGATCTGAAATGCTTTCATCTAACCATTTTGGGGCATCCATCATTTGAAACAACCCAGTCCTTAAAAATCCTAAATGTGGGTCATTTTAGTTTTTTGGCTCATTTTTGTTCTTTAACTTATGGTATTAATGTATGAAAAGTCTTATTAATTATCTAGCTTGACAGCTTACACCCTATATGCTGAAATATAAGACATTGGTTTCTCCTGAATCAAACAGTTCTAAGTTTGACTAAATTTATAGAAATGTGCAATAATATTTTGAACGTCAGATGAGAATAATTAGATCCGCTATAAAATATCTTTTCATAATTTACTTATTTCATGCGTTAGATATGTTAACATTCTTCTCTATAGATTTTATCAAACTTTTGATTTTCGACAAACTAAAATACTTTATATTTCAGGATGGAGCAAGCAGGACTGACGTTGCTCCTACTGGATATTCATCGTCTCATACAAATGCTCTCAAAATATTTCTCTCACTAATTCAAATAATATAGTTCAACTGGTTGTCTACTGGAGAAGGAGCTAGAAGAAGACAATGCACGATTGTCCTGCTCTTTTGCTTTCAAGAAACAAAAAACAAAAGCGACCCTGCGTGGCTGTGTCCCGCGGTTTGGATTTGAGCTAGGCATAGGCCAGCTAGATAAGTATAGCCTGCAGGAGGCCGGATCGACGATTGCTGACACAGGCCGAGATCGGAGATGGGCTAGCTAGATAAATAAATAAATAAATAAACTAGGCGAGGGCCGGAGGGCATGCCTGCGAAAGCCGAGCCAAGCTAGCCATGGTGCTGCTCATCGTCATCGGTCAGCAGCTAGCTACACGCCCCGATCATCTGCACTCTCATCCGCAGGCCTACGCATGTGTGGTTCCCTCTCTTTCTTTCACGCGCATGCATGCAGGCAGGCACACTCGCTGCTGCTTCAGCTTTACAGTTGGGTGGTCTACTTCACCAGTTGGAGACGGCCGCCTAGCTAGCGCTAATGATCAGCTAGCGGCCCACCGCCCGGGGCACTGGCCGGCAGGACATATCAGACCGTATGTCAGAGATACGGATGGATGGCTACACGCCCTACACTGCGCTTCCTCTATTAGCTAAACAATTATAATATTTTGAATATCAAATTAGATTCATTATGAAATATCTTTTTATAATTCATTTATTTGACGTATGTTAGATATTAATATTTTTTCTCTATAGATTTAATTAATCAAACGCAGACCGCTTTAATTTAGTAACAAATCAAAATATCTTAGTGTATTTTAGCAGGATGGAGGGAGTAGCTTCCTGGTGTGACCTGGGAGCGGCTCGCTGCGTGCAAATGCATGCTTGGATTCGATGGAACAGTGGCGCAGTAGCGGTGGAGAACTGTAGCTCGATCGATCGCTCTCCATTATATCGCTGCAGGCGTGTGCGTACAACCGCGTCCTCGATCAACCAGTTCCTGCTCGTGGGTGGGGCTCTTCCTTTTTTTTTAAGAAAAAAGAGAAATCTTTTGGAAACGATCGAGAACGTACGAACCTGGCACGCCAAGAGGACGACACGCGCGGCGTGGCGCCACCCCCGGGCCGTGCTTCGAGCCCGATCCTCGGCTAGCTGTTGCCGTGCCCGTGTTCTATGCTACGCATGCGCGCGCGCGCGTCTACATGCAGGGCGACCGCCATTGGATGCCCGGGCAAAGGCAACGGACGGCGCTGCGACTTGCGCGTTAAATTGAAAGTAAAATCTCGTGGCGGTACGGCGCTGCGAGCATGCCCGGCGAGGGAGATCGAGGAGAAATAATAAGTTACTGTGTGTATTAACCGCATGGTACGGCGGCTCGACGGGACTCAATGCACTGCAGGGCTGCGCAACGAGCACCAAGCCACCAACCCAATGCACTGAAACAGTACTGTTTTTTTTTTGAATCTGTATCGTTTCAAAAACGAGCAACAACAACAAGCTCTACGATACATTCTGGTTCATCGCAATGGAGGTGAGGTTGGCCACGTACTTGGCGTGCATCGATAGAGGGAGGGAGAGAGAAAAAAAGAAGAAGAAGAAGAAAGAAGCAAGCACGCATGCTGCTTCTCCCCAGATGCGCAGCAAAACAGATAAGGCCCCCCACGGCGCGCACGCACAGGTAGGATGGGATTTAACAAAGCCCCGGCGTGCCCAACCGAATTCTCGCCTAGGGCCACGTGGGGAGCCCGCGTGGCCGTCGCTTAATCTCTGCCGTACGCGTAGGCTCGCCTTGTTTACGCGTGGATTTGGTTTAGTAGTACCCCTACGTGCGCTTGATTAACCGACCTACTACTAGAATAGAGTACTCGTAGCTAGCTAGGGATCAGTAGCCCATGCAGAGGGCGGGCCCCGCCGCCCCCCTCGTGATCCCCTCGTCTGTCCTTGGCTCTTGTTGTTTGCGCTGTTCCCTTCCGCTGCTGGCTGCTGCTGCGACTGCGGGCAGCGAGCGGAGCGGAGGCAGGACGCCTGCGCTGCACATGAGTTCCTGCAGCGAAAGGAAAACGGCCATTTTCTGGTTTGGAAAGCGTGACCCCGTTTTTGTACACTAGCAGCAGCACGGTTTTCTCTTTTCTGTATGAGAGAGAGAGAGGAGAGAGAGAGAGTCCTTTCAAAAAGAAAAAAAAAGAAAGAGATAGGAGAGAGAGGGAGAGGGAGAGCTCCCGTGGATGGCCACGACATGTGTCATCACTGCTGCTACGAGTAACGAGTAGTACATCCCCTCCCCTTCTTGATGTGCTAAATTTTGCATCTTAAGGCAGAGACGTGGAGGATGTCGTCCTCGACTCCCATCCCCAGGTCATGGACTCTCTCTCCTCTCCTCTCCTCTTCTCTCCTCTCTCTCTCCCGAGGATAATCCAGGCTATTTCTTAAAAAAAAGGATAAGGATAATCCAGGCCGTCTGGCCCATATCGTCATAAGGGCCCAAATAGTAACACGATACGGGGGGGCCTAAAAAGTTGTTTCTGCTCTCATGGGCCTCCGCTCAGTGGCCCAAACATTCGAGCCCCATTTCCCTTTCCTTGTCGCGAATTGACATTCTTTTTTTTTTTGTTTTTACATTGGAGTATATTTTAAATATTTTGCAAGAAGGGCAGCCGAACAGTTCGTACTGCACACGATCTAGTCGTCGTCGACGGTTCACCCGATCGTCTCCGTTTCTGCCCCCGCGTTCCCTTCTCTTCCTGGCGGCGACGGCTGGGCGAGCGGCGGGGCCATTCGCTACGTCTTCGCCGTGCCCTTCGCCTGCGACGAGCACGCACCAGGTATGTCCGCCCCCCTTCTCTTCCCTTCCTGTGGAGCACCCCAAACCCTAACGATATTTGTATTCGGATCTGACCCATGTCATATGCTAGGTCCGCCCTATGGCGCCCGCTCCCGCTCCAGCCTGGATGCTGAGGACGGGGGCGGCGGCGGCGGCGGCGAGAACCAGAGCAGCATGATGGTGGTGAAAACCGAGGCCGTCTGCGCGAACGGTGGCCCTCTGGTGGCGGCTCCTGACCTTGCGGAAGATCAGGGAGGTGATACCATTGAATGCTCGAGCTCGTTTGGGGAGACTAGCTCGGGATTCGATGGTGAGGCCGATGGGGGTGAACCAGAGGTGAATTCTGTCGTTTCAACGCATGCCAATGGTGGTTGGTCCTCAAAGCTGGCGAGGTGAGTCTTTTCTTCAGTTCCTCGTTTGCTCTGAATGTTACTGGATACTGATCTGATGATTGTGCGGTCCTGGTTCAGGGTAGAACGAACATGTGTAAGATTATGCTAGGCAGTTAGGCACCGATGTGTTTCAGTCTTTGATTTTCACGCTCCTGTGATAAAATGGAAGGGTGTAGTGGTCGTTCCGAGTTTGGACTGGTATGCTATGTTGTAATTGTTACACCTTCTGATATGATGATTCTGCCATCCTGGTTCATGGTATAAGGAACATGTGTAAGATTATGCTAGCCAGTTAGGCACCGATGTGTTTCAGTCTTTGATTTTCACGCTCCTGTGATAAATTGGAAGGCTGTAGTGGTCGTTCCGAGTTTGGACTGGTATACTATGTTGTAATTGTTACACCTTCCTGTCTGCGGAGGCGACAATAAAAGTAGGATCAGTGTACCTAAAACGGAAAGAAATGATTCAGTAACGTATTGCGGTGTCCTGTGTGCTTAGTAATTAGTGCTTTGTCGTAAAAAATTCCCTTTTCAGGGTACATTTCGTTCATCATTTGTATATGAAATATTAGAACTTAGAAGGTGATGATAGAACCTGATAGATTAGGGTATGATTTCTGCTCAATTCTTATGCCAAGTATGCCTACCACGATCACAAAGAAGCAATTACCTAATTACTCATAGTCTTTTATTTGTCTGCGTAGCTATTTAAAAAGATAATTGAGCAGATAATAGCTTCTTTAAAAGCACTGTAAAATTGTAGTGTTCTTTATTCCACCAGGACATTGATTTCAACAACCAGATCGATTAATTCCATGCTAATCAGCACAGGTACATGGGATTGGAAAGATTGATACATAAAGCACCAATACCCAATTATCCTTCTGTTTTGAGAGAAATTCCTTCGCCTTCTGTTTAGAGAGAATCCTTCGGTTAGTGTCACCATTTTTTTCCTTTTTATTTTTTTGGGGAAAAGTTCACCCAGATAATTTACTAAATAAATACGCTAAGCATGACATTCCAAATACATAAGCAGTTCTAGACTGGGATTCAAACCCCATGAATAGATATCGCATACTGATTGGAACCATCATTGATGATGTTTATCTTTAATGCTGTAGACCAGTATAGATTCCTTTTTTGTGCATGTCAGGAAACACCGTACGTCGTGTTTCATGCTTATTGCTTTTCTTTGAGATTATGCTTGTGTTTGGTGCATGCTTATTTCTTATATTCATGCTTTGAAACTTTGTGTTGTCATGAACAAGGAAACCGATAATTGAGCTACTCTTATGAGTGCTTCAAAGTTTCAGCTTACCTGTCATTTTATGTTGTAGCTAGAATAATTGGAGCAAGCCGCTACTTGTTATATTCTTATAATATTTTGTTATAATGTAAAATTTTGTTATTCTGATATGCCTCTTTTTTTTTCCTGGGTCAATTTTTCTGATATGGGATTTCCCTTCAGAAGGAAAAAGGTGGCATCTGAGTGGAGGAATTCTGTTCGTCCAGTTCTGTGGAGATGCCAGTGGTTAGAGTTGCGTTTGAAGGAGCTGTCATCTCAAGTATCAAAGTATGACAGGGAGCTTGCTCTAATCAAGAAAGAAAAGGAACTACAACAGGCAGTAAGCAAAGCAAATGGTTCTATGTCAGAACCGGTGCAGATTCACAAAGGCCATGGGAACAGTATCATGAAAAGGAGAAAGAGGAAGAGACATGAACAAAATGTGGATGCGTCCTTGTACATCAACAAGCACAAGATATTATCATACTACCACGGTCCGATATCCAATTATGCCTACCGTTTTGTAGGAATAGGACATCAATTTATTTATTTATGACCATGTTGATTTTGCACCTGGTTTAGTTGTTAATGGTAAGAATCTTTCAATATTTCACAGATAAAAAAAATAAGGGAGCTGAAACTGGTGGTCTCTTAATTGATGACGATTGTGGCGGTACAGGTATAACCGAATGAATGTGCCTATCTTGTCAAACTTTTCAGTGAAGTTAAAATGGAAAGCATGGTATTATGCAAAGTTACATTAGACCAAGTTAGCTCTAGGCCTGTTGTGAGAAAAAAGTTCGCTTTTGTTAGGAATATATTCTTTTTTAGAAAATGGAAAAATATCCGGCCTCTGCGACCGCACACATCCAAATTCTTACAATGATTTCAGCATAAAGAAGGAATATGTTTGTGTTTTAGTAAAGGCGTATGTTTGTGTTTTAATCGAAGGTAAATGATTATGCCACTTGGGGTTTAGTTAGATTGGCCATGCAGAAAATGCAATTCATCTATATTCTCTGCCTTAGTAATGTTCATGCAAGTGTTAACTATTTATTGTATTTGGTTCATTTTGAATGCAGATGATGGCAGTATCAGAGGTGGACTTGACACTGTTACATTGCTTGATTCCGAGAATTATGATATGATTTTTCAGCAACTCACTTTAAAGGACACTCTCATGACAATTGATGGGCTCCAGTCTAGAGTTAATCTGCTGCAAGATCTTCTCAGCAAGGCTCATTCTGGAGGAGAAAGTTCGGCACTTTCTGAGGACAATTCTCATGTCAGAGTGCCTCGGAAGAGGCAGCATAGTCAAAAGCGCCCATTCTCTTTTACCAAGTGTCGATATACTAAACCACAGAAAAGGAAGAATCTAAACATTTTGCTGAAGGGTGATGATGGACCAGATCTTGTAGGCAGACCTGCTTTGCTTGACAGGGAAACTGACGCTCATATAAAAAGATGCAAATAGGAATACTGAAGAAAGAAGTGGAGAGTGCAATCACTCGATGGAGAAAGCAGTTACAATGGACCTACTCTTGGGTGCTGACAATTACATACCAAATGGTCATATTGGGGATTTATACAAAGAAGTAAGTATTTGGTCCTTTGCTTATTCTTATTACTCTTTTAATTCTTTAGTGCTTGTTTGGATTTGGGTTGATCCTCTTAGAGTTATTGCTGTCAAATTGGAATTTAAATAATCTTATATGCACATAATAGAATTTCAGTTTGTAAAGTTCCCATTCAACTTTATATGCCGTATTGAGTGTTTTATTATAAACTATTTTACTGATTTTGAACTATTTCCAGGGGGAAAAAATGGTGTTTGCTTGGGCAATATATTTTCACTGGCATTTAGTTGATTGTACTACTGTTTCTTTTTCACAGAACATTGATGATATCCTCATAGACAATCAAGCAGCCAATGAAGTGTTTCAGCAGTTTGGTAAGGCCAGCCATCTGCCTTTTGGAACTTTGTCCAAAGGCCAGAACATTTCTGGTCCTGCAGAAGTTAAGAACATTTGTGCTCCAGCAGCTCCAGTGCTGGAGCCTGTCTCTCGACAGAGCAAGCAGGTGCTGAAATCTAAGAAGAGGAGGAAGAAAGGCTCTGTTTTCACCAAGAAGCAGAGGAAAAAGGCCTCCAAAACACCTGCAGCAGAGGAGAAAACTGAGGGCACACCCTCAGCTGCAAAAAAGAAGACATGGGGCACACCCTCTGCTCCAGCAGTGGAGAAAACTGAGAGCACACCATCTGGTATAACAGGAACCATGACCGCTCGCTCAGCTGGGAAGAAGCGCAAAACTGGAAATGAACCTGCAGACACGAAGAAGTGTGAATCTGGGAGCAAATCTGCAGGATCGAAGAAGCAGGAGACTGAGAAGCCATCCTCAGCAGCAAAGAAGCAGAAAAGTGAAAACCCATCCTCAGCAGCAAATAAGTGGAAAACCGAAAACCCTTCCTCAGCTACAAAGGAGACTGAAAACTCGCCTTTGGCAACAAAGGAGACTGAAAGCGCCCCCTTGAACTGAATATTGAGAAGGCCGCACTGGTGGCTGGAAATAGCAGGAGCCAAAGGGTCCGAAAGCTCAAAGTTTTTACTGGATGACCAGAGAGACCTCTTAATGTCCGTGATTTGTAGGTATATCCTGTCGTCTGGTCACCAAAGTCGGTGGCCATATCAACATGGATTACCATGTAGTTAGTGTACATATCAGCTTTTGTCTAGTAAAAAAAATCTCACCCAAAATTGTTGGTTGGTTCTTAATTCTTCTTTTCTGAATACCAAACTAACAATATCATGTTGTGTCACCTCTATATCCAAAATGAAAAAAAAAAGTGAAAATCATGCCATGTAATGCAACTTGGTTTGCCGATACTGCCGCAAGTAATTGAAATCGAACGAGTTGGGGAGATACAGCAGCCAAGCAGTTCTAGATAGCCTTGATGGATGGAGGATCTGATGCAATGGTTGTTGTAATGTACTCCCTCCGTCCCAAATTGTTAGTCGTTTTGGTTTTTCTAAGTGCATAATTTTTACTATGCATCTAGATATAGATATATAGCTTGTCTAGGTGCATAACAAAATTAATGTATATAGAAAAACCAAAACGACTAATAATTTGTGACGGAGGGAGTAATGCCTATGCCTTAACTCATACACACAGCTGTATCTGCATAGATAGGTCCTATCCATTTGCATAATCCTGAATGAAACCCTTTTTTGTGCTGCTGCAGCATCTGTAATCCTATTGGGAATTGCGAATTTTGTAGGAACTAATACCTCGCGGAGCAACGCCTCGATGCCAAGAACTACAACACAGTTTAAATTATACTGTTGATCTAGATGGTGGAAGAGAAACATCGGGCCCTGTGTGGATTTTGATGTAATTACCGGTGACAGTACTACCTGAATACATTTTGGGTTAGGAGCATTTGCAACTAAATTTTTTGCTTTGCTACCTGCTGGCTGTTGCTTGGACTTGGGTAGCATGCCACGCGAGCTGCTTTGTTGTTTGCAGTTGCAGCCATATCTGGATGCAATAGCATCGTGCATACATGATGTATATGCTTTAGCACAAAGTCAATAAAATAAATGTTTCAGATATTCATAAGTTGTGTTTGTTCCTTTGCTGACTCCAGTTATGGATGATGTCCTTATGTCAGTTGACTATATATGTATCTGTATAAGCAAGGCATGCATGAGGAGGCACAAGTATAGCTGCAAGCCTGCCCACATTCAAACGCGCAGGAATGGATCAAGACACCTCCCGTTCCAGATGATATTCATGTCCACGTGGTTCGGATATCTTCCTTGGTTTTTGATACAAAAGGCATGTACACAGTACACGAGCACTCGTTGAATCCGTTGAGGATTTATCATCCTATAAAAAACTCGATGACTATTTCATACGTTCACATATTTTTAACAGGAAGATAATATCATTATGAACCTACCAGAAGTTTGTTTCCATAAATTTTACAAGTTATTAAATTTCTGTCCATCAAACCGTTAGCTCGTACTGTTCATCCGGCACATTTTCGTTGCTCCAACTGACGAAGTTCAAGATTTGCATCGCCTCATTAGATGACAAATAGAATTTTGTATTTCCAACCGATGAAAACCTGGTGTTCGTACTCCTGGCAAAGGTATATTTCTGAAGCTTTCTAGATTCAAAGAATATTTTTGTGATTGCTATATGCCTGTATGGTGATCTCCAGGTTAGAAGTTTTATCTTAGATTCAAATCCATCAGGAGCTCCGTCGGAGAAGCTAGCGGCCTCACTGAGAGTGTCGGCTTGGGCATGGGTGGCAATCGCAGAGGCTCTGGTTAAACCAGACCATTAAAACTGGACGCAGCCCAAAACCTTTAGCAGCTTGACTACGAATGCGTATATATCCTATATAATGCAATATTCATATATATAACTGTATGCTGTATAGTCACCGCCTGCATACCCGATGTCACCAATAATGAATTAACCGTGGAAAAATTAGAACCTGCGTTCAAGGTGTACTTATTTATTTTAGCATATTGTCCAAGTATAAAACAGGTTGCTCAGCTCAAATATAGTATGAGAGAGATACTAATGCAGAACATACAATTAGACTTACCTCAAACTCTCACGAGTCTATGCCTGTAAGTTCAGAGACATTTTTTTTTGCTTCTAGACATTTATGCTCTGCAAGCCTTCTAAATTGTTGCCCACCCACTGAGATCTATCCAAACTTTTTATCTGAGATTCAGCCATGAGCCATCATATGATTCACCAGGTAATACTCTTCACATATAGAGCGGAGGAAACAGCATAAATAAAGAAACCCATCAAAGAAGCTCTCAATCTCTGGGGCATGTTCATTTGTATACCACTTGAAAGCTGAACCACCTCCGCTCTCTGTATGTTTTCATCTGTGTTTTAACAATGAATGGACCATTCAAACAAAAGGCAGGAAACATAACTGATGTAGAGAATAGCTGGCAAACACCTAGTTTCACACTGAGATTTCTAGGTTGCTAAGTTGGCAACTCAGCTTCAGACAGAAACAATTTAATCATAAATATAACGTTTTCATAGACCAAAGGAAGCTGAAAAAAATGATCTGATATACTTGTATATTCAACTGTCAAATTGTTCTAGTCACCAAAGTCCAGCACGGCAGCACCCTATTTTCTTGCCAGCTTTTATAGCTTACTAAAGCGATTAACATGGCTGAGAAACAATTAGGCACATTACAAAAAAAAAACATACCTTCACATCACAACCAGCCGTTGACGATGCCACGGTCAGATTGCACGGCTCCCTTTCTCCCTTGGTAGGTTAGAATGACAGACACAGTGCTGATAAGCTAGGCCTACGCCACTCATGCTTGTGAGGAACAACGGCACAGAGTACCATACGTAAGAACAACTTACGTGCAGAAGTCCAATTAATCAGAGGCTCAATATCAGCCTTGAGAAATTGCAATAGCACCGCACAGTTGAACAATGGAGCCATCACGCCACGTCAAGCATTTCAAACACAACACACAGCAGCGATTCAGTACAGCTGGCTGATGACTAAATGGAAAAGTGATGAATAGCATATACCTAAATTAGACATTCTACAGCTATACACAAACATGAACACCAATCCACGATGCTCGATGCATAACAAATTAAATACAAAACAAGGGTACAAAGTACAGACAACCAGCTGATGCATCCTGCAGCTTGTACATGAACATCACATGCAAAGTCAGACAACACCAGAACATGATACAAAACATGACAACAGCGAGTTAAACAGAGTTCGACACAAGTTACGCCTCTACAAGACAAATTTAAGAATAACAATCAGTTCACAATCTCAGCCTACAATACGCCTACAGTTACTACACTCACGATAGATGGACAGATACATGGATCGACAAGGAAGAAGTGACCACATCGAACCTATGACCCTTCAGCCTTGACCAGTGCAGAACTTGGTGCATCCTTGGCAGCTGGTGAGTACTGGAGCCAGTCTTTCGCACAGACAAGTGCCTCCACAATCTCAGGACGAAGAGAGCTTCTATAGTCATCGAGCATGTGACTTCCTGTTCCAGCAGTGAATATGGAGCTGCCACTGCTTACCATGGACATTGGAATAGCCAAAATATCACGGGCCATTTTAGAGAGTGTTGGAAACTTGACTGTGTTAAGCTTCCACCAGTTCAGAATATCGAACTCCTGCATTCGTGGAGTGAGTGATTCATCCAGGTACTGTTCCAGTTCAGATTTTGAGGGTTGGCTACTCTGGATCTCAGAAAGGTACATATCGAAGTCTAGAAGCCCATCACCAGTGGAAGCAGGAGCTCCTTGACTGTTATTTGCATTGGCTGGCCCATTATTCGCTTCACCTTGCTCAGCATAGGCTGGGGTAAGTGGGAGTGGCTGAGCAACATACTCCTTATACAGCTCATGCACAGCATCATCGACCACCTTAACATACTTTGCAGCCTCAGCCCCATAAATCTTGGAGTAACTGAACTCAACAAGCTTCATCTTGAAACGTGGATCCATGACAACAGCAATGGCTAGAACGAGGCTGCAATCTTTCCAGTACTTGTCAAACCTCTCATGCATATCCTTAGCGATGCTACTGAAAATTGGATCTTCATGTCCTGTGCCATTTGCCAGTTCTAGCTGAAGTTTCCAGGCTTCGTGGAAGAATAGGTTTGAAGTTGGGTTTGTTGATGCCATGATGCTATGGGCAGAGTCATATAGCAGTTTCAGGTAAGTACAGGCAGCCTCAACTTTCTTCCAATCCTCTGCTGAAGGAGCTTCATTGTAGTTATCATCACAGGTCTCTAGTGTAGTGAAAGCCTGCTTATAATCCAAGGCAGCCAGTAACATCAGATAAGTGGTGTTCCACTGGGTTGTGACATCCAGACAGAGGGTCTTCGTACTGGGTATCTCCAGCTGCAGAGAAATCTCAGCAAACTTCTCTTCACGGGCAGAAGAAGCTTTTATGAATTTTATGCTTTCACGGATATTGTAGATGACACCGTGAATTGAAGCAATGACGTCTTGCGCGACAGCATTAAGGATATGGGCATAGCACCTCACAACAAACAGCTGTCCCTTAAGCATGAGATTGTTCTTGTTGGAGAGATAATCCCTCAGATTTGCACTGTAGATGTCATGTGAGGAACATTCATTATCCAATGTGATGGTAAATAGTTTGTCCTTCATATTCCAGTCAGAAAGGGTCATGCTAATTGCTTCACTAAGTGCATTCTCTGAATGAGGAGATGACACCATCATGAAGCTAAGCATTCTTCGGTGTACTTTCCACTCTGAGTCGATAAACTGCCCTGTCAGTGAAACATAGCCAAGAGTCTGACTTGTTGTCCACAATCCTATGGCGAGGCTGATCCTTCCAGGCATAGTGTTGAATGCTTGAAGCAGGTTCTCTTTTTCTTTCTGATAAACAGCATACACCTCTCCCTCCATCGTATCAACATCCACAATCTTGAAACGTGGCTGCAGACTCTCAATAAAAGTGCTGAATGCCGGCTGTTGAACAATGTGAAGTGGGTAGTCATGCTGAACGATCAGCTTTGCCAGGTATGAGCAACTGCGGTCTTGATCAAAAGCAGCATTTGCATAACCAGTATATCTGTATCGTCTCTTGGTACGCCGCTCCACAGTTCCCTCACCATTATTGTCAGTACCTCCTGCTGAAGGCAGTGCCAGCCTCTGCTCTTGATTCTTTATCTTAGGACAAGAACCCAAGGTGATGTGCCTCTTGAGATGGCTAGTCCCAGCAATCTTTGAGCCAGAGCTGTAAGCAAATGTTTGCTTACATAGATTGCAGCATGCCCGTGTGGCCCCTCCAGCGACTTCTTCAATAGTGAAGTGCTCCCATACCAAGGACTTCTTTCTCCTCCGTCTGGTTCCAGTCCGAGGGGTCGTTTCCTCAGCAACGACCAA
This sequence comes from Panicum miliaceum, assembly GCA_032594955.1. Lineage (NCBI taxonomy): Eukaryota > Viridiplantae > Streptophyta > Magnoliopsida > Poales > Poaceae > Panicum > Panicum miliaceum. The sequence goes on along the minus strand of CM064060.1, from coordinate 1,659,726 downwards.
CTCATTTCCTTGCACAAAATCATCATCATGGGCCAACTCATCACCTTGATTGATTCCTTCGCCTTGTATCAACTCATCAGCTTGAGCCATATCTTCAGCTTGGACCAATTCATCTGCTTGGACTGCATCATCATTGGGAGCAACCTCATTTTCTTGGGCCACCTGAGTGTCATTGGCGGTTTCCTCAGCCATGCTGATAGGCTGGCAGCTGAACCCGTAAAATCTGTCGGATATATAGCATGGTAAAATCAGGACATGGTCAAAATGCTAAACTGGTAGCAAAATAAACTTCAATACATGAATATTAGTGAAACAGAAATATACTCACAACATGACAAATAGATCATAATTTCACGATACAAAGATCTATTCAAATGCAAGCGATATTTTACACATGTATCAATATAGCGTGTATCAATGCACAGCCTCCTAGAGATCCAACAGAATCTAGCCCAAGCGTGTGCAGTTCTACGAGCTCAAAAGCAGAATGAAATTATAACATGACAGAGGGATTATCCGGAGCGGATGGAGAGTTTACAGGATGTGGTAGGAGGTGGCTGAGATCCGGAGTCCGGACTAGCTAGGCCAAGCAGCGAGCATGTGTGTTGGATCTTGTTTGTTGCCGATGGAACCCAAGAATGCCTGTCAATTCAAAGTGAACAGAACATCACATCAGAACACTTGATAGTTTCAAGGATAAAATTAAACGAAACTAATCTGTCATGTAAATTCTCAAAGTTTTCATGACAAACTACACAAGACATCAGAAACTTTGCATATTTATAATGATAGGTTCTCGTTGTTTACAGCAGCAGTAAGCCAGTACCAAACAATAAATTTACAGGACAGGATTCAGAGACCACCTGAATGTTTTTTTCCAAAAGCGCTATGATAATGGTATTATATGTAGTAAACTAGACAATAGAAAGATGCCTTTTTTCAATCACTAAAACATAGGATGGTATATGTAAGAATCAGAATGCGTTGTGCATATGGAATATTGCAAGCAATATTTTACACATGTATCAATATAGCGTTAGAAATGCAATGGAAAAGCGGACACACAATGTCAACGAACCAGGCAAAGCAAAAGGCTTAATGCGCGTGGTTGAATATGCGCACGAGCTGCATGTTGTAACAGAAAGCAAATACAATACAAGCCCGAAGGATAGCACCTCAGTAGAACGATAGGGACTTTGTACACAAGTGGCTGAAGAATAAAATGCCTCCACCTCATGAATTGTAGCCTTTAGAAAACAAACAGAACCATGCTCATGTCATCCTTTGCACAAACCAGTGGTGTGGTACTAGAATAATTTCCTAGCATCGAACCTAGATGGGCTATTGGGCACTGGCCTCATCTCAACCATTCAAACATCACCACCCTCGGCCAGGGACAAGATTCACAAAGATACTGTACACACGGCTAGGTGGTATCATTAGCTCCAGCTGCTCAACTCAAAACCTATGGATGTCTCGACATAATTTCAGCTTCGAGGGCCATAAGTGTAGTAGTACTTACTCTCTACCTCGATATCTGAACTAAGACACCACCCGTACACTACAGGTCAGGTAACATTTCACCTCAAACTACCACTGTAAATTCCTCACAGGCGGCAACCCAGTCCCTCGTCGCCAATCTAAGCCACGCGAAACCCTGAGTAAATCCCCCTTGCGAAACGGAAAGGCCACCGAATCTCCCGTGTTCCCCAGATTCCCCCGAAGGAAATGAAGAAGTAATTGGATCACAAAAAAGCCCAGAGAGAGAGAAAAGTCTCCGCGAAAATTCGCGCCAGATCTAGACCCATTTCCCCGGAACCCGCCCAGCGGAGCCCTCGCGCCCCTGCAGATCCGACGAACCGTGCGCGCCAACGCACACCAGCTCGAACCGGAACCACCAGATCCAAACCCCGAACGCCGGAATTCTTGGGCCGGATTTGGAAGAAGAGGATATGAGAGCGGGAGGAGGTGAAAGGGGATTTGGGAGTTTTTGGGGCTTACGTACGCGCGGAGGAGCGGAGGCGCAGCGGGGGGGCGAGGCGATCCACCAAACCGGAGGCTTTTGGCGGACTGGCGGGCGATGCAGCAGGATTAAGGCTCGGCCCAAGAAGGACGAAGGCCGAGCGCGCGAACCCTAGCTAGATCTTTGGTTGGTTTGGGGGAAGACGGGAGGACCGGAGGAGAGGAGGGGAGGGAGAGACGGTGAGAGAGAGAGTGAATGAGAGAGAGATTAACCGGAGGAGGCTGTGGGTGCGGGGTCGAATGGGCTCGCGGCCCACGGCGATGGGCTCAGCTGGCGCGCCGGAACGCCTGCCGGCTGGCTGGGTTGCTTTTTGTGCGGGCGGTTTCTTGTCTTTTTTGCTGGAGGCCGCTCGCCGCCCATTCCCTTGCAGGCCCACAACAACTTGTGCCGCCGATTCACAGAGCCTAAGTGCTGGCGGCTATCGTCACCGTCAGTGAGGCTGAAACTGAACGGAAATGGCCGTTGATGCCGTCACTCAAGTTCTGTAAACACGGGTGGTGTGTGATTGATGGCGTCTTTGGGTTGGGCACTTGGGCCTTGGCAAAAGTTCTGTAAACACGGGAGGTGTGTGATTGATGGCGTCTTTGGGTTGGGCACTTGGGCCTTGGCAAAAGTTCTGTAAAGTTCTTTTTTTATTTTTAGTTTGATAAAAGTTGCTGCTCATTCTTTATTCAAGAGATAATTACTCTGTTCGGCTTGTCTATTTTCGTCTTCTTTCGGCTTATTCTCTCACAGAATACTATTGAATCTGACAAAATCTGCCTGCTAAATACTGCCAATGAATCAGCCCGATGGCAATCCACCCGTGTTTACAGAACTTGGGATGAGATCAATAAAAAAATACATGGGTGATTTGGATCGCAGTGTCTAGATTCCAAACCAAGATCGGATGAGCTAGCTTATGCGTGTTGTAAAATACGTCGTCAGCGGTTGGATTCTCTCCCTCTCACACCTTTCATGGCAAGCATAAGAACAAAATAGAAGATACAAATATGGAAGACTATTTTTTATTATCTAAATATTTATATTTTACAATAAAATCTTCCCTTGTATATATACTCTAAACTAAGCCTACTATTTCGGTAAGAGCTCATCACAAACGGAGTAGGATAGGAATTATTGCCCCCATTTCCTTCTGGACTCCAAGTTCGGTTATTTTACAACAATGCGCACAGTGAGTACAAGCAATAGAAACATGCTTCCCTAAAGGTGACACCCCCTCCCCACTACATAAAAACTCCATTGCAAGCAAAGGAGGAGGATGAGGAGAAGAGAGGAAAGAGAAGAAGAAAAGGAGGGAGAAGAAGTGGAAATGGAGGGTGAAGAAGAAACAAGTCCATCCTAAATTTAATCCATGCCTTTGTTACTGATCAAGTTTGTTGAGTCAGGCTCGACGATGATGCGAGAAATCCGTATGTCCATCGTAGCTTCGATGGGCCGCAAGGCATGCTCATCATCCGTACCATTTACAACCGACAGTTGACATGGTGCTGAAAGAATACCATAAACTTCACTATCTCCTATCACAAAGTCACGGTGGGGAGTTGATGGTGGTTTCTAGTACATTTTTTACTTTTTTTAAAGCAGCCAGCTAGGCGATTTTTAACTTGACTAGGTGTATGCCCGTACGTTGCTACGGAATGAAATAAATTTTCTTTACGAAAGTAAATCATGAACAAAAATGCCAGTCACCCGCACGGCCGCACCAAAATATGCTTGTAGCCATGTTTCCAACCATAATTATTCAGCTTACACATTCATGCATTCAAACACAATTAATATTAACTCTAAAAGATATGTCATGTGAACAAAACCTGCACTAAGACACAGACATCCACTTGAGGGGTGAACAATAACATGAAACCAGAGAGCCCTGCCATCATCAATGTAAACATTGGTTAGTATGATCGCCGAAATAGAGTAGGCGGAGAGGGCGCGCGGTGCTCCTCGCCGATGATTGACACCGTCGAGGTCCGGCCTTGATCCCTCACCACGCTTGATCATCTGGTTCTTCATCTCGATATGCTCCCACCAATCCTGGCCCCGTCTCCCAGGGCTTGAATTCTCAGCAAGGTACGCAAGATCTTAGGTTCCCCGATAGTTTCTTCTTGCCCTGATGTTAGAAGTTTCTGGCTCGTTGCTTCATTCGCTCGATCCAAGTTGAAACCTGAGGAAGCCAATGTGGGCTTCATCTTGCAATCGATCCTTGGTGGTTCTGCTTCTGAATCAAGAAAATCGTACTTATTCTTACTCTTCCAATCAACATAAATTTCTCTAAAAATATAAAGCATGAAACGAAGCATAAATACCACCAAAGAAGAGAGGATGAAGTTGCTAACCTTTTGAACACCTGGATGATTGAAATCCCTTAAAAATTTGGAAACTTTTATGGGCAGCAACTCCTCTAAACCGGTGACATGCAGAAGAAGCCCGAGCTCGTGGTTAAATGGATTGGCTCGAGCTCGGGGAGGAGGAAGGAGCTGATATATAGAGGGCAAATTAGTACCGGCTGGTGGCTCCAGCCAGTACTCAGCCTCATCGGCTCCATTTAGTACCGGCTGGAGCCACCAGCCGGTGCTAAAGCGCCGCCAGGGGGAATGTAGTCGTTGTCCTCCGGTGTCGGTGGTGCAGTTTAGTACCGGCTGGAGCCTCCAGCCGGTACTAAACGGCTCCCAGGGCACTGTAACCCTGATCCGGTACTAAATGTCTACCTTAATACTGGCTAAGACAGCCGATACTAAGGATTGTAGATGAATGCTCCGTTTTTTGGCAGCGGCAGCGGTGGGTGGTGACTGGTGAGTGCTGACTCGCGAGGAACACTGAACCATGGTGCTCCATCAAGGAACACAAACACAATGACCCTTGGCCATGTCAACTCTGAGGGGCGCACCATTGCTCAGGATCAGAGATTGGCCGTTTCTCGGTGTTGCAACTGCAATTGCAGTCTTGCAGGACACCATGAATCAGTCCAGCAACCTTAACCAGTGCTGGCCGTAGCAGGCTGCTAAGCTAGTCTGCTACCACAGATTGAGAAAGGATGGAGGAGCTGGTTCACACCAGGCAGCCATGGTCCATCCTGTGATGATGGATGAAGCTGTACTCTTGCAGTTATATGTGAATGTGCATGGTCCATACTGCCAATACATGTGAAGATGCATGTCACCTATTTGGTAATGTTTGGAACGCCAAGTGTTCTCCTTGCCACATTTAACATTTCCTGTAACTCAAGCGACTGATTTTTTTTTATGTTTATACAATCAAGGAGATTTGAACTAGAAATGCAGTACTAGAAAAATAGCGACAAAAAGTCATTTATTAAATTTCGCTGTTTATGTGGTGGCATCATTAGTCCATATGCATATTATTAATGTACAAGCACAAAAACCATCTCCAGAAGGAAAAGTCGCACACGCACTGCCATACAGAATAGAGCCTGACTTCAGACGCATCATTTGAAACCAGCAAGCATCACGAATCCAATCGTGCACTTAGGTGTCTTCTTCATGCTCCGAAAGCTTGCATGGGGTCTTTGGGGTCAATGTCATGGTAGAGGGGGAGGTCAGATGGGAGGCTCTCCTTGCTGAAACCGATGCTTGCCAGCGTCTTCACCACCTCGTCGAACAGGATCTTGTTTCCAGTTGGGGTGAAGTGAAGCCCATCACTGCATTGTGGTGTAGAAATATTATCCCATGCTTGCACATGGAAAAGATATACAGATTGTAGCTTTTCGCTTTTTTTTTTAAAAAAAACAGCACTCATTACAGAACACCAGAGCCTGAAATCTGACAGTGGAGATCAAAAAAATACTAATGTACTGCCCCATTTCAAAAGAAAATTAAGTGAAGTAGATTGTGAAAGCTTCTCTCCTCAAATTTCTGAACAGTGTATTCTATTAGCATAAGCTACTGGTCTTAGCAACAGTCAACAAAACAATCAAACGTATGCATAAGTTCTTCCCCCCTTATAGCAAGTGGAAATATCCACTGCACATTGTTAATGATGGTGAAAAAATGTAAGACTGTTCAAACTAGACACCCTAAAAAAAGTATGTTCTGTCTGTCCGAAGGCACTTGAAAAATCTCCTATCCATCATTTTTTTTAGTATCTTGGATGTCCTCGTTTAACTTCAGATTTTGCTGATTAGCAAACTACCATTGAACTAAAACATGCTGGAAAGCTTTTACATTCAACTAAACCATTTTTTCTGGTTTGCTATTCCAGAACTTGTAAAGTAGGAAAACACAGAAGAAGGGGAGAAAATACTGAGTAACTACTGTTTATTTAGCCTATCTGGTTCCAGCATTGCTCACAGGGGTAATTGAAATAGATGCTTTACCTTAATGCAGATGTTTGCCAATCTGGAAATTCCTGCATCTTTGTCCAGATGTCTATAACTGGATGACCCAATTCTTTGGCAACAGCCATGCATGCCTGTGCATAAGAGCCAGCAGCCTCGTTGGTTCTTTCAGCTTGTCGTGAAGGATCATCAACTCCATAAATGTCTCTGCATAAGGGGACAGGAATATCAGTGTGTCTGGCTTGAAATCTACTTTAGTAAACGCTGCATGTTGCATTGAATGCTTGAAGAACTCATTAGATCAGGCCACATAATCAGATAACTGGACATGCCTAGAAAGACAAGAGACACAATCAAACACTCTAGGATGCACATGCTTTAAACGGAATATATGGGCAACATTCACTGAATCCTATCTCATGGACTCTTGGAAAAATGTATGCTGGTCCAAAATAAGCATGCCCTGTCCTCAATAAGCACAGGAACTTTGGCAAGCTTTTTATTACTACAGTGAGTAAAGCTGGTAGCCTGGTAGTCTGGTCTGATATAACTCAGCAGTTCTCATTTTTTCTCCCCTCAAGTCACTCATCAAAATTAGCATGTAGAAACAGAGGGCTGTGAAATATAGTGTAGAGAAGACATCATCGGTGTGATGAGTTATCTATGGTTGCCTGATACTCCTGGCAAAGCGAGGCGCACTAGCTACAGAATACAGATGAACAAAATGGTTCTTTACCGATTCTTGCAGGTTAGTTGATCGGTGTCAGTGTGATGAGTAGCCGTATCAATATGGTTCTAAATGCTGAGCACGTTTTCGACTTACTGTAAATAGCAGCCTGGAAAGATGTGATTCACCTTTTAACTCACAAACAGCAGATAGTGGAACGCAGTATCATACTACTTGCATGCCATGACTGGTTGCAGGAATAGCATATAGTATGCATCGGAGCAAAAGGAAAGCAATGGGGATCATCAGTATACGAAAGGCACCCAATGATTTGATTTCCCTATGGTTGACCACTAGATTCCCTTCTGAGGGCTAAAAATCAGTAGAGTGACGAGTGATAGACCGGTGGATTTATTCCATTTGTAGCATCTTCAATAGTGGATTTATTTATTTATTTACCGGATTCTCGCTGGCTCATAAATCGGTGGCGGAGCGATGAGTATGATAGCGGTGGAGGGCCATCGCTCCTGCGATCGAAGAACCAAGCAACGGACAGGTGAGCGAAGAATCCAACATATTCGAATCCGAGAGTCACATGATGCAACATGGCAACAAGCCCAGACAGCAACCGATTATAACCTTGAAGTAGCCGCAGATGGCGCGGAGGTTGGTCTGGTACTCGTCGAGCGGCACGTTCTGGTGCGCCTGCACCTGGTCGGGCAGCGAGGCGTCGTTGGCGCCGAAGAAGACGGTGACGGCCGCCGGGTCCGCCGCGTCCGCCGCGCCCTCCATGGCCCGCGGCAGCACCTTGAGCGCCCACCGCGTGTTGTACCCGCTGAGCCCGCGCAGCACCACGTCCGCCTGGACCAAAGGGCGGGGCGGGGCGGGGCGGGGCGGGGCGGGGCCCCAGACACGCGGTCAGTTCACGTCGGGCCACCGGCGCCGGCGCCGCCAGCGAGGAACGCGCGCGTACCTGGCGGGCGAAGTGGTCGGTGAGCGCGGCCCCCCATCCGCCGGACTCGAAGGACTGCTCGGTGATGGAGTCACCGAAAAGCACCAGCCGCGGCTGCATGGTGGATCGCTCGGGTCGGGGAATCCGCCGCGCGGGCTCACTCGCTGGATTACTGGAGCGACGGCCTCCGTCCGAGATCCGAGAGCACGAGCGCGGAGTGGCAGTGGCAGTGGAAGTGGCGGCTACCTCGTCATCTGGGGCGCGGGTTAGGTGGCCGTTCGATCTGGATGAGACGGAATCTTGGGTGTGCTCGTCAGGCCGTTCGTCCGGCAGGCGAACCGTTCGCACCGACGAGCATATTCCGGCCGTCCGCCGTCCGCCGTCCGCGAGAGATCTCCTGCTTCCGATCCAGCGGCGTTGGAGATGCGGTGGCTGAGCCAACCTGAAGCACGCGCGGTATTGGGTCATAATGACTTCTATAACGGAACAGTAATCCAAATCCTTCAAAATTTTCAGATTCGGAAAAGGAAAAGGAAATTTTTGCCAAAAGAATCTTCACAGCCAGCGAAACCAACAAAAATTTATTCGGCTCTTTATCCTTTTGGTTCGTATATAGTTTCGATTGAATAGTTAGACATATGAGGGTCGAATCTAGATGAAGCATCAATTAGCTCGGTCATTGCACGTTTTAGAATCAAATTTGATCCAAGATAAATCATAGTATAATGGTTCAAATTGATGTTTACCTCTCTTTCTAACACATCTCTTCCCGTTTCCTGTAATGCGAGTTTGAGGGTGAGTCTTATTGGAATAAGATGACCCGATTGTAGTAGTGAACACAGGAAGGGCAGCGAGGGAACGGAGATATAATTGTCATACCAATTATCTGATCTGGCAAATATAGATATTATTTTGTCGCAACTCTTGGAGACTGGAAAGGACGATCTTCTCTCTCAAGCTTTAAACCTTGACTATGACTATACAAAAATACATAGATGAACAAATTAATGAAAGTATCACTAGATTAAACATGAAAAACAGTTCTAAAATAGTAAATTACCTTTTTAGAAATTCGTACTTCTTTCGAAAATACTTGTCAGATTTTAATCCTGTAGACCGTGTTGATAAATGCATTTTGAATCGTACTGAATTCAAATAAATGCACCATGGTCAACTGAATTTTTACCGGGAATGGAAAGGAGACAAACAAAAGAGGGAAAAAAAAACTGGATCCCTTTCCCTGTTTCGCCTCCACCAGTAGCAGCTGCCTCCGCCTCCCCCCACCACCACCAAGCCCCTCACCGAACCCCTCCCCGTTTCGCCTCCTCCGCCCAAATCCACAAATCGCCGCCTCCGATCCGCCGCCGTCCTCGATCCGCCGGAGCCGTTGACCCGCCCAGAATGGCCTCCGGGCCGCCCTCGCCGTCCGGCAAGCCCTACTCCCGCAAATCCCACGCCGGCTCCAAGGCCCCCAGTGTCCCCTCCTTCGACGCCCACAGCAACGGCCCGCTCCTCCCCAGCGTCACCTTCTCGCTGCCCTCCACGCCCGCCTCCCGCCGGGAGCTCCGCCGCCGCCTCTCCGCCGAACTCGCCCAGGTGCGCGCCGCCTCCAAGCGACTCAACTCCCTCCCGGCTCCCGCCCCCTCCTCCGCGCTCTCCGCCACCGACCCCTCCACGCCGCTCCCGCCGCAGCCGCCGGCGTCCAAGCACAAGTCCAAGAAGGGCGGGGGAGCCCCGCAGCCGCAGCCGCACCTCTCGGCGGAGGCGCGGCGCAAGCTCTACGCGCCCGTGTTCAAGAGCTGCGCCGCGCTGCTCTCCAGGCTGATGAAGCACAAGCACAGCTGGGTGTTCAACAAGCCGGTAGATGCGAGCGCGCTTGGCCTGCACGACTACCATACCATCATCACCAAGCCCATGGACCTCGGCACAGTCAAATCAAAGCTAGCGGCCGGACAGTACAAGTCACCACGGGAATTCGCCGGGGATGTGCGTCTGACGTTCCAGAACGCCATGACGTACAACCCCAAGGGGCAGGACGTGCACTTCATGGCCGAGCAGCTGCTGAACATGTTTGAGGAGAAGTGGCTGGAGATTGAAGCTGAGGTTGCGCAGCTATCACCACAGCCTCCTACACCGTCGTCCGCTGCACCCAGGAAGCCAAAGGAGATAGACAATTCTAGGGTGTTAGAGAGGTCGGATTCGACCGTCCATGCTGCCGGGGTGGAGGCTACACCGAAGCCACACACTGGCAGACCCCCGGTTTTAAAGAAGCCCAAGGCAAGGGAGCCAAATAAGAGGGATATGACCTTCTGGGAGAAGCAGCGGCTTAGCAATAACCTCCAGGATTTGCCACCCGAGAAGCTAGACAATGTTGTTCAGATCATAAAGAAGAGGAACCTGTCACTCAGCCAGCACGATGATGAGATTGAGGTTGATATTGATAGCTTTGATGTTGAAACATTATGGGAGCTTGATAGATTTGTGACAAACTATAAGAAGAGTATAACTAAGAATAAGCGGAAGGCTGAGCTTTCCGCAGTAAGGCCAGATGAGGCTGAGGCTGAGCCTGAGCCTGATCAGGAGCTGGAGAAGATAGAGCACGCGAGGCAGGATGAGGCAGATCAGGATCAGATTCCTGCAGTACAAGAACCGGTATGATTTTGGTTGGTAGTATTGGTGCCTGCACTAAATTTTAGGTAATGTTTTCCAAATAGTTATTATTGTCTTGCTGTTACAGATTCCAGAACCAGAAGCAGGTGATGTTGAACCACCTAAGGAAAATGCAGCAGGTATGTGGGATCTGTCTTTAGAGTACTCTTGTAATTGCTATATTCATCCTTTTCTGTTTTAGAAAAGAACAAATCTATCACTATAATCATGTTTTTATGCAAAAGAGCCAACTAAGTCTACTCAACTACAGATGACAATGAGAGATATGTGGGTGAATCATCACCGGGTCATTTGGAAGATCCCAAGGGAGAGACTGCTGGTAGATCAAGTAGTTCTGGAAGCTCTAGCAGTGACTCTGGCTCGTCCTCTAGTGGTAAATGTTCCCTTATTTTGCAGATATTATAACAGGAAAATCTTCTTTGTAAAGGTTAGGTTTGGAAGTATTTATTCATGAATTTAACTTGACAAGCTTGTGCAGATACGGACACAGATAGTTCATCAGCAGATGGCTCTGATGCTGCACAGTCACCCAGAGCGTAGCATCTATAGGCCAGGTATATTCTACATTAATGCAGCAATCATTTGCATTTAATGTCCACTAACTTTGGTAAATTTTTCAAATTCAACAAACTTTTTTGGGGCTGCAAATCACTAGAACTACCAAGTGTATAGAGAAAGTTCATGTTCTCTGTGAGCTAGTTAATTAGTTATTGCTTTTGCTAGAAAGCTTCTGGATGGATATTTCTTATCTAACTTACAGAGGATGCTAATTTTTCTGATTGATAAGCTCACATGAGCAAGCCAGAATTCATCTATCTGGGTCATGTATTCTACTTTGCGCAGCCATCAATCTTAAAAAAAAATTATCTTTTTTTTCAATCTGCATAAGCTTTAGAAAATGAAATTCCGAGGACCAGTGTGATATCTTATGCATCTGTATAGTTGAATGTTCTGTTGGCGAAATGCAAACTATTGGCTTCGTCCTATAGTTCCTTGCACAGAACATGGTAAGAAATAAATGTGTAAGCTTTGTGATGACCTTCTTGGTTGTTGTACTAGGAACATCAGAATAAGTAGCTTCCTTTATTGGCTTGTAAGTAAAATCAATTAGCATTTAATTGTTGATAATCCGTGATGTTGATCCACTGATTTTTAGTTTTGGTGAGTCATTCACATGATTTAAGTCGGAAAAGGCTTTTATTATTGTGATCTTAAAACAACACATAGTAATAATTTTCCCAGCTTAGAAGAAACTACACATGTTGGTTACGGAGACATTTTTTTAGGTAAGCATTAGAGATGTTCCCTAGATAAATTGTAAATTGTTGACAAAGTGTTCGCATCAATGTTATAGCACAGTCCCCCCCCCCCCCCCCCCCCCCCCCCCCCCCCCCCTCCGCATAGTCCGAAACGCTGGATATTTTGTGTCAACTGCTTATCTTCTTGCATATTTAATGTCACCTACTCATACGTGAATTGGCACATTGCAGCATACATGCTAATTTAATGTTAATTTGTAATATATATTTGCTTAGCCTACTGTTCTGAACCTAACTTTTCTTTGGCAACTCAAAATGTTTCAAAACGATGAACTTCTGTACTTGTTTCTGATACTGCTAATATTTTAGAATTCATAATTCATTCATTTAGGCACGTCTAGATACAACTATTTTTCGAAACTATATTAGCACCTTGTGTATGATTTGTTTTTCACTTTTTCTTGGTACATTTTTTCTTTATTTCGCCGTGAGCACCGAATACTCTAGTCTCTAGCCCTTCACTTTGTCTTAAGCTGACAGTTACCAGATTTACAATCCAAACTAATTAGATCTCTTTACCTTTTCTTCTTGTTATAGCCAGTTTCATTGTTTCATGTCTTTCTGCCTCTATGTGGCTTTAGTTTTCTCTATAGCACCAAACTTATAAAAGATCCTTGTTAGGAATTAATGTATCATGGATTTGCACAGCAAACTAGTATAAAAGATCCTTTTTTAGGAATTAATATATCATGGAATTGACTAGTGTCCCTCAGAATTTAAGCAACAGAGTGACCAATTGTATAGCTTCTGTTTTCTTGGAGCACTCTGGTCTGGTTGTTTGCTAGTCCAATTCTAACTATATTTGGAAAACTGAGAGGAATGGATTCGTATCGTAGTTGTGAATTCCAAGTAATAGGCTTGCTTGGTATCCTTTCCCATTTTCATCATCTGTCTACACATATAGCCATGCTGGTCTACCCCATCCATTTTGTAGACCTTTTTCTGAGAGCGGGGGGGGGGGGGGGGGGGGGGGGTGGCTGGCTTGTACTGACCTGAGCCCATCAAGACTATTTTCTAATAAATTTTTCCATTGCCAGAAACTTTTGCAGTCCTGATAAAAATTTTTCTATCATAAAGGTCAAGTTGTAAATGTTGTATTAGACCTTATTTGTCCCTCTTTGTTTTCGTACTTTACCTTTTCTTGAGCTTGTAGAGGTACATGGTCGTCTTATTCTGTCCTTTTCTCAACCTTAGGGGCTTAGATCCGCCCTCCATAGCCTTGGTGGATTAGAATAATATAGCAATTTTTGTTGTTGACTGGTTTGTTATGCACAATGGGATACAGATCTGAAACCAAATGTACCGTAGATTGCTTGATTTGATACATTGCAGGTTGGACTAAGTTTAAGTACTGGAATTTGTTTTTTATTTCTATTTACTAGTACTGTGGCAAGGCTTAAGCTTATGCCTTGCTTGCTCTTTTTTTTTGTCATTTGTAGTGATTATTTTAGGTAGTTTTTCTTGTCCAGTAAAGCTGTTTCACTACTCATTTTACATAAGAGTTTATTGCTCATAAAACAAGAGTTAGTTAAGCTTTTAAGCAAATCATGGTAGGGGAATGCAGATGCTTCCAGTCTACCTGCTTTTGAAATAATGCATTTAACTTTTGATTGAAAGCACCAACTATGGGAAATAATAAATTGACTAATTAATAACTAATTTCATGATCACACAATTGTGAATCTGACATGTCCGATTTCCTTGCCTGCAGATGTTAATGTGAGATTGGGAAGGCCATAACTCCTTAGTTCACCAAAGATTCTAGTGTGAAATTGTCGGCAAGATTGTTGTAAATTTTGCTTGTTTAGGAACCCTAACCAGTGCCATCTGCCATGCTGTTGTTGTTTTGGTCTCAAAGTGGATGCCTGGAATGGCTCATGCCCGATTCATCTGTACCACTATTTGCAGTCATGTACTTATTGTAGAGTGCTGCGTTTACCTAGTCATCGAGCTGGAAGCTACCTCACATTGGATAGGAAGAAACCTGCAAACTGGGGCAAGTAAAACAAGCGGTGAGGTCAAGACCAGGAACCTGGAGGCCTCGCCCTGTTGTAAGATTGTACAATTGTTATAGTTGTGTAATTTCTGTTGGTGTTTTGCGTTAGCATTGATCATTTTCTCTCTTTCTCTTCAAGCGCACTTGTTTGAACTGGACCCATCTCTCAGTAATGGAAAAAAGCTCCATTGTGACTGGTAAGGAAACAAGTCCAGCAGACCAGAACCCCGAGCTTCATCGATGAGACGCCCCTCTGGAATGCAAGTGCTTCTGCTCTCGCAGCCTGTTCTTGTTGTTTGGTGGAGAATCTGAGCATCTGTTGTTTGGAATGATGATTAATCTTGTCTTGCTAGGAGAGTATTCCAGTATGAACTGGATGATTTCACATGAAATTCTCACTTCAAAGCAGCTCGGAGTGTTATATTTATATTTATTTCCCACGAAAATTAGCCGGAATTGCTCTGTTGCTTGTGAAATTTCCTCGAGCAGGCCACAGTACTCCATCGTTTATCTCAGAACAGAAGATCGGCGTGGGCTGCTCCCTGTTCGGCGAACGAATCGCGTTATCCCGGGAGGTCAGAAACAAACGGCTCCAGCCACCAAATGCTCCCGCTCCGCCGCCTACCGCCGCTCCCACTGCCACGCGGCCCCTCACCCAGGCGCCTTCTGTTAGCCGCGGCATCCGCCGCCGCCGCCGCCTCGCCGCTCCCATGGCCGGGCCTGCACGCCTGGCGCCGGGCGCCGCCCAGCCACCTCCGCACGTGGGGCCCCAACGGCCCCTGCGCCTCCGACGCCGACGAGGCGGCCGGGGTCCTGCCCGAAGCTGACGCCGCCGGCTCGTCGCTGGTCGAGATGGGGGCCCTGGTGCTGTCCACCGCCGACCCCCTCGCCAAGGCGCGGCTCACGCACGCCGCCTTCTCCCGGTGGGCCGCGGGGCTCCCTGTCGGTCAGGCCGCGGCCCCCGACCACCCCGCCAGGCCCGACAAGCCCCTCGTGGTGAGTGCTATGCTTCCTCATGGTTTTGGCATTTCATCGAGCAGGAGGTGGTTGACCGTGCGGTGCTGCTCTGCTCTTGCCCGCGTGTGCAGGTGACGCAGAAGGAGATCATCACCCACAAGGAGATGGGGGTGCCGCTCAACGCGTACATGCTGCACAACCTGGCACACGTCGAGCTCAACGCCATCGACCTCGCCTGGGACACCGTCGTGCGGTTCACGCCGCTCAGGGACACGCTGGGAGATGGCTTCTTCGCGGATTTCGCTCGTGTGGCCGACGACGAGAGCCGCCACTTTCGGTGGTACTCGCAGCGGCTAGCTGAGCTTGGGTTCAGGTGAGTGGCGGAAAAAAAATGCAGGACCAGCTACCTACTTCTTCGATTCCATTGTATAATTTATAAACGTCTGCATCATGTATTTCATTTGTCGCTGGTTAGAGGAGGAATCACATGTCCACCCATAATATTGCCCGGCATTTTTTAATGAACGATGAGAGAT
This sequence comes from Panicum miliaceum, assembly GCA_032594955.1. Taxonomy (NCBI): domain Eukaryota; kingdom Viridiplantae; phylum Streptophyta; class Magnoliopsida; order Poales; family Poaceae; genus Panicum; species Panicum miliaceum. Next base: position 1,644,309 of record CM064060.1, on the reverse strand, counting down.
GCCAGATTGCTCTAACAAACTAACATGCCATAGTATATCTGTGGACAGTTATGGTGATATGCCGGTTCACAATCTTCTTTGGAGGGAGTGTGCAAAGTCATCAAGCGATGTTTCTGCACGATTGGCAGTGATTCCTTTGGTTCAGGTGCCACATCAATACTGCTTCCTTCCATGTGATGCTTCTCCTAATAAATACATGTTTAATTGTTATTTAACTTGTTAGTCCTCAGCTGGTACTAGTAGGTTCCATAATTTTGGTGATAAAGCTTGTTCAAAAACTTTATCTTGTTACAATTGACCAATATGTTGATTATTAGAACCTTGATAGGAAGCTAGAGGCCTTGATGCTGGACCAAGATTAGTCCAAAGGTTATTTGGTTTCGGGGATCATCGATCAGCAGATATTGTAGCGAGAGTAGCAGAGGAAGAGCTTGCGCATGTTTCTGTAGGTTTGTATTGGTTTCTGAAAGTATGCCAAATGATGGGTCGTGAACCTGGTGATACTTTTAAAGGTTTGCCTCACCTAATTGTCTAGATTATTATTTATGCATATGCAAAGTATATTGTCTAATGCAATACTCACATTAACATTACAGACTTAATAAAGGAGTATGGTGTTGTATTGAAGGGTCCATTTAACTATCCGGCTCGTGATGAAGCTGGTATACCCCGAGAATGGTAGGTCCTGACCTAGCAGTGTATATCTACAAGCATTTGACAGCTATAAGAGGGTTAACATTGACATTTTTTCAGGTATGATGAGAAGTTTAAACAGGAATCTGCACAAAAACTTGCAGAGGTGAGAGACTGATTAGTTTTTTTATGCTGATGTTTTGCAAAGAACTTAAACTAATAACATGTCCTTGACAGGTGCATGATAGACTAGCTTGTATTGTTGAGATGGAGAAAGAGAATGCAAGTTTGAATTGCTAAGTGCCACTTGATGTACATGAGGGATTGGGTAAGCACTCTATTCATTTTTTAAAGTGTGTAAACTTACTCTTCTTGATCTCTGAAAAGCTATTTTGTTTATATTTCATATAAATTCTCGACAATCATATTTTTTCTTTTCAGTTTTAGATAAACTTGACTATCTATCCACCATCAATCCAGATCATAAACTCTCCAGATTGTAGGACAAAATTGTATATTCTGACAACTATGCTCTAACCTTGCTAATGGTCCATAACCTGTAAATGGTCTCCTGTTGAAATGCTTGAAGAACAAGCAGGATTTCGCCATAACCTTAATATAATATTTCTATTTGAATAGCATTGAATAAAGTCTTTAATCTTGAACATTTTAGGGTTTTTTTTTTCTGGCTGGAGGGAAAAATAATAAATTATCAATGCATGTTATACACTACCTGCTGTCAAGCGGGACACCAGATCTTGTAGGCTGGAAACTGGAAGTCTGGAACCAAAAACTGGAGGTTGCTGGATTACTTAAAAGAGCATTCATGGTGGATTTGAATTGGTAGAACACAGACAATCCCAATTCTTCATTCTGCTGCAAGCTTAGTAAGATACCATATGTTGTCTCCAGCCCTGTAATTTATCATCCTAATGGCTGTACTGGTTAATGTGTATGGTTGATTCTGTATCATCACAGCAAAGTTTTATCATCACGAATTCATGATTAGTGTAGTCAGTCCAAGAAGGATGCGTCACAGCAGAATAGTTCATTATCTTTTTCTTGATTGAGCAATTATTGCATTGGGATGATCTGGAAGACAAGATTGAATACAACGAGTACGTAGTTAAATTTCTGTGTCTCCACACATTGGTGTGTTTTCGTATCTGTGGTTCATTCCAGACATTTGATGCTTGTAACTTTGTGAGAAGTAGCAGTAGTGATTTGTTGGTGACTTCTTGGAATTCTGTACTCTACTTTTCAGTTTCGCGCCTGGCCTTTAATCTGAGTACCGGTTAGTGTTGGTGGAATGCGGATGACTGATCAATGTTGCATCGATGATGATTGGTGTTATGCTTATGTGTATTATCTACTATAAGCTGTGCTTCTGGAAGCTTCTTTTAAGTTGTGCATGATATGTTAGATAATTCCATTCACCTGTGCTAACTGGTCAGGGAATGTAATCACCACAACTGATGGTGTTTGTCTTAGTTATACATAAATGGTGATACTTCTTTTGTTTGAACGATGAGCTGTTATATTAGTGCTACCTGTCAGTATTTCTGTGAATGGACAGTTGGGTATGCCAGTTCACAATCTTTCGTGGATGGAGTGTGCAATTTCTTTGGTTCTGGTGCCTCATCATTACAGCTTCCTTCCGTGTGATGCTTGTACTAAGTGCATACATTATTTTTGTAGTTGATTATCTTAACCTAATACTTGCTGAAGAACTTTACCTTGTGACAATTAACTTATACTATGTTGATTATTAAACATTGAGAGGAGGCTGGAGGCCTTGATGATGGACTAAGGTCGGTCCAAAAATTATTTGGTTTGGGGGATCATCGTTCTGCAGAGGTGTAGACATTGTGGCAAAAGAGCACAAGAAGATTCTGTGCATGTCTCTTTAGGTTCATATTGGTCCATGAAAGTATGAGAAATGATGGATAGGTTGTGTCCCTGGTGATGCCTTCAAAGGTTAGCTTGTCTCCAAATTATCTGTGCCTCTGTATGCCTACAAAGCTTTTGGCAGCTAGAGAGAATAAAGTTTGTGCCATTTCTGGTATGATGAGAAGGATGATAAATAGGGCTCTCCCTTCTCCTAGTATTGCTTTTGTTTTCAGAAAGAACGCTGAATAAAGTCTCGAGAGTCAGGACCATTTCAAGTTTTGTATAGCTGGCGTAAGACCATTTGTAGGTCGAAAACGGAAATGGCAGCACATTGGGGCACAAGACGCGCATCGGGTGTCCTTTTTGTCTCTGTAGTTTCTGTCAGGATGGTTGCTTAGGCTGATCGCCGTGGTGACGTTGTCGCCTGCCAGGATGCTTCCCCGTCGTGATTCCATGAGCAAGACCAGATGGAGGAGCCCTGGACAGCTACCTTCAGAACCTGAACCTCTGCTGTCGAGTGGGAGCCAGGCTTTGGAAGAGTGGTGGATTATTGCTTGGAAGACCATCATCATTCAGTCGGAGGGTCGGAAACGTCTAAAATTGTCTCGACACTCTGCCAGCTCAGTGAGCTAACAAAATGTCTCAACACTCTGCAGTGTTCCTGCTGAATGAGCATTACGCTGCGCTGGCCCTGGCCTGATTCTGATGGTTACCTACAGATAGCTGGGACTCCGTATCATCATCGTCATCGCGAAGCTCCTTCCTTACCCGTATGGAGTGCACGCATGCGTCACGGAACGGAAGGTTACTTTGATTTTCTGCCCATGTTCGATGGTGAAATCGTTGGGTTTTGGACGATCTGGTGGCTAGCTTGCACCGGCCGGGGGGCGTAGAATTCAACGGGTACGTGGGCGCCAGCCGAGCGAAACCGCCACGGCCGGTGCCCGACCTTCGCCTCGCCTTCCGAGCCCCAACCAACTCCACACGGCATGGTTGTCAGGTCAGGGCGTCGCCTGGAACCTGGCACCGTCGGCGACGTCGTACGTTCCGTCCAAAGTCCAAACTAGGGTGGCGGCCGAACCGCGCGCCCCGGCGCGCCGAGCAGGAACCGTGCTCCACGCGTCAAACTCCGCCCACGAACCCCCGTGACGTGGCCGGGCGCGCCTGGCTGGGTAACCGGCGAGGCGAAACCCCTCCCCTGCCGGGTTCGGTCGTCGCCGTCCGGCCGCTGCATCGCGCGCCATAGCCATCCGGCGCCGTTCCACGCCTCACCCCACCTGGATGGATAGGTCAGACGAGAAAGCGTGTTGGGCTTCTCCGCACCCGGCCGGAAAGCGACCGCGAGGTCGCACACGCCGCCTCCATATATACACACTCCCTCTTGTAGTCTTGCGCCTTCTTGGTTTTCCACGCCTAGCTAAGCACGACAGGCTCCAGCGCAGCACGCAACGCGACGCGGCGGCCGGCGGCATTGGTTGCGACTGATCTCCGCGCCGGAGCCGGAGCCGGGGGAGGTGGTCGAGGATGTGCTGCGGCGACGGCGAGTGCCGGCCCCTGGGGTGGCTGCTGGGCCTGCCCTTCGCTCTCCTCGCCGTCATCGTCTCCTTCGTCGGCGCCATCATCTGGATCATCGGGTGCGTCTTCTTCCTGTTCCCGGAATTCCCCCCTTTCGTTTTCTTCTCCTCCTCCTCTGGATCCGAGATTACTTAATCAAATTTGGTTGCTGGTGCTGTGTGCGTACTACGCTGCAGGCTGCCCATCTCGTGCATCTGCCCGTGCTGCCTGTGCGTGACGCTGCTGCTGGAGGTGGCGGTGGAGCTCGTCAAGGCGCCGCTCCATGTCATGACCTGGTTCACCTCCAAGATACCCTGCTGATGATCCCGTTCATCCTTCCGCTGCAGCTTGCAGCCTCGCGCTGGCCTTCGTACAGTAGTAGTAGTCATCACCAGATCGATCATCTTGCTTAGCCAGCCTCTCCGGTTCGGCACTCGTGTGCTTCCACAGATTTCTCGCTGTATATTCGTATCATCGTCTGTTCGTTGATTTGATTCGTATTAATATTTGAGTTTTGGTGGATTCTGCGATTGATTTTCAGTGATTTGATTCGTATTAATACTAGTACTATAGTATATACTACTGTTCTTGAGTGCTCCGGGATTTCGGCACCGCCTGGTCTTGCGTCTGATTACTGACTAGAGGTTGTGGGGATGACCGGATGACGATGACCAGCGACTGCAGCGTTGACAGCGATCGGCTCATCGGCACACTGACTTGACCACGGCTGCCTTGCGTGTATTCGAGGAGGTCAGCCAGCCAACCTTCCGCGGCGGCGGCGGGGTGCCGCCGGGGTCCGTCGGGACAAAAGATTCCGCCGATTGATTCGTCGCAAGAGGCGGCGCCGGCGGTCTAGACATGTGGGCCTCAGGTAGAGGTTGGGCTTATGCAAGGGGGCACCTTGACCAAGTTTATATTTCCACCCTAGACTCAAAAACCGGGTATTTTGACTTCTTAGACTCGCAGTACCGGATAAATGATCTCATTGACTGATTTTTCTTAGTGGTTTTTCTTTTTTTTTTATGTTTATTTTGGATAAATCTTTGAGAAATTATAGTAAATCATGAAAAAAAATTATAAAATAGAAAATTTAAGTTTGTTGGACTCCACATGAGTAGATCTATACAATGAACATATGATATGATATAATTTAGTAAAAAGTTTATTATAATTTTAGATATATAGTTTTCTATAATTAATTCATATCTATATTTTTCGTGGTTCAATTATGATGAAATTTTTATGGTGGTCTAATCATTATATGATTGAGCTGTAGTAAATATTTCATGCTCATTGGATCATGTGTGCCTGAGTTATAGATTCAAGAGTTTAATTCCAAGCTATATCAGACTCTTTAGTTGCTCAAGCATACATGATGAAATGAATATGAAATTTTTACTATAGCTTAAGAATATAATTATTGGCTCGCCGTAAAAATTTTACCATAATTGGACTACGGAAAATGTAGATATGAATTAATTACAGAAAAGAATATATCTAAAAGTAAAAAAATATATTTTATAAAATTATATCATATCATATGTTCACTTGATAGATCTACTCATGTGGAGGCTAACAAAATTGAATTTTTCATTTTATGATTTTTTTGTAATTTACTATGATTTTTAAAAGATTCATCCAAATATAAATATAAAAAAAAGAGAAAAACCACTAAGAGAAACAAAAAAAAGTTATATGTCCGGTATTGCTAGTCCGAGTACGCAAAATACCCGATTTTTAAATTCAGGTGGAAATATAAACTCAGCCCACGGTTCAGGAGGTGAATAGGACTTTTTCCTATTCCGGAAGATGTGTAAGCCATATATCGCACGGCCTGCTAACGGCCCATTCTTCCGTACTCCGCGTCGTTGCCGGCCGGCCTGTTATTTTTTTTACGTGTGGAAGTGGAGGAAACTAGCAGCACTGCAGTAGTTTTTCCACGAGAACTAGCAGTAGCACCTAGCTGCTGCAAGCCGAGTCCGACCTGCTACTTTTTGAAGCGTGAGGATATACGGTAGAGGTAGCAGCAGGGGCAAAAGTAATGAAAGTATGTTGTCCTTTTCTTCTTTTTTTTGAATCTGTGTTCGTAATTAATGTGTTATTTTGCTAAGGATTTTATGACCACTTTGTTTAAATATTAAAGTAAAATGGTCAACATTTTAAAGTAATATATTCAATATCTAGCTAGACTTAGTTCAACATTTTCAATACACTAATTCAACATTTTTTTGTGAAATGTTGATGCAGTACGTCGGAAATATTGAAAACATATATACAATTGTTGAAATAATACATTTGGACTGTTTATAACATTCAAAAATATTCATAATGGATCTTGATTTGTTATATAAATTCTAACAAATATCATGGTTCAAACAGAATTCGAAACATATTTATAGTTTGAAGAAAAAATGAATCGGAAGTTTCGAATCCAAAAAGGGCTTGTCAACCACCAGCCTGCTACATCCAGCCATACGCCACCATGTGTCCTGCTTCACCCAATGTAACCATATGTGTTCAACCTACTCTTCCACCACCTTTTAATCTGATCTGTTTATTATATCCACGGATCTCAAACAGTGGAAGATGAGTACTAGTTTCGTCCGAAAGATATATAGAATTCCCCCAAAGTATGGTGTTTTATTTTTTTTCCTTCCGAAAATGAGAAAGAAAAGGCTGGACCATGAGGCTCAACAGAACATGGGCCATGAAGCCCAACAGAACCCAATAAAGACCTAGCATCTTGAAAAAGGCCATGAGGCTCATGGAAAGACTTACGGCCTGTCTGCATATCATAGGATTATAAGAATTTTTTTCCCCATGAATATGGATTCTGACTAATAATAATCAAAGTTGGCTCCGAAACATCAGATCTGTTCGTCTCATTCAAGAAAGTCATCATCATCGATTATAATATAGATTCTACTCCTAAAAATTGTTCTATCTCCCTCTTAAAAAATCTTTAAATATTACATCATAAAATATAAGTTATTCTAGGGATTCTATGATGGGGATCCCTATCGTTAGATTGCATTGAAATATGTTTAAATTAAGGTGAGGACATAAATGCACCGATTTAATTAGTTAAGGGATCTATTTACACTAAATAAACATGAGGGGTGAATGTCACACAATATTTAAAGGATGAAATTAAATTATTGGAGGCAAGAATACTTAATTTGTTTTCTAGGGTTATCTTTCCTACTAGTACGTATGGATTAGAAATTACGCTCTCCAAACAACATGAAGTCTGTCAGTCTATTATTGGTCAAAATCCATTGTTGTGAGTCTGCCTACCAACATCGGGTTACAAAGCGTTTGCTGCCCAATTTAGCAGGCATGCTGGAGCTACGAACTGTCAACCTGCCACGTCACGTTCCCTGCATCTGGAGCTACTACACCTGCTACACTTGGACCAACTGTCTTCTAATCCTCTAGGATGACTTCAACTAATAAATTGCATCTTTGGAAGTTTCACGAGAAGTCACCTGTCCAAATGACCAAATGTTATCCTGGTATGACTAATATACCTATCAAAAATAGCACGCGGCTGCAATGTTTGTGTTAGAAATAAGTTTGTTAGTGATCAACTAGGTGATACCTTTTCCTAGAGAGACATCTTTTAGTGGATAGACAGACATAACCTTTTATGAAGGGGCCTAAACCTTCAAGGGACTTTCACCATTGTAATCACACTATTTATTCAATCAATCAATGAATTATTGTTCATTCCATTCCGCACTCTACTTTCTAATTTTAACACGTTATCAGTCACGTATCGCTCTCCGCTGAGATCGAGAGATGAGTATGTAGGCGAGTTTTTGCAAACATGAGGAAAGAACAGATCGGAGAAGCAGCGACGGCGCTTGCGGGCGTTGGTTCTATCCATGGCCCGGACAGTTTCTTCACTGCGTCAAGCCTCGCCCTCAACCACGGTGTCCGCAGCAATTGGCCACGAAGACGCGGCATGCTCGACCAAGAAGAAGATTGGAAGAACGGCGACCACTCGCCAGCGGCGACAACGAAGAATGAGGGAAGCACGAAGCCTCCGTCACCGCACCGTCCCACGGCGAGGTCTCCGAGAACAGCCTGCATCCATCGACGCCCCTCCAATCTCCTTCACGGCACTGCGACCAACGCAAGAGCAATGAAAATAGATGCGCACACTGAGTTCAAGAAAGAAGAACGGGAGGCCGCCGAACTGCATCGTCATCACACCAATGCAGAGACGACAACAACGATCATGCTGCAATCTTCTTCAGAGACCACAACAACGACCATGCCGCAAAAAGCGATTCCTGCAGAGAGCCTTGCACTGAAACCAATGCAAGGAAACAGGAAGCATGGCCTCCATATCAGATGGATCGAGAAAAAGGAAAGGACCATTCGATTTTCGAGACACGAATCTCATCTTGAGTTCAATCTATTTTCCTATTACTCTTATTTTTGCATTGCTAATCGAGTATATGCAGATGCATTGCAGAAAGAGGAAGAAAATAATCCAATTATCGTCAACACCTGACTAATCAGCCGCAAAGTGGATTAATCGGCCGCGAAGATCAACGAGGCGCCCTCGGCACACTCGTCCAAGAAGACCACAAGAACAGTGGTCACTAGCCGGCAGCGACAACGAGAATGGAGTTTCAATGGAATTCTGATAAGTGATCACACGACAAACAAGAGCAGATCCATTATAGCCTCACCAGGCGCACGAATAGCATCTTCAGTGCAATCTATTTCTTTATTTCTTTACTGTACAGTCTCTTTGGCACTTGCTTTGTTAATCCACATTATGCAGAATCATTTGATATTGTGGTCGACAGAACCAGAACAAGAAACTTAGATGCAATTTGGCATACACGAACAAGCCTATGCATAATCCACGACGGCAGCGAATCGCTCACAGCCAGCGCTTCTATCGGTGCCGATCGCCGATGGTGCCTAAGAGCCAAGGTCTGCACGAACGACTATTGCCGATGGACCACAAGAGCATAGCGGCGAAGGGATAAGAATTTGTATAGTGAGTATTTTTAATCCTATGCACTAATTAGTAGACTAAAAATTTAATACGTCAAATAGAATTCTTTTAATTAAGTTTTACATAATTAATGGCGTATTCGAGGCAAAGTATACTACATGTTTTTAATTTGGAACTAGAACATAAGGTGACAGAGATCTAGATATTGGCTGCAATAAGTTCTTCCATAAGAATTTATTTGCTTAAAGAACATGCTTTTAGGCAGCAAATTACTTGCCCGTCACTAAGATGTCTATATCTTATGATGATTACATACACGTGTTCTTCCAAGAAAATATTTTGAAAATATGAGATTTGTCTACACCTTACTTATTTTGTGCATAATAATTTTAATGTTTAAGTCCATGTCTTAAACTCGAATTACATCCATTCAAAGTCATGCAAATTCACACTCCAGACCCTATTTGGTCCAGAAAATTATCATTATTCAAATGTGTATGTGTAATGCAGTAGCTATACCATACAATATATTTTATGATTTGTTATTATTGCAATTTTGTTATATCTTGCAATTTTAACAATAATAATTCATCGTAATTAAGCACCAAATATCATGTTATATGACCAATGAGCTTAATTCAAATAAAATTATATAATCATAAAAAATTAAGCAGTCAAGGCTTGACAAATATCATGCAACAATATGCTTAATTCATGTGGAATTATATGCAAAAGATAAGTGTCACCTCATCACTTTGTACAAAACAAAATTCCAAAATCTTATATATTGGCCATATACAAGGTAGTACGTTAGTACTTGTAGCAAACCGCCTCCCCGAGACCGGGCGCGCTTACATATGGCCGCTTCCTAGGATATAGACTGATCTCTGATGCCCGTGCACTGACCCGCCACGCGCCCGCCCACATGCCTGTGCACCTGACCCGCACGCGCCCGTGCTCATGCACGCGCATTATGCTCGTACGCGCCCGTGAAACTGCGAGAGTTGGCTCTGATACCATTATGTAGCATCCCACTTAAATTCTTTCCCCTTTTCCAATAGAGAAGTCATGAGTTTCACGATCTTTGAGAATCCTCCAATAAATCTGTGGTAGTAACCTGCAAGTCTGAGGAAACTTCTGATTTTAGGCACAGTCTTCGGTGGATTCCAATTTATAACATCCTGAACTTTACTCGGGTCTACTGCAATTCCTCCATCTGTGATAACATGTCCAAGGAAAGAAATTTCTCTCAACCAAAAATCACATTTGCTCAGCTTGGCATATAACTGATTCTCTCGAAGTTTCTGTAGCACTATCCTCAAGTGCTCTTCATGTTTTTCCTCGTTCTGTGAATACACCAAGATGTCATCAATGAACACAACCACAAACTTGTCAAGATATTCCATAAAAACCTAGTTCATCAGGTACATGAAGTACGCTGGAGCGTTGGTCAATCCAAACGACATCACAGCGAACTCGTACAGACCATATCTGGTAGTGAAGGATGTCTTGGGTATATCCTCTGGTCGGATCCTTAACTGATGATAGTCTGATCTCAGATCAATCTTGGAGAAAACCTTGGCACCTCTCATCTGATCAAACAAGTCTTCAATTCTGGGTAGTGGATACTTATTCTTGATCGTCATATCATTCAGCGACCTGTAGTCTACACACATCCTTCTGCTGCCATCCTTCTTATCGACAAAGATCACGGGTGCTCCCCACGGGGACGGGCTAGGACGGATAATTCCTTTAGCTAACATTTCTTCTATTTGTTTCTTTAGTTCACTTAGATCCTTAACATCCATTCTATAGGGTCTTTTAGAGATAGGTGCGGTACCAGGTAAAAGATCAATACTGAACTCAATGTCACGAACAGGTGGCATACCTGGTAAATCTTCCGGGAAGACGTCGGGGTACTCACAGACAACTCTGATATCTTCAAGAGGCATTCCCTTCGTTTGGTTCACTGTCCCAATTCCACTTGGTGAAGTTGATGCCACAAACTCTACTTTATCTACTTGCGGGCTGGTTAAGAGCACTAATCTCTTACGACATTGAATGACACCATCACATCCTGATAACCAATCCATTCCGAGGATCACATCAATGCCGCTAGTCCTTAGGACTATTAGGTTGTCTAGGAATTCTACCCCCATAATATTCATGCTGACCCTCGGGCATAAGTGACTGGCTTTCAATTCTTTGCCCGGGGAGCTTACTAGAAATATTTGTTTCATAGGGCTCATTGGTAAATTATGTTTTGCAGCGAATTGCTCAGTAATGAATGAATGTGATGCTCCAGAATCAAATAAAACTGATGCAGGTTCAGAATTAACAAGGAACGTACTGAGCACAACATCGGGAGCCTCTTCAGTTGTTTCTGCAGCCACATGATTCACCTTTCCGCGCACGTAGTTCTGTTGACCTCTGTTGCCTAATGGTGTCTGGTTGCTGTTGCGTGGCTGCTGCTGCTGAGGAGTCTGCCTCTGCCCACTGTTTCTCTGATTCTGGTGAGTATGCATGTTACACTTCGGGCAGTTGTTAGCATAATGACCCAGTTCTCCACATTTGAAATAGCCGTTGGGTTGGACGGGTGTGACTGGGTTGTTGGTCCGCACTGGTGCACCTGTGGCATAGCCTGGGCGGTACGGTTGTGGGTTGGAGTTGCGCTGAGTCTGCTGGTTGAAGCGTTGAGGCTGCTGTGGAGTTCGTTGATTCTGTTGACTCTGCGGATATCCTCCATCTTATCCTCCAAAGCGCGACTGAAATCCCTGAGGTGTGCTGTAGCGGGGACGGGTGTTGCTGCTAGATTGTCCCTGGGACTGAAGTTTTCGCTTGTGTTCCCCAAGCTCCTTGCGCTTGCTCTCCAGACCAATGGCTTTGTCTAACAGAGTCTGGAAGTTTGGAAAAGTGTGACTGTGCAGCTGATAGTTGAGCGGCCCTATCAGACCTTCCAAGAAGCGCTCCTGCCTCTTTGCGTCACTATCCACCTCATGGGGCGCGTAACGAGACAACTGAGTGAATTTGTCCCGGTACTCACTAACAGTTATGCTGCCTTGCTTCAGGGACAGTAATTACTTCTGCTTGAGCTTCATTAGTCGTGCTGGAATATGGTGACCGCGGAAGTTGGTTCTGAACTCCTCCCAGGTGATAGTGTTGGCGTTGGCATGAGCAGCAGTGAAAGCATCCCACCAATCTGCGGCTGCACCTTCCAGACGTCCTGCAGCATACAGGACCCTTTCACGGTCACTGCATTGCGTGATGTCCAGCTTCTTAGTGATGACCTTCAACCAATCATCAGCATCCAAGGGGTCCACTGAGTGAGAAAAGGTAGGAGGGTGGTGGCTCATGAATTCTCTGTGTTTGTCTCTTGGTGGTTGGTTTTGCTGTGGTGCTTGCTGATTCTGCTGAGCTTGTATGTTCTGGATGGTGGCAGTGAGGTTCTGCAACACCTGCATCTATGCTGCCAAGAATTGCTCCATTGTTGGATTGGGCGGTGGTGGCAACTGACTCTGTCGGTTGACTACGCGAGCACGCCTAGTGCTAGGGATATTCTGTCCTCCACCTGTCCTGGTGTTTACCATCTGATCGTTAGGGAATAAACCCAGGATAAGACAGGTATACTAGATATAGGTAGATAGAAGATAAGATCTTAACAAAATATGGATTTATAAAGACTCCAACTTATATTAATGGATAGATTATATCAAGCAATTCTTAAAGCACTCAAAGCAAATATTTGTTCTCAAGCAATCATTATTACATCGTCGTCCTCTCAAGCAAAATGGTTCTGACGAGAACTTTAAGAGATACTAGCCTAAGAGCCTAGATGCCTATTCCTCAGGGCGAGTTATGGAGCCGGGTTCGCCACGACGAAGCTTCTTGCGGGGCGGTGACAAGGCGGGGAAGCGGGGTTCATCCATCTGTGGAGGTGGCGGGCCCTTCCTTCAAGTCGGGCCTCCAGTATGCGGATCTTGTCATGGGCCTCCAGTAGCTTGTCTTGAGTATCGTCCAACTCAGTGACGACGCTTTCCAGCTCAGTGTTGAGAGCGGCGGTGACTCGAGCAAGAGTATTGAGGCGGTCTTCATCATCTCCACCCAGAGTAATCACAGTCTCTTCAGTTCCACTAAGGCGGCGAGGAAGATGGCGATACTCCGTGTTCTGAAGCTCCTGGCGGTTGGTGTGGCAGATGGACCACAGAGCTCTCCTGGCGGCGCTGCTGACGGCGGCGTCGTAACTAGCGTGGGGTGTGGCGGAGTCGTGTGCAGTGAGAGTCCTCAGGCCTCTGGCACTTTCCGTATCCATCCTGATGTGGACGCGAGTGAGGTAGTAGTCGCCGAGCGCAGGGTCGATGTAGTGGTGCGTGTGGTAGTGGGGTCTCACACGGTTGCCCAACTCTTGCAGAACACCTTGTAGCACCAGAGACAAGTGGCCGAGCTCTCTGTCCGAAGTGCGAGCACAACAGAGTTGCCTCGTCCTTGGAGGATCATCACCCTGATTGTCGTTGTCTTTATTGTTGTCGTTGTCCTCGTCATCATCTCTTCCGCCATCAATACCCTCGGAGTTACCCGGGCTTCCTTCGGCGGCGACCGATGCTGGAGCGGGAGCTGGAGCAGGGACAACTGGGGGTGGTGGTGGTGCCTCAACTACTGGTGATGCCGGCGGTGTGAACTGATTCCCTTCTCCATCAATCGCCATGATGCGGCCATCTTCACCATCCACGAAGTAGTAGGCCTCCTCGGGTTCTTCCTCCATAGCTTCCTCCTCGACTGGGGCTGGAACTGGGCCGGGAGGAGCTGGCTCAGCTGTGGCAATGCGAACTTGGCGACCTCCGGTGCGCTTGCGAGCAGTCTGGTAAGTCCTGGCCATCTGACAGATCGGGAGTAAAACTTAGAATATATATTTTTTTAAAGAGATAAAATAATAGAAGGTTTATCTAAACATAGGTTTTTATGCGAAAATATCAAATAACCACAAGAAAATTTTTTATGCTGACATGGCTTGCTAGAAGATAAATTCTTAATTTCGACCATTTCTAACTAGGCTAGCGTCCTACAGTCAACATAGCTCTGATACCACTTATGTCACACCCGATTCTAGAAAGAACCAGATGCATCTCATATGTGCGCCAGGATCATGTTCACACACATATGGTAGACGGAAAGTGTAATATATCAAAAACAATGCTCAAAAATAAGTAAATAAAGTATTTAACAATATTACACTCCGTATAAAAGAGACACAAATGTCTTTAAACGATAAACCGTTATACCCTATACGAAGTCTGCAACAACTCCGTCTTCCACAGGCGATGACTGGTGAACGCAGGGCCTAGAACTCCTCGAAGTCATCGAAGATCTCCTCTTCAAAGTTCTCTTCTGAACAGCAGGGGCAAGGGTGAGTACTCTTATGGTTGGTACTCAGCAAGTGGGGAGAATATGCAAGGCCATCAAGGATAAGCTAAGGTTTGCAGCAGCGGTCACTTTTAGTGGGTCAAGTATTTATTAACAAGCACCTATAAACTTGATTTAAGTTTATACCAACCCACTTTAGCAAAACATAAAGGTACCATCAACATAAACATAAACCGCGGACCACAATTTAATTAATCTTCAAGTTTCATTATCATGTGAGGGTCCAAGCCACTCTTAACCGTGAGTACGGCTGTTATAACAGTTTTACACTCTGCAGAGGTTGTACACTTTACCCACAAATCGTGTTTCCCTGAGTCGCCCGGGTTTGCAAGGCCCTTAAACACTTCCGAGGTGAGTAGCGAGGGTACACTACGAAGCCTTTACAAAAACATGTCGAGAGCTAGGCAGCCTGCTAGAGTTTCAGTAGCAGTGTGGTCCATAAACCTCCCTAATGGTCAGCTCCTTAGCAAAGGCAGCTACCCCAAGAGGATCGGGCTATGACCCCTATCACCAACCCTCCTCCTTGCCCTTTCGGTAAGGCCACCAGCAAACTACACATCTAATTAATTGGCTAAGGTCAGAGCCATATGACTTTGTGGTTGCACTGTTCACTTGGGTGGTTCTCCATGTTCCCATTAAACAAAGTTGATCTTGAAATTACGCAGCATAACAACAATATGAAACGTGATCAACATTGCCAAAAGAGTAAACCAACATCAATCCCAAAGTTTGCAACTAAGCGTGTCTACCCAACATGAATAATAAACCCAGGTGTTTCAAGGTTTGGGGTAAAAGACTAAGTATGTCCTTAGTATAGATAACCCATCAAGTTTATGCAAGCAACATTAAAGTAAAGTGTATTATCATGCTATCGTTGGGACAAAATAGAATATACAGGGGGGGAAAATCCACTTGCCTTCCTCAAACAGCTACTAGTTCTCTTCCTCGTAAGCTTGCTCTTGGTTTTGCTCGAACGTCACGTTGTCTACGCGATCACACAAATAAGCATACACAAACAAATAAGAAACAGTACAAATAGAAAGTAAAAAGATGCTAAAGTTGTAGTTCATGATGCAAGGATCGCGTGGGCGCAAGAATCGCTGAAATCAGAGTTGAAACGATGAAGATATGGCTAAAACAGTGATCTAGGGACCTAACTGCAAGAGTTTTGAACTTCCAGAGGCTAAATCTGAAGAAATCAGGGGCTTAAATATAATTAAACCTTAAACAGAGGGTCGGAGTGCAAAACTAGAGGTTCTGAATGGCGGGTACTACTTCTAGAAAAGTCAGGGGTCGGGATAGAAAAAGAAAGGGCTCAACTCTAATTATCTTTCTACTGATCTGGACTGCGGGTGATTCCTAGAAAACCTAGGGGTCTTTCTGCAAAGGTTCCGGGAACAGCTAGGGTCGGGTTAATCTGGTCTGTTGAATCAGAATCGAGCGGCGGTTTAAGGGTCGGGCGAATCGGTGGAGTAAGGGTCGATTCTGGCTGTTAGATCCAGATCGAGTGGCAGAGGAAGGGTCGGCTCGGGTTGACCCGGCGGAGTTAGGGTTGGGCGAGGCAGAGTAAAGAGGGTCGGGCGAAGCGGAGCTGCGCTGGGCGCCGGCGGCGAGCGAGTGCGGCGGCGGACGGCCGGAGCTTCACCGAATCCGATGTTCCGGGGCTTAGTTCAAGCTGGGTTTATGCCGGGGAGAGAGTGGGCGGCACGGTGAAGGTGTTGGTGGTCACGGGACCGGCTGTGCGGCGACTGTAGATCGGCAGCCACGGCGGCGGGCGGAAACAGATCTCCGGCAAGGAATTGGGGTTGCGACAGAGCGAGAGAGAGAGAGGGGAAACGGGTGCGGCTTGATGCTCACCAACTCGCGGAACTCCGGTGAGAGTTGAAGGTGGCGAAGAAGCAGCGGGACGGCGAGTCGACGGAGAGGCTGCGACACGGGGCGGCGGCGTTCCTCCGGTGTGCGACTTCCAACGGCGGCGGGATTTTATAGGGGCGGATTGGCCGGGAAAAAGGAAGGCGGCGGCTCTTGCGAAGGAAAGGGCGGAACCGCGGCTAGTAAGGCAACCATCGTCGCGGGGAAGGAAGGAGAGACGCGGGCGACGGCGCGGAGTCGATCCGAACTCGGGGTGAGGAAAGAAAAAGGAAGGGGAAAGCACGCACGACGGCGCGGCGCGCCTGCTGTCGCGGCGAAGAAAGGAAAGAAGGAAGCAGTGTGGAACAGAGGAATTAGAAAGGAAAGAAGAGAGAAGGCGCTGACAAGCGGGTCCCAGCTGTCGGTGGGACAAATGTGAGGGAGGGTAAAACGGTTTGGGTTGCTGAATTGGGCCGGCTGAGTTGGGCCGCGGGAAAAGAAAAGAGAAGAGAAGGAGTGGGCCAACTGGACTGGGCCACGAGAAGAAAAAGTAAAGAAGTAGAAAAGAGAGGTTTTGGCTGGGCTGAAAGAAAAGAGTGGGAGAAGAAAAAGAAAAGAAGGAAAGGTGCATGCACAATTTTATTTTGTGACTTTTATAAAAATATTTTTGAAATTTTAATTTCTATATTTTGGGTGTTACAGTACTGTTGTGGGATATATACTAATTATCCTCAACGTGCGTACCCAATATTAAAATGTGGAATGATTAAAGGCTACACCTTTTTTCGGTGATTACCTTAATTCATATACCATATTGGCCATACACAAGGCAGTATCATAATACTACTGCGGGATCTACACTATCACATAGTGACTATCCTCAATGTGTGTACCCAATTTTGAATATGGTTTAAACAAGATCTACACCAACATGGTAACCACCCCATACTAGTATAACACATATGAGTGGAGTCTAAGGCATCTATTGCAATGACGCAAAACTATGCATATAGCAACGAGTTTCTCGTCCACTAATATAAGGTCTACACCATTTAGGTGACTACCTTTGATATGTTAATTCATTAGTACATGATGATAGAGACTATTGTCTTGGTGGTGAATACTACTCAACCTCGATAATAGTAGCACTTTTATCGCCTATTAGAAATATGAGGTCATACACTACTTATAATTCAACTAGTATTTTGGATCTATCAACTTTTGCATATATTAATTCAAGACTCATCTTGAATTCAATTTTTAAGCATTCATAATGTGTTTTGTCTACTCAATTTTTTTTAAAAGATGAGTATTCAAAGGAGCAAGATCCATTAACTTTTGCAATTTCCATTTGAAATTACTAGCAAATAATGTAATGTTGCCCAAACATAAGCAATTGGTTGCTTAATCATTTATCATGATTTTAAGTTAAATGGTAATTGACAAAGCAATGGATCTCTGAAACACATATGTCAGTAATGGCAAGTCTTACATTTGTCCAAAGGTGTGGTTATACGGCTTACATGCATACCAAATTAAGAATTTGGTTGAATCATTTCTCCAATCGTTGGAGATAGTTGAGTTTAAGGGGATTAGTTGAAGCTCACTTCAACAAATGAGACTGCCTGACCGGAGTATCCGGCCGCTGGCCCGGACTCTCCGGACTTTGTGGGTCAAATTGTCTCATTTCTTTTCAATCCTCATTAGCCTTAGCGTCTAATCATCATTTCTTGTATCTAGGCTATGGGGAGATCTGGTGGTGAACCATCCGGGCAGCGGAGGACAAAACATCGTCATGATCCTAGTGTTCAAAGGGAAGAGGAAGAGTCACCTCCTAGTCCAGTTCATGAGGCTCGTCCTCGTCGTCGTCCCGGCAAGGAACCTGCTGCAAGTGGTGATCAATCTTGAAAGGCTCCTTACATCATGCGTTCCATGCCCGTTCCGCCTCCATCTCGTGCAAATCCTTCAAGGAGGGGTGTCGCATGGGAGATATGCCCTCGAACTCCTCCTCGCTTGCAAGTAGAAGTTGCTTTGGATCAGCAGCAATATCAAAGGTGCCCGGTTTTGCAGTTGAGCTTGGGAGGGATTATTTTGGGAAAAAGGTGGAGCTTAGGAATGCCCGCAATGAAGAGGTCTATCGTTATGACAAGTGTGAAGGGTTGGAAAGGCGCTTTTGGTGTCAACTTCACCAAGATTTCTATGCCTCAGTTGTTTTGCGGAAGGGAAAGGCGCCCATTGTTCCATGTCGGTATGTTGATTGGGCATATTTTGAGAGTCTTGATGATCCTTTATTCAATGAAGCCATAACCAAGTGCAAGGAGTTTGGTCTCTATGACATCATGGGCTTCCGGTACAATTGGAATGAGGAGATTTTTGCACAGTTTCACTCGTCTATGTATTATGATGCAAGGAAGATAGCTTTTGTTTGGACAACCGAAGGGCAAAAGTATGAGGTGGATTACATGACTTTCTCTAGAATTCTTGCTCTTGGTTCCAAGGATGATGAGAAGACTTGCATCCACATTGAAAATCAATTGAAGCCAAATCAGTTGTCTGGTCTCTTCTTCAATCCTTTGCTTGCACAAAAGGGCAATGCTAGTACCCTGCAACCGTTCTACTACATGATGAATCAGTTTTTCAGGGCTACTATTGATGGCAAGGATGGTGATGGCACCTCTCTCAGATATTATGCTTGCAACCTTCTCGCTCGCACCATGCCTAGAGGAAGACCGTTTTGCATCATGGACTTCATTTGGAATTAGATACGGAGAGCTATGTGTGATCCCACCAAGTTTCTTCCTTCCGCGCCATACATCATGTATATGATTGAGAGGGTTACCAACATCTCCTTTCCTAAGGACTGCAAGCATGAGCCACTTCACCTGCGTTCTCGCTCCGGTAATGCACCTCCTACTGCTCCTCCTGCAATCCACGGTTTGATCCGCCTACATCTCATGCTGGTGCTTCTTCTTCGTCTCACCGTGATCACAATGGTTCTTTCATCAAGAGGGCGCTCAAGAGTATCTCTTGCATGTGCAAGTCCGTGTCTCAAGAAGTGAATGAGAATCGCCGGGATATTATTGAGATCAAGAGTCATTTGGGACTTCCATATGATCCATATCATGAGCTGCCAGAGTTTGATGATCCTTTCGCCGAGTGGGATGCCGCCGATGAGGCCGCCGTTGCCGCTGCTCATGCACCACTTCCTCGTTCTTATCGTTCTCCTCCACGTGGCCAAGAGATCTTTGATGAAGAGGAGGAGACCGAAGAAGAAGAGCCCCTCAACTACTGTGAGCATCCCGACTACGATGAAGATGAAGACACTTCGGATGATGATGCCCAAGACGATGATGATGAGTAGAAGACTTCATGACTTATTTTCATTCTGTTTTTGGCATATGATGACAAAGGGGGAGTGAAAGTGATATTTAAAGTGATATTTATGTACTCATTTGGGACTTGCTTGTATCGAACTTAATCTCGCTTTATCGTTTCGTTGAACCATCTATCGTGTAAGGACTATGTGCTGTGAGAACAATTTGTAATGTGTGCTACTCTGTGCTTAAAACTGCTTTAAATGTCGTATTTGCAGCTTTGCTAAGCCTTATGTGCTAGTATGTTTCTGTTCTTGAAGTATGATGTATGCTGTTTTTCTGTGTCTGTTCAGCAGCGGGCGATAGGCCAGACTCTCCGGGTTTGTATGACAAACACTGATTTTATTTAGCGTATATCATGACATATGCATCACACATTGTTTTAGCACACATTTGCACACCACACTGTAGTAGTTATAAAGAGCTTTCTTTTTTTCTCTTAAACAATGCCATTTGTGACATGTATGAATTCAAAATCGATATTCAAAATCATTGGCATACCTTAAGGGGGAGCTCTTTATGCACTAGCTAGTTGCAGTTTTTTATTATCAAATGAAGTACATGTGGGTTGTCATCAATTACCAAAAAGTGGGAGATTGATAATTAATGACAAAACACATGTAGGTTTAATTGTGTTATCTAGCATGTGCACAGGTGATGAGATGGTCAAAGTATTCGAATGATGAATTATGGTCCACAAAAAGGAAATGAAAAGCGGTGGTTCAAAGATACTTGAAGATTAGAATTCTATATTTGAATTTGAGTATAGGAACGCCGTACTATCGAGAGGGATTTTGAATCTGCAGGTCTTGACTTAGAAACAGTGCTCAAGAGAACCCCACAAACACTTGTGAGCCACAAATACGACTCAAACATCACATGAGAGAAATTTGAGTGAAAATCCTGTGTTTTCCGAATTGTCCGGGCTGCTGTCCGGAGTGTCCGACAACTAGTCCGGAGTGTCCGGATGTCTAGTCCGGAGTATCCGGACGTTTACCCGGAGTCTCCGGGTAACCCTTTGCCAACAGCTAGTTTCTGTGTGAGGGAGTATAAATACCTATTGACCCCTTCCTTTACCCCCCTCTTGCCTCATTTTCGCACCCAGCACTACAGCAAGCTTTCAAGAGCTCTCTCACTCCCCTCTCTTCCATTCTTGAGAGAATCCTTTGAGGGATTGAAGTGAGAGTGAAGCAAGAGCAAGATTAGTGCAAGTGAGCATCCATTCCATCTCTTTGAGCATTAGGAATTCGTCAAGCCGGTGGATTCGAGTTTGTTACTCTTGGAGCTTCTAGCTCCTAGAAGGCTAGGCATCTTGAGGTCTTATCAATTATCCTGAAATTAACATTAGTTGAATATTGTGCTACTACGCGTAGTATATCGTCCATTATAGATATCATGTAATTGTACATGATATTAATATTTATATGAGTTAAAATTCATACTAAAGTTCATTTGGGATCCAACCAGATTGAAAAGAAAATTTGTTTAGTGGAGTACTGCACCGCTAATATGATCATGGAGATCATACTCTCGTTATGGGTATTCAATTATTAATCATGGATGCACTTATGCATCTAAATTCGAGAATACCGCAATATATTTCCATAATGTCCATTTATATAGTTTTATATTGAAATATATTACTAAGAGTTATGATGAAATATCAGCACTTAACTTGGTATAATGGATAGTGAAACTAGATATTCATAAAAAGAAATTCTTTTCAGATCATTTAGAGTGTATTATGCATACATCAATCCCATATCATATGTTGCGTGAAAAATAATTTTTCAATCTGAATACAAGACTATGCAGGGTAGTCTTGGTCATTTTGCATAAGGGGTGATAAGAAAAATTATTATTAATTTTATTGGTCATAGATTATATTCCTAGAATCTTCAGATTCTATGTGCACCGCATGTGTTACAAAGGGAATTAATTTTAAGGCCCTCTTACCTTAAAATTTGAGACAATGGGTTGTTCAATATTTTAACTGCATTCATTGCTCGTATTAAATGGAACATTTTGGTATTCTAAAAATGCATATTGACACATTTGAAAATAGCTCCACATGTGTCCCTTACTCATAAGGCACCACAATTTTACCAAATTCATTGCTCGTGTTTTTAAATAGAGCAAATTATCTCAGGTAAGGGATCAAATCCATTCACATGGAATTATTTGATTTGGGAACTATATCACTAAAGTGGCCTATATTCAAATTAATTATTGGCTAATTGAATCTCTTATCAAGATAATTTAATTGATGACCAATGAAATAGAATTACAATTTATCTTAGTAAATGCGGACTTACACACCGCATCATTATATCAAATTTATTATACTGCAATCATACGGCTCCCTCCATTGCAGTTAGTACATGGAGGATTGGCCTCGGCCAAACATTTTCCATCTGCGTGTTGGTTATGTTTTATACATAACAATGTCACCACCTCAGTATACATTCATGGCATTGAGGATCTGTAAGAAGGTATTATTATCCGTCATTTATAAATACCTTTCATTGCTCATAGAGGATTAATTCGTAGTCTAGTATACTGACACTGTTGAGGGTAGTTCCGGGCATTAGGGGGAGATGAATACCACATATATAATACCAGGAATCCAAAGTGAATGTTACAAATTCAACCCTCAAATCCGCGTACGAACCAAAGAATATCTAAACCACAGTTCAGAACATCTTATATTTGTAACACATTACAAATAGTCTGCCAAATGCATTTACTCATCAAAAGAGTCATCATATCTAATCCTTACTGATAATGTACCAGAAAGAGTGATAGTACCTAACAAATCACTCAGCTCCTTGATTAAAATAAGAGGGGGACAAGTATGGTCATTAGGGATATAGCTTATTTCAAGCTTCCATGGAAGTAAATAGGGGAAAGATCCTCTTGGATATTAAATGCAAATCAACATCAAGCATGTTATTAGACACTTTGTAGATATTTAAATCCAAAGCCTATGAATGTTGTTTAACATTCAAAAGCCCAGTATTTGTGCACATAAATTCAGGAACTGGTCAATGGAACACCCTAACTCCATAATAATGGGAAATGAGATGGAGTTGTGAAGGGTGGATATTTTCACAAGCTATATTGGTTCCATTGAATCATTGATATAAAGCTACAAATTATCATCATATACTTCTTATCAAAATTATCATACACCTTCAGCTGGATCCAGACCAAAAGTTCTAGGTAGAGTGTTGAAACACTCAAATTGATCAAATCAAATGTGACAATTAGGGAGAAGTGTTCTCGCTAAATTGGGAGAAGTATTCAGGATAGTAATATCTTCTCATAATGCATTCTTTGTAAAAGCAAGGTGGTGAAATAGCGAGAACTTATAGTACATGATTTCACGCAGAGAGTGAGCAACATACCCATATGGTATGTGTGAAAATTATGTTCTTTTATTCGATCATTGGCAGATCAAATGAATTTGATAGATTCAGATATATGAATTTTGTTTTCTGAATCAAAATTGAAGTCACCACATATATTGTGTATAACTCAAGTCATGGGGACTTGAAAATGTTGAGTTGATGTGGTACAACTAACCAAGGGAGTAGCTTCCATACAAGGATTACTCCAATTGTTATGATTGCATATGTGTGTTTATAAAGAAATTCGGAAATGAATTTTATCATCTCAACACATAAAAAAGCAAGCAATCATTTAAGACGTATTTTGAGATGAAATTTGGGTAAAACCAAACTATACTTAAATCTACAACTTAAGCAGGAACATCAGTTTACCAATAAAGAATTGATATTATACATCAATATTCAAATAATATTGGAAAGTTATATCCATCAACACTTGTAGTCAGTCACTCACTAAAGATGGATCATTTTTCATGAGGACTGTGGGATGACATCCTCAGTACCAACAGGCGCTTATGTATCCTATAAATCGCAACAGGCCTAATACTGCATTTGTAGAGATTTTGTTGTAGCTCAAGATAGCGCAATGACTCAATAACACCATATAGGTGGGAGTCAAAGAGGATATCCACATATATCAAATGGTACCAAAAAAGTTTTAATTTATTTTGAATAAATCATGATGTGACTAAAGTGGGATATATAGACACTGGCTAACTAATCCTCATATTGCCAGATTATTGACTGATGTTATGGTAATAAAATTTTCATTGAAATTATGAAAATAAATTCTAATGGTAACTTCATCTAACATTCTGAAGTATTACATGGATTTGTCTAACTTCACTGAATGATTAATTGTGATTTCTTTGAATCACTTAGATTATCTACAAGGATAATACGACTTGTATTGCTTGGATGATAAAAGGTTATAGAAATGCAATATTACTAAACGTATTGCTGAAGATCTTGCAAAATTAGATTATTAGATAATCTCATAAAATTTGCTCATAAAGTTATTACCAACAATTACATTCTAGAAACATAATTCTGAAATTGGTATATAAATACTTTGATTTTTGCAAGGCTCGGGGGGAGACTCTCCCTAAGTTATAACCTATTCAAACATCATATTGTACTCTTTTTCCCTATATGAGTTTTTCGTTGTGACGGTTTCTCATAAAAGTTTTAATGAGGCAATATCAATACAAGAATATATGTCATATCTCCTATTTCCCCATGGGGGTTTTTAAAGGTGATACTCAAGACATATTGGATGTCATATCTTCTATTTTCCCTACAGGGGTTTTTAAGAAGGTATTAAAGATATATTATTCCTCCTCATATTTTTCCCATTGGATTTTGGGGGAGGTTATTCGAATATGATCCACAAATCATATTATTGATCTCCGAATTTGCTTATGATTTTTCCTTTTGAGGTTATCTCATATGAGTTTGCGATGAGACAATAATCTATGTATGCTATATCATTTTCTCCTATTTTCCCACTGGGTTTTAAAGGAGTTTTAATGGCATATCAATATACATTTGGTTTCTCCTCATATTTTTCCCACAGGGTTTTGAAGGAGTTTTTCCCATACAATAATCAAGGATAATTGAATACATATTACATGAAGCATACAAGGAGCTAATTGATCAAAGGGGAGTGTTAGAAATAAGTTTGTTAGTGATCAATTAGGTGGCACCCTTTCATAGAGAGACACCTTTTAGTGGATAGACATGACCTTTAATGAAGGGGCTTAAACCTCCAAGGGACATGTCCTTTAGACATGTCCTTTCACCATGTATAAATATGTAATCACACTATTCATTGAATCAATGAATGAATCATTTTTTAATTCCATTCCGCACTCTACTTTCTACGGTACCATACAGGCTGCCAGCAGTCTGCAATTGATATTGGTGTCCCTATGTGGCTATGTGCATACGTGTTCAGAAACACAGGGAACAATATAACCTGCCAATAGATGCTTCCATATAGTTTTTGAGTCTCCGAACAAGCATTCGCAGGAAATCCAAGAAAGAAGTAGCGCCCTCTCTGCCCTCTCTACTCTCTAGAACATAGATCGTAAAAATTTTTGGACAAAATTCACTGTAGCAATTATCTCTACTCTCTGGAACGTGGTGTGTTTAGATCGTGAAAATTTTTGGACGAAATTCACTGTAGCAATTTTTAATCGAAGATCAAAAGGACTAAACATGATCTAATTATCAAACTAATTACATGGATGGACGGGAAATTACGAGATAAATCTATTAAGCCTAAATAATTTGTCATTAGAGATTATTTACTGTAGCACGACATTGTCTAATCATGATCCAAATAGACTTAAAAGATTTGTCTCTTAATTTCACCCGGGGGTTATGAAATAGGTTTTATCAAGTTATCCACATTGTCATACGTTCGAATTTAATGGGAGCGCTGGAAAAAAATTTGGCAACTAAAGGCCGTAACCGCACAGCGGCGGAGTAGATGCTTGCGGTTGTCGTTGCTGCCACGGCCATGCAAACCAGCCGCGGTTTTCTGAATTTTCCCGTGAGAGCGACAGAGGAAGCACTGCACAGCCCCAACCATACCAACCAACTAGCTCCCGACGCATTTTCTTTTCCTCCGTTTTCGTTTTTGGGAGGAATCGTGCGCCAGTTTCTTTTTGTCCTTTGCTCCCTTGTGCTGTTGCAGTCGCGGTCCGTCAGTCGCCATTCAGAAAACTGAAAGTTCATTGCAGGGACCTCGACTTCCAATCGACAGCACCCGTGCGCCAGCCAGCCAAGCCAGTGCTGCAACTTGCAAGCATGAATCTTTCTTACCTGCCCACAGGTTAAAAAAAAATCAAACGGTTTACTGACCGGTCAGCTTCACTTTTGTCTTCAGAGTTTCGTCACTAGCCTAACCACACAGCTTAGACGACCGAGTATCCTACTGGCTCGCAGGCACCATCGTCCATGGCTGTCTCTCTCCCCCTGGTCTGCATCTGCACTGAGCAAGCGGCACACGCAACAGATCGTGAACAGTTCCTGAAGCCGAGATCCCTCAGCGTCACGCAGCTTGATTGCTGAATGGCCTCATCGATCAGTGCTGCTCCAGTGAGCAGCAGCTGCAATCATGCGAGTTATTTAAGGGCAGGCAAAGAGGGAGACGGCGAGGTCACTCACTGGCCTGTCTACCTGCACAGGCTACGTATTCGTCCATCGATGCTTTAGATGTAGCATCGATCGATCGTTCTCCTTGTGAACGCCGGGCCAAGCCAGCTGCAGCACCTACCAGGAGCAGGTCGATCGATCGTTGGCAACCACCACCAACACTGATTGAACTTTGAACGAGCTACTAGTAAGCTACTAATCCTTTCTTTAACACGCATGTTGATCATCGCGACAGATGGACTGAAACCGACCTGTCTGTAGGGACTGCGTGGACTGTATAGCTGTGGCTTGTCAGCATGGCATGCAGCATCCAGCATCCATCCAGGAAGCTGGAGCTTAGCCGCCGTGCAGGGCCTAGTTGTACTTGTATCTTTCTGCAGTAACAGAACGCTCGAGAGAGCTGAACCGGGGCGTGCCTGTCTACCTACCAGCGCACGGATGCGTGCTCACCTTTGCAACACTCACATCACCAGTACGATCGGCATGGTAGCTCGATCATGCCCTTGTTAGTTATTCCTTTTCATTATTGTAACAGAGAAAAAAATAACTGTTCCATTCATGTCTCTGATCGAACTCTTGAAGCTTTGTTTAAGCGTAGCGAGTTTTAAAATTGAGTAAAGTACACCAATGGTCCCTAAACTTGTTCTGGTGTGTCATTTAGATCACTAAACTTTTAAAATTCATTTTCAGATCCCTGAACTTGTTCCAAGGTATCATATAGGTCCCTAATCTCTAAAAATGTATTTTTAGGTCCATAAACCTGTCCCGCGGTATCATGCAGGTCCCTAAACTATTAAGATGCTATTTTTAATTTAATACAAATGTTGTTTTCCTACTTTAAGTTAATAAAAATATTCTTTTACTACTTTAAATTTCATAAAATTGCTATTTTGATTTTTATTGAGAACGGGAACAAATTATCTTAATAAATTTATACAAAGTGCATGCAAAATATAAATAGTTACCAGGAAAAATTCATGATTAGCATTGATATCTCCATGTGAAACGAGAAAACTATAACATCCACCGTTGATATCAAATGATCTAGATTAAACCATGATGTATGATCAAAAGGCAGCTAATTCAGATTTAAAATGGTCTCAGTGGTAACATTTCTAAATGGATACGCTAAAAAAATAGTTTAATAAATAGTCTATTTTAAATACAATTAATTAATGGTAATTTTTAGGGATATGAAAATTCATCCTGAGAGTACCAAAATGACACATTGAGACAAGTTTGGGGACCTGAAGATGCATCTTGAAAGTTTAGGGATCCGAATGACACCTCCAGACAAGTTTAGGGATCTAAAAGTACATTTTGAGAGTATAAGGACCTAGATGATACCTCGAGACAAGTTCGGGGACCGTCCATGTATTTTACTCTTTAAAGTTTTAGGTAGCCCTGCACCACCCAGCTTATATAAGAGTCATGTAAGATAAGCAGGTCGAGTATTCAACCTCTCTAATTCGTATTCATCACCGGCTCTACACTAGCACGATGTATATATATAGATAAATAATTTGCCGCCCACATGGCCTGCCACTCTTTCAGGACGGAGAGACGGCGAATGTTGAGAGGGAGCTGTACACTCGCAGGACGTGCAGAAATTCAGAGGGGAGGGATAGAATACAGAGGATTCCATGGATCAAACGTGGCATACAGTACCCCTGTTGCATATGGCCAGCTCGGAGGAGGCGTCGTCATCCCTGACAGGAACGGCGCAACCACCGCCATGAACCCCTTTCCTTCCGGGGCCTTGTGCGCTGATCGATCAGACGTGCGCGAGCAGACTTCTTCTAGGCGACGGCGATGCCGCCGCCCTGCTTCCATTGGCTGCGCCGCGTGCGATTCACAGGGAGCGAGTCGTCTGTCAATTGTCATACGGGCTGCGAATTCACTCGCCAAACTTGCAGGAGTCGTCTTCCGGGTCCGGATCAGATGCTGCCTCTGACGAGGGGCACCGGTACAGGCAGTACACTTCTTTTACGTCGCCTTGTGCATCGACTGCGTAACAAAATAATAATATACCCTTTTTTGTCCCAACCAAATTCTTATGGATTTCATATATATTAGAGTGGTTGTTTTTTTTACGCTGGTTCGCCAAACCTAACACAACCCTCCTCCTTTATCCGGATTTGGGATCGGCTATGTTAAGAACCAACACAGACGGAGTTACCTTGTGCATCGACTAACAAGAAATATTCCAATGCGAAATGTTCTTTTAAATTTTTTCTCTTAAATTACTAGTAAGGAGGTACAAAATGTTTGGGCGAAGATAGGCTGGCAAAGTTAAAATAAACCCCCATGGCTTTGCTGGCTGAGATGCGAGATGCGACCGATCCATCCAAGCAGCAATCGCAAGAGAAGACATCCCTGACAAACAGCTCAGAATGTCAACTCTTGAAATGAAGGTCAGCTCGATCTTCCCTGCAGACGAGAGAGAGAGAGAGAGAGACAATAATTCAATGCATGTTCTTGCCTCCCGTCCTCCCTCGCCACCACCGTAGATTCCTCCATGCATGTGTGCAAATCATCCATCCATCCATCCGTTCCTCACATCGGATGACGTCGTGCTCATGGCTAGCAACCCGAGACCCGTTAGCGAGCGTCCGCTGAGACTATTGACCCGGCAGCTGTGGCATCGTGCTCATTCATGACTGAATCGTCTCGCCACCACTCCGTCCCCGCCCAAAAGACCTGATCAAACTAGCAAACCCAGTTGCAGTTGCAGTAACCTAACCTTCTTGCACTCCAACCGGCTCCTTAATTTAACTAAGCGCGCCGTACGCCCGGCGACCCAGCTCCGCGCGGGGATTTAAACGCGCGCGCAGGCGGGGCGAGCAGCAGACACGCGCCGGCCGGCACAGCTCTGCAACGCGGGGAGCTGCGCGCGATCGACCGAGTCTCCTCGTGTCTCCGAATTCCGGTCGCCATGCGGTGCTTCGTCGCGCTCCTCCTCGTCGCGGCGGCGCTCGCGGCGCCGGCCGCGGCGCGGGAGTACGCGGCCATCTTCAACTTCGGGGACTCCCTGGTGGACGCCGGCAACCTCGTGGTGGACGGCATCCCGGACTACCTCGCCACGGCGCGCCTGCCCTACGGCATGACCTACTTCGGCTACCCCACCGGGCGGTGCTCCGACGGCCGCCTCGTCGTCGACTTCATCGGTAATTCATCATAATAAAGCATGCGTACTGATGATTGGCCGTCAGTTCTCGCTTGCTCGCGCGATCAAGTAAGTACTCCTCCTGGTTTCTGACTGGTTTGTCTGCATGACGAGCAGCCCAGGAGCTCGGCCTGCCGCTGCTGCCGCCGTCCAAGGCGAAGAACGCGACGTTCCACCGCGGCGCCAACTTCGCCATCACGGGCGCCACGTCGCTGGACACGCCCTTCTTCGTGGCGCGCGGCCTCGGGAAGACGGTCTGGAACTCGGGCTCCCTGCACACCCAGATCAAGTGGTTCCAGGACATGAAGCCCAAGATCTGCAGCTCCCCGGAAGAGTGCCGCGACCTGTTCCGGCGGTCGCTCTTCATCGTGGGCGAGTTCGGCGGCAACGACTACAACTCGCCGCTGTTCGCGTTCCGGCCGCTGTCGGAGGCGCACGACTTCATCCCGCACGTCGTGGACTCCATCGGCGAGGGCGTCGAGAAGCTCATCGCCGAGGGCGCCGTGGAGCTGGTGGTCCCCGGGGTGCTCCCCATCGGGTGCTTCCCCGTGTACCTGTCCATCTTCCGGAAGCAGCCGGAGGGGTACGGCGGCCGGAGCGGGTGCATCAAGGAGATGAACACGCTGTCGTGGGTGCACAACGCGGCGCTGCAGCGCAAGATCGCGGAGCTCCGCGCCAAGCACCCCGGCGTGCGCATCATGTACGCCGACTACTACACGCCGGCCATCCAGTTCGTCCTCCACGCCGAGAAATACGGTGAGCCTGCCTGCCTGCCTGCCCTATGATCCTTCTGTTTTTTTAAAAAAAATTTCCTTGCGTCTTTCTTGGTCGTGTACTTGTGTGGTTGATTGATTCGATTGTTCCCGGGCGGGCGGCGGCCTGTTGGTCACGGCAGCCGTTTGCGTCTAAGGTTGTTGCAGTGCAAGTTCGGTAGTTGGGTTCGTTACGGCAACGTGGACGGGCGCTGACACCTAGGACCCACCACCCGTCCACCTCTCCTCCTCCTCCTCCTCCTCCTCCTCCTCCCATTTTTAAATCCAAACAGAGCCAAAGTTCGGTTGAAAATTAGTCCATTCTAAAACTAGTCATATTTTGTCTGGACGATTAAATTAGGCTGGAACACAACTCAGCGAGACCGCAACCGCGATGCTAACGACAGCGTATAATACTCTACCATTTATTTGATCCGGTCATGGATGTAGCTGGGAATCGAGCATATTTGGGCGAGCCTATCAGGGGCGGTTGGTCCGACACCGGAAGCAATGGGCCAGCGGATCCAAGGGAAAAATCAACGGGGATGACGGGGGCCGCCGGGGAGTTTCTGGGCGAGGAAGAATCAGAGGGTGGTTGACCTGGGCTGCCCGTGTTTTCGTGATCGGCTAAGCAAGCGACTTTGAATGAATATATTGGAAATAAGAAAGATGACGGAGCTCGCTCGCGTTGGTTGAAGGCGACACCTAACGAGCGATGACACGGCCGATCGACGAGCCTTCGTCTCCTGTGTCATGCATGCCGTGGAATAATAAAACAGTCATCGTCATCCTGGGTCGAATACCCTCCGTGGAGAAGATTTCGCGGGATCGGTTTTGGTAGTGGCCAGCTGCTACCCTGCGGTCACACATGCCAATTGCATTGCCACAAGTAGTCTAATGCCAAATAGCCCCAGACAGTCAGTGGCCGTAGGAGTTTACAAGATGAACTAACTGCGGCAATTGGGATGTCAGGGTCAGCGTTTCGGTCAGTCTGCAGGACTATTCCCTCAGGATCGCAAACTCCAAATTTATTAAGCCAAAACGTACATATCATCGGTCATGATCTTATCGGCACTGCTAGCAAGGGACGACCAAGACAAGTACAAGAGCCAAATCAGCATAATTCGCAGTTTATTAATGTGTGTTCCAGCAATTAGTTGGACAATTCAACGTTCTGCGATCTTCTGGTGATGTTTTTCAATTTCTTTTTGTGTCGCAGTAATCATTCAGCAACAATCGTTTAAAAAAATTCAGCAATAATAGCCGACTGCTTTGCGTCGATCGATGATCCAGCCAATTATAACTTGCTCCTCATGGTATACCAACGATTGGTTATTGAGACGGACTTTTCTTTTGAAACGGTACCAACGATTAGTCACGGGTCTAGGGACGACTCTTAAACTTGTTTATTGCTAGTAAGAAACACGGAAACAGCCACCCAGGACGGTTGCTGCACCATTGAGCCGCCTTTTCGTGAGAGAGACTCGACGTCGACGCTAACGGTAGAAACAAGTACTACTACACGGTGCGTGCCGAGTTGTGCATCGACCATGACCACACACGCACGCACGCACACATGTTCCGTCTGAAATGTTCAGCGTGACGACCTGTAACTCGTAAAATAGCCACTGGAACTGTAGAAGTGTCGTGGCCTGGGTATGCCACGCACGTCAACCGTGCTGCGCACGCGTCGTCAAATTCGGACGTTTAGCGCAGGATATATAGGACGGAGTACACCGCAATGCCCATCTGTCTTGGAATAAAATATATAGATAGATGCACCGAACAAGAGTGTGTACAAGTATGACAGAAGCTGCGATCCGGGCAATCCGGGTTTGGAAATGGAATCTTCTAACGCCAAATAGTAAGCCACTCATGGCAGGCACATACTACTCCTTCCTTCCCGTTAATAACAATCTTATCCACCACGCACTGACACACATGCACGATAAACAATGGCACGTTCGTCGTTGACTACCGAAAGGAGAAGGCCCATAGAGAGAGTATGGTCAAGGCCCATAGAGTGCTCCTGCAAGCTTTTCAAAGAAAAAAAGTATGGTCAAGGAGGCCTCGGCCCAAGCTCTCTCTTTGGGCTCTTCAGCCACATGTTTAACTTTCTTCCGGGCCGCGTCTCGTTTTCTCCTTGCCGGTTCCCGCCGCCGGCCACAAGCTAATGTTTTCTCCTCTCCTGCGTTGTTTTGATCAGGGTTCCTGAAGCAGACGCCGCGCGCATGCTGCGGCGCGCCGGGCGTGGGCGAGTACAACTTCAACCTGACGGCCAAGTGCGGCGACCCGGGGGCGTACGCCTGCGAGGACCCCTCCAACCACTGGAGCTGGGACGGCATCCACCTCACCGAGGCTTCCTACGGACACATCGCCAAGGGTTGGCTCTACGGGCCCTTCGCCGACCCGCCAATCCTCGACAACAAGCACCTCGGCTAATCTACATCCAGCAGCCATCGTCCGGCGCCGGCTAGCCGGCCGGCCGGCAAGTACAGAGTTGTCTGCGCGCCGGGAACGGGACGGGACACGCCTGCAGAATTGATGATCGCTGTAGAGGAAAGCAAAGGAAAAGAAAGGAAAGGACAAGGACAAGGACAAATAAGGATCGGATGGCCCTATGTTCAGATTAATTGGTTTAGATTCTGTTGTTTCTTTGCGTTGTTTTGGTCGGGATACATACATACGTACATCTGCTTGGTGTGTGATTTTTTTTCTGTTGATATTACTGTAGTTTTGCGTAGCCTGTGTACTGCTTCTCATAGTCAAGAAAATTGAGCAGGAAGGGGATCGGGCGCAATTTTGTTTCTTTCTTTTGCTTTGTCTTGCGGTGCTCTGCTCTGGCTCAAATCATGCTGGGTTTTATCTGGGCCTAGTCACACGATTATTGGGCTTATCTATTGGTGGTGATCTGGGTATATTCACACGATTTTTAAATGTAGGAGGAAGACAAAGTTCCTAAATGAAAGGAATAGTATAAGTTGTATTCTAAAATTTTCTTAGCATACTTAATTTAGAAAATATTAACTATACAAAGGATTTGACCAATTATAAATTTTGAACGTATATATTGATTAGAGAGATCCGATGCCAAAAATGCACAGAAGAATTTTATTCTGTTTTTTTTAGTGCTATATATACCATTAGCACAAACAGCAGCAAGTCAATGGCGATGTAAAATGTTCTCTATAAAAGCTGAAAAGTACCAAGCTCGGGATCATACGACTATAATATTTCCTGAGAGGGATAGAAACTGAATGTTCTGTTCTTCAGATACTATGAAGCGCATAGTTCTTTGCCTGCAGATCTTCCTGTTGCTCTCCAGATTCTCTTATTCTACGCAAGCCCAGTACACCTCCATTTTTAGCTTCGGTGATTCCTACACTGACACCGGCAACAAAGCCATCATCTCCGGCCCGGCGACACCCGATCTGTGGATAACCAAACCGCCGTACGGGATGACCTTCTTCGGGCATCCAACGGGCCGCCTCTCTGACAGCAGATTGATCATAGATTTCATTGGTAGGTTTACTTTTTTTCTTCGGTTCCCATTGGATTGATCTAAGTTTAAATTTGTAAATATAAGTGTTAGTTGTATTTTTATTTATTTCAACACCGGCAAAAGAAACGATCTGAATGTACAATAATGTACTCATCAGTCGAGGCACTGGGGCTACCTCTGCTTCCGCCGTCACTGGCGAAGAACCAAAGGTTCGATCAAGGCGCAAACTTCGCGGTGGCCGGAGCCACGGCACTGGAACAGCACCGAGCATCGTACGTGCAGGTCGGCGGCGTAAGGCTTCCTCCGAGCAACATCTCCCTCAGTGACGAGCTGGGGTGGTTCGACGCCATGAAGCCCTCGCTCTGCAGCTCACCCCACACGGCATGGAGGGATGTTCGCGTCGTCCCATCCCCTCTGGTCTTGCTCATGTTCTTACTGCAGGCAAGCTAACCACAGGATACCATTGCTTGCTGCTCTCGATCTGTAGCTTGCAAGGAGTACTTGGCAAAGGCTCTGTTCGTCGTCGGGGAGCTGGGTTGGAACGACTACGGGATCATGCTGGTCGGCGGCAAAAGCGTTGCTGAAGTGCAATCCTACATTCCTCGAATCGTCGGAACAATATCTGCAGCCACCGAGGTACTGTAACATGCAAGAAAGAAATTAGATCGGCCGTGACCAATGGAACAGATCACTAAAAAATAAAAAAATTCTCCAACTGTCGTGTGCAGAAGCTGATCAACGAAGGCGCCACGGCGATCTTGGTGTCGGGGATATCTCCGATGGGGTGCGCGCCGGGGAACCTGGTGTTCCTGGGCAGCCAGAACAAGGCCGACACGGGGTGCCTGAGGAGCCTGAACCTGCTGTCCCGGGAGCACAACGCGCAGCTGCGCGAGGCCCTGGCGCGGGTCGGCGGCAGGCACCCCGGCGCGCGCGTCGCCTACGCGGACCTGTACGCGCCCGTCATCGGCTTCGCGGCGTCCCCGGCGCGCTACGGGTTCGCCGGCCGCGGACGGCGCGCTGCGGGCCTGCTGCGGCGGCGGCGGCCGGAGGTACAACTTCAACCTGGGCGCGGCGTGCGGGATGCCGGGGGTGGGCGCCTGCGGGGACCCGGCGGCGTACGTGAACTGGGACGGCGTCCACCTTGTTTGATGAAAAAAAAAAATACAATGAGACATGGTAAAAGGAAAAAAATGTGATAATATAGTTTATTATGGTTGAACCCATGACATGTGGGCCCCACTGCTCCTTGGTTAAAGAAAACTCAGATCAAGCTGTTGCATGGCTCACGGAGGAAGAGCATGAATTACATGCTAGCCGGATTCTAGAAGGCTGTTGGAGATTATTTGTTTAAACGTGCCACTTAAAGATGAAGCTAGGCACGTTGTAAATAAAATCTGTAGTTTATCTGAATAGGTACCGTATGCGGCTCTATGTCCACAAACAGTGCTGAGTCCGGCTGGTCCCTAATCAAGCTGGCCCACTTGTCATTCTCTGTATGAGTCCTACGAGGGTACGCGACCTGGCTGGCCTGATCGTACACGAGCTGGTCTTTGGAGATTAAACAATCCACGTTGTTTTAGAGATAAAGCTAACAACGAATTGGAGATAATGTTGAGAGTTTGAATAGCAGAGAGATACGCTTGCTTGGAGATAGAGTCTGGTTAGTTAGCAGGGCTATGCAATCTCTATCTCATGTTTCTCAAAACAAACTGGCCCGCACGTCAGTTTCTATATGGATTTATACGGTTTGGATGCTGGAGATAAAGATATGTACGTTGTTGGGGATAGGAATCTTGTTTGTTTAAACCTGCGAGCTGTTTTCTTGGCCGAGGGTCAAGAGACCTCCTCCCCGGACCTATATAAAGCAGCTAAGACGCAGAGAGAAGAGGGGAGAAAATAAAAACTCCGCACAGCACAACCACGCCGCCGCTGCACATCACGTTCGCTGCACCTGGAGGCTACGCCGTCGACGAGAACCTGCACGTCCCGACGCCGCCGCAAGCTGCACCGCACCGCCGTCGAGTAACTAGTAGCCGTGCCATCCAGCTGCACCTCGCTGTCGCCGACGAGCAGCGGCCACCGACGTCAACCAGCAAGGAGCAGCGATCTGCAAGACACGCCACCAGCCGCCGGTTTCATCGCCAATACTCGCCTCGTCGTCAGCCTCATCAACATGTTGACCTTCCGTGCAGCTACGAATCTCGGCGAGCGACGCTAGTGAAAATATGTAAACTTCTTTCCATCTATGATGGCATTATGCTCCACAATCATATTAATTTATATAGCGACACTATCCTCAGGTGTAGACGGCTACGGTTTGTAGCGACAGTGTCTCCGGGTCGAGATGGCTATATCAGTTTTAATAGCGACAGTGTCCTCGGGTGTAGACGGCTATGTTTCGTAGCGATAGTTTTTCCGGATTGAGACGGCTATATCAATCTTAATAGCGACAGTGTCCTCGGATGTAGACGGCTACCGTTTTATAGCAACAGTATCCCCGGGTTGAGACGGCTATATACATAATTTTTTATAGCGACAGTGTCCTCGGGTGTAGCCGGCTACAGTTAGTAGCGACAGTGTCTCCGAATCGAGACGGCTATATTATTCTATGGAGGAATACAATCTCCTTGAATTATTTTCTCGTTAATGGTGAGCTACAACTGGCTGCTACTCTTACGAGAGTAAGAGGGAAATACATCTAAGTACTCCGCACAAACTTCCAATGGTTGGTGTGCTATGTCTTGCATGCGAGAGGCAAATAAAATAAGTTTCCCTGTTGCAAGGCTGTACATGCACATGCATGACATCCAGCCACGTGCTGAGGGCAATTAATTGCTCTGTTAATACTTTCGACTAGGATAAAACTGATCCGGAAGAAAAGAGAATTTGATGCGCTTTCTGTCAAATCATCTTGCGAGTATCGTCCAAACATGATCCACACCGCAATTGCGATCGATTTCTACATGTCTAGTACCGACAAGGCTAGATGAATTTTTGGTTAAGTGCCGACAAGGCGAGGCCACGATTCTATCGACACGTCCCAAATAATGGGATTGGATACTATTTTGCCGGGTACCAACAAGGCGAACCCAACACACATATATCCATGTTGAATGAAGCTGGGCCATATGACTGGGAACCGACGAGGCGAAAGTCACCCCCTTCATCAATATTTTCCGTTTACTACCGACGTGGCGACAATACTGTCGTGACTGAGTTTTGGCGAAACAAAGCCACCCATACTTATTCTACACTCTGTACATCGTATGTGGACGATGAGCAGATGATTTAATGACGACCATAGAAAGCGCAGTTTAATCGGAGATTTTCCGCAGACTCGCTCTACGGATGTAATTAACCGGACGCGCCTAATTGGCCCTGAGAATCAACAAACTACGCAATTTTTACAAGTTAGACCTCTCCTTAAGCATTAACGCAGAAGATAGAAGAAGATGAGCTGTCGCGAGTCATATATTCATGAATTTTGTAATATATTAAAATTAATAAAATATATGTTCTTGCAAATATGTGCATATGTTTCTTGTGCGCAAATTTTATTGTCCCCTCGTCCTCGATTTTGTTTTCGCGAACACACCTCACCGAGGCGGCGTACCGCCGCGTCGCCGACGGCTGGCTCCGGGGACCCTACGCGCACCCGCCCATCCTGGGCGCCGCCTAGGCCTAGCGGCGCGCCTGGTGGCTGTTGTTAGATGATTATTTTAGCGGCTTGGAGTCTAATTTGTGAGGCTGCCTAATTTCTTTTCTGTCATGTCATGTCCCGAGTCTTCCTGACGAGAGCGCAGGTGGTCATCGCCTCATAATATAGGGAAGTCTGGGCTGTACTGGTCGGTCCATTTTACTAGCCCGCGGGCCGACTCGTGTAGTCATCTTAGATTGGGCTGCCCAACTGGGCCGTGTGGCCCCGTATGTACGAATCTTAGCCCAACTCGTCAGCCCGGGAGAGAGGACGGATGAGATTCCGCGCCACGCTGTAGCGTCGCGGGCGTCCTGTTGGATGGCATGGTGGCGCCGCGCATGGTGCTGCTGCTGGATGGCGATGGCTGCTGACCGGGCGAGCGAGACCCGACTTGTCCTCCGTACAGTGCAGCGGCGCATCCCCACCGATCAACGACAGGCATGGCTGGCCTGGGCCGCTGGGGCCTCCCCAGCGTGGGGAAAAGGCCCGGAAATGATAAGATAATCCTCCGCGCATCGCCCGGTTGGCGAAAAGGACAACCGTGATCGCAGTTTAGCATCAGGATCAGGATCCTTTTGGTAATCTCGCGCACGGCCAGGTTGATCCGCTCGACTATAGTATTAGGCGCTTGGATCTTGCTGGCCCCTGAGATTTGCTTCCCGACAAACGCCATCGGCATGGGCGCATGGCGACCCGGAGATAGAGTGGGGGGCAATGCAAGTTCAGTTTCAGTATATCTGAACTCTGAAGTCTGAACATCGAGCATTCGAGACTGCTATGCTTTTCCTGCTGGACTGCTGGTACTACTACTAGCTGACAGAGTGTCGCATTACATACGAAACTGTCATTTACGAGCCCTGAATGCTCAATAAATGAGCAGTAATGGAGGTCATGAATGGTTCTTTCCCACGACAGCAGTTGTTTCAAATGATGAAACGCCCATCAATTCATTCAACGGAGTGCTAGCAGAAAAGAAAATCCATGTCCATCTAGGAATCTTGTTTGTGTTTTTCTTTCCCGATAATAAAGGTCTACTAGGAATTTCGCAACAACAAGAATGTCCCGAGCGATGATTGATGAGCGTTTGAGCGGTAGTAGAAGAGAAGAGAAAGATATTTATTCTGTTCTGCTGGTCAGCAGCACCAGCACCAGCCGGATTCTTTCAATTTATTATTTCTCAGAGAATACTAGCCGAAATTAAAGGGATTGTTTGCTCTGCTCCCTGGTGTCGCCAGAATAATTGGGTTTCAGGCTCCGGAACGGAATCACGTGTGCGTCCTTCCATCGAGCTCTGGTTCAGGGCTTGAGGCGGGCGGACAGCACAATTACTGGAGCTCTCCCCTCCACCCACCTCTCGCTCACTCAGATTTGCACTCGGCATTTACTCCCCCCACCCACAATATCAGGCAGGCCAAGCCCATCGCAACGCGGAAGCGCCACCACCTCATGCCGCTCCCGGCCTACCCTGCCCTGCTACGAGTAGCCTACTAGTGTGCTGCCATCAGTGACACCTACTGTCTCGCAAGCTACCAGCTGCCACCATTCGCCTGCTGCGCCTGCGCTGCTGCGCCTGCAGTGTGCCACCACCAGACGCTCCGCGGTCGCGTTCCCATGGCGGCGGCCTCGTCCAACAAGCTGCTGCCCGCGCTCGCCGCCGCCTTGCTCTGCTGCGCGCTGGCGCGGGTCGCCCAATGCGGCGGCGGCGCCCCGCAGAACTACACCTCCATGTTCAGCTTCGGCGACTCGCTCACCGACACCGGCAACCTGCTCGTGTCCAGCCCGTTCTCCAACCACATCGTCGGCCGCTACCCCTACGGCATCACCTACTTCCACCGCCCCACCGGCCGCTGCTCCGACGGCCGCCTCGTCGTCGACTTCCTAGGTGCGAGCCGCTGCCCGGCGGGCATTATCGCCGCCTTGTTCATTTCTCTGTGGCGGTTCTGTTCTGATGGTGTTTCCCCGCGACGGCCGGCCGCACGCGTGCAGCGCAAGCGTTCGGCCTGCCGCTGCTGCCGCCGTACCTGCAGGCCAAGGGGAAGGATCTCCGCCGCGGCGTCAACTTCGCCGTCGGCGGCGCCACCGCCATGGATCCGCCCTTCTTCCAGGAGATCGGCGCGTCTGACAAGCTCTGGACCAACCTCTCCCTCAGCGTCCAGCTCGGATGGTTCGAGCAGCTCAAGCCGTCGCTCTGCAGCTCACCAAAGAGTCTGTTCACATTTCACATTTGCTTGCTTTCTCAGTCAGATTTTGCATTTGGGATTCTCCAACACAACTTGTTTCTGTTAAAAGGAGAGAGGAGATTCTCCGATAGAAAAACTGCAGGGCTGATTTCAAATTTCTGCTCTTGAATCGAAACTCGAAACAGAGTGCAAGGAGTACTTCAGCAAGTCCCTGTTCCTCGTCGGAGAGATTGGGGGAAACGACTACAACTACGCGTTCTTCAAGGGCAAGACCCTGGACGACGCCAAAACTTTCGTTCCCACGGTCGCCGGCGCGGTCACCGATGCCACCGAGGTCACCAAATCCAGCCGCATGCTCCTCCATTGTTTATTTCCTCACACACACACACGATTCCATTCGATCGCCACTAAACAACCGCAACTCCCAACAGAGGCTGATCAAGGCCGGCGCGACGCACCTGGTGGTGCCGGGGAACCTGCCGATGGGCTGCTCGTCGGCGTACCTGACCCTGCACCCCGGCCGGAAAGGCAGCGACTACGACTCCGCCGGCTGCCTCAAGACGTACAACGACTTCGCGCAGCACCACAACGCCGTGCTCCAGCAGAAGCTGCAGGCGCTCCGGGCCAAGTACCCGCAGGCCAGGATCATGTACGCCGACTACTACGGCGCCGCCATGTCCTTCGCCAAGAACCCCAAGCAGTTCGGTGAGTGCAATCGCTGAACCAACCAACTGGTATCAAATCTGAATTCGGAGCTTTTCCAACTGAAATGGACGGATAAATTTTACATCAATCTGATGGTCACGCAACTGATCAGCTACACTGAAAGTGGCACGAAATGGTCACTATGCTTAGCTAGAGAGGATGGCCCGCCACGGTCTGGCATCAGAACGGGTTACAAACTGTAGTAGGGCTCTTTCGAAAAAGGTTGGGGGATCTAAGCCTCTTATTCGGCAATCTCCTTTCGAGAAAGGGGTGCCATGTCTTGCTTATTGCTGGCTTTTGCTACACTGAAAAGACATATGGTCCTTTTGATCAGTCATTTGCAGTAGCAAACGCATGGATGTGACACTGAGAAAAACACGGATCTTTCCCATGGGGTGCTAAAAGCCTTTTCCTTTACAATGCCGATCTAGGAACTGATCCTTTTATCGTGGTAAAGTAAAATCTGAACTCCTGGCTCTGAGGCTCCGACCTGATATAGTACTCATCAACATTCAGAAACGTCTTTTAGGGCAAATTCAGATACATTGTTGCTTGACGTTCTAGAGAAGTCTTACTGGCATCTTGGGCTTAATCAGCTGATGAGTATTTATTTGGCACACGCACTATTAAATTGATTTGAAGTTCCCTTAGCTAGACGCCACTGTCAGTTCTATCAACCTATCTTTTTACTTTGAAAAAATAATAGTCTTGTGTCTATATTGATGAGGTCGTTAGCAGCTCGACTTAGACCAACCGTCATGATCTGTTCTTTTCTGTTGGATAGGGGAAATGACAATGTCGATTTGGAGGGTAACTGCCAACTGTTTGTAGACTTGACCTCTAACTTCCTCTGAAATGACAGTTCCAGAGTTGTGTAGTTGGATTTGAACAGATATGGATATGAATTGGTGGGTGTACGGTCTCGGGATAGAGCATCTCCAACAGATTACCAATCCAATCCCCAATACCTAAAATTTTTTGGTAATCACCAAACACACCTCCCTCCCCCTCAAATGTAGGGGATTCCTCCCTCTACCCTATTCTTGGTGATTGGATTTTAGTAGTCTGCTGCAGCAACCATTACCAAAAACATAAAAGTAGTTATTGGTAATGGAGAAAGAGTTTATTTTAGGTATGAGGTATTGGTAATCTGCTAGAGATGCTCAGTCTGAAGAATTTGGATTTAAGCCCCTTCTATCCTTGCTAGCAACAGTTTCGGCCCATGTTTAGGCGTGGTTTGGCTCTTGGCCTTATAGGCCTCAAAGTCATCCTAATTCCTACACCAGCTAACCAACTCCAACTCTGTTCATGATAATCGTCCAGACGGTCCAGTCCAGTAATGCAGAACACTTCCCATCCCAATAGAAAAAAATGAATACAGTTCTGGATGAGCAAACTCTGCTCTTACCCCTGCTGGCTGCTGCATATGCTGTTCTGACTTCTGAATGTCTCTGTGAACTGACCCTGCTTCTCTAAAACTGCTCTCTGCAAGCAGGGTTCACGCAAGGTCCGCTGCGGACGTGCTGCGGCGGCGGGGGGCCGTACAACTTCAACCCGAAGGCGAGCTGCGGCGTGCGGGGGTCGAGCGTGTGCACGGACCCGTCGGCGTACGCCAACTGGGACGGCGTGCACCTGACGGAGGCCGCCTACCACGCCATCGCCGACAGCATCCTCAACGGCCCCTACACCAGCCCCAGGCTCCTCTGAATCTTGATCGGCCCTTCCCAAGGCTAGTAGTGATCGACATGATCAGCAACTGATCTGTTGTGCCAAGACTGTGACTAGTAGTGGTAATTAAACTGTTGTGCGTAAGTACTACCGTAACACTGAATGGATAACTCGTAATTAAAATGGTGGAGTTCTGAACGCTGTATGAGTTTAATGGTGGGGTTTTGGGTTTCTGAACTTCTGCGAGGGGTTTTGGGACGCATAGCCATGGCAAAAAAAGAAAAAGAAAAAGAAAGAAAGGCGAGGAGATGGCAAGAGGTGGTTCTGGACTTCTGGTGCTGCGGCCTGCGGCACGCCGTCACCACTCACCAGTGTATCCGCTGAGGAAATGAAAGGAGGTCGGCACTCGGCAAAGGGACGAGACAGAGGGCCAAGATGGGTC
Organism: Panicum miliaceum; assembly: GCA_032594955.1. Lineage (NCBI taxonomy): Eukaryota > Viridiplantae > Streptophyta > Magnoliopsida > Poales > Poaceae > Panicum > Panicum miliaceum. The sequence continues at coordinate 1,601,927 of CM064060.1, read as the reverse complement.
GAGCTGAGCTGAGTCAGCAACCGTTGTATCTAATCGAGAGTTAAGCACAGCAACCGTTTTAGACCTTGTTCGGTTAATTATCTTCACTAAGAAAATGGATGGGAACTTGAACTTGTTAAGAATTTAGTCCCTCTTTTTTTTCTAATTAAGGGAAAGCCCCGGCCTTGAACATTCACAATTGAATATCTACGACCATAAAGGAACATATTTGGCCACAAAATCAGAAGTTACACGAGTATTTAGACTCCAAACCTCCTGAGGAACACAAAAGACAAGAAAAGAAGCGTTAAGAAAGAATGCCTAAAAGACTAAAGACTTCGAAATTCTTCTACGTCTTCTTTCAATCTTGATTTGGTCCTCATGCTATAATAAATATCTCACATCAGTTCTTAGAAACTCTTGATGTAAGGATCGTCGATAGTCCTATGCTATCCGGTCACACAGTGATTTATAAACCGCACTGAGTCGATTTCTACTACGTGAATAGATCAGGTACTGCTATTGTTCCAAGTTGATCATGGTTTCACCATCAAGACTTCAAGACGACGCCTCAAGAGGAGAGCAACATTAGGAGGACCCTCCCGCCGTCAGAACCCGCCGTCAGAACCAGTGCGTCGGTTCTTTAGTTTTCACTGAGATTCTTACGGTAATGCCTTCAAGAAGAAGGAAAATGATGCCTACAACACCGTCATCACCGGCAATCGAGAACCAAATTAGGCTTTCACCTGATAACCTGCGAATCAAGAAACAATGCATGGCCATCAACGACCTATGCCAGCTCCACCAGCATGCTCATAGGATGCTCAGCAGATCCCAGACGGGAGGAGGCAAGCCCCCCACAGCGGCGGCCACCAAAGCCCTCCACCAGAAGCTTAGCCCAGCAGAGGTCGGTTCCGCACGCGCCGTCGCTGCTGTGTGCCGTCGGAGCCGCGGGCCACACAGCCACAGGCTGCCGCCGTCGTAGCCGCGGTGGTGAAGCCGAGGGACGCTCGCCGGCAACACGCAGGGGAGGACCCCGCCCACGCGAGCCAAACCTCTACGGCCCGGAGGCGCCGCGCCGCCGGCCGCCGGACCCCGCCACGGGCAGTCGTCACCGCTGCCGAGTATATCGACGAACCACACGCACACGCGCACGCCAAATCTTGAGCTTTTCGACACGAGCGGCAAGCCCCCACGTAGATCCGGCTATGTAGACACCAAATCCGGGCACAGTGGTGCCGGATCCGGCCGCCACCAATAGCTGCCGCCACAGGCCAAGAACGTGTACAGTAGCAGCCGGAAACGGAGAAGACAAAGAAAGGAGATCTTGCCGCCGCCGTCCCTGCAGCCGAGTGGGCTTCCGCCAGCCTGCTCGGGCGGCGGCAAGGAGAGGGACGGGGGAGGGGGGCTGCTCGGGCGCCGCCCGAGTTGCCCGCGCGGAGCGACCAGAATTTAGTCCCTCTAGTCGTCTTCCAAAGTTCAAATTCATTTCAATCCCTATCAATCTGAACAGTCCTTAACTCCTTATCAAGTCGGTGACACGAGAACGCCGTCTAGGTATAGTTTCACTCGCGGGCTGGCTTATGAAACCTTCCGAAACGGTTTCACCGGTTAAATAAAAGAATAGTTTCAGTCGACTTGCAGTTCATTTTTGCCTTGCTTTATGGAAAGTAGGTGAAGTCGTAAACACGTAACCGGTAAAACCCCACCCAAACATGCTCTATGAAATCCAAATATCTATAATTCTATAAGTAGGTGCTTAATGCTTTGACCAAGGTCTAATAATCAATCCCTAAGATTTTGACCATCGACAGTTTTCTAATTGTTTTAGTTTGGAAACAGAAAGATCATATATGTACATTCATCTTTACTACAATCTCATACATGTATAGTGGCCAAACTTTTTTCCAAGGGAATTTTCATTCCATTACGACGACGGCTAGCAGAATCGCTAAGCACCAGGTCCTCAAGCCCTGTGGGCGTGCCCTCCCACCGGAGAGCCTCGTTTCGAGTTTCGAGGACACGTACATCCAAGCGCCGCTACAGCGTGCGTGACCCTATTATATTCTCTAGGAACATAGAAAACATCGAAGCTGATAAAATGCAACATGACCGTACACTTGATCTCGTACACCAGACCACCTGCAGGGGCTAGACTGAAGTCATTGGGATCCAACGCTTGTTTGACGATCAAAGAATCAGTTTCGATCACCACCCTCTGAATGCCTTGGCTAGCTGCTTCAGTAACACCATGGTGACATGCTAGAACTTCTGCGTGGAATGCATCCATCAAGTACTTACAGCTACCTGCTCCCACATGGGTGACCGTGGCGTGTTCATCCCGTATAACAAAGCCCCACCCGCCCGATCCTGAGCTTGGTGTGTAGGAACCATATGTGTTTATCTTCATCACCCTACTACTCGGACTATTCCATTTTGACCTCCGACTGACTCCTCCTCCGCCTTCACACGGTAACGACTTGACAAATTCTGTTGCCTGCTTCTGGATGATGAAAGCCAGATCAGCAGCTTCCCTTCGTTTGTCCCCATGCCTCACGTTGTTTCTCTCTTGCCACCATAGCCACAGCAATACAACAGCCAGTATTCGGCGATCTTGTTTTTGCTGTTTGCTTTTCCACCAACAGCTCCCTGAGCTCATTCATGTTTAGTGAGTCCCAAAGTTTCCTCACATATTTGCATTTCAAGAACAAGTGCCCTCCGTCCTCTTTTTGGCGGCTGCATGCCACACACCGTGTATCGATATCCATCCCCCTCCTTTTCAGTTCCATTCTCATGGCTACTTTATTTAGGGGTGAATTACATTTGTGTCACTGTGTTAATTACGGCGGCATCCATATGAAGCTTTGTACTAATGTTTAAACTTTCATCACCACGGTGTAACATTTATTTGGCTTATACCACTGTTTTTAGCATTTTCTTACTCCAAAATTGTTACAACGTTGGCGTATACCGTGATAGTACGAGTAATTGGGCTAAGGTATCTATCGTAGGCAGGCTGCCCTTCACGGGCCAGGTTTCTCGAATGACGTGGATATCACTCTTGGCCCATTCAACTTCTTTGGGTGCCTTTTGAGCCTACCACTCTTGGCCCATACATCGATCAGACAGCCTCCTCCCACACAAACTATTGGGGGCCCATGAGGCAGGCATGCACGCTCCTCTCGCTCGCTCGCATTCCGTTGCGTTGCCACCCAATCACAGCTGGCAAGCGGCGGAGCAGAGCAGAGCAGAGCGGCCCCCTGTCGCCAGCTGCACGTCGACACCAACTTGCTCCTCACGCCTGCCTTCCTATATAAATCCATCCCCTTCCTCTAGCGGGCGACCGGATCAATTTCAAATCGAACCAAACCAACCCACTCGACACCACCCTCTCCCCGCCCAGCCATGTCGTCCGCGCCGCGCGAAGCCGCCAATTCCTCCCGCGTCTGCAAGCAGCCGGAGGAGCCGTCGTCCGACGAGGAGCCCCAGCGCCGCGGGTGGGTGGCCCTCGCCACCCTCACAGGCGGACCGCACCGCGCCGGGGACCAGCGGCACCGCAGCATCCTCCCCGGCCGCGACCTCCTGCTCGACCTCCACGACCCGCCGCGCGCCTCCACCCTGGTGCTGCGCGACAACCTCACCAGCTTCCTCCCCACCATCCTCGTCGCCGATTCCTCCTCCGGGCGCCTCCTCGTCAAGTCCGCCTGGGGCAGCGCCCGCGTCAACCGCCCCGAGTACTTCCTCTGCGACGCCCGCGCCCGCACCGCCATGCGCCTCCCCGCCGTCCCCTCCGCCGAGCTCGGCGGGCCCAACGCCTGCCCGCTCGGCGGCCTCGACCTCTGCCCGCGCCGCAGCATCGGCCTCATCGCCGACCCGGACCGCACCGGCCACTTCATGATCGCCCAGCTCCACCCCGCCCCCACCACCCGCCACGAGTTCATCCTCTTCTACTCCACCGCCACCCGCCGCTGGGCCACCAAGCAGCTCGCCTCCGCCCCGGAACACAAGCGCTGGGGCGGCCACGGCGTCCTCGTCCACGAAGGGCTCCTCTGGTGGGTCGACGTCGCCTACGGGATGCTCGTCTGCAACGTCTTCGACGACGCCCCGGACCTGTACCGCGTCCCGCTCCCGGATGGTTGCGCCCTGCAGGGCGTGGAGGCGGATCGGAACGACTTCCAGGCCTGGCAAAGAACCCGCGAGCTCCTCGACCAGCGCCGCTTCATCAGGCCCAGCGAGGGCAGGCTGCGATACGTCGAGATCCGCGGCTTCAACTACGACACGGCCGCCACCGCCGCCGAGCCCCCGAACGACCCCACCCTCTGGATGTGGACGCTCGTCGACCTGCTCGGCCCCAACCCCGACACCTGGGAGTTGGAGTACGAGGTGCCCTTCGCCGAGATCTGGGCCCACGACAGCTACGTCGCCGCCGGCCTGCCGCCGTACAAGGTGCCCAACCTCGCCCTCGTCGACCCCGACAACCACGGCATCGTCTACTTCTTCCAGGGCACGCGGCTCTTCGGCTTGGACGTGCGCGCGAGGCGGGTCGTGGCCTGCGACGAGTGCGTCATAGGCGATGGTCACCAGATGCAGGAGGGATACCTATCCTCCCGCTTCGTCGAGGCCTGGGTGCCGCCCGAACCAGGTACGCTGGCTGGATTCAGTCTGCTAGCAGATATGCTTTTCAGTGTGTGCTAACTTGCATTGATAACGTATATACTCATCACAGTGACCCAAATAAACCCAATTACAATTGGGTTACTTAGTTCCTCGTGTAGATGTGTACTGAATGAAGTTGCATTGATTAATATTCGTTTCTTGTCAGTAATACGGTGCAGATTTTGCTTTGAGATTGCATATACAAATTACCATTCCAAGATATTACTGCTCTGTTATTTGCAATCGAACGAAATTGTAATTGCACGGCGTGCATAGGACTGAATTAGACTGAAGATGATAGCCACTGTTACCATTTAGGCATTTATTTACCAATCATGCTTGCTGCGCAGAATAGAATTGCTCTGAACTTTTGCACTTTCTGTTATACTAGTCAAGGGCGTTCAATTTGTTCCTCTTGCCCAGATTCTGATTCATGTCTCTGATTTATTTATTTTCTTGAGGGAATTGAAATTCATGTCTCTGATGATGTTACTACCATTTGGATTATTGCTGTTTGCAATTGCTGACCCGGTTCAGCAATATGTTTATATGATACGACTAGCACCACCTTAATTACTGCTGTTTTTGCACGCAGATCGGACTCCGCAGGTTTTGCGTTACAACGAGGAAAAGGACCGTAGGGTGACTGGATATGTTGAAGATTGGCTAAGCCAGACTGAGTGGACGAGCCAGGCGGACGAGGGGAGCTCGTCGGGTGAGCCGATCCAGGGCATGGCACCGCCATCTGAAGCATCTCCTGACGCGGGTCACCAGGCTGATGAACCGTAGATATGGAAGATTTCCTTTCCTTGGGTAGTGGGAGGCTAGATAGGCCACTTCTTGGTCTCAACATGCGGAGGCTTTTTCGATCTTGCATCTTTCAGATAGATAGATACAGCGTGCAGCTTTCTGTCAGCGACATCTCAATTCAGCAGCTGAGTGTAGTAAGTACTTCAAAAAGGTAAAGCCGGGCCGATGTTATGAACAAGCTTGTGTGGTAGTTCCAGTACTGCAATGTGGTTTTGTCTGTCTGAGAGAACATGCTCTTTCTCTGTTCACCAGTCGATCAGCCAATACGAATGGAATTCAGTTTTGGTTCTCCATTCTGTCCTGTTCGGTTTGTTTGCATGCCTTTCTCATTCTGTTACATTTCCCAACTTCCCAAATGCTAACAGAGACAGATCCAACAACTAGTGCTGTTGCCATGCATTTACATTTTACTACTGACTGGCCTGATAGTCTGAATGAAAGCATCTTGGTTACAACTTGCTGTAAGTTTACAGCACACATTCGTTTCTCTAGAGCGCAAGGTCCATTCCGTAGAGTTCCTGTATTAACACTAACCCAACCCTGACAATGGTTTAGCGACGAGCACCAACGGCGCCTCGAGCCGGACGGACAGCCCGAACACCTCGCTCACATCCACCAACGGCGTCCCCTGTCTCCTCCCGCCGCCGTGCGCCATCGATGCCCAATCGAAGTGGTTCAGCATGTTGGCCAGCGCCAGCTCCATCGTCGGCGCGGCGAAGCCGGCGCCGGGGCACCCCCTCCTCCCGGCGCCGAAGGGCACGAACCGGAAGTCCAGCCCCACCCTGCTGTAGTCCACGGGTGCGTCGACGAACCGCTTCGGCGCGAACTCCTCCGCGCGCTCCCACGCCGTCGGGTCCCGGCATATGGCCCAGGCGTTGATCACCACCCGCGTGCGCGCCGGGACGTGGTAGCCCAGCAGCTTGGTGTCCTCCGTCGTCTCGCGGGGTATCAGGAGCCCCGCCGCGGCGTGCAGCCTCATGGTCTCGCCGATCACGGCCTTGAGGTACGGCATCCCGTCGAGATGGTCCTCGGTTACGCGGCCGGCGGCGCAGGCGGCGCCGCGGACCTCGTCCTGGAGCTTCCGCATCTCGTGCGGGTGGTTCATGAGCTCCGCCATGGCCCATGCCAGCACCGTGGAGGAAGTGTCAGTGCTGGCAGCAAATATGTTCTGTCCCCATGTACAATTCAATGACACGATCCGGAATTGTGTAACCAGCAGGCTTAGCAACACGCAGGCATACCAAAATGATTGCCTTGATGTTGTCCGTGTCGAGCCGGAGCCCGGCATCCTTGTCCATCTCGTCCACGTCCAGCAGCACGTCCACGAAATCCCGGTGATCGTCCACCTCGCCGTCAGCAGGAACCTGCCGGCCACCGGAACGCCGGCTCCGGTGGTCCGCGATGACCCGCTCGAGCAAGCCATCGAGCGCCTCGAACATGCGCCTCGTCTTGCCCTCCAGCCCGGTGAGCGTGTCCACCCACCCGAGCCACGGCGCGATCTCCCGCATCGGCGACGCCAGGACCAGCTCCTGGAAGTCGGCGAACACCCGCCTCAACTTCTCTCCCCCCTCGTCGCCATCGAGCCCGTAGTCCCCGTCATCGAACGCCGCGCGCGAGATGATGGCCTTGGAGTAGCAGATGAGGACGTCGCTCAGGTTGACCGCGCCGCCCGCCGCCGCCTCGTGGCGGATGCGGGCGATCAGCGCGTCGACCTCCTGCTCCCGGACGCGGCGGAAGTAGGCGACGCGGCGCGGGCCGAGGAGGTGGAGCGCGCACACGCGGCGCGCCTGGCGCCAGTACTCGCCGTAGGGCGCGAAGCCGACGTCGCGGACGCCGTAGAGGAGGCGCTGCGCCATGAGCAGCATTGGCCGCCCCGAGAAGGCGAGGTCGCGGTGTTAGGTCTATGAAACGGATGCGGATTGGCTCATGTTATAGCTCTGTATCTAGTTCTAGGAACAACACAGTCGTGTGCGTGTGCGTGCGTGTGTACGAGATCAAACCGAGAGAGGATTAGGGTAGATTACCTGACTCTGAGGAAGACGACGCCATCATGCCTGTTGGTGGTGTCTGCGCTAGGGCAGCGTCGCGCCGTGCAGGGGTCGGAGCAGATCCACTCTAGGGCGGCGGTGGCCGGTGCAGTGCAGATCGGTGGAGCTTCCCGCCGCCGCAGCGCCACCCCTCGGGATCGGGTTAGGGTTTAGGTGTCGGTGGGGAGTCGGGGCACGGCAATCTTTGGCGTGCGTGCCCTCCGGCCCCCACCTCTCTATTTATGTGGCGCTGGCGACGGGGGCCCACCAACGAGAGTTGGGTTGGGCGCCCCCGATCAGGGCGCGGATCAAGGCTAAGGCCTTTGGGCCTTAGGTTAGAGATCAATCCAACAATCTCCCCCTTGATCTCACATTATCTTTCTCTTTCACTTTTCTATTTTCCTTATCTCATCACAGATTTATGTATAGGGCATATCTCATCATCACGTGCAACTGCCGATAGAATCAATAGCCACAATACACGCCTCTGTTCAGAAATAGATTCTGTATTCCTTTTGGGCCTCTATTATCCAGAGATCATAGGCTGTACCTCATTCCCATGCCGGCTACGTGTTCCATGAACATGCTGGGTGGTAGGCCTTTCGTTAGCGGATCCGCAAGCATATCTTTTGTTCTTATATGCTCGAGACTTATTGTGTGATCCTGGATTCTATCTTTTATCGAATAAAATCTTATCTGTATCGACTTTGTAGCCGTGCTCTTCTTGTTATTATGAGCATAAAACACTGCTGGCTGGTTATCGCAGTACATCTTTAGTGGTCTTTCTATACTGTCCACCACTCTTAAGCCAGGTATAAACTTCTTTAACCACTCTACCTGCCCGGAGGCCTCGTAGCATGTTATAAACTCAGCATACATCGTCGATGTTGCTGTGACCGATTGTCTAGAGCTTTTCCATGAAATAGCTCCCCCTGCGAGAGTGAAGATGTAACCCGTCATGGATTTTCTATCATCTTCATCTCCCGCAAAGTCTGAATCTGCATATCCTTTAATCTCTAAAGAATCGCTTCTTCTGTATGTAAGCATGAGGCCTTTTGTGCCTTTCACATATCGCAAGGGCTTTCTTTACAAGTTTCCAGTGTTCTAGACCTGGATCTTTCTGAAATCTGCCAAGCACGTTAGTGAAAAGGCTAAGTCAGGGCGTGTGCACACTTGAGCATACTGTAAACTTCCGACTGCCAAGGCATACAGAACAGTTTTCATCTGTTCTTTTTCATACTTATTTCTGGGACTCTGAAAGTCTCCATATCTGTCACCCTTGACTATCGAAGCAGGAGTAGGTTTACTCGCATGCATACTGTATTTCTCTAGAATCTTTTGTAGGTATGTCTCTTGTGACAGACCTAGCACCCCATTCCTTATATCTCGGTGAATCTCAATCCCTAGCACAAAAGAGGCTTCACCAAGATCTTTCATGTCAAAATTCGATGACAAGAATTCTTTTGTTTCTAACAGTAGACTGACATCACTACTCGCTAGTAGAATGTCATCCACATACAGTACCAGGAAAATGTATTTCCCTTTCTAGAACTTTGCATAGATGCAATTATCTTCAACATTCTCTGTAAACCCAAACTTCTTTATAGTCTCGTTAAACTTCAAGTACCACTGTCTTGAAGCTTGCTTTAATCCATAAATGGATTTCTTTAAATGACATCCCATATTTTCTTTTCCTTTTACGACAAAACCTTTAGGTTGTGCCATATAAACTTTTTCTTCGAGATCCACATTTAGGAATTCCGTCTTTACATCCATTTGGTGCAATTCCATATCGAAATGTGCAACCAAGGCCATAATTATTCTGAAAGAATCTTTACATGAGATCGGGGAAAAGGTCTCATTGTAATCTATTCCTTCCTTCTGTGTGAATCCTTTTGCCACAAGACGAGCCTTGTATCTCTCTATATTCCCTTTGGAGTCACATCTAGTCTTGTAGACCCATTTACAACCTACTGTTTTGGCTCCTTCAGGAATTTCTTCCAAGTCCCAAACTCGGTTGGTCCTCATCGATTTCATTTCATCTTCCATGGCTTCAAACCATTTAGTTCAATGTCTGCTTCTCATGGCTTCTTCGAATGATATAGGATCATCTTCCATTCGAAACTCTTCTGTGTTATACACTTCATAATCAGCGGGAATAGCTGACCTTCTTTCTCTTTGAGATCTCCTAGGAGCCTCTTCTGTTTGAATGTTATCTGCTGAAACCTGTGACGGCTCCCCCTGATCTGTGGAAACGTTATTATCTATAGGATCCTGAAGGACAGGTTCCACATTTTCATTCTGCGTCGCCACAGAAGGGATCAATTCGGGAACTGGCATCGCAGTAACTCGTACTGCCGGTGCAGTCTCAGCGGGCAGCGAGAAAAACGGTTCCTGAATCATTGGAGTGGGTGCGTATACCCGCTTCTCCTCAAGAACAGTCTTTCAAACTGTTGTGATTCCTCGAATCATCTCTTCTTCTAGGAAGGCAGCATGTCTCGTTTCTACAGACTTTGTAAATCTGTCTGGACAGTAGAAACGATATTCTTTTGATCTTTCTGGGTAACCAATAAAATGGCAACTCACTGTCTTGGGATCCAATTTCCCAATGTTCGGGTTGAATATCTTTGCCTCAGCAGGACTCCCCCACACCCGTAGGTGATTCAGTGAGGGTATCTTTCCTGTCCACAGCTCATACGGTGTTTTAGGCACCGCTTTACTGGGTACTCTGTTGAGAATATAGACAGCGGTTTTCAATGCCTCCATCCATAAACTCACTGGCAGCGTAGAATAGCCGATCATGCTTCGTACCATGTCCATCATGGTACGATTTCGTCTTTCAGCCACTCCATTCTGCTGAGGATCGCCCGGCATAGAATACTGGGCTACTATTCCTTGTTCTGTTAGGAACCTCGCAAAAGGTCCTGGAACCTGTCCGTATGGGGTATGCCGACCGTAGTATTCCCCTCCACGGTCGGAACGGACAACTTTTATCTTTAAATTGTGCTGATTTTCAACTTCAGCCTTGAATTCTTTAAATTTATCTAATGCCTCTGATTTCTCTTTTATTGGATAGATATATCCATAACGGGAATAATCATCTGTGAACGTTATGAAAGAGTCATAACCGTCTATGCTTTTAACTGAAAACGGTCCGCATCTGTGTGAATTAATTCTAAGATACCTGCGCTGTGCTCGGCATTTTTCTTTGTTATCTTTACATATTTTCCTTTAATGCAATCAATGCATTTGTCTGAATCTGAGAACTCAAGAGGAGGTAGAATTTCATTCTTAACCAGCCTTTCTATTCTCCCCATCGAAATATGGCCTAAACGACAGTGCCATAATTTCGACGACGTGTCTTGAGTTCTCTTTCGTTTTCTGTTGTTATCTGTAGTTTGAGATACAATCGCATTCACATCACATACGGAATTCACACTTTCACGTAGCGATAATAAATAAAGATCATTTCTTCTAAATGCAATCGAAGCAACTGTATCATCAAATTCTATTACACACATGCCATCTCCAAAACAACATGCAAATCCATCGTCATCAAGACGAGATACACTAATCAAGTTTCTCTGAATTACGGGAACATAAAATACATCTTTAAGCAATAAATTAAAGCCTGTGTCGAGCTCTAAGAGGAGGTCTCCAACCGCCTCAACATCTGCCTCGACTCCATTTGCGACTTTAATTCTGTTTTCTCCTCTTCCCGTAGTTCTCGTTGAACGAAATCCCTGTAAGGAGTTTGCAACATGAATAGTTGCTCCTGAATCAATCCACCAAGTAGATTTCGAATAATCTTTATACAAGGATTCATTTATAAATGAGATAATGTTCTCACCTCTTTTCTCCATGATCATCTTTAGATAGTCGGGACAGTTTGTCTTGTAGTGTCCCTTCTGTTTGCAGTGAAGGCACTGGTCCTTGTCCACTAGAGGTTGTCCAAACTTGGGCCTGTGCTGTGGCTGTGGCTGAGCCAACTGGGGTCCCTTTCCTTTGAATGAAGAGGGAATACCTTTATTATATCTTTTCTTGTTCACATAGTTTATGGATCCACCATGTGCACTCTTTATTCTCTCTTCTTCTTGCACACACATCGCTATGGTCTTTTCAATATCCATTTTTCAGGGTTCATGTTATAATTGACAACAAAGTTGTCAAACTCTTTTGGCAACGAGGCAAAAACCAAATGAACTATGTGTTCTAATCTGAACTCCATATCTATTGGCTTAGGCTTGTTGTTAATGTTCACCAAGCGATGGATGTCCTCTCTTATCCCACCTCCCAAGTACCTCTCTGTCACCAGTTGTTTGATCAACTGGGTAGCATAAGTCTTTGAGGAGCCAGTATACTGACTCCTTATCTTGTCGAGGTACTCAACAACAGTGGGTAGATCTGTGATTGCCCCCAGAATGGCGGGCTCTATGGTGTTCTTGACCACTGCCAAACATTTCTTGTTGGCACGTAGCCACTTGGCATGATCAGCGTCATACCTCTGTTTGCTCGCCTTGTAGGCGAGCTCTGTTTGCTTCCAAGAAGCATCTGTAACATCTTCCCCTCTGACCGGTCTCTCAGGTTCAACTGGAACCGGTGCAGTGAGGACCCAATCTAGCTCAGCCATGGTAAAGAAGAGATCCAACTTCTTGTACCATTCATTATAATTGTCGCCTTTCAGAATCGGAATATCCTTGATGGAAACCATTATAGGAAAACCAGCTGAAACAGGTTAGCTCAAGTGAGAACAATATAACAATAATTACAAAAGCATGGAAATCATAATGTTGTCATTATCAACTTTGGTCAGAAAATAACAATATTACAATTTAATCTGGAAAAATATTCTGTAAAATCATAATATTGTTATCATCAACTTTGGTCAGAAAATAACAATACTACAATTTAATCTGAAATTATCTGTGACTCAAAATTTAAATTATCCCTTTGGTTCAAATTTAAATTCAAGTCAAAACAATTATCTATGCAGCGGAAACATGAATAAAATTATTCTATTTTGAAGCAATATCTGTGAAATTCTGTATATCTATTCTCTAAACATTTATCCCTTTGGTTCAAAATGAAAAGAGACCAAATTCTATGCAAAAATATTCAAATTTGCTTCAGAAACAGAATTAAAATTATCAAAAGTTACTGTTCATCTGTTTAAACGGGCCGGAATTCTTTTACTGTGCAGCCCGTTACCGTTCAGCCCGTTACTGTGCAGCCTGTTACTGTGCAGCCCAAAACCACGTCCGCGGCCCGGCCCACTTCGCGAAAACGGCCTGCCACTGTGCGGCCCGCGGCTAACGGGCCGCAACCTGGGTCTGGACCGCGAAAGCGGCCCACCCGAGCGCGCGCCGGCCGCCGCCCCCCCCCCCCCCCCCCCCCGCGTCGATCTCAGCCGTCCATCCCGATCGGACGGCTGAGCGCGCGTTTCGGGACGTATAAAAGCCCCGCGGCCGGGCGACGAACGCGGAAACGCTAGACCATTTCGCTCGCTCTCTCTCGCCCGCTCGCCTGCTCTCGCCCTCTTCCTCCTCGCCTCTGGCCGCCGCCTCCGCCGCCGGCTTGAACTCCGGCGCGGCGGACGGCATGGCCGCCGGCCAACTGCCAGCGTGCTAGATCTGGCTTGCTTCCTCTCCTTCTCCCTCTCTCTCTCTGGTTCCCTCTCCCTCTCCCTCATAACTCTGTTCCGGCCAGGGGCTGCGCCGCCGCGTTCGTCCTCGACGCCGGCGGCCGTGCCATGGCCGGATCTACTTCTCCAGTACCCATACTCTGGTTTTACTTGGCTCGGTGTGCGTCCACACGAAGCAGTACTGTGCCCTATGGGCCTCCTCGCCGGAGTCGCGTGCGTCTCGCGCGCGGCTCTGTCGAGGGGATCTCTAGGGTACGGGAAAAGAGGGAGAAAGCGGAGGGAAGAGAAGGAAAGGTGAAGAACAGCAAGAAAGAGCAGAGGATGAAAAGGGCCAGGTACGCCGGGTTTTCTCAGATCTAGGGTTAGGGTTAGGGTTTTTCCGAGCTCTGTTTGATTTCTCCGTTCGATTTGCATCTTCTTGATCTATTTGCTCGATCCCTTCCCTTTTTCTTTCCATAACCGAGTCAAAACACAACCTAGATTAGGCTCTGGTACCATTGTTAGGTCTATAAAACGGATCACTAGGTGCAGATTGGCTCGGGTTCTAGCTCTGGATCTAGTTCTAGGAACAACACAATCGTGTGCGTTTGCGTGCGTGTGTACGAGATCAAACCGAGAGGGGATTAGGGTATTACCTTGCTCTGAAGAAGACGACACAATCATGCCTGTTGGTGGTGTCTGCGCTAGGGCAGCGTCGCGCCGTGCAGGGGTCGGAGCGGATCCGCTCTAGGGCGGCGGTGGCCGGTGCAGTGCAGATCGGTGGAGCTTCCCGCCGCCGCAGCGCCACCCCTCGGGATCGGGTTAGGGTTTAGGTGTCGGTGGAGAGTCGGGGCACGGCAATCTTTGGCGTGCGTGCCCCCCGGCCCCCACCTCTCTATTTATGTGGCGCTGGCGACGGGGGCCCACCAACGAGAGTTGGGTTGGGCGCCCCCGATCAGGGCGCGGATCAAGGCTAAGGCCTTTGGGCCTTAGGTTAGAGATCAATCCAACACAAGCACCTCCCCGCCGGCGGGAGATCCAAGCGAGAGGGAGAGAAAGAGAGGCCGCCGTCGTGGGGCTGTGCTACGGTGTGGTTGGGAGGCCCAGCCCGCCGCCACCCAGTGCTCCTTCCTGGCCTAGATGTAGCACCGCCATGGCCAGCTCGGCAAGCAGTGCCGCCGCCGTCTGGTCCTGTATGAGTACGACTAGGGAGAAGAAAGAGGAAGGAAGGAGATGGATCTAACATGTGGGTCCTACATGTCAGGTCCACGTTAACATACAGTCAGCTTGACACACTGGCGGTTTAACAAGGATAACGGTGATTTGGATCTTAGGTGAACCAATTAACAAGTTTGAGAATCTAGATGTGTATTTTGTGAGTTTGGGGATCTGGATGACACCTGCTGCCAAGTTCAGGGGTCGGCAGTGCATTTACTCATAATAATAAGTGTTTGGCACATATATGTCAAAGTCAACCCATCTTATATATAGTCCTGTAATGGACGGAACAAAGTATTAGTACACTACTATTAGTGCAAAGTGCACGTGCGGTTTGTGCTCATCGTTCACGTCAGATCGATGACGGCGACCAAGCAAGTGTTACCAAGATCTGGAGTATTCGTCCCCTGCTGGTTCCCTATATATGCACTCCGAATGTTCGCCATGATATGCGCATGCGCAGCAACACGTACGTACCGGCGTGCCACGCACCATGAGGGCCGCCGTGCTCCTCCTCGTCGTGCTCCCGTGCCTGCTCCACGGCGCGGACGCCGCGGCCCGCTGGACCAAGAAGCCCTTATTCCAGGCCATATTCAGCTTCGGCGACTCGTACGCCGACACCGGCAACTACGTCATTCTGGAAGGGGACAGGCCGTTCAACTACTCCCCCTACGGCGAGAGCTTCGGCCGCCCCACCGGCCGCGCCAGCGACGGCCTCCTCGTCATCGACTACGTCGGTACGTTCGCGCCGCCGCCATTGTTTCCGCCGCCGCTCTGATACCGATGTCTAGCTTGTGTGTTACCGTCGAGGCACACCTTGATAGATCGAGACGATCTGACAGTCCGTTCGTTTATCCAAGCGCAGCGAAAGGTGTGGATCTGCCTCTCGTGCCGCCGTACTTGGACAAGGGCCAGAACTTCAGCGAGGGCGCCAACTTCGCGGTCATCGGGGCGAGGGCGCTGGACCAGGCCTACTTCCTGGAGCAGAACGTCTCCTCGCCGGCTCCGATGATGAACAGCTCTCTCGGCGTCCAGCTGCGGTGGTTCGAGGAGCTCAAGCCGTCGCTCTGCAACAACGCCACCAAAGGCGGCTGCCGTGACTACCTCGGCAGGTCCCTCTTCGTCCTGGGAGAGTTCGGCGGCAACGACTACCTCGCCTTCCTGGCCGCCAAGGGCGTGGAGCAAACCACACGAGCCTACGTCCCCGTCGTTATCGACGCCATCGCCGCCGGCGCAGAGGTCTCCATTCAGAACTGAACTTTCCAGCTAGGTTTCTTAGTTTCTTTGGAGAACGCATTCACGCATGCATTCCGGAGCCAGAAAACGCATTCTTCAAAAATTAACTCGAGGCACATGCATGCTTCGCCGCAGAGGCTGATCCGGCACGGCGCCAGGCGCCTCGTGCTGCCGGGGAACATACCCATGGGGTGCCTCCCTGCCATCCTGACGCTGTACGCGAGCCCGGACGCGGCGGACTACGACGGCTACGGGTGCCTCCGCAAGTTCAACGCCCTGGCACGCTACCACAACGAGCTCCTCCGGAGCTCCGTCCAGGTGCTCCGGGCCAAGCACCCGCACGCGGCCATCGCCTACGCGAACTACTACGATCCCGTCCTCGCGTTCCTCACGACGCCATCGTTCTTCGGTGAGATCACGAGTCCACGAATGTACTGTACCCTAGCTAGCTAGTAGCCGCCCATCTAGCTTATTGATTCCTCGCGCACGTCGTCCTGCTAGTAGCTTGTTGAAGCTTCTTATTGGAGCCAAGTTGAGACGACTAATATTGATGAGCCATGGGTACGGCGGCGCAGGGTTCAACGGCAGCGCGACGCTGGTGGCGTGCTGCGGCGGCGGCGGCAGGTACAACTTCAACCCCGCCGCGCTCTGCGGCTTCCCGCCGGCGACGGCGGCGTGCGCGGACCCGGGCAGCGCGGTGAGCTGGGACGGCATCCACATGACGGAGGCGGCGTACAGGAGCATCGCCGGCTCGTGGCTGCTCGGCCCGATACTGACCCTCGCTCTCGCGCCTTGATCGACTGTTTGGTCTGAACTTGCAAGGAATTAAAACGAGCCGTGCAGTGCAGATGCATTATTTGTGCACGCCCATGCTACATACCGTCGTTGGTTTCGTTATTATCTCTGTACGTACTCGTTGGCTCGTTGCAGCATGCATCATGGGGCCTTTTCTCGACTACACACACACACACACACACACACACACACACACACACACACACACACACACACACACACACACACACACACACACACACACTGCTATAAGAAATAAATAAATAAATGATGCAACGTTATTGGGACACGTGACTTTTTTTTATCGCCGGTAGATAGAGAAAATAAAAACGCTCAATGTTATTTTTATGGCCACGGCCTGTAGACAAAACCGCATGCTTGCTGCGTCCAACAAGTCAAAGACCAAAACTGTAGCCCTGTAGACAAAATTCTCGTATAAATATAATCTAGTAATGTTGTCATGTATTAGAAAAAGCTCAACTAACATTTTTAAAGAGATATTTGATGAGCAATACTAAAAAAATATTTTCATGTGTATTTTTTACTGCATATAGGTAGAATTTTGTATATAACCTTTTTTTTTATTTTGTAGCATCGCCAAACCTTTTCGTGCCATGGTCAGACCACGGCGGCAGGTACAGCTCCCACGGGCCACGGCGGCGTGCGGCGGACCCGTCCAGGGCCCCCGGCGAACTGGGACGGAGGCCAGCATTTGAGTGACAGTGGGCCTCACGGAGGCCTGCATTTGAGTGACAATAGGCCTCGGTAACAAACGGTGGGCTCAAGCAACTGGGCCCCGATTGGCCCAGCAACGCTGCCGCTTCACTTCAACAGAACGAATCCTAACCGCAGCCTTCCGATCCAACGGCTCAAAGTACTCCAGGCCTGGACGGTGGATGAAATACCGTCCAGGGTGGACGGCAAACGAAATACCGTCCACCCCGACGACCCTCCTGGGTCCTGGCGCGCGCTCCGCATCGCCGGCGCCCCGCAACGTCACAGGTCTCTCTTCGTGATGGGCGAGTTCGGAGGGAACGACTACGTCTATCTTCCTCCTGGCCGCCAACAAGACACTGGAGCAGACTACGTTCCTGCCGTCGTCAAGGCCATCGCCGACGGCGTCGAGGTACTGGACAATGCAATGAATACTCACGGGCCCCGATCTTCATCCTGTGATGACCTGACGACCAACGCGTGCGTGCAGAGGCTGATCAAGCTCGGGGCCAAGCGCATCGTGGTGCCGGGGAACCTGCCGACGGGCTGCATCCCGATAATGCTGACGCTGTACGCGAGCCCCAACTGCGGCAGACTACGACCGGTACGGGTGCCTCGACAAGATCAACGGCCTGGCGCGCTACCACAACATCCTCCGGCGCGAGGTCCGGGCGCTCCGAGCCAAGTACCCGGGCATCAAGATCGCCTCCGCCGCCAACTTACTTCGGTGAGATCGATCGATCCATCGACCGTCACGTTAATTTGCTTGCACGCTGTTCATTCAAACCTCGGAAACTAAAGCCGTCGGGTCGGAGTGCAGGTTTCGACAGCCGCACGGCGCTGGTGGCGTGCTGCGGCGCCGGCGGCAGGTACAACTACAACGCCACGGCGGCGTGCGCGGCCTCCCCGGCGCGACGGCGTGCGCGGACCCGTCCAGGGCGGTGAACTGGGACGGCATCCACCTCACGGAGGCGGCGCACAGGAGCATCGCCGGGGGATGGCTGCGGGGTCCGCTCGCGGGTCTCGCACGCTGAAGCATTTTCGTTTGGGCTGGGCCTTGAGGGAACAGGCCCTCTCTCTATCAGCAGTCTACGCGCACCTTTGATCTGGTGATGGCAACGCCGTGGCTACATGTCACTTAGGGTGCGACTATATACGGCTTCAGGTGATGATTTTTTCAACCATCACCTGAAAGCCCACATGCGGATGGTATTAGGCTGCAAATAAGCCCATTTTATTATTGACTATGTGCGCTTCCATCTAGAGAAGATTTCATACATGCAAAAGAGAAGAGGATGATGGTATCTCTTTAAGTATTAAACCGAACATTCAAATTAAATTTGGATTGCAACATTATCTTTCTTATGATAAAATAAGAGCACACTTGCCTATGTTGGCATGATATTTTAAAAAAATATTTTTTTGATACTCAATAATGAATTTTGATTTCTAGGAATAAATATTTTAATAACACAAACAAATGATTATTTTCTAGAACAAAAAGTTAAACATAACAAACAAAGAATAATGTACAACGAACCAAATATTACACATCGCGAACATTTAAGAAATAAATATCGTGAACAAATAAGTCAACATCACGGAACAATTTAATCTACCAAACGAACAAATAATTTGACATTGCGAACAAATTAATCACACACAGACAAATAATTTTACATGAAGATAAATACATCTACACCTTAAAAAATATTTTTATAAGCATATATACACGTGCTAAAATAAGAAAAGCAAAATAAATAGAAAAATAAAAAATATAACGAATAAGAAAAGCAAGGTAAAAAGCAACACATGCTTTTAATTGGAGAAGGAATACCTACACGTAACAAAAAGTAAAACAAGATAAAGAAAATAAAATAAGTGAGAAGGGAAAAAAAGAGAAAAAGGAACTACCATCAAGATATCAAGTCCAAGGTGAGTTGCATGGCTGAATGCGCATGCAACTGAGAAATCAATGTGTCTATATGACTGCATGTACGCATGCATGTGCTTGCATTGAGGCCTGTCAGAACTTATAACAAACAACTACGAAAGTGAACCAGAATTTAATTCAAATTTTTAATGTGAATAAATCAGTGTGCACAAGGCGTGGAGCATTCCTCACTACGACCAAATAGTTCCATATGGTGAACTGTAGATATTTAAGATGAATGATGCAAATTATGAAAAGAGGAGTAGAAACTAGCTAAAGAAAGAAATAAATATAAAAAAAGTAAAGGTAGATAAAAATAAAAAGTGGTGTACATACCAGATTAGGAGCAAAATAAAAAATACAAAAGAAAAAATGTTGAAGAAAAAATGAATAAGAATTAAAGAATAAAGAAAGAGAGAGAAAAAAAAGTAAAAGCTTACCACCCTATGCATGATCCAGGCGTGGGTTGGATATGATCATGCACACATGCATAATCAACATGGGGATCGTGTGGAAACAAAATATACCCAGTATGTGGAAGCGAAAGATTATTGGGCTAATATTGTTTACTAGGCTGAATTGGAACTAACTATTGTGTTCAGGTGATGGATGCAGAATATGTTGCACAAGCGATATCTAGCTCTGCCGTGTCACTTACGTGATAAATCTTAAAACCATCATAAAAAAAATCACCATGCGTTGATGGTCTAAATTCACCTTAATATTGTATTCCAACGTATCACTGTAGCCCAATATACATATCATGTTCTTGAGGTCCTATGGGTCAGATTTCTACTCATGGTCTCCTACACTGTCTATTGCATGTGCCAGGCTAGCGGTGATAAGTCCAGGCCTAGCTCACCCAAACAGGCAAGGAGACGTCTCTTTTTCCTTCATTTCTTTTTATATTTTTGTTTTCCTTCTTCTGTGTTTTTTCTTCTTTTTTATTCCATTCCTAGTTCCCCTTTAGCTACATTCTTCCTTCTATTCATTCCACAAATCTTTCCAATCTACTTTTACTTTATTTTATTTTCTTTTTTTTCCTTTTATCTACGTATTAATTTATTTAATTTTTCTTACAATCCTTAACTAGATTCTTTAACAATTTTATAACTCATATTATTTGTTTTTATTTCTTATAATAGTATCTGTATAAGTTGATAACCGATTGTTTGATAACGGAATTTTTAGAGATACCTAGTATATGTGAGATTTTCTCTCAAAATAAAAGATTATTGTCTTGTCATACATTATATTTGTTCTAATACCGAAATAATTACTTTTAGTACATTTTTGATTTTTCAAAAGATCAAGTTTTGTTATTCCACGATATATTTATTTGTTCCATTTAATATTATAAATAGTTTGCATGAGAAATATTTATTATAAATTGTTCACATTTAACGGTGAGTTATATTTAATGTAGATGAATTTATTTGTATTGTATATTTTATGAATTTGTGTGTAAAATGATTAATTTCTTGTATATTCTATCTTATTTAGCACGTGTATATATGTTGATAAGTATTTTTTCTTTATGCTGATGCATTTATTTTTTATGTAAAATTATTTTTCAGCGTGTAACTAATTTGTTCGCTTTTGCAGAATAAATTGTTCGGTGATATTGATTCTTTATTCGTGATATTTATTTCTATTATTTATCCTATACAATCAAATATTCGTGACGTTTAACATTTTGTTCGTAGAAATAATTATTTGCTCGTGTTGTTAAAATATTTTTTCCAGTAGCCGAAATTAATTATTTAGTACTAAAAAAATATATTTTTACAATATCGTGCAAACATAGGCAAGTGTGATCTTGTTTTGAAGATCTTATCATAAGAAAGATAATGGTGCAATCCAAATTTAATTTGGATGCTTGGTTTAATACTTATAGCTTTATTAAATTTCAAATTGCATGCATGTGGGTCACGTCACATCGTTGTCCTCTTTACTGGCACATAATCTTTCCACCTAACGGAAACAGTGCGATCTCATCAAATCACCCGAAGTGAGTATAGCCGCGCCGGGATGACAAAGTGTTTTTCCTTCATTTCGACCTGTGTGTTTCTTTATGGCAAAATAGACATCTTGGTCCCTCAACTTTTCTCTGAGGATCAAGTTGGTCCCTTAACTTTCAGATTAGTCAATCTAGTCCCTCAACTTTTATTTTTGGATCAAATTTGTCCTTATGCTGATGTGGCTCTTCCTACTAACATGAGACTGATGTGAAAAGTTATTTTTACCAATGGTTTCTTGTTTTCATACTCGATTTTCATTATTGTATTGCTGTAATTAATCAATGATAGGATATAATAGATCCACATTTGTTTCTCATGGCTTGTTGTCTCTTATATTTATTGAAGTGCCCTTTCAATCTAAATTATATAAGGACAACGTGCACATGTTTGATCAACTTTCCGCAGCACTGCTCAACACGCAAATTGTGAAGGAGAGGAAATAGCTAAGGGTAAAAAGGACTTTTTGCATCAGTCTTATGGTATTATGGAGCATCACATTAATATAAGGATGAATTTAACTTAAAAATAAAAGTCGAGGGACTAAATTGATCTTTTGAAGGTTGAGTGATGAACTTGACCCTCCGAGTAAACTTGACACGTGTGACTAGCAGTTAAGGTGTCTCACAGTTATATTTTTCAAAACCGTATATTCAAATCAAAATTCGACTGCACCACTATATTTTTTGCGACGAAATCTTCAAAATAAGATCATACTTAGATATTTTTTTAACATGAAATAATTTTTTTAAAGCTGGAACAATTGTTCCAACAATAAAAAAATGTTTCAGCCTTGTGTGATGGTTTGACTGTCGCTCACGTATTAGTGGGAGGAGGGGAGGCATTTTTCCTTTCCGGAAGGAAACTGAATGCAAGCAAAGGTAGCCTGTAATATAATTTTTTTAGGAGCCCATAAAACAATACAATCGACCCATTTCGTGGGAAGACCAATAGGCCCGATTTTTTGTCCGATCATCTTTGGCCCGCTTTGTGGAGCGTGGCATGAAAAAGGCCGCTTGCCACATTTAAATCTTGCAAACTTCACTTGAAATGGTGAACTCTCCTTTGCATAAATCAGTTGCGATCATGTCACGCACCCGTATCGCCCACACACGTTGGCAATTAAAACATTTCTGCGACTAAATTCAAGAGAAAGGATAATAATCACTGATTTTTCCTTTGACGTTCTTTCTATTATATTCCTTTTGGGTGGAAAATCTTTCTTTACCCCCTTATAATAAAAAATCAGTCAATCTGCTATCTTTTTCCTTTACTAGCTTACAACCAATACCAGTACGAGTAAAGAAAGGTGTTGCGTGCATGATCAGATCTGTCCGGTGAGTGCGGCGTAGAAGAGAACGTTCCAGGTGTCCGGCAGCCCGGCGACGCACCAGTGCGTGCAGTCGCCGGCGAAGATGCCGCCGTCGTACTTGGTGGGGTGCGCGTCCTTCCTGAGCTGCGAGAGGTAGGTGAAGTCGAGCAGGTAGACGGGCTTGGCCATCCCGGCCAGCACGCTCCGCAGGATGGCCTGCTGCGGGATGGGCCCGCCGGGGTAGGGCCCCGTGCCGTTGAGCGGCCGCGTCTCCCCCATGCACGTCTTCTTCGGCGACGCGCCCCAGTCCTGGCCCCTGCACAGTCTCTTTCTTGTGAGCTGGATGGAATTGAAACCGGAGGAGGAGGAGGAGGAGGAGGAGGAGGAAGAAAGGAATGGGTACCTGTAGTGCGATGGCGAGATCCCCTGGAAGAAGACCTTGGTGTCGGTGTGGAGGAGGTTGGCGTCGACCCAGGTGGCCCAGGTGCGGAGCGCCCTGGCGAAGGCCCTGGTGCGGTCCATGTCCCTCACCACCGTGCCCCCCTCCTGGATGAAGTCCCAGGGCTGCGTGGGGCCGGTGCGCGGCCACCAGTGCCACGAGTCGAAGACGAGCACGTCGGCGCCGAGCCAGTTGCTGGCCTGGTCGATGGCGTCGAGCTTGAGGACGCGCCCGGCCTTCTCGGGCACCAGGTCCACCAGGTAGTGCGTCAGGTAGTACACCAGCCTCACGTTGTAGTCCTGCAATGCAAACCATTGAGATCGATCTGGTAGCTCAATCACCGGGCCGGACAGTCTAGTCGGTGGCAACGAGGCCACTGGCAGCCACTGAAAAGAAACGTGCACGTGTCCGTGCGCCGGCGTGTCGGCGCACATTGGCGCCAGGGAAGGAACACGGCGCGCGCGTACAGCCAGAGCTCAAAAGAGGCGGTGTGCCGGCCTCTGCACCGAGCAGAGCTGCCACTGACATGCCGAGCTGGCCCGCCGGCAAACGGCCAAAACGCGCCCACTCAGTGTCGGTGTCAGACCAATTTTCGTGGCTCTGACCACCTGACGGGCTGACACAAAATAAAAAACAATATAAACACGGCAAGTATCGAGGATTGGTAACAGCGGACAAGGCCTAGGCCGGACCACATTGTCACCAACCGCCGCCAACATGGTCGCGGTGGATCTGTCGTCTGCAGCGGGAGGGAGATCCGGCCATTGCAGCCCAGCTCAGCTCATCCTGTCCTCTTGCTCTGCTCCATCCACTGACCACTGATCCACCCTTCCCAGTTTCTACAGTATCAGTACTCTACCGGTACTAAAGTACACGCGCAGTTTTCGTGTAGGAACTACCGTACCGAAACGAGACCGAAACTAGTGACGCGTAGATTAGGCAATGCAGATACGGACACCAAGGTCAATCCCCAAGATCACCGCGCCGCTAACGGCAGCAGCGGCTGCTGGCACGAGACCGGGGTCCAAAGGCGACGACCTCGCGTTACGGGGACCTCTGCTTTTCTGTTGACTTTAGCCGCGCGAGGGCGCGGCCACCGCACGTCCGCACGGGAGCCCGAGATCACCCGCCGCTCGTGCCAGCAGACCCCCAGGCGGCCAGGCCCCGCCCGCGCGCACCAAGGGCATCGATGGTCACAAGCCAGGCCAGGGCGGAGCTCCTTCGCCGACGCGCCCGCGGCCGCAACCGGCGGGCACCGGTCGCGGCCTGTTTGTTTAACCCACCGCCACCGGCCACCATCCCTTCCCTTGGCGTCACGTCCCGGTGATCACCTCATGATGCTAGAGTCGTCCCAGACCAACCCAACCGCCAGCTTTTCACCGGACCAGGATCGAACCAACAAGCTTTGCCCCGCGCGGCGTGGGCCGTGGTCGAATAATTTAAAGAAGCGGGCACGGGGCGCGACGGGCATGTGCTGCGTACTACTACTACGTACCTCGAAGCGGACGGTGTAGGAGGGGTCGATCTTCCCGGACGCCGGCGAGACGGTGGTCCGGGCGCCCGGCGCGGCGGCGTGGAGCATGCAGAGCAGCGACTCGTACTGGTTCAACGCCAGCGAGTCGCCCACGAACATCACCGTCTTGCCGCCCCACATCCGGAGCAGCGCCAGCCCGTCGAACCTTCAGTTCATGCATCGTAGCAAAAATTCAGACCAGAAGCACGTCGCAATCACAATCTTTTCCTAACATAATCACGTTTGGCATTCGCCAGGGCGTGCGAATTCCGATCGGGAAGAGGAAGAAGAAGACACATTACCTGGGCTGCGCGCACGGCGGGTCGGGCTGCCACCGGTACTTGAGGTACGCGGTGTCGGGGCGGCCGAAGCGGGCGCACGCGAACTCGTCGCGGATGAAGGGGCACCGCGCCGAGTCGTACAGCGGGTACGACGCGTCCGCGACCCACCGCCCCGCCGCGAACGCGTCGCACGAGGACCGCGCCGACGCGCCGCGCCGGTGCTGCCGCCGCGTGATGCTCGCCGCCGCCGTGCACGCCGCCAGCACGAGTACGACCACCAGGGCGCCCGCCCACAGCACGCCCGGCCGCCGCGTCATCATCCCCGCCCTGCTATCCTTGCAAAACAGACCACACGGACCCTGGGTGAGCGCCGCCGGCCGGTAGGGGAAAGAATGGATGGGTTGCTGTGTGTGTGACGGGCCGGGGGGATGGAGGAAGGAGCGAGCGAACGAGAGGTGTGAGGCCGAGGAGGGAGTGGTATTTGTAGCGTCATGCGGTTTCTCTCTGCTGCTTCTTTTAATGGTGGGCGGCTACTGCCCCTGCGCCATGGATGCACGCCTTGGCTGGCTGGATCCGGATGCTGCCTGCCTGCACGCGTAGGTCCAGGAGATAGTGTTGAATATGTTCTAAATTCAGTCCACATTATTATTGGCCGACTTCTGACGAAGCGAAGCGAAGGTAGAAGTTGGCCCATATGGGCCGCGTCCCTGAGGTTCGGGGGTGCGGGGGGCTGGCCCCCCGCGGTACGGTACATATACCCTGTGTTAGGGTTTCCATCTTGATTAAGCCGTCATACGGTGTTGTAACCCGACTCTTGAAATTAGTAAGAAATGTTTGCTGGCTGGCGTCCGTGGTTTTTACCTTTCGCATTGGGGATTTTCCACGTTAAATTTTGTGTCTCGTTGTGGTTTGATCTTGCGTTCTTCCTCGTTTGATCGTCATTCACAGCGGATAGCCGGACGAACTTGGGATCGGATTCACTGACCATTCATGGATTGATTTGATTGCTTTCCTTTCGGTGCATGGGCCATGGGTGAACGAACCGAATCGTATGGAGTGACCGGAACCGAACGAACCTTGGCAGAGGCGCGGTGGGTTTGGCGCCGGGCCGCTCATGCGCTCCTCCTGCCCCGCGCCCGGCGGCGGCGTCTCCTGGAGCATCTGGCGGTGGCGCCGGCTGGTTCTTCATGACGAATTGACGAGTACGGCGGCGGCAACAACAACGCCTGACGAACGGAGGTATGATTGATTGGGTTCGGCGCCGCGCTAGCTTCACTGCAGGTCCGTTCCGTGCGGCCGCAAGCGATTCCGGCGACGGAGCTGATCTGGACTCCCGACACGGACGCTTGCGCGAGCAAGATAAGGAGGCGGCTTGGCACGACGATGCACTCCTATTTGCGAGCTCGCTCGCTCGCTCGTGTAGTATCTTCCCCTCCTGGTCTATCTTAGCTAGAGCATCTTCAATATTTTCTAATATTTTCTCCCCAAATTTTGTTGTTTGCCAACTCTCTAAATAGGTATGGGGAGGTAAAAAAAAGTCCATCTCTAATAGTTTCCCAATTTACTCCCATTTGAAAAGTTATGGTCCCATAAAGATAATTATACGTGAAACTTTTCCTGCTCCCGATTGTTTGACGCCGCCGCCTTACGGTCACCCCTCTTGTCCTACCGACCGCCACCTCCGATCCTCCAGCATGGCCTTCGACATCAGTTCTTTGAACTACTTCAATAGCCATCTTATAAATTTGTTCATCTTATAAATTTGTTGGATCTCATTTGTCAAAGAAAAATTTAGATCCTCAAAACCAGGAACATCGTCATCTCCCCAGACCATATTTGTCCAAAACAAATCATTGGAGATTTGATCCATCCTACACAAAACATGAAATCAGCAATGTCCAAAACCATGTACAATACACTGAAGAATAATCATCAGAGAGCATCATGTATTGCAAAAAAAGAAAAAATACGTTAGGAAACGGCCGGCCTTGGCCACAGCAGGCCGGCCATGGCCACAGCGGCACGTCATCTGTTGCTGCTGCATGCGTCCTCTTCTTCGCACAGAAAACAAAAAGGCACGTCCTCTGCTGCTGCTGCATGTGTGCGCGGCGTGGACAGGGAGAGGGGGAGATAGATCGGTCACGGCGGTACGAGGCACGCGGCGCACGGCATGTTCGACGACGGCGCGTTCTAGTGGCTGATTCGGCAGCGGCGGTGGCCGGCCCTTGCCTTAGATCGTGGGGCAAAAAAACAAAAAACGGATTTGAAGATGAATACCTGAACCCTAGGAAGCGGCGGCCGCGTGCTGGACGATGATGGCACGAAGAACAGGAGGCGTCGTGGAGAGGAACGCGCGGGAAGAAGACGGCGACGGGGAAAAAATATTCTTAGGAGTCCGATGGGAAATGACACAGGAACGCGTATATTTACGCACACGGGAGAGGGATTTGCCAATTGTTAGGAGATAGGAAAGTAGTATGAGAAATCATTGGAAAGAGTTTTTTCTACTTTTTCTAAAAAAAATAAAGATGGGGAAGAGGCAATCAATCGATCTTCTCCTCCTGCTGAGATTCTTTGCCTCCGGGACCTGTCGAGCCCCAAAGGGGGAAGGCAGAGAGGGGGAAAAAGGTGTCGAAATGGAATGGTATAATTAAGATGGGAGATAACCGGGCGTGCAGGGCGGGGCAGAATGTCATACCCTTGCACAAATTATTCGGCAGCTGGGCACTGCTGCTTCACTCCTTGCCTTTTGTGGCCGGCAAAAGTGTGTGTGTGTGTGGAGATTCTTTCTTTCAGGGTCAGGGGCAAAGAACGAATGAAGAGATCTCTCTCTGCTTTATCATTGGAAAGAGCTCGGCTTTCTGTCTCTCGCTGTTCCCGCCCTTTTTCACGTTCCTGCTACTACTTGAGCATGCAATCGTCAGCTGATGGAAAGGATTCTAAAAGAAGGCGCTCTTGATGAACAGCATCCATCTCGAGCACAACAAAAAAAGAAGGCTGATGACAGCTGGGCAAGAGGATCGGCTTTAGAGTATAGGGCTAGATTGGGAGGGCGCAGTACAGGAGTACACAGACCGAGGAGATCTGGTTTCAGAAACATGCAGGTGGTGGAATGGTCACTTGGTCAGTCACATGTTGGTCGTCTCGTCTGCTTCATCGCTCATCTCTGGATCCAATCCAGGGCGGTCAAGCTGAGCACTTGTCATCAGCTACGACGACCACATGCTGGAGCCAATCACTGGGGCAGTGTCCAAGCATCAGTACACCGCTGCTCAGGCTCAGCAAGCAGAAAACCCTATTAATCTATTATTGGCACGCAGCTGAAGGCATAGTAATTAGTACGGCGACCCGTGAAGTGAAGTGGGCAGAAGAAGAGAGCAGAGGCCAATCTGCTCGTCTGCACAGGCTGCTGCAGCAGCCGAAGCTTGGGTATGCACGGTCCCAGCCAAGTTCCCCAAACAAGTTGCAGAAGCTGCTAGCAGCTAACGCCACAAACTTGCACCAGAAGCGTCGCGTTGCAGTTGCAGGGACCAGACTTGGGCTCAGGATGGGATCCTACTTTGCACTAACCATCTACAATCTGGCCGGGGTCTACACGCCGCATGCAGTTAGGAAACCGGCTTGCTTTCCTCTTGTTCGTGGCCCTCTGATTGCAGTAACGAATACGGTACTCCACGCCACCACTTTTGAGAATGAGAGAGGAGAAAAAAGAGCGGAAAACGGAGACCGGAAAGCTGATGGTGACGGCTTGTTTTCTCCATCAGAAAATACTACTTGTACCAACCAAGCAGCCAAGGATACAGTACCTACTGATTAATCATGGCAGCTCATTATGCGAGCCTTTTCTTGGCTAAGGGAAGAAACTAATCTACTATCTGCGACCATCGGCCTGGAAAGGGATGAGCGAGCGCGTCAACGTTTCTGCCCTTGGCAGGCAGTGGCTGCTGCTGCTGCGCTCGAACAGAGACCAAAACCTGCTGGTGTCAATGGTCTCCTGCCTGGCCCCATGTCTGCACGGAGGATAGATGGCCTGAAGTGACCCCGGGCGGCCGGATATGTACTATTCCAATTCCACGCATTTTGGGCCGTCGGCTTCGTCGGCGACGTGGACGGCGGCGTCGCGCGCAGCACAGCTAGCCATGAGCGGAGCCCACGCCGGACTGCGCTAGCTATCTATCCCGTGACCGCCCTGGAGTTGATGGCGTGCTGAGAGGATC
Source organism: Panicum miliaceum (assembly GCA_032594955.1). Lineage (NCBI taxonomy): Eukaryota > Viridiplantae > Streptophyta > Magnoliopsida > Poales > Poaceae > Panicum > Panicum miliaceum. The sequence goes on along the minus strand of CM064060.1, from coordinate 1,573,159 downwards.
AATCATTCAATTCAATCCGAGATGATGTCGATGCCGCCGCTCATGGCCAATTGGTGTTGTGTTCTGGCCTGGCGGGCGCCTCTCTCACGGCCGCTCATTGCAATCTGCATTGGCTAGCTGCACGGCAACGCTGGTGCTGGTCTCCATCGGACTATCACCACCGTCGTCAGTCGTCACCTGGTCAAGCGAGTGCTCTCTGTGCTAACCTAACCTTTCGTTTCGTTTCGTGTGGAAACCGGCAGGCTGACTGTCTGTCTAAATACTTCCTCCACTCCAAACTATAATTTATTTAATTTTTTTAACATAAAATTTTGACCACTCATCTTATTTAAAAAAACTGTACAAATATATTCAAATTTAAATCATTCTTGAAGATCTTTTATTAATAAAGTAAGCCACAACAAAAGAAGTGATATTTTGCATAAATTTTTGAATAAGACGAGTGGTCAAACTTGAGGTTAAAAAGGTTAAATAAATTATAATTTAAAATGGAGGGAACAGTCCTCTGGGCGACAACTAAGAGACCATCAGCTAAAAAAAAACCTGCACCGCACGGCCCAAAGCCCGGGTTCAAAACATCTTTTACGGCTTAAAAGGGAATTTATTATCATAGCCCAAAATGCAAAATTTTAGAGAGTAATAAATCGCTAAATATTTCATCCAAGCTTCTGGGACGTTTCCATGATTTTTTTTATCAAGTTTGGATTTGTAGAATCTAAAGCAAATGCTGAAATCAATTCCAATGTATCCACCTCGGTTCTGGACCCAATCTGCTGTGCCCCTTTGCCCTCTGTTCCCGGGCCCAATCGGCCTGCAGGCCTACTCCATCATTATTTCGGCCCAGAAGGCCCGATTGATGCCCCTCCCCTTTCCTCCTAGTCCATTTTGGTTGGGTCAGATTCCAGAATGCTAATTGCTATCTGCTTTTCGTTAGAGAAAGCCAGCTAATGGATTTTCGTTAGGAGCCCTATAAGCTGGCTTTATACGTTTGGAATGGAATAATAATTGGCTAGTAGGGCGTTTGGATCCCGTGCTAATTTCAGCAGTTACTCTTATATATCAATTACTAGTCTATTGACTGATTTGCTGCTGTAAAAGGGCGCAACGGAAATTGGAAAGCAATCCAAACAAATTAATTATCAGTAGCTGTCAGGATCGAGCTCATCAATCCTAATCAATAAGTGGCGGCCTGCCATTGCAGGCATGCATGTTCGACCTCTATATAACCCAAGGGCGATCGAGGAATGAATAATCCCGGCTCGTCCAGTCATCCTCCTCCTCGCTCAAGTCCTGATCCTCCCTCCACATTGCCCACTTCCTATCATATCGATCCAGCATGAGGCGCATCAGCATGATGACTATGTTCATCCTGTGCGCAGTGCTTTTTGGAACCCTAGCAATGCAAGCGCACTGTAAGTACACAATCGATCAGATCAGCTAGCTATTTGATGATTATTCATGCATCTTATTGACATGGAATAATTTGTGAAAGTGAGTATATTGTTGATGAGCTAGCACTGAAAGATCGATTCAATTCCGATCCGCATGCAGGTCGTCCTCAGCTGTTGGCCGATGCCAACTCGACGGCATTGTACGATGAGAGAAAGAACGAGGACTTTCTTATATGCGTGGAGTACAAATGCAACTGCTTCACTCCTAATGGCCTAGCTAGCACAGCATGGTTGGATCCAAAGTTATTTTAAACTTTTACGCGACTTTCAAGTACAACCTCTGCAGAGTGTCTAAAACTGATATATCAGCCGTGCTCACGGTCAAGAACGGCCTGGACCCTCACATGATTAATAAACTTAAAGATGGATTTAAATCGTTACTCTGGTTATATCCTGTGGCCTTGCTGAGTACCAACCATAAGTGTACTCACCCTTGCTAACTGCTGCTCAGAAGAAAAAGGTGTGAAGTTTACTGAAGATGATGAAGAGTTCTAGACGTACGCAACCCCCAGTCGTTTGCCTGTGAAGTTTGGAGCCTTCGTTTCCAAAATAAGTGCATATTTCTGATAGTGTTGTAAGTCCTTATTTATTTTTCTTTACGTGATACTGTTGCTGTTATTCACTGATGATGTCACTACGTATATGGAACTTGATCCTGATATACATATAATTATGTATTCGGTTTTGTCCTTAAACCGGGTGTGACAGTTTAGCTTTCCGCTGAGTATTCGCTCGGCGGTTGTGCAGGGAGGGATCCCCGGCGCGGCCAACCTCGGCGGCTGCGCCGCGCTGGAGAGCATCGTGAGGAGGCACGCGCTCAAGGGGGCGCTCTACGCCGCCATCTGCGCCGCGCCGCCGCTGGCCTTGGCGCGCTGGGGCCTGCTCAACGGCGTCAAGGTATAATCGAATCGATGGCACGTCTGATCGATCTGTCTCCTGTGTGGGATCACCTTTAGATGATTAGATCACACACATGCGCACGAAAATTGGGGGGGGGGGGGGGGGGGGGGGGGCGGTGGGGGGTTAATCTGCTTTCTGCAGGCAACTGCTCATCCGGCGTTCGTCGACAAGTTCCCGGCCGAGGTGACCGCCGTGGACGCCAACGTGGTGGTCGACGGAAAGGTCGTCACAGCTCGTGGGCCGGCGATGGCGATGGAGTTCGCTCTCGCCTTGGTGGAACAGCTGTACGGGAAGGAGAAGGCTGACCAGATTGCCAAACCAATGGTACGTACCTGTCTACCTGACCCGGAGAAATGGAGGAAACGGAGGATTGTTCAGAGTTAGCCATAAATGCGAACACGCGCGCTAACTGCTGTGCTAAGTCGAGGACTTGAAACAGAATGGACATATTCAATTACAATAAAACTAACCAAGCTAAGCTCGCTTCGCTTCAAGCGCGTAGATTTAACAAGCATTTGAGTACAATTTCATATGGAAACGCTCAACTTTTACCGGAAACGGAAAACATTCTATGTTCCAAGTTTGGTCATGAAAAAAAGGTGTGGAGCATATGAACGATTCGTCCAAAGAAAAAAGATTGAAGAGGACAGGAAGGTACAGTTTGTGGGGTTCCTTGAAAAAGGGGTGCACGACTATGTCATTTTGTGAGATCACGAGCACCATTTTCAGTGAAAACTTTTGCCTATTGCTAAGGATAGAGCATGTGGAAAGCCCAAGACACAATCATTGGTCGGCATGAGTCCTTATGGGGCCTCGCAGCTGTTGGGAGTTGGCGTGATTGTTGATCACCCATGCTTTCATCATGTGAGGTTTATCCACAAAATCATTACTCTCGGAAATGATGCTTATCTGCAAACCCCAAGTTTACACTAATGCTAAATGCCGTTGTACTATATTTTTTCTCGCGCCACCACAAATTGAAACAAATTTTAATGCTAAAAGTTTTGAATTTTCTTGAATTTGCTAGTGAATTGAAGAACAGATGAGCTAGCTACTGATCCTTCACTTTCACTGTATCTGTTCTTGTTCAGCTTGTCAGATATGAACCTGGGTATACCTTCAAGGAGCTCAACCCAATCCAATGGCAGTGCAGCGGCACGCCCAAGGTACTCGCGTTTCCAAGATGGAACATCTAATCTAAGTGCCTGGCCTGATCTGAAACGTGCTGCATCCATCAGAGGTTTCTGAAACCTTCTCGGTTTGTTTCAGGTTTTGATCCCTCTCGCCAACGCGAACGAGGAGATGGAGGCGATAACGATCATCGACGCGCTGCGCCGGGCCAACGCGGACGTCGTTGTGGCGTCGGCCGAAGACGGCGTCGAGATCGTCGCCCGCCACAACACGAGGATCGTCACCGACGTGCTGCTCGACGCCGCCGCCGACCAGCAGTTCGACCTGATCATCGTGCCGGCAAGTCGCAACTAAGCTTTTGCTACGGCTCGATGCATACATGTATATCCTGCCGAACCGGGTGTCTATCAGTCTGTCAGACTGTCACTGATGAAAATCTCCTCCCGTTACTGGCTTGATCAGGGCGGTATGCCCGGCGCGAAGGTGCTCGCCGGCAAGGAGAACAAATCACGATCGCACTGAAAACGAAACAGTGATGAAGTTTTTTAGAAATACACCACGGACGTCGTTTCATTTTATGGAATTAATATTTTTATCGATTTGGAGGACAATAACAACGATTTTGGTGGGGTCGTTTCATTAATCAACTCAAAGCACTCCTAGAAACAGCAAATTGAAAAACCCCATGGTCCATGGGGATTGGCCTAACTCAAAGCTTAGCAAGTTAGCATCAACAGTTTGGTTTGGTTCTTACATTACTCTACAGCAATATAAATTCTGAAATACAGCAAGTCAGCCACTAGACACATTCCACTAAAGCACAATATCTACGTCTGTACTGTGATTAGTTAAAAAATATATTAGTAACTACTAGTCTGTGCTCGCGGAGTGGTCCCCGGAGAAGGCGCTTCCACCGCCGGAGAAGGAGAATGCCGAGGATCCAGATTGCGAGGCAGCGGCGGCACCACCCACGCCCAACCCACGGCGCCTCTGAATCTGCCGAAGCCTAAATATGTCCCTTGGCACTGCGGCTTGGCTCTGTACCGTCGCTGCATCCTCTTCCTCCTGCACCCCGTGCCCTGCATTCCATTCCATCAAGCTTAGATCACAAAAGATTCCACTTCGTCACACAGACAGATAGAGATGGATTACTTCTGGCATCCTTCCTCCTCTCTCTTGGAGGTCTATGAACAGATCCATTCTGGTCTAGTCCAGATTTGCTGACGCCTGAGAGCTCGCTCGCGCCACCTGCTTTCCCAGCATTCTGTGCGACTGGCAATGTGCTCTGCAGCAGCACGCTGAGCAGCACATCAATATCCGGCGATGGTCCTGCCAAGATGTTCATATATTCAGAGTGTACTCAAAACAGATCGTCCAGCTATGCGTGTCATGCAAATAGGAAGCCCTCAGCACTCAACAGCCCACACCGAAGGCAATAGTCTAACTGAGAGGAGTGAGGTGTGACGACCTTCAATAGCAGGCAAATTCTTGATGAAAGACGTAGTCGACGGAGATAGCATTTTGAGCATGTCTTCAACCTCCTTTGTGTACCCACTGGTAGCCGCCGAAAACTCTGGGCCTAACAAATCAACAATGATGTCGTCAACAATGATGTTCCACACTCTTGCCAACCAAGGGGTTGGAGTAGTCTAAAAAGCAATGTCACATGGCCAATACAACCACAAACAGGTAGGACATCTAAAACACAGAGTCCTGCTTATCTTTGTCACAAAGAAAATGAGCTCACACACAAAAATTTTGGAATAATGTAAAATTCTTCCATGCAAATACCTTTCATCTGTCTCGGATCATAAATAACCATTTGGGAAGTCTCAGGACGAACAACTTTTCCAGATCGTGGTAGCGACCTCGCACTTGCACTAATTCCCACAGTACCTTTATCTGCACCAGAAACAGCATACACATTCAGTAACTTTGCCATATAATGCTAAGACGTCCTCTAAAAGAAAGTGACTCACCTAACATACTACCGGTATTTAGCGTAGCTGATCTGTCAACCTTAACAGTGTTTTTTGCAAGCCACTGCAATAGTAAAATTAAGAAAGCATAAGTGAACTTTTCCATGGAAACCAATCAGTAACTCTGAAAAAACTGCATCAGAAATATCAACCAGCAAAACATTTCATTTCTACCCCAAATTAACAGAGAATTCAAGGGCTGCATCCAAGTTGTATCATATTATTGGTACATCAAATATACTCAAATATTTTTAATTTATGGGAGCACACACACACTCTAGCGCCTGGAATCACTAGTCTGTACCTACCGATTGTTCCAAGAAGCTTGCAGAATCACTGCTGAGGCCACACATACAAATATATATACTTTAGGCAAACTCGTTAATTCAACTTGTGTCAAGAACTTAGTCCAAACAGTTGCAGATGTCGATTGGTGCTCAAAAATTTTAATAATGAACATTACACTAAGATCGGTGAATGTTAATTTTCTTTTACTTAAATAATAGTTTAGCTTGGGAGTGGATTCCAAATATGACCGAGTTCAGACTCACAAGCAGATAATTTAATTTGGTCATTTAGCACATTAACATCACAGCCGGTACAGGAATGCAAACAGAATCTCTTATGTATAGATTGCACAAGCTTAAGTATAAGTTGGATAGCGCAAACCTCTTGTCTCACTAGATAATCCAATTCTTTTGATGAACATGGCCAAAGATCCATAAAACTGTATCGAGAAACTATGTCATGAAGTGTGTTTTCTGATGCAGATAGGACATCTTCTGATGTCCTAGATAGAGCCTCCTTCCTTCTTTGTTCAACCTGAGAATACACAATTTTTTAGGTATAACACGGGCAAAAAATGTAGTTCTCCAGAGAAAATATGAAAATACTTATAAGACTGGGGAACATGAAAAAGCTAAAAGAGAAGATCAGGACTCAGAAGGGAACACTGAAAGATGGAGAGAAAGGAGTGTAAATGATATTGAGAAAGCAGTATGGCACACATGCTAATTAGCAATAAACATGCAATTGACCGTATAATGGGTTGGACAAGTAAAGGAAAGAGCATAAACCATAAAGCTAACTGAACCATACACTGCAATTTAATGTTACCTATCGTACCTGCCGACACTGTTTCATAAACAATGAATGGGCAGTACCGTTTTAAACTTCTAATGTAATCCATTACAGGGAAGCTTACAAAAAATATGTTGTAAGGTACACCAGGGGTGGCACATTCAAACCACAAATATGGAGAACCAGTCAATTTTAGCCACAAGTATGCACTCCAAAAAAAGGCCATATTTCATTGTGCAGTGACCAGTGACAACCTCAACATGAACTTTGCCCAGATTTACAGAACCAATAAACAGAGCTCATACCTTAAGCATGCTTGACAAGTCCCCATAAGTCTGCTCAAATTGAACAAACCGCTTCCATACCTGCAAGAGAATAGCAACATCTATTAGTTCAGATAACAAACAGGTTAATGAATGTATTTGCACTAATTACAGACAGGCGTAAACTACATTGTACATACCTATCTATATGCATTTTGCTCCTCTATAACAAATATCCAACAAGATGACTACATTAGTTCCCAAAGCAACTAAGAATTCCACTAAAAGGTGGAAATAGTCAAATTATGAGCTAATGCTTATTGGTACTGTCAAAGTTTCAATGCTGATTAAGATCTTGCTTAAGAAAATGCAAAGTGATGCTGAAAGGACATCTCAATAAAACAAAAGACTTACTTCTATGGATTTCTCAGGAGGAAGTAAGCTTAGCGCTCTCTCAAACAAAGCACGCACATTTCTATCATCATTTAAACGACACAGGAAGTCCACATATCTGAACAATAGCATCAGTTTCAGTAATCTTACTATCGTACGACAGAGAGTGTGAACCTTTCTCAATCCCCAATATACAAATATAACATTTGGCATATATTAATCAGTGGAGCAAGAGCTTTTCGGTATATGAATGAGAGCATGACAGACCATAAAACACCGGATCATTCTAGGAAGAATTGCCAATTGAGTCAAAGAATATAGGTTAAAAACACTTACTCAAGGATGTATCCTGGCTCTTGCATAAATCTCTTTAAACCTGCTTCAAACACACTTTGTGCCACCTATAAGAGAATACTTACCATATGTTATAATGAATTAACTATAGCAAATTGAAGGAAGAAATGAAATCAAGAATCAGTATGTATATAGTATGAAATGTTCTGTCTTCAGAACTAACTAGAATTGAGTTCAGTGTAAAATGCTAGCTAAACTACTATTAATAGTTCACAATATCAACTTCTTTATCATATCTAAATGCAACTTTTATGGATCAATTTTCTGTTCAACACCTGCACAACTTTATGAAAAACATATCCTCTGGCCTATTTGCTTCAAGAAAATGTATATATAGACAAGATGGCCAGTGAAAAAACGTCAGTGCACCATCATTGGCTTATTAAAAGCAAACTTCGCCACTCTAAGGAGGTTTCAATTCCTAGACTTTATTTGCCAATCTTGTGCAGCTTAAAATAGATGGCATACAACTGTACGACCCAAAGAACTATCATGGGATGCATTCTAATCCTCTCTGCATGACCCAAATTACTCACTAGGATGGCCAGATTTTATGCAACTGCCCAGAAAGTATATGAGGGTTTTGTTGCTGCATGGCAGATTACCAGATATAAGGTTCGAAAAGGATGAATGCTAAAGTGAAAGATGCTACCAGGTGAATTTATAAACAGAATTGAAGATCTGATTTTATGATTATTTTTGAAACATGAGCTACATATTAGACCCTATGAAACTTACACATCTATTTCTAGTTGTCTTCACTACTACTGTACAAACCGATACTGAACCTATGGAAAACAAAAGAAAAAATATATATAGGATGCCATCACTTTCACAACCTTTGCATCCTTGTCGAGGCAGAATGCCATTGTAGCATAAGCAACATACACATGATAGGTGCAGTTTGGTGACTTCCGAGCATCCAAAAAGTACTTACGAGCTGCTTCAATGCCTTCAGTTCTCCTTAGAAACCGAATAAACTACAATAGGAAACCACAGCACAAAATTTATCACAAAGCGATCAACAATAGAACATAAGTACATCAAAAGATAATGCCAGCTCGCCTGAATGTGTGCAAGTGAGGTCACGCTAGCATTTTCACCTAGAAGAGACTCGTATATTGTCTTCGCGGTCTGCACGGGAAAGCGTATATGAGAAAAATAAAAATTGTCCTAAGAGAGATTGTGGCTTATTAGTGGTGAAGGGCAGGTAATGGACCTGTATTGCCCCTCTGGACTCTTCCATTTCAGCAAAAGCATACTTAAGTACTTCAGAATCTAAAACAGAGAATTTCAGGGGTCAAAATAGGCCAAAAATGCTGCTCCTGATGTAACAATGTAACTCAAAATGAATAAAAGAAATGTCCCAGGTCTGCGTGCAACATGATTAGAATTAAGAACTACATGTCATTTTCTGATATCTGTAGTACTCAACATGATTTAAGCAGGACAGTTCTTAAGTTATTTAAGTATATAGTGCATATACCACAGTAAAGAATTCATGAAGCCACCAGTAGTACAATTTTAGTGTAAGCAAGAAATCTACTTCAACATGTTGGTATCAAGCAATGAATAAGTAACAATTAGCAATCCATAATAAGCAAATTCTTGCTCAACTCTTAACAACTCCATATACTAGTGTTTATCAATAAAATGTACTAATAAACCTCTCGTTTAACAATATATTTGCTACAAAAATAACGCAACAACACCTTATGTTCCAAACAAGTTGGGGTAGCTAGAGACAAAAACAAAAGAAAATATGCAAAAAAAAAACACAATTAGCAATAGTAATATTAACATACGGTTAAATATCCTAGGTCATGGTCCAGTGCATGTGGATTGCCAATTTCCTCACACTCCTATCCAAATATAAATATATATCTTTGGATATATTGACTTGGAGCGAAAATCATCACTGCACTCATGCATAAACTCATGTGCCAGCGTTCTTCGTTGAATGCAGAAAGGCTAGGCAAAGGTAAACCGTTCAGACTGCAGGATTATCATGAGGATTTGTAGGGAACCCAAAATCCTGTTAAATTATGTAAAAGTCTTTGCCTCAAAAATGGGGGTACACAGGTCAAATAGCCATCTCTACTGCACCAACTTTTTGATAGCCTTTTAATTTCAACTATATGGTCGATTGTAAAATAATGTGGCTCTATCATCTTCATTAACTTGAACTATAACCAAGTTCTTACATGAAGACCTCTCAACAATGTTTGACCTGCAGGACCCACAGTCACTGGCTCACTGCTCCTTTGGGTTGACAGATTAAACTGATAGCAAGCTCTTGGAACACAAACTGAACTGCCCAGGACATGGCTAACATGTGGATACACAGACTAGTGGAGGCATTCTCCTAGGAAGTATGCAGCACCTTGAATAACCTCCTCAAAGATGTCATCTCCCGGTGGTAAATGGTACTGTATACCCCCCTGGAGACGTATCTCAGGGAATATTCCAATTCATCTAATAAATTCATTTAAGTAAACCAGTTATTTAATTCTACCAGGTAAAGGATGTAAGACATCTCTCTTGACAGCAGATAAACCTATTTGAAACTCTGTTGTTTTTCCCCAATAACTCTTCCACATCTCAGAGCATGTTTCTGAGTTATTTCAGTAGACCAGACAGAGTACAAGATGCATACTTCCAAAATAAGTCATTGACTAGTGGAGCAAATATCCATAAATGAATTGACCAAACAAATTCTAAAATATGTTACCAGGGATCGCTTTTAGAGCACGCTGAAATATTTTGGCTGCTGAATCCATAGAACCGTTCTTCGCATGCCACATAGCATAATCATACCATAAATCAGGATGATGATATAGATACATCAGGCACTGGCAAAAAATGTAATAGTTATTGCAATTGGTCCATTGATCAAATCTTTCAGTGACTTTCAATTCTCTTGGATAAACTACAGGAATAAAAGAAAGAACTGCATAGCAAATCTGTGAAAAAAATCTCGAATATGAAGGAGAGCTGCGTATCACTCCATTAAAGAAGAGAAACAATTCTGAAAACTTTGATTTGCTTCCATAAAGTAATAGCACATAGACGATGTTTTTTCTTTTCTTTCTTTTTGACCATGAACTGTGGGGATCCTCAGTGTATAAATAGAACAGAGGCGTAGTGAGCATTTGTACAAGAAAGGAAAGAAAGAGACGGGTTAGGATGAAAATACAAACTCCAGCCTATAAACTATTTAGCCATAGTGTATGGACAGATATGTTTACAAATGTCCTAAACAAGAGACTTACACATGTTAAAATATGATCATAATGTATAAGGCTGCATGACTAGATTTAAACAAAAAAAATGATCTCATCATCTCATTCATAGGCCTCTAGCATCTAAGTATACATATAGAAATAAGCTTACTTGCTCATAAGTAAACGTAACACGCCTATTAGCTGTTGTAACATCTATCCTTTGAGGATTCCCCCTAAAGTGAAACAGAATTTTTTGCAGTTAGCAGAGATGCAAGGACTAATCATATATGTAAGTGACAGAAAGTGAGAAACTGGACAAGTTAGAATTAATGTTTAATGCATAACTTGCCCCCACATAATGACCATAAAGAAAAGAAAACGTATAGAACATAAAGACAAAGTTACCAATTATTACAGTTAACCACAGAAAACAAAAATGCTAGGGAATGATCAACTGCACATGTTCGCCGTACCCTCTAAATTCCAGATAAAATAAAATATAAACTATATAATCGTTTGATTAAGGTTGAGGTAAGAGGAGAAGAATATGAAGAACAGAATTAGTTGTTAAGCACCCCTCTATAAAATTAAATTAAGTGGAGGAAAAAAGCATCGTTGATTTTTCACTCATGGCAACATAGCATTTGTGACACGGATGTTTGCTCACTTTTCAAATGCCAAAAGTCTTTTCCATGCCATAGACTGTTGCTCTTCCTGTGAAATAAGTTAAGAAGATACCTGTCAGTCATACTAGTCATTTGGACCTAAAAGACTGAAAAGAAAGTGAACATAATTTTCCAGTACTGAAAAAATTGTCAGGAAAAGCTTCAATAATTCAAAGCAAGATCAGTAAATGAAACAAGAAAATTACACTTTATAGGGAAGGGTATTTCTATCTGTATTAAGTTTAATATGACAGTAACAGCCTAAACTTGAAGCGGAACACAATAGCTCAAACTCAATCTGAAGTTCCATTTGACTCATATGAAACTGACCCGATGAAAATTTACTTTCACATTAAGCACATGCATTCTAATTTCTGAAATACATAATAAACTTCTGTGGAATACTGGAAGGCTACTGAATGGACTTCAGCTATCTAGCTGTACAGGTTGCTATTTCTTAGCACGTTCAATTTCTTATTTTTTGTAGTACTGCAGAAGCAATTAAGATGCAACAAGGGGGGAGAGAAACTTCCATGCCATACAATTTAAGCTACCTTTCTAGGGGCGGAACAAACTTCAAACTAAGACAACAGCAACAGCACCACAACACAACTAAGCCTTTTAGTCTGAAGTAGGTTGGGATAGGCTAGAGATGATATGCAATAAGAACCGCCAACAATGAGGATATAAAGTAAAAGGTATTAGCACTAAAACGTATTTCCAACTAAAACATGGCAAACAATCATCCATACAACAACGATAAAGCCCTTAGCCCCAAGTAAGTAGGGCTAGGCTACAAACAATTATACATAAAAATATTAAGTCAATATCTATGGGTTTGCACCATATGTTCCATACCTAATCACCTAATATGAACCAACATTAGGACCTGAGAAATGGCTTACCTTGTAAGAGCCTGTAGGGGGGATGGCCAGCACATTCCAATCAATATCATCAATGTATTTTTTTCGCTCTCTATATACAGCTTTAGCGCTGTTAAATTTTGGTTGATATTCAGATAACAAACCTTTTGCCTGGAAAATGCATAAGTAATCATCAGCGCAAGTACGGCTGTAAAAATTATGAAATAAAGGCAAGTCAAATTTACATTGCCAAAAGGTTAATAAAATTAAAACAAGAAAGCATATAAGAACCAAGTTTTTTCCCAACATAACTTCTAGACTTATTTGCATGCTGCATTGCAGAAATATTAAAATTCAGGCAGAAATTCCAATTACCAAGGTGCGGCTGACGGAATTCTCGAAGTTCTCATAATCCTTCCATAGCTGTTCTACATGATTAGTTGGAACTAAAATTGCTTTCTGGTACACTTTACGTACAGTAGTCATGCGATGCGACTCTTCCTGGGGCGTCACAGCCTAAAGAGTTTGCAAGCCAGCAATGACCCAGAACACAAACACAAATATAAGGCCATAATGTTAACTTGTTAAGATGGGGAATCGAACAGGAAATAAGAAGTAGCATAACTGACCGGCATTGACTTCAAGAATGTAATATACTCCATCCAAACAGGGCCAGAAGCGGCATCATTCCCTGGATATTTAAGGCTAATTTGTTCATTCTAATCCAAAAGTGGCTTCATCACCAAAAATTGGAATGAGAATCTTCTGCTTACCAACATAGTTCAGCATGAAGTCAAAGGCCTTTTTTGTCTCATCGAGACCCTCAGAGCCCCTTCTATCATTAATTCTCCTGATGAAGTTGATGTAGCAGCGCCTGCAAGTTAGACCCGACCAGAGAGAATCAATGATCCAATGTGCTTGCATGAGAGCGGATATTCGTGCATGTCAACTCAGATAGATAGAGCTTGCGTGTGCAATGTAGGTGAGTTGAGCACAGACCAAAGGCTAATGTGGAGGCAGTTGAGCAGGCATCTGCTGAAAATCTGCTTGGTGGCTTCGTCATTGTTGGTGGCCATGTAGGCTTCGACATACTGCTTCCAGTACTTGGCCTGCACATTCACATTATGTGTCAGTACTTTGGCAGAACAAATGAGGAAGCGAAAGGGATCAACGAGAGTATACTGACAGCCGTGGGGAAGGTGGCGAGAAGCTTGTCGTAGATGGGGGCGGCCTCGTTGATAGGGAGCAGCTGAAATCGATAGGATTGGATTGTGTTGGGTGAAATTCAGTTGAGGGGAGTAGATACTAGATAGAGCAGAGTTGAGAGTAGAGGACTGACGAGGGCCTCCTTGGCGAGGATCTCGGCGGCCTGGACGTTGTAGATGTCGCCGCCATCGCCGTGGCCGCCGCCTCCGCCTCCTCCTCCTGATTTCTGCACCCACCCACAAGTGATTCAGTAAAGCGATTGGTTCACCGATGCCCCCAACAAAGGCCAGGCCCTAACTGTGAGGAGGAGGGATGGAGGGAGGGAGGCGGGAGGAATAGGCCGAGGCACTTGCCTCTTCAGGCATCTAGCTATTGGGTGGCCGTCGAGCCGAGCGACCACGGTTCAGTTGCGCCGCGCGCCCGCGCCGGTGGGGATTGAACTTGACTGCTTGAGGGGGAGGAGGGGAGGGAATAGGCTTCTAAAGCTGAAACGCCGGTCTGGCAGCCCTGCTCGGTCGTCTCCCCCTCCGTCCCTCCCCTAGCACAGCAGTAGACACGACTAGTAGGCGCGGTCGGAGCCTCGGACGAGAGGGAGGGAGGAGGCCGGAGCTTGAAGACGACGAGAGACGGGCGGAGGAGGACGACGGACCATATGGGCCGATCCGATTACAGCATTTGTGGGCCGGTCATATTCATTGATCCACAGCGAGCACACACATGATCCCCGCAGGGCGCAGATCCATGCAAATGGAGATTGGGCCTGCAGTACTGGCCCACAGAAGTTATTTCGAAAGTTTTGTTCAATGCCCCAAGGCCCTAGCCCATCTCACTTAGTCATTTTTAATTTCTGATGAACCACATTGTTTGGTTCCGTTCTTCTGAAACTTGTTTATTTAAAAAGTAGACTTTTCTGATAAGCCACTATCTGCTGCCTTGATAATTTAGGCATTTTATAATTTTAATTAATTTCGCTTATTAGAGTCATGTGAGCCCATAGTCACCGAAGTTTCCGAAACGACGGGATCGAGAAACAGGGAACGACACTTGGGATGGAATTTTACACTGCGGGAAAGAACGGCGGTTCCCGGTGTTCCATGTTCCTAGTGACTATGCTCGAGCCACATAGGAGACAAGCGGGGCGCATGCATTGTTTTTCTAACTTCCGTGCTTAGCGGATTCTATGGTAAGCGAGAAATAAGCAAAGCATTTGGGTGGAACTTTCACTTTTTCACCTATAAGCTGCTTATAAAAGGAAAAAACAGGGTCTTAGGCTGTCGAGATTTTAGGAAATATGGTCCAGACCGTAGCACGAGTTTAATCTTCATGCATGACCGCTAGAATCAGGAGTTGAAATTCCTCACGTCGCCATTACAGGAATTGTTACCATACTGTGCGCACGCAATGAATTCTGAAAATGACCAAAAAAATCAGAAGTGAGAAGCCTAATCATGCCCTGTTTTCCAGGCTTGAAACACTGAAGAAACCAGTTTGGACAAATGATACGACGTCGTACAACTTGTGAGCATTTCCAAACAAAGGTTGCCTTTCCAGTGCTTCGGCTCGCAAAAGCGTAGAAGCAGTATTGCAAGGTTACCACTAACAATGTGGGAATAATGGATACGATATTAGGTACTGTGCCAAAGCAATGTGTAGTAGCGACTTGACGAGTAATAAACATATTTTTTTCATACAGATCGATCACAGATGGAGAGCACACACATGTATGTAATTGTGCCGGCCGGACAAACTAAGTAAAGCCAGCTATATAGAGAGCAAGGAAGCAAGGAGATCGACGATCAAGTCTAATAATAACCATAACCAGGCAAAACCAGCTGGCTGGCTGGCTGCATCAGTTGATCATCATCATATGGCCATGGCTGAGTACATGAGATTCTCCTGCTGTAGCTCGTGGTCCGGCTGCTCCTGCTGCTCTTGCTCCCGGAAGCAGACGAAGGTCTGCTGCACCTCGTAGGCAAGATCCTCGACGCTGAGCTGGCACTCAAGCCCGATCTGCACACGTACATGCAATGATAATCAGCACTAGCTAGTTTCATCGATCGATCAGTGTTTGTGTTTCCACAATGATCTAGGGCATGCAAGGGATTTCATTTGAACAGGCCGGCCAATTACTAGCAAAAATGAACAATAATATTGCATCATGCGGCGGCGGCGGCGTGCGTGCCTTGAGGACGAAGGAGTGGAGGACGGTGTCCTCCATGGTGCTGATGTTGAGGTGGAGCACCTCCAGGTGGAGCGCCTCGAGCAGGGCGACCATCCTGGCGGCCTGGCCGGGGGCGCGGCGGGAGAGCGTGCGCAGCAGGACGTTGGCGCCGGAGATCCTGGCCTCCACGTCGGCCGCAGGGGAGTTGCAGCAGGCGGCGAGCTCCTTGACCGCCAGCGCCTGCTGGTGCTGCCTGCCGACCACCAGCACGGGCGGGGACGGGGTGCTGCTGGTGCCGCCGCCGGAGGAGGAGAGGGCGCCGAGGTGGGAGCGCGGGCTGGGCGTGGGGCTGGGGCTGAAGCCGTGGCTGCCGGTGCTGCTGCTGCGGCGCTTCTTGCGGGCCTCGAGGGAGTCGAGCAGCTGCTGCAGCTCCCGGATGAAGTCGATGGCGCCGCCGATGATGGAGGCCTGGTCGCCGCGCTTGATGTAGAGCGCCGGCGTCAGGGAGCGGAGCACCTTGAGGTGGTCGTTCATCTGCCGCCGCCGGTTGCGCTCCACCGCGATGTGCGACATGCCTCTGATCGATCGATGGGTCGTAAACTGATAGATCGAGATGGTCGATGTGATGTAGATAGCTAGCTGCAAACACAACAACGACACTACCCAGCTATATATATGTACTCCATGATGGTCGGTACGGTCCCAGCTGCTGCTGGAAGAAGAGAAGGTTCGACGCCTGCTATGTCGCTGCACAACTGCGGCGTACGATGCGCGGGGTTGGGACCACGTACGCATGGATGGAACGTACCTGCTCCTGCTGCATGCAGCGGTGTCGTATGTGTGATCGCCTTATTTATTTGTGCTATGGCCGGCTTCCTTGTCTTCTCCACAGCGTCGATGCAATGCACGCATGTCCCCGCCGTGACCGTGCGCGTGCCGGAGTTAGTACGTTGCCAGCTGATAGATGTTGAATCGGTGCATTGGATTGGATTGCATTGCGTGCCCGGAGGATGCACGCACGGATGGAGCGCGGCATGCACGATAAATAATGGAGTACGTGTGCAAGCTGGGCCGGAGGCGGCCACGCTTTGCATTGCCTGCATGCATGACCACCCGACCGATGGGAAACAATTTAGAATAACGCGAATGTTATTAGTTGTACTAGCCTATCAAGCCGTGCTCCTTAAAATTAATATAAAAATATACTCTCTTTCTTCTATTAAATATTCTAACACAATACTTTAAAAGATACATATTTATCATTATCTAATTACAATAAATTTATTTAGTAATATTTTTTTACTTTGCATCACACCTTCATATGTTTTTAATATATTTAATTGAACTATTTATTTGAACTATGTTGTTTCAATATGAAAATTAGTATCCTTATCTCTTTCCTCATACATGAATACATGATGACACACATCATGAGTAGTATTTTTATATAAATAATAAGATAAATAATATATTAATAATGATAAAAATAGTAATTTAGAATTTTATATTGGGGAACTTTAATATTTTTTATAATTATATAAATTAGATTCACATTTATGGGTTACTTTACCTTTTAATAATGATATAATTGGATTTATATGCAAACTTATGGGTTATTTGCATTATTCTTATAATTGCATAGGTGAGTAATTTACATGAAGATTAGGGGTTACTTTAGATTATTTTTTATAATGACACATGTGGCTAATTTAGATACATGTTTAGGGGATTACTTTAGCCTGTTTTCATAATGGCAGAGGTGGGTAATTTAATGGAAAAGATAACAGATCCAACGGCTAATATGATTAGATTTGTCGAATTGATGGCCAAATATTTCTAATTTTTGTGAGAATTTCTCTAATTTTTTAGAGTGTACACCTAGGATTCTAGCTGGACTTCACATGATGCTTCAAAAGAAATCTCCAATTAGCAATAGTAAGATAGAATTAAAGGTCGAAACATCATAAAAAAAATCAAAAAGGTTAAAGTATACCACTCCCTCCGTCCCAAAATAAATACATTTCTATGACTGAGCACGCAAATCAATGCTATGTGTAAAATTACAAAACCCTTATCTTTTGTGATAAGTGGATGAGATATTAGTTGTTTTATGTGAAAATCTTCTAGAAATTGGTTTGTCTACCGGTAGGTAGGTCAAAGTTAGTAATTTTTATGGATAAATTTTGAACTCTATATTTACAATTATTTTGGGATGGAAGTACTTGCGAAGAGTTTTTCATGAATGACTTAGTATAAAAATGAATAGAAGTTGCAGGGAACGGCCGCGGGGCGCGGGAGAGGGAAAAAAACAGCAGGAAATCACATGCGACAACTGGGCTAGCGATGAAACAGCAGCCCGCCAGGCGTGCGCCGCATTTACTCGTCACCGGCCGCGATACGTGTCTCACTCCATCATTCACTGCCTGCACGTAGCCTGCGCCTGCATCAGCATTGAACACACACGCACCCAGCCACACACCAAAAAAAAAAAATCAACTTTATCTCGTGCCACATGGTAGCTATTTACGTCCTCCCCGATCCAACTGGAACTGACCGCCATGGAGTTCGCCGTCGCCACCGTGGAGAGGAGGCTGCTCTATCGGCAGCGGGGCGGCGTGGGAGGTGGCTGCCGGAAGGGGGAAAACTTCATCTAACAAAACTAAATTTTGTCGCCAACATGTTACTGATGTTGACCTAAAAAGTCGTGGGTCAGCCTTCAACGTCGGCACACGCGAGAATTCGGGAGCCTCTTGCTTCGCTCCTGTGTGGCGTTCAAATCAGCTGCGTAACAATGCAGAGCCTGCCAATCAATTTGACCTACAATTGATAAGAAACGGGTAAAATGTTAAATTACCAGAACATATCGGCTGGTGTTCTGAATCGTTCGCCACGGGCATCGGCCAAGTGTCCGATGCAACAACAGATCAATCGGCCAAAGCTCCGGCCGATTGTGCAGGTAAGACAACGCCAAGCAGGTTAGCAAAGCCTCGGTAGACAGCATCTAGATCCAAACCCGATCGGCCTGGCGATGAACAACAGGCAAGCTGCGCGTCGGCCGATGGTATTTAGATCTAGGCTTGATAAATTGTGGTAAGAACTAAATAAAAATAAGATTAAATGAATCTAACCCTGTCAAATCTAGTGAATACCGTGAAAGGGTTTGTAACCTAGTGGTTAGAAGAGCCTCAGTAGTACCTGAGGTCCTGGGTTCGACTCCCCGTGGAAGCGAATTTTCTAGGATTTAACGGCGTTTTGCTTTCAGTGGTAGGCGACGTTCCCGTCGACAGCGAGGCGCCTGTGGTGACTTTGTCAATCTCGAGAATTTGCCGGCTCAGTCTCTCGGGGGTGCTCATAGGGGTAGGGTTGCGTACGTGTATTCATAGGGGTGAGTGTGCGTGCGTGAGATTAATCTAACAAGAACAAACTGATATCGCTAACTTGGTGAACAGACCAGACCCAAATCCTGCGTGAGATTAATCTAACAAGAACAAACTGATATCGCTAACTTGGTGAACAGACCAGACCCAAATCCAATCTACTCGATAACTTGAACTAATATAGGATAAAGGAAGAAGCGATGCCGTCAACCTTCTGCATCGTTCAACGCAGAACTTACCAGCAAGTCGGAGATCGAAGTCGATGCAGTCCCACGTGCAGGAAAGAACTCGTAAAAGAAAAATCTACTGCAACTAAGGCGAAACCGCCAAAAAAGAAAAAAAGAAAAAAAAGTTTGTGTATTGATCATGGATGGTGTGGTACATGCTCAAGGGCAGCTATTTATAGCCTAAAGTATAAAACCCTAATCGATTACGAGTTACAAATTACTTCACAACAAAGAAATAAAACTTTTCTATATAAAAACTAAAAGATAACTTGCTGCCATAGTTTCGCCAGCTCTTTCTATGCTCCATTGGGTGCGACGCTTCTTTTGGCCCGCAAGCCCAGTACATTTTATTCTTCGCTCTTGATTCTTCGTCGGTCTTTCTGCCATCGGTTGACATGTGTCAAAAATTGGTGTCAACAACTACATGGTAAAAAAATGGGGAGGGGGGGGACTGACACTGAACACTTTAGTGGTGTAGTCCAAGACATTTGTTTGTCGCGAAAAATCCTGGAGGATCAGAAATAAACTTTCGGGGTCAGACAGTTTCAAATGTAATCTTCTGAAAGGATTTTGAACACTTTCAGGTATCGTTCGTCGAAAAAAAGGGAGTTTCAAATATCAACCACCACTCCTACTACTGAAAGCGAAATAGTAACGGAAGTGATGGCTGATGAAGTGAACAGCAGCAGTTGAGTACAGCGCAAACCCCACGCGGCCGCGGCTCTCGGCCTCACGGGTCACGGGCATAGTTTACGCCAGAAAACACCGCGAGATGGCGACGACTTGTTGACACCTGACGCCCGCCCGCGCCCCTGACTCAGCTCGGCTGCTCGGCGCCGAAGCAAATGCGCAGCCGGCCTTGTCCTACTCCTACGGCGGCAAGAAGCCAAGAACCAAACCAGTCGTAATCCTAATCGAGTAGCCTGATCTCTCGGGAAGGAAAGCCAAAGCGGCGGACCCTCAGACCCACCTCCCAGTCTTTCGCCGTCTTTCCGGCGAGCAAAGCAAGGCAAGAATACCGCCGCGCGAGGGCTCGCAGCTCCGGATGGCCGCCGCCGCGTCTTCGTTGGTGAGGCGTGCCGCCGCCGCCGCTTCCCGCCGCCTGCTCCACGCCCGCGCCTTCGCCTCGGGCGGCGAGACGGCCAAGCGGGTGCTGGTGCCGGTTGCCGCCGGCACCGAGCCGATCGAGGCGGCGGCCACCGCCGACGTCCTGAACCGCGCCGGCGCGCGGGTCACGGTCGCCACCGCCGACCCGCCGGGGGACGATGGCCTCGTCGTGGAGGCCGCCTACGGGGTCAACCTCGTCGCCGACGGCCGCGTCGCCGACCTGGAGGGCGAGGCCTTTGACCTCATCGCCCTGCCGGTGCGTTCACCTCCTGTGTCCTCAGCCCCCCACTCCAAAATCCAAATTAACCGCCTTTCTTGAACGAAGCAACTGCTGGGCTGTTTTCTTCAAGGAGGAGGTTGATGCATCGCCTGCTCTTCTGGTGTTGATGGTTAGTTTGGTGCAGGGAGGAATGCCGGGATCAGTTAACCTTAGAGATTGCAAAGCACTCGAGAAGATGGTCAAGAACCATGCCGAGAATGGGGGCCTCTATGGTGCCATCTGCGCTGCGCCCGCGGTAACTCTGGCTTATTGGGGAATGCTGAAAGGCTTAAAGGTATAACATTGATCAACATTCTTTGCGGCGGTTTTGCTCAGAAATATGAGCAATGCTGAGAAATTGGTGGCTTAATTTGCTATTGCAGGCAACCTGTTATCCATCATTCATGGAGAAGTTCACTGCAGAGGTGATCCCTGTGAACTCAAGAGTGGTGGTGGATCGGAATGCTGTGACCAGCCAGGGTCCAGGAACAGCAATTGAGTTTGCTCTCGCTTTGGTGGAGCGGCTATATGGCAAAGAGAAGATGGAGGAGGTTGCTGGGCCTTTGGTAAGCTACAAGCCACAACACTCCTCTGTTTCTCTTTGCTGTGTTAAGAACATGAGGGTTCCAAATAGCTGATTGTATGCCTTAATGATTATTTTTCACAAGGAAGCTGAATTTTGTTTATTTACACCTATGATAAATTGGTATCAAGCAGTTGTGCTAGTGCTCTCAGCTGTGGCTTAGTGACACCCTTTTTTCCCACTCCCCTGAAACAACTATCTATAAATATATATTACTCTCCTTCTATATTAATAGAAATGGTGCACAGTCTGTGCACTCCTTCTATATATATATATATATATATATATATATATATATATATATATATATATATATATATATATATATATATATATATATATATATATATATATATAGTGATATATGTAGGGATGGTTTTCCTGCAAATTCATTGAGATTTATTCAGTTGTTTTCCATTTTTTTCCTTTGGCATATTTCGTTAATCTAAATGACTTGTTTTCAGTATGTGCGTCCTCAACATGGAGTTGAATATACCATAAAAGAGATTAATTCAGTTGAATGGAAGTGCAGTGATACACCTCAGGTATGAGATGAAATGAATTCCATTTTTTTCACAAAATAAAAGATAACCTCATTCATTTAGGTTGCTTTCTGGTATTCTTCCTTATGTTGGAATTTCTGCAATTTATTCCACTGCTTCTGATAGTGATATGAGTAACTTATTGCTGCCTCCCTCAAAATATGGTGTGCATGTTCTCTGCAACCTTGTTTCCGTTCACTTATGACTTTTCATATTTCCCATTAACAATGTAGCAAATCTACTGCCCTGAAAATGTTGTTCATTATCAGTTATGGGTGGTCATTGAGTCTTTGGTAGACTGTTGATATGATGCTTTAAAAAAAATGGGCAGGAGCTCAGCCATTCATTAAAAGGATAATAGATTTATGTTTCAAACAGCAGCACCTAGGCTGCTGCCATGCTAATATTTTGATAGAATACTCGAGCTTTCCAATATTGTTTATTAACCTGAATTAGTTTGACATTTGCTGATTTTTTTTCCTTCTATGTCTCCTCCAGGTTCTTGTGCCAGTTGCTAATGGCTCAGAGGAAATGGAAGCTATCAATTTGATAGATGTGTTGCGTAGAGCAGGAGTAAATGTTACTGTTGCATCAGTAGAGGAAAAGTTACAAATTGTGACCCGTCGCCACAAGTTTAATCTAATAGCTGATATGATGTTGGATGAAGCTTCTGAAATGCAATTTGATTTGATAGTCATGCCGGTACATGGCTGTTGAGTTACTTTCTATTACCCAGGTAAAGTTATTAAGGGCCTCGCACTGACACTAGAGATTTATATGTATACAGGGTGGTCTGCAGGGTGCTCAGAAGTTTGCTAGTACAAAGAAACTTATCGACATACTCAAAAAACAAGCAGAGTCAAATAAACCATATGGTGCAATATGTGCCTCTCCTGCCCATGTCCTTGAGCCCCATGGTTTACTGAAGGTACTTTTCTCTGCCTCAGAATTCATGCACTTTTCAAAATTAGTCCTATATCCTTGGTTCCATACCATGCACATTGATACATAAAACTGTGCAGAAGACCTATTGTTTCGTTGAAATGGTGATAGCGTACAATGTACAGAAAGTTGTAAGCAGGGATGGAGACTGGGGGCTAGGAGAAGCCCTGGACCCTTATCCTTAATGTTTTCTTCTACTTTGCACTAAATTCCTTATGGAAAATAGTAAAGATCTCTATCGTCACCTCTGAAAAATTAGTTGTTGCTATTTGGCATCCAATGTGAAAATTTCCTGGCTTTGTCCCTAGTTGTGAGGTGTACTAACTCTGAATTCTCTCTGCTGCTGTATGTAGGGCAAGAAGGCAACAGCATTTCCACCCATTTCACACCTGCTCACAGATCAGAGTGCATGTGATCATAGGGTTGTCGTCGACGGTAACCTTATCACTAGTCAAGCCCCAGGAACTGCAACAGAATTTTCCCTAGCCATTGTTGAGAAGCTGCTTGGTCGAGATAAAGCCATCAGCATAGCAAAGGAGTTGATCTTTATGTGATTTTACACTGATCTGGCAGTGTGGACTGCACAATCATGTGGATAAACATGTCAGAATCTGTTAGTGATACTTCTATCTATATGCGAAGACCGGTAGGAGCTGCCTGAGCACTCCAATTCAGTACTACTGTTACATCAAACTGTAAACTGCAAGCCAGGAACATGCATCATGGGAAAATATTCGAAAGGTTATTGTGCAGTTCTTTTACTTAAAGGTAGAGGATATGAAGAACAACCTGGAATTACTTCTGTGATTCTGTCAGATCAAAGAAACTTGATGTGGAGTTGCATGCCATCCCACCTTTCACCTGCTCTGGTCATCATGGATCACTGTGTGGATTGCAGCCGGATCCAGTGTCTGCTATGGGTTTGGACTCTCAAATACTGGGAAGCTGTTTGGTTGATCGATAGAAAGTTCTCTACAGTGCCCGCAATCTGGTCTTCATGTCATAGTAAACTGTATATACTCAAGCTACTGCTTTATAAGCATACTCTTTTCTCTGTACAAACACTATCTGCGCTATTTGAGTTCTTTTGTTTTTGAAAATGCTTGAGATGTCGGATTCAGATAGAAAAGACTAGGGAATGAATATGTTTATTAATTAAATCAAATAAAGCACTCTGTGCAGCGTATCTCTGGTTTTGGAATCTGTTGCATCCTCCAGAACTGTTGAGAAAAGCTTAGGTGGGTTATGATTGTCACTTCCGCATCAGGAATACCAAATTTGTGGATGGAAATAACATAAGCATAAAGCAATAGAAAATTAGCATCTTTCTCTTTGTCCATGAATCGAGAGCCATAAGTGGACGTGGATCACTTTTACTTTTGATAATAAGTAGAAGAAAATGCGATGTTCTGAACCAATCTATGACTTGATCCCTGCAATAGATATATGCCTGTCCCATTCGTCTTGAAGTGGTTGGAGCTTCTCTATCACACAATATGATAACTCTCTAGTTGATTCTAGCCACGTATCACTTCCACATATATATGTGGTTTAGCATCCCTCTTGGTTCTGATCGGCATAAGTTCGGTTTGGAAACATATGCCCCCTGTACCTTTTATGGAACACCCGTTTTTAAGGTGTTTTTAGCGCCATCTGTGGAGAGAGTAGGTTATGAAAAAGGCAGGAATCGTTTAAGTAACTTTTGGAAGCTTCATGGAAATTTCGTTATGGATATGTTTAGCCAGCACTTGTGTATTGTTGCTTTTCCATGTAGTGTTGTCCACAACGACTAACCAGCGAATAGTTTTATATCTACTGCTGGAGTATTGTTGTGATGGTATTAGCTTTATGCTCTTACCTGAATTCCCCTTTTGTTGAAGTGCATTGGTGCTTGCTTTCACTGTGCCCTTTGCATATCCTTTGCTGGTGTGTATCAAGATCACGCTATCATGTGCAGATTTTTTTTTTGATCACGCTAATAGGAAAAAACTAGACTCCTTGTTGTACTTAATCAAAATTTAAAATGCAAAATTTAATTCAAGACAGAGATGCTCGAATTATTTAATTAAAAAACGCAAGGCTCTCTAAGCTCCAGGTGTTCAAGATTGTCCCTAGTTCCTCATTGGCCCCTGAAGTAATTAGCTAACTTTTGTTGTTATCACCTTTGAGTTGTCTAGCAAATCACTTTTGCTTCCTTCAGATAGAGAGAATAAGTATCTATTAAAGATCACAATCAGGCAACATCTAAATGTTTTTTGTCACTAGTATACCTAATCTAGAGGGGCGCCTCACTAAGTCACTAGAGCCACCAATAATGAACTCTTCTTAGATGGTGACTGATTTGCCGCCTTTTTAATTTAATAAATATTCACATCCAATTCTTGATATTTCCTGGAGGGCCAGTGCTTAGATTTCAGGCCAGAGAGGTGTGATATCTGCTTAATTGTCTGGTGTGTCCCAGCATCAAATCATTTGGCTGTTTTTGCTCTGTGATTTGTTTAATTTTGATAGTTCTTGTCAGGTAAGGTTCATGCATATTAACTTAAAAAGAGTTGTCAACCATATTGCAATACTTATATAATCAGACTTGGTGAGGGTTACAAGTCAAACAAAAAGAATAGGTTGATAGCATCTTTGTTTATTTAATTTTAAATTCAAGGACAGGTGTTGGCATCCATGAACTTATTGGCCTATATAAAAAGATTGAAGCCATCCAACCCAAACGTCATGCCATGAATTATTTATATGCTTATGTAGGCGACTTGAGAAGCAGAATCGTATATAGAACACTTGATGCCACAGCTTATATAGAGCCAAAGAGGATGGTTGAAATGGCAACATCAAGGTACCCCGAGATATTTGGCATCACAATAAACAAATAAATAAATACGTGTAGGGCATTCAAATTCGTGCAATTGGTTGAGCTGCCAAGGATATGTATTCTCTTTTTTTGTGTGTTTTCTCTACAAAAAGTTATCCAAATAGCATGTTCTCCAAAAAGTCCGGCAGTTATATGAAACTCCCAAAGTGTTGTAGATCAACACAAGGACCTGAACCTATGTTCCTTTTTCTTTCCTACTTCGATGTAAGAATGGCTTACCCAAGTAAGGCATCCATCATGAATCAGATCATGTCGCCGTGTAAACTTGTGAACGATATGGTGAACTTCTCAGTAAAACTGGACCGTTGGAAGTCAAAGCTTTGATGTTGGGTAGAAGCTTTAGAATTTTGTTCAAATTCGAACTGAAGCCTACAAATTCCGGATACAAACTCTAGAATTTTGTTCAAATTCAAACTAAAGCCTAGAAATTCCGGATACAAACTTGAAACTCCCTCACCTTGTCATTGGTTCCAGACGTTACATCATCCATGCTGCTGTGCTGTACTTGGGTGAGTCCTTGCACCAGTTGCATTAGCTCAACAGCTCTGACATCAGATTATGAGGACCTTTTTTTTGCGAGGATCTAATGACCGAACAACAGCAGTTTGCATACTTCTAGTCTTGAGAAAATCAAATGGTAACCGTCAAGGCATGTGTACATCAAGAAATTCTTGTGGCACCATCAGGACAGAAAAAGGAAATCCAAACGAAGTGCAAGGAGCCAAGCAAGCAAACCAAAAGCAAGCCCGGCAAGCAACATAGAAAATATGCAGCAAGTCCTTATCCTCTACGTCAATCGCAGGAAAAAACCATCTCAAATCAGACAAGAACACGCACAAGTTACATATATTCTCCCTCGCTCTCAAACCCTTCTTCCACTCACAACGAGCTAGAGCTGGTCGTCTTCCTCCTCCAGGCCAGGTTGTAGAGCGTTCGGAGAGCTCAAGTTTGCCTTGTCATCTCCTCACCATCACAGAGTAGAAGAAGCTCCTGAAAGTCGCAAGACCGAAACACCAACCACCAGGAACCAAACCGAGAGCAGGAAGCTCAGCGGTCGACCGCCCCTGAACACATCACCGGCACCTGCGTGGACGAGAAGATGATCCCGTTCATAAAGATGAAACGCTCCCTCCACTAGATGCTCTGCAGCAGGAGCTCACCGAAGGCACCGATGGATCTGCAACGAAGCGGCGGGGCGCGGCGGGCCGGCACCGGCGGCGGCAAGGCGGAGTCGGAGCAGAGGAAGCTGCGGCGCGTCAGGCTCCCCTTCTGGTCCTGCCCCCCGAACCGGCCTCCAGGCACCTGAGCGCCTGCCTCGTGTCTCCCTCTCCCTCTCCGTCTCCCTCCTCTTTCCAAAGCGATCTCCAATTCTCCATCCAGTTCTCCAACAAGTTCCTCGGTCTACTAGCCGCTCCCGCTCTGGAACGACGACATGGCTCTGCTTTTCGTGTGATCTCGTCGCGAGCCTGTCCCCACGGTCCCTGCCGTGCCGGGGCGGCGGCCTCGGGAGGAGGGCTCGTGTCCGGGCCGTGTCCTCGGGAACCAGGGCGTTGGTCTCGCCGCCGCTTGCCTTGCCTTGCCCCCCTGTCTGTCTCGCCGCCGTTCCTTGCCGGAGCTTGCGGGGCCTCGGGGAACAGGGGTGCTTGGACTTGGCTCCCTCCGATCCTGTCGCGCGTGTGTGGAAGGGCTGCAACATTCTGGACGCTCGTTCTTGGCTCTTGTGACCGCAAGTTCTTGGGTGCGAGAGCTGTCTTGTCCCTGCTGATTTCCCTTGGGAGTTGGGACAAGCAACCGCTCTTGCAGTGCCTTGTTGGGAGCCTTGCCGTCTTGGGGCCTTGATCTTTATATGCTGATCCTGATCGCCTTCTCCTGTGGCGTGTCAGCTCAAGAAGCTGTGTTCTCTGACTTCTGAGTTCCTGGCACTGCATTTTTCTTCGCCGGCAAAAGTCGGCCAGAGTTGCAGCTGCACTGTTATGTTCTTGTGCCTTGTGGATCGTCGTCATCGCCGTCGTTCTGGAAGCTATTCACGGCGGCATGGGCTCTGTCCCCTTCGGTGACTCCGGACTCTTCGACGGGTTCTACGGTGGCTTTGGTGGCGGCGGCCATGGATATGATGAGTATGGACTTGGCCAGCTGGGCGCGTCGATGTCGCCTGTCCTTGTGGACGGCGGAACGGAGGAGGTGGACGGCGCTGCTGCCTCCACGGACCTGCTGGAGGCGCCGAAGCGGAAGGGAGACCACCGGGCGGAGAAGGCGGCGATGGCACTCAAGAGCCACAGCGAGGCGGAGCGGCGGCGGCGGGAGAGGATCAACGCGCACCTCGCCACGCTCCGGACCATGGTACCCTGCACCGACAAGGTGAGCTCTTCACCTTTCCTGTAGCTAGTAGAGCGGATTAACTTGTCCCGCCACATGAACGCTCTGTGCGGTGGCGTGGGTCGTTGCACCGGCGCTCCGGGCTGCCGGCTGGCTGTGCCGTGCCATGCCGGCCGGCGAGGGGTATTGGTATCCGGACCTCGGCCGGTCGGCCCAGGGTGAACTGACCACGGAACCAGCCAGGCCTATTCTTCTACCTGGGCTGCTGTCGTTGCGGGCCCAACCTGAGCCCAATCTGATGCATTCCCATTTTTGCCCTTTGCATGATGCGCAGATGGACAAGGCGGCGCTGCTAGCTGAAGTAATCACGCACGTCAAGAAGCTCAAGACCAGCGCGGCGCGCATCCGGAGCCACTGCGCCGTCCCGGCCGACGCGGACGACGTCGCCGTCGAGCTGGTGGCCCCGGACGCGGCGTCACCGGCAGCGTCCCACGGCGGCGGCCTCCTCGTGAAGGCGACGCTCAGCTGCGACGACGGCGCCGACGTCTTCGCGGACGTCAAGAGCGCGCTGCGGCCGCTGAGGCTGAGGGTCGTCGGGTCCGAGGTCACCACGCTGGGCGGCCGCGTCCGCCTGACCTTCCTCATCTCGCCGCCGCCGGGCGACGACGCGGGCCTCGCCGAGTCCGTGCGCCAGGCGCTCCAGTCCGTGCTCGACAAGGCCAACTCCGCGCTCGAGTTCGCGCCGAGGGCGTCGCTCCTGAACAAGCGCCGGAGGGTCTCCACTTTCGAGTCGTCAAGCTCCTCTTCTTGACGGGGTATCGATCGATGTGCCAACTGCTAAGCGTCAGGAGTTAGTTGACATGCATGAACACGATAATGCTGCTACTCCCTACAAGTTACTTCAACACGTAGCACTCGCTGGGTGATTAAAGAAGAAGCTGCACCAATTAAGTACCATTACGTACTACCACGGTCGTCCAAACTGAATTGGTTTCTCAAACTTGGGTTTACAGTGCTTAATTACTCTACCGTACCTTGTAAGAGCAACACTCCCGCTGTAATTTAATTTACTCTGCAAGAGCATCGCAAGAGACTGCTTAATTGTTGGGGTATGGTATGACTAGTTAACGATGTTCATTTTCAAATTCGAATCTTGCAAATTAAACGACTGAGCAGCCTAGCCTCTTGTGTTGTGACACTACGCGCGTCTAATGGAGTCATGGAGACACTGTTGCACTAACATGCATCTGCTGCTACCTGCTTGCTGCTGCAACAGTAGCCCTATGTGTACCGTCAGATCAGTCGAAAGCGCCCTATATAGACATGGAGTCGGATGCTGAGGGTAGGAGAACAATCACTCAATCAGTGATCTCTACTGTGCCCTCCATGAGTTGAGGACAGCCAGGGATCGGATCTCTTTGCCATCTTAAATTCTCCACGAATAGCTTTGTCACCTTGCAAATAAGAGTTGCAATGCAGAGATCCAGGAGGAAAAGAGAGAGAGATTACTCCCATCATCCCATTCCCATATGCTACAACAGTCAAATCTGCTGGGCCGGCAGGGCAAGCCAGTCGTCGTCCACCCTGCTGCTGCTGCTGCTGCTGCTGCTGCTTGACCCGTTCTAGGAATGAACCTGTCTAGGAGTATCCATGGATAGATCGATGGATCGCTGTTAACCTCGTGCAGGCACTATTAAAGTCGGGTAGGTACTGTTCGCATCTGAAGACGATGAGATCCACCTATCGTTTCAGGCTCTCCCCACTTTAACCTGCTGCACAGTCTCGATGCAATGCAAGCTGCTCTGAGCTAGCTGATGAACATACATGCATGCGCCTACTGTTCACACCTTGCTTATTGCAGGTTAGGTTGCGTTGGCCCAGTGCTCGAGCTCCCTCTGGTGACTACTGTTAGGGCGGCCATTGCCCATGAATCACAAGTCCTTGCACTTGCATGCATGTGAGAAGGAAGAAGAAAACAATGCAGAAAGTAGGCAAGGTGTGCATGTATATATAGCTTATTAGCTACATAATTTTACATTGTTACTATTACTAGTACTAGTACAGAAAGAAGCGCAGAGCAGTCAGTAGCAGTAAACAATTTATACGGAGATATGGTATAATTCGCGAATAGAAAAAACATATATCTATCCTAGTGAGTGAATAAGAGAATGCATGGTGCGGAGGCAAGGGAATGACTTGCGACTAGCTAGGTTCTTTATTTTCAGATCCCCAAGGAGTAGAGTAGAGTATTAGTAATGCGGAGCAGGCAAGGGGTTAGTTGCCGATCCCAAAGAATGAAGAATAAAAAATCCGAATAATTGGTCGATGACACAGCAGTCTGATGTGCAAGTGCTTCCCTGCAGCAGCAGCAGCTTCTCTTTAATTTATATTTAGATAGGGTTACGTTGCCGCACGCATGCATGATGTGGTATTGACGATCGATTAAGAAACAGTCTGGCACGCACACTACTCCTGCATGCACTGGCTTCTCGATCGATCTCCACTTGGCGAGCGACCCTCGATCTCCATGTGGCGCGCGCGCTAATACCTCCGTCGAGATCTCGCGTTAGTTGCTGGAGTATGTAGAGATTAGATTCCCCTGTCAGTGCGATGTGTGTGTATACGTAGTACACAACACATGGTCGTGCTATATCTATACACATACACATTATTGTGACGAACCGTAAATTAGTGGCAATAATTATACGTGGAGTCAGTCTACCTAGGGACCTAATAATTAAACTATTCCCGCTGCCATGTCAACTGGATAGAGCTCCTGAATGAGATTATTATTGTATCATCTTAATTATGAGGTCTAGTTAATAATTTCAACATTACCACAGCATGCATGCATGCCTTGACCACATTGACTGGCTAATGGCCTCTAAGGTTCTGTTCGGATCATCCCTGCTAAAGTTTAGTCAACCCTTTTTTAAGTTCTAGAACTCCAAACACAAAGACTAAAGGGACTAAAAGGGCTCCAAAACCCTTTAGTCCATTAGTCACTAAGGGATGGCTAAAGGGGACTAAAAGCCCCACTTTTCACCCCTTGCCCCTCCTACCAACCCTATCCACTCGCGCAGATCTGGCTCTCCCCTCGCTCCCTCCCCCTTCTCGCCAGGTCCGGCGCTGCCGCCTCATTCCTCTGCTCCCTCGCACGCTTGCCACTGCCGCCGCCCCTCACACCTCTCCCCCGCCTCCGCCCCTCGGTCCTCTGCCTGCGGCGCCGCATCCCCTCGCGCCTCGCCCCCGCCGCCCCTCAGTCCTCGCCTCCGCATACCGCATCCACCATGGCCGAGGGATGATTTGGTGGATTTTTTTCGCAAGGGAAGACGGTGCGCATGGAGTCAACGATGGGTACGACTCGTCCGTGTACTCCTAGCCATCTTCATCAATCCCGATGACCCCCGGCTCGTCTGCTGGGCGGGTGGGAATGGAGCACCTCGACCTCAACTCTGAGGTCCAGCCCTTCCGTGGCATTGACCCTACTAGGAGCTCCATGGGCCTGAAGATCCGGCGCTTGCCGACTAGGGGCAACCTCCCGTTCACCGACGAGGCAGATCTGGCACCGCCTCCCCCCCCCCCCACCCCCGCACGGAGGGAGGTCGCACCAAGACTGGTCGTGGGGCATTCCAAGGTGCGCGCGGGAGGAGGTTCTGCATTTGGCGGATGAATGCGCGGCTTGATCTCCATCCGCACAACAGGCGGCGGTGGCCGTGGGGAATCCATGTCCCACGATGCAGTGGGCGCAACTGGTTTGGCTGGCCATGGGACGTCTATGTCGAACGGAGGAGGTGGCCTGCGTGGAGCCATGTTGCATGGAGGAGGTGGCCTGCGTGGTGCCTGGGATGCAGAGGACCTCGACGACGATGATGTGATGGAGCAAGAAGATATGACATCAACGCTCAAGGCTATCCACGAGAGGTAAGCTTGGTTCCAGTCAAACTTTTATATAGCTAGTTTGTTGGTTTGTTAGCATAGGAAATTGTTAGATTGTTATCTATAGTTTGTGCCATATGAATTAGATTTTTTAGTTTGTTTTTTGATTGTTCCTGCAGTCTTCTTGCTTTTCTTCATACTTTAACAATTGTATTGGGGCAATAGATGAGATTCACGTACCTATTGTGGTTCCAAGTACAAAGTTAGTTCAACATACGTCAAGAAAAGGATACACCTCTCAGAATGTCTTGGCAATATGTGACTTCGATATAAGATTCACCTTTGTTATTGCGGGATGACCTAGATCAGTTCATGATACGAGGGTGTTCAATGTCACACTTCAAAAATATGGTGACAAATTTCCACATCTACCTCAAGGTATTGACAAGATCAAATGTTCATTCTTTTTTCGTAGTTGCAAGTCTTTCCATGCCACTAACAACAAGGTTATCATGTGTAGGAAAATTTTATATCATCGACTCGGGTTACCCAAACCGACGGGGATATCTTGCACCGTATAAGGGTACAAAGTATCACATCCCTGTGTTTCGTCAAGGCCCGATGCCAAGAGGGAAAAAGGAGTTATTTAACTATGCACATTCTTCACTTCGTAATGTCATTGAGAGATCTTTTGGGGTACTAAAGATGAAGTAGAGGATTTTGTTAGATTTACCAAGTTATCCGATGCCAAAGCGAAGCAAAACAATTGCTGCATGCATGACATTTTATAATTTCATTTGTGAAAGTGCTTTGGCGGATGCGGACTTCGACATGTGTGATCGTGATGATAAATACGTTCCATTGGCTGAAGCTTCGTCTTCTCAAGGAAATGGAAGCAATCCATGTCATGGCGACGAAGATCGAACCATGAATCAATTTCGGGATTGGTGGATAGCCGACGGTTTTGTTTAATAGGTCTTAGATGTAATTTGTGGTTATTTCGAACTTGTGGACCATGTAATTTGTAATCTTGAGCTGTACATTTCGAATGTACGGACATACTTCATGCTTTGTATTAATCATATTTGAATGGCAATGCACAAGATGGCGGCAGTGTAGAGCAAGGCCGGCGCACCAGCACGGCCACAGAACAGAGCATGGCCGGCGCAGGGCACCAGCGTTTGCAAGATCAGGGGCAGCAGACCAGGGGTAGCATGGTCCTTTTACAAGTGCTTTAATGGCATTCAGACTTTAGTCCCCGCTTCCAAACAGGGTAGGGATTAAAGTTTAGTCCTGGTCCAGAAACTAAATGATCCAAACAGGGTTTAACTATTCTTAGTTCTCGGTCCATGTGTATGCATGTATGAACGAAGCGTACACGAATTTTTTGAGGGGAAACTACGGTAGGCAAGGAGTCCGCTGAACCATTTATATTGATTGATGCGAGTTGTCGCATAAGAGAGGGGGTAAAAAGAAGGAAAGATTACAAAGCGACCAGGGAGCATATAAGAACTATCGAGCACGGGCAGATCCATGAATCTCCTAGTTCTGAGGTTGCACGAACGTCGTGTGCATACGCCGGCCACGAAGCGTTGTCCTCTAAGAAAGCATTTTTTTTCAACTCGATATTAATCGCATGCAGCTTATTATAATGAACCGGGAGGATCTGAACTGCAGGTGATTAGTGGCAGTCCGGCACGGCACAGGACGGGAGCAGAGGCCGACGACCGCCATTGATATGCACGCAGCTCTCGCTCGGCACGGCCGCGCCGGGAGCGGGCCTCGCATGCGTGCGTGCGTCCTGTCCTGGTGCCTGGTGGAATGGAATCCCCCGGCGAGCCATGCGCGCGCGCGCGTCGTGGATCGGTCGGAGGAGACACGCGTAGAGGCCGGCCAGCCGGCCAGCGTGGCCGCGGCCGGCTGGTCCACTCGCGCTCCAGCCTCCAGCTAGGTATGATCCAGCTCAGGTACTGCGCTGCGCAGGTGGCGTTCGTAGGCCGCTGCTAGTACGATCCAGCTTGGCAGTGCCATGCGTACACACGCCGCGCAGCAGCGCGGGTGTGCGCGTACACGCGCCGACGGATACAATACAATACAGCAGGGCCCGGTGTTTTTATCTGTTGAGGTCCGAGACTATCCGCACTCGTCGTACTCTAAATCTATCCTCTAAAACGAATATTCCATCATGGTTATTGAGATTCTCTCCTCTATACACGTTTCTTTCGCATCCGTCGTACTTATATCTCATACTCTATTCATACTCTATGCTAACTACCCTATATTTTATTTAACCATCTCCAACTATCATCTCCTCTCTCCTCACTTTTTCCTTTTTTTCTTTTCTTTTTTTTCTCCCTGACCCCAGCGGGCCCCACTGGTCAGTGGGAGGGGGCTACCTGTTCCCAGGCGACACAGATCCTTGGCCATGGCCGGCGCTGTGGCGGCGCCGCCATTCCCGCTGGTGCTCGGCCGGCTGGCAGCTCGGCAGGGCGGGCCCGTGGCCAACGGCCTCGGAGGAGGCCGGCGCACCCGGCGGCCCTGCGCAGGGCGGCGCACGGCGCTCCCGCGGCGGCACAGGCGGGTCGGAGCGGCGGCATTAGCGGTGTTCCGGCGAGTGCACCGGCGAACGCGCGGATGTAAAGCAAGCATGAGCATCGGGGAGCCATGGGGCTTCGGTTTTTGTACCTAGCTCGAGCGGAGGGAGGCCGAGGTGAGCCGGCGATGTGGAGGCGGAGCTCGGGCGGACGGTGGCAATGGTGGCCACGAGATTTGTGATTCCCACCGCGGGGAGGTTTGGTTATGACAATGGTTTGGTCGTGGATGTATTGGGGGATGTTGGGGTTCCATGAGCGAGAGGAATTGGCCGGAGTTGCTGTGTGCCCGGCGAATTAGGTCGGCGCGCGGGCTCTTCTCAGTGTTGTTTGTTTTGGCCAGAGGAAGAAGAAAGGGAATGGGAGACAGGGAGAGTGAGGGCCGGCGCTACTTCCATGGCGCGGGGCGGGCGCGGAGGCCGGCACGGGCGCGTCGCCGCGTGGAAGGCCGCGTCGTCGGCGACGTGGTGCGTCCGCAACGTGCGCACCATTGCCGTGGTGTTCTCTGTCACCACCGAAAGCGCGAACGGGCCCTCCTCGGTCGGGCTCGACGATGACGACACGATCACCGAGCTGCTGGAGGTAGCAGCGGGCGCGGGCCTCGGTCTCCTCCCAGCAGCGGCTCCTCGCTCTCCACCTCCCTCCATCTCTCTGTCCCCCGGCGCGAGGCGGTTGGACCGCGGGCCCGCATGGCCACGGTGGCGGCGTAGCGGGAGGCTGCTACCACCGCTCGGAATAGCGGACGCCCGTCCGTCCGGGACCGCAGCGGATGGTTTAGCGGACACTGGTGCGGGACGATTTCCGCTACTGCCCGTGACCGGTGCGGACAGCCTGAGGCCTGGGCCGACTCCGACCGAATGGTGAGGCGACACGAACGACTCTAGCTACCCTTTTGTTCAGATGATTAATTATATATAATAGAGGCCAATAAGCTAGCGTGCCGGGGTCATGATTTGGCACACTCCCTCACGCAGCTACTAGTAGTAGTGGGGCAGTCGTGGACTGACTGACAAAAGCGGGCTGCAGGGGCCGCGTGCGTGACGTCGGCTGACGCCACCAAATATTCCCTACCCGCAAGGACAGCATCATGTTTCCAGAAAGAGGCTCCCGGCTTTTTCTGCCCAAACCGGCAATCCCATCTGGCACCGCCACGCTGGACTGGAACCACCCAGCTCAGGCTCAGGCGCTCAGCTGATGAGATCTGAAAGACGAGCTCTCGCTTCCCATTCCAGCATTGGATCCACCATACTGAACCTAACCTTTTGCAGCATTAGCAAAGACTAATGCATGCTGGCGAGTGGTGACGCCATCCAACAAGAATACAAGATCGACAGCATACTGATCTGAATTGTTTTACAAGTCGTTTTGAGTCTTTTCAGGATGGATCGCCGTCGCCCACGCACGCATGCTGCTGAGTGCTGACATGCAGGTATACGCATGATCCGAATAAAGTCTGAATTCCTGCGCAGGGGATCGACCCACACGAACCATGACACATCTTAAATTTAGGGCGCCATCACATGCATGCCTGCGTGCTCCATTCACAACTATCCATCGATCCATTGCTCTAATTTCATCATCATCATCAGCAGCTAGGACAGTTAGGGTTCTAGCTTGTGGAATAATAACTCGGAGCCTTCTAGGAGCTTTTTTCCCCACCCTGGGCCTTTGCCCGAATTTTTTTTATTACTGAAGAGCAACGAAATTACAGCAGTTTTTTATGGTTCAGTTTTGTGCCGCAGCACGCAGTTTTTCACTCCCCCGCCCCCGAGCCTTCCAGGAGCTCCTCCCTTCGTCCTAAATTATAGGTCGTTTTAGCATTTCTAGGTGCATAGTTTTTGCTATACGCCTAGATATACACTATTTCTATATGCATATCAAAAATTATACCAAAACGACTTATAATTTGGAACGGAGAGAGTAGCTAGTTAAGTTGTCCGTCAGTCTAATCCGCCTTCGTTTTGCTACTTAATTGGATGGACCTAGCTAAGCACGTATTCTGCTTTTTATTTGGTGCCCGGCAAATTAACAACGCTGGTAGCCGGATAAAGGGGCAGGCCCGGGCCGCATGTGAATCCTAGGCACCATTATATTGGATGATAAACTAGGTGCAAGACTTGAACGATGATGGTTCATCAGTGCTCAACTTGTCCTTGTCTAACATTGAAAGCTCGGAACAAATTCCATTGGCTACAATAATAAAGTACAGATAAACAGTGTGTAGCTAAATAAAGTGGCCTGCCTAGCTAGCAAGGATTCACATGGTGTCTGATTGGAAGGTGCCATCGTGCATGCATTTTTTGTTTTGTTTTATCCTCTGTATTCGCGCCGAAGAAAAAAAATTCAAATTCCTTTCGATTGCAACGGGCGACCTCTGAATCGCCTTTTGTCTCTGATGGAAATACAAGTCTTATTAAAGGAAATGAATCGGTGTAGATAGCCTGCCTGCTTGCGGGGCACTCGACTCTGACTCTGAGAGGCTGGCTGTGGCCAGATAATAGCTAGAAGAAGAGTGGTGCGCAAGTAAGAACCTGCATAAAAAGCCCCGTCCAGTTTGAGTAAATTAAATCTGTACGATGATCGAGTGTGAACGGATAATAAGGAGTCCGGATGATCGAGCAAAATAGGGAAGCAAAGTGATCCCAATGACCCCACTAGCCACGAACAAATGGTGTTTTAAATTTTGATCACGAAGTATTATTTTGTTCTCGTTTTCAGCTTCAACATTTGGAAATAAAAGGTACATCCTCGCATAGAAAAGGTAATGGTACATCGTTGGGAAATGTGGAGTGAAATATAGGCGCGTTGCAATACCAGGACTCAAAGTTTTTTTTTTTGAAAATTAGGGACTCAAAGTTTAAGTTTGAAAAAAAAAAGAGGACAAAAAAGAGATGTGATGGAAATTGGGATGTTAAGAGACAGCTTCGGACCTTCCATTAATATTATCTGAATATTCTATAGAAGACGAAACCGATTTGGAAGGAGAGAAACCCTTCCGAACAGGATCTAAATATGCCTGTAATTGTTTTGAGGAATGCTTTATTGTGGCTCACCCAATCCTATTAGTTTAAGCTAGTCCACTTTATCGAGTTCTTAAATGAACTCAGTGTATTGATCCGTCACTTTATTTTGTCACAGGAGGGTATGTACCTCATGCAGAAATGAGCTGACCACCCCTGGTAAAACCCACGTGATTACGTTGCTTGCTAGCCAGCACGAATAGGTGCCTCAAAACATTCATACTCCCTCCGTCCCAACAAAGAATGCAGTTCTAACTATACATTTGGCTTTATTGATATCCACGTGCATACCCAGAATTGCATTTTTTGTTAGAACAAAGTAGTATAGAGTTTTCTTTGAATATGTCAGCATTTCGAGTGTCCCACCAAATTAGAATCTAGTATGCCCTTTCATGTTCAACTCTCCTCTTTCCAAGTTTCTTCATCTGTATAACGAGCTTCAACTGTTTGACGTCCTTACCCGATCCTTATTCCTTTTCATCCCGGTGGCTACCACCCCTCCATCTCCCATCATAACCTATTGCCACACTAAACACTTTTAGCTTGACACCTCTATTTCACCCGGCCATCCCATTCCATCATCTATCCTTTGCTATCCAACTCTCTTGAATCCGCCTTGCCTTGCCTTGCCTCCGATTATCCCTTAAAGCTTGCCAGATGTATTACACTCGAATATTAACGTAGAACTCTAACCCTAAATTCCAAATCCTAACTTCTCGTTCGAGATGGAGAAGAAGCTTCTTGACGTGTGTGACAAAGGGCCGGAAAAAATACTGAATCTCGAAAAAACGCTAGCCTTTTTTTTTTCTTTCCCTTTTTCGTATGAAAAACCAACCGGTAATCGCGTGAAGTGGCCATAAAAAGACCAACGCTGACGTCTGTTTACCCCACTTCGCATTGCAAAATCAAACATCGAGGTTTTACCGCGTTTCCCGTTTCACACCGCACACTGGGACGGCACCGGCCACCGGCAAACACAGCAAAACGCGCACCGACCAGGTCTCCGAGCAGAGCCCGCCGGCGGCGACCGCCACAAAGTAAACGGATTCACCCACCGGCGCGGCGCACGTCCAGGGAGGAAGAGGCAACGCGGCATTGGGCCAAGGAACGGAACGGAACGGAATGGAAAGGGCAAGGCCCCCTTTGTTTCGGGGGGAAACAAAAACGAGACGAGAGCCAGCGCGCGCCAGGGAAGGGAGAATCAATCAACCAACCCAGCCACAGCCAGTAATCATTCACTCTCCTCGCCTCCGCGCCCTTGTTACGGCGTGTTACTGCCGCCGCCGCCCACTGCCCAGCCACCGCGGCCGCCCGCCTCTCCCTCCCCGCCCGACCCCGAGCGAGGGAGAGGAAGCAAATCTACCCCCGCTCCACTCCTCTCCTCCCTCCCTTCCCTAGCCTTCATCATTCCTTGCTCCCTCCCTCGCCCGCTCGCCCCTCCCCTCGCCTTCACGAGATCCCCATCCCCTCCCTCTTCCTCCCGGCCCCATGCCGCCGCACTAGCCAGCCAGCCAGCGAGCCACCCCCACCCGGTTACCCCGCCAGCCGCTGCGAGATCCGCCAGGCGCCCGGCGGAATGTCCCACCACCCGCCGGCGCCAATGCCGGACACCCTCTCCGACGCCTTCGCCGCCGCAGTCCTCCTCTCCTCCACCGACAAG
Organism: Panicum miliaceum; assembly: GCA_032594955.1. Lineage (NCBI taxonomy): Eukaryota > Viridiplantae > Streptophyta > Magnoliopsida > Poales > Poaceae > Panicum > Panicum miliaceum. Next base: position 1,534,105 of record CM064060.1, on the reverse strand, counting down.
CCCGACACGCTCCCGCCGGGCAGGCTCTCGCCGGTCTCCCCGCTCCCGCACTCCTCCAAGCACCCCACCCCGAGCTCCTCCTCGGGCTCCTCCGGCTCCGTCTCCCGCGCCCCGCCCGCGCACGCCTCGGGCCTCGCCTCGCGGCGGAGCCACTCCGGCGAGATCCCGCTCCCCTCCGACGCGCCCCCGCGCGGGGCGCGCCCGGGTCACCGACGCACCGGCTCCGGGCCCCTCATCTTCACCTCCGGCGCCAGCGCCTGCTCCAGCTCCGCCACCTCCCTGCTCACCAACGCGCTCCCGGCGGGCAACATCTGCCCCTCCGGCCGCCTCGCCAAGCCGTTGCCGTCCTCCTGCTCCGCCGCCACCCCGCCGCCCCCGCCCCCGCCGCGGGCCACCCGCCACGACGTCCTCGGCTCCGGCACCGCCAACTACGGCCACGGGAGCATCGTGCGCTCGCGCAGCGGCGGCGCGCCGGCCTCCGAGGACGACGCCATGGTCAGGCGCGCCATGGCGGCCGCCGACCCCGAGGAGGTCAAGAGGGCAGGGAACGAGCAGTACAGGAAGGGCTGCTTCGAGGAGGCCCTCAGGCTCTACGACCGCGCGCTCGCCCTCTGCCCCGACAATGCCGCCTGCCGGGGCAACCGTGCCGCCGCGCTCATCGGGCTCCGCCGCCTCGGGGAGGCCGTCAAGGAGTGCGAGGAGGCGCTCCGGATTGATCCGTCGTACGGCCGCGCGCACCACCGCCTCGCGTCCCTGCATATAAGGTGAATGGATTGCTTGGGCTGCGTGGGCGGCACAAAGATCGCCTCTCGGATCTGTGGTTTTCGTGCCATTTTCCTTTCCCTTTCGGCATAAGGCAGCTTCTTTTACAGCGTGGGCTGTGCTTTGCTCCGACGATCTCAGTCTCAGGCGCTCAGCTAAACAAAATCACATACTAGAGTGATTTGCCACGATAATGTACCTCCAGTTCGAATCTAAACTTTGCTATTTTTAGTAGAGCTTACAAAACGGTCATGGGGCATGTTGGCTCAGGATTGGTTGCTCATGGGGGGACTATTTCCACTATAGGCTCAATGCATTTGTGAGTACTAGGCATCCATGTGGAACTGGGTTCATATGATTATTGAACACTGCCTTGTATGGCACTCTCCATTCCCTTCATATTTCGAAATTAGTTGCTTTTCTGGTTTCCAGAGAACTTGAAAAAGCTTGTTTGGTACAAAACCACAAATAGTAAGTCTATAGACAGTCAATGCAGTCCTATTTGCTAGTTTTTTTAAACCCGTTTTCCTTGTTTGGTATACTGTTTGTGGCCGTTTCTTTTGTGCATCCATCATGTATCCTTTGTATTGTTCTCATGAGTTGGACTAATTGATTAAGTGATTCTTGAACTATTCACTCATGCCACTTTTTTTTTATCGAATCTTACTGAACTTCAGGCTAGGACACATTGAGGACGCTCTGAAACACCTATCCCTTGCAGCCCCACAGCCTGACCTCCTAGAGTTGCACAAATTGCAAACAGTGGAGAAGCACTTGGGGAGATGCCTGGATGCACGAAAGGCGGGGGACTGGAAGAGTGCGCTAAGAGAAAGTGATGCTGCTATTGCGGCTGGAGCTGACTCCTCTGCTCTGGTTAGATTCTACCCCTCACCTAACTCGATACGGTAGCTATCTCTTGGTTAAAGGGCTTAACGCTTATCTAATTCACATTTTCAGCTCTTGGCTGCTAGAGCAGAATACCTTCTTCGGCTCAACCTACTCGATGAGGCTGATCTGGCTATCTCTAGTGCCTCCAAATTGGATTATTCTTCTTCATGCTCCTCGGACACCAAATTTTATGGGTTCCTCGGCAATTCTTACCTCTTCTATGTACATGCCCAAGTTGACATGGCATTGGGAAGGTAATTCTGCAACTTTACCTGCTTCCCACTACATACACACAAATAAGTCGACTGGTTAATATGCTCCTATTTTTCCGACTTGACTGAACGTGCAAAAGCTGCCTTACCAAGTTATCATGTCTACGGAACTCATTCTTCCTTTTTTTTATATACGTTTTTCCTGCTGTATCAAACTGTAGTCAAATAACACTCGGTTGCCTTTGGGCTTAGCTATGAGAGAGAACAGAGAAGCTCGACAACCGTACTCAAAAGTATTTTGACTTAGCTGGTACCTGCAGGTCACCTGCTATAGCTTGATATCATATGATTTGACTCTCGTGAACATTTTGCAGGTTTGACCATGCTGTCTCCTCCATAGATAAGGCAAGGATAATAGATCCAGGAAATAGCGAAGTGGTAACTATGCATAACAAAGTGAAATCTGTGGCTAGAGCACGATCTCTAGGGAACGAGCTCTTCAATTCTGGAAAATTTTCAGAAGCTTGCCTTGCTTATGGTGAAGGGCTCAAACAACACCCTGTGAATAAAGTCCTGTACTGTAATAGGGCAGCTTGCAGATTTAAGCTTGGGCAGTGGGAGAAGTCAATTGAGGACTGCAATGAAGCTCTCAAGATTCGTCCCAATTATACCAAGGCTTTGCTTAGGCGGGCAGCATCATACGGCAAGGTAGCACATTTTTTTATTAAGAATTTCTGGTTTTTCCCCTTTTCCTGATTTATAGTTTGGGACTCAAAAGCAACTTCATTTATTGCTCTTTTGGTGGTTAGATGGAGCGATGGGCAGAATCTGTGAAGGATTATGAGGTTCTCAGAAAGGAACTTCCGAGTGACACAGAGGTTGCTGAGGCCTATTTCCACGCCCAGGTTGCTCTCAAGTCATCTCGTGGTGAGGAGGTATCCAACATGAAGTTTGGAGGTGAGGTTGAAGCAATTACAGGAATGGAACAATTTCAGATGGCTACATCTTTGCCAGGTTAGTCTTATAATCAGCTGAATTCATTATTTCATAATGTTGATTCATGTCTTCTTTTTTGTTGATACTGTGAACAGGCTTCTTAGAAATCTTATATTACCTATAATAGCGCAAAATGTTAAAAGATCATTTTTCATGTATCCATGGCTCCATGCATAGCTACAATTCACTAAAACACGTATCCTTTCCTTCAGTTCTGATAGCAAATAAGAACATCAACCTATCAAGTAATAACCTTCCATAGAGAGCAGTATCTGATTGAGAGCTTAGCCTTACATTTGACGCTCAACTTATGAACTGCTCACCAACCTAATGTCACCAGAATCTAATCGAGCTGATCACAACCAAAAGTCAGTGAGTTTTGGCTAATCTTTGGCAGATGCAAAAGGGCTAATACATAATAGTGGGCTCAGGGTCCTTTAACTCCTTATCTTTCTTGTTCAGTTTAAATTGAGCGATAGTGTTGACATAGGTGCGGTGCAACTGAACCACACAGGCACCCTTCCTCTATTTTATCTTCTGTTTTTATTAGATTTACCTTGACACAGATAACAGAATCATATTACTAGTTTGTATTGCTACTCAAGAGTCAAGAGTAGGCAGTCCCATTTAACTACTTTTGTTAACTTGAATTTCAAAATGTTTTGCTTCGTCTACTTCTCATTCCTTGCACATGCAGCCGCTGTTGTTGACTTGCACATGAGTAATTATTGAACAGAACAGTAGTACGACAATCTTGACCTTTCCTAATAGGCATGAGGTTGTGCCACAGGTTGGCAGTACTAGTTACTGTTTTCTGACGTGCAAGCAATCTTCACATGGCATTTGTTTTCCTATCATTGTTGTAATGCTGGTTGGAAGTACATAGTTCAGTCACTTTTGTCTTTTACTATCCGGTCACTTGCTCTCTATCAGTCTTGTGCTCTAGCCTCTAGCTGTAGTACAGTAGCAGTAATTCTTAACCTTTCTTTGTTTGATGTATTTTATTGGTCTGTTTGAAATTTACAGGTGTTTCAGTCGTCCATTTCATGACGCCTTCAAATCAGCAGTGTTGCAAGATTTCCCCATTTGTGAACACACTGTGTACCAGATACCCATCTGTTAATTTCCTCAAGGTAACTAGCAACATACACGGCCATCCACCTCATTGTACCTATCATATCTGGACTACATTAACATGGCATTTTGCTCTACACTTCCAGGTGGATGTGAATGAGAGCCCTGCTGTTGCACGTGCCGAAAATGTGAGGACAATTCCAACATTCAAAATCTACAAAAATGGTATGAGAGTGAAAGAGATGATCTGCCCCAGCCAACAGCTGCTGGAATACTCAGTGAGGCATTATGGGATTTAGGCCATTAAGCCGATGATTTGATGTTTCCTTCCTCCTCCAGCTTCTCTGGAGCAACCAAGCGCAGGCTTAGCTGGAGCAGAACCAGTGAGTACTGAAATTCAACTTGATGAGCGCAAGCATGAAAAGCGAAGAGCGACGTTCCCCGGCATTTTCCATCCCGCACCCCTTACATTTCCACCCATTTCTCCATTTGTTGATTACCCAATTTATTCATTTAATCTGTCTCGTCCGTACATCATTGTTGCAAAATTCCTTAGAACAAAAACATCATCTCCTGATTCATGCGAAGAACGACTGTAAATTTTTACTTCCATGTTTACCAGACAACCAAGAAAAGAAAGGTATAGATTGCATTTTGTACTCTCTAAATTCAGTCATGACATGTAATATGGAAGTATAGGGGCCCCATTGTCTTCCACAGTTCGTATCGTGCCTTGTGGAAGCGCTGACATATTGAAATGACCCTAGTTCACATATTACTAGTATGGAATTGTCTACGCATTAAGTACATCTCTGACTCTTATACTGGGCAAATGAACTGTCAGATTAAGTTGTTACTCTTAAGAAATTACTTGGTTTTAAGTTGTTACTCTGAAGAAATTACTTGGTTTTAAGTCCCTTCAAATTTCTTGGGCTTTCTCCACGCCCAGACATATTCTCGAAAAAACAAGATTGGCTTTCTCCACGCCCTATCCAACGAGTCATCCTCAAGTTTTCGCATCTTCTTTCTGATGCCGCTCCTGCAATTGCGTTCTCGTTAAAAATCATGCCTTCTGCGATGGTTGACCGTTTAGTTAGTTGTTCTGTGTACTTTTGCTACGGACACGTGGGCCCGGAGTCCACGAGGCCGACATGTCAACATCGAGACCTGGCGTGTTGAGGACTGGTTGCTTTGGCATTTGCCTCTCCACTCTCGTCCAGATGGGCAGGCATGCATTTCTGTCCCATCACCATCTCCATGCCCATATGCTGACTTGCAGTCGTTTCTTGTAGATCTCGGAACAGGGCGCACTTTTAGCTGTTCTATGATGCATGTTGCAAATAATGGAAAGAATGGATTTTCAAAAAGAGCAATGGAGAGAATCATAAGGGACATTTCGCATCGGCTGCCACGTCAGAAATGAGGAAGAGGGATTAGAGTGACAATCCAGTTAATTTAGCTAGGACCGAGGTGTCATTTTAGACAAGGGATGGCATTTGAGTGTGCTGTAATTTCTTAGAGTGGCAAAGGTTAAATTACCACAAGATAGTGGAAAATTCTGGCCTTCGTTCTCAACAGTTTTTGGTACTAAAATTGTTGCTAGTATTTGCTAGTACTATGTATTTCCATAAAAATCTTAGAAAACTTCCAAATTGCCATCAGAGAATTTTTGGAAACTGATCCCAGTCTATGACAAGCTAAGGTGGGAGATGTTATTGAGCAAATGGATAACGAATAAGGGATGAGGTAAACTGTTAGCTACAAATAAGGAACAAGATGAGATTTCAATCCGTCTCAGCAGATGCGCAAAATCCATCAGGAAGTATGAATACAGGAAGGGAATGATTTTACAGTGGTTCAAATGTTTTATGATGTTTGGATACAAGAACCAATTAATTTCTGCTCTGTGCATATAAACAGTGAAATTCAAAAGTTTGGACTCACAGATGTAAAAGTTAAAAATTAAAACGCAGGAGGGATAGCCCTAGAAAATTTAGTCTAGTTAAAATCGCAAACAAGACTGTAAATAGTTATCCAAGAAGGTGTTCCACATGGTGTGCCACAGATCTTGCAAGACTATCGGCTTCCGCCTGCGTAGATGCCTCGGCATACACCCGTACCACATCTTCTGTACCAGATGGCCGCACAAAGCATCGCCCGTGGGTATAGTTGGCTGCAGTGACATCACAATTTGAATATCAAACACACTAACACGAAGCAACTTAAACTTCAACAAATGTGATACAGAACCATTACACTGCATTCTATTAAGTTGGCACTTACCAGTCTCCTTATCTATCAATTCTTGCAAACTAGAAGGTTGACTAACTTTTGTCTCCGCATCTGTTGTGACAATTGAACTTCGATCTATAACTTTCACCTGAAAAACAGTAACAAAGTTAACTAATTGCATTATGAACACTAGTCAGCCCCATAATCTTAGTATCCATGAGAAACGAGTAGTTGAAATGAAAAAAAGGAGCGAAATATTTGTATTATCGTCATCTTCAGTGAACACAAGGAAAGTAAAAAGTCACTGAAGACTGGAAGTACGTACCTTCAGCTGTCTACTGGGCAAATCACTATATAGCTCACACCAATTCTGAAATGACCATCTCTTATACTGCAAAATAGCCTCTACTAAAAGCAAACCACTCAGAGCATCACCTACTGCCTGATTGATCAGCTGACTAGCTGCCATCAATCTCATTGCAGCATGATACTGTGCTGAACCTAGAAAGGGCATTAAGATCGACCACATCAAATAAAATGTTAAGAGGGAGCATAAGGAGAAAGAACCGATGGCTAGAGCTTACCATTGACAGCTTCAGAGGAGAGCTCATTGCTTAATGACTCTAGTTGAGAGAGAAAATCCTCCAAGAATACTACAGTCCCATGTCCATTGGCTTCAAAATATATACCAATATCATACTCCAAAGCCTTTTTGTGCAGATATTTCACTCCTGTAGGAGTGAATACCACTTCAAGGCCAAGGTTCTTGAGAAATTGGGTCGATGCCCCGTTTGCATAAGCTGTCTGAACTATGCCAAGCCTTGCAGGCAATGATTTGTTTACTTGACTACCATTGTTATTAATAATATCTAGCTGCTCTCTGATAAACAGGGCAAACAGAGATAGTATCTTGTCACCATCAACAAGATCAACCTTATTGTCGCTAGCTGATGACATGTGGAAATAGACAAGTCGATCAGCATCACCATCCAAACTTGCACACCTGAAATGCTTGAAGAGAATGGTAAGTTGACTTAAAAGAAGAAAAAAAATGATAGACAAGCATAAAAAATGAGTAACAACCGAGTATCTCACCTGACACCAACATCTTCAGGGCTAAACCCATGAGGAGTAACTCGCTCCTTTTGAACAAAGTCTGCACCACACATGTGGTTTAGTATGCCTTCTCCTTCCTTACCCGAATTCCTCACTATAATATCTACGCCTGAAAGCTCTGCCTTTATTTGTTCGAGCTTCACCCCACCAATACCATTTGCTCCATCAACAATTAGTTTCTTGGCAAGCTCATCCCCACCTTTATCTTTTGGCACTAATTCCAACATACGCCTGATGAAATTTGATGTTAGAAGCTCGCCATCGTGAGAGCCTAAAGCAGCAGGACAATGACTAAAAAATAACCTGAATGAGTCGATAAGTTGCGTAAAATAATCTGACTCAGAAGCCTTGATGCCTTTGTTTTTGCTACGGACCATCCAATGCAGTTGAGGAGTGGTCAAAATTCCCATATCAATTGCGTGGGCGCCAACTATCGCATTTATCCCCTTCAGTTTGAAGAGAAGTCCAATTAGACTATATTTGCAAGCTGATGTCAGTACAAATGTAGCGAAAGAACAGATTGACATGGCATACCTGCAGTGCAGCATTGAGCAGGTACTCTCCTGTTGGCCTAGTGTCTCTGCCAAGCAGCACTTGCGCCGTGTGTTGGCCCCCCCATGGAATTCCCTCGTCCTTGACAAACTGAAGCACCAGCTGCAGTGAGAAGAAATGGTATTAGCATTCACATTTGCATGAGGCAAAAAATAGAGACAGGCGTTGGTTTGGTTGTTGTTGTTGAATTGATGCCACAAGTGTCTGGTTGTAGTTCGGATTTGGATGCTACCTCCAAGTACTAGTTTGATTTGTTACTTCGGAAGACAAGGCGCTAGTATTTATTTGTGTGAGAGTTAGTTTGCGCAAACAGATCCTGCAGCTCAATTAGATACCTAGTAGAACCAAGGTTAGGAGTAGAAGAGGACCGAGTCCTTACCTGCAGGAGGGCGTCGGGGTCGGGGGCGTTGGCGAGGGCGTCAGCGAAGGGCTCCCAGTGCTGGGCCATCATGCCGCCGTCGGGGTCGGCGATCTTGACGCCGTTGTCGCCGACGGGGTTGTGGGAGGCGGTGATGACTATCCCGACGGCGGCGCCGGCGAGCTTGACGGAGCGGAGCGCGGCCAGGATGCCGGCGCGGCAGACGGCGGGCGCCATGGTGGCGCCGTCGGCGCGGAATCCCGCCGTGCCATAGGAGAACCTGCGGCCTGCGCCCCCGATCCCATCTCATCCTCTCATCCGCGCGGACTAGTTGCGTTGCTGAGGCAGCAGAGGGAAGCAGCACGTACCGCTTGGGAGAGGGAAGCGGGACGCGACGTCGAGGAGGCGGCGGCGCTGCTCCTGCTCCTGGCTGGCGGCCATGCCGTCCTCCTCCGCTTCGTTATCGGTCGTTGGCTCGGATCTGACGCGATTTGAACACCACTTGTCTGTCGCCGGGGGGCAGACCGACTCGACTAGTGAATCAGAAAACGAAGCGGTCTGCCAATTCGTCGGGATCTGATCAGAGTTCAGAGACCGGAGGTTCGATCACAGATTCAGTTCAGTTCAACCATCCAGCATCGCACTACAACGAAGCTGCTTGCCCCTATTACTGGTAGAGCTTGAATTCTCAATTCCTCCCTCCAGCTAGTCCTGCTTCCTTATGGATGAATAAGACACCGTTTAGTTCCTAAAAATTTTCCGGCGCTACAGTAAGTTCGAACGTTTGACCACTAATTAATAGTATTAGATGTGGATAATTGACAAAACCTATTCCATAACCTCCGGGTGAAATTGCGAATCTTTTAAGACTATTTGGACCATGATTGGACAATATCATGCTACGATAAACAAACTCTAATGATAGATTAATTAGATTTAATAGATTCGTCTCACGATTTTCCGTCCATCCGGATAATTAATTTTATAATTAATCTTATATTTAATACTCGTAATTAGTGTTGAAAAAGTTGCTAAAAATTTTTGGGAAAAAAACGGGCTATAAGATCTTCAGAAAGTTCAGACTCAGAGGAATATGCTAGCCAGCTCTTCTCGAATTTCCGGTTTAGGAGAGGGCTCAATTACAAAAGAGGCATCACTGTCACCGGCTCACTGGTACCGTCATCCTTCATCAAGGCCTGAGATGGGTCGCCTGGAGAGGATGAAGACATGAAGTACGTGGACGTGGTGATGACCGGCGGTGTTGTGAGCGGGCAGGGAACGGTGTTGCCCCCATCAGCATCGTCGGCGTCCTCAAGGCCTGCGTATAAGCGTATTGCGCCGGCCTCCTATGAACACAGCTACAACATGTGACCAATTGCATGTTCCTGTATGCTCCAACGCACTGTATCTTCCATATTTCGCAGTGCTTTCGTCAGTCTCCAGTTTGTGACACCATATTTGTCACGTTCCTCTCTTTCTTCGCCATTTGATTGGGGAACAAATTCATGCAGGTCAGAATAGCATTTCAAAAAAAAAAAGAATAGCAGTAGTTGGTAAACAGACCAATGTTTCCAGCACACACCACTCCATCCTCGAGGTGAATGGCGAGCTCGGGCGACTAGTCTGCTGCAGTGTCTCTTTCACTTTTATCTTAGAACATTGCTTAGACTCATCAGGTCTCTTCGGATAATGGATAAGACCCCTTGATGCTGACCGATTCTAGTGATGACGCAAAGTACTTCTAAGTCTCAAGTCTCCACAGAAATCGTTACACAATTTGTTTGTGGGTAGAAAAGAATCATTATGCGTCGATCAAGATATATTCTTTTTTTTTCTTCAGGTTTTGCTTCATGCATCAGTTGCGTGCTGGAGAAGACTTGCGGTCGATTGGGTCCCATCTTCTGACCTCGATGAAGAGAGAGACTGCAAATCAGGTTTCTCGAATCCTGCTATACTCTTGCTTTCACCATCACTAGAGGGTGCTGCCATGATCTAATCCTTACGCCTGTCTGAATGTGCTGACCTCCATGAGAAGGCACTGAGAGCCTACTGAAGGTGACACTCATGACACTGCAAACTAAACATCACAGAGCAGTAGAGCACTGTACGTTCAGTGTAACAGTGTCTAATAAGCCACACCAATCCTCTCATCAGGGTGCAGATGGAGTCCTGCAGGTTCTAGGAGGCTTTGGTCACGGAGGAGTCGAAGGCAAAATCCTTGCTGCTAAGCATGCCAGAGGAAGGGATGCAAACAGTGCGGAGTTTGACGCTGGCACGATCAGATATCCTTGTCTGATCCAAGTGCCCGAGGTAACACCAGTAGCGGCGGCGTTTCTGTGGACTCGCACGCTCACGGTGTTGCTTTCGTGATGTTAGTGCTTTACTGTCTGAAACTCTGAATGTGCACTGAAGGGCTCCAAGGTGATGCAGATGTACGTGGGGTCAAGGAGGACTTTCTTCAGAACAATGGACTGCAAATTAAATCTGCTAAACTGTAACAAGTACCGAAGAGCATGCACCACCCTCGTTCAAATAAAGATAGATCCTACTTACAGCTTTCTCTCAACAGCTAGCTACGGTGATGTGAATTACGTACGTGGACGAACGTCATCGACATCGGTATGAGGTGATTGCTCAAATGTGTCATCATGCCTGACAAAAACCTGGAGCCTGCCGATCGCGCGTTTGGTTCCGTGCACGTGACCTGGCCTGGCCCACCAGATGCAGGGTCAGGCAGTTTGGTTGCTTGTACGTCGTCCTCAGCTTGGCCCAGCGCGTGCAAATGGCCCTACGGAGCCTGGCTCCCGAGAAACGTAATTGAAATCCGTTTCTCGGTGGCCTGGCTCGCGCGGGACGCGAGGTTGGGCGTGGGAGGTTATGACGCGTGCGGATATTCAAGCAACCAAACGTCTGCAACCTTCATCTTGTATATGCTGATTCATTCAACCAAATAACAGAGTTATGAACGCATCCAGAGCCTGGCTATTGGATGCGAGCCAGGCTGCCTGGGCAGTGAACCAAACGCGCCCGGTGAATCCTGTCATGGTGGGCGAACATGAGCGCGCCGATGCCGAATTTGTGGGCACGGATGAGACCGGAGGCAGAATTGAGGTAGGTAACCATATGGATTGTGGTCATTGAATGTCGAGACAACCCGAATCCTGACCGGATGTAGGGTGTGCTGGTACTTCAATTTGTGGGGCGTCCAGTTCCACCCGGCGTTCGAGTCCATGCCAGGCAAGCCCTCTTCCGCAGAGCCCGAGGTTGGCGTGGAAGGCTCGAGCCTGCACGGTTGCGGTCCTGAAAGGTGACGAGCGCTTGCGCTGTTTTGGCATGGGGATCACGGGGAGGGGACGCGCCCAACCCCAACAGCCGCGGCGGAGTGGAGCGCGGTGGGGGCGGGACACGACGGCGCCGCCCGTACGTGGCGGGGATGTGCGCGAGCACGGATAGATTACATCAAGCAAGCGGCCGTGACATGGTGTGTGGCTGCCTCCATGGCTCATTGGCTCCGTATGCATGTTGGTCCTTGGCCTGCCAGTGCCAGGGCTCTCTTGTTTTCTAGCTCCAGAAGGCCTGCTCGTGCTGCCCGCCTGCGCGGCACGCACGACACGTCAACGCCTCGCCCGTACGCGCACGCACGCACGCTCGAGTCGAGGTCGAGGCGTGCGTCTGCATGCAATGCACTGCGGTCGCTTCCGTCTGATCCGATCTGGCTCTCTTCTGACCGACCGATACTCGCAGCCAGGCAGCCAGCGGCAGAGAAAAAGGCAGCAGGCTGCGTGCGGGTGCAGAGCGGACGTGACGCTTCCACTATGTAAAGTTCAGGTTCTGCCGCCGCTAGCTAGAGTCCAGAGTCCAGACCAAGCCTCTGCAGTGCACGAATGGCTCTGAGTTCGCCGACGTACGGGCAGCGTGGCCACCACAGCTGCTACACGCTTTTTTTACTGTTGAGATTCTGATAGGATCAGTGAAAGAAGGCCGGGACAGGTAGATGTCATGTATACTACTTCCTCTGCACAGCACGGGGCCGCAACATGTACGTGCACGATCGAGCGCTATGCTAATGGCAAATAAATTATTGATAGGATCACCAATTTATGATCGCGTTGTAATTGAATGATGTGATACATTACCACCGTACCTTATCTCTCACGATCACACGCTGCAGACCGACCTTAATAACAAAAGTACATGGAACGACGGTGTGGCTCCCGGAACTGGGCGACAGCCAAACTACTCGATAACGTGTGTGTCGTGCGTCGTGATCGGAGGTGGCCTAGCACACAATGATTCGAGGGGTTATACTGGTTCAGGCGATAACGCCCTACGTCCAATCGGGGGTCAGTCGGATGTATTGCTCGAGCCCAGGTGCTCGTGAGGGTTGGGGAGTACAAGCTTTTCGAGTGCTAGAGAGCTAGGTGTGTTGTCTAACTGGACTTCTCATGTTCTCTTTCTAAATCTAAAGGGACTCCTCTTTTATAGCTCAAGGGGGCCCATGTTACAGTGAATTTCTTGGAGGAGAAGACTTTGAGGAGAAATATCTTTGACTCCGGTGGTCGGACGGCCCAAATCGTCAATGGGTCCGTACAGGTGGTCAGTCGGCGATGTCCTTGGTGGATTGCGTGATCCCAAAGTCCTAGGGGCCTTCTGGTCTTGAATCTGTTCGTCGGGTTTGGTCAATCAACAAGTACGGGAGTCCTGATGGGACGAGGCAGCTGTCCCATCGGGGGAGGACTGTTTACATGTCAAGTCCCATCCTGGTTAATTGTTTCTTGGTGGTCAAGCCGTGATGACTGCAAGTTTGATCATCACAAGGACCAAGTGGATGCCACAGTCCCGGTCCTCTGCTGTGGCTGAGGCACAATGGCCCACTGTTCGAGCGTACGACCCCGGGAGGGCCGCGCCCACTTGGTACGACCAGGTCTGACCCTTGCGGACCAAGCCTGGGCGCGCGTGACCAAGTGGGATTTTTCCTCCTGGTAGTGACCTGAGAGGAGAGAGGGAGAGATGGTGCCTACGGTCCTTTGGCTGGCCTCGAGCGGAGGCACTCGGACTCGGCGCTGTGGGCTGTAGAGTTTGGATCGAGGGGAACCCCCTTTCACGAGGCTCACGGGCTGGGACGGCCCACAAGCGTTCTGTGGCTAAAAAGACCGTGGGTGCAAGAGTTGTTTCAGGCCTTGGTCTGACAAGGTGGGCCCGTTTGTGACCCGGGTTCTAGGAACCCAACAGAGGCCCCTGAGCATCCTTGCAATTTTGTTTTAATCACGTGATTGCTTTATCTTTGTCAGGGGGGAGCTACTACGCGCGGGCGGCGCTGCGCTTCGTGGCGGTCGCGCAGAGGCGTTACCCTTTTATCCGGCGGTTCGTCTGGTGGGTCATCGGGCCATTATGACGGTTCTGCACCGTCTGTCTCGCACTGCCCTAATTGGGGGAGTTGATGGTTCTCTAACCCGTTGTGTCGCATCGGGGGCCTGCCGTTTCGCCCCTTTTCAGGGGAATCTGTTCCCTATGCGGGGAGACTTTGTGGCCCGTGTCCGTGCGGCCCGCGTGCGGTCGCCCATAGGAGTCTCCGACCGGCTGTTGGTATTTCTTAACGATTACAGAGAAAGCCGCAAGCGCACGGAAGATACCGTTGTAGCACTTCACCTGGAGAGTATTCAGGGTATCGTAATTTCTCAGGGAACGGATGTGTAAAGGTCTTCTAGCTAGTTTACCCAAGGAAAAGGCAGAAGTAGATTGGCTTAAGGGTAGTGTGGTTATCCAAAGGTAAAGGAGTCAAGGGAAGGTACACTTACGATATTGGTCGTTCACTTCAGGCACTGGTCTGACCTTGGTCTGCCAAGGACCTCCGGCTATTAGTTCTACTTCAAACACAGGCAGGGAGGACTACGCTAACCACGAAGCAGCTTCGTAGCGGACGAACAGGTCTGTCACCACCTGTCGTCTACCTCACAATGCCGGCTGGGCTCGCAGCAAACAAAGATAATCTAGGGCCTAAACACCACGTTTATGCCGTCGACTACTACTCTAGAGATGCGCAGGGTTATCCCGTCTTTATCAGGGGCCCTCACTAGAGCATCCGTTACTAGAACGGACGATGAACCCGCAAATGAACAATAACGAAAGAATAACTTAACCAAGATTCTTACCAGAAGATGAACTCGGATACTTACTCAACTGGATCGTATCCGTAGAGGTACAAGGACGAAGAGTAGCCGACAAGTCCGGCTCTTCTTCTCACTTCTTCCTCACACACTCCCTACTCTAAAGATACAAGTGGAATAGCTCCTCTACAACTTCTTCTCCAAAGTGTGTTATGTTGAGAGGGTGAGGGAGTCTCCTTTTATAGCTTCTAAGGTCGGTTCCCACCATCTCCTTGGATGGAAGCATCGCCCAACGACCTTGGGAGGATCAGAGGAATCTTCCTGCCGAAATGCATCTGGACTGCTTCCAAGGGGGTGCGGCCGACCCTAGGGTGCGGCCGACCCCCTCCTGCCGCCTCTGGCCACCGCCTTTGGCTGGGGCACTAGTAGGTGGGCCTAGGCTCTATCCTTTGGGTGCTTGCCACCTTTCTACATCGGTTGGGCTGTCATGTGGGCCTCCCTTGTAAGTGTGATGAAGAAAGTTGCCTTTTATGTACTTCTTTGTGTATATTTTATATTTTTCTCCTTGTCTTTCATTCATGGATTCCTGCACAATGTAATTCACCAAAACTTGTGGAAGTTGTTAGAATAAAGTCCTATATCTAAGTTTGGTGGATAAATCATTAGGAATGTTGCAGGAGTTGACGGTTGTTTTCAGGACTTAAGCACCGTCAACAACACCCCCACACTTAGCCCTTTGCTCGTCCTCGAGTGAAGGTTAAGGACTAAAGTGGTCGCATCTCTTCGAAGAAACCTGCATACAAGTTATTCCGAACCTCTTCCAGTCCTTGTGAACTATATGAAAGTGGCTACCATGTATTTCTTGGATAATTGAAGAATGGAACAATGAAGACTTCAGGTTCTAGCTCTTCATGCTTGGCAACTCGGGTTTTTGTTGTTTTTGAAATAAATAGCCTTGATCCTCAAATTTTTCTCTCAAGTCACCCTTTTTTTTTATTCGAAGTCTCACCAAGGCAAAGTTGTTGCCCTCTTTGCTCCTATCATCTAATCAGGTTTTATGTGGGGCTTTGGGTAGGAGAAAGGAGGCATTCTTGCTTTGCTTATTTTGCTAAGTAAAAATTGAGATCCAAGAAGAAACAAGTCATGCAAATTTGATCAAAAAGTGCCTGTGTGTGGTATTTTTGGTGGATAATGTATGGACTTTTGTATGAACCAACTCTTTCTCCTCTTTTTGCAAGACATGGGCTATCATTATTATTTATTTTTTTGTCATGCCTTTATAGCATGAGGCATACCTTCTTTGGGTGATGCATCTTTTCATTCTCTCTCCTTTTTTTAGCCCCTGTCTAATTCATATTGACAACTTTGGAGAGAGTGGCCAGTGAAGTCTTTTATTTCATGGATGGATGACATGATTAGCGCAACTTCAAGTGTAGAAGTTGGCAAAAAGAGGTGGAGTGTACGTGAATTTGATCAAGTGGGCATGAAAAGTTTCTAAACAAGGGTCAAAGGGTTTGACAAAGCTCAAAGTAAAGGCAAACAACAAGATGTAGAGGTTTTATATGAAGCTTTTTGAACTTTTTGGCTTTGGTGGGAAAGTTAAATTTTGAGGAGGCAAGCTATTGTATTTTTTTGAAAAGAAATTCCGAGTGCTTTACAAGGAAGAGCATCGTCCCATCTATCTTATTATATCACATTAATCAATTAACTAGAAATCATGGCGTCCCTATGGAAGAATTTTGTTCACATGAACCAAAAGATGGGTAAGGAATAAAGTATATGCAAATTTTATTCATGAGAGCACAAGGTATTTAAGATTCATTTTATTTTTATTTTGCCTGGACAGAGATGCAAAATTATTTAAAATAGAGATAAATGTGGGTGTGAGATACAAACCAGCCTGAGGGAGAAAGGAGGGGCCAGGTGGGCCTTATCAGGGTGCGGCCGCACCAGGGGTGCGGCCGACCCCTGTGTGGGTCCTCTAGTCACCACCTTTGGCGTGCAACATGTTCTGGATCTGTGTTGCATTTTGGGTGCATGTTCCCCCACACTTGTTTCTGTACCTGTGATCTTATTCACAAAACACAAGGAAACAAAACAAAACTCTGCCGGTTTGAAAACCGGGGAGTTGAATTTTTATTTCAATTCATATAAAGGGCACATTACAATGAAGGGAAATGTTTGGGAATGAAAATCATGAAGGGAAATAACCAAAGTGCCCTAAGAAATGTCGGGAATGAGAAGGGTATACCTTTTAAGCGCCGTTCTTCCCGATGGTCTTTGCCAAGGTGTTTACCTTGGAACAAAGACTGCGGCGGAGCGTGTCGTAATCGTCCCTAACGCACTTGAGCTCTAAAGTGAGCTCCACCACTTGATCGCTTAGCTTCTTGTGCTCTTTGCGCATTTCTAAGATGTTGCACAAGAGCTGAGCGACCTTTGGTCCTTTGAGGACCTTGTCGTCCTCACTCTCATAGTGCCCGCCTGGGCGAGTGATCGGAGGCGGCGAGATGTGCCTCCTCACCTTGCTAGTCTGGGGAGAGGAGTCGACGGACTCGTCCCTCTTTCTCTTGGGAGACGGGCCGACCATAATCCCCTTGCCGTACCCACCGCCTGGGGTACGGATTCCTACAACATGAAAACGTTCGTGTGCTGGGGGAGTATCGGGCGTGTAAGTGCCCGTAGTGGTGTAGTTGTGACTAGCTATGTTGCCGCTTTTTGTCATTACAGAATAAACATGTTGTTGACCCTTTTCTAAAAGGAACGGCGGCAGTGGATCGGCGAAGAGTTTCTTGCCGACTCCCTTGAGACGAAGCGCTCCCGTAGTCGGCCTCTACGTGTTGTTGCCGCGGCCGTCCCTGCCCACCTTGGCTTCAAATGACTTGAAGCGTTGTGCAGAATGGGGACGTGAGGAGCTACCCTCGGGGTGCGGCCGCACCAGGGGGTCAGCCGACCCCCTGCTGGCGCCCCTCGGTCCCTCCTTCGTTCCAGGTGCAGGTAGCATCGCAAGAGGCGTGGTGACGATGTGCTCGGCCTCCTGCTCGATGTCGTTGGTCACCACAATTTGGTTTGCCGGCGTTGGTTCTCCTTCGAGCGCAAAGGTGGAAGTGGAGCCAACAAAGGGGACAATGGTGTTGTTGGCCATGGTGGATTTCAGGGTTTTGCAGAGAGGGGAGATGTGGAGGTTCAAGAATGGAGATGAGAAACAAGAGAGCAAGAGAGAGCCTTTTTAAGGAGAAAAGAGCATCAAACCCGAGCAAAACCTTCTATTCTTCGGTGAAGCACAAAAGGAAAGCAAAAGTGGCCGTTGGGAGAGTCCGTGTGCAAAATTTCTCGTCCGTTGGAGACCAGGTGGGGTCAGCCGCACCCCTCTTGGCTCATCTGGGCCCCAACCTTCTCCTGTGTGCCCATGTGATAGTTTGGTTTTGAGAGGTTTCCGGTTTGGGCTCTACTTGATTGTGCATGTGGTGATAAGTGTTGAAATCCACTAGGTTTATAATATCAAAATTTGAATTTGAATCATTGGGTTCATGAAAAACTTTTAAGCGATGGCCATTTACCTTGAAGATATTTCTGTCGTCGTCTTGAAGTGTGATTGCTCCATGCGATGATGTGTTGATGATGGTGTATGGCCCCTTCCATTTGCTTCGTAGTTTCCCATGTCCGAAGAGTTTAACCCTGGAATTAAACATTAGTACCTTATCCCCCACTGCGAAGCTCTTTGGCTTGATCCTCTTGTCGTGCCATCTTTTGGTTCTGTCCTTGTAAATCTTGGCACTGTGGTTAGCCTTTTCGCTCCATTCCTCTAGTTCTGCGATCCGGATTTTTCTGTTTCTTCCGACCATCTTAACATCCATGTTCCACAGCCGTATGGCCCAATAGGCTTGATGCTCAAGCTCGACTGGCAAGTGACATGTTTTGCCATAGACGAGTTGATATGGTGACATGCCGATGGAGGTTTTAAACGCTGTCCTGTATGCCCAAAGTGCATCAGGCAACTTGTTCTTCCATCCTTTTTCCATCTCGTTGACCGTCTTTTGCAGAATGCTTTTGATTTGTTTATTTGAGGTTTCTGCTTGACCACTAGTTTGCGGGTGGTACGGCGTGGCAATGTTGTTTTTGGCGCCAAGTTCCTTGAGGAAGCTTCGGAAGGTCCTATCGATGAAATGAGACCCCCTGTCACTTATAACCATTCTTGGTGTTCCAAAACGAGAAAAAATGATTTCATGGAACATCTTGCGGGCGTGCTTGGCATCTGCAGCTCTGCACGGGAGTGCCTGCACCCATTTGGAGACATAATCCACAACAACCAGGATGTATTCGCAATCATGGGACTTCTGGAAGGGTCCCATGTTGTCAATGCCCCAAACGTCGAACAATTCGACTTGCAGGTTGTATGTGAGGGGCATCGCATTGCGAGCTGTGATGCTTCCCTGCAACTGGCATCTTCGACACCTTCGAATGAATTCTCTAGTGTCTTCATACATTGTTGGCCAAAAGAACGCACTTTGCCAAATCTTGGCTTGGGTGCGGAATGCTCCAAAGTGGCCCCCATATGCTATAGTGTGGCATTTTTCTATGATTTGGAATCCTTCTGCTGCCGGTACACATCTTCTTAGCAAACCATCTGTGCATACCCTATACAGTTATGGGTCGTCCCAATGGTGACGTCTGCTCTCGTAGATGAGCTTCTTCTTATTCCCCCGGAGGTACGTACCCTAAAACCATGAAATTCACAATATTTGCATACCATGGGGTTCAGTCCGTCAGTTTCAGTAGCATGTCGTCACGTAGGAAGTCATCAATCGGTAGATCCTGCGTGTTAGTGACTTTCATACGTGATAAATGATTAGCAAAAATATTTTCTATTCCTTTTTTTATCTTTTATTTCAAGGTCAAATTCTTGGAGTAGAAGAATCCATCTTATTAGCCGAGGTTTGGCGTCCTTCTTGGTGAGCATATATTTTAAAGCTGCATGGTCAGTATAAACAATAACCTTTGCTCCAACCAAGTAAGATCTGAATTTAACGATAGCAAAAATGATAGCGAGGAGCTCTTTTTCAGTGGTTGCATAATTCAATTGAGCTCATGTCAGAGTTTTGCTAGCATAAGCGATTGCATGATGCTTTTTATCTTTGGATTGGCCAAGGACCGCTCCAACAGCAAAATCACTAGCATCACACATGATTTCAAAAGTCAGTCTCCAATCGGGTGGTTGAATAATTGGAGCCAAGATGAGTGCATTTTTCAAAATATGAAATGCTTTTAAACACTCATCGTTGAATTCAAAAGGCGCATCTTTAGCCAAAAGGTTCGTGAGGGGTCTAGCGATCTGCGGAAAGTCCTTAATGAATCGAGAGTAGAACTCCGCATGACCTAGAAAGCTACAAATGCCCTTGATGTTAACGAGAGGTGGAAGCTGTTCTATGACTTCAATTTTGGCCTTGTCCACCTCAATTCCTCTTTCAGACACAAGGTGCCCTAGAACGATGCCTTCGGGGACCATAAAATGGCTTTTTTCCCAGTTTAAAACTAGATCCTTTTCTCGGCATCTCTGCAGAAACTTGTCTAAATTTTCCAGACAATGATCAAAGGTTTTCCCATAGACGGAGAAGTCGTCCATGAAAACTTCCATGATTTCCTCGATCATGTCAGAGAAAATAGACATCATGCACCGTTGGAATGATGCAGGAGCATTACTTAACCCGAACAACATTCTACAATAGGCATATGTTCCGTAGGGGCATGTGAACGTGGTTTTGCTCTAATCATCATGGTGGATGGGAATCTGATGATAACCTGAATACCCGTCAAGGAAACAGAAGAAAGAGTGCTTCGCCAATTGCTCTAACATTTCATCAATGAAGGGCGGCGGGAAGTGATCTTTCTTTGTTGCTAAGTTGAGTTCCGATAACAATGCACATTCTCCACCTTGTGAGGGTTCGTTGGGGTATAAGCTCATTTTTATTATTCTCAACAACCGTCAGGCCTCCCTTCTTTGGCACAACCTGGACAGGACTTACCCACTCGCTATGAGGCACGAGATAGATGATCCCGGCGTGCAAGAGCTTAAGGACCTCTTTCTTCACAACCTCTCTCATCATATTATTCAGCCTACGCTGAGGTTCCCTAGAAGGTGTGCTGGTTGGGTCTATAGGGATACGATGAGTGCAGAGGGTAGGACTGATTCCTTTGAGATCCTGGATACCCAAAAATAGGCCTTTGTTTTTCTAGAACGGCTATGAGTTTGGTTGTTTCCTCATCAGAAAGCTTATCACTAATGATGACGGGGGTATGTGTCGCCGTTTATAAAGACATAACGAAGGCCAGAAGAAAGGGGTTTTAACTCGATGGGTGGACGTGTTGGCTGTTCATGTGTGGGTAGCTCAAGTGTGTCTCCCGAATCATCTTCCTCATGAATAAAGGATTCAACAACTTTTTCTAGGGATGGTTCGGAAGTTTCAGGAAAGATGGCTAGCACGTCCTCTATGGTTTCTTCTTGGGGAATAGGTTCGGCCAAAGAGTTCTTTGACCGGTTGATAGGTAGAGAGTAGGTTCTACCCCCAAGACTTACGTCTAAGGTCCCTAGAGCAGAATCGTTTAGGAACAAGCTTTCTACGGGATGCCCTACCAAAACTTCGAAGTTGTTTACTTCGAAGATATGGAAGTCTAGAGGGATCACGTTTTTCTCATACCATACTAGTACGTTATGAATGACCCCGATCCTTTCTATGATGGAACGATACCCGGTTCTGAGGGTTCTAGTGGTTGGATGCAATGGGAAGTCGCTTAGGTGACTAAGCGCGAAGGATGCAGAAATGATGTTTTCTCCCACCGAGGGGCTATAGAGGGCTGAGACTGACATTCCCTGGACAAAGCAAGGAATGGTCGAAGAGGGAGGTTGAATCTGAATGGCTTCGGGAGAGAGTTCTCCCTCTTGGACCCATTTGCTGCTCATCACAGCGGTTAAGCTCTTGACACTCTCTTTAAAGGAAGCTTTATCGAGATTGTCAGAAGGTTCTACCGGGACTGGAGGTCTCTTTTCACGTGGGTAAAGCGAGGTGTTTCTGAAGTCTTGGAAAAGATTATCCTCGATGTTAAATGGGAACTCTAGAGGTTGAATTTCTTCGTCCTCTATTGTTCCTGGTTTGGGCGAAGGAATGGTGGTTGGTTCGAAACAGGATGGCTGTGAGGGTGCAGAAGCAACCAACGAAACTTCCGTTTCTCCTAACGGCTCCTCATCTGGGTAGGGCTCGGTGAAGGAGGTGTTTTCTAGGATACGATCTAACAAAGCTTCTCCTTCGGCCGTGGTTTTGTGTGAAAAGGATCCCCCAGCGGAGACATCAAGCTATAGGGCAAATTCCTTGTTTAGTCCTAACCAGAAGTGTTGAAGCAACACGTGGTCAGGTATAGAAGTCTAGGCCAGCATGAGTTAGCTGAGAAAACCTGGCCCAAGTTGCACCTAAGGTTTCCTTCTCATCCTGACGAAAGTTGAGGATTGCTTTTCATAGGGAAGCGATGCGGGAAATGGGGAAGAATGCATGACAAAACCTGTCTCTTAGCTCATCGCATTCTCCGTTTACCTTGCCTACGTTATGGGCGTACCATTGTTTCGCTCTCTCAGCAACGGAGAAAGGAAACAAGTTCCACCGAAGTGTTTCTTGTGCCATGCTTGCAATGGTGAGGCACGAGCACAACTGCTCGAACTTTCATAGGTGGTAATAAGGGTTTTCATTTTCGTAACCTGAGAAGGGTTGTTCCCGAACCATTGCTATGATGCCAGGGCGGAGTACAAAGCTTGAAGCTGTGATGGGCTTTGAAGACTGGGGTGGCTCTAAGAACTCGCCCTTGGGAGCAGAAAGGTTTTGGATAGAAGTGTGCTCCATGGTAGTAAGAAAAGGTAAAAGAAAAGAAAGGATAAAAGAAAGTGTACACGAGCAAACTAGGTTCGAAGATAACTACAACAACCGTTCCCCGGCAACGGCGCCAGTAATGCTTGTTGGTATTTCTTAACGATTACAGAGAAATCCGCAAGCGCACGAAAGATACCGTTGTAGCACTTTACTCGGAGAGAAATCCGCAAGCGTGAACGCTTTATCTTTGTCAGGAGGGAGCTACTACACGCGGGCGGCACTGCGCTTCGTGGCGGTCGCGCACAGGCGTTACCCTTTTATCCGGCGGTTCGTCCGGGGGGTCGTCGGGCCATTATGACGATTCTGCACCGTCTGTCTCGCACTACCCCGATTGGGGGAGGTGACGGGTCTCGAACCCGTTGGGTCGCATCGGAGGCCTGCCGTTTCGCCTTTTTTCAGGGGAATCTGTTCCCTATGCGGGGAGACTTTGTGGCCCGTGTGCGTGCGGCCCGCGTGCGGTCGCCCGTAGGAGTCTCCGAGGGGCTGTTGGTATTTCTTAACGATTACAGAGAAATCCGTAAGCGCACGGAAGATACCGTTGTAGCACTTCACCCGGAGAGTATTCAGGGTATCGTAATTTCTCAGGGAACGGATGTGTAAAGGTCTTCTAGCTAGTTTACCTAAGGAAAAGGCATAAGTAGATTGGCTTAAGGGTAGTGTGGTTTTCCAAAGGTAAAGGAGTCAAGGGAAGGTACACTTACGATATTGGTCGTTCACTTCAGGCACCGGTCTGACCCTGGTCTGCCAAGGACCTCCGGCTATTAGCTCTACTCCAAACCCAGGCAGGGAGGACTACGCCAACCACGAAGCAGCTTCGTAGCGGACGAACATGTCTGTCACCACCTGTCGTCTACCTCACAATGCCAGCTGGGCTCGCAGCAAACAAAGATAATCTAGGGCCTAAACACCATGTTTATGCCGTCGACTACTACTCTAGAGATGGGCAGGGTTATCCCGTCTTTATCAGGGGCCCTCACTAGAGCCTCCGTTACTAGAACGGACGATGAACCCGCAAATGAATGAAAGAATAACTTAAGCAGGATTCTTACTAGAAGATGAACTCGGATACTTACTCAACTGGATCGTATCCGTAGAGGTACAAGGACGAAGAGTAGCCGACAAGTCCGGCTCTTCTTCTCACTTCTTCCTCACACACTCCCTACTCTAAAGATACAAGTGGAATAGCTCCTCTACAACTTCTTCTCCAAAATGTGTTATGTTAAGAGGGTGAGGGTGGCTCCTTTTATAGCTTCTAAGGTCGGTTCCTGCCATCTCCTTGGATGGAAACATCGCCCACCGACCTTGGGAGGATCAGAGGAATCTTCCTGCCGAAATGCACCTGGACTGCTTCCAGGGGGGTGCGGCCAACCCTAGGGTGCGGCCGACCCCCTCCTGCCGCCTCTGGCCACCGCCTTTGGCTGGGGCACTGGTAGGTGGGCCTAGGCTCTATCCTTTGGGTGCTTGCCGCCTTTCTACATCGGTTGGGCTGTCATGTGGGCCTCCCTTGTAAGTGTGATGAAGAAAGTTGCCTTTTATGTGCTTCTTTGTGTATATTTTATATTTTTCTCCTCGTCTTTCATTCATGGGTTCTTGCACAATGTAATTCACCAAAACTTGTGGAAGTTGTTAGAATAAAGTCCTATATCTAAGTTTGGTGGATAAATCAATAGTAATGTTGCAGGAGTTGACGATTGTTTTCAGGACTTAGGCACCGTCAACACCGGCCCTCCTCGGGCTATAAATTGGGGGTGCACCAGGTGCGTTCCAAAAATCGCCCAAGTCATGGCTTTCGAGTGTCGTTTTGTGCGCCCTCTAGAGGGCAGCGGTAGCCCATCCAACATCTGGGGTTAGAGGAGAGTTTGCGAGTAGTGGGGGACAAGCTGCGGGAGCCGGTGGATTGCTCGGCGGATTACTGCCGAAATTGTCAAACGGCTCATCGCATCGCGTCCGGTTTACGGGTGACCATCTGTATTCGACATAACCGCTCGATTTTAGCGGGTGCGGCACGCGATGGTGCCTCGGCTGCAGGACGATGATCCACGGTCGTCGGCTGCGGTCTCGAGCTTGATGTCGCAGCCCTGCGGCGGATGTGTCAGTGCTTCAACCGCCGCGACCGGGAAGACGGGAGGAATTCTTCGTTCTATTCGAGGGCCAAGCGTGCTCTCAAGAACTTGGGGGTCCCTATGTTGGGATCTGGTTCCTCTTCTTCCCTGTTGAATGGCAATCTCTTGGAGGACACGTTCGTCGGAGGCGGCAGCGATTGAAGGAGGGTTCTATCTTCTTCTTCAATCAGCGTCGTCATCGAGCGGTTCCCGGTGGCGTCCCCTCGCCTTGGCGTCCGTGAGGGCGGCGATTTTAGAGGTGGGTTTGCGAGGCAGATGTGCCTCCACTCCTCCTCGCACTTGAAGCAGCCGCTCCTTAGGACTGAAGATTTTCTCCCATAGTGGGAGTAATAGTATTTGTACCTTGTAACAGCCTTGAGCCGAGTGTACTTTGTAATGTTTGTTTTGCTAGAGATGAAATGATTTCTTCCTTATTCAAACTCGTTTGTTCTACCTGTCTGCAAGGAATGGTTTCATCGTGAGTTACTTTGGACCGAGCCGAAAGTGCCCCGGCTTGGCAGGGTCTTTGTTGGTGCGAGCAGCGTCGCAACAATCCGAACTCTTTGGTTCAGTTTCTTCCTAGTGATTTTTCAGTCGGAGGGGTTGAGTCGGTGTTATTTGATCCGAGCGGGATTTTGACAGAGCCGAACGTGCCCTGGCTGGCAAGGTCTTTTGCGCGAGTGATGTCGCAAAAATTGAACTCGTTTGGTTCGGGTGTGCAACTTAAGCTTCCCCCCGCGACTTAAGTAGTCAGAGGGGTTGAGTCGGCGTCACTTATCCGAGTGGACTGAGTGACGTGCTCGGTGAGCTCCTAACGGGTGTGCTCGAGCGCAATGCTTCGAGCGATCCGAGTGACGCCCAGTTTCGTCGTTAGTGACGAGGTTGGCAAGACCCGCATTGGGCGCGTTACTACTCCACGACCCTCCCGTCCGATTCAGATCTCCCAAGTTGTTTGACCGACTCCGGCGGTCTGTCGGCCTCCCTTCCGGTAGGGATTCTGTGGGTTCGGCTATAGGTAAGGATCGGACGAGAAAATCATGGCGTTCAGAGTCGCCGGGGCGAGTCGGTTAGCGACTGCTGGAGTCGGCCTTCTGTTTTCCCTCTGGCTCTGTTCGACACAAGGCGGCCTGGAGCCCGCTGAGAGCCGTCCTTTGAACCTCGGTTTATGATTCCATGGATTCAGCACATTTTGTACCTTAAAATAGATTCAAGGACAATGGGCAAAGTAGATTTGCAAATGACGAGTGCAAGGGCGTGAATTGGATCTCACCAGCGCAGCGACGGTCGCGGTGCGGCTTTACCTAGGGACGCCTAGCGTCGTTGTGTGTCAGGCCGCACTGTAGCACTTGACGATACGCTTTGCTTGCCGTACCCTCCTGCGCTTACGTCAGGCAACTGCTCTGTCTCCCGTTCCTGTTGCGGTCATGGGTTAGGCAAAAATGTGGGAAGGGTCGTACCTCTTGGCCTTTTCACGGGAGTCGAGGGGTTGCACGACACGTGGAGTCATTTTCTAGCTATAAATACCCCGTCACCCCCTTCGGCCTCTTCACCAACGAGCGACAGTTGCACCATTCCTGCAAGAAGAAAGAAAAAACTCCAGTCCACCGCTTCTCGTTCCCGTGCGCAGCGATGGCTGACCGGAAGCGCGTCGCTGGCGAGAGCTCATGGGGCCGCTACCACCATCCACCGCCTCTGCATGCGGTGCTCTGTTCCCAAGGGTGAGCAGCGTCCCTCCTTTTCTCGGCTTGTCATTTGATCGAGAATGCGGGAGACTGATGTTGTGATTGTTGCAGGGCCGCTTCGACCGTTGCCAGGATGTGGCTGGCGGGCCGCGGTCCTGGCGGTGCTCCCTTCTCCGACTCGTCGCCGCCGCAGTCGTCATCACCCTTGTTGACGCCAGATTTTGACACGTGTTGAATCGGCGTCAGGAGGAGAAGATTGGCCGATGCAGCAGATCTGAAGGCTATAGAAAGGAATCGGCCGATTGAGGTAACAGTTGGAAATCGGCCGATTGGTGATACAGCCCACGCCAACAGGATGGGACTATTTCAGAGGGTCCTGGTCAAAAGTTGGTCAAAGGGGGCACGCTAAGTCGGTCGGGGAGCAATTGAAGGAAATCCTGATTGGATTAGGGAACGGCGGCGGAAGATTCTGCGGGAGTCCGTTTCCTTTTAAAGTTCTTATAGATATAGTAGTTTAAATAAGGTTGTAGCAAGTCGTGATCGACCAGGAGTCCGAGCTTTAGGGTATAAATAGGAGTCGTTAGGGTCTTAAAAAACAACAACACATCAATCAACAACAATACTTCTACTTTTCGAGCAATTTACTTTCAAGTCGGCGACTTCGCCAATACTTTTCTTCTTCCACGAGTTCGTAAGGATTGGCAGGGCTGCATCAACTTGATCTCCGGCCAATTGGTAGGTTCCGCTTACCGAGTAATATCCGAGCTTTAACTACGGGCGCATCGCTGTGGTTTCATTTGGATTTATTCACCAGTTATCGATATTTACTAGAATTGCAAGTTTTACCTGTTATTCTAGTATTATCACTAGTTATCCAGCTTGAGATCAGAGTAATCGGCTTCGTCATTGTTCTTCTTCGATTTATCATCATACAGCCGATTAGATCTATTTCAAGTGTTGCTTCTGTAGTAATCGTTTAGATCGCTCCGGTGGTTTTCTTTACAATTACTACACGATTATCGACTGATCCATAGCCGATCATCTCTACAGCAAATCGGCCAATTCGCCGCCGACGCGCTCCTCAGGACAGATCGGAATCCCAGCCGATCGACGCGCCTGGAATTTAATACTCTATTTCCTTGTCAATCAACAGGTCAGATTGACTGGCACGCCGCGCGAACCGCACCAGGGCGATAACCCGAACAGGAGCTAAGCAGATTCTACCGGGTCGTGTGTCCGACGCTGAAGACCGTCGGCCGATTCCTATCCGGCCGATTTTAGCGCCAACACACTTTTGGCACGCCCGGTGGGACCATCCAAGATCTGATATGTCGAAGAACGCAGAAATCTCCGACAACAATATCATTGAGGTCACAAAAGCGGATCTCAAGGACGACTAGAGGGAAGAATTGGCCAAACATCTAGAAGATTACAAGAAGATATACCTCCAGTCGTTCAGTCGTACCAGAAGCGGGGAGGCAGTCAAGAAGGCTCCTATTCTAGCGCCCCGTCACGTCACCATTGCTGAGGACTCGGGCAAGATGTTAGAGATGATTCAACAGTCCGTGTATCAGGCATTCATCGACCAATCCTCAGTGATGACCAACACGGTGTATAACGCCGTTGTCAGCTCTCTGGCCAGCGGAGCAGTCCAAGGCTATCAGGGACCGGCATATGCCCCACCAACCACTCTGCCAGCCAGAAGCTTACCATACACGTCCCAATCGGCTCCTCAGCCGATATTGACGCAACGCGAGGGGTACAACTCTCCATTGCCCCCGACTTCTCCAAGATACAGCGGTGCACCATGTCTCCCATCACAAACACCGCTTCAACCCGTTCAGATTGCTTCTGTGCAGTCACTACCTACAAGCTCAGCACCTTGGGGAACATCAGCGACAACGTATTTTCCCGAGCCAGCGAACGGGTATGGAAGTTATTCAATCCAGGTGCCATACCAATCGGCCGCCCGGCCGACGGTCCCCCAGTATCAGCCGATCTCATCAGAAATCGGCAGTGGGGCAAGCACTGTAGAAGCATTCAGAGGCACGGCACCAATGATGACATACGATGGGGGGGGGGGGGGGGCAGACTCGCTTCGCCATCAACTATCGGCCGCTCAGCAAAGTGCGCCGATTCATCACCCAGTCGTGCCAGCTCTTCAGCACATGCCTGCACCGCGAACAGCTGTTCATCAGCAGCAGGTGGACTGGACGGCAAGAATAGCAGAAGTAATCCAGGATCAGTTTGAATTGAAGCCAAAAGTTCAAACTTACACCTACAAGACGCCGTATCCATCGGCCTGTGACTTGCTGCCATTCCCACACCGCTACAAAGTTCCTGATTTCACCAAGTTCTCAGGGACGGACGATACATCCACTGTGGAGCATATCAACCGATTCATCATCCAGTGCGGGGAGGCTGCCACGCAAGATGCCCTGAGGGTGCGCTTGTTCTCGTCGTCTCTGTCCGGATCAGCCTTCCAATGGTTCACCACCTTGCCGCCAAATTCTATTGTCACATGGGCTGATCTGGAGAAACAGTTCCACAAGTACTTCTACGCAGGGGTACACGAGATGAAGCTCTCAGATTTGACCAGCCTCAGGCAGAGGAGCGATGAACTAGTGATGGGGTATATACAGAGGTTCAGAGAAGTCAGGAACAAATGCTACAGTCTGGCTCTGACCGATGCACAGTTGGCCGATATCGCTTTTCAAGGCCTGTTGCCACAAATCAAAGAAAGATATGCTGCCTGAGAGTTTGAAAGCCTGAGCCAAATCGTCCACCGATTGTCAGGACAAGAGATCCGACCATTTGAACAGCGGAGGAACTTCCAAAAGAAGGTGGCATACTTGGAAGGATCCGAATCTGATGCGGAAAAGGAAATCGGCCTGGCAGAATGGGTCAAAGGGAAAAAACCGATATCATGCCCTTTTGGCAAGAAAGAGCCAGAGACATTCGGCTTTGACACGTCAAAGGCCGATAAAATTTTTGATCTATTGCTTCAGGAAGGACAGATTAAGCTGTCTCAGCATCACACCATCCCTACAGCCGATCAACTTAAGAAGATGAAATACTGCAAGTGGCACAATGCTACTTCTCATGATACAAATGAATGTAAAGTCTTCCGTCAGCAGATACAATCGGCCATCGAGCAGGGGCGGCTTAAATTTGAAACTCCAGCTAAATCGACAAAACCGATGAAGATAGATCAGCATCCCTTCCCGGCCAACATGGTTAACGCTGGAGGAGACTCAAGTCAAACCAGGGTGCTGACGTCAGAATCAGCGAGAAGAGGCGGCGCCGTCGATCCCAGGAGGCAGATCACGACGAAAGAAATCAGAAGGAACAGGCGGGGGCCAGAACGACCACACAAGCCCGTCACCTCCCATTTCTTACTCAGTAAGTATCGGCAGCAGCAAGAACAAGCAAGATACCAGGAAGAGATGATACGCCGGCATGAAGATCACTGGCAATGTCCGTTCTTCATCCACTGCTGGGAGAATGACATCAGATTGCCGTCTGCCGATAACTGTCCAGAGTGTAACGGATTAAGCCACAACGATCGCCCGAGGCCACACTCTAGGGACAGAGGATCAGAGCCGATCAGCAGAAATCGGCGCGAGGAACAACGCGTTTCGGTGCATGATCGGCTGGGGGGCAGAGTTGACCAGTACTGCCGGTCAAAAAGCAAGATCGGCCAGCAGGATGGACTGGGGGGCAGGATCAGCGCGCATGATCGGCTGGAAGAGATGGCCGATGACAGGGTATCAGACGAGGATCCCCTAGGAAGGGAACCAGATTGAGAACACGCCAGATCATCGGCCAAACCAGCAAATCCCAGGTGGTGTCCCGATGGCTTATCCAGATCCCAGAAGCGGTGGATCCAACGCCTACGCCAGTGGGAGCATCAAGAAGAAGAACAGAGACAGGTGCCAGAGAGAAGGAATATTAAGTCTCGAGTGTGGCGCCCAAAGAAAAACGATCAAGAAGCAAACAACCAAGAATCGGCAGCCGAAATTGATATGGTGTTCATACTGTCGATGGAATTCATGGCGCCCAACGATCGGGATAAAGTAACAAGAACAGAAGAGGAACAGATGGCACAACTAGTGTTGGAGCCGATGACGGCTACGTTTGAGAAACCACAAGAGGAAAAACGACAGCATCTTAAAGCGCTGTTTCTCAAAGGCTATGTCAACGGAAGACCCGTCACCAGATTACTGGTAGATGGAGGCGCTGCAGTTAACATCATGCCATATGCCATGTTCCGCAAGCTGGGCAAGGGCGATGAAGACCTCACCAAGACGGACATGATGCTAAAGGATTTCGAAGGCAACGTGTCACCCGCCCGCGGAGCGCTCTGCGTCGACCTCACCATCGGCAGTAAGACCCTCCCTACCACTTTTTTCGTTATTAATGGCAAGGGGTCCTACAATATGCTGCTTGGTTGCGACTGGATACACGCAAACTGCTGTGTCCCATCTACAATGCATCAATGCCTTGTGCAATGGGTCGGCGACAGCACAGAGATAGTCGCTGCCGATTCTGTCTACAGCGTTGCAGCGGCCGACACGCAACAGTGGAGCTGCGAGCACGTCAAGTGTATATCTGGCAGGACTTGGGACACTGACTTTCTGAGAGTGTCCGATTTTGGTCTACAGCCGATCCAAGCAGTCGGCTCTGAAGATTCAGAATAAATGGATCAGCTCGTCCGAGAAGACGGGAAGCTTGGGCATGGGTTTACATCGGCCGATTTATTGGAGATGGTAGATTTGGGAGATAGCAGCAAATCAAGGACGACGTACATTAGTGCTAATTTGGATCCTGAGTACAAATGTAAATTGATAAATTTATTAAAGGAGTTCAAGGATTGCTTTGCTTGGGAATATCATGAGATTCCAGGACTAGACCGGTCTATTGTT
This sequence comes from Panicum miliaceum, assembly GCA_032594955.1. Classification (NCBI taxonomy): domain Eukaryota; kingdom Viridiplantae; phylum Streptophyta; class Magnoliopsida; order Poales; family Poaceae; genus Panicum; species Panicum miliaceum. The sequence continues at coordinate 1,503,189 of CM064060.1, read as the reverse complement.
GAACACCGGTTACCTATAAAATCAGGATATCGGCCATATCAGCAACCTGCACGACGGTGTAACCCCAAGATTCTACCTGATATAAAGGCCGAAATTACTAAGTTGATTGAAGCAGGATTTATTCGGCAGTGCCGCTACGCCGAATGGATTTCTAACATTGTGCCTGTATACAAAAAGAATGGAAAATTACGTGTGTGCATCGATTTCAGGAACTTAAATCAGGCTACGCCGATGGATGGATATCCGATGCCGATGGCCGATATCTTGGTGGATGCTGCTGCAGGCCAGAAAATCATAAGTTTTATGGATGGGAATGCCGGGTACAATCAGATATTAATGGCCGAGGAAGATATTTCGAAAACGGCTTTCAGGTGCCCGGGTCATCTTGGTTTATTTGAATGGGTGGTTATGACTTTCGGGTTGAAGAACGCCGACGCTACATATCAACGGGCCATGAACTACATCTTCCACAAGCTCATTGGTTCATCGGTGGAAATTTATATAGATGACGTCGTGGTCAAGTCAAAAGGTCACCAAGATCATCTGGCCGATTTACAGGAAGTACTGGAGTGCACAAGGAAACATAGGTTGAAGATGAACCTGAACAAGTGTGCATTTGGTGTATCGGCCGGGCAATTCTTAGGATTTATGGTCCATGAGCGCGGGATAGAAGTCAACCGCAAGACCATAGACGCCATCAACAAAGTGGTGGCCCCACAAAATAAAACTGAACTACAGTCCCTCATCGGCAAGGTCAATTTCATCAGAAGATTCATATCCTACCTGTCAGGACGTATTCAGGCTTTTACCCCTCTGTTGAAATTAAAGCCCGACCAGGAATTTATATGGGGAGAAGGACAGCGCAAGGCACTGGAGAATATCAAGCAGTATCTGGTTTAACCTCCGGTATTAGTTCCACCACAGCCTGGTAAGCCGTTCAAGTTATATTTATCGGCTGATGAACAGGCTATTGGATCGGCGTTGGTACAGGAGTTTGAAGGGAAAGAACGAGTAGTATACTACGTTAGCAGAAGACTTTTAGACGCCAAAACAAGATATTCCTCGGTGGAGCGACTATGCTTGTGCTTGTACTTTTCATGTACCAAGCTCAGGAACTATTTGCTATCGGCAGAATGCATAGTCGTGTGCAAGGATGATGTGGTGAAGTATATGCTATCATTGCCGATTTTGAAAGGGCGGATTGGAAAATGGATCCTGGCTTTGTCAGAATTCGATTTAAGGTACGAATCGGCCAAAGCCGTCAAAGGTCAAGTGATGGCCGATTTCGTAGTTCAGCATTGTGGACCAGAAATCGCCACCGTTGAACCAGTTGCATGGACTCTATATTTTGATGGTTCTTCGTGTGGGGCCGGATCAGGAATCAGCATTGTTCTTGTGTCGCCTCGGGGGGCAAGTTATGATTTCTCTCTGTCGATAGAAGCCTCTGCAACTAATAACCAGGCGGAATATCGAGCTGTTCTAAAAGGCATCCAATTATTAAGGGAAGTCAGAGCTGATGCAGTCGAAATTTTTGGGGATTCCATGCTCATTGTGGATCAGTTGACGGGGTGATCTGAGTGCAAGGATGATATCTTGAGGATTTATTATGAGGATTGTCTTCAACTTTTAAAAGAGTTCAAGTGTGCAATAATTGAGCATATCCCCAGGAATTATAATGAAGAAGCCAACAGACTGGCCCAACATGCTTCTGGGTATCGGCCGATTCAGGGAGCGATGACGCTAGAGCTCGCGGCCGATGACTGGCGAAAGGAGATCGCCGATTACTTGAGAAATCCATCCCAAAAGATGGATCGGCAAACACATTTTCAGGCTACAAAATATGTGTTGCTTGAGGATGATTTATTTTATCGGACGATTGATGGAGTTCTTCTCAAATGCCTGGGAACAGAAGAGGCAAAGGTTCTGATGGGAGAAATCCATGAAGGCGTGTGTGGAGCTCATCAATCGGCTCACAAAATAAAATTGATGATCCGGAACAATGGATATTACTGGCCGACCATCCTTGAAGATTGTTTCAAGTACTATAAAGGATGCCAAGGCTGTCAGAGGTTTGGCAATGTGCAGCGTGCGCCAGCATCGGCTATGAATCCAATAATTAAGCCGTGGCCGTTCAGAGGTTGGGGAATAGATCTCATCGGACAGATTCATCCTCCATCAAGCAAAGGGCATAAGTTCATATTGGTGGCTACAGATTATTTTACTAAGTCGGTGGAGGCAGTTCCTTTGAGGAACGTGACATCGGCCGATATGATTGAATTTCTTAAAAGCCATATTATATATCGATTTGGTGTTCCTCAAACCATCACAACTGATCAAGGGACAATGTTCACTTCTGGAGAATTCGGAGAGTTCGCCGCCGATATGGGGATTAAATTATTGAACTCTTCTCCATACTATGCCCAAGCCAATGGCCAAGCAGAGTTGTCTAACAAAGGGATAATCAAGCTGATCAAGAGAAAGATAGAAGAGCAACCCAAGAAGTGGCATATGTCTTTGGCTGAATCTTTATGGGCATACAGGATGGCTTGTCATGGAGCCACTAAAATATCCCCTTATCAGTTGGTTTATGGTCATGAGGCGGTCTTGCCATGGGAGATAAGGACAGGGTCAAGACGTATATCGTTACAAGATCAGTTAACGGCCGATGACTATTCCTTTCTCATGAAAGATGAACTTGACGATTCGGCGGGTCTACGTTTGAGAGCCTTGATTAGTGTAGAAGAAAAGAAGAAAAGGGTGGCCAGATGGTATGACAAAAAAGTCAAAGTTAAACAGTTCTCTCAAGGAGATTTGGTATGGAAGTTGGTGCTGCCGATAGGATCTAAAGATCCCAAATTCGGTAAATGGTCACCCGCTTGGGAAGGGCCGTATAGAATCAGCCGATGTGCCCCTGGGAATGCATATATTCTGGAGACAGTCGAAGGGGAGGAATTCCCAAGAGCTTTAAACGGGCGATATCTGAAGAGGTACTATCCGAGCATTTGGGTAGATGCATAGCTCGCAACAAAATATATCAAGATAACATGGCCTATTTCTCATCGGTTTTTGTCTTCACATCTGGTGAAGGAAACATTAGGACTCATTATTGAATGGAAATTACAGATTACATAGCCGACATGGTACAAGTCGCCCTTAGAATAAAAATACTGGTGTATCTACTGATTACGCTTACGCTGGATTTCTCTCTCGATGCGACCCAGTTTTATCATAATGGTGAGCCTTTTCTCTTTCGGGTCCTCTGCAGTGGTACCAGTTTCAGCTTGGTTGCAGAGTTCTTTCAGCAGGCGGGTCTTCTCCTCTTCCAGATCTTCCATGGCAACTTCAGTTTTGGCTTTACAAAGAAGTGAAGAACTTTTTTCAGAAGATGGTCGCTTGCGGACCAAAAAATGAGCATCTTTAAGGTCCGAGTATTCCTGGACAGCGGCAGGGACATGATCTCTAAGTTCCTCAGCATGAGCTCTTATTGGATTTCTGTCTGCCTGTGATAGTGGCTCTTCTGAATGCATGATTTCTATCGCTCGTTCTAGACCGGGGCTGAGACGTTTCGGCTAAACAGAGATAAAAGGAGTTACCCAGTATTGGAGCGATTGAGATGCTTAAGAGAAAGGCAGAGGAGGAGTTCATACCTGGTTGACAGAGGAAGAAGATGAGGAGGACGAAGAAGACATCTTGCCGTTCAATTTGGGACAGTAAAAGAAGGAGAGAAGATAAGTAATGCGTGTGCCTCTGGAGTTGGTGAATGGTCTGCTTATAAATGAAGAGAAGGTAGATGGATGGTAAGACTCGTCCTATTGGAGTAAATACATACATAAATGCAAAGCAGACTGAAGGAGCAGTTCAGAACCAAATCGGCGCAGTGACATTGAATGAGCAATAATGTTTAACATATTCTTTACAACCCAAGGAAAGTATCTATGGCTACAATAGCTCGTCGTCTGATTTGATCGGCCGAATCTAGTACTCTCTGATCATCATTGGCCGATCCTGGTACTTCTGACACACGGCGACGGAGCCTTATTATTTCACGGGCTAGATGCTGCCTTTCTTGCTTTAGCTCGCTGATGATGGATGGGAGTTCTTGGAGCTTCTTCTCTTCAGCGGCTATCTCTTTGGTTATCTGTGCCATCTTCTTGGCCAGTTCTGCCCTCCTCCGTTTCAGCCGATCTATTGCACCGACGATGTCCGGACGGCAATTTTCAAGGAAGTTGATCCTGTGGTGTACTTTCTGAGTCCGGTGCTTGTATGAATCGACCTCCTCCTGAGTTTTGGCCATCTGAGCACGATCGGCCATACGTCGCAGCACCCTGGAAACCGGAATCTGCATGCCCTCTATATAGGCAGCATACCCTAAATTTTCTGATACTTCATCCGGGATTCGATCTTTGATCTCGTTGAAAAGTCGTCGAATCGGTGATGCATCTTCTACCAATCGGCCGATGTCATCTTGAAGGAGAGTGCGAATGCTTTCGAGCTTGGAGCGGACATCGTCGGAGGTGGAGCTCAATGGAATTGGGTGTGAAGCGATTTCTTCGTCATCGGCCAAGGAGACAGCAAAAGAGAAGATGCTGTTGTTGGGGGTATCTTGTTCCTGTAAGGAAATAAAGTAAAGGGTAAGCAAGCGGTGAAAGGAAATCGGCCGGTTCTAATGGTAAGACTGTTACCTCTTTGAAGCGAATTTCTCTTGCCTGCGCCGGTGAAAGTATTTCCCTTGTCTCAGGGACTGGTGCATTTGGTTCGTCGGAAGAAGAAGATTCGATGGTTATCAGCGCTCCGCTTGGACTAGCTTCCTAAAAAAGACATAAAGGAAGATTCCCGTGAAAATGCTATGGGAAATTGAAATAAGATGGTAACAGAAATTTGCCATGCCTCTGTGGGTCTCCCGGCCGATGCCTGTTGTGGAGTTGTAATCGGCATACCCAAATCGGCCTGCATCAAAATTGGTTAAGTTTTCTGAGTATTAAGGATTCATGGTAAGAGATCGTTTACCTCGGCGGCAGGAGCTGCTGGAGTCTCGGTTCCCACTTGAGACGTGGCCGATTGTTGCGGAGACTGCGGTGGGATAACTTGTGCAGCCTGGCAGAGGAATAGAATTGATGTCAGTAGAAGATTTGGAGAATATATGGGATAAATAAAATTACCTGAACAGCCTCTACTAATAGTGATGCTGCAGCAGCCCCGACTTCAGCAGTGACTTGGGGATCGGCCATCTCGACGACCGGCAAAGGTAAAGGACCTGGAGTCTCGGCTGGTGTCACCACTACATGGTCGGCCGATCCGATGCGGGAAGTCTCGGCCGATACCACTGCCATCTGGCTGGCCGATCCGATGCGGGGGACTTCAGCCGATGCTATTGCCGACTGATCGGCCGATCCAATGCGGGCTCGCACCCGACGGCTGGTTATCTTTGATGTTGGCCTTTTTGGTGCTCGCCTTGATCGGCCAGTGGAGATATCTCTGAGAGTTGGAGCATGGAAGCTGATAAGTGGATACGGCGTGTATTGGTGATGACTATCAATCGGCCGGCCGCTTTGGCTCCGCATCGGAGGAACATGGCTTTCAGACTGAAGAGATGAACATGAGTTAACAACAAGATGATAATGTAACATTGGAATCGGCTGAGGAAAAAGGACATACCGCTGCATTTGGATCAATGTTCTCTGGGTCCAGAATGTTGCAGTAAGACGATGGAGATTTACAGAAAAGGTGCTGCTTCCATTCTGCCCACCATAATTTAAACTGCTGGGTGGCGAAAGAGGCAACTGACCAACTATTCAAGTCAATGGTACTGGAATCGGGTACTAGATCGCACAGCCGGCTGTAATCAAGACTTGAGGTCAGTCCATCTCTGAATTTTGCCTGACCGGCGAAGTAGACCCGAATCGGCAGTTGGCCAAAACCCAGTTGCCTTGCCGCAGCCGATGGATTGTAGAACTCGTAGGTGGGTGAATCCTTCCCTGAGAAGAAATTGGCCGGCAGAATCCCCGGCTTGATCAAGACGTCCATTAACTCTCTGTCAATGGTATGAGTGGAGAAATCGTAGCATACGGGCAATTCGAAAATCGGCTCTACTGCCTGATATGGGTGCCAGCTGATCATCTCTTCACTAAGACCATTGTAAAAGCATCTGAAGTATTCAACTGTACGGGTGGCAGTGAATTGGCAGCCGGGAAAGGTCGATACCGCTTCTCCAAAAGATCTGCAGCGGCGACGGACCGATGGATTCTCCTCTGACTCGATATTGGGAAAGGTCTTTGTCTCTATCCGCTGCTGAGAGACCTTGCTCATGTGTAAATTGAGCTAGAGGGTGATGAACCACCAAGGACCACCTGGGTTCCCTATCGGCTCCCCCTTCGACAGTTTGATGCCGATTTGGTGTATCAGATGGTACGCTGATCCCAGCAAATGTTTTCCAAGGGGGATGGCCGATCCTTGTGAAAGAGCCTCTGCCAAAGCTTGAGTGTTTGAAGAGGGGCCGACTGCTCTGCCACAGAAGAAATGCTTCTCCAGCCACATCATCAAGAAGGCAGTATGCTCCCTCTGCGAGACTGTCCCGGTCTTCATGTTTTTACTAATGTATCCTTTCCACCCGCCGATTCCTTTGGTCTCCAGCCGATGAGATGGCTTGAACAGATAATTGAAAGGGGTATCGGCGGAGGAAACATCGAGGCCGGTCAGCAGCAGAACATCGGCCAAGGTCGGGGTCATGGGTCCGTGTCCGAAAAGGAATGCGTTAAGTGCATCGGACCAAAAATAAGAGGCTGCCATGACCAGAGGTTCGTTCCTTTCCATCTGAGACAAGGATAAGTCTATGCACTGGCCGATTTTCAGTTCTTCCCACTGAACCTTCCAAGATCCGGCTACCCTCTGCTACCATTCTCTCCACCCGGGTGTTTCATTTGGCCAGGATCTGAAAGTGCCTACCCAGTGATCTAAATCCATAGATGATTGCTTAAAAGGGATCCTATGGGTTTCTAAACTGATCAGGTCCGTTGGATCGGGGTTCCCCATAGGGCCCAAACAGATGAGGTCAGGGGATTCTGAGAGAGGAATAGTGATTTGGTGCCTAAGTGCCTAAAAAGGGGAAAAGGGAAGAAACTGAGAGAGGGTACGGAAAATACTGAAGCAGTAAAAAGGCGAAAAGGAAAAAATTTCGAACATTTACCTCCGGGATGGAGGCCATCGTCACCGATGACACCGCTGGGGAAGCCGCCGATTGGGCCGCCGCCGCCGAAGGAGTAGCCGATGGAGCCTCTGTAGATGGAGTGGTCGCCGATGGAGACGCCATTGGGGGTCGGAGCAGGCCGCGGATGAAATGCCGGAAAGGGGGAAGCGCTTGGAGATCGAGAGAGCTTGGAGGAAGACGAACAGTGGTGCGATGGAAAAGAATGCTAGATTCGTGGGGAAGGATAGGCGGAGAAAGCCAGTACTTAAGAAAAATCAGGGAACCGAGGGCAAAGATGGTATTTTTACCGCGCTGTCTACACGAGTTCCAGAGGAGCGGTCGTTTCGCGCGCTCGGTTCGAGGAAATTGCAATCATTGTGCCGCGGAACGGAAGGAGATTTTACTGCGCCCGTTTCGGAGGAAAGGATTAAAGTAAGAGTTTCGAAGAAAAATTTATATTTTACTCCGAAACTGGGGGGCATGTGTTGATGCCAGATTTTGACACGTGTTGAATCGGCGTTAGGAGGAGAAGATTGGCCGATGCGGCAGATCTGAAGGCTACAGAAAGGAATCGGCCGATTGAGGTGACAGTTGTAAATCGGCCGATTGGTGATACAGCCTACGCCAACAGGATGGGACTATTTCAGAGGGTCCTGGTCAAAAGTTGGTCAAAGGGGGCACGCTAAGTCGGTCGGGGAGCAATTGAAGGAAATCCTGATTGGATTAGGGAACGGCGGCGGAAGATTCTGCGGGAGTCCGTTTCCTTTTAAAGTTCTTATAGATATAGTAGTTTAAATAAGGTTGTAGCAAGTCGTGATCGACCAGGAGTCCTAGCTTTAGGGTATAAATAGGAGTCGTCAGGGTCTTAAAAAACAACAACACATCAATCAACAACAATACTTCTACTTTTCCAGCAATTTACTTTCAAGTCGGCGACTTCGCCAATACTTTTCTTCTTCCACGAGTTCGTAAGGATTGGCAGGGCTGCATCAACTTGATCTCCGGCCAATTGGTAGGTTCCGCTTACCGAGTAATATCCGAGCTTTAACTACGGGCGCATCGCTGTGGTTTCGTTTTGATTTATTCACCAGTTATCGATATTTACTAGAATTGCAAGTTTTACCTGTTATTCTAGTATTATCACCAGTTATCCAGCTTGAGATCAGAGTAATCGGCTTCGTCATTGTTCTTCTTCGATTTATCATCATATAGCCGATTAGATCTATTTCAAGTGTTGCTTCTGTAGTAATCGTTTAGATCGCTCCGGTGGTTTTCTGTACAATTACTACACGATTATCGGCTGATCCATAGCCGATCATCTCTACAGCAAATCGGCCGATTCACCGCCGACGCGCTCCTCAGGACAGATCGGAATCCCAGCCGATCGACGCGCCTGGAATTTAATACTCTATTTCCTTGTCAATCAACAGGTCAGATTGACTGGCACACCGCGCGAACCGCACCAGGGCGATAACCCGAACAGGAGCTAAGCAGATTCTCCCGGGTCGTGTGTCCGATGCTGAAGACCGTCGGCCGATTCGTATCCGGCCGATTTTAGCGCCAACAACCCTCGAGGTCCGCATCCTCGTCGGAGTCCGACGGGGACGCGCATGAGATGATCCGTGTCCTTATTCAGGAGGGCGTCGTGGCGAGGGAGTGGTATGGCGTGTCGACGCGGGAGCTGGACTGTGTCAGGGCTGCGTTGGAGGACGCGGAGAAGAAGGCCACAGACATCAAGCGGGCCCTTGACACTGCGGAGCTGGAGACCACCGCGACCCGCATCGAGGCGGTGGATGCCCAATCGCTCACCGTAGGTTAGTCTGCGTTCGAGGCGTGTTTGTTTTTAGTCGGTCTTCGGAGCGCTGCTTGATCATTCTTGCGCTGCAGGGCGAGAGGGGGAGGTGGCTACTGTCCAGGTGGAACTGGGGCGCCTACAGCGGCACCACGCCGACCTGGAGGAGCGGCACGGCGACCTCTCGCGCGCCGCGATGACGATGGTGGTTGCGACGGGGACGGGACGACAACTGCCGCCCGACCGTCTGCGCGCGACCTGGTGACCGAGGGCGTGCGCCAGGGAGGTGCTGTCTCCCTGGCGGCGGTGTACGCGCGCTGCATGTGGGACCTGCATAGGTTCCCGCCCCACCTTGTCTTGCAGCAGAAGTGACAGCTTGCTGCCGGTTTCAGGGAGTGGGGCGATGGCGCCGCCGCGGAGGTGGACATCAAAGCCATACTCTACGGCGATGCCGGGCCGAACCTGGGCGGCGCGTAGGTGGCCCCCTGCGTGGGCACGACGACGTCTGCGGTGCAGGCTGCTTTTGTCTTAGTCTGAGTGACCGGGGGTAAGGCGAGGCCCCCGAGTGTCATGTACTCTGGACTTGGATTAGTGGGCATAGTGCTTCGTTAATCCAATATATATCACCCTAAATAAAGTTTTACTGTAAAAACTCATTTTTTGGGCTTATGATTGTGTTGACTTGTATTTTTAGCCAAACAGGGCCGTTCAGCAGCATGAACGGACCCCTACAAATCGCGTTTGTACGAATTGGTTCATTCTGCGGTGCGAACAGGGTGGCGCGAGTCGCATTTCTCGAGGCGAGGTGTGTGAACGACGCTTCGCGTGTGCAGTCCGCAGGCGTGCCAGTGGTGGGCCCCCCGGGCCGCGTGGCCTGCCGTGGTGGTTCGGCTTCAGCAGGGCTTGTGGGCCCTACTTGTGATAGGTCGCATCTTATTAATGAGGCAGTGGGAGGGGGTTTTTGTCAGTTGACTACTTTTCTCTGCCTTCCATGCCTTGCTTGCCCCTTTCGCCTGATCACGCCGTCCCCGCCGCTAGTTCCGCCGCTGCCCGTTCCCCCGCTCTAGAGAGCTCTGCAGCCGTCACCTGAGCGATCCGCGCCACCGTGATGTCGCACTGGCGTCACTCGAATGTGAATGACTCGCTGCTGGAGGATTTCACGGCAAAGGGGTTCCTCCCTCCAAAAGAGGTGGCGGGATGGAGAGCGCCACCACCGGTGCACGAGGAGACGCACCCGGAACCACACGAGGTGGTGAGCTTCCTCGCCTTTCATGAGCGGGGGATCGGTTACCCCGCTCACTGGTTCTTGCGGGGGCTGCTCTATGAGTGGAGCATCTGAACCCGAACGGGGTGCTGCACATCGTCGGCTTCGTCACTCTGTGCGAGGTGTTCCTCAGGATCGAGCCGCATGTGGGCCTATTCCGGGGATTCTTCTACGGCAAGAACTTACCGGCGAAGGGGGAGACGATGTCTGCCGCGCCCGTTGTCGGCTTTGGTCTTCAAAGGAGGCCTCGCCATAATGACGTCTACCCGGAGTACACCCCGGCTGACACAAACAAGGGGTGGCACGGCGACTGGTTCTATATCAGGAACCCATCGGAGGCGCCTTTCCCCGAGTTCCATGGGGGGTGGCCGATGAGGGATCTGAGTTGGACATGGGGGACGCCGATGTCGGAGAAGACCATCGCGAGGGAGATAAAGGAAATTATCCAGAAGCGTGTGGTGGAGGCTGGGCTCAATGGCGCGATGCTATTCTTCACTATGCGCGAGCGGCTCATGATGCCGTTGGCGGAACGGAGGAAGCCGTTGTGGCTGTACTCTGGTCCGTCCCACTCGGATCGGGCGTTCATCGAGGAGCTCCAAGAGGATGATGTGTACTTCTGGCTGATGATGATCCTGAAGGGGGGCGGACCGCGAAGATTTCAAGGCGCTAGCTCCCTTCGACTGCAAGTGTCCTCCCAATCTGGTATGCATTCCTCCCTTGATTGCTGTTTTTTGGATGGTGGCGTAGAGCTTTGTTTGGTAGTTGATGGTTGCTCTATTTTTGCAGGGGCTCGGCCACCCGCGCTCTCGTCCTCGTCTTCTCGGAGGCCCAGAGGGTAGGGAAAGGCAGGCTGCCCAGCAGGAGGCTGCCCGGGAAAAGAGGAAGAAGAAGGGCGATAGGGCGGTGAAGCGGGAGGTGAAGGAGCGGGAGATCTCGTGCCGCACCCAGCATGGTGGGGATCGTGATAAGATACGGGAGGAGTACCCTTCCACCAGCGAAGCCGAGTCAAGTCCTGGTTCCGATGATGGGGATGATTCAGAGGAGACATGGAGCGGGGTGTCGTGCTTCTCCGCGGCGGGCGAGGCTGGTGACGCCGGTTCGCATGAAGCGCGCAGCGGAGGATACCGCGGAGCGGGAGGGCGCGGAGGTGAAGAGTGCTCGGAGAGAACAACGTTTGGGGTCGCGACGATCATCGTCCGTGTGTTCCGTAGGCGGCCGCTCTTCGTCTCCCCCAGCGCTGTCGCCGCCGCCTCCAAGGACTTCCATGGAGAAAATGCCGGCCCGCCGCGGCGGCCGCGCGGTGCCAGCAGGGCGAGGGGTTCCCCCGATGCTCGGGAGAGCATCCGGCGTCGCAAGAGCTCCTGCCGGAGGCATGCGTTCGTCGGCAGGACCTCCTCCCTTCAAGTTCGGGTATGTGATCTTCCCCCCTAATCCCGGTTAGCAGGTTGCACTGCGAATTGGTGGTCTAATTTTGTCTTTCTTGCCTTAGGGGAAGGACGGAGATTTCCATGGGCAGCGCCCTGGAAATGGTCAATTGGACCGCTAACCTGGCCCTTTTCGCGATGATGGGCAGAGGGAGGGGGCGAGGAGCTGTCCGTCCGACCACCTTGCCAGAGGCGCTCCCCCTCGTGTCGGAACAAGAGGTGACGGTGGCCTTTCGGCCTACTGCCAACACAGGAGGAGGTCGGAACGCCACTCCTCCTCTTTCACCTGCCGAGGAACGCCCCAAGTCCCCAGACTATCGTGGTACTGGAGGATGAAGACAACGACGGACGAACGCCGCCGTCACCACTCACGATAAGTGCGGGGGATGGACACGCTCCAACTAAGGACGGTCGTGCGGTGCAATCTTCCCCTTCGCGTGAGGCCCTGTCAATGGGAACAGGCAGCTCCGCTTTAGCACTTGCGAGCGATCCATCAGCGTCGCAAGGTGGCGCGTCGCGCGAGCTGGTGTGGCCCGACCCGTCGGAGCCCGAGCGGGCGCGTTTTGTCCTCCGTGATCCAGCAGAGGCAGAGCATTGTTGGCGGGCTGCTCAGGTTGGGCAATCTGCTCTCGACGATCTCGCCAAGGCGGAGTCGGGGCTCACTGATGCCATAAAGTGGGTTTAGACCGCCCGTCTCGCCTCGTCGGGGGAGCTCCAGGAACTCACCCGGAGATCTTCCCGTGAGAAATCGCAATTCCTTTTGGAGGAGCATGCCCGTCAAAGGGCGGAGGAGTTGGCACGGGAGTTGGACTCAACGCGGTCGGCAGAGGGCCGGGAACGCGAGCATGTGGTCGCGCGCAGAACAACAACTGTCCACGGCTCGGTCGGCTCTGGAAGAGGAACGAGCTGCTCGCGAGTCTGCGGAGAAGTGTTCCCAAGCCCAGGCCGGAGAGATGATCTCCCTGAAGGAGCGGGTTCAGGCGCTGGAGGCTACTGCAGAAGGTAAAAGGTTTCGTATGCCTTGGTCGATTTTTCTGACGATTGCTAATTTCTGATGTTAATTTCTGCAGAGTCAAAACAGAGAAACGCGATATTGCAGGACAAGCTGACGCGGTCGGAGGAAGCTCTGCTCACCGTCGAGTCGAAGCTGGCGACCTCTCTGCAGGCTGAAAGAAAGAGCTCGACGGCCCTGGCGCTTTCCCAAGAGAGGGAACGCACCCTTGAGAGCAAGACCAGCCGGCTGGAGAAGGCGACCAATGACTTGATGGTGGAGCTGAGCGCGCTTCGGGGAGTGGTGCATGGAGTCGTCGTCGACATCTTGGGGCCCCGCCCGACGGAGAAGTCGCTTGTTGCCGATCTCCAGGCGGTCCCAGGTGAGGTGTCGAGGCTCATTGCCGACGGTGTCTTGCACGGTGCATCAGGAGTGCTTACCTTGGCGGTGACGCATTTCCTGGACCTCGACTTCCAGGTGGTTGGCGATGGGTTCACGTCTGGGTGGACATTCGATCGTGTGCGCGAGGTGGGCCTGCGCATGGAGCCTGTTGCAGCGGCGATCTCCGATGTGGCAGAACCACCTGAATTAATCCGGCTCAAGTGTATTAACCATCACCATCAAGGCAATCTTGGTTAACCTTACACTTCAAGCGGAGTAATCCACTGGTCTGTCGGGTATAACCTCCCGATGCAACCACGGTAGAGCGGATCAAATGCCATACATACAAACGCTCATGCGACGATGAGCCCAGAGAATACCACATTCCAGCAAATATTACAACATTAGCATAAGTAAATATTACAGACCAAGTTTTGAGTTTAGAAACCAAGTACTTCAACGATCATACTAAGAAGTTCTTCAGAGTTTAAGTTGCAGCGGAAAATAAAACAACGAAAGCTACTTCGACGATAAGGATGTCTCGATGAAGCCCGTACGAGACATCACTCGGCATTATCTCCGTTGGACGGGGGCGTATCCCATTCCACCGACCAACCAGGGGGAAGAGTGCAGGGCCAAGTCAAGCTAGCAATCATATCTTCGAAGGTTTCACTTGAAAACGAGCCACCAGCAAGGCTGAGTATACTAATACTCAGCAAGACTTACCCGCGTAGTGGAATCTACTCCACCGACTCTAGATATGCAAGGCTTTTTGGCTCAGGGGTTTGTTTTGCCGAAAAGCATCTACAAGTGGGTCCTTACTTTCAACTTTTAGCTCAAGATTCTAGTTTCATTAACCATTCTAGATAAACTGCTATCCAATAGCATACATGGTGAAGCATTAAATTTTCATCCAACCAGTTCATTCATCCTCATTGTTCCTCTTCTTACTCTGTGGGTAAAAATGGTTAAGCAGTCTCAATAGCCGTGAGAAACGGATGATTCGAATCGAATTTCTTAACCTTGCAAGGGAAACCCAAACACACGTCACGTGGTTACTCCCTAGAGTCACACGTGCAACTTTTTCCCTTTCTTTCCGGGTTGTGGATCGAGGCTACCCTCCGAGAGTACAAGAGCCCCACGCCACGGTTCGGCGCCGGGTCGTGACCAATCTCTGCACTCGCCATATGCACATGGGACCGAAGTTCAAAGGGTAGGTTGCTGTCCACTTGCCGGGCCAATCAGGTACTTAAGCTTACCGATTCCCATAATCTCGGCATGTGTTTAGTACGTTCAAAGACTTAACCATCACTACCACACACTGCGGCCTTAGCATTTTTCACTAGACAGACGGGCCTCAATCGTAACCATCGTTCCATAGCCCGTCTGTGTCCTTATGATTGCAGCGTGTAGTAGACATTCAACTCCTATTTTCTCGCGAGTGACAGGAAATCACTCGGCTTTTACCGGAGTCCTATTAGCACAACATTCTATCGAACCTTACGTCTAGTTTTCAAGCAGGGGTTCCTAACATCATGCAACTAATTTTTCATTCAACTCCTATAAACTTAATGCACAAGCAGAGAGTAATGAGTTGCATAATTTATGAAAGAAATGGGTTATGCTCCGGGGCTTGCCTTCGCAGTTAGCTTGGGGCTCTTCCGAACTTGGGCTCGGGTCTTCAAGAGCTTCAGTTAGATTTACTTGAGCTTCACGCTTCTCACTCTCGGACGCGGGCACCAGCTCGTAAGTTCCGTCGGCGAGAGTCGTCGATTCTACATGAATGCACAAGTTTAAGTCGTGGTGATGGTAAACGACACGATTTAAGTGTAACTACTACAGTGGATAGTTTCTGGTCATGAAACTTTGGATTTAGGCACATCAGGGAAAGATGTGCTTACTGTAAAATTTTCAGACTATTTTATGTAACAGATTAATTATGAAAAATATGTTACATAGTTGTTGTTAGACCTTTGTTCTTTTTTTACAGAACAAATGGTGCAACAACTAAGTCTAAGATTTTTATAGAGCTTTCATTTAAGCACGCAGGAGCTACTGTAATTTTTGTAGGATTTATTATGCAGTTTTCAGAGCATAGTAAAAGTGACATTACACACCTAGGTTATTCAAGGATTTATTTTTTACAGGATCATCCATAGGGTTTTTGTCCATGAAACTTTTTGCACAGCAACCTCTACCACAGTGTATCTCCTAGTAAATATTTGAGAATTTTCCAAGCTAAGATACTATTTGCTTGATGTAATGTATGTTATTAGCACATAAATCAAATAATTAGGTTCCTGTGAGATATAAAGTCTCCCAATTTTTCTCTGGCATCTAGGTACCATTACACCAGTATAGAAAAAGTTTCATTAGGTGATTCATAACCTAACTGCAGGGATAAAAATATCTAGCCACTTAAGGTATGAAACTAAGTTTAATAAACAGTATAGCTAGAGGTGGAATTTGGGCCTGGTCTTTTTACACATCCCTAAACATTAAGCAACTAACTCACTGCCCAAAATTTAGGGTCAGTACTGATTTAAAACAGTGGGTACAAAATAAGTCCATTAAATCTTCCATTTAATGTAGAGCAAAATATGTTGAGAATATGTGAAACTTTTTGTAACAAAAGTTGTAGAGTTTATTCTATGGATTCCAGAACAGTTGAGTTTGCATTTTTCTGATTTTTGTACGATTTTATACGAATTTTACAAGTTCACTGAATCTGAATCTAGATTTGAAACTTTCTTTTACAACTGGGTCCTTGAATCTTACGCGCAGACCCTTCTAAAGATTTAAATTCTTGTAATTGGGTCCTCGGGCGGCTCGGGTACGGCGGCCGGCCGAAATTCCGGCGAGGGGTGAGGGTCGGGGAAGGTTCAGGGGTGCGAGAGCTACCTCGTGGGGGTCTTGTTCGGGTGGGGGACGGCCGGGAAGGGCTCGCCGGCGTTGGAGCAGAGGCGGCGGCGATGCGGCACGCGTCGACGGCGGTGCTCCGGCGGGCTTGGAGCGGCCTGGTCCGGACGGCGAGCTTCAGTGGCGCGTGGGGAAGCTGCTCAGGGGCTTGGCTTTGGCGGAGGAGGTCGGAGTCGAGCTGTCCACGGCGAGCAGGGGCGGCGGCGGCGGTGACAGCGCGGGCGGCGGCGCTTCGGTGGTCCTGGGCGGTGTTGGGCGGGTCGGCGAGCTTCAGGGGGATGATGTAGTGGTGGCTGACGCTTTAATTTGGACAGTGGGCGGCTGTGGGAGGCTGTCCACGGGCGGGCGGCGCTCGGCGGTGGTAATGGCGGTGGCGAGGTGCTCGGGCTGCATGGGCTCGCGCGGGCGGCCGGGGCGCGGCTTTTATAGGGGCAGGAGGGGGTGTGGAGGTGCCTGGGCGACGCGCACGGCGTGGCACTGGCCACGGCGGGCGGCAGCAGGGCGCCGACGCGGCGTGCGGCGGGCGGGCGCGAGTGACTGGTGGCCGGAGATTTGGCGTGGGCGCGAGGAGATAGCGCGGCGCGTGGATTGGAGAAGGAGCGGCTGCAGCGGCTCGGGCAGAGGACAGGCGCAGCGACGGGCGAGGCGCGGGAGTCGGGGCGGCACCGCGCGTCGCGGCGGTTGGGCGCGGCGGGCGGCGAGCCGGGGCACGGCACGGCGTGTGCACGCGCGGACGCGCACTGGGCAGCGCGACGGTGGGGAGGGGGCAAAGCCGTGCGTGGGGGAGAAGCGCGGTGGCCACTGGCCTGGCGCCTCGCGCCGGTCAGGCGTCGCCGGCCACCTGGCGGGCTGTCGGGCGGGGAGGAGAGAGAGAGAGGGGGGGGGGGGGGGGGGGAGCGAGGGCCTGAATGCAAGAATTTGAAAAGTTTCAGGGGGCTGGGTGCAAACAGGGCTTTTTCTCCTCTTTCTAATTTGAATTTCAAAAACTTTTGAACATGAAAGTTGTTCAGAATAAAAAGTTCTACAAGTTTGGTTTCAGGCAACATCTCATTTGGCTTATGGTTTGAAAGTTATTTTAAAAAAATTCAAAAGTATCCAAATGTGCCCAAATTCAATTTGAATTTCAACTTAACTCGTTCTAATTCTTTTCACCCTTTTATTAGTTAGTTAAGCATAGGGTTAGGCTAATGACATTGATTTTAGAAATGTAATTTACCAGGGTTGTCACATCCGAGTCCATCACAGTCGACTGGATCAAGGCTGCTCGTCGCGTCGAGGAAGATCCTTCTCTGGTCGAGAGCGTGGAGGGCTTCGATGGCATCGCGCCGGCCGCTGCTCTGCCGCACCCTAAAACACAGAGCACGCCTCCCCCAGCGCCAGTGAAGACCAGCGATGGGTAGAAAGCGGAAGGAACAGTGAAATCAGTTTGAATTTTGTTGAGTTTTTGTAATTTTGAATGTGTCGGGGAATCCTTGTGGCCCCCGAGTGTCCAGTCTTGAGTGTTCAAGGCTGGGACACTCTAACTCAAACCGTATTTCAATTTTTTTGTGTTTTTTGGTTCTTAGTTCCGTTTCTGTCGCCTGAATCATCCGGCGCTTGCACTTTGTACCCTCAAGCCGCTCGTTAACCGTAGGCTGCAATATATAGCCTGGGGCTGGCCCTGTTGGCGTCAACTGCTAGTCACCATAGGTCGTGACGAGGACTCGGCGGGCTTAGCGCGTTACGAGGATCACTCATGTGACAGAGCAGGAAAAAGACTGCTTCTTCAGGCAGGAACAACAGGTTTTGCTTTTCAAAGGTAAAGTTCATGGTGAAGGGGAAGTCGCCTAATGGTGGCACACCTTGGTGGGGCCCCCGAGCTTCCTGGGCCGAAAAGTGTGCGGGCCAGTGAACCGAAATGAAAAGCGCAAGTACATGAATGAGAGTTCAGGGATAGAAACTATTGTCGGTCCTTAAATGCCAAATTCGACCGTCAACGATACTCACAAGCAAAGGAAAACCATGCCTCTTACTCACATATTTGAATCACTAACCTAGATCCATAGTTGTTTCGTTTATCTACCTGTTTTAGGGATACAAGTCTGCAATAAGAAGAAAACATGAAAAATACGCAGCTACACATGCACAGAAGATTATCTACTGCAACATACTTACAAGAAGGGGCCACAAGTCAGACCAAACTGACGTAACAAGGCGGCAAACATCAAGGGATAAGGTATAGGCCCACTCACCAGCGTCCCACGCGAAGGCGGTGGCGAGAGGCGGCAGAGGGGGGGGGGGGTGCGGCGGACCGCCAGCCTGCCTCCCGTTCAGGTGCTCCTTGGCAGGAAGATCACCCTCTTCCTCTAGAGGTTGGTTGCAAGTGTTTCCATATGAAGAAATGGCGGGAACCGACCTCAAGAGCTATAAAAGGAGCCTTCCCGCTCTTATTCAACACACACCACATTTGGAGCCACTCTCTCCCTCTCTACATTCTTGTGACTTGTAATCCTTAGGGTAGTGGAGCTAGGCTAGAACTTCTCTTAGCGAATCCAGTCATCCTCAGGATCAAAGAGCAATCCTCGGTCCTTGGTATGGCTTTGTATTCGACTTGTTAGTATCCTATTGATAATACAGAGCTGAGTCTTGGTTGCTTTGCTAGCTTGGTAGTCTGCCTTGCCTTGGCTTGTTATGCTGCCTTGCTGGTTTGTCATGCTTTGACTTGTTACTTCACTAGTTATACTCTTTATATGCTTAGAGGTAAGAATATTGGTTCGTCGTGCTTTCAGGCTTGCCTTAGTGTTTTACTTGTCCATCCGAAGGGTGTGAGACCCGGGGACGTTAGGGTAGTGACCTCATACGGTGATCCTTCGAATATGATCGTGCTCCACGGTGTTACTGGGGTAGACGACATGTGGTGACAGTCCTGTCCGACCGCTACGAAGCTGCTTCGTGATTAGTGCACTCCCTGACGTTCGGGTACGGTGTAGGAGTTCTGAAAGATGTAACAGCCTGGATGTACTTCGGGGCGGGACATTCTCCCCAATATCCCTAATTTCCCGGCACCTGCAGTTCTAAGCATGTTTTGTGTGTAACGTTTGCTTGTATGAATAAATGCTAACATGACATCTTTGTATGCCTATGCTCCTGCTAACCTTAGGTTTATTCGTTCATTCTTTATCCTGAGTTTGGCCCGTGTGTGTGTCACATTACCCCTATTCATATCTTTTATCATGACTTACCCTTGTTTATGCTATAGTCTATGACTTCTTCATATCGTCTTGCTCTTGTACCAAGTAAACTCTTTACAATCATGCCCTCCTTTGGGAAAAATATAAATAGTGATACCCGAATACTCACCGATTGAAATGCTACAGCGGTATATCCATTCGCTTGTGGATCTTTTTCTGTAATCGTTAAGACATACCAGCCGGCATTTCTGGCGCCGTTGCCGGGGACTGACAATCCTGGTAGCGATGTTAAGAAATGTCAACAAGCATTTCTGGCGCCGTTGCCGGAGAGTGGCATTGATTAAAAAGATTTACTTGTACATGATCATGGCAATGTGTCTAAGAAATAGCTGTAGCTTATTCAGGCTACTGTTGCCTTTTGTTTTCTCCTGAATTGGATGAAAAAGGGCAGTGTATGACTGTTTTTCCTTGCCAACTAATTTTGTTGAAGATCACGAGAAGCTCGTGAGAAGGGTCCGACCTCGCGTCATCCCTCCTAAAGTCATTCATTCGGCAAGCAAACCAGTCCTTCCAGCACCAACAACCGTAACCGAACCCATGGCTGAGAAGACTCTTCGCGATTTCTCCGTCTCCTCCGCCGCCAATGTGGCGACTGGACCCAACATCAATGTTGGGGACATGAACTTCGATCTCAAGTCCAGCCTCATAAATATGGTGGAGGCTAGCCCGTTTTGTGGCAAGCCGAACGAGGATGCCAACGCCCACCTCCAGAACTTCCTGGGGTTATACGAGACTGTTACTATACGGGGCGTTGAGACTGACGCCATCAGGCTCCTTTTGTTTCCTTTCTCCTTGCTGGGAAAGGTGAAACAATGGTTTTACAAGAACAAAGAAGCCGTCAGTACGGGAGACAAGTGTTCCACGACATTCCTCGCCAAGTTCTTTCCGCTAGGCAAAACCAATGCCTTACGCGGAAAGATATCCAGTTTCCAGCAGACAGGGATGAAGTCAATCCCCGAAGCTTGGGAGATGCAAGAATACATACTCGCCTGTCCTCATCATGGGATGGACGAGTGGATCTTTCTCCAAAGATTCTACAATGGGCTGACTCCAACATCAAGAGCTCATATAGATGCCACTGCAGTAGGAGCCTTGCTCGACCTCACCATCTCTAAAGCAAATGCGCTGGTCGAGAAGGTGGTCTCCAATCAGGGCTGGAACGAGGAGCGTTCCCAACCCAAAAGTAAAGGCGGAATGCACACAGTAAAAGAAGTTGACATGCTCTCCGCCAAGATGGACCTCCTATTGAAGCACCTCGACGAAAGGGTGCAATTCAAGGAGCGTATGGACAACTACGCTCAAGCCATAGACTCGCACTCCGCGTGCAAAGTCTGTGGCAACGGTGGACACTCAGGGAATGACTGCCCCAAGACTCGTGAAGATGTAGCCTATATGAACAACAACAATAGCTACCGTCCACAAGGAGGCCAAGGGTGGAATCAATCAAGGCCACCCTACCAAGGAGGAGGTAACAACTATAACTCAAATTTCAATTCAAACCAACCATCCATAAAAGACCTTGTTTTTAGCCAAGTTAAAATTAATGAATCTGTAAACAAAAAGCTTATCGCCAATGATAAAACTCTTGAGAGTTTAAATATAAAAGTTGAATCTCTGTCTTCAGCTCTCAAGAACCAGCTAAGTTTTAATAAAATGATCGAAACTCAACTTGCGCAAATCGCTGCTACTGTTCCTACTTCCGAAAAGGTAAATGCGGTGACCACAAGGGTGGTAAGTCCACTCGTTGTCCACCGCACCCTAACCATGCAGGGAAGACAACAAGATCGCAAGAAGAAGAAGGACCTTCAGGACAGGAGGAAGACAAGGAGCCCGAGAAAGAAACAACCCCACAACAGTTCATTGATACAAGCTTCTTATCATTTCCTAGTCGTACCCGAAAGACGGCGGTAGACGAGCAGTTTGCACGTTTTGTTGAAATGATCCAGAAAATACATGTTAACGTCCCCTTGTTGGACGTAATGCATGTACCAACATATGCTCGCTACATCAAGGACATCATCAACAACAAGCGATCGCTCCCCACCACATAAGTTGTCAAGCTAACAGAAGAATGTAGTGCAGCTATACTCAACCATTCTCCTAAGAAGAAAATAGACCTAGGGTGTCCAACAATAACCTGCTCAATCGGGGCACACCACTTCGACCATGCCTTGTGCGACCTTGGGGCTAGCGTGAGCATGATGCCCAAGATCATCTTTGACAAGTTGAACTTCACTCACCTCACACCAACACCGATGCACCTTCAGCTAGCTGACTCCTCAGTCCGCTATACAAAGGGAATTGCCGAAGACATTCCGGTGAGAGTCAGAAACTACTTCATCCCTGTCGACTTCGTGGTGCTCAACATGGAAACATCTAAGGAAACACCACTCATTCTTGGGCAGCCATTCCTGAGTACTGCCGGGGCATAGATCGATGTAGGAGCAGGAGAAATCCGCTTCAACATCAACGGCAAGGAAGAAATGTTTCCGTTTCAGCCCAAAAGAGAACAATGCTCCATGGTCAAGATCAAGAATGGACCAAAAGCACAACACATCCAACAAACATACACCACACCATCAAGAACTCAGAAAACCAAGGAGGTGTGGAAAGTAAAAGAAGCCTCGACATCCTGCTCGGCCTCTCCCAGGCCAGACGAGGCGACAAATGGTAAGTAACAAAGGAGAAAAGTCTTGCCTGTAGGACTTTAAACGACAAGCCTTTGACAAAGGTAAATTGGTATTTATCCCCTATTTAATTTCTCTGCAATTTGATTTTTCACCCCCAATTGATTTTTCCCACTGCATATTTGATTTTCCAAAATTCTCTTGCATGCTGGAATTTTTTCTAGCCATTTTTTTCCTTTCACAAAAATCCCAAAAATATTTCCGAGCATAAAATTCCTTTGAAAAATTCATTTGAACATCTTTTCGGAGCAAAATTGGGCCGAGCACCAAAAATTACTAAAACATATGACCATTGGGAGCAGTGGGCTCGGGCTGACAGCAGGGCTCGCCACCTAGGATGCGGCCGCACCCCTGGGTCGGCCGACCCCACCATAACAGCTCTTGGGCCCCACTTGCTCCAATGGCTCCTAGCCGTTAAGCCAGCGCCTCCTCAAGTGTTCCCGACCGTTGCTCTTTAAATAGAGGCCGATTGAGAGGGGTGAAGCACTCACACTTCACTTCTTTCACTCACTCCCTCTCACACTCTTTGCTCTCGGGTTTTCATTGGATTTTTGCTTGAGTTTGTATTCAAGAAATCTCTCTCTCTCTCATTTCTTTGCTGCAGGAAAAAGTCCACATATCCAGAAGAACAACGTTCAGTAAGAATTTCCATTGCAATTCCGCTAACGTAACCCGAATCGAGTTGTTCTTGTTTGTTCTCGTATTCAATCATGAAGAGCATGGGACGGAAGGTCTCCGGTGCACTCAAGAAAGTGACGGGAGCAAGCTCATCTTGTTCCCGAGGTGGCTCAAGCTCCCATCAATCTTCCAAACCAACTCCGGCCCCAAGCATGATGGACTACGAAGAACAAGGAGAACAAGAAGAAGTGCAAGCTGAGGACATGGAGATAGATGAAGAAGATGCACCGTACCTCGACATGCGCAACGATCGCGAGCGCCAAGCCTACGCCATCCTCAAGCACCGAAGCTTTGGTCACACCAAAGCCTTCGACCCGGAAATCCTCACGAAAATAGGTATGGATCTTGACTTTGCTAATGTTTGGCACGCGGTCGGTTGGGAAGGTTTCGTGCCCGTTGGGAATGTTTGGCACGCGGTCCGTTGGGAATGTTTTGCACTCTTCAAGAGGTGGATGACGGTGTTTGCTTTCGGCTTTACAAAAAAGAGTATTATCTTACTTGGAAAATGTTGAGTCACCACATTGGTTTTAACAAGCGCTTGCCGGTTTCTCTTGAACTCGCTTGCCGCGGTTTTAATTGTCATGATTTTTGGGGTTTGATTTCGGGTCAAGTTGTTCATGGCAAGTTTGCACTTCGGTGCAATGACATTAAAAATCCGACTCTTCGTTTGATGCACAAGTGGCTTGCCATCACTCTCTTTCCAAGGGGTGATTTTCGAGTCGTGCGCAATGATGAGTTGATGATCCTATATGCCATGGTCAACCAAATTCGAGTCTCTCCCGTAAAAGAAATAGTTAACCATTGGCTTCAGAATTTCAAGGTGACGGGTCCTATTGAGTGTACTTCTTTGATAATCTGCATCGCTTCAAGCATTGGCGCTTAGGAAGAAACAATGTTTCTTTCATCGAGGGTGACTGTGTTTTTATCAATGAGGCATATTTGGTTCAAGGCCACATTCTCAAGAAAGGCCCGAATGACTCCTTGATTTTCTTCTCTCTGGGTTATGCAAATGAGATCCCGTTACCAAATGCGGGGTATTATTTGTATAATTGTCAGTCGCTTACTGCCCCTCTCATTCCGAAAGAGGCGGCAAGAAGGCATAGTGTTTCTGGTTTGCCTAGCAGGATCACTAGAAGCAGGGCCAGAAGAGGAACCGAGCCAGCAACACCACCACCACAACACCAGACTTCATACCACCATGAGGCGGGTGGTTCGTTCTGCCACAGCGCAAGCACCGAGGAATGGGCACGGCAGGCTCCAAGCCGTCTGTCCACCCGCTCCAGCTCCGGCGGAGTCCCAAGACTCGCACGACGCACGGCCTCCAGCCGTGACTCAACAGCTAGGAGAGCTGCGGGTCCTGGCCAACAATATCGAAGATACACTGCACCAGCACATCGAAAGCAACCAAGCATGGCAGCAGTACACCGGCGAGAGGATCCACGCCATGGAATAGAGGCAACTACAACAACAGGAGGAGTGGAGGGCTTATTACCGTTGGAGAGGGTTTAACCTCAACCAACAGCAGTGAGCCTGAAGCTAGCTTGGGGGAGAACCCCCATAGAGAGGCATCTTGTATCTTAACTTCTTTTGTCGCTTTCAAAACCTTATGCATGAAACAAAATAAAAATCTGCAAAAACTAAAAACAAATAAAAATTTGCAAAACCAAAAAGGCCAAAAATATTTACTTACTTTTATATGTGTAGTAAGCATAGTGTAGTTTTCCTTGTTGAGATGATGAATAGTTGCTCTGTTAATTTCCTTCACATGACTAGTTACAATTTAGTGCTCTTCCTAAGTTTTGAGTTCGTTGGCTAATGTTTAAACCTTAAGCTTTAAACTTGTGGGTTGCAAAAAGCATGATCCAAATCTAGGTTGTTGTGAGTTATGATATGGTAGAATAGAGCTGCTATGATCTTCTCCCAAGTGACGCTTGATTTTTGGAGTATTTTATCTTTTCAAAAATACAAAAACAAACTGTTGGCGCTAAAATCGGCCAAGGAATCGGCCGATGGTCTTAGCTCCTGTTCGGGTTATTGCCCTGGTGTTGTTCGCGTGGCGTGCCAGTCAATCTGACCTGTTGATTGACAAGGAAATAAAAGTATTAAATTCCGAGCGTCCTGATCGGCTGGGGTTCCGATCTGTCCCGAAGAGCACGTCGGCGAATCGGCCGATTTGCTATGAAGATGACCGGCTATGGATTCAGCCGATAATCACGTAATAATTGCAAAGAAAACTGGCTGGAGCGATCTAAACAATTATTACAGATGCAACGCTTGAGAATAGATCTAATTGGCTATATGATGATGAATGAGGAAGCGCGATGATAAAGCCGATAATTCCAATCTCAAGCTGGATAACTAGTGATAATACTAGAACAACAGGTAAAACTTGCAATTCTAGTAAATATCGATAATTGGTGAATAAATCCAAACGAAACCACAGCGATGCGCCCGTGGTTAAAGCTCAGATGTTACTCGATAAGCGGAACCTACCAATTGGCCGGAGATCAAGTTGATGCAGCCCTGCCAATCCGTACGAACTCGTGAAAGAAGAAAAAATATTGGCGAAGTCGCCGACTTGAAAGTAAAGTGCTAGTAAAAAGTAAAAGTGTTTTGTTGATTGATGTGTTGATATCATGCAAAGCCCTGGTGTCTCCTATTTATACCCTAAAACCACGACTCCTGGTCGATTACGACTTGTTACAACCTTATTTCAAACAGGAAAACTACTATATCTATAATATCTTTAAAAAGGAAACGGACTCCCGCAGAATCTTCCGCCGCCGTCTCCTAATCCAATCAGGACCTTTTCCATTATTTCTTGACCGAATTAGCATTGCTCCGTTGACCAACATTAGGCCACTTTTGACCGGGATCCTCTGTTGTGATTCCAATCTGTTTGGCGCAAGTTGCATTGCCAATCGGCCGATTCCCAACTGTAGCTTCTATCGGCCGATCCTTTACTGTAGCCTTTAGATCTGCTGCATTGGTCAATCTCTTCCTCTGACGCCGATTCAACATGTGTCAAAATCTGGCGTCAACACGTGCCCCCCAGTTTCGGAGTAAAACATAATTTTTACTTCGAAACTCTTTCTTTAATCCTTTTCTCCGAAACGGGCGCAGTAAAAATCTCCTTCTGTTCCGCGGTCTTCTACATAATGATTGCGATTTTCTCGGACCGGGCGCTCGAGACAACTGTTCCCCTAGAATTCGTGTAGACGGCGCGGCAAAAATCCCGCCTTTGCCCCTTCTCTCTCGGATTATCTTTAAGTACTGGCATCCTCCGCCTTCCATTTTCCACGAGCCCAGTAATCTTCTCCTGCGGACAACTGTTCATCTTCTTCTTGAGCCCTCTCGATCTCCAACTACTCTCCCAGCGATCTCACCTGCGACCTATTCCAACCTTCCAATGGCGGCACCATCAGCAACTTCTCCAACCATGGAGGTTCCGTCGGCATCCCCCTCAACGATGGCGGCCCAATCGGCGGCTCAACTGGCGGCCCCATCGGCGACGATAAGCTTCATCCCGGAGGTAATCAGTTGAAATTTTCCCCTTTTGCTTTTCTACCGCTCCAGCATTTTCTGGATCCATTCTCAGTTTTTTCCCCTTTTTCCTCCTTTTTAGGCATTTAGGCACCAGATTACCATTCCTCTTTCAGAATCCTCCGATCTTATCTGCTTAGGCCCCATGGGGAATCCCGATCCAACTGACCTGATCAACTTAGAGACTCACAGATTCCCGTTCAAGCAATCGCCCATGGATTTAGGTCAGTGGGCAGGCGCCTTTAGGTTCTGGCCGAATGAAACCCCTGGCTGGAAAGAATGGTACCATAGAGTAGCCAGGTCTAGGAAAGTTCAGTGGGATGAACTGAAAATTGGCCAATGCATAGAACTCTCTCTGTCCCAGATGGAGAAAAACGAGCCCTTGGTCATAGCAGCTTCTTATTTCTGGTCCGACGCACTCAATGCGTTCCTTTTTGGACATGGTCCCATGACTCCAACTTTGGCCGATGTCCTGTTGTTGACCGGCCTTGACATCTTGTTGACGCCAGATTTTGACACATGTTGAATCGACGTTAGGAGGAGAGATTGGCCGATGCGGCAGATCTAAAGGCCACAATAAAGAATCGGCCGTTTGAAGTAATGGTTGGAAATCGGCCGATTGGTGATACGGCTTGCGCCAACAGATCGGAGCCACAACAGAGGATCCCGGTCAAAGGTGGCCTGATGTTGGTCAAAGGAGCAGTGCTGATTCGGTCAAGAAACAATGAAAAATTCCTAATTGGATTAGGAGACGGCGGCGGAAGATTCTGCGGGAGTCCGTTTCCTTTTAAACTTATTATAGATATAGTAGTTTTCCTGTTTGAAATAAGATTGTAACAAGTCGTAATCGACCAGGAGTCCTGGTTTTAGGGTATAAATAGGAGTCGCCAGGCTTTGCAAGATGAACACATCAATCAACAAAACACTTCTACTTTTTACTAGTACTTTACTTTCAAGTTGGCGACTTCGCCAATACTTTTTCTTCTTTCACGAGTTCGTACGGATTGGCAGGGCTGCATCAACTTGATCTCTGGCCAATTGGTAGGTTCCGCTTATCGAGTAACACCCGAGCTTTAACTACGGGCGCATCGCTGTGGTTTCGTTTGGATTTATTCACCAGTTATCGATATTTACTAGAATTATAGGTTTTACCTGTTGTTCTAGTATTATCACCAGTTATCCAGCTTGAGATTAGAGTAATCGGCTTTATCATCGCTCTTCCTTGTTCACCATTATATAGCCGATTAGATCTATTTTCAAGTGTTGCATCTGTAATAATTGTTTAGATCGCTCCAGCAGTTTTCTTTGCAATTATTATATGATTATCGGCTGATCCATAGCCGGTTATCTTCACAGCAAATCGGCCGATTCACCAACGCGCTCTTCAGGACAGATCGGAACTCCAGCCGATCGGAGCACCTGGAATTTAATACTTTTATTTCCTTGTCAATCAACAGGTCAGATTGACTGGCACGCCGCGCGAACCGCACCAGGGCAATAACCCGAACAGGAGCTAAGAAGATTCTCCCGGGTCGTGTGTCCGACGCTGAATACCATCGGCCGATTCCTGTTTGGCCGATTTTAGCGCCAACACACTTTTGGCACGCCCGGTGGGACCAACTTTAAGATCCGGCATGTCGAAGAACGCAGAAGTTTCCGAAAACAACATCATTAAGGTCACAGAAGCGGATCTCAAGGACGACCAGAGGGAAGAATTGGCTAAACATCTAGAAGATTACAAAAGAATGTATCTGCAGTCGTTCAGTCGTACCAGAAGCCGGGAGGCAGTCAAGAAAGCTCCTCTTCCAGTTCCCCGCCATATCACCCTTGCTGAGGATTCGGGCAAGATGTCCGATATGATCCAACAGTCCGTCTACCAGGCGTTCATTGACCAATCCTCGGTGATGACCAATACGGTGTATAACACCATCATTAGCTCTCTGGCCAGCAGAGCAGTTCAAGGATATCAGGGGCCAGCGTATGCCCCGCCGATTGCACTTCCTGCCAGAGGCTCACCAGGCACATCCCAATCGGCTCCTCAGCCGACATCGGCGCAACGCGAAAGCTACAACACTTCGTTGCCTCCAGTGTCTCCAAGGTACAGCGGTGTACCATGCTTCCCTTCGCAAGCACCACTTCAGCCTGTCCAGATCGCCTCTGTGCAGTCGTTGCCCACAAACTCGGTACCCTGGGGGGCATCGGCAACGACGGCTTTTCCTGAGCTGTCAACCGGACATGGGAGATATCCAACCCAGGCACCGTTCCAATCGGCCGTCCGGCCGACGGTCCATCAGTATCAACCAGTCCCGTCAGAAATCGGTAGGGGGGCAGGCGCTGTAGAGCCACTCCGAAACACGGCGCCGATGACGATGTACGACAGAGCGGCAAATTCACTTCGCCATCAACTGTCAACTACTCAGATGGCCATGACGCAACATAATTCGCCGCACGCTTTGGTCCATCATCCAGCCATACCACCGCCGATCCTCCAACATATGCCGGCACCGCGAACGGTCGTTCATCAGTAGCAGGTGGATTGGACGGCAAGAATAGCAGAGGTAATTCAGGACCAGTTTGGATTGAAGCCGAAAGTACAGACTTACACATACAAGACGCCATATCCATCTGCCTATGACTTGCTGCCGTTTCCACACCGGTACAAGGTGCCCGATTTCACCAAGTTTTCGGGGCTGGACGACACATCCACCGGGGAGCACATTAACAGGTTCATCATCCAGTGCGGGGAAGCCGCCACGCAAGATGCTCTGAGGGTGCGTCTGTTTTCAAAGTCTCTGTCTGGATCGGCCTTCCAGTGGTTCACCACTTTGCCACCGAATTCTATTGTTACTTGGGCCGATATGGAGAAGCAGTTCCATAAGTACTTCTACGCAGGAGTACATGAGATGAAGCTCTCAGATTTAACCAGCCTTAGGCAGAGGAGCGACGAACCAGTAACTGGATATATACAGAGGTTCAGAGAAGTCAGGAACAAATGCAACAGTCTGGCTCTGACCGATGCCCAGTTGGCCGATATTGCTTTCCAAGGCCTCCTGCCACAAATCAAGGAAAGGTATGCTTCGCAAGAATTTGAAAGCCTAAGCCAGATCGTTCACCGTTTGGCAGGACAGGAAGTCCGTCCGTTTGAGCAGCGAAGGAATTTCCAGAAGAAGGTGGCATATATAGAAGGGTCTGAATCGGATG
Source organism: Panicum miliaceum (assembly GCA_032594955.1). Lineage (NCBI taxonomy): Eukaryota > Viridiplantae > Streptophyta > Magnoliopsida > Poales > Poaceae > Panicum > Panicum miliaceum. The sequence continues at coordinate 1,473,896 of CM064060.1, read as the reverse complement.
GAGAAGAAGAAATCGGCCTAGCAGAATGGGTGAAAGAGAAAAAGCCAATATCGTGCCCTTTCGGAAAGAAAGAACCAGAGACATTCGGCTTTGACACATCAAAAGCCGATAAGATTTTCGACTTATTACTCCAGGAAGGACAGATCAAGCTATCTCAGTACCATACCATCCCTTCGGCCGACCAGCTCAAGAAGATGAAGTACTGCAAGTGGCACAACGCCACGTCTCACGACACGAATGAATGCAAGATCTTTCGTCAGCAGATACAATCGGCCATCGAGCAGGGAAGGCTCAAGTTTGAAACCCCGGCCAAACCGGCACAGCCGATGAAGATAGACCAGCATCCTTTCCCGGCTAACATGGTTGACACAGGAAGAAATTCACTTCAAACCAAGGTGCTGACGTCAGAATCGGCAAGAAGGAACAGCGCCGTTGATCCCAGGAAGCAGGTCACGGCGGATGAGGTCAAAGGGAAAAGGCGGGCTGAAGACAAGAACGAGGGATCAGAACCATCGCGCAGACCCGTCACATCCCGATTCTTGCTCAGCAAATATCAACGGCAGCAGGAATGGTCAAGATATCACGACGAAATGATACGCCGGCACGAGGATCACCGGCAATGTCCGTTCTTCATCCATTGCTGGGAGAACAACATCCGATTGCCGTCAGCCGATAACTGTCCTGAGTGCAACAGATTAAGCTGCAACAATCACCTGGTTAAAAGATCACGCTCCAGAGACAGAGGATCAGAGCCGATCAGCAGAAATCGGCGCGAACAAGAAGGACAGCGCCTTTCAGTGCATGATCGGCTGGGGGGTAGAGTTGACCGGTACCACCGGTCGAAAAGCAGGATCAACCAACAAGATCGACTGGGGGGCAGAACCAGTGTGCACGATCGGGTGGAAGAAATGGCCGATGACAGGGTGTCGGATGAAAACCCCTTAGGAAGGGAACCAGATTGGGAGCACGCCAGATCATCGGCCAAACCAGCAAACCCCAGATGGTGCCCCGATGGACTATCCAAATCCCAGAAACTGAGGGTCCAACGCCTGCACCAATGGGAGCAACAAGAAGAAGAGCATAGGCAAGTGCTGAAAAAGAGAAACGTCAAGTCTCGGGTCTGGCGCCCCAAGAAAAACAACAGCAAGGAAGCGAACAGTCAAGAATCGGCGACCGATGTTAACATGGTGTTCATATTGCCGATGGAGTTCATGGCACCCGCCGATCGAGACAAAGCAACAAAGATGAAAGAGCAAATGGCACAACTGGTGTTAGAGCCGATGACAGCCACCTTTGAGAAGCCTGAGGATGAAAAACGACAACATCTCAAGGCATTATTTCTCAAAGGGCACGTTAACGGACGACCCGTTACCAGACTGCTAGTGGATGGAGGCGCCGCAGTCAACATCATGCCGTATGCCATGTTTCGCAAATTGGGCAAGAGTGATGAAGACCTGACCAAGACAGACATGATGCTCAAGGACATTGAAGGCAACGTGCCTCCCACCCGTGGAGCGCTCTGCGTCGACCTCACCATCGGCAGTAAGATCCTTCCTACTACCTTTTTCATTATTAATGGTAAGGGGTCCTACAACATGCTGCTCGGTCGCGACTGGATACATGCAAACTGCTGTGTCCCATCTACAATGCACCAATGCCTCGTGCAATGGGTCGACGACAGTACAGAGATAGTCACCGCCGATTCCGCCTACAGCATCGCAGCGGCCGACACGCAACAATGGAGCTGTGAACACGTCGGGTGCATATCTGGCAGGACTTGGGACACTGATTTCCTAAAGGTGTCCGATTTCGGTCTACAGCCGATCCAAGCAGTCGGCTGTGAAAATTCAGAATAGATGGATCGGTTCATCCGAGAAGAAGGAAAGCTTGGGCATGGGTTTACGTCGGCCGATTCATTAAAGATGGTGGATTTGGGAGATTGTAGCAAGCCAAGGCCGACGTATATTAGTGCTAGCTTGGATCCTGGATATAAGTGTAAATTGATAAGTTTATTAAAAGAATTCAAGGATTGTTTTGCTTGGGAATACCATGAGATGCCTGGTCTAGACCGGTCCATCGTTGAACACCGGTTGCCTATAAAATCAAGATATCGGCCATATCAGCAGCCTGCACGACGGTGCAATCCCAAAATTCTACCTGATATAAAGGCTGAGATCACAAGATTGATTGAAGCAGGATTTATTCGGCAGTGCCGCTACGCCGAATGGATTTCTAATATTGTGCCCGTGTATAAAAAGAATGGAAAGTTGCGCGTGTGCATCGATTTCAGGAACCTAAATCAGGCTACACCAATGGATGGATATCCAATGCCAACGGCCGATGTCTTGATAGATGCTGCCGCAGGACACAAAGTCATCAGTTTCATGGATGGTAATGCGGGGTACAATCAAATATTAATGGCCGAAGAGGATATTTCCAAAACTGCTTTCAGGTGTCCAGGTCACCTTGGATTATTCGAATGGGTTGTAATGACCTTTGGGTTAAAGAACGCCGGTGCTACATATCAGCGGGCCATGAACTATATCTTTCACAAGCTTATTGGTACATCGGTGGAAATTTATATAGATGATGTCGTAGTCAAGTCAAAAGGTCATCAGGAACATCTGGCCGATTTACAAGAAGTACTGGAGTGCACAAGGAAGCATGAGTTGAAAATGAACCCGAACAAGTGTGCATTTGGCGTATCGGCCGGGCAATTCTTGGGATTCATGGTCCATGAGCACGGGATAGAGGTCAACCGGAAGACCATAGACGCCATCAACAAAGTTGTAGCCCCACAGAATAAAACTGAGCTGCAGTCCCTCATCGGCAAGGTCAATTTTATCAGAAGATTCATATGCATCCTGTCAGGGCGTATTCGAGCTTTTACTCCTTTGTTGAAATTAAAGCCCGATCAGGAATTTGTATGGGGAGAAGAACAACGCAGAGCGTTGGAAGATATCAAGCAATATCTGATTTCACCTCCGGTGTTAGTCCCGCCACAGCCTGGTAAGCCGTTCAAATTATACTTATCGGCTGATGAACAGGCTATTGGATCGGCGTTGGTACAGGAGTTCGACGGGAAAGAACGAGTGGTATATTATGTCAGCAGAAGACTCCTGGACGCCGAAACAAGATATTCCCCAGTGGAGCGGCTGTGTTTGTGTCTATACCTCTCGTGTACCAACCTCAGGCACTATTTGTTATCGGCAGAATGCATAGTTGTATGCAAAGATGATGTGGTGAAATATATGCTATCATTGCCAATTTTGAAAGGATGGATTGGAAAATGGATCCTGGCTCTGTCAGAATTTGACTTAAGGTACGAATCGGCCAAAGCTGTCAAGGGTCAAGTCATGGCCGATTTCGTAGCTCAGCATTGCGGACCAGAGATTACTGTCGTTGAACCGGTTCCATGGACTCTGTATTTCGATGGTTCTTCGTGTGGGGCTGGGTCAGGAATCGACATTGTTCTTTTATCGCCTCGCGGGGCAAGTTATGATTTCTCTCTGCCGATAGAAGCATCCACAACCAATAACCAGGCGGAATATCGAGCCGTCCTAAAAGGTATCCAATTATTAAGGGAAGTCAAAGCTGACGCAGTCGAGATTTTTGGAGATTCCATGCTCATCGTAGATCAGTTAACGGGGAAATCTGAATGCAAGGATGATATCTTGAGGATTTATTATGAAAATTGTCTCCAGTTGTTAAAGGAATTCAAGTCTGCGATAATTGAGCACATTCCCAGAAATTATAACGAAGAGGCCAACAGGCTGGCCCAACATGCATCCGGATATCGGCCGATTCGGGGGGCAATGATTTTAGAGCTCGCGGCCGATGACTGGCGAAGGGAAATCGCCGATTATTTGAGAGACCCCTCCCGGAAGGTGGATCGGCGAGTACGTTTTCAAGCCACAAAATATGTGTTACTTGAAGATGATTTATTTTACCGGACGATTGATGGAGTTCTTCTCAAGTGCCTGGGAACAGAAGAAGCAAAGGTCCTGATAGGAGAAATCCATGAAGGCGTATGTGGAGCCCATCAATCGGCTCACAAAATGAAATGGTTGATCAGAAACAATGGGTATTACTGGCCGATGATTCTTGAGGATTGTTTCAAATATTATAAAGGATGCCAAGACTGTCAGAAGTTTGGCAATGTACAACGCGCGCCAGCATCGGCTATGAATCCAGTAATCAAGCCGTGACCGTTCAGAGGTTAGGGAATAGATCGCATCGGACAGATTCACCCTCCATCGAGTAAAGGGCATAAGTTCATATTAGTGGCCACCGATTATTTTACTAAGTGGGTGGAAGCAGTTCCTTTAAGGAATGTGACATCGGCCGATATGATTGAGTTCGTTAAGAACCATATTGTCTATTGATTCGGTATTCCTCAGACTATCACAACTGATCAGGGAACAATGTTCACCTCTGGAGAATTCAGAGAATTCACCGCCGATACGGGGATTAAATTATTAAATTCTTCTCCATACTATGCTCAAGCCAATGGCCAGGCAGAGTCGTCCAATAAGGGGATAATCAAGTTGATCAAGAGGAAGATAGAGGAACAACCCAAAAAGTGGCACATGTCTTTGGCTGAGTCTCTATGGCCTTATAGGATGACCTGTCACGGAGCCACTAAGATATCAGCTGGTTTATGGTCATGAAGCAGTCCTGCCTTGGGAATTAAAGACGGGGTCAAGATGTATATCGCTTCAAGATCAGTTGATGGCCGATGACTATTCCTTCCTCATGAGAGATGAGCTCGATGACTCGGCAGGTCAACGGTTGAGGGCCCTAATCAGCATAGAAGAAAACAAGAAAAGGGTGGTCAGATGGTATGACAAAAAGGTCAAAGTTAAACAATTCTCCCAGGGAGATTTGTTATGGAAGTTGGTGCTGCCGATAGGGTCTAAGGATCCCAAATTCGGTAAATGGTCACCCACTTGGGAAGAGCCGTACAGAATCGGCCGATGTGCCCCTGGAAATGCATATATTCTGGAAACTATTGAAGGGGAAGAATTCCCAAGGGCTTTAAATGGACGATATCTGAAGAGGTACTATCCAAGCATTTGGGTAGATGCATAACCTGCAGTAAGATATATCTAGACAACATGGCCGACCCCTATCGGCGGTTGTCGACACAGCCGATGTGGAAATGACATTGCCTTAAGAAAGAAACATTGTGATTCGGTTTGACCATCTCATTATTCGATGAAAACAACAGAATACATGGCCGACATGGTACAAGTCGCCCTTAGAATATAAACGCTGATGTATCTATTGATTACGCTTGCTCTGGATTTCTGTCTCGATCCGACCCAGTTCTATCAGAAGGCGGGTCCTATTCTCCTTCGAATTCTCCATGGCGGCTCCAGTCTCAACTTGATGGCATAGTTCTATCAGGAGGCGGGTCTTCTTCACCTCCAGATTCTCCATGGCGGCTTCAGTCTCGACTTGATGAGGGAGTAGAGGACTCTTTTCAGATGGTAATCGCTTGCGGACCAGGCAGTGAGCGTCTATAAGGTCCCAATACTTCTGGACAACAGCATGAACATGATCTTTAAGTTCTTCAGAATGAGCTCTTATCAGATCTCTGTCTGCCTGCGACAGTGGTTCGTCTGAATGCATAACTTCGATCGCTCGTTCCAGACTGGGGCTGAGGCGTTTTGACTAAACAGAGATGAAAAGCTACCCAGCATCAGAGCGATTGAGATGTCTAGGGGAGAAGCAGAGGAGAGTTCATACCTGATTGACAGAGGAAGAAGACGAAGAAGACATCTTGTTGTTCAGCTTGGAAAGATAAAGGTCCAGATTATTGGAGGGGGAGAAGATGAGTAATGCATATGCCTCTGGAGATGGTGTGGGATCTCGTACTTATAAAGAGAAGGAAGTAAGAAGATAGTGGGACACGTCCTATCGGAGTAAAAGCATTCATAAATGCAAATCTGCCAAAGGAAGTGGTCCAGGCTCAAATCGGCGCAGTAACATTAAAGGAGCATTAAATGTTTACAACATTCTTTACAACCCGAGGAAAGCATCTATGGCCGCGATAGCTCGTTGCCTAATCTGATCGGCCGAATCTAGTACTCTTTGGTCGTCGTCGGCCGATCCGGGAACTTCTGATATGTGGCGACGAAGCCTTATCGCTTCGCAGGCCAAGTTCTGCCTTTCTTGCTTCAGCCCAGCGATGACGGATGGGAGCTCTTGAAGCCTCTTTTCTTCGGCAGCTATGTCTTTGGTTACTTGCTCCATCTCTTTGGCTAGCTCTGCTCTCATCCGTTTGAGGCGATCTATCGTGCCGATGATATCCGGGCGAGAGCTCTCGAGGAAGTTGATCCGTTGATGTACCTCTTGGGCTCGGTGCTTGTACGAGTCGGCTTCTTCCCGGGTCTTTGCTAGCTGGGCATGATCGGCCATATGGCGCAGGGCTCTGGAAATTGGGGTTTGCATATGTTCTATATATGCCGCAGGTTCCAAGCTTTCTGTTGTTTCTTCCGGGATTCGACCCTTGATGTCACTGAAAAGCTGCCGAATCGGCGAAGCATCTTCTACTAATCGGCCGATATCATGGAGGAGAATCCGCATGCTCTCGAGTTTGGCGCGGACATCATCAGAAATAGAGCTCAGCGGAATTTGGCGTGAAGCGATTTCTTCATCATCAGGCAAAGAGACGGCGAAGGAGAAAACGCTGTTACTCGGGGTGTCTTGTTCCTGCGGGAAAATAAAGAAAAGGATTAGCAAGCAGTAAAGGGGAATCGGCCGATTCCGGTGATAAGTTTATTACCTCCTTAAAGCGGATCTCTCTTGCTTACGCTGATGGGAGCGCCTCCCTCGTCTCAGGGGCCGGTACAATCGGCTCGTCAGAGGAAGAGGACTCAACAACTATTAATGCTCTGCTTGGGCCAGCTTCCTGAAAAGGTATGGAAAACAGATCCTATGAGTATACTATGGGTAATTGAAATAAGATAATATGAGATATTTGCCATGCCTCTGTTGGTCTTCCGGCCGATGTTTGTTGTGGGGCTACAGTCGACGTACCCAAATTGGCCTGCATCTGGATCAGTTAAGTCCTCTGAATGTCGAGAAATTGAGTCAAGAGATTATCTACCTCTTGAGTTGCTGGAGCTTCGGCTTCCAATTGGGATGTGGCCGATTGCTGTGGGGACTACACTGGAACGGCTTGTGCAGCCTGGTAGAAAGAAAAAGTTAGTGTTAGTGGAGCACTTAAAGATATATGAAATAAACAAGATTACCTGAACATCTCGGTAGTTGGCAAGGATATAGGAGTTGAAGTTTCAGCCGATGCTACCGCCGATTGGTCAGTCGGTCTGATGCGGGCACTCACTCGACGGCTTGTTATCTTCAAGGTTGGGCTTTTCGGTGTTCGTTTCAATCGGCCAGTAGCGATGTCCTTGATGGTTGGAGCGTGAAAGCCGATGAGTGGATACGGCGTATATGGATGATCGCTCTCTATCGGTCTGCCGCTTCGGCTCCGCATCAGAGGGACTTGGCTTTCAGACTAAGAAGATAAATATAAGTTAATGGTAAGATAGTAGTATGGAAAGAGACAGTATTGAAATCGGCTGGGAGAAAGGACATACCGCTGCACTTGGGTCGATGTTTTCTGGGTCCAGAATGTTGCAATATGTTGATGGGGATTTGCAAAAGAGGTATTGCTTCCATTCTGCCCACCATAGTCTGAATTGCTGAACGGCAAAAGAGGCCACTGTCCAATTGTTCAGGTCAATGGTGCTAGAATCTGGCACTAAGTTACACAGCCGATTGTAGTCAAGACTCTTGGTCAGTTCATCTCTGAATTTTGCTTGACCGGCAAAGTAAACCCGAATCGGCAGTTGACCAAAGCCCAGTTGCCTTGCTGCAGCCGATGGATTATAGAACTCATATGTGGGAGAGTCCTTTCCAGAGAAGAAGTTGGCCAGCAAAATCCCTGGCTTAATCAGGGTATCCATAAGTTCCCTATCAAAAGTATGAGTGGACGAGTCGTAGCAGATGGGAAGTTCAAAAATCGGCTCTACTGTCCGATAGGGATACCAACTGACAGTCTCTTCACTGAAGCCGTTGTAGAAGCATCTGAAATATTCAGCCGTTCGGGCAACAGTAAATTGACAGCCAGGGAAGGTCGATGCCGCTTCTCCAAAAGATCTGCAGCATCGTCGGACTGTTGGGTTTTCCTCTGACTCAATGTTGGGGAAAGTTTTGGTCTCTATTCGTTGCTGAGAGACCTTGCTCATATATAAGTTGAGCCAGAGAGTGATGAACCACCACGGACCACCAGGATTCCCAATTGGCTCCCCCTTCGACAGCCTAGTGCCGATTTGGTGCATCATGTGGTAGGCCGATCCCAACAGATGCTTTCCAAGGGGAACGGCCGATCCTACTGACAGAGCTTCTGCCAAGGCTTGGGTGTTAGAAGTAGGGCCAACTGCTCTGCCACAGAAAAAATATTTCTCCAGCCACATCATCAGGAACGCAGTATGTTCTCTCTCTGAAACTTTCCCAGTCCTCATATTTTTGCTGATGTACCCCTTCGATCCTCCGATTCCTTTGGTTTCTAGCCGATGTGATGACTTAATTAGATAGTCAAAGGGGATATCAGAGGAAGAGATGTCAAGGCCGATCAACAACAGGACATCGGCCAAAGTTGGAGTCATGGGTCCATGTCCAAAAAGGAACGCATTGAGTGCGTCGGACCAGAAGTAAGAAGCTGCTATGACCAAGGGCTGATTTTTCTCCATTTGGGACAGAGAGAGGTCTATGCATTGGCCGATTTTCAGTTCATCCCACTGAACTTTCCTAGACCTGGCTACTCTATGGTACCATTCTCTCCAGCCAGGGGTCTCATTCGGCTAGGACCTAAAGGCACCTGCCCACTGATCTAAATCCATGGGTGATTGCTTGAACGGGACTCTGTGAATCTCTAGGTTGATCAGGTCAGTTGGATCAGGATTCCCCATGGGGCCTAAGCAGATAAGATTGGAGGATTCTGAAAGGGGAATGGTAATCTGGTGCCTAATTGTCTAAAAAGAAGGAAAAAAAGGAAAAAACTGAGAATGGGACCAGGAAATACTTGAACAGTAGAAGAGCAAAAGGGGAAAATTTCGGATAATTACCTCCGGAATGAAGCTCATCGTCGCCGATGGAACCGTCAGTTGAGCCGCCGATGGGGCCGCCGCCGCTGAGGGGGTTGCCGACAGAGCCTCCGTGGTTGGAGAGGTTGCTGATGGTGACGACATTTGGAAGATGGAACAGGTTGCAAGCGAGATTGCCGGAGGGAGCGGTTGGAGATCGAGAGGGCTCGGGAGGAAGATGAACAGTGGTTCGCTGGAGGAAAATACTAGGCTCGTGGAGAGAAGTAGACGGAGAATGCCGGTACTTAAGGATAATCCGAGAGAGAAAGGGTAAAGGCGGGATTTTTATCGCACCGTCTACACGAATTCCAGGGGAGCAGTCATCTCACGCGCTCGGTCCGAGAAAATTGCAATCATTATGCAGAAGACCGCGAAATGGAAGGAGATTTTTACTGCGCCCGTTTCGGAGAAAAGGATTAAAGAAAAGAGTTTCGAAGTAAAAATTATGTTTTACTCCGAAACTGGGGGGCATGTGTTGACGCCAGATTTTGACACATGTTGAATCGGCGTCAGGAGAAGAGATTGGCCGATGCGGCAGATCTAAAGGCCACAGTAAAGAATCGGCCGATTGAAGTAACAGTTGGAAATCGGCCGATTGGTGATACGGCTTGCGCCAACAGATCGGAGCCACAACAGAGGATCCCGGTCAAAGGTGGCCTAATGTTGGTCAACGGAGCAGTGCTGATTCGGTCAAGAAACAATGAAAAATTCCTGATTGGATTAGGAGACGGCGGCGGAAGATTCTGCGGGAGTCCGTTTCCTTTTAAACTTATTATAGATATAGTAGTTTTCCTGTTTGAAATAAGGTTGTAACAAGTCGTAATCGACCAGGAGTCCTGGTTTTAGGGTATATATAGGAGTCGCCAGGGCTTTGCAAGATGAACACATCAATCAACAAAACACTTCTACTTTTTACTAGTACTTTACTTTCAAGTCGGCGACTTCGCCAATACTTTTTCTTTTTTCACGAGTTCGTACGGATTGGCAGGGCTGCATCAACTTGATCTCCGGCCAATTGGTAGGTTCCGCTTATCGAGTAACATCCGAGCTTTAACTACGGGCACATCGCTGTGGTTTCGTTTGGATTTATTCACCAGTTATCGATATTTACTAGAATTATAGGTTTTACCTGTTGTTCTAGTATTATCACCAGTTATCCAGCTTGAGATTAGAGTAATCGGCTTTATCATCGCTCTTCTTCGTTCACCATTATATAGCCGATTAGATCTATTTTCAAGTGTTGCATCTGTAATAATTGTTTAGATCGCTCCAGCAGTTTTCTTTGCAATTATTACGTGATTATCGGGTGATCCATAGCCGGTTATCTTCACAGCAAATCGGCCGATTCGCCGACGCGCTCTTCAGGACAGATCGGAACTCCAGCTGATCGGAGCGCCTGGAATTTAATACTTTTATTTTGTTGTCAATCAACAGGTCAGATTGACTGGCACGCCGCGCGAACCACACCAGGGCAATAACCCAAAAAGGAGCTAAGCAGATTCTCCCGGGTCGTGTGTCCGACGCTGAAGACCATCGGCTGATTCCTGTTTGGCCGATTTTAGCGCCAACACATCTCCTCTTGCGATACCCCTTTTGACTATCTGATTAAGCCATCACATCGGCTAGAAAGCAAAGGAATCGGTGGATGGAAGGGGTACATCAACAGAAATATGAAGACTGGGACAGTTTCAGAGAGAGAGCATACTGCGTTCCTTTTGATGTGGCTAGAGAAACATTTTTTCTGTGGCAGAGCAGTTGGCCCTATTTCTAACACCCAAGCCCTCGCAGAAGCTCTGTCACTAGGATCGGCCGTTCCCCTTGGAAAGCATCTGTTGGGATCGGCCTACCACATGATGCACCAAATCGGCACTAGGCTGTCAAAAGGGGAGCCGATTAGGAACCCCGACGGTCCCTGGTGGTTCATCACTCTCTGGCTCAACCTATATATGAGCAAGGTCTCTCAACAACGAATAGAGATCAAAACTTTCCCCAACATTGAGTCAGAGGAAAACCCAACCGTCCGACGACGCTGCAGATCTTTTGGAGAAGCGGCATCGGCCTTCCCTGGCTGTCAATTTGCTGCTGCCCGAACGGCCGAATACTTCAGATGCTTCTACAATGGCTTCAGTGAAGAGACTGTCAGTTGGTATCCCTATCGGACAGTAGAGCCGATTTTCAAACTTCCCATCTGCTACGACTCGTCCACTCATACTTTTGATAGGGAACTTATGGATACCCTGATTAAACCGGGGATTTTGCCGGCCAACTTCTTCTCTGGAAAGGACTCTCCCACATATGAGTTCTATAATCCATCAGCTGCAGCAAGGCAACTGGGCTTTGGTCAACTGCCGATTCGGGTCTACTTTGCCGGTCAAGCAAAATTCAGAGATGAACTAACCAAGAGTCTTGACTACAATCGGCTGTGCAACTTAGTACCAGATTCTAGCACCATTGACCTCAACAATTGGACAGTGGCCTCTTTTGCCATTCAGCAATTCAAACTATGGTGGGCAGAATGGAAGCAATACCTCTTCTGCAAATCCCCATCAACATCTTGCAACATTCTGGACCCAGAAAACATCGACCCAAGTGCAGCGGTATGTCCTTTCTTCCAGCCGATTTCAATGCTGTCACTTTCCATACTACCATCTTACCATTAACTTATATTTATCTTCTTAGTCTGAAAGCCAAGTCCCTCCGATGCGGAGCCGAAGCGGCAGGCCGATAGAGAGCGATCATCCATATACGCCATATCCACTCATCGGCTTTCACGCTCCAACCATCAAGGACATTGCTACTGGGCGATTGAAACGAACACCGAAAAGGCCAACCTTGAAGACAACAAGCCGTCGAGTGCGTGCCCGCATCGGACCGACTGACCAATCGGCGGTAGTGTCGTCTGAAACTCCGACTCCTCTATCCTTGCCGACTACCGAGATGGCCGATCCTCAAGTCACCGCAGAAGTCGGAGCAGCTGCGGCATCACTGCTAGTGGAAGCTATTCAGGTAATCTTGCTTATTTCATATATCTTTAAGTGCTCCACTAACACTAACTTTTTCTATCTGTCAGGCTGCACAAGCCGCTCCAGTGCAGTCCCCACAGCAATCGGCCACATCCCAAGCGGAAGCCGAAACTCCAGCAACTCTTCTCATCGAGGTAGATAATCTCTTAACTCAATTTCTTGACATTCAGAGGACTTAACTGATCCTGATGCAGGCCGATTTGGGTACGTCGAACATCGGCCGGAAGACCAACAGAGGTATGGCAAATATCTCATATCATCTTATTTCAATTACCCGTAGTATACTCATAGGATCTGTTTTCCATACCTTTTCAGGAAGCTGGTCCAAGCAGAGCATTAATAGTTGTCGAGTCCTCTTCTTCTGACGAGCCGATCATACCGGTCCCTGAGACGAGGGAGGCGCTCCCATCGGTGCAAGCAAGAGAGATCCGCTTCAAGGAGGTAATAAACTTATCACCGGAATCGGCCGATTCCCCTTTACTGCTTACTAATCCTTTTCTTTATTCTCCCGCAGGAACAAGACACCCCGAATAACAGCGTTTTCTCCTTCGCCGTCTCTTTGCCTGATGATGAAGAAATTGCTTCACGCCAAGTTCCGTCGAGCTCTATTTTTGATGATATCCGCGCCAAGCTCGATGGCATCCGGATTGTCCACCAAAATGATATCGGCCGATTAGTAGAAGATGCTTCGCCGATCCGACGGCTTTTCAGTGACATCAAGGGTCGAATCCCGGAAGAAACAACAGAAAGCTTGGAACCTGCTGCATATATAGAATATATGCAAACCCCAGTTTTCAGGGCCCTGCGCCATATGGCCGATCGTGCCCAGCTAGCAAAGACCCGGGAAGAAGCCGACTCGTACAAGCACCGAGCCCAAGAGGTACATCAACGGATCAACTTCCTCGAGAGCTCTCGCCCGGATATCGTCGGCACGATAGATCGCCTCAAACGGAGGAGAGCAGAGCTAGCTAAAGAGATGGAGCAAGTAACCAAAGACATAGCTGCCGAAGAAAAGAGGCTTCAAGAGCTCCCATCCGTCATCGCTGGGTTGAAGCAAGAAAGGCAGAACTTGGCCTGCGAAGCGATAAGACTTCGTCGCCATATATCAGAAGTTCCCGGATCGGCCGATGACGACCAAAGAGTACTAGACTCGGTCGATCAGATTAGGCAACGAGCTATCGCGGCCATAGATGCTTTCCTCGGGTTATAAAGAATGCTGTAAACTTTTAATGCTCCTTTAATGTTACTGCGCCGATTTGATCCTGGACCACTTCCTTTGGCAGATTTGCATTTATGAATGCTTTTACTCCGATAGGACGTGTCCCACTATCTTCTTACTTCCTTCTCTTTATAAGTACGAGATCCCACACCATCTCCAGAGGCATATGCATTACCCATCTTCTCTCCTTCCAAAAACTGGATCTCCATTCTCCCAAACTGAACATCGAGATGTCTGCTTCTTCTTCGTCCTCTGTCAACCAGGTACGAACCTTCCTCTGTTTTTCCCCTTGACATATCAATCGCTTTGATGCTGGGTAGCTTTTCATCTCTGTTTAGTCAAAACGTCTCAGCCCCAGTCTGGAACGAGCGATCGAAGTTATGTATTCAGACGAACCACTGTCGCAAGCAGACATAGATCTGATAAGAGCTCATTCTGAAGAACTTAGAGATCATGTTCCTGCTGTTGTCCAGAAGTATTGGGACCTTATAGATGCTCACTGCCTGGTCCGCAAGCGATTACCATCTGAAAAGAGTCCTCTACTCCCTCATCAAGTCGAGACTGAAGCCGCCATGGAGAATCTGGAGGTGAAGAAGACCCGCCTCCTGATAGAACTATGCCATCAAGTTGAGACTGGAGCCGCCATGGAGAATTCGAAGGAGAATAGGACCCGCCTTCTGATAGAACTGGGTCGGATCGAGACAGAAATCCAGAGCAAGCGTAATCAATAGATACATCAGCGTTTATATTCTAAGGGCGACTTGTACCATGTCGGCCATGTATTCTGTTGTTTTCATCGAATAATGAGATGGTCAAACCGAATCACAATGTTTCTTTCTTAAGGCAATGTCATTTCCACATCGGCTGTGTCGACAACCGCCGATAGGGGTCGGCCATGTTGTCTAGATATATCTTACTGCAGGTTATGCATCTACCCAAATGCTTGGATAGTACCTCTTCAGATATCGTCCATTTAAAGCTCTTGGGAATTCTTCCCCTTCAATAGTTTCCAGAATATATGCATTTCCAGGGGCACATCGGCCGATTCTGTACGGCCCTTCCCAACTGGGTGACCATTTACCGAATTTGGGATCCTTAGACCCTATCGGCAGCACCAACTTCCATACCAAATCTCCCTGAGAAAATTGTTTAACTTTGACCTTTTGTCATACCATCCGGCCACCCTTTTCTTGTTTTCTTCTATGCTAATCGGGGCCCTCAATCGGTGACTCGCCGAGTCATCGAGCTCATCCTTCATGAGGAAGGAATAGTCATCGGCCGTCAACTGATCTTGAAGCGATATATGCCTTGACCCCGTCCTGAATTCCCAAGGCAGGACTGCTTCGTGACCATAAACCAGCTGATAAGGAGATATCTTAGTGGCTCCGTGGCAAGCCATCCTATAAGCCCATAGAGATTCAGCCAAAGACATGTGCCACTTTTTGGGTTGCTCCTCTATCTTCCTCTTGATCAACTTGATTATCCCCTTATTGGACGATTCGGCCTGGCCATTGGCTTGAGCATAGTATGGAGAAGAATTTAATAATTTAATCCCCATATTGGCGGCGAATTCTCCGAATTCTCCAGAGGTGAACATTGTTCCCTGATCAGTTGTGATAGTCTGAGGAATACCGAATCGATAGACAATATGGTTCTTAACGAACTCAATCATATCGGCCGATGTCACATTCCTTAAAGGAACTGCCTCCACCCATTTAGTAAAATAATCGGTGGCCACCAATATAAATTTATGCCCTTTACTCGATGGAGGGTGAATCTGTCCGATGAGATCTATTCCCCAACCTCTGAACGGCCACGGCTTGATTACTGGATTCATAGCCGATGCTGGCGCGCGCTGTACATTGCCAAACTTCTGACAGTCTTGGCATCCTTTATAATATTTGAAACAATCCTCAAGAATCGTTGGCCAATAATACCTATTGTTTCTGATCATCCATTTAATCTTGTGAGCCGATTGATGGGCTCCACATACGCCTTCATTGATTTCTCCCATCAGGACCTTTGCTTCTTCTGTTCCCAGGCACTTGAGAAGAACCCCATCAATCGTCCGGTAAAATAAATCATCTTCAAGTAACACATATTTTGTGGCTTGAAAACGTACTCGCCGATCTACTTTCTGGGAGGGGTCCTTCAAATAATCGGCGATTTCCCTTCGCCAGTCATCGGCCGCGAGCTCCAAAATCATAGCCCCCTGTATCGGCCGATATCCGGATGCATGCTGGGCCAACCTATTAGCCTCCTCATTATAATTTCTGGGGATGTGCTCAATTATTGCAGACTTGAATTCCTTTAAAAGCTGAAGGGAATCTTCATAATAAATCCTCAAGATATCATCTTTGCACTCAGATCGCCCTGTTAACCGATCTACGATGAGCATGGAATCCCCAAAAATTTCGACTGCATTAGTTTTGACTTCCCTTAGTAATTGGATACCTTTTAGAATGGCTCGATATTCCGCCTGGTTATTGGTTGCGGATGCTTCTATCGGCCGAGAGAAATCATAACTTGCCCCCCGAGGCGATACAAGAACGATGCCGATTCCTGATCCGGCCACACACGAAGAACCATCAAAGTATAGAGTCCATGGAACCGGTTCGACAACAGCAATTTCTTGTCCACAATGCTGAGCTACGAAATCGGCCATGACTTGACCCTTGACAGCTTTGGCCGATTCGTACCTTAAGTCGAATTCTGACAGAGCAGGGATCCATTTTCCAATCCGCCCTTTCAAAATCGGCAATGATAGCATATATTTCACCACATCATCTTTGCATACAACTATGCATTCTGCCGATAACAAATAGTGCCTGAGCTTGGTACACGAGAAGTATAAACACAAGCACAGCCGTTCCACCGGGGAATATCTTGATTCGGCGTCCAGGAGTCTTCAGCTGACGTAATATACCACCCGTTCTTTCCCTTCGAACTCATGTACCAACGCAAATCCAATAGCCTGTTCATCAGCCGATAAATATAATTTGAACGGCTTACCAGGCTATGGCGGGACTAACACTGGAGGTGAAATCAGATATTGCTTGATAACTTCCAACGCTCTGCGTTGTTCTTCTCCCCATACAAATCCTTGATCGGGCTTTGATTTCAACAAAGGAGTAAAAGCTCGGATACGCCCTGACATGTTGGATATGAATCTTCTGATAAAATTGACCTTGCCGACGAGGGACTGCAATTCAGTTTTATTCTGTGGAGCCACAACTTTATTGATGGCGTCTATGGTCTTCTGGTTGACCTCTATCCCGCGTTCATGGACCATGAATCCTAAGAATTGCCCGGCCGATACGCCAAATGCACACTTGTTCGGGTTCATTTTCAACCCATGCTTCCTTGTGCACTTTAGTACTTCTTGTAAATCGGCCAGATGTTCTTGATGACCTTTTGACTTGACCACGACATCATCTATATAAATTTCCACCGATGTACCAATAAGCTTGTGAAAGATATAGTTCATGGCCCGCTGATATGTAGCACCGGCGTTCTTTAACCCAAAGGTCATTACAACCCATTCGAATAAACCAAGGTGACCTGGACACCTGAAAGCCGTTTTTGAGATATCTTCTTCGGCCATTAATATCTGATTGTATCCGGCATTACCATCCATGAAACTGATGACTTTGTGTCCTGCGGCAGCATCTATCAAGACATCGGCCATCGTCATTGGATATCCGTCCATTGGTGTGGCCTGATTTAGGTTCCAGAAGTCGATGCACATGCGCAGTTTTCCATTTTTCTTATACACGGGCACAATATTAGAAATCCATTCGGCGTAGCGGCACTGCCGAATAAATCCTGCTTCAATCAATCTTGTGATCTCGGCCTTTATATCAGGTAGAATTTTGGGATCGCATCGTCGTGCAGGCTGCTGATATGGCCGATATCCTGATTTTATAGGTAACCGGTGTTCAACAATGGACCAGTCTAGACCAGGCATCTCATGGTATTCCCAAGCAAAGCAATCCTTGAATTCTTTTAATAAACTTATCAATTTACACTTGTATCCAGGATCCAACCTAGCACTAATATACGTCAGCCTTGGCTTGCTACCATCTCCCAAATCCACCATCTCTAATGAATCGGCCGACGTAAATCCATGCCCAAGCTTTCCATCTTCTCGGATGAACTGATCCATCTATTCTGAATTTGCAGAGCCAACTGCTTGAATCGGCTGTAGACCAAAATCGGACACATTCAAGAAATCAGTGTCCCAAGTCCTGCAAGATATACACCTGACGTGTTCACAGCTCCATTGTTGCGTGTCGGCCGCTGCGACGCTGTAGGCGGAATCGGTGGTGACTATCTCTGTACTGTCGCCGACCCATTGCACGAGGCATTGGTGCATTGTAGATGGGACACAACAATTCGCATGGATCCAGTCGCGATCGAGCAACATGTTGTAGGACCCCTTACCATTAATAACGAAAAAGGTAGTAGGAAGGGTCTTACTGCCGATGGTGAGGTCGACGCAGAGCGCTCCACGGGCGGGAGACACGTTGCCCTCGAAGTCCTTGAGCATCATGTCCGTCTTGGTCAGGTCTTCATCGCTTTTGCCTAACTTGCGGAACATGGCATACGGCATGATGTTGACTGCAGCGCCTCCATCCACTAGCAGCCTGGTAACGGGTCGTCCGTTGATGTACCCTTTGAGAAATAATGCCTTGAGATGTTGACGCTTTTCGTCTTCTGGTTTCTCAAAGGTAGCCGCCATCGGCTCTAACACCAGTTGCGCCATTTGCTCTTCCACCCTTGTCGCCTTGTCCCGATCGGCAGGCGCCATGAACTCCATCGGCAATATGAACACCATGTTGATGTCAGCTGCCGATTCTTGACTGTCCGTTTCCTTGCTGTTGTTTTTCTTGGGGCGCCAGACCCGAGACTTGATGTTTCTCTTCTCCACCGCCTGCCTCTGCTCTTCTTCTTGTTGCTCCCACTGGCGCAGGCGTTGGATCCTCCGTTTCTGGGATTTGGATAGACCATCAGGGCACCACCTGGGGTTTACTGGTTTGGCCGATGATCTGGCGTGCTCCCAATCAGGTTCCCTTCCTAGGGTGTTTTCATCTGACACCCTGTCATCAGCCATTTCTTCCAGCCGATCGTGTACGCTGATTCTGCCCCCCAGTCGATCCTGTTGGTTGATTCTGCCTTTCAACCGGTGATACCGGTCAACTCTGCCCCCCAGCCGATCATGCACTTAAAGGCGCTGCCCTTCTTGTTCGCGCCGATTTCTGCTGATCGGCTCCGATCCTCTGTCTCTGGAGCATGATCTTTTACACGGGCGATCGTTGCGGCTTAGTTCGTTGCACTCGGGACAGTTATCGGCTGACGGCAATCGGAGGTTGTTCTCCCAGCAATGGATGAAGAACGGACATTGCCAGTGATCCTCGTGCCGGCGTATCCTTTCGTCGTGATGTCTTGACCGTTCCTGCTGCCGCCGATATTTGCTGAGCAAGAATCGGGATGTGACGGGTCTGCGCGATGGTTCTTATCCCTCGTTCTTGTCTTCAGCCCGCCTTTTCCCTTTGACCTCTTCCGCCGTGACCTGCTTCCTGGGATCAACGGCGCCGCTCCTTCTTGCCGATTCCAACGTCAGCATCTTGGTTTGAAGTGAATTTCTTCCTGTGTCCACCATGTTGGCCGGGAAAGAATGCTGGTCAATCTTCATCGGCTTCGCCGGCTTTGCCGGGGTTTCAAACTTGAGCCTCCCCTGCTCGATGGTCGATTGTATCTGCTGACGAAAGATCTTGCACTCATTCATGTCATCAGACGTGGCGTTGTGCCACTTGCAGTACTTCATCTTCTTGAGCTGATCGGCCGAAGGGATGGTATGATATTGAGATAGCTTGATCTGCCCTTCCTGGAGTAACAAGTCGAAAATTTTATCGGCTTTTGATGTGTCAAAGCCGAATGTCTCCGGTTCTTTCTTTCCGAAAGGGCACGATATTGGCTTTTTGCCATTCACCCACTCTGCTAGGCCGATTTCTTCTTCTCCATCAGATTCAGACCCTTCTAGATATGCCACCTTCTTCTGGAATTTCCTCCGTTGCTCAATCGGACGGACTTCCTGACCTGCCAATCGATGAACGATCTGACTTAAGCTTTCAAATTCTTGCGAAGCATACCTTTCCTTGATTTGTGGCAGAAGGCCTTGGAAAGCGATATCAGCCAACAGTGCATCGGTCAGAGCCAGACTGTAGCATTTGTTCCTGACTTCTCTGAACCTCTGTATATATCCAGTCACTGGTTCATCGCTCCTCTGCCTGAGGCTGGTCAAATCTGAGAGCTTCATCTCATGTACTCCTGCATAGAAGTACTTATGGAACTGCTTCTCCAGATCAGCCCAAGTAACAATAGAATTTGGTGGCAAAGTGGTGAACCACTGGAAGGCCGATCCAGACAGAGACGATGAAAATAGACGCACCCTCAGAGCATCTTGCGTGGCGGCTTCCCCGCACTGGATGATGAATCTGTTAATATGCTTCACGGTGGATGTGTCGTCCAGCCCCGAAAACTTGGTGAAATCGGGCACCTTGTACCGGTGTGAAAACGGCAGCAAGTCATAGGCAGATGGATATGGCGTCTTGTATGTGTAAGTTTGTACTTTCGGCTTCAAGCCGAATTGGTCTTGGATTACCTCTGCTATTCACACTGTCCAATCCACCTGCTGCTGATGAATGGCTGTTCGCGGTGCCGGCATATGTTGGAGGACTGGCGGTGGTATGGCCGGGTGATGGAACGAAGCATGTGGCGAATTTTATTGCGTCATGGCCGTCTGAGCAGTTGACAGTTGATGGCGAAGCGAATCCGCCGCCCCGTCGTACATTGTCAACGGCACCGTGCTTTGGAGTGCCTCTACGGCGCCTGCCCCCCTGCCGATTTCTGACGAGACTGGTTGATACTGAGGGACCGTCGGCCGGACGGCCAATTGGAACGGCGCCTAGATTGGATAGCTCCCATGTCCGGCTGATAGATCAGAAAAAACCGTCGTCGCCGATGCCCCCCAGGGTAATGAGTTTGTGGGCAACGATTGCATAGAAGCAATCTGGACAGGCTGAAGCGGTGCTTGCGATGGGAAGCATGGTGCACCGCTATACCTTGGAGACGCTGGAGGCAACGGGGTGTTGTATCCCTCACGTTGCATCGATGTCGGCTGAGGAGACGATTGGAACGTGCCTGGTAAGCTTCTAGCTGGAAGTGCACTCGGCGGGGCATATGTTGGCCCCTGATATCCTTGAACTGCTCCGCTGGCCAGAGAACTGATGACAGCGTTATACACCGTATTGGTCATCACTGAGGATTGGTCGATGAACACCTGGTAGATGGACTGTTGGATCATATCGGACATCTTGCCCGAATCCTCAGCGATGGTGATATGGCGGGGAACTGGAAGAGGAGCTTTCTTGACTGCCTCCCCGCTTCTGGAACGACTGAACGACTGCAGATACATCCTTTTGTAATCTTCCAGATGTTTAGCCAATTCTTCCCTCTGGTCGTCTTTGAGATCCGCTTCTGTGACCTCGATGATGTTGCTTTCGGAAACTTCTGCGTTCTTCGACATGTCGGATCTTGAAGTTAGTCCCACCGGGCGTGCCAAAAGTGTGTTGGCACTAAAATCGGCCAAGGAATCGGCCGATGGTCTTCAGCGTCGGACACACGACCCGAGAGAATCTGCTTAGCTCCTGTTCGGGTTATTGCCCTGGTGCGGTTCGCGCGGCGTGCCAGTCAATCTGACCTGTTGATTGACAAGGAAATAAAAGTATTAAATTCCAGGCGTCCTGATCGGCTGGGGTTCCGATCTGTCCCGAAGAGCACGTCGGCGAATCGGCCGATTTGCTATGAAGATGACCGGCTATGGATTCAGCCGATAATCACGTAATAATTGCAAAGAAAACTGGCTGGAGCGATCTAAACAAGTTTTGACCGGGATCCTCTGTAGTGATTCCAATCTGTTTGGCGCAAGTTGCATTGCCAATCGGCCGATTCCCAACTGTAGCTTCAATCGGCCGATCCTTTACTGTAGCCTTTAGATCTGCTGCATCGGCCAATCTCTTCCCCTAACGCCGATTCAACATGTGTCAAAATCTGGCGTCAACACAAACAAATTTCCTCAATAATTTGAAATTCCTATCCAAAGCCATATGTTGTTCTTATTGAAAACCTTCCACGTATGCAACTTGATTATCTCATTGAGCGTTGTCAAATTGTTTGTGACCCTTAGTAATATTCATTTCATACTCCCATGATCAAGATCACGTACACACTCCACCATATGCTATGCTTCTACACAAGAAGTAAGCGAATATTCCACTCATCCATCCACAAATAAAAACTCCATATTACCTCATGACCACTCTCTTCAAATTCCACAAGAAAAAGGAGTATGGGCTATAAAGAAAATGAGAAAAGATGCATACCCAAAGAAGGTATGCCACATGCTCACAAGGCATGTTAAAAAAAAGGGAAAAGAAAAAGATGCATTCCCAAAGAAGGTATGCCACATGCTCACAAGGCATGTTAAAAAAAGAGGGAAGATATCCCATGCTCAAAAGAAGAAAATAAATAGAGAGATGGTTCATACAAATGAATTCATCCACCATCCACCAAAAATATCCACACACACTTGCACATCTTGATCAAGGTTTATGACTTGTCCCTCCTTTGGATCCAATTTTTGACTTTGCAATACATGAGAAACAAGTGTGCCTTCATATCCTCCATACCTACAACTCCACAAATTTTGACCTTTAGAGATAGGGTGAGAAAGAAAGGCAAAATAAAAATCCTTGGTGAGGAATCATACACGAAAGAGTGATCCGAGAGATCAATTGAGGAACTTTGTGATTTCTTTTGAAAAAAAACTTTACAAAAAAAACCTCCGGATTGACGGTTGAACAAGGGAGTAAGAGATATTAGCACTCTACCAAACTATTATGACTCTCAACCGCCAAAGATGAGAAAATGCTACAAGCCCCACAATGATAAGGTAAGAGGTAAGAATAAGGCCAACTTATTCAAAATCATGGTAAGAACACTTTGTTGTGCCCAAGGTATAGGTTGGAAATGCAACATTGAAGCAACTCCTGATCAAAAACATAAAGCCTTGTTTTGCTCAGGGACGAGCAAAAGGCTAGCTTGGGGGTGTTGTTGACAGTCCTTAAATGCCAAATTCGACCGTCAATGATACTCACAAGCAAAGGAAAACCATGCCTCTTACTCACATATTTGTATCACTAACCTAGCTCCATAGTTGTTTTGCTTATCTACCTGTTTCAGGGATACAAGTCTGCAATAAGAAGAAAACATGAAGAGTACACGACTACACATGCACAGAAGATCATCCGCTGCAACACACTTACAAGAAGGGCCCACAAGTTAGACCAAACCGACGTAACAAGGCGGCAAACATCAAGGGATAAGGTATAGGCCCACTTACCAGCGTCCAACGCGAAGGCGGTGGCGAGAGGCGGCAGAGGGGGGTCGGCTGCACCCTAGGTGTGGCCGAACCCAGCCTGCCTCCCGTCCAGGTGCGCCTTGGCGGGTAGATCACCCTGATCCTCTAGAGGTTGGTTGCAAGTGTTTCCATATGAAGAGATGGCGGGAACCGACCTCAAGAGCTATAAAAGGAGCCTTCCCCCTCTCATTCAACACAGACCACATTTGGAGCCACTCTCTCCCTCTCTACATTCTTGTGACTTGTAATCCTTAGGGTAGTGGAGCTAGGCTAGAACTTCTCTTAGCAAATCCAGTCATCCTCAGAATCGGAGAGCAATCCTCGGTCCTTGGTATGGCTTTGTATTCAACTTGTCAGTATCCTATTCATAATATAGAGCTGAGTCTTGGTTGCTTTTCTATCTTGGTAGTCTACCTTGCCTCGGCTTGTTATGCTGCCTTGCTGGTTTATCATGCTTTGACTTGTTACTTCACTAGTTATACTCTTTATATGCTTAGAGGTAAGGATATTGGTTCGTCGTGCTTTCGGGCTTGCCTTAGTGTTTTACTTGTCCATCCGAAGGGTGGGAGACCCGGGAACGCTAGGGTAGTGACCTCATACACGAGCGTGGTGCTCGGGTATGCGGGATCCTTCGAATATGACCGTGCTCCATGGTGTTAATGGGGTAGACGTCAGGTGGTGACAGCCCTGTCCGTCCGCTATGAAGCTGCTTCGTGGTTAGTGAGCTCCCCGACATTTGGGTACGGTGTAGGAGTTCTGAAAGATGTAACGGCCCGGATGTACTTTGGGGCGGGACATTCTTCCCAATATCCCTAATTTCCCAGCACCTACAGTTCTAAGCATGTTTTGTGTGTAACCTTTGCTTGTATGAATAGATGCTAATAGGACCCCTTTGTATGCCTATGCTCCCGCTAACCTTTGGTTTATTCATTCATTCTTTATCCTGAGTTTGGCCCGTGTGTGTGTCACATTACCCCTATTCATATCTTTTATCATGACTTACCCCTGTTTATGCTATTGTCTATTATTTATTCATACCGTCTTGCTCTTGTACCAAGTAAACTCTATACAATCGTGCCCTCCTTTGGGAAAATATAAATAACGATACCCGAATACTCACCGAGTGAAATGCTACAGCGGTATATCCATGTGCTTGCGGATCTTTTTCTGTAATCGTTAAGACATACCAGCCGACATTTCTGGCGTCGTTGCCGGGGACTGACAATCCTGGTAGCGACGTTAAGAAATGTCAACAGAAATGACGTAACTGTTCGATGTTCCAAGTGTTGGTGAGAATGTTGCCGTCGCTTTCCTTCAGTCGATAGGTGCCCGTTCGGACTACTTCAGTGATCGTGTATGGCCCTTCCCATGGCAGAGAAAGCTTGTGTTTGTCTTTTGTTGACTGCGCCTTTCGAAGCATCGTACCGCCGACTTCCACAGTCCTTCCTCGTATCTTCCTCTCATGGTACCTGCGTAGAGTTTGCTGATAGCGAGCGGAACGGAACAGGGCTATCCCTCATGCTTCCTCCAAAAGATCAACAGCGTCCTTTTGAGCTTCTGTGACTCGATCCGAGTCAAACGCCTTAACCCTTGGAGCGTCGTAATCCAAGTTGGACAGTATCACAGCCCCTGATCCGTAGGTTAGAAAGAATGGGGTGAAACCCGTGGAGCGATTAGGAGTTGTTCTCAGGCTCCAGAGTACTGACGGGAGCTTGTCCACCCAACGGCCGGCGAACTTGTTGAGCTGGTCAAAGATGCGCGGCTTGAGTCCTTGGAGGACCATGTTGTTCGCCTTTTCGAGTTGGCCATTGGTGCGTGGGTGTCCGACTGATGCCCAATCGACTCTGATCCCGTACTCCTCTCTGAAATCCTTGAATATTTTTCCTGTAAAATTGGTCCCGTTGTTGGTGATTATGGTGTTTGGCACACCAAATCGATAGACGATATCCAGGAAGAATTTTATGGCTTCTTGCGCGCTTGCTTTCACGATGGGTTTTGCCTTGATCCCCTTGCTGAATTTGTCTACAGCGACAACCAGCCGAGTGAACCCACCGGGAGCCTCTTTGAGAGGCCCGATCATGCCTAATCCCCAAACTGCAAATGGCCAAGTGAGGGGAATAGTTTGGAGCGCCAGAGCCGGCAGATGCATCTGCCGAGCGTAGAACTGACACCCTTTGCATGTGCGGACAATCTCCTCTGCGTCTTGCAACGCAGTCGGCCAGTAAAACCCTTGACGAAAGGCCTCCCCAACTAGAGAATGTGGGGCCGCGTGGTGCCCGCAGATGCCGGCGTGGATCTCCAGGAGAAGATCCCTGCCTTGTTGTGTCGGAATGCACTTCATGAACAGCCCAATAGCTGATGGGTTGTGTTTGTACAGCTCGCCGTCGATCATGACGAACGTCTTAGCCCGCCGAGCGATTCTGCAAGCTACGGTTCGGTCCGGCGAGAGGACATCATCAAGAAGGTAGGCCAAGAGAGGCGTAAGTTGTTACGGCCTCCGGGTCGGGACCGACGACTTTCATGACCCATCGGTCGCTGTCGCCAGATGCGGTGTCAGGAGGTGAGGATTCGAGGGGTCTGTGGGCCCCCGAGTGACTAATTGATAGGTTGAGTTGGGG
This sequence comes from Panicum miliaceum, assembly GCA_032594955.1. NCBI lineage: Eukaryota > Viridiplantae > Streptophyta > Magnoliopsida > Poales > Poaceae > Panicum > Panicum miliaceum. Next base: position 1,448,400 of record CM064060.1, on the reverse strand, counting down.
GTATCAGGCGTACCGAGGGCGTATGTAGGTTGTTGACGAACACGTCGGTCGGCGCATCTTCTCATTGTGCCGCCATCTTGGCGAGTGCGTCGGCATCGGCGTTGTTCCTCCTTAGCAGGTGATGTAATTCGATCCCTCGAAACTTGTCCTCCAGCTTGCGTACCTTTTGACAATAAGCATCCATGAGGGGGCTTTAACAGTTTGCCTCCTTCATAGTTTGATCCACGGCCAGCTTGGAATTGTCATATATGTAAAGCCGAGTCGCTCCGAGCTCGACAGCGCTTTGAAGCCCGTTGATCAGCCCTTCGTACTCGGCGACGCTGTTCGAAGTAGGGAAGTGGATGCGGATCGCGTACCGGAGTCGGTTACCCTCAGGTGAGACTAACACGACCCGACCCCCGCGCTTGGCCCCATGACCGACTTGTCGAAGTAAAGGGTCCAGTATTCGTGAGCTATGTCAGGCGTGGCAGTCTGTACCTCAGTCCACACGGCCACAAAGTCGCCGAGCGCCTGCGACTTGATCGATGTGCGGGAAATATACTTGAGGCCATAGCCCATGAGCTCGACCGCCCATTTGGATACTCGCCCAGTTGCGTCGCGACTATGAATGACTTTTCCGAGTGGGAATAAAGTGACGACCGTGACCTTGCGGTCCGTGAAATAATGCTCGAGCTTCCGAGTGGCTATAAGCACGGCATAAAGAAGCTTCTGCACCTGAGTGTAGCGAGCCTTGGTCTCGGTAAGCGACAAAGTACACCGGTCGCTGGACCTTCATGGCATGGCCCAGCTCCTTCCTCTCTATCACTAGCGCTGCACTGACCACGTGTGTCGTGGCTGCGAGGTAGAGTAATATGGGTTCCCTTCGCTCGAGAGCGACAAGAACAGGTGGTGTGGTCAGCGGCGGTTTTAGGCTGTCAAGCGCCTGCTAAGTTTCATCAATCCAATCGAAGGTGTTCAAATTTTTGAGGAGTGCCTCATGCCCCCAGTCGGGATATGAACCGACTGAGGGCAGCCATACACCTGGTGAGCCGCTAGATGCCCTTGATGTTGCAGATTGGACCCATCTTGGTGATGGCTATGATTTTTTCGGGGTTGGCTTCGATGACGCGCTCGGAAACGATGTAGCTGAGTAGTTTTCCTTAGGGACCCCGAAAGTACACTTCTCCGGATTCAGCTTGATGTTGAATTTACGGAGGTTAGCGAAAGTCGCGTCAAGTGTGGCGATCAAATTATCCGCATGTGGCACTTTGACCACGATATCGTCTACGTAGACAGAAATCGTTGATCTCAGAAGCTTGGTTTGCTCAGGCTGCCGAGGTGGATCAATCTGATCTGCAAAGCACTTTTGTATGCAGTGCTGGTAGGTCGTGCCTGCATTTTTGATCGTTATGTAACAGTAGAAGCGAACGGGGTGATGAAGGAGGTCGCAAGCTGGTCGGACTCCTTCATGGAGATCAGGTGATAGCCCGAGTAGGCATCCAGAAATGAGAGTGGAGTCGACTATATGGTCTATGCATGGCAGTGGGAACGGATCCTTGGGGCACGCTTTGTTTAGGCCAGTGTAATCAACGCACATCCTCCATTTCCCTTTTTTTTTTCTTTACAAAAATGGGATTTGCAAGCCAGTCGGAGTGGTAGACCTCCTTAATGAAACTGGCTGCGAGGAGCTTGTCGACTTCTTCGCCGATTGCTCTGCGCCTTTCCTCATCGAAACGGCGCAAGCGCTGTTGGACAGGTTTCTATCCGGGCATGATACGGAGCTCGTGGTTGGCGACCTCCGTCGGGATGCCAGGCATGTCAGATGGCTTCCACGCAAACACATCCTGATTGGAGCGTAGGAAGTTGACGAGCACATCTTCCTATTTGGCGGGGAGCTGGGCCCCGATCTGCACAACTTTAGCCGGGTCGGTCGGGTCGACCGCGACTGCCTTGGTGTCCTCCGTTGGGCGAAAGGCGCTGGCGGGACTCGGCTCGTTGTAGTTAATGGCGTATTCCAGCACCCTTGCTCTAAGTTGCTTGAACTCCAGTGAGTTGGCTATGGAGGTCGCGAGCTCAAAGTGGTCACGACTGCAACTGAAGGATTGCTCAAACGAGCCGCTAACGGTGATGACGCCATTCGGGCCCGGCATCTTCAGCTTGAATTAGGTGTAATTAGGGATCGCCATGAACTTGGCGTAGCAAGGGCGGCCAAGCACGGCGTGGTAGGACCCCTCAAAGTCCACCACCTCGAAGATCAACTTTTTGGTGCGGAAATTGGTGCGGTCACCGAAAGCGACAGGTAGTTCGATGTTCCCCAGCGGGTAGGCCTTCATGCCGGGGACAATCCTAAAGAACGGAAAGATGGAGGGCGGAGCTTGTCCCTCGAGATGCCCATGGCGTCGAGGGTTTCCACATAGAGGATGTTGAGGCTGTTGCCCCCGTCCATCACCACCCTAGTCAGACGCTTAGTGCCAATGTGTTGGTGCTAAAAATCGGCCAGAAATCGGTCGATGACCTTCAACGTCGGACACACGACCCGGGAGAATCAGCTTAACTCCTGTTCGGGTGATTGCCCTGGTGCGGTTCGCGCGGCGTGCCACTCAATCTGACCTGTTGATTGACAAGGAAATAAACGTATCAGCGAATCGGCCGATTTGCTATGAAGATGACCGGCTATGGATCAGCCGATAATCACGTAATAATTGCAAAGAAAACTGCTGGAGCAACTTAAACAATTAATACAGATGCAACACTTGAAATAGATCTAATCGGCTGTATGATAATGAACGAGAGAAAGCAATGATAAAGCCGATAGTTTCGATCTCAAGCTGGATAACTGGTGATAAAACTAGAACGATAGGTAAAACCTATAATTCTAGTAAATATCGATAACTAGTGAATAAATCTAAACGAAGCAACGGCGATGCGCCCGAAGTTAAAGCTTAGATGTTATTCGATAAGCGAAACCTACCAATTGGCCGGAGATCGTGACGATGCAACCCTGCCAATCCGTACGAACTCGTGAAAGAAAAAGAAGTATTGGCGAAGTCGCCGACTCGAAAGTAAAGTGCGATGAAAAAGTAGATTGTTTTTGTTGATTGATTGATGTATATCCTACAAAACCCTGACGGCTCCTATTTATACCCTAGGACTAAGATTCTTGATCGATTACAATCCGTTACAAACTTGATTTAAATAGAAAACTACTATATCTATAATATTTTCCTAAAGGAAACGGGCTCCCGCAGAATCTTCTGCCGCCATCTCCTAGTCCAATCCGGATTCTTCACGACCAAGTCGGCATCATTCTTTTGACCAACGTCAGCTCATTTTTGACTAAGATCCTCTGTTGGGATTCCAATAGCTTCATCCCCCTATCTGTTGGCGCAAGCTGCATCGCCAATCAGCCGATCCTTAACTGTAGCCTCAATCGGCCGATTCCCAACTGTAGCCTTTAAATCTGCCGCATCGGCCAGTCTCTTCCTTTCCTGACGCCGATTCAACACGTGTCAAAATCTAGCGTTAACACAATGATAGGATCCACGACAAGCGGATAGCTCCCTGGTCGCGGTACGCTCGGCGGGTGATCGTCTTGAATGAAAATGATCGGGGTGTCGGACCATCGGAGTCGCCTGGGAACTGCGGTCGCCGTTGAGAGGACCCCTCGGTGACGCAACTTGAGCTGTCGCCGAGTGCAGTCATCCTCAGTCCCTCCCAAAATCATGAGGCAGCCCTGGGCGTCGGGGAACGCGTTCTAAGGCTTGCAGAATCCTCCGACTCCTTGGGCGCCTTCCTATCGCGGTCGCCTCCCTCGTGTTTGCCAACTGGATTTAGAACGCACCTCAGGAGTTCACAATTTTTGAGCTTGTGCTTGACCGAGTAGCCATGGTTGGTGCACGGCTTTTCCAGCAACTGCACGAAGTGTTCGTTGCCTCCCTTCCGCTTGGCCGGGCGGTCGGCAGCTGCAACAAGTTTGGGGTTCGGCTAGCGCCGATTGCCCCTCTTCTTGTTCCCTTGTTTTGAGGAGGCAGCGGTTTCATCTGGTTCCTTGGCTTTGGCTTTGCCAGTGCCTTGCGTGCCGACGAAGACAGCGCCAACAGCTTCCTCGCCGGAGGCGTGGTTCGTGGCTATGTCCAGCAGCTCGCGGGTGGTCCGCGGCTTCTGGCAGCCAAGCTTGTGGACGAGAGACTTACAAGTAGTCCCGGAGATGAACGCGCCGATGACGTCGGGGAGAACGTTGCACTGCAGTGAAAACCGACGGATGTAATCCCTGAGGGACTCGCCAGGCTTCTGTTTGCAGCTCTTCAGGTCCCAGAAGTTTCCAGGGCGGACATACGTGCCCTGGAAGTTGCCCACAAAGACTTGTTTGAGGTCGGCCCAGCTGCGGATACTGTTGGGTGGCAAAAACTCGAGCCACGATCGGATGTGCTCCCCAACGCAGATGGGGAGGTACTAGATGATGAAGTTGTCGCCAGTCGTGCCACCGGCTCTGCATGCAAGCCGGAAATCCTCGAGCCAGATAGCGGGGTTGGTTTCCCCGGTGTACTTGGCAACGTTTGCCGGCGGTCGGAAACGTTGCGGGAACGATGCTTGCCGGATGTGTGACATGAAAGCCTGTGGGCCCGGCGCGCCGGGGCTCATGCTGCGTAGTCGCTCATCGCAGTGTGGGCGGGCTTTGTGCTGTGGTTTCTTATCCTCTCTCTCAACTTCTGATACGGCGTCGTCGGGCATGCGGGCGACCATTAGGTCGACGTCGGCTGCCACATCCTAAAATTAATGGATTTTAGGATGTGATTAAAAATAATAATAATAATAATAATAATAATAATAATAATAATAATAATAATAATAATAATAATAATAATAAAGCAATGATTTTCTCAATTATATAAAAATTTCAACATTTATTTTCTTTACAAAAAATTTAGTATAGGAAAAATAAATAATTATCTTTCTGAATTAAATAAAAATGGTTTTATGTATGTTGCATTCATGTCGCTGCATTGGTTTTTGTTTGTTTGCGTGTTTCAGTTTGCAAAATAAAAATACCCAAAAACTACCTTAAAATCTTTTTTCTCCCTTCCCTATCTCTTTTGGCCCACCCCATCTTTCTCTCTCTCTTTCCCTTCTTCCAGCCCGGCCCAAAACCTCTCCTCTCTTTCTTTTCTCTCCCCACGGCCCAAACAGCCCAGCCAGCCCAAACCTCTCTCTCTTCTCCTTTTCTTTTTCTTTCCCCGTGGCCCAACTCAGCCCGACTCGTCCCACCTCACCTTCTCCCTCTCTTTTCCTTCACTCGCTCGGCCCAAACCGCACACCGGCCCAGTTTCCTCCACAGCCCGATCTGCCTTCCCCCTCCTCCCTCCTGCCGCTGACGGACGGGACCCACCCGTCAGCACCATCTTCTTCCTCCCGCTCCCACTTTCCTTCTTGCGTCGCTGGCGCTTTCCTTTCTCCCCCCCCCCCCCATCGCCGCGAGTCCTGCCCGCGCCCGCCCCACCTTCCGCTCCTCTCTCTTTCCTTTCCGCCGCGACACCAGATGCGCCGCGCCGTCACCCGTCGTCCGAGCCCCCTCCCCTTTCCTTTTCTTCTTCACCCCGAATCATGTTCGCCCCCCGCGCCGTCGCCCGCATCTCCTCCTTCCTTCCCCGCGACGCTGGCCTGCCATAATGTCGTGGCACGCGCTTCTCCGGGCGACCCGCCCCTTTCCTTCGCAGGCGACCGCAGCAATTCCGCCGCGTCAATCCCGGCCGCCGCGTGAGCCGCCGCCTTCCTTTCCCCCGCCGCTTTTCCTCCTTCCCTCGCTATATAAAACCCGAGCCCGAGCGCCAGCGCTCCCCTTCCACTCCGATTTCACCACACGCTCGACTACCCCGCCGCTCTGCGCCGCTATTTTTCCCGAGCTCGAGCTCGCCGACGCCGCCACGCCATCGACCCGCCTACACGCCGCCTCTTCGTCAACGCTGACCTCGCCAGAGCTCCACCTGGGACCCCGCACCGTCACCGGCCTCGTCTTCCCCTCCGTGCAGACACACCATGCCTGCAATCCCTCACTGGTGTGAACGCCGCCGCCCCGAACCACCCGTGCCGCACCTCGTCGTCGACCCGTCGTCCCGCTGCTTCTCCGCCGCCTTCAACTCTCGTAAACGCTCCACGAGGTGGTGAGTACCACGCCGCTCCCGTTTTCCCCCTCCCTCTCGCTCTCTTGCCCCGGCAATTGCTAGCCGGAGCTCTGTCTCCGCCCGCCGCCGTGGTGAGCATGCTTCCGACCGCCACACAGCCGTCCCGAGCCCCTAGGAGAGTTCCCCGTCGCCCACTCCCGCTCCACAGCTCTTTTCCGTGCTAATCCATGCCCCGGAGCACCGATTCCGGTGTACACCGGCGAGGCACCGCCACGCCTGCTCACCGCCGGCGACTGCTGCCGCCCAGCGTACACCGATTCGCCCGACCCTTTACCCCACCGATTCGCCCGACCCCTTACTCTGCCGAGTCGTCTCGACCCAAGCCGACCCTCGTCCTGCCGCCCGATCTAGATCTAACGGCCAGAACAGATCCGAGCCGCGTCCGATTCGTCCGACCCTTACCCTGCCGTCGGATCGTCATCCAACGGACCAGATTCGCCTGACCCTAGCCGTCCCCGGAACTTTTGCAGAAAAAGCCCTAGGTTTTCCAGGAATCAACCCGTAGTCCAGATCAGTAGAAAAATAATTAGAGTTGAGCCCTTTCTTTTTATGTCCCGACCCCTGATCTTTCTAGAATTAGTACCCACCGTCCAGGATCTCCAGTTTTGCACCCCGACCCTTTGTTTAAGGTTTAATTATGTTTTAGCCCTGATTTCTTCAATTTAGCCCCTGGAAGTTCAGTTTCCTCGCAGATAAGTCCCTGAAGCCTTGTTTTAGCCCTACCTTCGTCGTTTTAGCTCCGTTTCGACTTGTTCTTGTTGCGTTAGTCTTCTAAAACCCTAAGCTACCGTTTAGTCATGTCGTTGTGCCTCACTTCCTATTTTAAAATTAAATATAGATTTAATTTGATTAAAGTTCTCTCACCTAGTTTATTTCTAATTAAAATCCACCTAGGTCTTTACCTCCAATTTTTCATAACTAATGTTAATTTGATTAATACCAACTCAAATGTGTTCTAAATATAATTTGTTTAGTTGAACACTGAATATAAAGTTATGCATTTAGATGCTCTCACAAGTTTTCTTTCTAATTAATTGTTAATTAGTGTAATTTGTACATAGACAATCATAAATAAAATATGACTAAGTTCTACTCCGCTTTTGTAAATAAAAATATAATATAAGTTAATTATAATCAGGGGTATTCTGTCTTGAATATCTTTTACATTTGTTTTCCAATTAAAATAAATAAAACTTATAGTTCTTTTGTTTCTTTTATAATACCAATTTTCCGATAGTTGTGTCTTTTCAACCCTAGCTCCGTTTTCCGTGTTTCTTGTGCTCTTGTAATCGTAGCAGCGAGCCTTATCCTTTAGCACGCTCTTTTAAAAGCTTTTGTTTTGTGATTGGTGTATTGTTCTTAGCTGTACTTGTTTGTTGTTTTGTATGTTTGTGCTCGATGTTTGTTTCGAATAGAATGATGGCTGTTGAAGCTTGAAGATCAAATTTTCCAAGTGAGCAAGAACCGAAGAGCAGTAAGAGTAGCTTTTCGTTGGAAAAAGGCAAGTGACCCTAACCATCCTTCTATCTATGCTTATTTACAAGAATACCAAGTGTTAAATGGAACATGGAGAACCACCTAGGAAAACAGTATAACCACGAGGACTATATGGCTCTGGTCTTGGCTAATTAATTAGAGACTCTAGTTTGAAGCGGTCATACCGAAAGGGCAAGGAGGGGGTCGGTGATAGGGGTCATAGCCCGGTCCTCTTGGGGTAGCAGCCTTCGCTAAGGTGCTGACCATTAGGGAGGTTTATGGACCACACTGCTACCAAAACTCTAGCGGACTACTTCTTATTAGGGAATCTTTGTAAAGGCCTCGTAGCGTCCCTATGCAATCACACCTCGGAAGTGTGGTATTGTGCCTAGCTAGCACAGCATGGTTGAGTCCAAAGTTCTTTTGAACTTTTACGCAACTTGTGGTGAAAGTGTACAACCTCTGCAGAGTGTCTAAAACTGATATATCAGCCGTGCTCACGGTCAAGAGTGGCCTGGACCCTCACATGATTAATAAACTTATAGATGGATTTAAATCGTTACTCTGGTTATATCTTGTGGCCTTGCTGAGTACCAACCATAAGTGTACTCACCCTTGCTAACTATTGCTCAGAAGAAAAAGGTGTGAAGCCTATTGAAGATGATGAAGAGTTCTAGGCGTACGCAACCCCCAGTCGTTTGCCTGTGAAGTTTGGAGCCTTCGTTTCCATGATAAGCGCATATCTCCAATAGTCTTGTAAGTCCTTATTTATGTTTCTTTACGTGATACTGTTGCTGTTATTCACTGATGATGTCACTATATGTATGGAACTTGATCCTGGCATACATATAGTTATGCATTCGGTTTTGTCCTTAAAACTCGGTGTGACATCAGCGTCGTGACGCGCTCGCTGCCTGGCGTGAATGACGCTTCGTGCATCATAGTCAGGGCCTAGGCAGCCCTGGATCGGTGCGGGCGCCCTGTTGGCCTGAGGGGCAGTGACTGCACCTCGAGCCCGCGGGGCTTGAGGCCCTTGCAGCTGAAGCATCGATGGGTTGGGCTGTTGAGGGCCCGCACCTCCAGCAGGGCAGGAAACAGGTCGTCGCTGGTGCATCGACGAGCTTTCTGCTTGCTGGAGGGCGGCGCATTCCACCAACGCCCTGATGTTGCGGTGGATTTCTTGTTGTTGAGGGTCAGTGGGAGGCGGTAGGTTGCGGAGGAGCACGGCCGCAGCCGCGATGTTCTGTCTAGCTCACTCAAACTTTGGGAGCTCATCGCTTCCCGCGACGATGCTTCGTTGCACCTGTTGCGCGCGTCCCCCGGCGGCGCTTGCGACGCCACGGTGGCTCGCGGGCGGTGGTGCGTGCTGCGGGTTGTCCTGTGGATTCCTCAGCGCCTCGGCATGAGCCTGCACGTTGGCTAGAGCCTGTGCACAGGGATCTTTCGCGGTGTGAGTGTGTTCCGAGCTTTCCACGGACGGATTCCCTCCGGGGAGGTCCGCCATGGCGCAATTCGGCCACATGGTGCACCCAGGCGTCGACGCATCCTCGACGCTTGAAGCATCGCTGAGGACATCATCTCCATTAGGAAGGAGATCGTGGAAAAATGCGGGGTTATACCCGATCATGGCCACGAACGAGGTCGCCGCGAGGAGCAACGGCATGATTTTGCCAAGTTCCCTGGCGTAGGCCGCCGTCGCGTTTGGGAAGTCAAACGGCGACGCGTCCCGCGGTGTTGGAGGTGGCGACAAAGGTGTCCCACCTGAAAGCTGATGGGCGACGTTGCTCAGGGAGTACAGGACAAGATCCACGTTGCTCGTAGAAGGGTTATGACGGAGGTAGACCCAGGTACCTCCCTGCCGAGTGGAGACGGCTACCCGGCTGAACGACTCCGCATAAATGACCAGGCGTACACGCACTCGTCTGGATGATGGGCGGGATACCCCAGGGTCAGGATCTAGGTCGAACTGGATAGGCATGATCTTGTGTATCTTAACCGATCAGATTCCTTGTAACAACCCCGAGTAGATTTACCCTAACTTGTAACCCACGGCTACTCGGATATATAAGGGGGCCGTGGGGGTACTCATAGGCAATTCATCTCATTCAGCTCATACCACAAACCCTAATACAGACCCATGAACACAGGACGTAGGGTGTTACGCTCCGTGCGGCCCGAACCTATCTAAACCTCTGCGTCTATGTGTTACCATCAAGTTCACAAGCTCTCTCCGATCCACCCCGCCTACAAATCTACTGCTTGGGGCTACCCCTTCTTCCTAGTGTACGGCTCGGAGGCCGTCCTCCCGAGTCACATAACCTTTGGTGCCCCACGCATCCAAAACTACGAGGAAGGCAAAGCAGAAATGACTCGGCGCCACGACATCGACCTAGTTGAAGAACACCGCATCATAGCTGCCCTGCAGCACGCGTGCTACGAACAGCAGCTCAGGCGCTACCGCGACCAAAACGTACAGGAGCGAGACTTCAACATAGGCGACATGATCCGGCATCGTATCCAGTCTACTACCGGTGCACACAAGTTATCTTCCCCATGGGAAGGTCCCTTCATCATCAGCGCAGTTGTTGCCCCTGGCACCTATCGCCTGCAGAGAGAAGATGGCACGGACGTAGGCAATCCATGGAACATCGAACACCTCCGGCGCTTCTACCCTTGAGAAGAGCTTAAAGCTATGTACCCCAACCTTTCTGAATAATAATAATAGCATTTTATCGCTTTTTGTCTTTCAATACACTACTTCTTCTTCGCGCCTTACAAGCGACTTGGTATAGCCCCTTCGGACTCGTCCAGCACGCTCGGGGGCTGCGACTCGGCCATGCCAACTCGCACCAGTATCGTTCGCGTCAAAAACTAACCTAGCTACGTGGTAAACTAATCGCAAACCAGTGCGTCCTGGAACCACTCTGCGTCACCTACGCTTATCATGTGTCTGATGACCAGCTCTCTACACAATAGGCAAGGGCACATCGCAGGGTCGGCATCCTAACCACTCGGCCAAATTAGAAAACTACTCAACTACGGAACTTAATGAAAGCAACACTTAATTATATGCAAAATAAACATTGTTTTTAGCCAACACTTAGCCCCATAATGTTTCTGCCCTACTAATGATTTTTCACATGTTCACTTGGCCCATGATGCGCTCGGCGAGGGGGCCAACGGTGGCGAAGTGCACGTCCCACTCGGCGTCGGTGCAGTCCTCCGCGACGCCCTCACCCACAGGATCCAGGTCCGCTTCAGGGTTGTGGGACTTCACGATGGCCATCGCGAACTGCACCGAGTCCATGGCCTTGAGGCGCTCCCGCGCACCGTCGAGACGCTGTGCCGCCTCCTTCCCCAAGGCGACCCCCTCCGGCTCGAACGCGACCAGCACGGCATCGATCTTGGCCAAGAGCTGGTCGAGGTCCGCCTGGGCGCTGGCCAAATGGGACTCCATCCCTACAAAAGATACTCGTATCAGTACGAGCGACTCGGCAGAATAGGTAATCTTCAAGGAACAAGGCCAGTTACCATGGCAGCGCTGCTTCTCAAGCCGGAGTTTCTGCTCCGTGAGAGACTCCCGGCCTTCAGTGCCCTCCGTCAACTGGTGCAGCTCCTCGTTCGCCGCTACGACGACCTTGAGCTCCCGGGCCGTCGTCTCATTGGCCTCCTTCAGCTCTACAAAGCCCCATGCGTCAGCCCCTTGTGGCAAGTCGGACAGCCAAACACGAAGATGACTCAAAAGTCAAACCTTTCAGCTTTGTTGGCTGCTTTTTCGAGGCCTCGAAGTGTTGACACTTCAGCGCCCGCAGCTCCTCCTCCATCTGAAGCACCCGTCTCGCTGATCCATCTCCCGCCTCGAGCTAGCTCGCAGCTCACAGCCAAAGCCTGCACAAACAAAGCATATCAAGAAACATGCCCAGCCATCTAAACGCAAACTACAAAAGACTCTGTTGACGCCAAATTTTGACACCTGTTAAATCGGCGTCGGGAGGAGAAGGTTGGCCGATGCGACAGATCTAAAGGCTATAGTAAGGAATCGGCCGATTGAGGTAACAGTTGGAAATCAGCCGATTAGTGATGCAGCTTGCGCCAACAGGATGGGACTATTTCGGAGGGTCTTGGTAAAAATTTGGTCAACAGAGCAACGCTAAGTCGGTCAAGGAGCAATTGAAAAGAGTCCTGATTGGATTAGGAGACGGCGGCGGAAGATTCTGCGGGAGTCTGTTTCCTTTATTAAATTATTATGCTCAAGCCAATGGTCAAGCGGAATCGTCCAATAAAGGGATAATCAAACTAATCAAGAGGAAGATAGAAGAACAACCCAAAAAGTGGCATATGTCTTTGGCTGAATCTTTATGGGCTTATAGGATGGCTTGTCATGGAACCACTAAGATTTCCCCTTATCAGCTGGTTTATGGTCATGAGGCAGTCTTGCCTTGGGAGGTAAGGACGGGGTCAAGACGTATATCGTTTCAAGATCAGTTAACGGTCGATGACTATTCCTTCCTCATGAAGGACAAACTTGATGATTCGGCAGGTTTATGGTTGAGAGCCTTGATCAGTATAGAAGAGAACAAGAAAAGGGTGGCCAGATGGTATGACAAAAAGGTCAAAGTTAAACAATTCTCTCAGGGAGAATTGGTGTGGAAGTTGGTGTTGTCGATAGGATCCAAAGATCCCAAATTCGGTAAATGGTCACCCACTTGGGAAGGGTCGTACAGAATCGGCCGATGTGCCCCTGAAAATGCATATATTCTCGAAACAATTGAAGGGGAGGAATTCCCAAGAGCTTTAAACGGACGATATCTGAAGAGGTACTATCCAAGCATTTGGGTAGATGCATAACTTGCAGTAAAATATATTAAGACAATATGGCCGATTTTCCATCGGTTTTCGTCTACATATCTGATGCAGAGATGACTTCGCCTGAAGGAAAAAAACATTAGGATTCATTTTGACTGGTTCATTATTGGAAGAAAATGCTAGATTTGTGGGGAAGAGTAGGCGGAGAAGGCCAGTATTTAAGGAAGACCGGGAGGGCAAGGGTAAAAACGGTATTCTTGCCGCGCCGTCTACACGAATTCCAGGGGAGCGGTCGTTTCGCGCGCTCGGTCCGAAGAAATTGCAATCATTATGCCGCGGAACGAAAGGAGATTTTTACTACGCCAGTTTCGGAGGAAAGGATTAAAGAAAGAGTTTCGAAGAAAAAGTTATGTTTTACTCCGAAACTGGGGGCATGTGTTGACGCCAGATTTTGACACGTGTTAAATCAGCGTCGGGAGGAGAAGGTTGGCCGATGCGGCAGATCTAAAGGCTACAGTAAGGAATCGGCCGATTGAGGTAACAGTTGGAAATCGGCCGATTAGTGATGCAGCTTGCGCCAACAGGATGGGACTATTTTGGAGGGTCTTGGTCAAAATTTGGTCAACAGAGCAACGCTAAGTCGGTCAAGGAGCAATTGAAAAGAGTCCTGATTGGATTAGGAGACGGCGGCGGAAGATTCTGCGGGAGTCCGTTTCCTTTAAAAGATATTATAGATATAGTAGTTTTCCCGTTTTTTAAATAAGGTTGTAACAAGTCGTAATCGACCAGGAGTCCTAGTCTTAGGGTATAAATAGGAGTCGTCAGGGTCTTGCAAAAGGATCAACACATCAATCAACAACAATACTTCTACTTTTTCCAGCAATTTACTTTCAAGTCGGCGACTTCGCCAATACTTTTCTTCTTTCACGAGTTCGTACGAATTGGCAGGGCTGCATCAACCTGATCTCCGGCCAATTGGTAGGTTCCGCTTATCGAGTAATATTCGAGCTTTAACTACGGGCGCATCGCTGTGGTTTCGTTTGGATTTATTCACCAGTTATCGATATTTACTAGAATTGCAAGTTTTACCTGTTATTCTAGTATTATCACCAGTTATCCAGCTTGAGATCAGAGTAATCGGCTTCGTTATCGTTCTTCTTCGATTTTTCATCTTACAACCGATTAGATCTCTTTCAAGTGTTGCCCCTGTAATAATTGTTTAGATCGCTCCAGCAGTTTTCTTTACAATTATTACGCGATTATCGGCTGATCCATAGCCGATCATCTTTACAGCAAATCGGCCGATTCGCCGACGCGCTCCTCAGGACAGATCGGAACTCCAGCCGATCGAAGCGCCTGAAATTTAATACTTTATTTCCTTGTCAATCAACAGGTCAGATTGACTGGCACGCCGCGCGAACCGTACCAGGGCGATAACCCGAATAGGAGCTAAGCAGATTCTCCCGGGTCGTGTGTCCGACGCTGAAGATAATCGGTCGATTCCTGTCTGGCCGATTTTCAGCGCCAACACACTTTTGGCACGCCCGGTAGTACCAATTCAAGATCTGATATGTCGAAGAACGCAGAAATCTCCGATAGCAACATCATCGAGGTCATAGAAGCAGATCTCAAGGATGACCAGAGGGAAGAATTAGCCAAACATCTGGAAGAATACAAGAAGATGTATCTGCAATCGTTCAGTCGTACCAGAAGCGGGGAGGCTGTCAAGAAGGCTCCTATTCCAGTTCCCCGCCACATCACCATCGCTGAGGACTCGGGCAAGATGTCCGATATGATTCAACAGTCTGTCTACCAAGCGTTCATCGATCAGTCTTCTGTGATGACCAACACGGTGTACAACGCCGTCATCAGCTCTCTGGCCAGTGGAGTGGTTCAAGGCTATCAAGGGCCAGCGTATACCCCACAAATCACGCTGCCAGCCAGGAGCTTACCAGGCGCGTCCCAATCGGCTTCTCAGCCGATATTGACGCAACGCGAGGGGTACCACACTCTGTTGCCTCCAGCGTCTCCAAGATACAGCGGTGCACCATGTTTCCCATTAGAGACACCACTTCAAACTGTCCAGATTGCTTCTGTGCAATCGCTGCCCACAAGCTCAGTACCCTAGGGGACGTCGGCGACAACGGTTTTTCCTGAGCCAACAATCGGATATAGGAGCTATCCAATCCAGGCGCCGCACCAATCGGCCGTCCGGCCGACGGTCCCTCAGTATCAGCCAACCTTATCAGAAATCGGCAGGGGGGCAGGCACTGAAGAATCACTCAGAAGCACGGCGCCAATGATGACATACAACGGGGCGGCGGATTCACTTCGCCATCAACTGTCAGCTGATCAGCAAAATTCGCCGCATGCTTCGATTCATCACCCAGCTGTACCACCACCAACCCTTCAACATGTGCCGGCACCGCGAACGGTCGTTCATCAGCAGCAGGTGGACTGGACAGCAAGAATTGCAGAGGTGATCCAGGACCAATTTGGGTTGAAGCCGAAAGTGCAGACTTACACATATAAGACGCCATACCCATCGGCCTATGACCTGCTGCCGTTCCCACACCGCTACAAGGTACCCGATTTCACCAAGTTTTCGGGGCTGGACGATACATCCACCGTTGAGCACGTCAACAGATTCATCATCCAGTGCGGAGAGGCTGCCACGCAACATGCTCTGAGGGTGCGGCTATTTTCATCGTCTCTCTCCGGATCGGCCTTCCAGTGGTTTACCACTTTGCCACCAAATTCTATTGTTACTTGGGCCGATCTGGAGAAACAGTTCCACAAATACTTCTACGCAGGAGTACATGAGATGAAGCTCTCAGATCTGACCAGCCTCAGGCAAAAGAGCGATGAACCAGTAACTGGATATATACAGAGGTTCAGAGAAGTCAGGAACAAATGCTACAGTCTGGCTTTGACCGATGCACAGCTGGCCGATATCGCTTTCCAAGGCCTCCTGCCACAAATCAAGGAAAGGTATGCTTCGCAAGAATTCGAAAGCCTAAGTCAGATCGTTCACTGATTGGCAGGATAGGAAGTCCGTCCGTTTGAGCAGCGGAGGAATTTCCAGAAGAAGGTAGCATACTTAGAAAGATCTGAATCTGATGGGGAGGAGAAAATCGGCCTGGCAGAGTGGGTAAAGGGCAAAAAACCAATATCATGCCCTTTCGGAAAGAAAGAGCCAGAGACATTCGGCTTTGACACATCAAAAGCCGATAAAATTTTCGACTTATTACTCCAGGAAGGGCAGATTAAACTTTCTCAGTATCATACCATCCCTACGGCCGATCAGCTCAAAAAGATGAAGTAATGCAAGTGGCACAACGCCACATCTCACGATATGAATGAATGCAAAGTCTTCCGATAGCAGATACAATCGGCCATCGAGCAGGGAAGACTCAAATTTGAAGTCCCGGCTAAATCGGCAAAACCGATGAAGATAGATCAGCATCCCTTCCCGGCTAACGTGGTTGACACCGGAAGAAATTCACGTCAAACCAAGGTGCTGACGTCAGAATCGGCAAGAAGGGGCGGCGCCGTCGATCCCAGGAGGCAGATTACGGCGGAAGAGATCAAAAGGAACAGGCGAGGGCCAGAACGACCACGCATACCCGTCACCTCCCAGTTCTTGCTCAGCAAATATCGGCAACAGCAAGAACAATCAAGATACCGCGACGAAGTGGTACACCGGCATGAGGATCACTGGCAATGTCCGTTCTTCATCCATTGCTGGGAGAACGACATCAGATTGCCGTCTGCCGATAACTGTCCGGAGTGTAACGGGTTGAGTTGCAATGATCGCCCAAGGTCACACTCCAAGGATAGAGGATCAGAGCCGATCAGCAGAAATCGGCGCGAACGAGAGGAACAGCGCATTTCGGTGCATGATCGGCTGGGGGGCAGAGTTGACCAGTACCACCGGTCAAAAGGCAGGATCAACCAACATGATGGACTGGGGGGCAGGATCAGCGTGCACGATCGGCTGGAAGAGATGGCCGATGAAAGGGTGTCAGACGAGGGCCCCCTAGGAAGGGAACCGGATTGGGAACACGCCAGATCATCGGCTAAACAAGTAAATCCCAGGTGGTGTCCCGATGGCCTATCCAGGTCCCAGAAACGGAGGATCCAATGCCTACGCCAGTGGGAGCATCAAGAGAAAGAACAGAGACAGGTGCCAGAGAAAAAAAATATTAAGTCTCGGGTGTGGCGCCCAAAGAAAAACGGTCAAGAAGCAGACAATCAAGAATCGGCAGCTGAAATCAACATGGTATTCATATTGCCGATGGAATTCATGGCGCCTGATGATCGAGACAAAGCAACAAGAATGGAAGAACAAATGGTACAACTGGTGTTAGAGCCGATGGCGGCTACATTTGAGAAACCAGAAGAAGAAAAACGGCAACATCTTAAATCGCTGTTTCTCAAAGGCTATGTTAACGGACGACCCGTCACCAGATTACTAGTAGATGGACGTGCCGCAGTTAACATCATGCCGTATGCCATGTTCCGCAAGCTAGGCAAGGGCGATGAAGATCTCACCAAGACGGACATGATGCTAAAGGATTTCGAAGGCAACGTGTCTCCCGCCCGTGGAGCGCTCTACGTCGACCTCACCATCGGCAGTAAGACCCTTCCTACCACCTTTTTTGTTATTAATGGTAAGGGATCCTACAACATGCTGCTTGGTCGCGACTGGATACATGCAAACTGTTGTGTCCCATCTACAATGCATCAATGCCTCGTGCAATGGGTCGGCGACAGCACAGAGATAGTTACCGCCGATTCCACCTACAGCGTTGCAACGGCCGATACGCAACAGTGGAGCTGCGAGCACGTCAAATGTATATCTGGCAGGACTTGGGACACTGACTTCCTGAAAGTGTCCGATTTCGGTCTACAGCCGATCCAAGCAGTCGGCTCTGAAGATTCAGAATAGATGGATCAGCTCGTCCGAGAAGACGGGAAGCTTGGGCATGGATTTATGTCGGCCGATTTATTGGAGATGGTAGATTTGGGAGATAGCAGCAAATCAAGGCCGACGTATATTATTGCTAATTTGGATCCTGAGTATAAGTGTAAACTGATAAGTTTATTAAAAGAATTCAAGGATTGCTTTTCTTGGGAATATCATGAGATGACAGGTCTAGACCGGTCTATTGTTGAACACCGGTTACCTATAAAATCAGGATATCGGCCATATCAGCAACCTGCACGACGGTGTAACCCCAAGATTCTACCTGATATAAAGGCTGAGATTACAAAGTTAATTGAAGCAGGATTTATTCGGCAGTGCCGCTACGCCGAGTGGATTTCTAATATTGTGCCCGTGTATAAAAAGAATGGAAAGTTGCGCGTGTGCATCGATTTCAGAAACTTAAATCAGGCCACGCCAATGGATGGATATCCGATGCCAACGGCCGATATCTTGATAGATGCTGCCGCAGGACACAAAGTCATAAGTTTCATGGATGGGAATGCAGGGTACAATCAAATATTAATGGCCGAAGAAGATATCTCGAAAATGGCTTTCAGGTGTCCAGGTCATCTTGGTTTATTCGAATGGGTTGTGATGACTTTTGGGTTGAAGAACGCCGGTGCTACGTATCAGCGGGCCATGAACTATATCTTCCACAAGCTTATTGGGACATCAGTGGAAATTTATATAGATGACGTCGTGGTCAAGTCAAAAGGTCACCAAGAACATTTGGCCGATTTACAAGAAGTACTGGAGTGCACAAGGAAGCATGGGTTGAAGATGAACCCAAACAAGTGTGCATTTGGTGTATCGGCTGGGCAATTCTTAGGATTCATGGTTCATGAGCGCGGGATAGAAGTCAACCGGAAGACTATAGAAGCAATCAACAAAGTTGTGGCCCCACAAAATAAAACTGAGCTACAGTCCCTCATCGGCAAGGTCAATTTTTTAAGAAGGTTCATATCCAACCTGTCAGGGCGTATTCGGGCTTTTACTCCTCTGTTAAAATTAAAGCCCGATCAAGAATTTATATGGGGAGAAGAACAACGCAACGCATTGGAAGATATTAAGCAATATCTAGTTTCACCTCCGGTGTTAGTCCCGCCACAGTCTGGTAAGCCGTTTAAATTATATTTATCGGCTGATGAACAGGCTATTGGATCGGCGTTGGTACAGGAATTCGAGGGAAAAGAACGGGTGGTATATTACATCAGCAGAAGACTCCTAGACGTCGAAACGAGATATTCCCCGGTGGAGCGGCTGTGCTTGTGTTTATACTTCTCGTGTACCCAGCTCAGGCACTATTTGCTATCGGCAGAATGCATAGTTATATGCGAGGATGATGTGGTGAAGTATATGCTGTCATTGCCGATTTTGAAAGGACGGATTGGGAAATGGATCCTGGCTCTGTCGGAATTCGACTTAAGGTACGAATCGGCCAAAGCTATCAAAGGTCAAGTAATGGCCGATTTCGTAGCTCACCATTGTGGACCAGAAATTGCCGCCGTCGAGCCGGTTCCATGGACTCTATATTTTGATGGTTCTTCGTGTGGGGTCGGATCAGGAATCGGCATTGTTCTTGTGTCGCCTCGGGGGGCAAGTTATAATTTCTCTCTGCCGATAGAAACTTTCGCAACTAATAATCAGGCGGAATATCGAGCCATTCTGAAGGGCATCCAATTATTAAGGGAAGTCAAAGCTGATGCAGTCGAAATTTTTGGAGATTCCATGCTCATTGTGGATCAATTGACGGGGCGATCTGAGTGCAAGGATGATATCTTGAGGATTTATTATGAAGATTGCCTTCAGCTTTTAAAAGAGTTCAAGTCTGCAATAATTGAGCATATCCCCAGAAATTTTAATGAAGAGGCCAACAGGCTGGCCCAACATGCTTCCGGCTATCGGCCGATTCAGGGAGCGATGATGCTAGAGCTCGCGGCCGATGACTGGCGAAAGGAAATTGCCGATTACTTGAAAGATCCATCCCAAAAAGTGGATCGGCGAATACGTTTTCAAGCTAAAAATATGTGTTGCTTGAGGATGATTTATTTTACCGGACGATTGATGGAGTTCTTCTCAAGTGCCTGGGAACAGAAGAGGCAAAGGTTCTGATGGGAGAAATCCATGAGGGCGTGTGTGGAGCTCATCAATCGGCTCATAAAATGAAATGGATGATCCGGAACAATGGGTATTATTGGCCAACTATTTTTGAAGATTGTTTCAAGTATTACAAAGGATGTCAAGACTGTCACAAGTTTGGCAATGTACAGCGCGCGCCAGCATCGGCTATGAATCCAATAATTAAGCCGTGGCCGTTCAGAGGTTGGGGAATAGATCTCATCGGACAGATTCATCCTCCATCAAGCAAACGGCATAAGTTCATATTGGTAGCCACAGATTATTTTACTAAGTGGGTGTAGGCAGTTCCTTTAAGGAATGTGACATCGGCCGATATGATTGAATTTGTTAGAAGCCTTATTATCTATCGATTTGGTATTCCTCAAACCATCACAACTGACCAAGGAACAATGTTTACTTCTAGAGAATTCGGAGAGTTTGCCGCCGATATGGGGATTAAATTATTAAATTCTTCTCCATATTATGCTCAAGCCAATGGTCAAGCGGAATCGTCCAATAAAAGGATAATCAAACTAATCAAGAGGAAGATAGAAGAACAACCCAAAAAGTGGCATATGTCTTTGGCTAAATCTTTATGGGCTTATAGGATGACTTGTCTTGGAACCACTAAGATATCCCCTTATCAGCTGGTTTATGGTCATGAGGCAGTCTTGCCTTGGGAGGTAAGGACGGGGTCAAGACGTATATCGTTTCAAGATCAGTTAACGGCCGATGACTATTCCTTCCTCATGAAGGACGAACTTGATGATTCGGCAGGTTTATGGTTGAGAGCCCTGATCAGTATAGAAGAGAACAAGAAAAGGGTGGCCAGATGGTATGACAAAAAGGTCAAAGTTAAACAATTCTCTCAGGGAGATTTGGTGTGGAAGTTGGTGCTGCCGATAGGATCCAAAGATCCCAAATTCGGTAAATGGTCACCCACTTGGGAAGGGCCGTACAGAATCGGCCGATGTGCCCCTGAAAATGCATATATTCTGGAAACAATTGAAGGGGAGGAATTCCCAAGAGCTTTAAACGGACGATATCTGAAGAGGTACTATCCAAGCATTTGGGTAGATGCATAACTTGTAGTAAAATATATCAAGACAATATGGCCGATTTTCCATCGGTTTTCGTCTACATATCTGATGCAGAGATGACGTCGCCTGAAGGAAAAAAACATTGGGATTCATTTTGACTGGTTCATTATTGGAAGAAAATGCTAGATTTGTGGGGAAGAGTAGGCGGAGAAGGCCAGTACTTAAGGAAGACCGGGAGGGCAAGGGTAAAAATGGTATTCTTGCCGCGCCGTCTACACGAATTCCAGGGGAGCGGTCGTTTCGCGCGCTCGGTCCGAGGAAATTGCAATCATTATGCCGCGGAACGAAAGGAGATTTTTACTGTGCCCGTTTCGGAGGAAAGGATTAAAGAAAGAGTTTCGAAGAAAAAGTTATGTTTTACTCCGAAACTGGGGGGCATGTGTTGACGCCAGATTTTGACACGTGTTAAATCGGCGTCGGGAGGAGAAGGTTGGCCGATGCGGCAGATCTAAAGGCTACAGTAAGGAATCGGCCGATTGAGGTAACAGTTGGAAATCGGCCGATTAGTGATGCAGCTTGCGCCAACAGGATGGGACTATTTCGGAGGGTCCTGGTCAAAATTTGGTCAACAGAGCAACGCTAAGTCGGTCAAGGAGCAATTGAAAAGAGTCCTGATTGGATTAGGAGACGGCGGCGGAAGATTCTGCGGGAGTCCATTTCCTTTAAAAGATATTATAGATATAGTAGTTTTCCCGTTTTTTAAATAAGGTTGTAACAAGTCGTAATCGACCAGGAGTCCTAGTCTTAGGGTATAAATAGGAGTCGTCAGGGTCTTGCAAAAGGATCGACACATCAATCAACTTTTTCCAGCAATTTACTTTCAAGTCGGCGACTTCGCCAATACTTTTCTTCTTTCACGAGTTCGTACGGATTGGCAGGGCTGCATCAACTTGATCTCCGGCCAATTGGTAGGTTCCGCTTATCGAGTAATATCCGAGCTTTAACTACGGGCGCATCGCTGTGGTTTCGTTTGGATTTATTCACCAGTTATCGATATTTACTAGAATTGCAAGTTTTACCTGTTATTCTAGTATTATCACCAGTTATCCAGGTTAAGATCAGAGTAATCGGCTTCGTTATCGTTCTTCTTCAATTTATCATCTTACAGCTGATTAGATCTGTTTCAAGTGTTGCCCCTGTAATAATTGTTTAGATCGCTCCAGCAGTTTTCTTTACAATTATTACGCGATTATCGGTTGATCCATAGCCGATCATCTTTACAGCAAATCGGCCGATTCGCCGACGCGCTCCTCAGGACAGATCGGAACTCCAGCCGATCGGAGCGCCTGGAATTTAATACTTTATTTCCTTGTCAATCAACAGGTCAGATTGACTGGCACGCCGCGCGAACCGTACCAGGGCGATAACTCGAACAGGAGCTAAGCAGATTCTCCCAGGTCGTGTGTCCGACGCTGAAGACAATCGGTCGATTCTTGTCTGGCCGATTTTCAGCGCCAACAGACTCACCTCGGTAGACTCAGTCGCGTGCTATGCGACCTCGATCAGTGCCTCCTTGGTCACCACCACCTCTTCCCCAGGCGCCTTCTCCTCGGACGGCTCCTGGGCAGCAGCGAGCACGGGGGCGATGACCCGGGGCCCCGCGTTCGGGTCGGCAGGGTCTTCCACGACCCCTGCCATGGCCCCGTCTCCCGGCGTGACCCCCAGGGGCGCGATGTCGTCCCCTTGTGGCGGCTCTAACGCTGCCACCACCTCTTCAGCCTGGGTGGCCGCCCCCTCGATCAGTCGAGGGCGAGCTAGCGGCCGCTTCCCCTTAGCCACCTCGGCCGAAACAACCTCACTGGTGGACTCCTCCGCCTTTCTCTTGGGGCCGCTAACCGACGCCCTCCTACAAATCGACTCATCGACTCAGAATCGGAATCCAGCATGAAAAGGAGTCAAATCATGAAGTGCAAGAGGTTGGAAAATTCACCTCCCAACCCGCTGCACGCTAAAGCTCGGATTCAGCGGCACGGCGGAGAGCAATGACTACGCCACCCGCGCGGGCGAATTCGCTGGCCGCCCCTGCTCCTCCCCCTGGTCCTCCTCCTCCGGCTTGGGGGTGGTGAGGCCGGCCTTCTCCGCCGCAGCCTGCGCCTCCACCCTGCTCGCGCCCAGAGGGGTCGAGCTCCTACCCAGCGGTGCCACTCCGCCCCGCTGGGCCTTCGGCGCGGCCAACTTGCGGGTGGGGCGCCGCTTCTTCGTGGTGGAGCCGGCACCAGCCGCCGGGCCTGATACTTCTACAACGTCGTCTGACTCGCTCCCGATGGAGGAGTCAGACGAGAAACTTCCAACGTACGCCGCCAGCAATGCAAGCCCGGCGGGCGGACTAACAGCCTTGCCCTGCTGCCCCTCCGGCAGAGGCATAGGGCACGAGAATGACACAATTTTTTCCTGCAGGAAGTCGAGTGGTGTTACAGCCCAACGGGTGACTCGACGGCAAAACGACTCAGTGGAAAACTACTCGGACCAAAACCACTCGACAAGAAGCAAAACGACTCTACAAGCAGATTGCATACCTCGGTGGTGGGCCGCTTCAGGCAGTACGCCTTCAGGCAGTCCTTGTTGCGGACCTCTCCGCTCACGATGACCGTGACCCGCCTAAGAGCCTCGCTGCGCGACACCTTGTAGTTCTGCACGCGAATTGGGCCGTTACAACCCGAGTACTCATACCCGGGGTGGACCCGCTCCTGGATTGACTGGGTCAGCCGCTTTGCGAACGACAGCGCCACCGTGGCGCCGGTCAGCTTCTCAGTCTTGAGCTTCTGCAGCTCGACCAGCAGCACCTCCACCTCCACCATCTCCTCATCGGTGGACTTCTTCTCCCACTTGGCGTTCAGCACCGGCAGGCGGCCGGTGCGAGGCGGAAGACCAGGAGCGGGGTTCGCCACCACGAACCACTCCTTGGCCCACCGCTTGTTGCTGTCCTTGAAGGAGGCCTCTGGGTACTTCCCGCCCTGGCGGAGCGAGAAGGCGGCACCGCCGACCACATCCGGCGTATCCTTGTTTGGATATGCCCGCAGATGATAGAGGGCCCTCCAAAGATTGAAGTGGGGCGTGATCCCCAAGAATCCCTCGCACAGATGGATGAAGGTCGCGATCTGCGCGATGGAGTTAGGCTTGAGGTGCGTCGCCTCCAGCCCGTAGTAGTGGAGCAACCCCGGAAGAACGCCCCCGAGGGCAAGCCGAACCCCTTCCCGTAGAAGGATCGGAAGACGATCATCTCCGTCCGGTCCTCCGAGGGGAACGCCTCCACGAAGCAGCTCCACCAGCCAGAGATTGCCTTCTCTGGCAGCAGGCCCTGCGCCACGAGCGCCTCTATGTCGGCGTCAGTCATGGTGCTCGAGGATCAGGCCAGCTCCGAGGCTGGCAGCACGGCGGTGGCAGCGGCGGTGGTGGCTGCTGCTGGGACTTCGCCGGCCATTTCTGCGCATGGCGAGTGGCGGCGGACGAAGGGGCGGTGGCACGCTCTGGAGGCGAGTGCTTAAGAGGAGGCTGGAGAGATCTGGAAGACTCGGTGGCGGCAGAGACAAAAGGGCACAAAGGGATAAGGCTGTGCCGAGCCGATCACTTTTATATCGGCCGCAACCCTGATGGGTCGTTCGGCTTCTCCCTTCTTTTAAATTTTGAATCGGCTCCGAGAGCGTCCCTTCCTCTCCCCTAGGCAGAGGAGGAAATGGTAACAAATGATTTCACAGCGGCAATAAAAGGGAAGGCGGCCCCGAAGGATAGGTCGTGCAGTTGATCCAAAAATTGGAATTGATCCTAGGATTTTCGGATCGGATTGGATCTGGCCGTTGGATCGGACTATTCCTCTTTATACCAGGCGATGCCAAAGGACTCGACGTGCCTTCGTGACTCCGCCAGCGACCCTGCTTGGGAGCTGGGCGCCCCTACATGACTCAGCGTGTCTCCGTGACTCTGCTAGCAACCCTGCTCGGGGGCTGGGTGCCACTATTCGACTCGGCGTGTCTCCGTGACTCCGCCAGCGACCCTGCTTGGGGGCTGGGCACCGCTATTCGACTCGGCGTGTCTCTATGACACCACCGGCGACCCTGCTCGGGGGCTGGGCGCCGCTATACGACTCGGCGTATCTCCGTGACTCTGCCAGCGACCCTGCTCGGGGGCTGGGCACCGCTATACGACTCGGCGTGTCTCCGTGACTCCGCCCGCGACCCTGCTCGGGCCTGAGCGCCGCTATACGACTCGGCGTGTCTTGGTGACTCTGCCAGCGACCCTGCTCGGGGGCTGGGCACCGCTATTCGACTCAGCGTGTCTCCAAGACTCCGCCAGTGACCCTGTTCGGGAGCTGGGCCTCGCTATTCGACTCGGCGTGTCTCCGTGACTCTGCTGGCTGCTCTGACTGAGAGCTAAGCGCTGGAAGACGACTACGAATAAAGGGCTTAAGAGGTTGTTTCCTTTTTGACCCTCGAAACGCTTCTGCGAAACCTTTCGAGGCTCGGGGGTTACACCCAACAGGTTCGCCCAGGGGCGCATCCCATTGAAGAAGAAACATGAAGGCAGGAGTCTACTGAAGTCAAGTTGCGGCAAGAGCCCAAGGATGCAAGGATCATTAATTGATCACCGACTGGCCTCATTGCTCGGTCAAGGCTCGATTCGGCGACTCAGCGCTCGGGGGCTTGACGTAGGTAGACCCAGGTACCTCCCTGCCGAGTGGGACGGGTACCGGGCTGAACGACTCCGCATAAATGACCCGGCGTACAGGCACTCGGCTAGACGATGGGCGGGATCTCCCGGGGTCAGGATCTAGGTTGAACTGGATAGGCATGATCTTGTGTATCTTAATTGATCGGATTCCTTGTAACAAACCCGAGTAGATTTACCCTAACTTGTAACCCACGGCTACTTGGATATATAAGGGGGCCGTGGGGGACCCATAGGCAATTCATCTCATTTGACTCATACCACAAACCCTAATACAGACCCATGAACACAGGACGTAGGGTGTTACGCTCCGTGCGGCCTGAACGTGTCTAAACCTCTGCGTCTTTGTGTTACCATCAAGTTCACGGGCTCTCTCCGATCCACCCCGCCTACAAATCTACTGCTTGAGGCAACCCTTGGCAGACTTGCCGGAATGCAAATCCGACAGGTTAGCACCGAGCAGGAGCTCGATGCGCCGGGCCAAAGCCTCGGGATCGAGTTCGGCCGGTGGGTTGATGATGAAGTTGGCCTCCTCGGATACCGCCAGAGCAATCACGTCCTCCCGGAGGTGGAGTGTGCTGAGGTGGTCGGCGTCGAAGTCCAAGCTTCCGAAGCGGAAGGCCTGGAAGGGTGCGACGGGCGGTGGTGACCATCGCCCGGCGCATGTTGGAGCTAAGAGAACCGGCGAGCCAACGCAGAGCGGAGCGCTCGTGCCATTGGCCCTGGTGAGGTTGATGAAGGAAGCCATCCAATCGCCGGAGCAAAGGACGCACGACGTCCTCCCCACGGACAGCGCCAAAACTGTCGCTCCCGGAATTGGGCGACAGACAAACTACTCGACAGCGTGTGTGTCGTGCGTCGTGATCGGAGGTGGCCTAGCACACAATGACTCGAGGGGTTATACTGGTTCAGGCGAGAACGCCCTACGTCCAGTCGGGGGTCAGTCAGATGTATTGCTCAAGCCCAGGTGCTCATGAGGGTTGGTGAGTACAAGCTTTTCGAGTGCTAGAGAGCTAGGTGTGCTGTCTAACTGGACTTCTCATGTCCTCTTTCTAAATCTAAAGGGACCCCTCTTTTATATCTCAAGGAGGGCCCATGTTACAGTGAATTCCTTGGAGAAGAAGCCTTTGGGGAGAAATATCTTTGAATCCGGCAGCCGGGCAGCCCAAATCGTCAATGGGTCCGTACAGGTAGTCAGTCGGCGATGTCCTTGGTGGATTGCGTGATCCCGAAGTCCTGGGGGTCTCCTGGTCTTGAACCTGTTCGTCGGGTTTGGTCAGTCAACAAGTACGGGAGTCCTGATGGGATGAGGCAGCCGTCCTATCGGGGGAGGACTGTTTACATGTCAAGTCCCATCCTAGTTGATGGTTTCTTGGTGGTCCAGCCGTGATGACGGCAAGTTTGATCATCACAAGGACCAAGTGGATGCCACAGTCCCGGTCCTCTGCTGTGGCTGAGGCACGGTGGCCCACTGTTTGAGCGGACGACCCCGGGAGGGCCGCGCCCACTTGGTACGGACAGGTCTAACCGTTGCGGACCAAGCCTGGGCGCGCGTGAACAAGTGGGATTTTTCCTCCCGGTAGTGACCTGAGTCAGTCGGGAGTCTGAGAGGAGAGAGGGAGAGATAGTGCCTGCGGTCCTTTGGCTGGCCTCGAGCGGAGGCACTCAGACTCGGCGCTGTGGGCTGTGGAGTTTGGTTCGAGGGAAAGCCCCTTCGACGAGGTTCACGGACCAGGATGGCCCACAAGCGTTGTGTGGCTAAAAAGGCAGCGGGTGCAGGAGTTGTTTCAGGCCTTGGTCTGACAAGGTGGGCCCGCTGGTGACCCGGGTTCTAGGAACCCAACAGGCGGCCTTCCGTTTAATTTGTAAAACCACACACCCTTTCAATGAATTATATACCGAGCAGCGCGAACTTGGTTGTTCATGAAGTTACCCTTCAAATTGTCACCCGACCACGATCATCCATCCAATCACCACTGTCGTCGTCCTCTCCATTCTTCCCCACCCGATGACATGGATGCTTCTTGATCACTACTCTTATGTTATTTCAGGGGTTTCTGATTGCTATTAGTAATAATAAAGTGCCCAATCGTGTTATAAACTCGTTAGATATATCTCAATCATTTTGTTGGCTTCCGAGAGCTCAAGTGCCCTTTTGTACATTTGGAGTATTTTGTTAGGAAGTCTGAAACTTCTCTCGCATTTAATGTAAAAAATTATCAGGTTTACTACCACAAAACTTGTATCTAAGCCCAAACATACTCCCTCGATTCCAAATTATTAGTTGTTTTGGCTTTTCTAGATTTATAGATTTTGCTATACACCTAGACATAATATATATGTAGACGCATAGCAAAAATTATGAATCTAGAAAAACTAAAATGACTACTAATTTGGGGCGGATGAAGTATATATATGAGAGACTAATATAACCCCTTTTGAAGCAGCAAACAGTACTGGTGATGGAACTAAAGAAGAGATCACTTGAATGAAGGTATAAACGACCTTGATCAGTTGTTGTAGTGACTGTTAAGTTGTTGGTTGCACTGAGATGATGGTAGGTGCCGAATTAGGGCCCGTTTGGCACGGCTCCGGCTCCTCCAAGAAGCACTCCAGCTCCGGCTCCTCCGGTGGAGCGGCTTCTCTTGTGAAGAAAAAGCCGTTTTCGAAAACGTTTGGCAAAAACGGCTTCTCCCAGCTTTGTAACATGGATAGAAACGATGAAATATCTATAATGCCCCTATCATTTTTATTTTTCATTTTTGTTTTTCTATATTCTACTATTTTCTCCTCTCTTTATTTCAACTTCTCTTTTTTTTCGTTTTTCCTTCTCTTTTTCTTCCTTATCCGGAAGCTTCCCCATCTCCTATCCTCGTCGCATCTCCCGCGCCGCCCCTCCCCAGCGTGTGCCGCCGGCCGGCCACCTCGTCCGGCGCGAGGTCCAGCGGGAGGTGCGCGGGCGTCAGCGACCAGCGGGAGGAGGAGGAGGTGGCGCCCAGCCGGCAGCAGGAGGTGGCGCGCTAGCGACGGTGGCGCTGCGGCCGGCCGCCTCCGCCCCGTCCTGCCGTGCCGCACCGCTCCGACTCCGCCCCGGCCACGCCGGCCCCCGCGCCTTGCCAGGTCGCGGCCGAGTGCGTCGCGCCCGCGCCGGGCACCGCGCCCTGCCCGGCCACCGCGCCTTGCCAGGCCCCCGCCGCCTGCACCGCGGGCTGCTCCTCTACTCCCCCTCCGCTGCCCCCGATAGCCGGATCGACTCCCTCCGGAGTGGATCCCTCGATTTCCAGGCTCGGAGTGGCCTCCCTGCGCGCTGATGCCGCCGGCCGCCGGAGGGGATTCATCCCGCCGCCGTTGGTTCCGCGAGAGGGAAAGCCGCGTGAGAAAGAACGGGAGAGAGAAGGATGCGTGCGGGCCGCGCACGGAAAAATCTGACGATAGCAGTTTTGCTGTAATTCCTTTGAACTTTGGGGGCAAACATTACTGGCGGGACATGGGGAGCCGGGTGGAGCCTCATTTTGTGGCTCCGTCGAGGCCCAAAGGCTCCAGCAGGTTTTGCGGGGCTCCAAATGTAAAGCCCAGGGTGAAGCACCCCGTTTGGCATGGCTTCAGCTGAAACCGATTTTGGAGCCTGAGCTGGAGCCGTGCCAAAAGAGGCCTTAGACAAGATAGGAGTTGATAAGAGTTATGCGTGGCGTGGCATCTTGTCTTGGACGAATGAATGAGCTCGAGGTAGGATATATAGGAGCATAACATCTGGCCAAGCGAATTAACCGCCGTATGTATGCAGTATGCTTAACTGCCTGCACGGGGAGCCGCCGCAGAGGATCGATCTAGCGACACGTCAGCGGGGAGATATTTGTTTTCACTGTGCGGGTAAACGGCTGGGTCGCGTCGACGTGTCGATGTCCTAGTGACTGACCTAGTGTGTGTGTGTGTGCTGTGTTGTTACCGCGGCGAGATCAAATAATCATCAAAACCGAGGACGGGTTGGGTAATTGTGGCGTGGACGGGGGATGAGAGACGAGAGAGAGAGAGAGGGGAGAGACAGAGAGTCTGGCTGGCGGCCAATGGGAACTCGACAGACGGGGGGTGACATGATGGGTCTGAAAACTACGTGCAGGTGACAAAAAGGACCATGCCTGACGGGCCTCCTATCTCTACTCTTCCCTCCCATGCACCCACCAATCCACCGTCTCGTCACCCGTCACTCCTCGTCCTCGCATCTTGCACACAAAGGCCTTGCCTCACTCACTCACGGCTGCTCTAGTGTGAAACTCTGAATCTCTTCTTTCTAGTTTTTTTTTGAAAGGTAAATGAAGCAAAATCTCCAAGAAAAAGGTAAATGAAGCAAACCTTTCTTGTTTAGTTTACCCCCCCCCCCCCCCTCCCTCCAAAAAAAAAACTTTTTTACTGTACGTGCCTGGTAGAACCTGTGGAAAGTGACAAAGAGGCATCCAGCGAGGCTAGTCAAAATGGTATAGAGAAACAATGCAACCTCCAATGGATCGGCCGGCTCTGAGAGGATGTATGCACCTGGACGCGTTGTAACTAGTTGTTGGTTGCCAACGTCACCCTCTTGTTGCACGCTTAGCACGCAGTAAGTTTCATTTTTTTTTATCTACGACATGTGGGTCCAGTGATATTAAAGGTGAAAGAAAAGGAATCTTAACGTAAACGGCACAGGGAATCACTCGTTAATCGATCGATCAGAGTCTTGGCCGGCCGTCCCGGCTCAATGAAACAGTAGCCGGATCATGGCTTTGGTGCATGGAGCTAGAGACTTTGATGATCTGATGTGTCTGCTGGTGCTGGATGGATCTCCTAGCCTAGCCTGTCCTACGCTAGCTACTGCAGTAGCTGTCGTCCTTGCTTTAGCAAACAGCAGCGGCCAATTTGACCGGCCGGCCCGGCCACCCTCTCCCCGCTTTCCTTCCCCAAACGCGTCGTCTCTTTCTCTTCTCGCCAAGTCGCCAGCCACCGCAGGCACGCAGAGGCAGGCGGATGGACGCGCGCCGCGCCGGCCGGCCGATTCCTACCCGCCCCGCCCAGCCGGGTGGGGATCGACAGCGCCTGTCCAGTCAGCACCGCCCGGGCCCCATCTGCCGCCACGCTGCTTCCGCACGCCACCACCAGCTCCTCGCTCATCTCGCTCGCTTTCCTGCCCGCCGCTCTATAAGTAGAAGCAGAAGCAAGCTGGTGGTGGTGCAACGTGCGCGCGCGGGGCGAGGCGAGCCGATTCATTCATTATTGGTGGGCTGGTGGTCTGTTGGGCGGCGCCCGGCGGAGGAGGAGGACGACGACGAGGAGCCAGGGAGGGGGGAGAAGAGGCAGAGCGAGAGGAGGCGGCCGCCGAAGCAGCAGCAGCAGCATGCAGCGTGGGGATCCGCTGGTGGTGGGGCGGGTGATCGGCGACGTCGTCGACCCCTTCGTGCGCCGGGTGCCGCTGCGCGTGGCCTACACCGCGCGGGAGATCTCCAACGGCTGCGAGCTCCGGCCCTCCGCCATCGCCGAGCAGCCGCGCGTCGAGGTCGGCGGCCCAGACATGCGCACCTTCTACACCCTGGTACGCCGCGCCGCTACTCCCCGGCCCACCAGGATCATCTCTAATTCAGTAATTAATTGGGAGCACACGTGCGTCCTCCATCGCTTGTTCCGAGATCGAGCAGCCAATGCAATTATTAACCGCTCGCTCGCGTGATTTAATTTGCATCATCAGGTGATGGTGGATCCGGACGCGCCAAGCCCCAGCGATCCCAACCTCAGGGAGTACTTGCACTGGTAATTAATCTAATCTAATCTAATCTAATTGTATTCCAGCTTCATCAGATTCGCTGGCCATCGCGCACGCACGCACGAGCTGCCAATGCGCTCTCGATCATCAGATCAACCAAATTGGCACGCCACAACAGTTAACCAAGACAGATCGATCTAGCTGTAGCTAATTCCATCAGAGTATGTACGTCTGAACAAATCCGAAGCTTCGTGCAGGTCTTTGAATTCTTTTGTGCAGAGAGATCATGCATCTGCTTGCAGCATGGTAAGATCACGCCATGTGATCTCAATTCCCGTCTCTTTCATGGGAAGGCACAGAACACGTACTGTCAGGATCTTATCCATATCCACCTCGTACGGTTGCTCTCCATTCGCCTGCAGTTAGATCAAACATAGGTACATCCATTAAGTATATATGGCATTATATATTATCTCTGACAGAACATAGTGTGTTATCAAATAGTATACGATTTTGCTGACAACTTTATTAGAGGATAAATTAATTAGGTGCAATCATTGTAAACACAATGTCGAGGAATCACAATTTTGATAGGCAGAGGCACGCGCACATCACCCTTACAAACGCAGCACACACACTTAACCCTCTATATATGAACGGTTCCGAGAGATTGATTGGGTCCTAGATCTCCTACCAGCACAAGCGTTTTGATGATCAGGATCCTGAAAAATATGTTACTACCTTGGAAACTAATTTTTGGCTATTAGCAAAACAGCTATCCGCTGCACTACTCCAAAATTCTAGTCATGGATAAAATGGAATAACCCCTTTTGGTCCTGGTGTCTTTCCTTTCACCCGATAAGACAACAACAATTTCCAAATAAATAATAATGCTGCATTTAGGATTGTCAACAAGTAGGGTTGTTTGGATACGAAGGATTTAGGTCTAGATTTGTTAAATTCTAAACATTGCTCAAAGCATTCTCTCACATTATATTAGACAACCCCTCAATGGCTTTGCATCAACCATTGGATGACCGTACCCTTTTTCCAGTTGATGAGTGTGAATAAAAAGAAATGTACATACTCTACACAGATATCCCATGTGTCATTGTGCTTCTGTCCAAGCATATGTGATCTGAGCCTTTATTTGTGCAGCATGAACTGAACTTAATAGCATTGGACTCTTAAATGTAATATCGAACTCTTAAATCAAATATAAAAACACAATATTGAGACCTACAGACAATGGTTTTATTAATTCGTTGACATCATCAACTTTTGGTCCCAACAAATTTGTATTCAACTGAACCTAGTGGACACTTTACTTTGTGTGAATGAATTCTTTCTATTTATAAAATTCCAGAGAACTACAAGCTATGCAGCCAAGAAAGTAGATGTATGGAAGAAGGTAGCTAGTAAATAAAAGAGTTCCACTACAGCCTACAGGCTCCGTTGAAAAAAAGCTTTGATTGGTAAAACCAAGAGCTATAAGAATAAACAGGGAAAGATAGAGTTGCTTACTTATGCATTAGCTAGAGGACATTTCTTAAATAAATAATTACCTTATCTTTGTTCTGCTATTAAGGAGAGCCCTCATCTTACCAGTAAACCTAGCAGTACATTTTTTTGCTCGATCATTTTTGCCATTCCGGCCTAATTCCATAAATTACAAGCTTACAACATAAATCTATAGGTAAAGTGATCATATATCCTCCTAAAGTCTTGTTTCATAAGGTGGATTTTTTTTTCATTTTTCATACAATCTGACTTGCAGATAACCAATGGTAGTGAAGAAAACGAAACAAATAAACCGCACCAGGTTAACAGCGTGTGGCAGAGATGAAAAGTGGAAACTTCCAGGGGTAGGAAGCAAAAAATCAGGGACTAGTTAATGGGAAATATATATGACCTTTCTTCAAGTTTCTGTGTTTTTTTTCGAACTCACAACCTGCAATGCACTAGCATGCAAATTATTTCAAGATACCCCATGCACGCTTCCTTTGGCCTTGACACCACTAGCTAGTTTGAATTCTATCTGTTTGATATGCAAAATAAGAACCTTGTTAGTATTATGTTTTGTCACATGTACTATTATAGATTGCCTGGGACGGTCCACTTTCAAAGTTCAGACACATCAATTTTCAGTTCAGAAAGAAAACCACCAACTTGACCTTATTCCTCCATCATGATGATATAGTCTTTTATGCACGGAGATGGTTCTGAATCGAAATTACTTTGATCTGGTATTGCAGGTTGGTCACTGATATCCCGGCGACGACAGGAGTTTCTTTCGGTATGTCCTACTCAGAGATTTTTTTTTTCGTGTTTGACCAACCTAGTTCAGACTTCAGATGGATTGAGTCCCTATTAATTTGAGCATGCATCCATACTTGAACGCCCAGGGACTGAGATTGTGTGCTACGAGAGCCCACGGCCGGTGCTCGGAATCCACCGGCTGGTGTTTCTGCTCTTCCAACAGCTCGGCCGGCAGACGGTCTACGCCCCTGGGTGGCGGCAGAACTTCAGCACCCGCGACTTCGCCGAGCTCTACAACCTCGGCCTGCCGGTCGCCGCCGTCTACTTCAATTGCCAAAGGGAGTCCGGAACTGGTGGCAGGAGAATGTGAACTCGTCGGGGGTGAATAATAAGATTGATGATTGATTGGGTATATTATATATATATAAAACTGTGACAACATGGAGAAAAGGAACTGCGAGATGGACTATATATTGTCTAATAATTAGTTGATCAATATATATGCTAGCCTCCATTTACATTTGGGAGGAGTATATTTGATAGTTCTGGCAGATTGGCATGGTTAATAGGTCAAGGGCTTGTTTGGAAGAGCTAAAGTTAAGTGCTAAACTTTAGCACATATTAGCAATCATGCATATGCTAAAGTTTTTGAGTCTTGCCTAAAGTTTAGCCCACCTCATTAGCACTTCCGTTTGGATGAGCTAGTGCTAAAGTTAGCACCTTCACCCATTAGCACTTGGATCCAAACGGGACCTAAAACTATAAAGCAAGCAAAAATGACTAGCAAAAGAGGGTTCATCCTGATGAGTCAACATGACTACTGTCTCTCCCTGGCGAAAGATGTCCGTCTCCTTTATGCTACTATTTATTTAGATCATCAGTTGAATTGCATATTCCTTTTTTTTTGTTTGTTTGGCGAGGACTTGAAGCGTAGATATGATGTTAAATTCCTAGTAGAAGCAAGGCTGGAAATTTTAATTTGATAAAGACAGGGAAGCTGAAATCCTAAAGTTGTCATAGTTCTAGATGACTAGCTGATGAGCTGCTGGATGCAGGGAACATATCAGATGGGCAGAATCGGGGTTAGCTGAAATCCATGCATGTTGTTTGCCGTATAACACTACTATGATGTGCCCAAGCAACCCTGATTTGTGTTCATGAAAATATATCCTCAGTACGTATATTAAAAGTTGCATCATGGCATAAGAAATTGCAGTAACCCCAATGAACTCAGATCAGAATTCCTCTATTGTTTCCTCAAAAAAAGAATTCATGTATTACAAATGGAACCTCAAGACCAGTGTTCTTCATGGATTCAGCTTAACGAATATATATAGGGACAACTGGACAACTACGAGCATGCATGTAGGGCTTCTGATTCGCTTTTGCGAAATAAAATCTGCAACCCAGGTGGTATAGTTTTTTTTTTTTTGAGAAACAGATGGTATAGGTTTTTGAACAATATAAATACTCCGAAAACTCTCGGAGGGAAATAGGCCCATGTCAGCCCAACTTGTGGAAGAAATCGGCCTAGCACACGGGGAGGTCAGCGCATACCTTTCTCCCCTTCTAATAACCCATGTGATAAATTCATCATCTACTAGCTTCAAGTATTCCAAAAGTACATTGTCACTCCAATCTTGAAGCTCCTATTACATGCTTGAAACAAGGAAAATGAGTAAAAACCAGCGCAACGACTCCATTGTAACTTCTAAACTAAGAGGAAGTTCAGATACAAATCAAAGAAGTGGTCACACCAAGATCATAAGTACTTGCATCCGTATTATGTACATTCGATAGTGACCTCTAATGTCTGAGTGCACAAGGGAAGATAGCTTATCCCGCCCTGCAGCCCGGGTCGGCACTCGGCAGTCGTAGGATGGTAGCATGGAAGCAATTTTGACGATCCAACTGAATAGCAACAACCCCAGACAGTCCAACTTCAGCTTGTTGTGGGACATATTTCTGATTGGGGCCAAATGTGGGACGAAAACTGAGGAAGGGGCAAACAGGGGCCAAAAGCTGAAGATACTATGAAGAGAATGGAGATGACTCTTCAACTGAAATCTGGCTTGTGGGCTTTAGCTCCCAGTTGGGCAGATTGCTATCTGCCGACTCGGACTTCGAAATGTACAGGGCCTTGTTGTGGAACTTGTGAAGTGTTTTCCGGTGACCGATGCTTATGTAAGTAATGCCTGCAGCTTCGATCTGACTGTATAGATGAGCCTGTGGCACAAATAAAACCAGTCAGAATTGACATCAAGGTAGGTGTCCACTATTTGCAAAGGATATGCTCCCCCATAAAAAAGATGTTCTAGAATACCAATCCCTTCCCCTTTTTATCATCTGTAACAGGGTGAAAACATGTCTGCAGTTCAGGGGTTGTAAATTTAAGCCTAGCAGTTTCCATAATTCAAGTAAAACGAGTATAGCAGCAGGATGAGAATCATACCTCATTTGCTTCATCTAGTGCACTTGTTGACTCATCCAGTAAGACCAAAGTGGGCTGAGCAAGCAATAACCGAGCGAATGCAAGACGCTGCTGCTCCCCAAGAGAAAGAACACTGGCCCAATCATGCATACAGTCCAAGCCATTGAAACGAGGCAATATATAGCCCAGCTTGACAGCCTCAAGCACTCTGATCAGTTCAGCAGTTGAGGGCATCTCTGGCTTGGCACCGACTCCATCTGATGTGGAAACTTCAGATAGAAATGGAAGAGGATCTGGTATTTTACAGAAAGAACTTCAACTTAGCTGCACATGCATATTTTAGGAACTGTGGATAGCAAAATTTGTGACGATTGCTTTGCTCCACACATCCACTAACAAAAAAAAATTGTAGTACTCATGCACCAATATTAGGAACAGAATGGTCCGTGCAAAACAATATGAATAAGGAAAGGCAGAAGAATCATCCAATTGAGTTTTTGCTTCTATAGTCTTTTATACATTACTTCCATTGGAAGAGATGATACTGTATAGTATTTTTTTATCAACACGAACTTGCTAAATTCCAATCTATCCCCATAGTGTTAGTCCCTGACCTCTTCCAAACATGCTGATATTGTGTATGACATCGTAGTACCTATTGTTTTTTATCATTAAGTCTTTAGACTGTAATGCCCACAGGTCCAAAATTCTAACTTTTTTCCTCACTTCCCTCAAAATGTTAACTTAACATAGACTCATTAGGCTCTGTGCCTTTGGGTTTATATGCTATCTAAAAACGTTAAGCTCATCTAAACTGATTAATGATTACCACAAACATGGGTCACGTAAACTGTAGCACTCATTTCATCGCAGCATCCAAGTCACAACAAAAAAGAAGATTTGTAAACTGATAAGCAAGTATCAGTGACGAGCTGCGAAAACAAATGGAACATGTTAAATGCACACAGGCTGTACATCTATAACTGAATCATTTCCTTCAGAAACCTTCATAATACCAAAACCAGGATAAATTTAATAAATATAGCCAATCATGAAATATTTATCACAAACCACCCTCAGTACAGGACTACAAGTGCAATAGTGCAATTGGCAAACCATGCAGGTATTCATCAACAAACATAGCAATGTTCTCTTATAAAAAAAATTGAAATCTATCAGTGTATGGGCCTATTTGACTTTGGCAATGCTACAACTCTGAGATCCACTGTCAGAATATATTGTTTGTTAGAATAAAATGAAGTAGTTTAAATCACTGTGTTTAATCGAAAACAAGAACAAAATGGCTCAACCAAATAACCTCAATATTCTAAGAATATTTGGAGCTAGGGATGGGCAGTTCCAAGAATTCTTGAAGCTGGAGCTATGCCAAACATGCCCAATGATATCCAACTGAGCTCAGATTAAAAACAACAACTTATGCTGGCACAAACAATAGAAAGGAAGATTGATATTATCATCTGAGTAATGTTTTTCCTTTTTATGTTATGTTTCTTTATTTATGAGAAAATCACTGTTTCCAGCAGCATAAGGATAGTCACCTGTACTTTCAGCATCATTATTTGGGGAATGATGAACATCTTCACTCCATGTAGGATAGAGTAATTGCTGACGAAGTGTGCCCAGGACCATATATGGTCTTTGCGGGACAAAGAATATGCCATTATCTCTTCTTTGCTTGGAATTTTGTAGTACTTCTTCACCCTCTAACTTCATATTGGATGGCTCATCAGAACTTACATTTGATTTTTGAAGCTGCATAGAACCTCTCACATGGTATATGATGTCCCCATTACCACTAGTCCAGAGGCCGGCTAGAGCACGCAAGAGCGAGGTTTTCCCACTTCCACTAGGGCCCATCACCTAAAGGTAAAGATAAGCATATCATCCCGATCAGGTGTCAGCACTAACATTTATTCTGCTGATATACAAATAGTTAAAGAAACTGGTACCAGTAGGTGATCCTTGTCTTTTAGTTCCAAAGTGAGGTCAGTAATAAGAACATTTCCGCTCCTCGGCGTTATCAATGTCAAATTGCGGATCTCTAGAACCATGCATGGATCAGATTGTGTTAGTGATCCATTAGAACTAACAGAAGACCTGCTGCTCTTGAAAATAATGTTGATCCCATCAACGCTATCGCTTTGGGATGATAGAGAGGACTCATTTCCATCCAATATATCATCGAATTCACCTACAATGAAGAATTTAATGTCGTTCAAGTTATCAAAGGGAGGGAAGGAGGGAGGGAGATAGAGAGGTCACCTAGACGATCGATAACTGCTGAGAATGCACTAATCGACTGGAATTGGAAGACAATGAGAGAAAAATCACTAAGGATATGATTGAAAGCAGACACTGATTGGTTGATTACTCCAAACTCGATTTTCCCTGAAAAGTACATTGGAGCTACAACTGCAGCTGGCAGGATCTGAATTAAATACCGATAACCATTGGTGAAAAATTCCAGATTCCGAGAAGCTATCAACAATTCCTGCAACATAACATAAACACATATGAAATACATGAAAAGTCTGTACTGAATGTTTCTGCCTAAAAAATAAAAAAGAAATAAGGAGCTGCAGAGCACTTCAAGAACAATAGAAATACAGAGCCAACTACTCTAGCAAGCGACCGGGCATACAATCATTAACTGGTTTTGAGATCTAAAATCTAGCTTACTCAGTATTTTAATACAGTAGTAGTATGAATAATAATTTTACTATTGCAGCATGGTAATATAATATATTATTAACAAATTTACTCAATTTATGCAGCAGCATAATGCCAAAATGTAACCTGATTGAAGGAAACATTGAAAATGAGCAAGTTCTGTGCGATCTGATTGTGGTTGGTCTCCAAGTTTCACACTCTAATCCAACTGTCAATAGGCTGGAACCATCACCTGACGGTAACTGGTTCATATGCGATTTTGAGAGTGCCGGAACAACAAACAAAGAAATAATGAACAACCACATATGGCGAAAGGACAGCAGTGGCTTACACTTAGGTTGTCAAAAGCCCTCCTGAAACGATCCAACAACAGTTGCAATTCGTTTTCCTCACCTCCATAAAAAGCAATTGATTCAGCATTTTCTCTAACACGGACAAGTCCATACCGAAAATCAGCTTCTTTCTTCTCTTGCATGAAGTTGAGGTTGACCAAATTCTGTTGATTAAAGCATAAGAAGTATCAATTCTGTGAAGAAAGAAAATAGTTGAACAATGTAATAAATTCAATGCAAGTTAGAGATAAATAATGCTTACTAGTATCTTACCTTACCAAGGAAGACACTAATAGCAGTGCCCCCAAGAGAGTACACAACAAGAACAATGAATAATGGTGGATAGATTCCGTAAAGGATGTTGCTAAATGATATCAAGTCCACAGCAGCATTGAAAAGTGTGAGAGAAAATGCAAGCGCTGTTCCAGTGAATGCGCTGAGATCATCGTTTATCCTTTGGTCCGGATTGTCAATTATTGATTGAGACTGAATCTTATAGAAAGTTCTGTTGTTGAAGTAACGCTTCATGTAATAACTTGTCATCCAAGATCGCCATCTCAATGAAAGGGTTTCTTTTGCATAATCTCTCAATACAAAGAACTGCAGAATAGTGGAAGCAGGAATTTGACAAGTTGAATTGAAAAATTATAATATCAAGTCTACGGAGAACACAGTTGCACACCGTGCAAAATGAACACAGACCAAAGAAAGTATGTTTGTCTATTGGTTGGTGTTAATACTAGCAGAAACATCTCCCCAGAACAAACGCTGGAAACGAGGAACGAAGTTAAAGAAACTGGCAGTTTAGCCATTCAGTGTGGCAAATACAAAATGTTCGCTTGTATGACTTTTGCTGGGACAAATTGTTGAAGGAAGAGAAAGCCATGTTAATTTCAGACAAGAAAAATGACCAGCAATGTGCTGGTGTCTTTTGCACAGCTAGGAAATTATCAAAACTTTGAATCTAGATAGCCTAGGAAAGGAGGATTTGTTATCTTGGCAGGAATTCTTTTTCCTTTTGGTCACCAAAAGTGAAATGAAGTCTTATCCAGGTGATACAAATAGTTGAAATTAGGCTAACAGCATGAAGAGCAATACCTACAAAAGAGCAGCAATATGCTCACCGGAATTCCTCCAGCAAAAGCACCCAGGTAGTAGAGCAGTTGCTGGGTAAATTTTTCTTGATCCTTATCTTGCAAAAGAGAAGAACCCCAGAATATGTATTAGCAAGTTTTTTAAATAAAAAAAAACACTGTACAGCCACTTTGGGTAGTACGAAGTGACACTTTTAGTTATAACTTATAAGGAGGCTTATATGGCTGCAAATGTCATTACTTGTCTACTTTGATATGAATATCACCAATATGCAAATGATAAGTAATTAATAGAACTTTTATGTGCTGTAAAAAGAAACTATGTCCTAGTCCCTTATCGAGTGTGCTTGCTATTTCTGTGTGTGCCTATTTATTGATAATTTTAATATTGAAGTTGCAAGATCATAACAATTATTAACAGAACACCAAAACATACCAGCAAGGGCATTGTAGAAGTCACGACCCAAGAAGTTAAATCCAACACTAATCCCTGTGGTTCCCAATGTGAGGGCAAACACAGCAGCAAGCCTCAGCCGTGCTTGGGTTTTGTCCTCCGACCACCAGTAGGGCGCAGCAACTTTCCAAAATCTTGTAGCTAGTGTCTTGAGATCTGTACCAGCCCTCTACAAGTACCAGCATGACACCAAAAAGGTAAATGCACATTCATCAGCGCACAGGGAAATGGCAACCCAGCAAAGAAATAACATCAAAGTTAAATCTAGGATCACTAAACATGCCTTTACATGAATTGAAACAGAAGTGAGTGATGGTTTCTAAATTTTGACATCATCTCCACAAAAAAAACGATAAATATTCTTAGAGCATTAGAACATATGCACAAGCTAGAGTCGCATTCAGAATAGGATAATAGACAAGTACTGGCATGACACCAAAAAGATAAATGCACATTCATCAGCGCACAGGGAAATGGCAACCCAGAAAAGAAATAGCATAAAAGTTAAATCTAGGATCACTAAACATGCCTTTACATGAATTGAAACAGAAGTGAGTGATGGTTTCTAAATTTTGACATCATCTCCACAAAAAAAAAGATAAATATTCGTAGAGCATTAGAACATATGCACAAACTAGAGTCGCATTCAGAATAGGATAATAGATTGAGCTTGTGAAGTTTGATATTAGTCCAACAAAGTTGAAGCACATTAAGACGACATCACAACAATGACCATCCAAATTTGAACCTAGATTAATTCCAGCACTAGGAATCTAAAAATCAAATTGAACTCTACACAAAGGGAGCACCGAGCAGATCACGCAGAGAAAAGTGCAGTCCGCCCACCACGTGGAAGAGAAGTGTCAGCACCAGAGCATCACCTTTTCCTGGGAACCGGGGGCAGCGGCCTCCCCGCCGCCGCCGGCAGCGCGCGGAGTGGGCGCGGCCCTGCGGCGGCCGCGCCGGCGCATGGCGGAGGCCACGGACGGAGGGGGCGGGGGTCCGAAGCCCCACGCCGCGGAGCCAGGGC
This sequence comes from Panicum miliaceum, assembly GCA_032594955.1. Classification (NCBI taxonomy): domain Eukaryota; kingdom Viridiplantae; phylum Streptophyta; class Magnoliopsida; order Poales; family Poaceae; genus Panicum; species Panicum miliaceum. The sequence goes on along the minus strand of CM064060.1, from coordinate 1,407,071 downwards.
CGGAGGCGGAGGCGAGGCGAGAGGATGGCCGCGGCAGCAGCGTTAGTGCTGGCAGTTGCGGAGGTTTAGTGGAGGTGGAGGGGAAGCAGTAGCATATCGGAGTAGATAACCGCATCTTTTTCGCCTCGCTTTCCCACCCTCTGCTGTCTGTCTGGCTGCTTCGGGATTGCTTCCGTGTCTTGCAGGGAAAGCTCGCTCGCGTGCTCCTTGCCGCGGGGGAGCAATGGCGGAACGCCGCGGCGGAGGCGGGGGGGACCAGGTCGGCAGCTCCACAGCGAGACGCTACGCCTACCAGGCTGCGGCTGTTTGATCCGTCGGCCGATGCGTCGCTGGCGTGTGGGTCCCATAGGGTCGTAGTGGCCAGGACGGCGGACTCGTGTCGCGCCGGGGACGAAGGTGCCAGCTACACCACACGTAACCTATCCAACACCTTTTTTTTTCTTTTGAGTGCACCTATCCAACACCTCGCCGCTGCGGAGCGAGTTGGGCTGCAAAGTGCTCGAGGTTGGGCTGGATCAGGTCATGAGAGGACCGTGCGGCCCGGTTTACAGGTTGATGGATTTTGAAATCAAATCAGAACACAAAGCCCAGAAATGCCTAGGAAAAAGTGAAGAGGAGGAAGGGGGGGAAAACAGGAGAGGGGATTTGGGGGGGGGGGGGGGGATGCGGTCTACTCGATGCTGCGTTTCAAGAACTAGGATCTAGGATTGCTTCAAGAAAAAAAGAACTAGGATCCAGGAACTTCCTGGTGACACAGACAATTTTATTTAGGGGGGTAGATCTTGGAAAAAAATCCTTCCACATATATTGAATGGACTTTGCTACGGTACACCGGTTATCTCCTAGGAGGTAAGAGTTAAAAAAATCACAACCGTCGATTTTAGAATAAATAAAATATTCAAACAATTAATATAATGGGGGGAAACAAAATCATGCAGCTCTTCCTCACGCACGGAGAGAAAAAAAACGCCAGTCACCTCGGATCACGGCAATCACGCAGCTGCTCCTCACGCACGGAGGGAAAAAAAAAACTCCAAACATCTTAGAATACGATTGCCTCTGCTAAATAATTCCAGCCATCTCTAGTAACGGACGGGCACAATGTGACATAATGTCACCTTGCCTCACTTTATTAGAGAAGCAAAGATATATCACATTATTACGGAAACTAAAGATGCCGCAAAGTTATTACGGTGTCAGGTCAGCTCACGTTCTTAGGGAAAACAAAAATTCATGTTGCATCATGGTAAACCACACGTCACGAACTATAAAAAAAGACACGTTCCCATAAAAAAACAAACGTCACGTTACCTCGTATGGGGAAAAAACAGATAGTTACATCGCTGTTTGTTCATCACGTTGCCAAAAGAATTAGTTTCTGTTATTTGTTTGTATGTCATATTCCAACAACAATATTAGATCTCAACTATTCACGCATGAAAGTTAGATCTAATTCTCTATTTTGTGATTTAAAATATATAAGATAAATATTAAAACTATTACCTCCTAGGAGGTAATATGGCATTAGATCAACGGTTCATAGTCACTTCGGTGTACCATAGCAAAGCCCATATTTAATATTTCCATATCCTACGGGAGAACAGCCTAACACCCTCAATATCCTTCCACATATGGGGGAGTGAAGGCACCCTCAATATCTTCACCTCCAGCTCGAAATTGCCTCTCCTGTCATCATGCGAATCTTGTAATGTCTGAACTGAGCAATGCAAGCAGTGTGGGACAGCATTTATCCAATTCCAAGATGAAACATACAGGCAGCATATATCCTATTCCAAAGACGAAAGAGAGAGGCAGCATATATCCCATGCTTTCTCAAAGAAAAAGAGACGGCATCCCATCGGACGGGAAAGAAAAAAAGAGGGAGAATACAGGACAGTTTGAAAGGAATAAAAGGCTAAGTAAGTTAGTAGCTTGCAAACTCCCGACTTGCCCATTATTTAATTATAACGCTGCACGGCTTTGCTTTGGAAAAAGGACTAGATGATTGCTAGGTAGTCACAATAGATCGATATATGCCACTAGAAAAGACAAATGCGAAACAACTAGAAAGGCAGTCCAATTTTTCAGGATCTGTTGGATAGTTCATTTTCTTCAGGCTGGCTCCATAAAAGTCAAAAGGAGAGTGCCACCAATTTTTTTTAAAACACATTATAAACGCCAGACGATCACAAACACACACGCATACTCATCTCTATAAATACACGTACGCAACCCTAGGCATCTCGTTGGCGACACGAATATCGCCTACCACTGAAAACATAATACCGTTAAATCCTAGAAATTCGCTCCCACCGGGAGTCGAACCTAGAATCTCAGGTGCTACTGAGGCTCTTGTAATCACTAGGCTACAGGCCCTTTCGCGGAACTGCCACCAAGTTACTAATGCAATATGTCAGAAGACCTTCAACTCATAAATATATCTGTATGTAACGTTTAGAACAACCTAATTAGTTCAAGGATGAGCTAATAGTTAGCCTGTTACAAATGTTTTGTATTTGAGAAAATAACTTGGCGTGAGAACTAAGGCAACTCTCAGTGTATATAGTTTCATTGGCAATCTCAGTGCATAGTTTTATTGTGCAGTTATAGATTAAGAAGTGAGAACTAAAGTAACCGTGCCAGCTGAATGCCATGAGGATGAAACTTCTCTCACATCTGATGAAACTCTTCTCATAATTAACCTTGCTAAGTCAGTAAAATTGCTAATATGACATAGAATTTAATGCTCATAAAATTTTCCATGAAACTCCGTCACAATGAGAGGAAATGAGAAAGAAGAAAGATGATTGGATGAGAAATTATTTTAAAGAAATCATCAACTGAAAAGCACTTTGAGCTTGCGTGAACATCAGTATAAATGCTAGAGCCCAGTTGCCTAAAGCACGGGCATTTCGCAAACTCGCATCCCAGGAAAACTCACGTCCACCGGTGGAGCGAGGAGACAATGGAAAGCGCGGCCCAGTCCCTGGTGGGCAACGTGGGGCAGCTGCTGGGTGCGGAGTACCGGCTGCTCCGCGGCGTCGGCGGCGAGGTCGCTGAGCTGCGCGACGACCTGGCCACCATGAACGCCCTCCTCCACATGCAGTCCGAGGTCGACGAGGGCGCCGTGGACCACTTCGTTCGCGAGTGGATGAAGCAGTTGCGCGAGCTCGCGTACGACGCGGAGGACTGCGTCAACCACTACAAGCTCCGGATCAAGTGCCGCTCGACGGGCGACATGCGTACCCGGCTGAAGCACATGTTCGAGACGCTCTTCCCTCGCCACCGCCTCGCCGGCGAGATCAGGGCTCTCCGCGCCCGGGCCATCGCCGTCAGCGAGCGCCACGCACGGTACTGCGCCAACCGCGACGCCCTGTGCCGCTCGACTCCGGTGATGGCGGCTTCCATGGTATCTGCGCGTGCGCTCCGTCCTGGCGACGTCGTCGTCGCTGAGCTCCACCACCAGCCCATCGGCATCGATGGCCAGGTGGACACACTGGCCAGGCAGCTGAAGGCGGAGGTGGACGGAGAGCGCCAGCTCAAGGTGTTCTCCATCGTGGGCTTTGGGGGTCTCGGCAAGACCACGCTAGCCATGGAAGTGTGCCGGCGGCTCGAGCCGGAGTTCCCGTGCCAGGCGATGGTGGCGGTGTCTCAGGCGTTCGAGGCCGGTAGGGACGTCGTGGCGCTGCTCAAGCGCATGCTTCAGCAGATCGTTAAGCCCAAAATGGAGAATGAGAAAGGCGTCAAGGAAGAGGAGGCCCTGGGAGACATCGACGGCCTGGATGGGAAGAAACTGTTCGACAAGCTCACAGAGATTGTCAAGCACAAGAGGTACGACATACACCTACTTCCTTAAAAGAAAATTGGCATACGCGCATTTTTATCACTAACAATTGTCACTCCCTTTGTTCTAAATTATAAGTCATTTTAATTTTTCTAAATACATAGATTTAACTATGTATTTAAATATATTATGTATATGCATAGAAAAATTATCAATATAGAAAAGCTAAAATGATCTATGGAGAAAGTATTTCTGAGTCTTATAATTTTCTTTGGTAAAGAAGATGGTTTACTTTTGCTTAAGCATGCCACAAGTTTCCCTCAGCTACATCATCAACAATCCAGTCAAAATAATCGCCATGCAAATCTTGTCCCAACATATTTATCATACTACTCCCTTCATTCTGAAATATTTCATGACAGATTAGACAAATAGTAAAAAAACGCATGTATACTTAAGTTATGATGTTGGGAGTTAGGTTGTCGATCTTATTGTTTTAATGACTGTTGCGAAAGAGTCCCCTTCAACTAGTCCACCAATCAACCAAACAAATCCTATTTACTCTAAGGAAAATTAAATGAAAAAAACTTAAATGTGCCTAGAATGTCTTATATTCGAGGAAATATTTTGAATGCTTGGACGTCTTGTATTTGAGGACAAAAAGAATATATGACTAGTACCATTTTTAAGCATAGGCAGCTCACTCTCGACATTTTTTTCCTATCATTGTAGTAAATATGAGAAGAGAAAAAAGAAAAATATACCATCATAAAGATAATACCAGTGAAAGTAGGTGGATGATGGATACATTATAGATGGTGGTTTTAGGTGTTTCTATTCAATTTTCATCCTCCCTATATAGCGATGTGGGTCCATCCAAGGATGTCTGTGTAGTGTAGAGGTGGCTCGAATAATGTTTTAGGTGGAAAACATTTTTCCCGAAAGCTCCTCTTTATAGTACTCCCTTCGTTCTAAATTATAATTCATTTGACTTTTTTTATCCCAAGTTTGACCGCTCGTCTTATTTAAAAATGTACGCAAAATATCACTTCTTTTGTTGTGGCTTTGTTGTGGCTTGCTTTATTAATAAAAGTTCTTCAAGAATGACTTAAATTTGACTATGCTTGCACAAATTTTTTGAATAAGATGAGTGGTTAGAAATGTTTGGCAACGTGGGTCCATCCAAGGATGACGTTTGTGTGGGGTGGCTAGAATGTTTTAGGTGGAAAACATTTTTCTCAAAAATTCTTCTTTACTACAGTAGTATTATGTTAGATAATAGATAAAATTCTTCTAACCATGGCAAACACACAACTGAGCTGCAGGTACCTTATCGTGATCGATGATGTATGGACCGTCCGAGCTTGGGAGGCAATCCAATCAGTGTTGCCAGAGAACCGGTGTGACAGTAGAATCATAGTGACTACTCGGATAGAAAATGTAGCCAACGCATGCAGTCCTGCTAGCGTTGGCGGACACTACATCCATCACATGAAACCCCTCACGCTGGAAGATTCCAAGAAGCTGTTCCTCATGAAGGCATTCGGCGCCATGGATGCTCGTTACCCCGAGGAGCTCGAAGATGTGATGTCCGACGTTTTAAAAAAATGCGGTGGGCTGCCATTAGCCATTGTCAGCCTTGCAAGCGTCTTTGCGGGGTATGGATCATCATCCGGAAGCAAAGATAGGTGGGTGACGATCTGCAAATCCATCGGTTTTCAGATGGAGAGCCAACCTACCCTCGAGGGCATGAAGCACATCGTCACACTCAGCTACAACCACCTGCCTTACGAGCTCAAGGGTTGCATGATGTACCTCAGCATCTTCCCGGAAGACTACGAGATCAACAAGGACCGGCTCCTGTGCAGATGGGTCGCTGAAGGGCTGGTCCCGGAGAAGCGGGGGCTGACCCTGATGGAGGTTGCGGAATCCTACCTGGACGAGCTGGTGAACAGGAACATGATCGAGGTGCGGTCTTGTTTCGACGCGTACTGGAAAGCGGAGTCGTGCAGGGTGCACGACATGCTTCTTGAGGTCATGGTCTCCAAGTCCCTGGAGTACAACTTCGTCAGCCTGCTGGGAGGGCAGTATGCAGCTATTTCTTCGTATGACAGGATTCGTCGGCTCTCTATCCAGGGGGGCGGCGGTGGCGACGGCGACGACGACGACACTAGGAGGTCCAATCAGGAGAGTGCAGAGCTGCGGGGCAAGAAGAAGAAGAAGAAGACGGAGGAGGGAGGCGCCGCCATTGATGGGGTGGACGTGAAGCATGTTCGATCACTGAGCATATTTCAGCACGGGGTGCGGAAGCTGCTCGATCACCTGGACAAGTTCGCCCTTCTGAGCGTGCTTGACCTGGAAGGCTGCGAGGACCTTACGAACAACCATGTGAGGCTTATATGCAGGCTGTACCTGCTCCGGTTCTTGAGCTTGAGGGGCACGGATGTCAGCAAAGTGCCCCCTGAAGTCAGGAAGCTGGAGCACCTGCAGACTCTCGACCTGTGGGAGTCGGGCGTCGTGGAGCTACCTGAGACCGTGACGAAGCTGGGCAAACTCGAGCGCCTGCATCTCCGCAACAAGACCAGCTGGAAGCACATGTGGAGCCTTCCCCGGGGGCTCAAGAATATGAGGGCGCTGCGCGAGCTGGGCATGGTGATCCTCGGAGGCGACGCCCAGGTCGCCCACGACGTACGTCAGCTAGAAAGACTCGAGGATTTGAAGCTCTTCCTCCACACCGAGAAGATCAGCGGCAATGCCAGTGTCGTCAGTGAGCTCGCCGTATCCTTGAGCAAGCTCTACTCCCTCCGGCGCCTCATCATTGAAGACCATGGCTACTACGGTGGCCGTTACGACGTTTACCGAGGTTCCTTCATCCTGGACTTCCTCCATGACCTCATCTCACCGCCGCGGCTTCTTCGATGCCTGAAAATAAGCGGCCTGATCAAATGCATCCCCACCTGGGTCGGCTCACTCACGTACCTCGTTGAGTTCCGGGTGTGCTGGGCGCGGCTTGTGGATGACCAGATATTCGGGGCACTGTGCAAGCTGCCCAACCTCAGGTGCATCCAGCTGGAGTGGGATTGCTACAGCGGCACCAGGCTGGTCGCCCGCACCACCCACAGCTTCCCGTCGCTCACCAAGCTGAGAGTGGTCTGCGGTGCTGCGAACCCAAAGGTTTTCCAGTTCGAAGCAAGGTCCATGCCGAAGCTCGAGACCCTTCACATCAACTTCGCCAGGAACAGGGAGAGGAGCATCGTCGGCATCGAGCACCTGACCAAGCTCAAGGAGGTGCAGCTCACTGGTGCCAAGGACAATGATGCGCTTGACCGTGCGCTGGAGCTGCTGAAGGCTGACATCAGTAGGAGGCGCACCGACAACTCCGGGTCCAATCAGTTCCAAGTTTCAGTGCAGTACTGGTGGGCCTGATAGTGCCAGCCGATTTTTATAAACGAAAGTAGTAGTACCATTTTAGCCATTACAATCGATAGGAGGAGACTGCAAAATATTATGCCATTACAATTCTGTAGCAGGGGGGAACTTCACTTACGGCGGCGCCGATCATCATCGCCGCCGGCCAACATGGCCGAGACATCGTTCGTTACTGCCTGCCACTTCTGTCAACCATCGTTACCGCCGTGCGACGCGCCGACGCCTGCTTCTGCAACCAGCGTCCGTGTCGACAGCGGCATGTGGCTTCTCTGGTCGACTGGCCGCGCACGCGCTTGCGCGACGGCGGTGAGGGCTCAGGGAGGAAGAGCGGGGACGGACGGAGGCTAGCGGTGGTCAGGCGGTCGCGTCCTTCTCCCGGGGATTAACGGAATTGAATGACGCGGAGGAGCCGACGACGTCACGGCAGAGCTTCAGTGCTCGCGCCATGCCTGCCATGCCGTCCCGCGCGACGCGCCTAGCATCCCGTCGGTCCCTCTACATCGGCCGGCGGCGAGGTGCCCGCGAGGAAGTAGATGGAAGATAGGGGAAGGGCCGAGTGCAACCGGCGCGCCGTCGCGTGGCGAAAACCCCCAGCCACCAGGTGGACGGTATTTCAACTACCGTCCCCCCCTGGGTAGCTGCCAGCCGTCCGATCGGCATCGCGCGGCCAGGATCGGCGCATCGCGGAAGGCGTTCTTCCAAGTCAGGCGAGCGCGGGGCAGCCGGTGGCCGCGGCGGTCGTGGTCCGGGTCCGGTGGCTCAGGAGGTGCTGCGGCGGCGGCGGGTGGCGCCAAACCGTGGCTCGAGGCGTGGCCAGGCGTGTTCGTGGAAGTGCCACGCCCGCTCGGGCCTCCGGCGAGGGCTATCTTGCGGCCCCAGTGCCGCTGCCGCCGCGCCGAGGACGAGGACGAGCGGCTGCGGATGGCGGCCGATGCGCCGACCCTCGCTACAGCCGCCGTCGGGGTTCAGGGTCGTGCTCGATTTGCTCCCCGGCCGCACATGCCGCGACCTGCTACCTGCCCGGCGTCTCCTCTGCGTCGAGGGCGTTCCGAACAGAGCAGAGTAGCCTGGCAGGTGACGCGACTACAGCCGGAGGCTCTGCGGGCCTCTCACCGTCGTCCCGAGTGCGGCAAACCGAAGAACTCGGATCACTATCTGAAATCTGAATGCAAAAAATCTCTGCATGCTGCCTGCAGATAAGCGTTCTGCGAGAGCAGTGATCTACGGTGAACAGCAACATTGCTTGGTTTGATGGTTGTCACGCCCCAAAATTTCTATTTTGGGATGTGAACAATTAACATTATAAAAATAAGTGATTTTCTCATATTGATGAAATTTTCCAATGATTAGTTCATAGAAACACTTAATTGTAGGAAAAAAATATATTTTCTAAACAAGCAATCAATATAAGTTATATAGTTTTGTATCGTGCATTCATGCCGTATAGTTTGCAGTAGGAATTTATTGATTGGAAAGTGTATTTCAAAATTCGATAGATTTCGTTTATGGCTTGGAATAGAATTTAGAGTTCGTTCACTCAAAATCCTGAACTTCTTTTTGTCTAAAATCTTTCCAATACAATGTCCAGCTCAACTTGCCTTCTCTATCTCAATGACCAGTGGGCCCCACTCGTCACTCCTATCCATCTCCATCCTGCAACAGGTACGTGCGAAGCCGCCGCCGTGCATCACGCACGCGCCCAGCGACGTCCCTGCGCCTCGCCCTCCGCAGGTTCTGCTGCTCTATAAAACGGCAACGCCACAACCCTCCTCTCCCCTTTTTGCATCTACTAAACATCATATCACCAGAGCTATCGCCGTGTTCCATCTTCGGTCGTGTACGTCGGCTCCGAAAGGAACTCCGTGAAGAATCGTCGACGTTAAGTGACCGCCGCCGAGCCTGGCGAGGAGCAGAACGGCAGCTCCACCTCTCTCCATCCTGCATCCGATACGCACCGTCGCAGCCCTCCGGAACACCCTAGGTGAGATCCCCATCTCGTCCGCATTCCGTTTTGCTACTCCCGGTCGATTTCCGCGGAGTGTAGGCCAATCTTGGGTGTACCAGGGTGTGTACAGAAACGTTTCCATGGAGGCTACGTTCTGATCCTGTTCGTGGGCAGCCAGAGGAGGAAGAAGGGTCACCAACCGTTGGATCTAAAATCTATGGCCTAGATTAGATAGCTACTTACCCCTTCGTATGAACTCGGTTCACCGTGGACTGCAGTTCATTCTCCCTTGGTCCATGAGTCTATGGACCGAGTTCATGACACAGTGCACAATCATCCCACGTCAAAGCTTCTGGGCAAAAATGTCATTTTTCCTTTCAGCCCCTGCATTTGCTGTAAATCACGACACAATTCTGCTGGGTCACAATTATATTGTACTCTAGTCCCTGAACACTCTGTTAATTACCGTTTCAGCCCATACCTTGTTACTGTACATGCAAACCTTTAACCTCTTGCTAATTTTGGATCATGTTCACTGAACACGAGCATCTTCTCATTCAGTCCCTGTTATTTATACAGCTTCGCATATAAGCCCTATACCCTGGAATCCTTATATCTCTTTAACCGTAAATCTGTTTGAAGCCATTCTTTCGCTCACGTGTTCGTAGCGACGAGTACTAAACGTTAGCAGGCTTTATAACGTATTTTATTATGGATTGGTGTATTGTTCTTAGTATTTATTGTGTGTTATTTCTGGTTGTTTGCGCGTTTAGGAAGTGAACCGTTTGCGATCTCCAAGTTCAAGAGCTAGAAGTTGTCTATCGTCCGTCTGTTAAAGGCAAGCGTCCATGTTCATATTTGATCCTACTTATTTTATTTTATTAGAGTAGATAGTATATTAGGCATGCTATGTCATAAACTAGAATCCCATGTTAGGGTTTACTAGATTTTCCGCTATCTTCCTTGAAACCCTGGTTGGTTGGTTATGGGTAGATTTATGCTTAGCTTTGCTGTCTGGTTGGGGTTGGTAATGTTAAACTTGATTAATTCCTATGCAATGAGAACTGGTTGGTAATATTTTGGTAGCAACATGGTGATTAGGGAATCTAAGCAGGATGGATGGAACCGGTGGATGGTTTTATTTTGGTTTGTGTCGTGGACACATGGGTTGGTGCTAGTACCTGCTCTAGATTTGAAGGACCGGTTCATGGACAAGTAACCCAGCGTATCCGCGCAACCACGAGGTCTACGTGGCTCTAGATCTGGCTGACTAGCTAGTTGTCCCACCTGTTGGCATTGTTGGACAGTTTAGTGGCACAGGAGGGGGCTTCTGCAGTGGAGGGAAAATAGACTCTCCTGTTAGCGGTGAAACCTTAGTGGGTGTCTTCAGGTGGGAACCAACAACTTTTGAAAGGCCTTGTAGTGTGATGACCCTGGCTGATCGCCTTTGCGGTGTTTAGCATGAGGGGAAAGCACGACTTGTGGTGAAAGTGTGCAACCTCTGCAAAGTGTAAAACTGATATATCATCCGTTGTTCTCGGTCAAGAGCAAGCTTGGACTTCTTCATGATTAGTGGGGCTTGAGTTGGTTTGGTGACCAGGTGATGGTACCCTGGTGTGGTTTGGAGGTGGATGGAATTCAGTGGTTGGTTTGGTGCTTGGATGGAATCCGAGGTTGTGTTTTCATGTTGGTCGGATGGAATCCGATGAGATGGTGGTTTGGTGATGGGTAGTAATCACATCTAGTTAAATAGGTGCTAAGGTAATTAAGGTTCAGGTTGAGTTGCTTAAGTGCTTTATAACGAGAGTAAGCCTTTCCTTGTTTTGGCCTCATGTCATATTATTCCCACACTTGCGGAGTAAATTTCGATGTACTCACCGTTTTTCTTTTCAACCCCTGCTGTGTCCCTCCCTCTGCTATTCAGACTTTGGAGATGGAGTGAAGAGTACTGAAGATAATACTTCAATTGGATGCTTCGGATTAGGCTGGCGTACCCCCGGACGACTGCCTGTGGATTGATGGAAGACCCGCTCCGCTAGATATGTATTGTAATATTTTCTTTTAGACCCTAAGGTCATTTTATATTAAATTTTACCGCTTATTTATGACACTGTAATGATATTCACTGATGACGTCGCCGCATGTATGAATAAACTGATCCCGGCATACATGTGGTTAGCATCCGGTTTGTCCATTTTGAAACCGGGTGTGACAATCGTCATCCAGATCCAGCTTCCAGCACGTGCAGATACAGAAGTAGCCCCCCGTTTTCCCCCAGCTATCAGTCCTCTGCACTTTGATGCATCAAATGCAGTTCTCTCGACTAACAAACTCAAGCTGAATCTTAAACTACGTTCCCTCAGTAAGTTTGTTTGTTTTGCCCTTCGCCGTCATTTATGCTGCTAAGCCAGGCATCGGCAACGTAGCGGTAGGCTGCCTCCGTGAGGTGTCCATCCCAGAACAAATAGGTTGATGGATCCCGGCACACCGTCGCCCCTGGCATGCCGCAGCCGGCGCTGGCGTTCAAGTTGTACTTGCCACCGCCGCCGCAGCAGCACCTCAGGACATCTCTCCTAAACCCTGCAATTATCGTTACGCACAACCACATTGTCCATCATTAACATTTCCATAACAAAATGTCAAGAAGAGATTAGTCAGTCGTAATGCGACAATTAAACTGACCAAACTTGTCGGGGGACTCGACCATCTCAGTGACTGGGCTGAAGAAATCGGCGTAGATGACTCTGGCATCTGGGTGCGCTGTCCGGACAGTCTCGAGCGCCTCCTGCAGCAGCGAGTTGTGGTACACGGCCAGGTCGTTGAGCTGTATTAGGCAGCCCGTCCGGGAGTCGTAGGCCGCCGGGTCGGCGCTCGGGAAGAAGGCGAGGTTCGGCGGCAAGCACCCCAACGGCGGGACCCCGGGGACGACCACGGTGCTCGCCCCGTGTTTGATCAGCCGCTGCCAAGAATTGTTGATCCAGACTAGTGGTTCAGTTCGGCCTTGGTGATCAGTAGTTCAATTCAGTCCCCCGGCCACTGGGCAAAGGATCACAAGCAATTGAGTGGATCATTGTTACCTCGGTGGCGGCGGAGATGGTGTTGACGACGTCCGGGACGAAGGATCTGATCTGCGGCAGGGTCTTACCGAAGACCGAGAAGCTGTAGTCGCTGACCCCGAACACGCCCATGAAGAAGAGCGACCTGCGGAAGAAGCCCCCGCACTCCGCGGGGCGGCACAGCGACGGCCTGAGCGACTCGAACCACCGCAGCTGCACGCCGGAGCTGGTGTTGAGGGCGAACGGCCCGACGACGGGGATGTCACGGTAGAGGCCGGCGTCGCGGGCGAAGGCGCCCGCCACGGCGAAGTTGGCGCCCTGCCGGAAGCTGCCGGCGTGCGCCTGCAGGGCCGGCGGCACGAGCGGGAGGCCCAGCTTCTCCGCTGCGCGCGCGCGCGCATGGCGAGCGAAGCGATTGAGGAATGAGGACACCACGACGCACTAGCTAGACACGAGCCGGGCGGCCGCGCTTACCGATGAAGTCGACGATGAGGCGCCCGTCGGAGTTGCGGCCCGTGGGGCGGCCGAAGAACATCATGCCGTAGGGGGGCCGGGCCGGGGGGTTGTCGAGCGAGAGCTTGGCGAAGACGACGACGTCGTTGCCGGTGTCGGTGTAGCAGTCGCCGAAGCTGAAGATGGAGTCGTAGCGCCGGGTGATGGGGAGGGAGAAGGCCGGCTCGGCCGGCTCCGCCGCCCCCGCCACCATGGACGACGTCGTGAGCAAGAGAACCGAGAAGACGCCGAGCAGCTTCGTCGTTGGTAGCTAGGGATCGAGATTGGAGCTGGGCATTGACCAAGCGCGTTTGTTAATCGGGTCGCTCAAGCCGTCGCTGTGCCAGGTAGCTTCGTCATTTAATAATCTGAACAACCATTAAGGCCGCATGGATGATGTAACGTCTGGAACCAATGACAAGACGAGGGAGTTTGTATCCGGAATATCTAGGCTTTAGTTCGAATTTGAACAAAATTCTTAAGCTTCTACCCAACATCAAAGCTTTGAGTTCCAACGATCCAGTTTTAATTTACGGAGAAGTTCATCATATCATTCACAAGTTACACGGTGACATGATCTGATTCATGATGGATACCTTACTTGGGTAAGCTATTCTTACATTGAAGTAGAAAAAAAAAGGAAATAGGTTCAGGTCATTGTGTTGATCTACAACACTCACTGCCGGACTTTTCGGAGAACGTGCTATTTGGATAACTTTTTTAGAGATACAACACACACACACAAATATCCTTGGCAGCTCAACCAATTCCACGTGATTGCCCTACACGTATTAATTAATTAATTAATTAATTAATTAATTAATTAATTAATTTGTTTATTGTGATGCCAACATATCTCGGGGTACCTTGATGTTGCCATTTCAACCATCCTCTTTGGCTCAATATAAAGCTATAAGCTATGTCATCAAGTGTTTCTATATAATACTCTAATTCTCAAATCGTCTATATATAAGTTTAGAGCATCTTCAGCAATAGCACTTACTTTTGACCCTTTTCTGAGTAGGAGCTTCACCTATTTTATGGGATTTTAATTTTTACCTCCAAGTTCAGCAACAGCCCCTATATTCCAACCCCCACTCTCTTATGGCAGGTGGGATCCATCTATCATAATCTAATTTTTTTTACCTTTTCTCTTGCGAACCGAACCTCTCTCCCTCGTGACGCATCTCTCTGCCCCCGACGCATCTCTCCCTCTCGTGTCTCTCTCCTCTCCCCGACGGATGTCACCCGCGAACGGTGGCTCCATGGCCGAGCTCAGATGGTTCTTGCGGGGAAGCTGTGGGGCTCCATGGCCGAGCTCGGGCGCCACTTGGGGGAGGCCCACGGGGCTCCATCCCGAGATCGGGCGGCGCTCGGGTAGGCCTGTGGCCCAAGGCGCTCCATGGCTGAGCGCTGCTGCTCCATGGACGAGCTCGATGGCGCTTCATTGTCGAGCTTGGCGGCACTCCATGTCCGAACTCGTGCGGTTCAAGGCGCCCCACGCGGCGAAGCCCAAGGCACATATCCGGACGTTTCGGATCCGCTCCGGTGGCCCTTGACAGCGAAATCGAGCAGCGGAATCGAGCAGGTGGTGGCGGCGACCGGCAAGAGCAGCGGAGGAGCATTTGCAGACGAGCTCTGAAGCTCGGATCAATGTGCGCGCGAGGGATGAAAGAGCCTAAAGCACCGAGTAGGGGCCTCCCTACTCACCCGTGGAAGAAGGGGCCGAGAGAGGAAATCTGAGGGCCTCCCATGAATTTTCTTACTCCCAGTCCCTACGTAAAGTAGGGACCCAAATAGGGACCCTGCTGGAGTTGCTCCTATAAATAATTCATGGCATGACATTTGGGTTGGATGACTTCAACCTTCTATATTGACCAATAAATTCATGGATGCCAACACTTCTTTGAATTTAAAATTTATTATTATATTAATAAAGAAGTGTTAAAAAAAGCTACAACGTTCGCTGAGATGGTCTAAAAATTCCCATGTTAATCTAAAAGAGAGAATGATTTACACCGTCGGATGGATTTTATGAAGATCTAACAACCTATATTAACCTAAAGAGTCCACGGCAAATACGAATTATAAATATAGCTAAATTTGGAATCTAAAAGGAAAAATAGATGCAAAAGGCTTATATTGTCCCTATGTTAATATACTCCATACTGCAATATCCAATTAGCCAATTAGGAAATATTAGACTTTAGGCTAACTATTGGCGGTCCATTGAAAATTTTTGATTGTGTTCTGTCCAACAAAATATAGACCTGGACATGACAGGAAAGAAGAAGGAACATCACCTGCACATGATGGCCTGGACATGAGAGGAGATTGATGTCGTGGGAGCCTCGTGACAATGGAATATGGACGGATCAAAATCAATGTTTGATTTAGCACTGGCCCGATCTTCCGATACATATTGGTAGATTCGATTGGTGTAGACACGACGTTGGCAATCCGGCTTCTAATCAGACACGATTCGAAGTCCTGCAACCGTTACACCGCTGCTCCTTGGTTATCAACCAAGCACAACTTGACTGACCTCGCCGAGAAGGCTATCCCGCAAGCGAATCGAAGAACACAAGCAAGAGAGGGTAAACACGCAATCTGAAATTGCAGATGTGTATGAAGCAAATCACGAGATGAAATTCGAGTTCGAATCACAAAAGGACTAATCGCCACAGTGGTGAAGAACAAGAACAGGGGCCTTGAATTCACAGCAAAAGGACTCGACGTCACAGTTACAATGAACAAGTACAATGAACAAGATTTGTTTCTCAATGGAAAACTAGACTAAACAAAATCCCAAACCTAATGTGAGGCGGCTACTGAGTTTATGACAGCAAAGGGGGCATCCTAGGATTGGGGGTGACCAGGGGGGCGCCCACAACATGGACTTAAGGCGCGACACGATACAAAGCCTGAAAAAGCCCAAAACAGGTGACGCAGCACCTTGTCGTGGTCACATAGAATGATCCACGAATCTTCTGGAGCTGGGACTAGAACCAAAAGAAGCATCTCATCGTCATCTTTCCAACGCATCCAAGATCACCTCATTTGGACGCCGTATGAGGGAGATATTGGCGTTTCGGTGCAGGGTTGTCGGCTGAATCCGAACCGAACTCGCAGCCCAAGTTGGCGATGACTTGTAGCTGGTTGATGTGGCCGGCTCGTGCATGTCCAGCGTGGTGATGTCCTTATCATCCTCCCCTTCTTGAATTGGAGTCGTCCTCGACTTCATCCCATCATCAAACTCCTGCAAAAGATTAGGAACAGCAGGACGTAAATTGCTAGACATAGTATTGTCATCATATAAGATCAAAGTATGTTTGCAAAGCATAGTACGATATGGTAAACCATCAATATAATCTGCAGCATTAAGAGATGTTTGAGCAAGTAAAGCACCTTCCTTCAACTTAATTTCTTTGGATGGATCGCTAGAAGTGTCTAAAGTATAATCATTCTTACAAATTTCAGAAAGCTCTTTGTCATGTTTAATAATTTCAGCATGTGTTAAATGAGCAAAATAATTTTCTTTCTCTTATGCATCAAAGTATATGTATTAGTTCTACCATGGTGTAAAGCATCATTATCATATTCCCATGGACGACCTAATAAAAGCGAGCATGCATGCATAGGTACAACATCAAAATCAGCATAATCATGATATGACCCAATGAAAAAGTGTATTCTTTCTGATCGAGTTACCTTTGCCTTACCACTATTGTTGAGCCATTCAAGATTATAAGGTTGCGTATGAACTTACCAAGTTGTTGCAACTCCAACTATCAATTATTGCACGAACACGACAATCCTTGACAATGAGAAACATGTTGAACAAGTTGTGGCGTTGTAGCTTCTCCGGCTTGTGCTCAATTTGTGTACTCAACACACGCCACACAAGAATAGACTTGTAACCCGCAGCAGCAGTCATAGGATCAATGGCCTCTTCTTCTTCGCTCTCTAAATCAACACTATGGTCAGCAACAAGAGCCAAATCATCCTCAACATCACTAGCACTTACATACCCTCCATCATTAGTAGCAATGAATGCACAACGACTTGGGCAATCCTTCATGACGTGTCCCATGCCCTTACAGCGGTGGCACACAATGTTGGTGGGGCGGCTCGATGAAGAACTAGTGGAAACAACCTTCTTCTGTTGTTAGGGCTGCACGGAAGACACATTACTCACCTCGAAAGTACGTGTACTAGTAGCAGCAGCAGCAGGTGGCGTAGGAACAAGCGCCTTGGGCTTGTCGATGTTCAAGCGTGGCGGAAAGGATCTTCCAGTGGTGGATCTGAAAGCCTGTTGATGTTCTCGTCCCTGTACTTCTCGTTCAGCCTTGAGAGCAAGATGATACAATTGGCTGAACCTAGTCCAATCTTTATAATCAAGTATATCCTGTATGTCACGATGCAAACCACCAAAAAATCTAGTACAAAGATTGTCACCATCCTCATGTATATTACAACGTGCTAAACTAATGAATAGCTATTGATAATATTCCTCTACCCTCTTATCTCCCTGTTTTAAAGTTTGCAACTTTAAACATGAATCACATTGATAATAAGGAGGAACAAAGCGAGATTTCATACATTGTTTTAAAGCATTCCAAGTTTGAGGTAGAGCATTGGCATTGTTAGTGCAAAGACCATTCCACCAAAGCAGAGCAAAACTAGTAAACTCACTAGTAGCAAGTCTAACTCTATGCTCAGTAGGAACTAAATGAGAGTTAAACTTTTGTTCAACAGCAAGTTTCCAATCTAAATAAGCGTCTAGATCAGCATTACCAGCAAAAGGAATCATAGTAAACTTAGAAGCAAAAGGATCATTATTATTACCACGATTATGATTACCTCCTATACCTCGACGATTGCGCCGAAGACGATCAACATCAGCATCAACATCATCGTTCTCATCTTCCTCAATTGGAGGCAGTCGTTTCAACATGTTCAATCCGAGTGACCAAAGTGTTAATAGTCTTCATTATGTCATCAAACTTCTCGGTGATATAGGTGCGCTGGTCATCAAGATGCCTTGTAAGCTCATCCTTGGACACACACTCATTGAAGTTCGAAAGGGACTCCGCTTCTTTCCCTGATCCTGACATGGTTAGAAAAAAGAAAAAGATAACACAAAGATACTATCCCTATCAACTAACAGCTATCTGGGGGTGGTGAAAGTGGAGTGTAATATCTCATACGGCTTACCACCATCTTCCAAGTGTTCTTACCAAAGCCTAGCAGGGATACAATCTATTGTAAGCTTGAGTGCAACAGTTGCAAGATGAACCTGTGCTGATCAGAAGTATATGTGGAGCTTGGACAGGCACATATGGTAGCAAGGGATTAGCAATAATCGCAATAGATTAGCAAAGTTCAATAAGTATCCAAAGTACTAGTCACAGTTGCTGGCTAAGAGGTGTCCCTAGCCGTAGCACAAGTTTGAACAAGAACGATGGAAAGAGCTCAAAGAACAAGCACACAATAACTCTGCCAAAGGGGTTTATCTTTTTCCTGATTTTCCTCTGAATTTTCAAAAGACACTAGTAGGAATAAAGATTTTTTTATTTCTACACTATTTTTTTATTTTTCTATGAACAAGGATCACAAGAGATGGAATCACAAAAATGGGACCCTAAACAGAGGTCAGATGCGGTCCACAGAAAAACAAACACGTTCTCTGAAAACCGGAAATCAACTTGAATGAATTTTTTCTTTATCTTCCCATTTTTTTGAATCTTTTGAGAATCCAAACTGTACGCAGTACGGTTTGGGTATGGCCCAAATGGAGTCACGAATCTGCTCTAAAAAATTAAGCCAAAACGGAGCACCGAGCGAAAAGTTATGCCTGTTTTACTGAAGGTACCTTAAGTTATGGTTTTCAGAAGGCACAACTCGGCAGAAACTACGGCGGTGGTTAGGGCAAACCTTCCCTATCCAAACACGGCTGAGCAAGGTCTCTCAGCAACGAAACCAAGGGCACAATCTTCCTTGGTATGCAGCAAGCAATAGGTATTCGCCAGATGAAACAAGGATCAGGTATGCTCTGCAAAGACGATCAAAGCGGCTCGCAACCTATCTAGAGTTGGCGCGGCGAGAGTTCACACAAGGCGGCTCGCGGGGCAAGTCAA
Source organism: Panicum miliaceum (assembly GCA_032594955.1). Lineage (NCBI taxonomy): Eukaryota > Viridiplantae > Streptophyta > Magnoliopsida > Poales > Poaceae > Panicum > Panicum miliaceum. The sequence goes on along the minus strand of CM064060.1, from coordinate 1,388,225 downwards.
GTAATGTGGTGGCTCGACTTGTTGTATGGCTAAAATAGATGGGATAACGGTGGAAACAAACAAAGAGCGACGGGCGGTTGACACTACGACGACGAACACGACCTAAACCAGCAACAAGACTCGACCACAGACACAAATTGAACAAAGCGAAACTGAAACGAAATTGCAAGGCTAAAGGGGCGATAGGACAACGGAAATTGTAATAATTTTTTTTGGCTTTTTTGTGGACTGTAGGTAAAGACACGAGATGAATCTAAAAGGGAACACGAAGTTATACCTATGGTAAACCTGAATCCTGATACCACTTGATGTAGCACTGGCCCGATCTTCCGATAGCTATTGGTAGATTCGATTGGTGGAGACTCGACGTTGGCAATCCGACTTCTAATCAGACACGATTTGAAGTTCTGCAACCGTTACACCGCTGCTCCTTGGTTATCAACGAAGCACAACTTGATTGACCTCGCCGAGAAGGCTATCCTGCAAGCGAATCGAAGAACACAAGCAAGAGAGGGTAAACACGCAATCTGAAATTGCAGATGTGTATGAAGCAAATCACGAGATGGGGTTCGAGTTCGAATCACAAAAGGACTAATCGCCACAGTGATGAAGAACAAGAACAGGGGCCCCGAATTCACAGTAAAAGGACTCGACGTCACAGTTACAATGAACAAGATATGTTTCTCAATGGAAAACTAGACTAAACAAAACCCCAAACCTAATATGCGGCGGCTACTGAGTTTATGACAGTAAAGAGAGCGTCCTAGGATGGGGGCGACCAGGGGGGCACAACATGGAATTAAGGTCCGACACGATACAAAGCCTGAAAAGGTCCAAAACAGGTGATGCAGCACCTTGTCATGGTCACACAGAATGATCCACGAACCTTCTGGAGCTGGGACCAGAACCAAAAGAAGCGTCTTGTCGTCAGCTTTCCAACGCATCCAAGATCACCTCATTTGGACGCCGTACGAGGGAGATATCGCCGTTTCGGTGCAAGGCTGTCGGCTGATCCGAACCAAACTCGCAGCCCAAGTTGGCGACAACTTGTAGCTCGTTGATGAGACCGGCTTGTGCATGTCCAGCGTGGTGATGTCCTCATCAATGTTGATGAAGCTGTCTCTATGCAAAATGCAAAGCTGGTATTGGCCTTGCGAGTAGGGATTACACAGGTAAAGTCCTACTTTGAGCCTACACAGATTCTTGAGTCCAACTGTATGGCCGTCATCTGCTATCTAAATAATTCTGGAAGCAAGCAGCCGCCATGCTTATTCTGTTATCCACCATCCAAGAAATTACATATCGCAAGAATGCTTCTAGAATTAGTGTCGAGTCATGTGAGGGAAAGCAGAACAATATCACAAATGAGCTAGCGCAGACCGTGAAGCTGCTAAACCAGTGTAGTATGTTACGATCGCTTTCCGAAGTGTTAAAAGCAATAGATTACACTTTATTGTTTGGATAGTATTATCGCTTTCTGATATGTTTGAGCAATTAATGTTTTTTTCTCTTTACTCGCAAAAGACCATGAAACTAAAATACATTTTAGCTTTTATTTTTGCGGATATATTTTTAGCTTCCTTAATCGAGGAGCACGCACACCCACAACAGAGATTCATGTAACATTGTTTCCAAGTATCCAAGGTCCAAGGAGGCTGGCTACGACCGACAGGGGAAAGTTTACCTATGTAGTTCTTCAACGGATAATAAGAACAAAATAAGTTCTATTTTTCTCTAGATACAATGATCAAATTTTCAAGATTACACTGCCGCATGTCAAAACTACACGGGAAAAGGAAGAGAACAATTGTGGTATTTCATTTAGAAAAAGGAACAATCACCGGTTTCTCCGACTGTACACAGCCAAGTTGTTATGTCATTCTCGCCTCAAAAGTTTAGATCATGAATGAAAGTAAAGGTATACACAAAAAAAGAATACAAAAGAAAAATATAATATTGTTTCTCCATTTGTTATTCGGAAATATATCCATAGCAAGTACCTCCAACATTTTGTTTGCTGAAGTGATATTTTCTTGTAAATCCTCACGCTACAGCAAGGATCAAAATCGTAATCAAAACATCTCCTGAAGACAATCTGCATAAAAGGGTAAACCATTTTTTTCTGAAAAAAATAATGGTTTGGTGTAGGTATAATCGAGTTGCAAATGTGGTTTCTAACTTAAAGGCGATAGGATTATGCACAATTTTGAGAGGGGCTAAGAAAAGATGATTGTAGGGATCATGGAGACTTGGAGAGGCACAATTTGATGGCAGCACATAGGGAACAGCTACAATCAAAATTAAGGAAGGAGAAATAAAATGTGAGCATGGCGTGGCCATGGCAGAGCTGTGACACGATTGCAATCTAGATGACGATGAAAGAGGGTCAGATTTCAAGAGGGTGATGACATCCATGGTGAAAGCAATGTGTTAGCCATGAAGAAGTGTGGTTGGGTAGCAAATTTGGAGAAGCCTTCACGATCAGAAGATAAAAGAGGAAGAGCGGTAGAGCTAAGAAGCAATTTCAATCTAGAAAGTGACACGAGAGTTAGCGCTCGACTTGGAGAGCACAAGTCACAACACAATCCCTATCGAGTCAGGAGGTCGTGTATCACTCTAACATGGCCTAGCATCAATGCCGTCACTAAGGTCGTGTATCCCTAGCTTGAGTGAGAGAATACAATCAGCAATATTGATGAAGTTCCTCTTCAGTAAAGCTTGGCATCATGATTGTATGGGAAATTGTATTCACAATGTATGTAATTAGGAATGACAATGTATAGCATAGACATGTTCAAATAGAAATCCTCGACTGCAGAGCAGCAGTTATGGGAAGAGGTATATTAACATGTTCACTGAATATGCACTTATCCCTCACATTCCCTATCCAAATGAATTAAGACACATCGTATCATAGTTAACACAAAACATAATACAAAACGATAGATTTAGAAAAGAAAAGATGCTTGCTTCCCTTAAGATCACAAAGCAAAAGGTTGCTTAGTCTTGCTGGAAATAACTGTTATATACACGCCGTCTTTCATTTCTTTAATAGAACAACATTAGGAAATAAGAGTTTAGTGCACACAGTATATGCTAGCAGGAAGTGGGATGCATAAAGCTTGTCCCAGCCACTAGCTCATAGGACGAAAAGGTGAATCCCGAATTTTCTCATTGGTACACTTCAGTTCAGGCTTCTGAAATGAACTGTACATGATAAGACACTCGTGATCTCACGGTTTTGTAACCCTGCACGCAAGGACGTCCGTCAAATTCAAGGTGTAAGATAAACATACGTATCCATGAGTTCGGATCACACCTACTCGGCGGATGCAGGTGTGGTGGGCTTCTTCAGGTGGGCAAATAGGGGCGGCAGGATGACGACGGCGACGACAGCCGGCACCAGCATAGGCGGATCCGGGGGGGAGGGGGGGGGGGGGGGGGGGGGGGGGTTAAGGGGCTCAAGCCCCCTACCTTGATACGAGCTCCATCTTCATATGTTGGCTGGATTCGTCAACTAGGCACCAGGATGGAGAGGAGGGGGAAGACATCGCCGTGGGTTCTTATCGAGCCGATGCGCATCAGCCTGACAATGAGGGGACGTGTCCACGCCAGTGCCGCCCGCTGCTGGCCGCCCTCCAAATATTGTCAGCAATGCGGAAATGGCGAGCACCACGAGGGTGCATGCTTGGACCTTGTCCGTGTCGCACGATTGGCAGGTGGCAGTATGCAACGATTGATCGATCGCGAGCAACTAGTTGTTCTACAGTTCCCGTTACTCGTCATATCATGCATGACTTGGTCAATCCAAGAGGGGGCTTATCTCTCTTCTCTTCTTCTTCCTCCTTCCTTCTTCTTCATTCTTTCTTCCAAACAAAAAATGAAAGAAGACTTAGAGATATCCATTGATCTTAAGAAGGTAGGGGGCTTGAGCCCCCTGGCCCCCTAGATCCGCCCTCGCCAGTACGTGCATCGATCGTCACGTTCCTTTGCGCGGCCGGCCTCGACACGTACAACGCTTGGGTTTCCCCTGGATCCGCCCTCGCCAGTACGTGCATCGACCATCACACTCCTTCACGCAGACGGTCTCGACACGTACATCGCTAGGGTTTGGCGCGGAGATACTCGTAGCTAGCGGCGCACGTTTAATTTCCAAAGCACAACGTGCTCGCTGGCGGCCGGTGCGCCAACGTTTAATTTCCAAAGCTAACTTCGTTCTTGAGATATCTGCTTGGACAGTTGACGGGGCTACCTCGCCGCGTCGTTGGCTTGTCAAGACCCTTCCGAAGCTTCCAGCTGATATCGTTAAGCTTTACCTCAGTGACCTCAATCTTGAGAATAAGGGTACAGTAGCAATTGTCAATGCCCTCAAACAGTCAGCACCTACCTCAGTTGGAAGTCCTTGAATTGGCTGGAAATGAAATAAATGCCAAGGCAGCCCCGGCCCGGCTTTAGCAGTCAGTCAAGAAGCTGACCTTGGCTGAGAATGAACTCAAGGAAATGCTGGTGCTGTGATTATTGCAAAATCTTTGGAAGATAGCCATACAGATCCGAAGGAACTTGATGTAAGCACAAACATGTTTCAGAGGGCTGGAGCACGCTGCTTTGCACGGGCAGCTGCATGCTTTGAAGATGTTTCAATGGCACGCTGCAGGCCGTCGTGCGGTCCGGAGGGAGCCGGGCGTCCATCCTCCGCCTCTTCTTCCACGACTGCTTCGTCAATGTAAAACCACTCTTCTCGCCTGTTCTGTGTTGATGCCGCCAGGTACCTGAGTGTGGATGGGGTGCTGTGACGATCGAGTGTGTGGTGGCGTGATGGCAGGGGTGCGACGCCTCCGTCTTAGCTTGCTGGACGACGTGCCGGGCAACTTCACGGGGGAGAAGAACGCGGGGCCGGTACTGCTGCTGCACGCGCGATGCAGCTCGGTACCGCTGGGTCGCCGCGACACGCGCATTCGTCCCCCGCGGCGGCGCTTGCTCGCCCTCATCTCCTCCGATCCGCCAAAGGGTAGGGAGAGATATTGGAGTTGGGCGCGTCAACGTGGAACGAGTTTGTTGACCGTAAACAACTCGACACGCCATTGACGAAGCCAGGACGACAGGCTGGCTTTGAGCAGTGACCGGGCCATTGCCGAATGAATTAACAAAGACCAAGGGACGGTTATTCTAACCTTGACAAGGTACGTAATGGCCGTGACGAGCTGGCCGACATTGTGCCACTACTCCTCAACAACGGACACTTTATTTTCCTACATACAAAGCTTAATTACGTGGGAGCTAGCTGCAACATGATGATCGATGCTGTTTCATGTTACGTTCATATATCTATAACATCAAATAAAGAGCATGAAACAACTTCAATATTTGCATGGATGGATGTAGGTTAGCCGAGGCGCTTGGTGGTGTCGAGGATGGGCGGGTCGGCGAAGGGCCCGTAGAGCCATCCCAGCTCCAGTGGTTGGAGGGGTCGTCGCAGGCGTACGCCCCAGGGTCGCCGCACTTGGCCGTCAGGTTGAAGTTGTACTCGCCCACGCCCGGCGCCCCGCAGCACGCGCGCGGCGTCTGCCTCAGGAACCCTGCGCACAGAACGAACAGGCTCAGATCTTCCCTGCTGTTAGCAGGAACGGTTCAAAGTCGTTGCCCACATCTATTTATCTCACAAGGAAACGAAACCTTTTCATTAAGAAACTGTCAAATTTCCCTAAAAAAAAGAAACTGTCAAATTCTACACGAGCACGCATCTGATTGTTAGCTGCCCAGATCTTCCCGTCACTTGATTGATCGAGTTGTCTTCTACCGTTACTTTGACACCTTGTTCTTGAGGTAGTATCAGTGAATTGCCCAATTTCTTCGACCAGCTAAGGCAGGCGAGAGGCACGGAGCCAGCAGGAGAAGCAGCTGAGATGGCTCACCGTATCTCTCGGCGTGGAGGACGAACTGGATCGCCGGCGTGTAGTAGTCGGCGTACACGATGCGCACGCCGGGGTGCTCGGCCCGGAGCTGCGCGATCCTGCGCTGCAGCGCCGCGTTGTGCACCCACGACAGCGTGTTCAGGTCCCTGATGCACCCGCTCCGGGCGCCGTGCCCCTCCAGCGGCCTGGGGAACATGGAGAGGTACAGCGGGAAGCAGCCGGTGGGCAGCAGCCCCGGGACCACCAGCTCCGCGGCGCCCTCCGCGATCAGCTTCTCGACGCCCCGGCCCATGGAGTCGACGACGTGCGGGACCAGGGCGTGCACCTCCGGCAGCGACCGCGACGCGAAGAGCGTCGAGCCGTAGTCGTTGCCGCCGAACGCGCCCATGATGAAGAGCGATCGCCGGAAAAGGCCCCGGCGCTCTGGAAGATGATCGAGAATTATAATGATCATGTACTGCTACTATGCAGGATCCAAGAATCATTGAGAATTTGAGATGCGTCGTGGCGTCGTGCTATATGCAAGTATGGACCTTGCGGGGAGCTGCAGATCTTGGCTTTCAAGTCCTGGAACCACTCGATCTGGGTGTGCAGGGAGCCCGAGCTCCGGACGGCGTGCTCGAGGCCGCGCGCCTCGAAGAAGGACATGTCCAGCGACGTGGCGCCCGTGACGGCGAAGTTGGCGCCGCGGTGGAACGTCGCGTTCTTCGCCTTGGACGGCGGCAGCAGCGGCAGACCCAGCTCCTGCGCTGCTCGTGACGCGGAGAACACGATTCAGAACAGCCGCTGATACTGTGACAATCTCACGAGAGCTGACGACGAACGCGTACCGATGAAGTCGACGACGACGCGGCCGTCGGAGACGCGCCCGGTGGGGTAGCCGAAGTAGGTCGTGCCGTACGGCGGGCGCGCCGTGGCGAGGTAGTCCGGGATGCCGTCCACGCAGAGGTTGCCGGTGTCCGTCAGGGAGTCCCCGAAGTTGAAGACGGCCGCGTACTCGCGCGCCACGGCCGCCGGCGGCCCCGCGTGCGCGAGGAGAACCAAGCACACCAGTAGCCGGCACCTCATCCTGGACGCGACACGCCGCCGCCACGTACTTGTTCGACGCCTGCCTGCCTGCTCCGCTCGTTTAAATTCTAATTCTAACGTGGAGAGGAAGATTACTACCCGTTCGACGGTTTAATTAGTTCAGCCACGAACAGGACGGGAAATCTGAGAAAGGTCGATACGGGTAGTTTCACAGAAGTCACAGGAAATTAATAGCGTTGAATTGATCCTCATTTTCATTTATAAATAGGCACTCTTCTTATTAGTTATTACACCTATGGAAGAATATACAATGGCTGGCTATTCTACGGCTGCCAGTATTCTTGTCCTAACACTGTAGGACCTACCTACATCTCAATCTAAATAAACTACTGTGGCAAAAGCATAATCTTGATTGCCACGCATCAATTGAGCAAAACCAGACAAACAAACAAAAGAATCTGGCTGAATCTGGGAAAAATGGCCGGCCTTTGGCGCCTGTAAGGGGTTAGTCAGTCCCTGTAAGCTGTGAGATGGTTTACTCCTCTAGTTCATGTATCCACGACAGTTAGGTGCTTTGCACAGGCATGGAACCTTGCAATCTTCCGACTCGTCAGGGTCAAACAAGTAGTCATACCTGCGCATATAAGAGAGGCAAAAGGGATCATGTTAATGGCAGGTGTCAGAAGGCACGGGTGTCATTCAGGGTTTCATGTTAATGGAATTGCAAAACTTGGGTACATCAGAAAATGGCAGGTGAAAAGGCATTACGTTAGTTCTTCTCCTGCGGAGACATCTCTCTTGGCAATAAGAATGATCTGGCTCCTGTCGTCACTGACACTCATGATCCTTGCATAGCAGTTAGGCATACACTGCAACAGTGAAGAAAAGGAACCCAGTTGTGATTTTGGTGGACTGTTGCACATGGCAAGAAGATTCAAAATATGAAGTATTAAGGTTTACCGAGTGATTAATTAGACGTGCTATGTTTCCTTTCTCTGTTGCATCAATTACAACATCTTCACTTATCTTGAAAAGCTGCAGCACAGAAGGAAAAATGAGTCAATGTGACGTGCCAGGAAACCAAATGATCAAACCGATAGAATGCGACCAATGGAAATGGCAAAAGAAAGGGCATATCATGTATTTAACAGGTGATTAGCACTCTTAAGAGTAATTCATGCGCTAGGAGAATAATGCTTCAAGTTTTAATTGCACAACAAAATGACAAATATATACTATGAGATTATGGAGTTGCCATTTCGGATGAAGGCAATGAAAGCAGTACAGAGGCCAAATAAAGCTTAAAACATGGTGACATTGTGTCCTAGGACAGAACACTTGTGGTGGGGCAAGTAAAGCACTTTGTAAAGCTTACAACAGGTTGAACGTGGAAGATAAGCACAATAAATGTAACTCACATAGCAATCCTTTTTTTCTCTATGGTATCGTGCTTCCCTCAAATCAGCAACACTTCTTCTAACTTGTTCACCACGATATTCAATAACCTGACACAGTATGGGGATTAGATGCACAGTGAATTAATTCTAGAAAATAGGCATACACTTAAAATTGTAGCGCGGAAACAAACGATAAAATCATTTATATGGAAACCAATATCATTATTTGCAGAGAGGAATAGGATTTTTTTGTGTTATTAAGTAGGTAGCTCAGTTGTTGTGGGGGGGGGGGGGGGGGGGGGGGGGGGGCGACAGTAAAGTGAGGATACAGTTCAACTCGATTAGGGACTTACGCGGGAAGGTTTTATTTGGACCATCACCCTAGGATATAGAGATTACTGAATTCCTAAAAATATCACCAAGACCCAACACCTCTACAAATAAATAATAAATAAAAAAGCAGCCCATAAGAGATATTATGCAACTGGATATATATATTCATTTTATGTAATTTTGTACAAACAGAAAATAAATATTAATTAGAGGGAATAAAAGCTTGCTGATTACTAACTGTGGTATCTGTTGTCTAGAAACATGAATAAATTTACATGGACACGGAACCAATCTATTGCTGTTTCCATATATTTTCAGACCACAGCAATATATGTCCATGCATGCTCTTGGACATGCCATCATAGATACTTAACTAAATAAGTCGGCAATGCAAAAACATTTACTTAACAAAGATAGCTCAGTGCAGGTTGACATGATATACCATTTGCCCCTCCTGAATATTCCTAGCAGCGAACAGACCCCATCCATGTATTCCAGATAGACCACAGGAGACCCTCTTGTTTTCAGTTTTCTGCAACCATCAAACAGTTTGATTATCAGTGCGCTCGCACAACTTTTTATGGTATGGACCAGTCACTCGGAAACTTAACCTGTAAATAACAAAGCCGTTCTTTGAACATTGAAAATGATTGATCGTCCTTACAATCCTGTTAACAAGGGAATATGGTGAATAAATTCGTCTGTGTCTGATAGTTGCTAAAGAGAAGAAAGTGCTAGTACAATGAAACAGTTACAGTTACCATGCACGCATTAAGGCCGTCAATGAAACCCTGGGAATGGTGTCGAGGTCCCATTATCCGGTGGGCAATAGCCTCTCGTGTTTCTTTCTGAAAAAAAATCCAGATAACTTAGCAGTTAGTATTTAGTATAGTAGCGCTAGAGGCAAGAAAAATAATGAGATATAAACGAAGATCCATAGCATACGACAAATAGTAATTAAACTGAAACAAGTCAATCACAAGATAACTAGAAATTGGTGAAAGTAATAGCACCAACGCTCAATAATAAGAAAGCACACATGATACAAGTAAATGTAATTGATCTTGATGCTAGAGAACCAGTTGTTCCAGATACAAGCAGTATACAAAACTAATTGACACTAAGAGTCTCATTCTTGAAATATCAAATTCATCCATGAAAATAGGCACCATGTTTTCTCAAAAATTAGGACTAATGAAAAAGAATTAATTAAGTACAATAAAAAGATGCAAGAAAACTACCTTGTATTTCAATATTTCATAGGTCTGGCACCTTGCGGATAGACAGTCAGAAACTTTAGCAGGAACAGGTAGCACCTTCTCCTGGTGATTTTCCTTCCTGACAAGCCTTGAAGCTGTCTGTTTCTCACCATCTTGGAGAAAAAATTTGGTTGAGAAAACTCCTTCAGGTGTCTTCACTATTAACACATTGTCTGGGTCAGGAGTACTACAGAGGGGAAAACAACTGCATATCAGGCGTCACCCACATAAATTTGTGGCAATTACTACTGGGTAAATTGCCACCTCCACAGATAACAACTTAAGATAACAAAACTGGACTTCATTCCAAGATCCTATAAAGCTTGAGATCTGAAAAAACATTAATTTCGTCCGTTTCATTTATTTTAAGGTCAATGTGAAAAGGGATGAAAGAGCACATTTACTAAGGGTCATGACCCTACATTAGAATTACTTTTTATTTTTTATATATATAGAAGAAAGGAACAATTAGGTGAAACTGATACAATTTGACCAGAATGAAAACAGAAATTAGGATCAAAAGAAAATATTACCTGTGAAGATTACAGTAAGAAACCATTTTTGTAATGTGCCTGCCATTTCTTTCAGAATATTGCAACTACAAGAATAAAAATTGAAGGTTTAATGAAACTATCTAAAAATATGGATACGAAAAAATAATTCCAATTAGCAGATCAAACATGGACAGTTTAAACAAATGTGTAGATTACAATACATACTAGCTGCACTGGAACTATTTGGGCAATAAAACAAATGAAACATGCAAAAAGAAAAGGTAGATTTTTCACAAAACAAAATAATGCTGGTTAAAAATAGCACTACACTGCTGTGAAGACTAGCTGATAATGAAATAAGATCAACCTAGCAAGTGGTCAATGCTAGAACAAACAACTGATAATGAACGTTTTTCTTTAGGGTTTTGCACTGGTTACAATAATAAAAAGAGAGCAAACATTTATGTATAAAAATATTAAATACAAAATGTGAAGGATTCAACCTCCATGCGATATCCAGCTCTTGATGCACACATTGCATGGTAATACGTAGAGCACTTGTAGCATTGGGTACAGGCACCATGTATTTGCTTGCATATAACACATGTCTGCATTTAACATGAAGACAAATGTTAACGTAGATTAAGTGAAATTTGAACAAGAAACAGAAATTTATCATGTTGGAGGAAATTTTGAAAATATCAAACTGTGTAACTTGCTTTATGGAAAAGAAGGGAATATCCTTGATTAAAAAATGTCAAAATATCAATAAAAGATCTCAACCTTCTTAAAGTACTCTGCAGGAATACTCAATATTCCCATAGCTGGCTCCATCGTCTCCTCAACCGGAAAAGAGACTTTAGGTTGAAACCAAGCACATGTAATATGAACCCAAAGTCCATCAATATCTGTTGGCTTGAGAGCACCCCCTGCGATAATGTAAAAAAGGTATAGAAGTTAAGAGCCTGAAACAACATAAACAGACAGGCCAGCTGAATAAGATTAAAGCACAAATAGTTAAACAAAAGGTTGAACGTTTTATTTTATCATGGTAAAAGTTTCACAAAAAACATCAGTAACAATATAAGATCATTTGAAAAAATAAGGGTTGATGAAACTATGGAGCGCATGTAACAAAATAGGAAAGTGTATTGTGGGCTAAAAATTGCAATAATAGCCAATACCTTTGATAGGACATAAGCAGCATTCTCTTTTCCGTTGGGAGGATTCGCATGCTCGACAAAGCCATGTTGTAAGATCTTGTACAGCCCGTGCTCCATAGCACTCTTGGTGGACAGCTATTTGGCATCTGAACAAATAAACATTGGAGTGGTAATTCAGTCAATTACCGGTCCATTGACAGTGAGATATAAAATTAAGGGTGCTAAACAAAGCCACGACAGCAAGAATACCTGTTGCAAATGATAATTTTATTGTAGTCCCAATCCTCAACCCATCGACAAACAGCACACCGTTCAGTTGTCCATTTAGCACAGACAGGACTGTAAGCATTAGCTGCAGACATCAAGACAATCAATCGCATGAGCTCATGCTGCAACTGACAGCTACACAACCAACAAAAGTCAAGCACCATTGTACCTTGCAATTGTAGCAGCTCTTCTTTCTTAATGCCTGGGGTAGAAGACTTTGAAGTTCCACAGGGAATATCATCCAGCTGCAGGTGGTAAGTATAAGTTGGAGGATAGCATGTGTCAATTTTACAGTCAGGTTATTTGATTTAAAAAAGGTTAATGAAGGTCTCATGGGCGTACCAAATTAATGAGTGGCTCGCCAGTGCTCTTGAGTTTAATACTCATCTTCCAATTCTTTTTCCTTGAGCCAGTATGTTTCTCCCACTCATTCAGACTCATCATCCTTTCCTTACAAGACTTACATTGACATAGTATCCTGCCAGCAATAAATTAACTCAAATCGGCTTACAAGTGGCAGCTTGCGGAATCAATGTAAAAGGCAGACTGCTAATAAGCAAGAATTGGTTGGTGTTTCTGATTTATATACTCAACATAACAACAACAATAATCCTTTAGAGGTGAGTATTTTAATATGAACATCACAGAATGAATCTGAGCCCACAGGCCAATTATCATGCACAATTGAGTGATCTGCACTAGAAATATATTGCTTCAAGAATGAATAGCCTCACACATAAACATATTGGATGGTGTTATGCAATCTGCAAGAGCAGAATTGAGCAAAAATAAAACACAGTAAAATACTGACAATTAAACAGATTTAAACTAAAATGTTATGTTAAGATTCATAGCAACTACCACCACATACTTACATGTGCTTCTCAGGTATGTACAGAGCCTCCTCCCCATTGCAACAAACAGGTATCATTCCAGACAGTTTTTCCTTTGAAGTGCTAGCACATCTGTGCAGAAACACAGTAGACATTGGCATCCTTATTTATTCAAGTAGCATTGTATCCATAGGTTAGAGAACAGTAATGACTTACTCTGAACTGTTGGAAGTATTCATTTTTTCAGTTGCTACAACTGTTTTGCGTTTTGATTTGCAGTCCGGACAGAAATAATCAGTACTTTCTAAATCCTATAACATAATGACAAGTCAGTAAGGGATATCAGTAGAATAATTGCATATCAAACATTAAGGACATTAAAATATCAGCATACAAAACAAGGTGAGGAAATAACCTCCATGTTGTTGCATGTCAAGTCACATTCAACATGAACCCAAATATGGCACTCATCGCAACAAACCTGGCAAGAAGTGCCTTTGCGTGTCAGTACCTAGAATATCCAAGAGGACATAAACAAACGAAATATGTATTCTTCTAAGCTCTTACCCAGTTTCCACCATCTGTGTGGTGCCAAATTTTCTTGCATATGCCACAGTATTGTTTAGACTGCAATAGCTGCAGAGTAGTAATGCTTATACACATAAGTAACCGAAAGGAAGGGAGATGGGGAAGAAGATGAGGAAGGAACGCCTGAAAGATGAAGTATCCCAAAACTCACACGGCTAGCCACATACCTTTTCACAGTGTTTACAGAGTAACTGATCGCCATCTTGCTTCTTTTTCTTAGAACCCTTAGATGGTAGGCGATTACCACAGCTAACACAACATGATGCTGATTTATTAGCAACCTGCAATTCAGCAAGTTACATTGCAGCCAGCTCAAAAGATGTATGAAGGGAAATATCTTCGCGCTCAATTTGTACAATTCCACTGTATTCAGTTACCTGAGCCTCAGATTGGCACTCTTCCTCATTATTTGAAGCAGCCTCTTCCTGAAAGCCATTAGGGTCAGACTGGTCATTGACAGACTTTGGCGGTGAGCACACCCCATCCATTTCAAGATCAAAAAAGCCACGTTCAGCAAGGAAAGCCTCCTCAATTGCTGCACGGAATTTGCTTGGTCTTAGCTTATACAGAGGCTGTCCTTGAAACCTGAGAGAACAGAGGAGCCTCAGATACAGCCCAAGTTAGAACACAATGTTCAACTCCGGATTCCAGAATTTTACCTGTCTAGGTAGTCCACAAAGGGAAAGATCATCCCTTGCTTAACCCATCCGTATTCCTGCAAAGGAATGTGGCAGGGTAAGGCCACGCCAAAAAAAAAAGAGAAGAAAACAGAACCGTTTCGCTGAAGCCCACAAATTTAGTACCCTGTCTCAGTTGCATCTCGTGAGTAGAAACTTTGGTGATATTTTGTAAAGGTTCTAAATTTTATATGTTTGGTGGTATTTTCTATCTTAGGCTGTGGATTCGTGAACCAAATAGCCAACAAAATGGGACACCCAGAAATGCTTTAAGCAAGAAATGATTAATTACCCTGCTATGCCCGCCACCAGAGTAACCGAAGAACATGACGCAGAGAGCGCCAGGGATGCAGGAGTTAAGCACGACCTCCGGCGCGTGCAGCAGCGGGTCAATCACCAGCGCGGGCCACGCCGGGCACTTCCTCCCCGACCTCGCCCACACGACGTCCCCCAGCACGAAATCCTCGGGCCAGTAGAAACCCTCTTTCTCTTTCTTCTCGACGCCCTCCCTCTTGGGCTTGCACTCCACCACCGCAGGCCTCCCCTCCAGCCCACCATTGCCAGTAGCACCGCCATCCGAGCCGGCATTGCTCACGGACGTGAGCACACTACCGCTGGCAGCACCCCCGCAGCTGCCGCTCTTGTTAATGTTCCGGCACGCCCGGTACACATCGGAGTCCGAGGCCGGCGGCTGCTCAGGCGTCCACACCGCGGTGTCCACGGGACCAAAGGAGTCGCCTTTGGGCTCGACCACGCGCACCTCGACGTCGTACACTTCCCCGTCCCTGTCCTCCCCCTCCTCCGCGGCCGGCGCGGGAGCTACGACCGCTCCGCGCTTCTTGGCGGGCGGCAGAACCGAGTCCTTGAGCCGTGACGGGGCGACGCGCTCGCGGCGGCGCTTGGCGGGCGGCATGGTCTCGGCGGGGCCCGGCTCCCCCTCGCCCGGGACGGCCGCTGTGCAGCGCTTGAGCGGGATGCGGGACGCGGGCATGGCACCAGCACCACCGGCGGGCGGGGGGTTAGGGCATGGGAAACCCTAGAATCTGGAATCGGGCGGACGGATTGGGGGATCGACGCGGGTAGGGTTCCGCCTCCTCGGGCGCCGAGTCGGGATTTAAGCGCGGGGGATTCGGGGCTCTCCTCGAGCAGGGAATTTGGGGATTTGGAGATTTGCGGGGGCGGCGGGCGGGGTGGGAGGGTAGGCGAGGCGAGACGACGCGCGCCGACGCGGGGCCGAAAAAATTGGGTTCCCTCCGAGTGTCCGACTCCGAGGGATTGGGGGTTTTGAAAATTTCGAACGCGATGCGATGGTCCGAGGGGGAGGCGAGGTCAGGTGAGGTGAGGAAGACGACTCAGCGGCGCGGCGCGGGGGTGAGGAGGCTTGGGAGTGAAGCGAGGCGCGCCAGGTGGGGGGCCGAGGGAAGGAAAGGTTTCCGCGCGGATCTGGATCCGGAGCAGCGGGCTCTGCTGTCCTCTACTCAACGCGGCTGTTTTCGTTTTCGGCTTTCGGATTCGCCCTGAACAAGGAGGTATTTGTCACATGTTTGGATATGCCAGTTGCCAGGTCATGCAAACTATAGTAGTACTGCTCTCAGAAAAATGTGCGTCAGTCTCAGAAAGGCACACTGGTATCTACCTCTCAAATCTTGATGTTCACATACACTTCATCATTTTATAAAAAATATGTGTGTTTGAAGTGATGACATGTTATACAGTGATTGGTTTTGAATCCAAATAACGGTTGCGGAGTTATTATAAGCGAACTGCAATTAAAATTCTATTTTATGTCGTCCTAGTCTAATCCGTCTCACCTTTCAATTCTTCCATGGTATTTTATTGATAATATAGCATGCTGATGGTGACAATCTCAATTATAAAATTCTAATTATATGATAATTACATTATTTTTCCAGCGATAAACTTTGCTGCAAAACGCAAGTAGAACCTCCGTGAAATAACTGTCCCATTGGTCGGTCAGACTCTTTCAGTTGTCGCCAATCCTTACCTGAAGCCCAAGAAAGAAAAAAGCCCATTTAACCCCACCAAGCCGGGCGAAGCCACCGCGCAAGCTGCAGCAGATCTTTCCCTTCCCCAAACCCCCACCGCCGCCGCAAGCACCGCCGATCGAGCCGGCGCCATGGAGGACGTCGTCACCGACGTGCCGCCGCCGTCCCGCTTCTCCCCCGACGACCTCGACAACTTCGCCGCGCCGCCACCGCAGCCCACCCCCATCCTCGTCGTCTCCCCCAGCCCCAGCCCGCCGGCCCCGCGCCTCCTCATCGTCCTCATCTCCCCCACCTCCCTCGCGCTCCTCGCCTCCCCGCCCCCGCTCCACGCGTCCCTCCTCCTCCCCGACCTGCCCCTGCAGCCCCACGCGCCGATCCGCGTGTACCTGCACCCCTCCGGCGCGCTCCTCGCCGCCGCGCACGGCACCGTCCCCGCCCACCGCGCGCGCGCCGCCGCCAAGGCCCTCGTCTCCAAGCTCCAGCCGGAGGAGGTGCTGGTCCTGGACGCGGTCCGGAGCGCGTCGTACAGGGGCCGGCTCGCGGCCGACGAGCCCGTGGAGGGGAAACTGGAGACCCGCGCGGCGCGCGCGCGAGGAGGCGTGGGCGCGGCCAGGGGCGTGGCGGCGCTGGCCCCGCCGGGGAGCGTGGTGGACGGGCTCGGCGCGGCGGTGCTCGCGGAGTGCGAGATCCGGGGCAAGGCGGCCAGCATGGTGGTGACGTGGCCGGCGGGCGCGAGGCCCGCGGAGTTCGCGGTCATGCGGCGCGTGGCGGCGGAGCTCGGCGTCGACACCGCGAAGCTCGCCGCCAGGGTCTCCGGCCGGGCCGAGCTGGATGCATTGTACACTTGAGATGTTCTCTGCTACTGCTTCCATTTCGTTGGCTGTGTCGTCGAGTTGTCTGACGAATTGGGTTTATGACAATTTGGGGAGAAATCTGAGATGTATCGGGCGAGTTGGTTTTTGTGATTTGGTATACCATTGAATCTTCGAAATGCGAATGAACAAATTCTGATCTCAATTGTGTCATCGCTGCAGTAGTGTACTGAGTCGGAAGCTGCTTGCTTTGATTGTACCATGAGCCACTTCAGTTCTGATGAATGGCTTGCTGGACTTCCCTTCCTCACTGGAATGGGTCTGCCTATTGAGTTGCGTGTTTCTTCTCTTGCTACCTTGTCAGTGTGCAAGCATGAATTCAAACTTCGATTTGCATGAGATTGACATCCACGACGAGCAACCAAATTTTGCACATTGTACTTCTGCTTTGCAGAATTACTCCACGGTGAAGATTTGAAATTACCTGCAGATTGAGCTGCCTGTGACGCTGTGAAGGCCAGGGCATGAACCTCGGGCCGACTGCGACCTGATTCTTCTAACCTGCCTGCCGCCTGTGACCTGTCCAAAGAAGAAGCCTGGGAGTGATGGCCGGCCTAAACTCATCATTATTTCCTTGCAAGACTTGCAGATAGTAGCTTGTGAATCAGTGTAACACTAACACGCAGACTGCTAAGGCCTCCGAAAGCCGGTGACGTCGCCGGCGAAATCAATTTTTTAATCGATGAAGAGTGCAGAATCGATCTAGCTAACGCTCCGCTTCTCGCCTAGCACAAAGCGCCTCCCTCTCGCCTCCCTCTCGCGTGCCTCCAGCAGCACTGGCGACCTCGCCAGCAACGTGGAGGAGAGAGGAGGTCGGCACAGTAGCAGCAGGGGCTCAGGACGCGTGCGTGTGAGGGGGATGCATTGGAGAGCGTTCACGCTAGGCAGAAGTGGAGCGCTAGCGAGGCCGGTTTTGCGCTATTCATCGATTAAAAAATTGATTTAGCTGTCGATATCGTCATCCCTTGGAGGAGGTCTAAACGAATTTTGGTTGGGTGTTTCTGTATCTATACTTAACACAACAATGTCCGCCATCGACCCACTGAATAATCCTTTAGAGATTTGTGTGTGTTACGATAGGAACATCACATACCCAGAATCTGAGCCTACTTTTAGCCCACAAGCATCATGCACAATTGAGTGATCTACACTGCTACAACAATATCAGCCAGTAATCTTAGATTGCACCATTTTACAACCCTTATAACATTTATTAAAAGCAAGGTTGATAATAGTAAAGTTAATCTAAGTAACACATCGTCTGCAGTCAACTAGTAACACTCATACAATAGTTGGCTATAGATACTGAGTAAACCGTAATAATATCTTAGTAACATCTCGCGCATCTTCTCCTCCCCGCAGAAGTACCTCCACCATCGGTCTCCATAGAACACCGCTCGTTAGCGTCCACCGTCTTGCTGCCACCGTCGAGAAAGAACAAAGCAGGTACACATATGATGAGATCATAAAGAGCACGGCCCTAGGTCACAAGAGAAGAACGCGAGAGAGAAGAGACGATCGCGAGAGAGCAGTCGAATGGTAGAACGATCGGGAGACATGCGTGGTCAAAAAAAAATGAGGAGGGCTACAATGGTCAATTCACACCCCAAATACATGAAAAAGAAAAATATAAAAGAGGGAAACTACACCTAATGGCAGTATAATCAAGTTGCATATGTTTAGGGTCCCAATTTTACTATATCAATATTACTAATGGTAAAATTGCGAAGTGCAATGTTTCAAGTCTCAAAATTGTAATTTTCTCTCCTGTGAGGAACTTGGGGAAGCTCTCCAGAAGTTTGTCTAACTGCCTGTAAATCTTTGACAATATCTTTAGAACTTTGACACAAGTGTGAGCTATGTGGCGGTGTAGCACCAGCGTGGAGCCGTTGCGGATCTGCCCATTCTGATGCTTCAAGACAATAACACTCTCTGTGAAGCTGGCAGCCTCCTTGGTGGGGTCATTCTTAGAACCAGATGCCACGTACCCATGCTTTAGGTCACTCCCCACCACTTCCTCCACAAGGAACCCAACATTATCACTGGAAGAGCCATACGAAGAGGCAGGGGCGGAGCTAGGGGGTGCGGGGGGGGGGGGGGGGGGGGGGGAGGGGCTGGAGCCCCCTCCCCCTGGAGAGAAAAAAGAGGGAAGGAAGGGAGAAAAATGGAGATATAGAGAGGAATAAGGAGCTCAGCCCCCCCCCTCCCCCCTCCAATGAATTTCTGCATCCGCCACTGCTCATGGTGCCACTTCACTAGTAGGACTAGTGGGCGCGAAGGCCACTTCCATGCCGGGCGTCAAGACTCCAGTCTTTACATAACCCATTGAGATAGTGCCAATGCACCCAATCTTGTACACATCCCGAAGAGGAAGGTGCAGAGGCAGTCTCCATGGCCACCTGGGCTTGTTGATCTGGTCCAAGGCTTGAAGGAGGGTCGGGCCCTTGTACCATTCCAGGTTCAACGAGCCCTCCACCAGATTCTCCCCCTCAAATCCCAAGATGGGCACGAACAGGATCAAGTTCAGGTTGTACCGAAACGTCTTCAGGAGGGACCCCGTTTCCTTCATGATCTTCTGGTATCGAGCCTGGGCATACTTTGGGGTGTGGCGTCCATCTGAAGTTACAAACTTCAATTAGCAAACAACAGCACACCGTACGTACTACTCGCAACAGGCTACCATGAATTAGCTACAACAGGGAGAGCTTACTTGACGTCTGCATATTACGTACCTTGTTGCAGCAGCAAATCATCTGTTTGACACCAAGCGCGTAGGCGAGGGCGACGTGCTCACGGGTTTGGCCGTCCATGGAGATACCAGCCTCAAAGTTACCATGGAGTCTAGGATGAGAATTGCACAATCAGTCTGGGAGATACCAGTGATCATGTTCTTGATGAAGTCACGGTGTCCAGGTGCATCAATGATAGTGCAACAGTACTTTGTGGTCTCAAACTTGCATAGGGAAATATCAATTGTGATACGCCCTCTCACGTTCAGCCCTGAGCTTGTCAAAGACCCAGGTGTACTCGAAGGACCTCTTATCCATGTGATAGTAGCCTCTTCTTCAAACATCTCAACCACCTCTTTGCCAATTCCTCCAAGCTTGTAGATCAAGTGGCCGGCAGTAGTGGACTTTCCAGAATTAAAATGGCCAATAACCACTATATCTATATGAATTTTGTCAATCTTGGCTAGAGCCTTGCATGCAGAAGAAGAGAAATAGTCCAAAGACTCAAACTTTAGCAGAAGAGTTGTGGACATTGACAACCTAATAACTTAAACTAGTGAGATGGCCTGCGCAAATAGAGCGGGTAGCTAGATTTTTTATGTATTTGTTTTTATTTTAAAATAAATTTATGCAATAAGTTCATTTAGTCGTGGCATCATGTTGTCCTAATATGCCAGACCAACACATTCACTTGAATATAGTTCTTTTTAATTTTTGACTGGTAGTGTATTTTTCTGTTTGACAGTGAAAAATCTAAGCGAGTGACTCAATGTATTCTACCATGGATCATTGGAATTAAGTTTTGAAGTTTAAAACCAAACTCTAGTGGGTAGTGGTTGTGTCCCTTTTAGTTCAGATCATAGCCATATCTCCTTTCCTTTTTTTGTTATACAATCTCCGATTCAGCTTTACGCATGCTCCCATTATCTGAGGGTTGCTACATCTTCCCAATGGTCAACAAATTCGCTATTGTGCAAGCAAGTTATAGCTTCTTCTCTGTGCTCATCTGTTCTCCTCCCAACTACTAATCCAAGGAGCTGTGCCCGCTACCCCATAATCATCGAGAATGCATCTTGGACGATTCGTGTTATCCCATCTCATCGAGAACTTCCTGTAGCTTGCTATAGACAGGCGTTTGTATCAGATATCGATCTCAATTTGAATTTTTGGCTGGCTTAGCATGTCGCCTTGGCCTCAAAATACTTGTGATTCAGTTGATGAATCCTTGGCCAAGTTGTTTAAGCGATCTGGCCGGGAGAAGATGGAGAAATCTTTTCGGCTAGAAAAATTTGTGCAAGACAAAATTAATAGCACCAATTGTATTTACGTTCTATTTATACATTGAGCGCGAGAATACATGTGTTTATGGTTGCAAGCGGTATGGGCTACACCGCCAACCCACTGGGCCATGCCGTGCCGCCCGCCCGCAGAGTCCCGCGTAGCCCACAGAGTCCTGCATACCCGTTCGCATCACACATCCCTTCTTGGCCTTGCATCACATGTCTTCTGCGCTTCGCGGCCGCGTCTCCATGGCGATCGACCATCGACCACCGCTACCTTCCGTTCTTAAACCTGCTTTCAGTCCTTCCTCTTCATCGCCGCCTCTTTTTTCTAATTATGAGGAATACTTCATCATCGATGCCATGCATGATTAGTGGCGCTAGCTTATCTCGGCAGACCTGCATTCACATGCACACGCATGGGCATGTTGGCTGCCTTTTGAACCTGGCCAAAAAAGAAGCACGTCGCGCCCTCTTTCTTCCTTTTTTTTAGTCCTAAGTCTAATAGGAAATACAAATCTTTTACTCAATATAGATTTTTATGTGATATATATTCTTTAGAATAATATAAACCGTTAGATCTTCATAAAATTCAACGGTGTAAATTCTTCTTATTTTTAGATTAACATGGAAATTTTTAGACCCTATCGACGAACTTGGTGGCTTCTTTTAATACTATTGTATTAAGATAATAGATAATGGGTGTTGTTGATTATGTGTTAGAACAGACACCATAGTTAGTCATCGACAAAACATGACCACATACATAATCAAATTTAACAAGTACCAAATGATATAACAAAGGTGCAAAACTAACAATAAACCAACAACAAACTAATGAATACACAAGACCAGCATGTTAACCAGCCAAGCATGATCTAATCCGATAATAGGAGAATTAGAAGGCGAGGCAAATTTTAGGCATGGCAATGTAATGGGGCAGTGCCACAGTGGATCAAATTAGAGATGCCTTTCTTGTGTGTAGAGAAGAGGAATTGAAGCGCCTAATAGCATTCAAACCTAGCTATCAAAAGGCCCCGCATGGAAACCCTTGGCATTTACATTTAGACAATGGGCACTTATGATGTTGAGAAGAATGCAAGGCAATCTTCTAGAGTGATCTCCACCATGAAAGAAGATATTTATTATGGAACACTCTAAAATAAGTAATAAATAAAATTAGAAATGTTATAATAGCTAGGAAATTTTCTAGAATGGGGACACTTATCTCATGGTCTCGCTTTGCCTATAAATAGAGACCCCCTCTCTTGCATGTCAGAAAGTATTGAGGTTCTTACAATGGTATTTTGTGTAGACCCTCCTTTTGATGATTCCAAGTCTAGAGATAAACTTCGGGTGTGGGAGGGGATGCTTAGTGAATAACTCGAAGGAATCATTTACCAGTTATTGAAGTCCACACCAAAGGCAAGCGAAACCATGTTTCCAGGGTTACGGGCACAAACACCCTAGACAGCTGATTGAACACCCAACTTCAGAAAATGAAATTCCTTAGAGATTTAGATAATACCACTGTAGGCAATGCCATTTGACAATCCTTGAAGTATTGTATTACTTGCTCTTCAAAATTGCTGGTGTGTGAATCAATGTCCTGTATAACTTCACCCTATCATGCACATTGACTGTGACATATTTGTTAATTCCGACATAAGATATGTTGATTGGCAAAGCACACATACCCCCCCCCCCCTCCTATGTTTTAATTGAGCTTGGCTAGGCAATATTAATTTAAATGGATCTTTCAAGATGTATCGAGTTTCTACCAAATAGAGAGAAAGATAACAATGAAAAATCAAGCTAACAAAAAATGTTAGACTACTAGCTGGTTACGCCACTTCTTATGAACTGAATTGATTGTATGGTAGGCAATGGGTGTTATGTTGTCTTACCATGGCACTGGTAACCTACATATATAGTAGAGGTCTGACCACTTGAACAGCAGAACTGAGACTTTCATCTTCATAGAAGTTTCTAGTAGGACGTATGCGAATTTGGAAAGTGTCACCCCATCAGGGCCATAGAGCTTTCCATTTGGTTTCTTTAAAAGACTCTCCCCTTTGTTGTTCTTCGGCGCTTGACCCTTCAGAATCCCTTCCAAGCTACCTTCAACTTCCATCATTACTCGGGTGAAGCTACCGCCACCTTCATCAAGGTAGAACTCAAACACATGGGTAGAGTCCTTGTGTTGTCAACCAAAAACAGAAAAACAATATCAAAACTAAAGAAAACCAATGAAACTGAAAAACTTATCTTTAGTTCCAAAAAAGGAAATCTTAGGCCCACCGTACATCTCATAGAGGCCCCACTTATCAGCTCGGGAGGTTTGACAAAAGGGGTGGAGACCCACTTTTTTATAGAAGGAAAATATTTTCACTCAAAAGCTATATTTTTTTTTTCATCAAAGCCTTTTACATACCCACACACCATACCCACACTTTACTTCCCATTTACTTGGGATGGCAATGCATTCTTTTTGGCAATCACCGATGACACCTCCTTCCATTAGTTTTGATTGTCAATAAAGGTTGACAAATCTTTCAATTGTATGAATATTTTATTATCAATTAGAATGCTGGAAGTGCAATAGGGCAATCCTTCTCATGTAACCGGTTATATAATATTATGATGTTTTTATATAAAACGGAATTTAGTTACTATACTTATTTATGATGATCATTTCTTATGATGTTTTTACAAATAATAAATGACATATCAAGAGACTACTACAGAGAGTTGATCGAGGAGAAAAAAATTGGTTTTGAAGAGAAGGATCTGAAAATTATAAACAAATTGAATGAGGAACAAAGAGTTGGTTTCGATGAAATATTTGATCATGTAGTTAGTAAAAGAGACAAGATATTCTTTGTTGATGGTCCTGGAGGCACTGTGAAGATGTATCTCTATAGGGGAGTTGCTTGCTAAGGTGGGCTCGATGGATCTAATTGCAATTGCAACAGTGACATCTTGCATTGCAGCCTAATCATGCCTGGTGGTTGTACCGCGCATTACTGGTTCAAAATCCCCATAAAACTTGGTGATAATTCCGTCCGCAACTTTACAAAGTAAAGTGGGACAGCTGCGTTATTGCGTATAGCATCTCTGATAATAGGGGATGAAGTTGTCATGACACGAAGACGAGCAGTCAAGACATTGGATAGATTGTTGCAGGATATAATGGAGGTGTTTAGAGCCTTTTAAAGGTAAACTTACGGTGTTTGGAGGCGACTTTAGACAAGTTCTTCCTATTGTGCCATATGGTACGAGAGCCCGGATCATTGATGCGACGCTACAATGCTCGTATATATGGGACAAGATATGGAAGATACGACTTACACAAAATATGAGAGCATATGGTGACAGTTGGTACTCAGATTTTTTTGCTAACGATTGACAATGGGACTGAAGAAATATACATGAATAATTATGTGCAGCCTCCTGATGACATTATCATTGAGTACAACTCTAACTAGTCACTTGATATGCTCGTCGATTGTGTGTTTCCGGATGTAATAAAGAATTGTACATATACATGTTTTATGCTTGAGCGTGCAATTCTTTGCACAAGGAATGAACATATCGATGGGCTAAATGTAAAAATGGTCTACATGTTGCCAGGCAAAGAAAAAGTGTACTACAGTCATGACTCAATTGGCGATGACTCGCACGATAATTATCCACTTGATTTTATTAACTCAATTACACAAATGGGTTACTTCCTCATGAGCTTAGGGTTAAGAAAAATTGTCTTGTTATGCTCGTTCGGAACCTCAATCCTCACAATGGACTTTGTAATGGTACACAACTGGTTGTGAGATGGTTTGAAGATAACGCAATTGATGCTGAAATTGTGAATGGCCAGCATGCTGGGAATGGGGTCTTACTACCATGGATATCTTTATCTTCTTCAGAGGATATTACCTTCCCCTTTAAATTCAAAAGGAAGCAGTTTCCAATCAGGTTGAGTTTTGCTATGACCATCAACAAAGCAAAAGGGCAAACTATACTGAAGGTTGGCATATACCTCTCGGAACCTATGTTCTCACACGAGCAAATGTATGTTGCGTTGTCAAGAGGGGTGTCCCGAAACACCACGTGGGTCTTGGCTAAGACTAACAAATATTTTGATCCAACCAGAAAAGAAACTAAATTAATTGTTTACATGGATGTCTTGGAAGCGTAAAAAAGGTAGTTTCCTTTGTTGTACATTAACACCTGGTGTTTATTATACCCTTATGCTGACTCAACAAATGGCTACCTCGTGCTGTAAATTTGGAACATGATGATGGAATTTTATGTTGTTTAGGCGCTATTGTTTGCCAGGTTTATTTGATCTCGTTAATGTATCAGAAAGCTACATGACATTTTAGTATGTTAAATATAGAAGTGGATGAAAATAATCGTGGCATGGTTTATGTTCTTTGGTTATCGGCTAATTTTAATGAGTAAAATGCTAATTATATGAGTGAAATGCTAACTTTTTACTCCATCTAAAATGATTATTTATTAAATTCTTCAAAAATACATCATTTGTATTCACATATTGTTATAAATACAAAATTATTGTTCGCTAGATTTTTATAAAATTCTTGTTTACTAGGATTCTTTGAAAACACGTGGTTCTAGCACGTGCATCTCCACTTGGTCAAAACTGAAGAAAACCAATTAAACTGAAAACTTTGCCTTTAGTTCCAAAAAAAGAAAAGCTTTCTCAGTTTTGGTCTCACCAAGTTCGCGGTCCTCGCCTTGCTACGAATGGGAGCCATGAATTCTGAGGGTTTTCATGCCAGTTGGTTGGGATTGGGGGGGGGGGGGGGGGGGGGGGGGTTGGGCAATGGAAGAGTATGAGAGGCGGCGGCTGGCAAGTAGACTCATTTACCGATCATGGTGGACTAGGAGTTGGAGCAGCAAGGGGGAGGAAGAGACGAGGAGAGGAAGAAAAGTGGCGGCGGCGGAGTAGCCATTGGGCACTTGGATGAAAGGTTGGGGTTTTGCGGAGAGGGGGTTGAAGTTTTTGGGAGCGAAACAAAGTAGAAGAGAAAGAGGCGCGGTGGCTGGCTAGCAAACTCGTTTATTGTTGCACAAAGTTGGAGTTGGAGCAGTAAGGAGGAGGAAAATAGGAGCGGCGGTGGCAGCGGGCGGCGGAGTAGCCATTGGGCATTGGACAAGAATCTCTCTCTCTCTCTGCCGATTCCACATTTAGGAAGTAGGAAGCAGTGGTTTTATTCAAATCAGTCCTTCTACTCCCTCTATTTTTATTTACATATCGAATTAGGTTTGTCTTAAGTCAAACTTAGCAAACCTTAACCAAATTTATAGAAATAATAATAATAATTACAATATCAAATTTATTTCATTAAATCCGCCATGAAATATCTAAACTAACATAACAATGGAGCGGGCTTGCAGATAATAGCTTGTGAATCAGTATAACTCACAGATAAGGGAGTTTTGGTTGGATGTTTTTGTCTCTATACTCAACACAACAATGTCCACCACCGACCCACTGAATAATCCTTTAGAAGTGTGTATGTGTTACAATAAGAACATCACATAACACAGTATCTCACACAGAAACACATTGGATAGTGTTCTGCAATTCGTATGAGTGGAATTCATTCATTGCTGACAAAATATCAAAGTCAGCCAGAAATTCTTAGATTGCACCATTTTACAACATTGATAACATTTATTAAGAGCAACGCTGATAATAGTGAAGCCAATCTAATCAACACATCGTCTGCAGTCAATCTAGTAACACTCATACAATAGTTGGCTATAGATACTGACTAAACCGTTAACAGAGGACCCATATTCATCCTTCCACCCAACTTTTTTGTAGACGACATTGCAGCTGGCTAATAATATCTTGGACCGCGCTTTTCTCTCATCCAATTCAACTCATCAAAGATCTGATGCGATAGCTTGCTGACATCACTCTATTAAACTTGCTCTTAGACAGAATAGCATCCCAATAAAATTCTGTCACCATAACACACGGTGATCGCCAATGAACCTCAACCTAGCGCGTTGTTGACTGAAAACACCCTTCCAAATGATCTTCACCTGCACCTTATAAGTGCCTAGGTTGCAAGTACGCTCATCCACATCGTTCCCTATAACAAACTTAAGGCGTCTAGATTTATTGTTACTATCATGAACACAAAAATATAGCAGCAGGTCTTCACCCCTTTGGACCACTTCCAGATCCTTTCTTGGTTCCATCCACTTTATTGTCATACAGAACCATTTTGATCGTAGCACTTGCAGAAGTCAAGGCAAGTATTTTGCCAGTGAAAGTAGATTCCCATTCAAAAAGTTGACTCCAATAGTAGCTTCCAAGGCATATGGAACAAGCATACACACCAGGCCCATCGTGCTTAGGTAACTTCGTAGTGAATAAGTGGTGGGTATACTAGTACTTTGCCGATAGGAACCGCACGCTTTCAACCTTTGCTGAAATCCTCGTCAACTGCCCCATCACCCTTAATCTTCAGATGAAACTCAAAAAACATATAATATATACCACCAAGTGCTCGATTTGGACCTGTTAAAGCTAGCATACGGTTCTGCACAAGGATTCAGGGAGAAACAATGTAAGAACAATGACACAAAAAGGAATTAAGCTCAACAAGTCAAATGTAATTTTAGAACATGTTGGAGGTTATGTCAGTGTCATGAGAAATTTTGGTAGATACCATGGATATTGGGTTCACTTAAATACCAAGACCTCACAAATTACTTTGACAAAATTTCAGTCCCAACCCGCTAATCAGAAATCACGAGCAAATGAGAACACATATGTGTCTCGTTATATGGGATCACTCCTCTCTCTCTCTCTCTCTCTTCCAGAACGAGAGAAAAGCATTCTTTATGTGTGAAACAGAACTTCTAACTTGTACTGAGCACCAAGTCTAGTATTCACCAAGCCAACAGACGAGGTATTAGTTTCATGGGATGATGACTGTTTCTTTGCTTAACAGAACAGAGCATGTCACTTGGTAAATAGTCAAATTTTAGAATATCAAACTAGACAAACAGACTTGTAAGTAATAATGATCAAACAATTGTTATCAATAATGATCCCGATACAGACAACCTTAAGCGACGACTGGGAGGAATTCAATGGATACAAACCTTCCTAGTAATGCGTTGCGGATCATCCCTTCCACGCTTGAATACGTAGATGCATCTGTGGTCATACCCATCCCTTGCCAATACGGTACCATACACATCAATGGGAAAACGCACGTCAAACTCAGCAACCTTGATCCCGATAACATTGACAGAATCGTCCAACCAATCATGTCTGGAGGGAGGGATGTCGCAAAAAAGTGGACCGTGCACAATCCTGGCTGAAAAAAGCCCATATACCAAATCAAACGATAAGAATCTTAAACAGACGACTATTTCTTGGTGCTCAACAAATAATTTGGAACAAGGAACAAGGGAAGTAAATGAACCAAGGATGCTCACACTCTCTTTCGAAGTCAAAGAAGGCTATGTTGTATCCGCAGAAGCGGGTAGGTCCTTTCCAATGTGTCTTGGGGTTTCGTTCAGTTATTTCTCGGAGGCGTGCCACGTTAAGAACCGCCACAACCTTCTCCCATGACCAGAAGTGTCTGATAAGATCCATGTACGGGCATTCCCGTAGAAACCTCTCATGCAACATCTTCTGCTCTGGAGTTATATGGTAATTTTTGGAGCAACCCGAGTTACTGGCTTTATCCTTCCGAGTATGGTTCTCAGCATCCATACCGATGCGTTTGTTTTGTTTATTTGCGGCTGGTTTATCTTTCTGAGTATGGTTCCCAGCATCCATATCCATGCGTTTATTTTGTTTGTTCGAGTCCCCCTTCTTCGTCCTGCCGCCGCCGCCGAGGCAGAGCGCGAATTAGTAGACCAAGTTAGATTTGAGGATCTTCCAACAAATTAATTGAATCGCATCCAGAGAATAGCGGATCGAGGAGCGTACCATAATATGAAAAGGGGCATCGCCATCTGTGGTCTCAAGCCCCCCGGCCGAAAAACACGACGACGAATCGGTAGTCGAAATTGATCGCCACCGTAGCTAGTTACTTTTGGGGGCCGCCGTAGCTAGGGTTTTCGCAACGAGAGGAGAGGTACATTTGTTTTTTGAGGGGTAATTGACCCAGGTATATAAAGCCGCTCATCAGAAGGTGTGTCGTATTCGAAGTGGCCTACGTCATTGCCCATTATGAGATCTGGGCGGATTCGGTAAGGCTAATTTTAATGGGAGTGTTATAGTAATATTATGACCATTAAATTTACTGATACGATAGGAAAAATAAGAGGTAAAGTTTTATGGGATGTGAGAGTAATGTCATCACTATAATACTTTTTCGGCTCGGTTACTAATTCATAGTTTTGGATAACGCTCCCCGTTGATACCCGGCTAAGAGCATCTCCAAAAGTCTTACTAAATTTCACTCTCTAAATTATCATTTGGAGAGCCTTTTGCATAAAAAGCGCCTGCTATATGTTTTCATTCTCAAACAACTTCTCTATATCTTGTATGCACTCTAGAAAGCTATTTTCGTTATCTATCTTTGGTTAGCGAGAAATGCGAAATAGAGGATGGCTATATTTGGATAACCACTTAGAGAAGCTGTTGGAAGATATTTTTTGATTAAAATCTCTATTTCTAACAATGATGAGAAAAGATATAAACAGTCTCTTAGAGTTGGCGAGCAGCATCTGCTCCCAAAATAAATACTACATATGTCCCAAAATATAAGCATTTCTGGGATTCATCAAAATCAAATTTGTTCAACTTTAACCATCAATATTCTTATGAATGAATTATTTTAAATATAAATACTTATATATTATGATAATTACTTTCATAACGAATCTAGTAATATTATTTTTATCTTATAGATCTTTATAAAATATTTAATATATATATTTAAAATTGAACAACTTTAACTTTGACCAAACCTAAGTACAATTTTAGCTCTCAGTCACGCCCACGTCACCTCCCCTGCTTCGAAGCATGTCTGCTCTTGGGGTTCGCCGTCCGTTGCTGCTGGGTTTTCGAAGTAGTAGTATATAGAGACGCTTGTAACGAGGTGTGTTCTTGTTCTATCTATGGATTAAGGTAGTCCCTCATCTATGGTCACTGCCTGTCAGCCACTTCAGTTCTGATGAATGTTTAGTGAAGGCTTGCTGGACTTCCCTGCCTATTGAGTTGCGTGTTTCTTCTCTTGCTAACTTGTCAGTGTGCAAGCATGAATACAAACTTTGATTTGCGTGAGATTGACATCCACAACGTGCAACCTGTCGGGTCAGCCACGGTGAAGATTTGAAATTACCTGCAGATTGAGCTGCTTGTGACGCTGTGAAGGTCAGGGCATGAAACTCTGTCCGACTGTGACCTGTTTGCAGATAATAGCTTGTGAATCAGTGGAACTCACGGATAAGGGAGTTTTGGTTGGGTGTTTTTGTCTCTATACTCAACACAACAATGTCCACCACCGATCCACTGAATTTAGAGGTGTGTGTTAACAAGAACATCACATAATACAGAATTTCTGAGCCTACTTAGCCCACAAGCATCATGCGCAATTGAGTGATCTACACCGCTACAACAATAAAAATACTCACACACAAACACATTGGATAGTGTTCTGCAATTTGTTTGAGTGGAATTCATTTATTGCTGACAAAATATCAAAGTCAGCCAGAAATTCTTAGATTGCACCATTTTACAACCCTGATAACATTTGTTAAGAGCAACATTGATAATAGTAAAGCCAATCTAATTAACATATCGTCTGCAGTCAATCTAGTAACACTCATACAATAGTTGGCTATAGATAGTGAGTAAACCCTTAATAGAGGACCCATCTTCATCCTTTCACCCAACTTTTTTGGAGTCCATGTTGCAGCTGGCTAATAATATCTTGGACCTCGCTTTGCTCTCATCCAACTCATAAAAAATCTGATGCGATAGCTTGCTGACATCACTTTATTAAACTTGCTCTTAGACAGAATAGCATCCCAATATTCTGTCACCATAACACACAGTGATCACCAATGAACCTCAACCTAGCGTGTTGCTGATTGAAAACACCCTTCCAAATGATCTTCACCTGCCGCTTATAAGTGCCTAGGTTGCAAGTACGCTCTTCCACACCGTTCCTTATAACAAACTTAAGGCGTCTAGATTTATTGTAACTATCATGAACACAAAAATATAGCACTAGGTCTTCACCTCTTTGGATAGCTACTACATTACGACGTAGCGACACAGATCCACCACTTCCAAATTCTTTCTTGGTTCCATCCACTTTATTATCATACAGAACCATTTTGATCGTAGCACTTGCAGAAGTCGAGGCAAGTATTTTGCCAGTGAAAGTAGATTTCCCATTCAAAAAGTTGACTCCAGTAGTAGCTTCCAAGGCATATGGAACAAGCATACACACCACGCCCATCGTGCTTAGGTAACTTCGTAGTGAATAAGTGGTGGGTATACTGGTACTTTGCCGACAGGAACCGCATGCTATCAAACCTTTGCTGAAATCCTCATCAACTGCCCCATCACCCTTAATCTTCAGATGAAACTCAAAAAACATATAATATATACCACCAAGTGCTCGATTTGGACCTGTTAAAGCTAGCATACGGTTCTGCACAGGGATTCAGGGAGAAACAATGTAAGAACAATGACAAAAAAAGGAATTAAGCTCAACAAGTCAAATGTAATTTTAGAACATGTTGGAGGTTATGTCAGTGTCATGAGCAATTTGGGTAGATACCATGGAAATTGGGTTCACTTAAATACCAAGACCTCACAAATTACTTTGACAAAATTTCAGTCCCAACCCGCTAATCAGAAATCATGAGCAAATGAGAACACGTATGTGTCTTGTTATATGGGATCACTCATCTCTCTCTCTTTTTTCCAGAACGAGAGAAAAGCATTCTTTATGTGTGAAACAGAACTTTTAACTTGTAATGAGCACCAAGTCTAGTATTCACCAAGCCAACAGAGGAGGTATTAGTTTCATGGGATGATGACTGTTTCTTTGCTTAACAGAACAGAGCATGTCACTTGGTAAATAGTCAATTTTTAGAATATCAAACTAGACAGACAGACTTGTAAGTAATAATGATCAAACAGTTGTTATCAACAATGATCTCGATACAGACAACCTTAAGCGACGACAGGGAGGAATTCAATGGATACAAACCTTTCTAGTAATGCGTTGCGGATCATCCCTTCCACGCTTGAATACGTAGATGCATCTGTGGTCATACCCATCCCTTGCCAATACGGTACCATACACATAAATGGGGAAACGCACGTCTGACTCGGCAACCTTGATCCCGATAACATTGACAGAATCGTCCAAAAAATCATGTCTGGAGGGAGGGATATCGCGAAAAAGTGGACCGTGCACAATCCTAGCTGAAAAAAGCCCAGAGACCAAATCAAACGATGAGAATCTTAAACAGACGACTATTTCGATGAGAATCTTAAACAGACGACTATTTCTTGGTGCTCAACAAATAATTTGGAAGAAGGGACAAGGGAAGTAATTGAACCAAGGATGCTCACACTCTCTTTCGAAGTCGAAGAAGGCTATGTTGTATCCGCAAAAGCGGGTAGGTCCTTTCCATTGTATTTGGGGTTTCGTTCAGTTATTTCTCGGAGGCGTACCACGTTAAGAACCGCCACAACCTTCTCCTCCCATGACCAGAAGTTTCTGGTAAGATCCGTGTACAATATTCCTGTAGAAACCTCTCCTGCAGCATCTTCTGCTCCGGAGTGAAAGGCTGCATCTCCTCTTTCACATCCAAATCATCGTCCTCAAATCCCCCTTAAAAAAATCATCGTCCTCAAAAAAAGATATGAATAAGCCATGGAACATATGGATAGGTTTTGGTTTTTATGCATAGTACCCAGCAAAACGTGAGATGAAGATGAAAAAAAGGGAAAAGGTTTCACATGTAAATGAGTAATGGATTATGAACTTACATTCGGAGAAAAAAGGAGGACCCATAGCCGCCGCGAGGAAGAACACGAAGCATGTCTGCTCTTGGGGTTCGCCGTCCGTTGCTGCTGGGTTTTCGAAGTAGTAGTATATAGAGACGCTTGTAACGAGGCGTGTTCTTGTTCTATCTATTCGAAGTGCCTAACGTATATAGTAGTTTTTTACTAGTTCTATGTATACCTTGTTGGGCCAAAACATAAGATTAGGCCATTCATGGGCCGGGCTAGATTTGATAGGCTTGTACCCACCCAGGTTTCTCCCAGTCACGTCACGAACTGGCTACGCCCAAGACTCGACGACCGACCCGCGTCACCTCCTCCTCTGCTTCGAGTCCTCGACCGACCCCCCGCCAGCCATGGACGCGCTCACCCGCCTCCACCGCTCCCTCGTCGGCGGCGGCGACGAGGAGGAGGAGCTGCCGGAGGACTCCATCCTGGGGGACACCGAGGACCTCTGCTCCCTCTCCCCGGTCCAGGTCAAGCGGATCCCCTCTGAAACCCCGGAATGCCGCAGGGATTTCATCACGGCTCTGGTTTGCATCGATCTGATTCGGTCTTCGCCGTTTGCCTGCTCCAGAGGATCTACGCGTTCGCGGCGTGCTTGGTGGCCGGACTCGCCCTGATGATCCTGGTACGCTCCCGCAATTCATCGCCCCTGCGGTTCTCAGAGAGCTACATTAGTCGCTAGCTTGCTTGCCCTGCAGGTGGAGAATCAATTAGCCTTGGAGATTATGCTATTTTGATCAAGTTTGATGTAGCATTAACTTATGATTTGGTCATGTGAGTAATGGTGATTTGGCAACAGGAACTTTAGGCTGATTCTCTTCTTTGTCGGGATAGAATGCTCTTTGTCAGAGTTACTAAGAAGCACATTGTTTACTTTTGGTCTACCAGTGTTATAGAAATAATGCTATTGTAGCCCATAATTGCTGTGCAAAAGACAAATGGGCAACTGCTAACTTCAAATTGGTGCAGAAATCATATCACCTGGACCTTACGAATTTGCACTAAGCCTTAAAGCATGACGTACTGTAGACTATTTCAGATATTTTAGTCGATTCCAAGAATGTATCCATACCATATTTGTTAGGTTCTGGTAATGACTTCAAAATTCCTACTATCATGTGTACTGCGGTACTGCACTGCTTGCATTTCATTTCACTCTCTTGTCTCTTGTGCAGTCTTTTATTGTCTTCGCTAGACCTATAAAATTCGCAGTCATGTTTACGTTTGGAAACATGTTGGCAGTTGGGAGGTAATAACACAGTTTCTTCACTTGTAACTTTCTATGGTCTTGCTACTTCAATGTTTCTACAATTATTAGTACTTTATAAGTGTGCATATCATTAAATACGAAATTAATGCACTGCTTCTCAACATACGTGTTTGTTATCTTTCTTGATTGTCGAATATTTTCCATATGCTGATTTCAACCAACCTTTGTTTGGCAGCACAGCCTTTGTTATGGGGCCACAAAAACAGCTAAGGATGATGTTTGATCCAGTTCGTTTGTATGCAACAGCTATTTATGTTGGATGTGTTGTTTTGGCTCTAATCTTCTCTCTTTGGGTTTGTAAAATATTTGAACTGTTCTTGTTTTTTTTTTCTCATCGTCTAGTTACTAAATTTTATAGGCACATGTCCAAATCCCATATAACCATACTCTCTGCATTTGGTTTAACTTTGCAGATTCATGACAAGCTGCTAACGCTTATTGCAATCATATGCGAGATCTGTGCCCTGTTTTGGTAATGCTTCTACCCTTGCAATAATGCTAGTGACTTGTGAGTCATAGAACCGTATCTGTAGGATGTATGTTTCTTGCAAGTAGGCTCTCCTTAAACTGACTGTGCTAAAAGAACAATGGGATCATGTCTTGAATGTTACCATAATGAATGCTCTATGTTAGTACCAAGAGCTTCCAATTTTTAAACTGGCATCTCTATTGTCAGGATACTAGAACAAATTGTTATGTCCTCTGCTATTTTTCCATGAATCAACCTTTTCAGTTGGTCCTCGAGTATTTTTCTGTGTTATACATGGCTTCCTCAATTATCTTTAACCATTCTGTATACTTAGCATGTTCAGTCCATGTCAATGAAGCACTGAAGTATTTAACAGAGAACCACCTGAAACTTATGCAGTTCTCGTGGTCTGGGTGTTTTAGCAGTAGCACCATTCTTTCGCGCTCTATTGCTCGGCAGTGTTGCCATGTTTAGAGGAAAAAACAATTCTAATCTGTTTATGTACGCCTACATCTGTTGAGTATTTTATGTGGTACTGTTATGTGACAATGTGCAATTTGCAGAAACAGCATACTTCTAGTTTTAGTCCCAAAATTTAAATGACTAAACATGATTTTAGAATTGAAACTTTTTTGAGCCATCTTCGACATTCTGGAGTGTATTAGGTTGCTCACTGTCTGTTCATAAACATCATGACCGCCAGTTACTTAACTGTAAAGCTGGATTTATAATTTTAGCTTGTCCATCTCAAATATAGAAATAGTTATGTGCTTCTATGGTTAGATAGCACTGAAGCCACATGTATTCTTGCATAGAATTTTGTTTCCATATCGAATTGGCCATCTTGCGCTCTAGCGACCATGAGTCCTAGAAAACTTCATTGGGAAATCTGTAGCTTGGACAAACTTTTGCCACAATGTAATATCAACACAGTAGTTCTGACTGTGTTCCATTTGCTCCTTTTTCCGAGACCGTGCAATGTGGAATCACTCAATGACATAGGCCAGAATGTTACTTCTTTATTGTACTTTCTGTGGCCAGAATGTTACTTCTTTATTGTACTTTCTAAGTTTCTATTTCGAATTTTACTAAACACCAACAAATATGCCGTATCCAGACTGGCTAGCAGGCGGCACTCTGACACTCCAAATCTTGATCTTAGCAAACATTGTGCTGCTTGTTTGCATCTCTCTCCTGTTTTTGGTTTTCAATTGACCGGTCTGTTAAATAGTAAGAGCAAAGGTTTCTGAACAAGTCAACTCACGATGCTAGCATTATCTGTTTTCTGCACCTCAGGTACAGTTTGAGCTACATCCCTTTCGCACGAAGGATGGTTTCTGACCTGATGGTGAAGTTCTGCGACACTGAACTTTGAGTTTCGGTCGGCTAGGCAGCACAGCATTCATCGGTGCCCGGAATTAGGGATGCCCGTGGACCCCTTTACCCATCATTGCCTCTGGGTCTAGTTTTGCCTGATAAGAAACAAGCTATCTACTTTATATAAATGTATGTCATTGTTGCAATTATGTGTAATTTGACTGCACCTTTAAATCAGAGTATCAGATATCTGGCCTTTGTACTGCTGCAGAACAATTTGATTGCGAGCTGTGACTGCAACATGCCTTGCTTTGCTTCATTGCTTGTAAGGACTACGCTGTTCCAGGACTTGTGTGGTCGGTTTGTTAGGTTCCTTATTACAGTGGAGGAAAAAAAAACTTTCATTTGCTCGAGTAGATCCTCGATGGCTTCATTTTGCACACACTTGCTATCTCAATGCTGCTCTGCATTATCCCAAAAAAAAATGCTGTTCTGCATTGAAAGAAATACTAGTACAAAAATGCTGCGTTTCCTATCTGAACATCTCCCGTGTTTATCAGAGATCTCAATCGAATCTTTTCACTGTTGCTTGCGTGAGAAAATAATTCAAAAGAGTGTCCAATTTTGGCCCAAAATGCAGGCTAAGTGGCTAACCATAGCAGTCGCACCACCATGTGTCTACGCGATGAGTATTCAGGCATAGAGAGCGACAGAGACGACCGCGACGCCGACGCGGGCGCTTCGCCGGCCACCAATACCGCGCCGGGGCACAGTCAGGCGATAAGGGGAGGGAATGTGGTGTGCCGGAGGAAGACGACGGCGAGGTCAGCCCCGCCCC
Organism: Panicum miliaceum; assembly: GCA_032594955.1. NCBI lineage: Eukaryota > Viridiplantae > Streptophyta > Magnoliopsida > Poales > Poaceae > Panicum > Panicum miliaceum. The sequence continues at coordinate 1,351,449 of CM064060.1, read as the reverse complement.
GCGCGCATGCGCGTGCGTCTGGCTAGCCTGTGCGCGGGCCAGCGCGGCGTCACTCACCGTGCGCGTCGTGCCGCAGCCATCCGCTCGCAACGGGGTTCCCCGCCGTCTCTGGCCACACCGCTCCCGTCGCGCCGCCGCGACGGCAACTGGGGAGGGTCTGGGAAAATTCCAGCGGCGCGCGGGGAGCCTGGCACCTTATGGGCGGTGAGTAGCGACAGAAGATCGCCAGGATGCGAGGCTTCGGGACTAGCGGAGGTCGCCGGCGGCGGCGCGAGCGCGCCTGCTACTCCGGCGCCGCCGTGGAGTACTTGAGAACCGCCTGGATATTAGGGGTGCTTTTGTAAAATTTCCGATCGGATATTTGTATAAACCCCCCTGCTCTTCCTTCCCACCCGCACCTTGCTCGCCCGCCGCTGCCGGCCGGCCCTCCGCACCAGCGCCACCGTCGACCCCGGCCCTCGACCGTCGGATCTGGTGGTGGAGGCCGGCGCGGTCCCAACCGTTGCCGCTCCGTCGAGCGAGGTCGCCAAGGCCCCGGGCGCGGGCGGCGGCAGCTGAGGGCGGGCGGGCGCCGGGCCGCAGCCGCAGGGCGCTCTCGGCCGGTCGACGCAGTGCCGTGGGGCAGGGCTTTGATGACCCATTCCTCTTCAAATTGAGCATCCTGCCCTTTTTCATAAAGACACGCCAAACCCTAAAGCCTCAGCTCATTCAGTGCACACACCAAAGAAGAAACCTAAGAGGGCTCCAGTTGAGATGCCCCAGCAAGCCCCGCTTCGAATACCGGAAGCAAGAAGAAACTCCAGCTTGAATAAATTGTAATTCCTGAGTATTATTTTGGAAGTACTTTTCCTATGTGATGAAGCATCATTTTCATTTGGCATGCCCATCTTATGGTCTGGAGGAACTACTTCTTCGCATATATTGTTGTTTTTTGTCGCCAGATGACGTTTCTATTTTTCTTTTTTCTAAAAATATAGTCATACGGTATTTTTTAAATTGTATGTGTTTTTTTATTTCTCACGCCATGGAGGCAACGCCCTGTCGGTCATCCGCGGTCACGGGCGCGCGCCCCGCCCACGGTCACGGCTCCCCCTATTCAGATAAGCTCAGAAAACATAAGGGTAGAAGTGTCTTTGTCCACCTCGATTGGGTTCTGTTAGTTGTCGTTCCATCCAAAATGACGTGTAAGTAAAAGAAAGTTCGTGCAATAATATCCAGGTGTGAGGAAATTTTTTAATGGCACACAAGTAACTGTCATCTTTTATAATGGTATATAGGTAAAAGACTCATTTATCTTGGGTGTTTGGTGTCCCTTTCCTTCTACTTGCGTGTGCTTCTTTTTTAAAGGAAAAAGAAAAAAGAAAAAATGAGTTTATTTTTCACATGAAAAACTCGGTGGTCACAACCTAGAACTTACAAGAACCCCCTTGAAAGAAAAGAAAATTACAAACTAGTCCCTATAAACTCCTCCCGGCGGAGCTCGGAGCTTGAGGCCCACCTCCTCCCTGGCAGTGGAAAGTCGGGCTGGACATTCGGCTCTAACCGAACCGATCGGTTTGGTTCCTCAATTCTTTTAAAAATTTGGTTCCTAAAAAATAGTAACCGATCGGTTCTTTTTAGATGTAGGAATCGACAAATTTCGATTTCGGTTCTTACGGTTTGGTTCCGGTTCTAACCGAGGGAACCAAAATTTTTCAAGATTCAAAAAATAGCCCATTCAATAGCAAATTTCAGCAGCATTTTAACTCGATTTTCATGCGGTCGACAGGGACAATTTAAACAATAATGAAGCATAAAACAACCGTACAACACATAAATGTATACTTCTCTCAAATTCAAAGGAAAACAAGCAGTTGATGTAGCCGTCGTGGACATTGGACAAGGTGGAGAAGGGGAGAAGGAGAAGCGGACGTGCCGCTGTGGGCGCAAGGCAGCCACAGGGGCGCTGGGCGCTGGCCGCCTGCCCGTACCCGTCCCCGCGCCGCCGTGCAGTTGATGCAACCGTTTTATTTTCTTCCGACCCAATGCCGGACCCACATGTCATTCGTTGGCTCACTTTTTTAAATTTCTTTTATTTTAAACACGTATCCATTGGTTTTATTCAAATTTAATTTGCAATGTATATCCTCTAAAAACTGTTGGATAATTAATCTGGAGGGACCATATTGATCATGTACTCGCTGGATTCAATAGACGTACGGACTATGTGAATTCTAACATTGATCATATATGTGAAATCTAACGCCAAATTGGCTATGCAGTGGAACAAGCACGCATGGATGCGACATATGTCCGGTAGTGAGATTTAATGTTGCAGAATTGAAGAACATGGATCACATCATCGCTTCTTGGTTCATATGTAACCGACAAGCGTTACATAAAAGAAAGCGTAAAATGAAGAAACGAGAAAAGCACGCAGCACCGCGATCGCACTAACTTCACTGTTCCACATTTAACGAGACGAACAAATGTTGGTAAAGCATTTCATAGCGGTAGGGAGGGATATAAGAACTGGATCCAGTTACTAGCACATCAGCACACGATCAGATGAAGCCTGCAACATCCAAAACGCCAAAAAACGGACACAAAACATTGTCGATGAAGAAAGAAACAACGGTGTCTGTGGTTGATCCCGAGCAGTTGCAGCAGCACTGCCCGCTGCCGGTGAGGAGACGGGCTTGTCGGCGGTGTGGTCGGGGTTGCCCAGCGAGGAATCGGTGGTTGTCATCGCGGCGTCGGGGACGACGACGTTGGCTTCGCTGGAGGGAGCGGAGAGGTCGCTCGCAGTCGCCGTCGGGGTGGCCGCGGTGGACGCGGACGCGGAGGATCTGCTAGTCCTCAACTCCTCACGCCCGCATCCTAATGGCGTTGGCGAGCATGCATATGACGAGATTGAGCACATCTGCGCGAGAGAGGATGTCAGTGCCCAGCTTGTCGTTGTAGCACGATCCTCGCGGCGGCACCGCCATCCGTCCCTCCATGCCGTGGACGACCAGGCGGCCGTCGCTGTAGAGGTCCGGACGGGCGATCTTCACACCGTTGACGGAGACGGTGGTGTCCTCGGATGCGCCGCCGGCGGGGGAAGTGGATGAGGTGAAGCAGAACCCCACCATGGCTGTGGCCACCTTCTTCATCCGCTTGGAGGAGAGCTCGGCGTAGGGGAAGGCGCCGAGGGCAAGGTGCTCCACGAGCGACGCCACCCTCGAGCAGCCCGGGCAGGACGCGAGTACCTCGTCGGGGACGGCGAAGACCGTCAAGGGCCCTGGCCGTGAGGCGAGCACCGGCGAGGCGACCAGGTACGGCGCCGCAGCAGCCATCTCGCGGGAGCCCAGGAACTCGAGGACGCTGCGCGAGGTCCTGGGCCGCGATGCCTTCCCGCATGAGACGCTCGACTTGGCCTAGCAGGCGCTCCTCCTCCTCCGTGATCTCCTCCGCGGAGGAAGAAACCTGCGGGCCGTCCATGTCCAGCGGCGGAGGATGGCCGAAGTGTGGGGCGGGGCAGGAAGAGGCGGAGGCGGTGGTTGCGGCGGCGGTCGGAGCGGAGGCGGTGGCGGTGGCGGCGGAAGCGGAGGCAGTGGCGGCGGTGGGAGCGGAGGCGGCGGCGGCGGCGAACAGAGCGCCCAGGGGAAGGAGGAAGACGGCGAGGAGGACACCGGAACGGAGAGCCATGGTAAGCTCGTCGGTGGGAGGCTCGAGGGTGACGAGGACTTGAGTCGTGGCCGCGTGGGGAGATTTTAAAGGAAATCGAGCCCGGCTGGATGCTGCCTCTCGGGCGTGACTCCAATAAAAAAATGTGACTTGTGAGGTGCTGGAGAATTCCGTGGTGGACGCGGTCCATCGGCCTTCGACCACCAGGTGACGTAGGGCCTAAGTAATTTCTCTCTTTCTTTTCCCTAAGGAGTTAACCTAATTATCTTCTGTCATGCCAAATTAGTGTTGAATATCTGTCCTATTTTAAAAAAACAAATGAAAACATGACACGTTGCCACTACATTTATGCAAAATCAGATTAACACCTTACAATCTCATTGTAGCACAACGGACTATGCAATCTTTTGCCAATTTTCGATTCTAATAAATTTCAGTAGACATGGAGGAGGGTAGGAAATAAAGCTAAAGGTTAAAACTATACTAGTGTTTTGTCACATTGATGGCACCGAATGTTTCTTCTCTTCTCATCCATCCCTTCTCATCAACCCGCCGCAACGACACCCCAGGTGAGCGTGAAGGTAAGAGGTTGATGGTTCGAGATTTTAGGTAGAAACTCTCACGTCACTCATATGTGGTGGGTGCAGTTTCGAATCAGCAAGGGTGGAAATAAAGCCTTTTCTAAGATGGTTTTTCACTAACAACCTAGGAGGTGGTAGTAGTGATTATTTTTATTTTTATTTTTATTATATTATTATGAAAGATAAACTAGTGCGTCCACAACGACAAGAGACGTGTAGGCGCAGCTCACCCCTCACCAGATGGCTTCTGGCCGTGGCCGTGACCGTCAGGGCGGTCAAGCGCCCCCTTTTCCGCAGCGTCCCGGGCCGGCCACGTTCAAATCACGCGACGCCTCCCACGCCTGGCGACGAAACGACACCGTTCGAACTGGACGCACACGACTCCACCAGCGTGGCCGCGTGACACACCGCACTGCCTGCCTGCCTGCTGTTGCCCCGTGCTCCGATCCTCTGCTTGCAGCTTGCTCACCGCCTCTGCCTGCCGTTTGGGACGGGAGCGATGCGTGATGCCTTCCTTTCCGGCTTTCCCCACACCCCACAGGTTCAAGTCCACAACCACCACCACACCACACCATGCGGCGGTGGCGATCAGACCTGCAGCCTCCTGTACGAAAAGCAGCTGCTCTGCCTCCTCTTTTTTTTCCGCAGCACGGCGCAGATGCTGTACCATCCGTTCAAACTCGCTGGCAGTCGCAACCGCCTGGCCCCACCACCTCTGTCCTCTCCTCTCCTCCCATCCCCTCTCTGCGGCACCACTAACCGCCAGCCCAGCAGATCGAAGACGACGCCGACCGAGTACAACAAACTCATGCGTGCGTGAACCGCGCGCTGCAAGGCAGCAGGCAGCAGCAAGCGGACGGCATCGATCGGCTGCGGAACGGATGAATGGATGGTGGTGGTCGTACAGGCCGCTGCCCGGCCTCGAGCGGGGGACCTGGTTTTCGCTGGGCATCCTTTTTCGGTCTCGAATTCCTTTCCAAGCAAACCGTTGTCACATGGACGGTTTATAATTTATGCATTTCAGATGAAACCTGCAAACCAGAGCACGCACCATATATTCTTGCCGATCCGGAGGACATGCATCGGGCGGCTGACAGTTTTGGCCCACGCGTTGCATGCATCTTCCACCAGTTTGCACAGTGCACTCCTCGTTGTCTGCTCCGATCCGGTACACTGCACTGTACCTGCTGCTCAATATAATGCTCCGTTTTCTTTCATGACCGGCTGTGCGTGTTTGATCGATTCGACCGTTTGCTTAGCCACCTGCTAATTCGTGCGAGATAAGTTTCGCCTGCTTTTGTGCATTGCAACGCAAACAACCTGCCTGGACACAAGTGATTGTTAGTCGCCACACGGGTCATCCATTCCATCAGCTGTTCGATATTTTTGCATGCGAGAGATGAGCTTCATCCAAACCTACTGCGTGTGTGCTGGAGTGTCTTCTGTATGCATGCATGCATGTGAGCAAATACGGACACCTAATGTTTAACCGGGATAATCTATCATTCTATCTATATATCATCTTGGCATATTTTTTGGTAGGATGAAATCGTCGGCTTAGTATATACTACATTACTACGTACACTACTCAGTGTGATACTGTGACTGTGACACGTACTAATAAAGTGATAAAAACCAACCCCTTTGTTCGTTGTATAACAATACTAATGTTTTCTCTAGGAACCATGGCTATTCTTTCTATTGACGATATCGCAAAATATACCGCCCAAGACTACTGGTGAAGTATGCTAGTATGCTACTGCAACAGCAAACTGTACATTTTTTTAAGGACTACTGTACATTTTGGTATCGTGTTGGTGTCGTTCAGGACGACAGATTCCTAGGGTCCTACTCATCAGAACGTACGACCGTACCCCTTGTCATCAGGTCATGTATGATGTGGATGGTGGATGAGAGAACTCGATCAAAACGGTGCACTGGTTTCGTCATATGTTATCATTAAGGAACACCTGAACACATGCACGCGTAGTCACGGGCAAAAAAAAAACAGAGGAAGCTATCTGTGTGGTTCACAACGTGCAGTTAGTATACGTCTTCTTTTTTTTTTCCATTTACTACAACAATCATTTGGACAATGGTCGGTGGTAAAAATGGCAATGAACAAACAGTTTCTCTTTCTCTCCTTTTTTTTCATAAAAGGTACGTGGCACGTTTGTAATGGAAACAAGCTGATTTTTAAAATAAGATGTTAGCAAGTCTTGTTTCCTTGAGTGTGTACTGTTTTCTTTGTAATACACAATCTCTTGTAAGACTGTCTCTGCTTCTCCTTCTTATATGATCAAGCAGTGCTCCTGCTTTATTTTTTTTAAAAAAAGATGTGATTACTAAGACAGAGTACTCACGATCACACGTTAGAATCATTGGTTTTTAGAGTAAGATCAATTCATTCATCGTTAAATATATACCAACGATGGAGAGGGGAAAAGATGAAAAAAAACCGAAAGGAAAATGACACCATGCTGTCTGTGCACTTTACCAAACGAACACGTGTCACAACGGGTACAACCAGGAACAGATAAGGATAAAACAAAGGGAACAGGAAGGGATGTGGGACCCACCTCCCTCCTCTCAGCTCAGCTCAGCCCAGGCAGCTCGCCGCGGAAGCGGTTCCTCTGCAGAACTGTACTGTCACTGACGTGTGGGGCCGGGCCCATATGTCAGTGGACCAACTGTACCATGCTGTACTGCAGAGGATTCTGTTCCACCGCGCTCGGCGCATCCCTCTCACTGGCTGGACCTGGCAACGCCAGCCATGGAGTCCATGACCAGCCTCCACCTCTCCCTCGACGGTAGTCGGTAGCGAGCAGCCGGAGGACTCCATCCTAGCTGACACCGAGGGTCTCTGGCTCTCTGCTGCATTCTCGCGCCTCTCCAGGTCAAACGGATCCCCTCAGAAATCCCTGAATGCTCGAAGAATTTCTTGACTCGGTTTGCATATCTGATCCGGTCTTCTTTATTTGCCTGGTTCAGCGGATCTACGCCTTCGCGGCATCCTTGGCGGCCGGACTCGCGCTGATGATCTAGTATGCCGTCTCAATTTATCGCCCGTATATTTGCTACCTTCTCATGCAGGTGGAAAATTAGCCTTGTAGATCATGTTCCCCCCCCTTAATTTCCATCACCTGTTTGAGAAAAATAATTGCAGTCGACCGTCTTGTATTGTTCAGATCAAAATATGCAGTTCGACATTATTAACTTCTGATTTGGTCATGTGCCTAGTGATAATTTTGGAACAAGAGCTTTATGTTGGTTACAATAGGCTGTTCTTTACATGTACCAAGAACAAGACTACAAGAGGCACATGGCTAGCTTTTGTTCTGCAAGTGTTGGAGAATTGATGCCATTGTAGCTCTTAATTGCATTGCAAAAGACAAATGGGAAATTGCTAACTCAAAATTGACATTATATCACCAGGAATTTAGGACCTTAAATCATGACTTACTGTAGCCCATTTAAGATATTTTAGTCATGGCAACCATGTCTGCACACATCACATTTGTCAGGTTCTGGCATACTTCAAATTTCTGCTATCAAGTGTAGTACACTGCTTACATTCTCTATCTTGTGCAGTCACTTGTTAAGTCTTGTCAGTACTTTCAAGTGTACTTATTAGAACACCCGATTAGCACACTTTTTATCTACATATGCGTTAGTTATCTTGGTTGATTCTTTGATAATTTGCCAAAAGCTGATTTCAACCATTGTTTGGCCGCAGCACAGCCTTGTCATTCAGTTTGTTTGTATGCAAGGACTGCTTATGTTGGATGTGTTGTTTTGGCTCTAAGCTTTGCTCTTTGAGTTCGTCAGTCTGAACTTTTCTTGTTTCTTTCTCTGCCTTATTCTGCAATCACTTAGTACAATGGGCATATATATCCAAATGCCACATAACCATGATATCTGCATTTGGTTTAACTGTGCAGATTCATGAAAAGCTGCCAACACAGATTGCAATAATATGTGAGATCTGTGCCCTGTTTTGCTAAGGCTCTTATCCTTACTATAATGGTTGTGCCTTGCATGTCATTGGACCATCACTGTAGCATCGATGTTGCTTGCAAGAATGGCTTCCTTAAAGTTAAACAATGTATGAGAAAATGTCTTGAATGTAGCCCTTATGAATGTCCTATGATAGTTCCTGATACCCAGGAGCTACCAATTTTTAGGACCGATATCTCTACTCTTTCCAATATTTAAATGTTCATGCAAAGCAACAAACGATGTCAGGGTAATAGAAATTGTTATGTTCTTTGCTGTTTTCCGTGAACCAACAAAAGTATCCCATGACTTCCATAATCATTTTACATACTTAGCATGTACTTTCCATGTCAAAGAAACAACTGAAGTGAGAACCACCTGAAACTTGTTAATTACTCGTGGTCTTGGTAGCGATAGCAGTAGAACCGTTCTTTTGTTCTCTGTTACTTGGTAGACTTGGCAATTTGCTTACTTAAATAGACATCTGTAGAATATTTCAGGACATACTTGTAGTTTTAATCTCAGAAATTAAATGACTAAAGATGCTCTGAAAGTTAAAATTAGTTATCTTCCACATCTGCAGTATATGCTATGCTGCTTATTTTCCATAAACAGCATGGCTGCCAGTTACCGAATGGTAAAGCTGGATATGTAGACAGCTTGTGATTGGTCATACACTGTGACGACCTTGTTCAGAGGATCTACACCTTCACGGCATGCCTAGTAGCTGGACTCGCCATGATGATCTTGGTAAGCTCCTGCAATTTATCGCCCGTACGGTTCTCAGAGAGTTTAATTAGTTGCTAGCTTGTCATGCAGGTGGAGAATTGGCCTTGAAGATTATGCAATTTTGATCAAGTTTGATGCAGCATTAACTTCTGATTTGGTCATGTGAGTAATGATGATTTGGGAACAGGAACTTTAGGCTGGTTCTGTTCTTTGTCAGGATAGAATGTTATTTATCAGAGTTACTTGTATCACGAAGCACATTGTTTAGCTTTTGTTCTACAAGTGTTAGAAAAATAATGCTAATGTAGCTCTTAATTGCTGTGCGAAAGACAAATGGTCAATTGCTAACTCCACGTTGGTACATAAATCATATCACCAGGAACTTAGGATTTTGTGTTAAGCCTTAAATCATGACATACTGTAGACCATTTAAGATTTTAGTCATTGCAAGAATATCAGTATGCAACAGTTATTTATGTTGGATGTGTTGTTCTGGCTCTAATCTTCACCTTGAACTGTTCTTTCTTTCTCTCTCACAACCTTATTTGTCCAAATTCCACATGATCATGCTCTCTGCATTTGGTTCAACCTTGAAGATTCATGACAAGCTGCTAACGCTGATTGCGATCGTATGTGAGATCTGTGCCCTGTTTTGGTAAGGCTTCTAGCCTTACAATAATGCTACTGGCTTGTAAGTCATAGGACCATATCTGTATGATCTGTGTTTTGCAAGTAGGCCTTCCTTAAACTGACTGCTAAAAGAACATATTGGGTCACACCTTGAATTTAACCCTTATTTAGTCCCAAGAGCTACCGATTTTTAAAGTGGCATCTCTTTTGTCAGGATTCTAGAACAAATTGTATTGTCCTCTGACGTTTTCCATGAATCGGCCTTTTCAATTGGTACATTTTTTCTGTGTTTTGCATGACTTCCTCAATTTCTTATAACCATCCTATGTACTTAGCATGTTCAATCCATGTCAAAGAAACACTGAATTATTTAACAGAGAACTACCTCAAAATTATACATTGCTTGTGGTCTGGGTGGTTTTAGCAGTAGCACCATTCTTTTGCGCTCTGTTACTCGGTAGTGTTGCAGTTTTAGAGGGAAACAACAGTGCTAACTTGTTTACTTACATCTACATATGTGGAGTATTTTATGCGGTACTGTCATGTGACAATGTGCAATTTGCAGAAATAGCATACCTCTAGTTTTAGTCTCAAAAACTAAATGACTAAACATTATTTGAGAATTGAGAATTGAAATTTATTTGAGCTATCTTCAATATTTTAGAGTGTACGATAGGCTGCCCACTGTCTGTTCATAAACAGTATGCCTGCCAGTTCCGTAACTGTAAATCTGGATTTATAGGTTTTAGCTTGTGGTTGGTATCTCTTTTATAGAAACAGTTATGTGCTTCTATAGTCAGATTGTAACTGAAACCGCCATGTATTCTGCTTGCAATTTTGTTTGTTTATGAATGGCCATCTTGCGCTGAGTGATCATGAGTCCTAGAAAACTTCATTGAGAAACCTGTAGATTCAATGAACTTTTCTCACTATGTAATAGCAACACAATAGTTTTGACTGTGGTCCATTTGCTCCTTTTTCCTAAACCATGCAATGTAGAATTGTTCAATGACATTGGCCAGAATGTTATTTCTTTATTGTACTTTAGTTTGAATTTACTGAACTCCAGCAAACATATTGTATGCGGACTGGCCAGAAGGCGGCACTGTACACTCCAAATCTCATTCGTAGCAAACAGTTTGCTTCTTGTTTGCATCTTTCTCTCCTGTTTTTCTTTTCAATTGATTGGCTTGTTAAACAGTAAGAGCAAAATTTTCGGAACAAATTAACTGACTATGCCCTGCATTCTCCATTTTCTGCACACCAGGTACAGTTTGAGCTACATACCTTTCGCACGAAGGATGGTTTCTGACCTGATGGTGAAGTTATGTGACACTAAACTTTGAGCTTAGGTGGGCTGTGCAGCATTCGCCAGTGCCTGAAGTCAGGGAAGCCTGTGGGTGCTTGCTCCTTTACCCGTTTCCTCTGGGTATCTTGTTTGATTAACAAACCAAACTCTGTTTTTAGTATAAATGTGTGTCATGTTGCAATATTTGTAAAACTTTGATTGCATCTGTAAACCAGATTTATGGCCTCATGCTGCTGCAAAACGATCTGTTTGTGTAACATACATTTCGACCTCCTTGATTGCTGCTTCTATTTGCATGAACCATGGTACTGCAAAATCCTAGACGTTGCTGACCAACATGTAAATTCATCTCAAAAGAAAACAGAATGTAAATTCCTTTTCTAAGATCTGATCCTGATTTTCAATCAGAAACCAAAATGGAATAATATCAATCGTGTATTCATGTTTTGCAGAATTAACTCTTCACATGTTCAGAGTTCTGATTTCTGAGTAACCTGGGCGTCATGTTGCAACTTGCAAGTCGTGGTGGGCTCTGGGCTCAAAGCCTCCGAAGTCCAACCAGCCGCGAGTGTCTTGGTGGGACCCACAAGGCAGTGTAATCACGCTACCCTTCCCCTGCTTCAAGGCTTCCAGCCATTTCGAAATTTGAAATCCCTTTCGTTCCCCGGCGCTTATAAACGCACGCCCTCCTCGCCAGCACGCAGCACGCAGCGCCTCCCACCGCTGCATGGGCAAAGCCATCTCCCTCCTACGGCCACCGCGAGAGGACGAGGCGGGGGTGATGGAGCTGAGGAAGCGCCCGAGGCCGCGGCGCGTCGACCCGGACTTCGTCTCGTCCCCGCCGCCCCTGCCGCCGAGGAAGCGGGCGCGGAAGCAGGCAGCGGCGACGGAGCCCAAGGATGCCGCGGGGCCGGCGAAGCGACAGCCGCTGACGAAGAGGGGGAGGCGCCCGGCGGTGGGCATCGGGTGCCCCGTCGCGGGGCTCCATCGCGTGACGTGCGGCCGGCGGCCGCCCCCGCCGCGCATGTCGACGCGCGTCCTCTTCCGCCCTCGCCGCCCCTTCAACTGGTAAGCTGCGAGCGTGCGTTATGCCTGTGTGTTCGTGGATGGCGTTGGGCGGAATTGAAATCGGGTTTGGCATTCCTGCTGCTGCGATTGGATCATTTGGAGTTCTGAGTTCTCTGTTCGATCCTCTGGTTATGATTGTGCGGCGTTGAATTGGGTTTGGCCTTCATGCTGCTACTATTAGAAGTTAGCACTGATTCTAGTTCTGAGCACTCTGTTCTATCCTCTAGTTATGATGCGTGTGCCTGCGGAGAGAATTGGTTCCTACTGACTTGAATTTTTCTCGAATTTTTTTTTGGCGGTTCTGAATTTGTGCTTTTACTTGCGTTACGAAGGGGTTTTATAATATTTTGCAGTGAACGCAGCTTGGTTTTGGAGCGATCGCATTCAGCGATTAGAAATTCTCGTATGCTTGTAGTTGTAGCTCTGTATGTGGGTAGATTGAAGCTCTGAGGTGATTCGAATTTTGTTCGTTGCATTTCATCGAGTATCTGGCTTGCATTTTCTGCTTAGTGCTTAGAAACCTCTGTACGTAGGTTCGTCATCTAGAAGTGATTTTGATGGGCTTTTTTGTACCGGTCTGGTCGAAGCAGTAATAAGAACTCGAATTCGATCGAAGCCTGCATCTCTGTTTAAATCATGAAATAGAAGTTTGGTTGTGAGATTGGATGAATTTTCGTAGCAATTCCATTTTGCTTGAATTCGAACGTTAGAGCAGAGTGCTTATCCACCAATGCCTGTGAAGTGTGAACGGCTGCAGTTTAGCTTGAATTGCTCGTGATTTCAATGCTTAGGAGAGTTGACACCTGAAATTTCGATGCTCTGCGTTGAAGTAGAAGTCGTTATTCACCTTGTATGGGTTTTGTGGTTTAAAGCTTCTCATCTACTTTCGAGGTTCTGCCTGTAATTTGTTGCTCCTGCTTCTAATTTGATCTGACAGCATTCACCGCTTACACCAGCAATACCAATCGCTCCAATTTTGTCACTGAATTGGAACCCGAATTTTGAATCCTGAGCACTGTATTTCTCGATGCAGGTACGAGCCGGACTTGTGGACGGAGGTGGCCAAGCACCTGTGCGGCTTCGACCTGCTGCGCCTCTCCTTCACCTGCCGCTGGTTCCGCCGCCTCATCGCCGACGACTCCATCTGGCGCTACGCTTTCTTCCGCGACCTTGACCTCTCGGACGCCAACCCGCGCGTTCATCGCCCGCTCTACCGCTCCTGGCGCCGCCTCTACTTTGCCGCCTTCGGTATGCACCAAATGGCCCCACCACCCGTAGCTCGCTTATTCTCACTTACTGACACGTGTGCTCCCCCCGTCTCACAGATGGCACCCACGCGTACTCTCTCTGCCAGAGCGGCGAGCACCGCAGTAAGCGCAGCAACTCGCAGGATTTATTTGCCAATTTCTTTCTTGCGCCATTGCCATTCCTGTGACACATCATCGGCTGATCGGCGGGATGCAGGTTCGTGGCGGATCGGGTCGTTCCTGCTGGACTCGCCGCAGATGCTGCTGATGGGGAAGCTGCCGGTGCCGAAGTGGCTGCCGCCGGATCCCGACGACGTGCAGGCCGGCATCGAGATGATGGGCGCCTGCAAGCTCCACAACGCCCGCCCCGGAATCTGGATCACAGGTACGTGTTCACTTCCCGTGGCCACCTTTGCGACTTTGCCGTCCCTTGTTGCTCTGATCATTCACCGTGTTCTTTGATCATGCCGAGTGGTGCAGACATGCATGTGATGCGATGCCCCATGTGCAACCGCAACAGCTGCCGAGGTGAGCCTGTGGATGCTGTGAAGTATGTGCAGCCTCTCTATTCTCTAACATACTGTTACTGAATGTTACTGGGATGGAATTGGTGGTTCAGGGAACAAGCAGATTCTGGACGCACGCCATTCTGAGCTGTTCCTGGAGGAGGCGTACTGGGATCAGACCTTGAAGTACGAGCAGCTTGGCGAGCACTTCCAGGACGAGGAGGTCGCCGACGCCTTCTGCGCCATCGTCAACGCAAAGCGCCTCGCTTCCCCATCCACTGCCTGTACGTTTTCAAAACCATCTGATCACCCCAATGCTTTCTCTGTCCGGTCATCTATCTGTATGTGCATGAGAATGAAATGGTGGGGATGACATGCTTGCGTTGACTGATTGACACGGATCGCGCTGGTGTCGTCTGTTTCTTCAGATGTCCTCAGCAAGTCCTGGGCCGGAAAGTGCGACGACCTGCTGACCAAGCAATGTGCCTCCGCGACCGCTGCTGCCATCCACACCAACCTCCAGCTCAACGGAGGTACGCTCATGAGCTGAAGCAACCATTCCTGGTTACAGCCTTCCAGGCTTTGAGCACGGTAGCAGTTCTGGGTTCTGACGTGATGTGTTCTGTTCTTGGATGGCAGGGCTGGCATCGCAGTTCGAGGCGATGCGGGACACGGCCCGGGACGGGCAGATCGTGTCCGTGAGGATCTCGCAGATCCTCTTCTGATTCCTCCCTCGGTTCATCGTTTCTCGCGGTAGACCCCCGCTGCACCGTAGAATGTGTTATTTCCTAGCTGCTGTGAGTTATCCTAGAATAGGCCAGGCCTCTCTGTTATTGCTACATTGCTGTCTAGACTGTATAGATCAAGTTGATCAGATTTTCCACTTAACGTAATATCCCGCTTCACTGAGAAGTTCCCTTATTTTTTTGTATTAACGCCGTGCAGAGTTTATAAGTTTAGCATTTGTATGTACATACTGGATTCTACTAGTTTACTTATTGGTTATCTGATGCTATACTATATAAGCAAAATACCCTGCTCAATTCTGAATGATGGATGGATCGTAGACTGGTCAGGCCTCTCTGTTATTGCAATGCTACATTGAGACTGTAGAGAAAAGGTTGAGCATAATTTTGGGCCTGAAATTCTTTTGTGGTGCACTTTTTTTTTTTGGTGGCAAGATCCCCGCATGCATGGTTTGCTGACTAGTAGGCTGAACATGTAACGTTGTGAATGTTCCAATATCTGTGCAGTCTGTTCTGTACGGACCTGCTCCGTCGGTTCATCGTATTGGCAACCTGAAATTGACGCGCAGTCCTCTGCGTATTTGAGTAACAGAGGCTGTAGGCTTGCAGAATCAGGGAATGGAGAGGACTTGATCGTGTAGCTGCCAATCCTCACCGCCATGCTGTAGTTCTCAGATCTTTCCTTGTTTCTGAAGATTGAAATCTCTCCTCGTCCCTGTTCCTGCCCGAACTCCTGAAGCTCTGAGCGCAGCTCCTCTGAATCCTGAACATGACGGGAGATTTCTTCCCCTAGCTCCTGAAACGCCACATCAGATAGGATAGGAAGCTTTAGGTTTGCCTTAATGGCCGGTCGTTAATCACGTGGTTTACTGTACCGCTAAATCCGGGACAGAGCAGCCAGGGCGCGCGCCGAGTTAGGCCAAGTAGCAACAGCACCTTTTCCTCCGCCTTTCCCGTCGGAATGCTGTCACCGGTGGCCGACTTGAGGGGCCTGGACTGGACAATGGCTAACTGTCAAAGCCCATTTGACCTTAAACTCCCGCGATGTAATCACTCTCCATTGGGGGCAGCGCGACCTAATCCTCGCGTAGTTTAAGCCCCGGGTCTCGCGCGACCGGGGTTATATAAGCACCGTGCCTGTCGCCGCCGGGGAGCATTAGGCATCGACCATCCAGTCCTCTCCTTCTCTTTCCCAGCCATACCCAAACCAGCCAGCTTAGAAGCAGAGGTTAGAGAGAGGATGGGCAACATGGCAGCGTGCTTGGCCCAACAGAGAACCGCCACGGCTCTGCCGGCCGTGAGCCCCAAGCAGATGCGGCTCATCTCCCTGAAGCTCCTCATGAAGGCCATCCGCAGGATGAGGACGAAGAGGGCCGGCGGCGACAGCGGCTTCAGGGCCAAGATAGATAGCAAATCGCCGCCGTCGTCGTTAACAACGGCAGCAGCAGCAGCAGAAGATGGATCGAAAGGAGGAGGATGGGTGGAGGAGAGAAGCAAGGCCGTCGTCTCCAACAACCCCAAGGGCGCCGTGCTGCGGTCGAGGCTCCACGGCCGGGGCGGCGGAGGCCTCAGGAAGGGCGCCGTGCGGGTGAAGGTGGTGCTGACCAAGGAGGAGGCCGCGCGGCTGCTGTCGCTCACCGTCGGCGGCCAGAAGACCGCCGCCGCGCAGATCGTGGCCGAGATCAAGAGGATGGAGGCCCGCCGCGCCGCCGCCGCCGCCGCGTGGCGCCCGGCGCTGGCCAGCATCCCGGAGGAGGCGTCGTAGCCTCGTAGGTAGGAGGGGTCCGATGGTACGGCCTAGGCAGTCGTCGTGCGCGACCGGAGGAGATCGAGAACGATGTCGTACTTGGGTTGAGAGGCGAGGCGACGCCGGCGGCGTACGCTCCCCCACCCACGCACGCGCGCGCCCGGCCGGCGCCGATCGATCGGACGGTCGATCCTCCCCGCGCCGCGCCGGTGTACAGTACAGCTAGCTAGTAGCTTCCCTTTTTCGAGTCGCCCCCGCCTGTCGTCATTCGTCTCCATCACCAGTGTTCTGCCGTCGCCGGCAACCGAAAGAAATGGAATGGAACTCCGGCTCTTTCTCAAGAAATGTTTGTTGCGCCGTATGCTTTTAGATGCATGAGCTCGATGTATACCTTCCTCTAACGAACCAAAAGTTGCGTTGCATCCAACGTACTGAAAATGGATCGGAGCGTCATGCATACCCCTTTCAGTTTCAGAAGGGGAAGAACGGAGATAAAGGTTTCAGAGTTTGTTGGCCGAGCCCGATTTGCTTTGAATAATGATTGCAATGTGTTCTTGTCTTGAGATTATTTGCTGATGAATCATATAGGAGTAGGAGTAGCTTGCCCGGGCGACTGATCGGGACACGATCGATGTGCGGGCGCCCCATCCCCATGTGCAGTGGTTCTCTTGCCTTGCATTGTGCTGGATAAACAAAAAGTAATCAGCGATAGTAGTGGATTAGGACTTGGGAAGGCATAGAAAAATTATATTAATCCCTGCAAATTGCAGTAAACAAAGGGCTTAATTTGCATGCGCTAGCGTTGTGGTTGAGTTGTGGTGCGTGGACGCCGTGGTCTCTAGCTCTCACCGTCGCGGAAATTTCTTTTTTATTCAAGATATTTTTCACGTTTTTTCCTCGCAAATCATATAGCAGGACGTTGAGTTCCAGCGATAGTAGGGGAATATATTTTTTTGGGACGTACAGTACTCTTTTAGGTAGCTGAAAGAAGAGCATGCTGAAAATACATTGCATGCTTTTCTTTTGGAAAAAAAATATATATAGCACACAATGCAATGCAATGTACTATTCTATTTCTATTGGGCATCAACCGGAGGATATATACATACGACCTAAATCATCGGGAATCCCTACTCCAATCTTCTTATTTTATTTTGTAAAAAGAGATGAGCCCTTGCACTCCATATATAAAGAAGAAGAGAGGACGATGAGTTGGTAATCGCCAAGTGTCGAGTACTATTTGAATAAAATTCAAGTCTACGTGGCCCGTGGGGAGTATATTTTTGGGACACTGTCGCAGCTGAATAATTTGAGCACGATGAAATTACATTGCAAGTTTTCCTCTCTCTCTGTTTTCCTTTTTTGCATAACATTACCCAATAATGCAATGCATGCGTTCTTGATCTTGGGCATGAACTGGAACACAAACCGCCCCAGGAACGCATTCTTCTATTCTATGGGGGCATCAGCAGCCTGAGCACGACCCTACTAAATCAACGGGAATCCCGGCCTACTCCACGTACCCTAGTGCTAGTAGTATAGTAGAAAAAAAAGGAGAAGAAGAAGAAACAACGAACCCTTAATTTCAGTTTGTGATAGACGAGAGTCGCTAGCCGCCAAGTGTCACCGAGTATTTTTGCTTCGTCTCCTCAACTAAACCTCCTCGAGCTCGCTCGATCAACGGAGTTGACCCGGCACTCTTGGTATCGGTGTAGTGTAGTAGAAACGACAAGGCAGGGACGGAGCGCGATCGATGCAGCGCAAGTGCAAGTGGTTGAGTGCTCTCTCGCGTTGGGTTAATTTCCTTTCCCGGCCGGGTCGCTCGCTACGCTACAGCCAAAGACGATTCGGCGAGGCATGTGCCGCGTTCGTGTCCGGCCGGTTTTGGCCCTGATCTCGGGGGTCCGGCTCGTGCGCTCGATCTTGGACGGACGGACCACCGGTGGTCCTGCTGTTGCGTCGTCGCGGCCCACAGCGCGCGGTGGTTGCATCCAATGCAACACGTCGGCCGTGGGGGCAGCGGCCGGCCGATTCGTTCTTCAGTTCTTGGCGTACTACGTACGTGTCTGGGATGAGGATTCGTTCGATTCATGGGGGGCACAGGCACATGCTGCTGGTGGGTCGTCGCTTCGTCGAGGGTGGGCGTACAACACGTGTCCTGTGGTGACGAGGGCTGCGGCTGCGGCTGCGTGCCTGCCTTTCGTCGCGACGTGTGTGGGGGGCTGGACTGGGTTTGGAGCTGTTTAACCTCCGGATCCATGGATGCGTTGTGCTCCTCCTCCTCCTCCGTAGAATAAACAGTTCTTGATGGCATGGGCAATTGGGCATGGCGCTGGAGGTGTTTAACCTCCCAATCTCCCATCATATCTCTCCAACCATGTGGATTCGATCCTGTGTCGCTCGGCCTGGTTATTGTATGGGGTTTGTCGGGGTCCCGACGATTTTTGAAATTGCAATGGTTCAGAGAACTACTACTATTCTCAACCACTGATGACACTCATTCAGTATTTATGTTACACATATGATCCCGATCATCTTCTAAACTAGCTCCGTCCCCTGTTGGTTCTTCTCTATACTTCTACTATGCCTCAACTCCTAGCTATTTTTTTTACACTGCTTATATATTACTCCGTTCGTCCCAAATTACAATTCGTTTTGGCTTTTTTAGATACGTATCTAGCCATAGCGTACATCTAAATGCATAGTAAAATATATGTAAGTTCCAAAATAAATTGTAATTCAGGACAGAGAGAGTACCTTATTTGACGCTGCAAATTAAAATCCCAAAAGCTAGCAATCTGCGGGCGACGCTAGCCAGTATATTTTGCCACGTTTCTAGCTCTAATCGATAATAAAATTAAGATGCGTGTAGTGACTTCAGGCATGGGCTCCCACGCACACTCGTTCAACAACCTTACTATCTGAAGATCCAATATATGAAGCCGTCCAGCACATCAAGGAGGAGCACCTGCAGGCTATCTTGTTCTTGTCAGTATTCCTAGAGTATGCGTACAAGCTTCTTCGTTCTAGGTTTATCTATATGTAAGAACTTGCTTGCTTTAATTTCTCAGTTTAAATGGCATTTCGGTGTTCTTGTTGTTTTTCCTAAAGTGCTCTGTAACTGTGCCTGTACTGTTTTTGGCAAGATGGCTTCTTCAACAATCGCCAACCTTCAGCGACAACCCATCTATCTAAAAACTGCAATGGTGGGGGTCCAAATACCGTAGGGCGACCATGAGCTGTTTATAAAACGTTTCCAATTTGTCGGTGAGTCTTGGAGTTGCCTGTCAGATAACTCTAGTGCTCACTCTTTCGTCAACTAGTTTCATATAAAATTAGAAAATAGAAATAACGTGATTCGGGTATGAAAGACATGGCCCGATCACTGATCTAACTAAATGCTACTACTCCCTGGCCCAACGCCCAATCATCCACGAAGGGCGAATAGGCCCGCCCAGTGACCACGCTGCGGGCCCAATAGTCCAGGCCCACCGGGCCTACCTTGCTACTGGCGGGCCTAGTTTTCCGCTGGGCTGCTATGTTCTCGGCTCTCCAGGCCACGGGCACGTCTCATCTTGTTCACGCATTCTGCCGTCCCCAACTGCCCCGGATGATGCCGTTGCGCGCACCGACGCCATGGCGAAACAACTCTGCACACGCACGTACACCACGCGCGCCGCTCATCATCACGTACACCCTGACCCGCCTGTCCCTGTGCGCGCGCGCGCGCGCGCGCGTATATCTACCCCGGCGCGCGGCCGCCGCCGTCGCCATGACAAGCTAGCTAGCTCCCATCCGAAGCTCCACGACGACGCGCGCGCCAGGCACCGCACGCACGGTCACGCCCCTCGCTCCCCGCAGTCCGATCCCGCGCCGGGTCCGCAACGATGGGCCGCGCCAGTAGGCCAGCCAGCCTCGCGGCGCTGCTCCTGGTGGCGGCGCTGGCGGCGGCCGCCCGCGGGGCCTCGGCGGCCGCGCTGCAGTGCGCGCAGGTGGCGCAGCTCATGGCGCCCTGCATGCCCTACCTGACGGGCGCGCCCGGGATGAGGCCCTACGGCATCTGCTGCAACTGCCTCGGCGTGCTCAACCAGCTCGCCGCCACGCCCGCCGACCGCGTCGCCGCCTGCAGCTGCGTCAAAGCCGCCGCCGGGGGCTTCCCGTCCGTCGACTTCGCGCGCGCCGCGGGGCTACCCGCCGCCTGCGGACTCTCCATCAGCTTCGCCATCTCACCCAACATGGACTGCGCACAGTACGCACGCACGCACGCGACACCTGCTGCCTACTCGCCCTTCTTCTCGATCGTCAGTTTGTTTTACCCATCCACCTTTGATGTCGTTGCGTGCAGAGTTACAGAGGAACCGTGAGATCATCAGACGCAGAAGCTGTTCAAGTCGAATCGCATCTTCCCACGAAATAAAACAAGCGAAGATACACCAATCAAGATCAACGATCTATGCTTGTTACGGCGCATCGACCTCGTGTTCTTTTCTTTTTAATTTCCAGTCAATTTGATTTATCTGATTTTTGTGTGTTTTCGTTTCGGTGTTTCTGAACAATACTAATATTTTGTGTGCTAGCTTTTTAATCTAGCATACTCGTCGACTAAATTACGATATGTGTTTCAATGCCTGTAAGAATGCAAAACCGAAATAGTCTAAACATCGATTGCCTGCTACCGATCACACAGTAAAATCGATTCGCAGGAACCACAACAATCTCAAAAGCACCAATGCAACATCAAAAAGTTCAAACATCCAGTTCAATAACCTCAATTCTCAAACAGGTCCATCATAACAAACATTAAGCTACCACGATTCAGGAGAACAACATGCACGAACGAATGAACGACCATCGACACAAGTTCACGATAAATTTGATGCGGCGAGACGAACAACTGACCGATCGCTCGTCACTGGTTGGCGCGCGCTCGAACTGCGCCCAGAAGTCGGTGAACAGGACGATGGCGACGCTGACGTTGTCCTGGCTGCCGGCGTGCACCACCTTCTCGGCGAGCTCCCTGGCGAGCAGGGTCGGCGAGGCCCCGGCGTCCACCGGCGGCGCCTCCCACGGCTCGGCGACCCGCGGGGTCTTCTCCCCCAGCCTCCGCCGCACGAAGGCGCACGCCGACTCCGTCGACACGGCGCCCCAGAGCCCGCCGCTGGCCAGGATCAGGAACTCGTCCCGGTCCTTCCGCTGCACCGCCACCACGTACAGCTCCGGCTTGGACACCGACGAGCTCCCTGTTATCCGCACGTGCAGTTGAGCATCGTCAGCTAGCATTCATCGGGAGCTACAAGATCCACAAACAAGACATACAAATAATGTCTCACAGAAATTATGAAATGGAATTCAATCATTCTGTAGTAAGAGTTTTATGGGATTGGATCACGTGTTTCAAATTCACAATACAGGATGGAGCTTCTACTATCCCATCGTTGTTTGCCTCTATGATTCGTGCGTTGTTGCCTTGTTGGTGGACATGAAGTGGGGCATGAACCAAACGGGGGAGAGTTACGCGCGCGCGCCTCCAACGAACCACAAAACCAATTCAAAGAACAGAAGGGGCCAGTAAGAAGCTCACACGCTTCTAGTCTGAATACAACTAAACTAGCTCAGATACCTCTAAAATCTAGTCTAAAAATCAATGAAAGAGACGACGTCAGTCTGTAACATCTGAACTACCTTCTAAATCCCGGTCGACGGACACCAGACGACAACAAACATGCATCGATGAAAGAGACGTCAATCTGTAACATCTGTACGTTCCTAGGAACTACGTACTTCTGAAACCCGATCGATGGTCACCTAGACGGCACGACACGACGCATGCATCAAAGATCAAACTCCGGACGACGTATGGATGCATGGCAGCAGCAAGAAAGGAAGCTTTACCTTGCGCTCGGGATCGGGAGTGAGCTGGACGTGCTCGCCGCCGCGGCACAGCACGGCCTTGGCGCCACCGGAGCTCGCGACCGCGAAGTACTTCTCCATGACCAGCGCGACGAGCGCCGTCGCGCCGAGGCCCCAAGCAGGAACCGTGGGTTCTCGCTGAGCAGCTCGCCCTCGACCTGCTCGGCGATAGCATTGCCCAGCCGCGCGGGCAGGCGCTCGGCGGCGGCCGCGCCGAGGTGGCGGCCGTCGACCACCGCGAAGTAGTCCAGGCCCATGGGCGGCGACAGCACCGTGAACGACCGCACGGCCGCCACGGCGTCGGTCAGCTCCGGGCGCCGACCAGCGAGCGAGACCGTGCCGTACGATAGGTACAGCTCCGGCGACTCGCCCCACTTGAGCGGGTCCTCGGGCGCCGCCCCCTCCGGGTCATTGCTCGCGCTCGAGATGGGTCTAGCTAGCTAGCTGGGGTATGAACAATCGTGTCGCTACCAGCGTGGCATTTATGCGCCGACGAGACCGAAACCTTAGCCTGGACGATGCATGGCTAGCAGCACGCCGTCGCGGTGACCGGTGAGGAACAATATTTTCATTTTGGTCCTCTATACCAAGCGAAATACCAGAGAGCATCCTTTTCATTTTGCGTGCCGGGTTAAACAACAAAGTTTTGTGGGGATTATTTTACAATTTCACGGTAGAACGAGGAACAATTGGAAAATCAAAACGTGGAACAAATGGTGGCCGCTTCATTTGGAAGGTTGCTACTCCAGCTCCAGAATCCAGATACGACGCAATCTCGCTGCAAATGGAAAGTGAGTCACAACTGGAGCATCGACATCTCATCCGTTTTTTTTCAAAAATAAAATCAAAAAAATATACATCTCATCCGCACAAAAAGATCCCAGGTTAAAAGATTTGCTTACCAATTCCCTTCCTCTCATTAATTATTGGGATTATTTTGGATACGAACAAATCCCCGAGAATCAATCCAGATTTCAAAGAAATCTCAGAAATTTCGATTTCAAAATCTTAGGATTTATTTCGGAATCTGAAATGATTCCCGGGTTTTCGTTCGTATCAAAAATAGGCTCCAACAATTAACAAAAGCAAGAAAATTGATAAGGAAATCAATTAAGCTGGGATCATCCTATGGGGATGTGATGTGGCAGCCCAATTTTATCTCAAATAATTTTGACACGTTTAAATGCTTGACCTTTGAACTTTTTTTCCTGTACTGCCTGTCCAATAACGTGGTACAAATTCAGATAAAATCAACAGGCTAAAACAATCTAAAATTATTTGAACATGCGTGATAGAAATAAAAAAATGAATGGGCAGTGTAAACAAATTTCAAACGCGACTACTGCAACAAAAATTGTTCGGCACAAAGAAATTGTTGATATTTTTCGTATATATCACTAGATATTTTTATTAGATAAATTAATTTTACTCGCGACTCCGAACAAGATATGTAAAGGAGAAACCTATACTACTGTTCAATATTGACAGGACAACAACGAAGGTACTACAATGATTCATTCCTATTACATGAAGCTTAGCACTCGCAAGCTGTTGAAGAATTCAGAGTGCTTAACCCACCAAAACTACAAGTAAAAAGTAGTAAGGAATACAGGAAACGAGGGAAGAACTGACCTAGTTGTGAAGAACTTCGAACCCTGTTGGAGTATCATAAATCATTTACTTCTGCGGTATCTTGGAGGCGTCATGGATAGGTGAACGAGGACAAGATGGTGGTATGTTTTCTGGCGGCGGCGGGGAAATGTGAGCGAGCGATGTTTGAGATTTAGGGTTAGAGAGAACGGCGTATTGGATATATAAAGGACAAAGGAACCATTCCTAGACGTTGGATTCAATCCAACGGTAAGAGGACGCCGTGTTAGGTGAAAGATAGGTCATGTACATGGGCCCTATCCTCGAAGAAATTTCATTTGCGCACACATATAAGCGGTGTCAATTAAATTTATACTTGTCACTTTCCAAATAATTTGCACACGTATTACTTTCTAAAAGGAAAAACTACCACATTCAACAATTAGACGATGCAAGCCTAAATAGATCCCGGAAATATGGTGGACAAAGTTGTGTTGGAATGGTCTATTTGTCTTTAAATTTGTCTCGTAGTGCTATCCAAAATCCCTAAAAAACTATTTGGTTACTAGAATCGACGTGAATGGCGTTGGGCTTAGTTTATTTCAGATGTCTGGGTAAAATTGTGCTTGAATTGCTTTGAGGGTCTATTTTCATGGTTGAAATTTATGACCGCCCACCAGGAGGTAAGAACCCCAAAATGATGCCTATAAGGCTAGCACAACACTTGACATGCCATGGTGCCAATGTGGTAAACCAGAACTGAGTCATGGGGATGATGGAGGTAGGTCAGCACTAGAACATATCAGAAGGTGCTCCCACCCTATTAGGTTACTCGCGCGATTGAAAAACAAAAAAAAGTGCATGAAAGTTTCAACCAAAAATATAAATGGCTAGATGATGCAATGATCTATGTTCATGAAGAGTTTGGGATTGACACAACATATTGTGCAAGGAGAAACAAAAAGAGAAAATTGGCACGCCAACTGGTTTGTGGATCTTGATGAGCAGTGCACCCCATCGAATTACAAGCTGGTTTTTCTATTTTTCGTTCCTTGTTGCACAAAATTTCTCCAACTTTGCATGAATAAATATCATTGCTTGCATCATCTATCCATTCATATTTTGGTTACATGTCATCAACATCATCTTGGAAAAGCTCATATGTCCAGTTCACCTAAAAATCATTTTGCTACGTCCACCCTTGCACACATTCACCTAAAGTTCAAATCATCCGCATAAATTTCAGCTCGCAGAAATTGCAATCTCAACATCAATCCCAGCAAGCTCAATTGTCCACCTCAGTTACCCAAATGCACAACATACAGTTGAAAGTTTGAGGCCACAGGACCGAAGCAATCACTGGTCACCACTTACCATGCCAGTATGCCACGGCGTGCGCGCCCACAAAGCCAGAAGTCCCTGAAGAGGACGAGGACGACGACGCTGACGTTGTCCTGGCTGCCCGCGCGCACCGCCTGCTCCGCCAGCTCCTTGGCGAGCACGGTCGGCGAGCCCCTGGCGTCCAGCGGCGGCTCCCGCGGCCTGGCGACCCTCGGGGTCGTCACCAGCCTCCGCCGGACGAGGCCGCACGCCGACGCTGACGTCACGACGTCCCAGAGCCCGTCGCTGGCCAGGATCAGGAAATCGTCCCGCGCCCCCCGCTCCACAGCCACCACGTCGGCCTCCGCGGTCGCCGGTGGCCTGTACTGAGCTCCCTGCGACAAATCACATTGTGAAATTTTGCAATCGCAAAATGTGTCACTGGCTTGTGGACCGTGGGCCCACGTGTCATCAGTACATTCAGGGGATTTCACTGACTTGTAGATTCGTGCTCAGAGCATCTCCAAGAGTCTCTCTAAACCTCACTCTCTAAATCATCATTTAGAGAGTCATTTGCATAAAAATTATTTTTTATATCTTTCCGTTTTCCAACAGTTTTTCTATATCTTGTGTGCACTGTGGAAAACTATTCTCTTTTCCATATTTAACTAGCGAAAAATCCGGAATAAAAGTGGCTATGTCTGAATAACCAAATAGAAAGCTATTAAAAGCTACATTTTTAATTAAAATCTTTAAAACTAGTAAATAGGAAGAATTTAGAGAGTCTCTTGGAGTTGCTCTCGGATAGCGGGCATGAACCGGATCAAGAGGGTTTTAAGCCTTGATGACTAAAATGGGCAACTCAAACACGAACTTGTGGCCAGGAGTGAGCTCCACGTGCTCGCCGCCGCGGGATAGCACGGCCTTGGCGGCGCCGGCGCCGCAGTTGGCGACCACGATGTACTTCTCCAGCACCAGCGCGACGAGGGCCGTCGCGCCTCCGCTCGCCACCACCTCGCCATTGACGGCCCGTAACGCCTCCCGGATGACCGCCCTCCACCACCCAGCCACGTCGCGCGACGACGCCCTGCCGAACCGCTGCGCCTCGCTGCGCAGCTCGCCTCGATCCGCTCGGCGATGGCGGGGGCAGCGCCGAGGTGGCCGCCGTCGAGCACCGCGAAGTAGTCCAGGCCCAGGGGCGGCGACAGCGCCGTGAACGACCGCGCGGCCGCCACGGCATCCGTCAGCGCCGGGCGCCGGCCCCTGAGCGAGACCATGCCGTACGACAGGTACAGCGCCGGCGCCGTGCCCCCCCATGCCAATGCCATCGGCTCCGGCAGCCGCGCCGCCCCCGGGACGTCGCTCCCGCCCGACATGGATCTGGAGGCTGAAAACACTCGCTACCAACGTGGCATCTGTGATGCCTAATCGGCTAAACGATCGAAGCCCGCTTGAATGCGGCGTTCGAGTGCTGCTGAGGCTGTCCATGTCTTCTCTCCTCTGCCTCTTGAGGCGACGGCAGGTAAGGAAATCGCGTAATAGCACGCCACGTGGTGAGCACCAACATTTTCGTTGTGGTCCTCTGCACCAAGGGAAATATCAGATAGATCATTTTGTGTTGTTGTCAGGATAGACTTGAGTCCTGAGGTAACTCTTTTGAGCTTATGTATAATTTCTCTGTACAATGAGGACTATCTCGAAAAAGGAACTTGACCCATCAACGGCAGACTCGAAGAAATGACGGCCGTTCGATTTGGGAGCTTTGCTCCTCGGGATACGATGCAATATTGCTGTACCAGTACTTCAAGAGGTAGTCACCAATGAAGCATGGCCATCACATCACATCACATCTG
The DNA here is from genome assembly GCA_032594955.1 of Panicum miliaceum. Taxonomy (NCBI): domain Eukaryota; kingdom Viridiplantae; phylum Streptophyta; class Magnoliopsida; order Poales; family Poaceae; genus Panicum; species Panicum miliaceum. The sequence continues at coordinate 1,324,569 of CM064060.1, read as the reverse complement.
CTGAACACGATGGATACACGCGAGAGAAAAATAAAGAGTAAATTTTCTCCATGCCTTTAGAATTTCTATGAGTTCCCTCGTTGCCATTGGAATTTCCAAATTCTCTTCACTGCCACTGCTAGAATTTTCCTCTTCCTTTGTTGCCACTCCCGTTACATTCAGTTAAGTCGCTGCCCGCTGACATAACGGGCCCACAATTTTGGAGAGCATACTCCATCCATTGTAATACCTGTGATACCCCTTTTACAATGACAATACGGCCCCACAACCAAACCTTATCTCCTACCCAAGGAAGCACTGGTTCCCCCAAATCAGCTGAAACCCCAAACCCTACCTCTGCAAATCGATTCCCTGGATTCAATCGCCGGAAGCAAGCAGGCCTCGCCAGCGGGGAGGAGAGCCGCTCGGCCGCATGCGCGCGTGGCCTGGGGCGACCCCTGGGTGCGGACGGGGAGAGCCACGCGCTGGGCGCAGGCGCACCCGCCCGCTGCAATCTGGTAACGCGCAGGGAGGGCCACGCGCTGGGCGCAGGCGCAGCCGCCCGCTGCAGCCTGACCGCACGCGCGGGGTGCGGGCCCGTCGCGGGTCCGGGTCGCGGCGACTCGCGGCCAGCGCGGGCACAGGGGGCGCGGCAACTCGCGGCCAGCGCAGGCACAAGGGGCGTGGCGACTCGCGGCCAACGCGGGCACAGGGGGCGCGATCCACCAGCATCCACGAGCACGGGGGAGCCGAGTTGCGGGAGGACGACGGCAACAACATGGCTTCCTCGTATCAGAAGCAATCTGATTGGGTTCTTCCAGGGTATGTATTGTGGGATTCTTGTTTTCCTTAATGAATACTAAGGATAATGTGAGATAATCAACACTAGTAGTAACTATTACAGTTATGATGTCATATTAATGCACAGGATGGATCCTAAATCGAGTTATTCATTGGAAATACGAATTGTTGGCAACACTAGAAGTAGAAAGGAAGTTTCTTAGTTTGCTTTCAGCATGGTTGTTGACTCAGACACTTCTAATTTCAAAGACTTAGTTGATGAAATTGTTGACAAGTATCCTCCGAGATATAAGGAACTTGTGACTGTTGTCTACTTTGATGAGACAAGTGAAAACTACTTAGAAGTCAAATCCGACCAAGATCTATTTGCTATGTTTGAGAAACATGTTGATAGCAAAGAAGTGGTCATGTACATTGCATATACCTTTGCAAATGAAATGCCTGAGTGGCCTATTGTACCCAAGAAGCTTGTGAAAACTCTATCCACTTAGCCTACATCCTTACTTCTCACTGGACCTACAACCAGCCATACCAATGAACCTACAACCAGCCATGCCAATGAACCTACAAGCAGCCAGCCTAGCATATGTCCTGAACCAATGAACCTACAACCTGCTGATGATGACTATCTTTTAAATCCTGAACTGGAGAATGAATTTGTTGGAGTGAATGAGGAGGGCTTGTACTTAACTAATACATCCAAAGCTGGGGCTTCTCTTGAGGGCAGTGCCTGAGTCTGAGTCTGATTTGGATGAGGACTATGAGGAAGAGGATGGGTTGGTAGGAGAAGATCCTGTGCCCCCTCCTCCTCCTGCTTATGATAAAGAAGACCCTCCAATGGTTGTGGGTAGCACATATATGGGCATGGAACAATTTAAGTTGGCATTAAATTACCATGTAATTAAACATGAGTTCGAATATTTAACTGAAAAGAGTGATCCAGACCGAATGAGGGTGTATTGCTCAAGGAAAGTGGAAGAAGGATGTAGGTGGAGGATACGTGCATCTACGATGGATGACAAAGTGACAGTGAAGGTAACTCCTTTTTCGTACTTTATGATTCATTTTAGCCATTGTATTCTAATCTTATGAGTAAAAACTAACTCACTGTGTTGTGTTTCTCATGGCAGGTGAAGAAGAACCCTTGTGCACACAGTTGTACAAGTGCGAGAAGAAGTAAGGAAGTGAAAAATGCAAGTAAGTTCTGGGTGTGTGATGTAGTGAAGGATTGGGTGATTGAAGATCCAAGACGTGGCGCAAAGGTGTTACAAGATATGATAAAAACAAAGTACAAGGTACAGGTGCCTTACAAGAGGGTGTATGTAGGCAGAGAGCTAGCACATAAACAGTTGTTTGGTGATTGGGATAAGAGTTTTGATAACTTGTACACGTTCAAGGCAGAGATGGAAAGGTGTTCTCCTGGTAGTTTGGTAGTAATTGATCATCACACGGTACAGGGCAAGATCAGATTCAATAGAATGTTTTTTGCTATGAAACCATGCATTGATGGTTTCTTGAAGGGATGCAGGCCATATTTGTCAATAGATAACACTTTTTTGACAGGAAAGTTTAGGGATCAATTGGCATGTGCATGTGCTATAGATGGTCACAACTGGATGTATCCAGTTGCTTTTGGGGTGTTTGACTCTGGAACAAATGAAAACTGGATCTGGTTTTTGAAGAGGCTTAGAGATGCCATAGGAACACCACATGGCCTAGCCATATGTACAGATGCTGGACAACCTGTGATGGCTGGAGTTCAAAGTGTTCCCAACAGCTTAACAAAGAGAATGCATCTAAGGAATGATGCTAAAATTCACTCCATTCTATTGAGAGCGCATAACCGTCTTTTCCTATCAAAATAACAGCAACTTAATAGTCATGTAACGGGAGTGGCAACCAAGGAAGAACAAAATTCTAGCAGTGGCAGTGAAGGGAACTTGGAAATTTCAATGGCAATGAGAGAACTCATAGAAATTCTAATGGCACTGAGGGAATTTACTAAAAAATAAAACGCCACCCACCTCGGGATCCGTGCGAGAAAAAAAGTAATAAAACACCACCTCTTTAGCTACTCCGCTGTAGATATTTTATTTAAAACAATATGGAACGGTGCTCTCTACACCAGATACTATGCACAATTAACATGTTGAACAATAAAATTATGTACATTCTTTAGTACATTATTAACTTTTTAATAAAAAAATATGTGTATCCTAGTATTAATTAACTTTACACTATCTCTTAATTTATTTACTGTCTATAAAAAAGTGCATGGCAAGCTTTTGTTGCTTATTTTTTGTTTGCATAGGCATCTTGCATGTCTAATAATTTTGATAATTTTTATCTGCATAAAAATATGTGCGTCTCATCTATTGAATATTTTTTATAACTTTTGTTATATGTAAAATCATACTCATATTAATTATTATTTATAGGTGGAGTCAAATTAAGATGTGCACATTTATGTGCATCTCGAACAGCATTGAGATTTTGTGTTGTGTGCAAACACATGTGCGTTACTGTGTTTTTAAAAAATGTGCATCACTATGAATTTTATTTCTTTCCCATGCATATCGGCCTAGTAACTTTTCTTCCTGGCTGAAGGCACACATATTTTTTGAATAAAAATATTTTACATACAAGGTGCACATATTTGTATGAGAAAAAAAATAATGTACAAGACACACGTACTCTCTCTGAACAGGATACAAAAATTGAGTTTAAAGTGATGCACAAATAATATTTGCTAACAAGAAAAGCTAAGAATTATTTTATGTGCATAAAGTGTTGCATATTTTTTGCATTCCCGTGGATAGGTACACATATTTTTCAGCATTGGGATAACTAATATGCGAAGTGATGATCACTTTTGCATAACAAAATCTCATAAATGTAAATGTACAGGTGCAAATATTTTTGTGTATTTTTTTTCTTTCAAAATAAATATTTTTGTGTATTTGAATGAATTTAGAGTCATGCACATGTTCTTGGTCACAATAAAACAGGTTTAATATCTAAAACTAAAATGCACATATTCTTGTGCAGGGTATGAAATCAATTGAAGCTAATTTAGAAGCAAAGAAAACATAAAATTTTTACATCTATGTTTAGACAACAAAGATTCTGTCGCAATGAACAAATAATGACCAAAACATTAGGTGCGATCTAGGGGGGAGGGGGAGGGGGGGCTCCACCCCTGGGGAGAGGAGAAGGGAGGAAGTAGAAGAAGAAGAGAGGAAAATGAGGTGAAGGTGGAGGTGGAAGGTGAAGGTGAAGGTGGAGGTGGGAGATGGAAGAAGAAGAGCTCCCCTACCCGCTTGTGCTGCCTCTACCACTGCTGCAAAGTAATAGTATACATGCAAGAAATGGACAGAGAAGGAATCTTGCTCGTATCCTTGCCCAATCTATTTGGAATCTCAAATGAATAGTTAGGTAGCGTTTGGTTGAAGAGCGAGTTAGAATGGATCGGCTCCATTTCGGTTTAGAGGATTGGAGTGCCTCCATCTTTTTGTTTGGTTGGAGGGACAAGCGTCAACCGACTCTTATGCCGTTAACCCCTGTTTGTGGGGGCCCACCTGTCATGCACCCCATCTTCTTCCCCTCTCCTCCCCTTCCCGACGCCGCCGCATGCTCGCCGTCCCGCTGGCCGCTGCCCCACGCCTTCCTGTGCTGCGCACCAACCCCCGCCTGCTTGGCCGCTCGGCCGCCTGCCTGCGCTCACCTGCATGCCGCCGGTGCGCGCGCTCACTTGCCCGCTACCGCGCGCTCGCCTGCCCGTCGGGGCGGGCTCCTCGCGCTGGCCTTACGCCGCCGCTGCCCGCCGGGCTCAAATCGACTGTGCTGCGGCTGGGCAGCGTCGTGGGGAGCAGAGGATGGCGCGGAGAAAGGACGGCGCCGGAGGGAGCATGACACGGGAAGGAACGAACTGGTTCGGTCGTTTTTGCGGAGCGAGCTCACATAGAGCGAATATTCGCTCGGAGGAATCGCTCTGTTCCTACGCTCACGAAACAAACACGAGTCCGTTCCGCGCCGCTCCTGAACCAAACGCACCCTTAATTTTCAACATTTTGCAGTTGTATAGTAGCATAAGGGGCTCAATCATATCACTACACTTTTACTATTTCAATCACCACACAAGCAAACACTAGCCGCTAGTAGTAGAATTCTTAGCCTGAAGGGACAACGAGGATGACCGAGAATGGTACTAGCCCCATCACTCTTTGCCCGTCTTGCAACCTAGTACCAAACCTTGACACTACTCCTTTCCACACACAACACAACACCACTAGTCCATCGCTTGATAAGTCCAACGGCATTGGCATCACCATGGCCTGGCCTCCGGGCGCCGTACGTTCTAGAGGAGCTTGTAGCCGGTGACCCAGACGTCCGCCGGCGGCGCGGCCTGGACGTACACGAACGCGGCGCTCTTGCCGGCGGGCAGCGACGGCAGCCAGCTCGGGAGCACGTAGCCGTAGCGCGCCTTGTCGACCCCCCACACCTTGCCGTAGAGCTTGGAGATGCCGATGTGGAGCTCCTGGACGGTCTTGAGGGACCGGTTGGTCACCGTCACCGCGTACCGGTGGTACGTCTTGCCCCTCTCCGTCCACGACGCCGTCGCGTTCTGCTCGATCTCGATGGGCGAGGCGTGTTCACCGGCTGCAGACGTGCACAGAATGGAACACATTGGGTTAGCCACGATTGCCTTGTCTTGAGAACGGCTAAGTAGAATGCAAGGTGACATGTAGAAAATGCATGTTGAATGATTACCACCAAGTGAAGGAGATGGCAGTGAGGTCTGGTTGTCGCTCTTGATGGATGTTGCAGAAACCTCTGCAAGCAAAGAAACAGAAACCAAATTGGTAAGCATGCATGCCCACATGGCTCAGTTCACGCATGGTCACCACTGAAGTATCGACGAGCTAACGAACCATCGGCGAGCGAGTGACCAAACCGGCGGCCGCCGCCGTGGCCGGCGGCCAGTCGGGCAAGCACGCCAATCAGCGGCGCGTTGTTGTAGGTGGTGGCCTCCGTCTGCTCGTAGTTGTCCCTCTCGTCGGCGAAGTTGTCGTACTCGTCCGGCCCGCCGACGGTGGCGCCGACGAGCAGGTTCGGGTTGCTGCCGCGGCGGTGGTACCAGCTGCTGTAGCCGGCCTGGCAGCTCACGAAGGAGGGGTCGGCCTTGATGGACACGATGGACGCGCCGCGGTGGTGCGCCTGCCGCGGGTACGTCGCGCCGTAGCCGACCATGTAGCTCGTCGCCCTCGGGTTGCTCCCCAGGATGTAGTCCACCTGCGACCTGGCGAACGCGAGGAGCTCCGCCGGCTGCGCCACCGCCCCGGACGGGCACTGCGCGGACTGCCGCGCCGCGGCGAGGTGGTCGCCGTACGCCGCCAGCAGGAACGACGCGCTGGTGACGAACTGCACGTTGTTCCAGCTCTGGTGGTAGATCATGCCGCCGGGCGTCCGCCGGACGTTGTTGGCGCCGGCCCTGCCGAGACAGGAGCACACGAAGAGGTCCGCCTTCTGCTTGTACCGCCGCAGCACGTCGCCGTGCGCGCCGCCGCCGGCATTGCCCCGCAGGAGCACCATGGCGGCCAGGACCTGCACGCCGGGGTACTTGACGTCCCAGCCGAACTGGTTGATGGACCAGCCCGTGCCGCCCAGCGCGTCGGCGTTGTTGGCCAGGTAGTCCAGGTACCGCCGGTCGCCGGACGCCTGGTACAGCCACGCCGCCGCCCACAGCAGCTCGTCCTGCGCCACCACGGCGTTGTTGCATCAAGGATTGCTAATTAGTTCATGGCGATCGAGAACATGCATGCATCATACCCCGTATCCGCTGGAGGAGGCATAGTAGCTGCGCGCGACGGTGATGCTGCTGTCGTACCGGCCCCGGTACTTGTCGGCGAAATCAAACAACTGCCGGCACCAAACAAGAGATGAACGTTTCGATGGATCGCGTTCAATCTTGAGAAGATGGTGTCATTTCCAGGTCCAGGTTTGTGATGGACGGCGTACCTGCTTGGAGTGTTGGAGGAGCAGGTTCGCGTATCCGGGGTTGGAGCTGCGGAAGACGAGCGACGCCGCGGCCATTGCCGCGGCGGTTTCCCCGGCGAGCTCGGACCCGGGGTGCTGGGGGTCGAGCCGGTACGCCTGCCGGCTCGTCGTCATGTCCTCCGGCCGCTGCCAGCAGTCGTGATCCGAGTCACCGTCGCCGACCTGCATGCATGCAAGAGAACGATCCAGCAGTAATTCCTCAGTAACTCTGGAAAGAAAGACCAATCTGCGGTAATTTTTCGAGCTGATTTACCGGGGCTTTAAATCGTCTAATAACAAAGACAAGTTTACCGTTTAATCAGTTTTTCAAATTCTAATTTGACGCGCGTTTACTGCGTCCGGGACGGTAAATCTGCGTCGGTCTGACCAGGTAAAAAAGTAGTAGTAAAAGCCAACGGCTGCTGCATGTGCATGGAGCCATGCAGGTAAGGTAAGGCGCGGCGCACTCAAGTCAGCGGAGTTGACAGAGGAGAGGGGCATGGGGCGGCCAGCCAGCGGAGCGAGGCGACGCGGCGGGGCGTAGCGGGACCAACCCACCTCTCCGTACAGCACCTCGGCCTCCGGGTGCGCCTTGACGAAGTAGTCCGTGCCCCACTTGACGGCCTCCATGGCGTGGCCCAGCTCGCCGGCCGCCGCCATCTGCTCGCCGTACTCGAGGACGCTCCACGACATCATGGTCACCGTGAACGCCATCGGCAGGCCGAACTTGACGTTGTCGCCGGCGTCGTAGTAGCCGCCCACCAGGTCCACCTGCAGGCAATGAGGGGATCAAGGGAAAAAATAAACACGGCAGGCGTAAATGCTGGCTCTGGATCAATCCACATTCATTCCACCCAAAGATTTGATTCTGTCGAACAGATGCAGAACGTTCATGCAAAGATGGCAGCAGGATCCCAAGAGGAGCAGGTCGGGAGTACTGGGATCGATCGAGTTCGAGTTCTCGCTGCGTACCCCGTTGGCCTTCCCGTCGAGCAGGCCGGAGTTGGCGCGCCAGGCGATCCGCTGGCCGCCGGGGAGCCGCCCGGAGCGCTGCGCCTCGAAGTAGAGGATGCTCTTGCTCAGCGCCGTGCCGTAGTCGTGCCCGGCAGCGGCAACCTGCGCCGCGGCGGCGAGCACGAACAGGGCGAGGCCGAGGACGGCCATTCTGCCGGCCACGCCGCGCGCTCCTCCTCGTCCCCTGGCCATGGCCGCCGAGAGCACAGAAGCTTGCCGAGGAAGGAATAGGAAGGAAGGAAGGAAGGAAGGAAGGAAGGAATGCGATGGCACAGTGCGCGATGGCCGGGAGTGATCTGCTCCGTGTCGCCTTGGATGGAAGCCGAGGAGGCTCAGGAGCGGGACTTTATAGCGCCCGGGGAAGGGGAAGAGGCCAAGAATCCCCAGCGCCCGGCGTCTGCATTTTCTTTGAGGAAACTCTGCACTATTCATGGACGGGTCTACTTGTCATTTTCTGCATGCTTGTTGCGAACATCTTGTCAGGTGATCACTGTTCGCTGAGGTGAAACGCACGTCTGACGGCCATTTTTCTGGCGTAAAAACCGCTCTGCACACAATCCTAACCGTCTCCGTTGGGATAGGCCATTTGAAAATGCAAACGGTCGGTAACCCACAATAACGTTAGGGAATAAAAAATCAACGGTCCAAATTCCGGATTTGCAGCTTCCTCCCCTGAAATCAGACTTGCAGTGTTCGTAGTCGTAGCTGCGTTTGTAACAGAGATAAGCCTGAGGCCCGAGCCTCTACTGTCTAAAATGAGCATAGCTTGCTGCAGAGGAGGAGAACCATAACCATGCCCATGTGCTTGTTCTCTGCCCATTCCCATCAGGGCAAGTCCATTTCTGAGAAACTGATGAAGTTTTCCTGGTTGCAGAGGCGGTTGTTTCGGAGCTCTAGAGTGGATGTAGGAAAGCGACAGGCCTTGGTCCACACAGGCATTCGGTTAGTACCGAACCGATGGGTTCCTCGGTTCGCACAGAAGTTCGGTTCCTATAATAAAACAGGAACCGATCAGTTCTTTTCAGAATCAAGAACCGATCAAATTCGGTTTCGGTTAGTTTGGATTGGATCGGTTCCGGTTCTAACCGAACTATCCAAGTTTTTATCAAGTCAAGGAAAGAAAAAGAAAGAAAGCAAGAAAATAAAAAAATAGCCGTCGCCTGAGTGCCGAGGGGCCGCGCGCCTGCGGCCGTCGACCCGCCGCCGCTCGCTGGGGCCAGGCCGAGCTGCGTCCGCGAGGTCATGGCCGCGCCACCGCTCGCCGGGGCCAAGCCGAGCTGCGCCGCCGCTCGCCGAGTCCTGGCCGCGCCGCTCGCCGCCGGACCCCCGCCGGGGCCAAGCCGAGCTGGAGCTGCCCCCGCCGGGGCTAGTTGGCCAAGGCGCCAAGCCGGCCGTGCCGGTGCCTGGTCGTGCCGCCTGCTTGTGCTGCGGGTGGCGGCGGCCGGGCGCGGGGATGGCCGGGGCGGCCCGGCGGCAGTCGCCGTGGGCGGGGCCAGGCGCGGGGACGACCGCCGTGGGCGAGGGCCGGGCGCGGGGACGGCCTGTGCGCCGTGGGAGGCTGGGAGCGGCGGGATAGGGGCGTGCGGCGGCTGTGGTGCGGCGTGTGGGAGCAGGGAGGTGGGAGGGAGGGGATCTAGGGTTTGGGTGGCCTGTTGGGCCTTGAATGGGCTATTGCCTATTGGGCTGAATGTGTAACAGTCTATTGAGCTGAACTTGTATCAGATTTGGTTCTCTCGGTTAACCGAGAACCGAACCGAACTAAACGAGACCGAGAAAGTTCGGTTCCTGAGAAACATGAACCGAACAGGGAACCGAAATTCTCAGTTTCGGTTCTTTCGGTTCTGGTTCTCAGCTCTCGGTTAAATTTGCCCAGCCTGACACACATCACTGCACATTTCCTGCGTCTTCATTTCTTTCAAGTCCCCAAGAACCAACAACTCTGGGTTCAGGTGTCGGGTACAGGCGTGCTACCTACTAGCAGTGAAGCACCCCATGCCGAGATTGCTGCTGGTATCTCATACGCTGACTCGAACTGAACTAGTAGATCTTCAGATTCTTCTTTCTATTCGAGAGCGCCTAAACCTTCAGACAGATTTGATAGTAGAGTAGAGAAAAGCTGTGCATATAAAGCGATCTTGTTTGCAGAGACATGTATCTCAAGTCTGAATTTTTCGAGTCCTCGTCCACGGACAGGTCACAGGTGTGAATCAGTCCCACGTCCTTAACGATCGGAGCAGCAGAATGCCAAGTTGCCAACCTACTGGAATTGGAAGAGAGAAACCAAACCAAACCAAACCCTTCCTTTGGGTTTCGCAAAGTGCTCCCGCATTTTCGTTGGAAGCATAAGGCAAGCCATTCGTTCAGACGAAGCGTCTACAAGGTGAAGTAAACCAGCAGCAGGAAGAGTAACATGGCACATCTATTGCCTGTTGGTTTTTTGTGCAAGGCTCCTTCCTGAAAGCAAAACTTGTACGCGGAGGGGCTTGGACGTAAGCGAAGCTTTGACCGGTGGCAGCAACGGGCCGCTCTGCGTCCAATGCCCAAGAAAAGAAAACAGCCACAGGATTCGGCCGCAAACACAACGAAGATATCTCGCTCGATCTCTCACTCCCATCTTGTGATCGAGCCAATCAACATGAAGCCTGCTGCCGCTGGAGTACGTGGGGAGTCAGGCTGGATGACGCATGCACTGTCCAAGATATCTCAAGAACGAAGCTAACCAATATATGCATCAAAAGCAAGCTAGCGCGTTGGCGCACCGGCCGCCAGCGAGAATGTTGTGCTTTGGAAATTTAACGTTGGCGCACCAGCCGCAGTCTTATTATGTATACCGTTCCTTTTTCTTCCTCCCCTTCTCTTCTTCTTCGTTCTCTATTCCAAAAATAGAGAAAATAGAGAGTGCTTAGGAGAGTATCCATTGATTATTCTTTTTGGGGGGAGGGGGGGGAGCCCCCCTCTATATCTCCTCATCAATAGGCTTCTGCTGCTGATCGTCATCGCTGCTGCGCTTCGGCTCGCTGAGCACCAACAAGGACGTGTTCCCAATCAACAGGCCACCGCCGCTAATCATCAGCACGGTCGGCGCGGCGCTGCGCATCGCGACAGTCATGACCAGCAACAACGTCTCTCCGTCGTGGTGCCGTCTGTCTTTGCCTAGCTGAAGAAGCACACTAGGCCTGCATCCGCCGGGACAGAGTAAGTGATTTGAACTCCATCCATGCATCCGTAGGTTGACTAGTGGCAGAGTAAGTGACTCCTAGATCCAATGTCCAAGAAAAGAAAAGGGTAAGGAAATTCGACCGCAAACGCAGCGATCAGCTCCTCCATCTCTGGCTCTCATCTTTTGGAGAAAATTCCCTCAATGTCATCGGAACTTTAACCCGTCTCTTCAATGTCACTGAAAATTAGATTATCCCTTCGATGCCACTGCAAGGGATGAGTTAAATTTCCGATAGTATTGAGAGAATTTTCTCCATCTTTTGAGCCAAACAACACCGAAGTCACCGGTCGGTCTCTGAAGACGCATGCATTACGTGGCGAGGTAGGCCGGTCGATTGCTACTTGAATCGCGCTGCGGACCTGCAGCGATTCATGACGATCGCGTCAGGCAGAGCCCGATGAAACATGCAGGGGTTTTGATCTTACGAGACGAGAGGCAGGGACAAGAGAGGAGGGCTGTATTTACGGGCGGTTACGGCTCCCGGCGGACAAGGCCCCGGTAGCTCGCGCCACAGACAACACGCCAGGTGATGGAACCAAGTCTCGCACCTCCGCCGGCCACATCGGTCGTCTGTTGCTTAGAGCTGCGCGCCACGTGACTTGGCGAGGGCAGCTGGCAGCTGCTGGCTGGCTGAGCTACTGCACAAGTACTGGCAAGACCAAGTGCTCTGAGTTTTCGATTCCGGGTGCAGCGCCCGGAAGCAGGCAGGCCATGATTTCCGGCGCTGCTGCTGTAACCCGCCGTCGTCACGGACTCACATTACCTGCATTCTTTACTACTCCATGTAGGATAGGAGTAATGTATCCGTTGCCGTTGCACAAGAGAATTCGCGCCATGCATCTGCACCGGTCGACTCGAATTCAGCGCAGCAGGAAGCAGTAGTACGCTCGCCCTGGAACGGAGTTGGATGGAGCAGGACCTCACCACCACGGGTCGCACACTGTTCTCAGCGAAGCAGGAAGCAGCCGTTGACGCCCAGACAAACCCCCTGATTTGTCAGCGCCGCCCGGAGCCGCGGCCGATCGGTTTCGTTTCATCCTCCGCGGTGAATCCGGCGCCCTTTTGACCCTGCTGCTGCGACCAAGCACGAGCCCCCCATGATTTCTGCCGTCTGCTCGACTGCTCCTCCCTCTGTTTCAGGAAGGAACCGCAACCGCCAAGCGCCAAGGCCTAACAAATGTCGTCTCGTCTCTGCTGAATCCTCGCCAAAAAAAAAGGGACCGAAAAGCAGAGAGTACCAAAGGCACCACGCCGCTGGCTCTGCTGCCTGCAAATACATCAGCGACAACCTTGCAGCTCCCAGACTTGTGCCCCCTGCAGGCTTGCAGTTGCAGCGCACCTCTCGAGTTACCTCTCCAACCACAGTTCCGGCCAGATCATTTTCCCCGCACCATACATTCACTGATCATATGCTAAACGCTCAGCATCTTTCCTTAGGGCAAGTACATCGATCTAGTCTAATAGACGGTCTCATACATTGCCACATTATCTTAAGACGATATAACAGGCAATACATACAATGAGTTGTCTTATAAACTATCTCATATATAATTTCATAATTTGTACATAGAAAAAGAAAATATTGTGAGTTGCATGGCAGCAGCAACTCGTACAATGGTGAGAAAGTGGTCTCATAGTCTTAAATTTTAGCCTATGAGACGGTTGTCTCGCAAAACAACCACTTTGTTCTCTCTCCGCCACCTAATAAAAATCCCACGTGGACTTGCATGAGACAACCTATAGGACCGCTGACATATAGCAACGTACTTGCATTTGACATAAAACAAGGCCCCCAAATTTCGGCTCAAACCCCGTGTAAGTAAAGCACTGATGAAACGTCTTCCAAACCAGGATAATCCAAGCGGCAAGGAAAAGAGTTTAACCCGTACCAACTGCTCACTTCTGTAGCAGACACAGAGAGTTCCCGGGGGTAAGGTCTGACAGTCACCAACTGCATGCAAACTTTTCATCCATCGTTCACAGCCAGCGACTTTTATCTGGCCAGAGGCTACACCAACCAACTGTTTATTCCAAAGAATTAGGATTTTAACCACTACTAAAAAATATTCTCTAGTGGCGAAGGCCAATTACGGAATTAGATACACAGTTAGATTCGCCGCAGCAGCGCAGCAAACTTACACTACACGAGAGATGGGGGGCCTTACTGAAGAACCTGAACGGGGCTACGATATGAAACTAGAGCATCGCTATGGTTTCTCTTCATCTGATTGAGATCCGTTGATGGCATCAGCAAAATACTCAACTGGGAAAAAAAGAAGGATTAAACAAGAAAACTGATGGTGTAAGGATGCTACATTTTAGCTGATGAAAGGGATACATCAGAGGAGAACAGTTACCTATGTCATCCTGATCTGGGGAATCGAGTAATATGTCAGAATCCGGAGGCAGGAAAGGGGTACCGGTGTAGTTCTCAAGAGCTTCCAAATCTGATGTGGATAGCAGCAGATATTTCATTGAACAGGCGAGGAATACACATGTATATACACAAAGAATCTTCAACTGACTAAATTAACAATGTTTCTGGAACATATCATTGCTAACTTATTCAGCACACTAGAAGATGTCTTTAGGTTTAAGATTCTACCAATAACATATGTAGCACATGAAAACAACAATGCACCTTTACAACACAACACAACACAATTGCATTTTCTACCTATTGCTGTTTCCCTTTTCATTTTCTTCGCACACAATGACTATGTTTCTTTACTACAATATGCAGCACATAATATCTGGTAAAATTGGAGTATCTTTTAGTTTTCTTTTAGTTTTCAATCTAGTATCAGTAACGCTATCTTCGTAATTCAATGATGGAAGTGAAGATTAATAAACAAAACATAAGGCAAATTTCTCAACTAGAACATTACCTCCCAAGCTCGTCAAATCTGCTGTTAGATCAGAAAGGCTGAAATTCCAGATCTGCCCTAAGGATCTGATGGAGTCTCTTGACGAGCCATCTGGTCCTAATTGCAGAGGTCCAGCATTTCCTACATCAGATCCAAACGTTGAATCTAGGGCTGATACATCCATGGTCATCCCTGGTATCTCTGATGGCGTAAAAGGAGCATGGTTGCTTGACGCCGCTGATGAGGGACTCACAGCCATCTCAGATGACATAGCACTGCCAGTAGCGCCAGCATGTGGTGCTTCAGTCACACCATTGTCTACAACCATGCTGCAGCAACATTAGAGCAACATGAAGAGTCATCAATGTGAACAGAGTAAGCCAACACCAAAGAAGGGGAGAAAAAAAAGAACCAACTGTAGACATAATTTTCCACAAGTTCAATGGGAATGAAAGCTAAACTAGGGATGCCAAATGCAGTTCCAGTCTCCCAGAAAAGAAACTAACGCCTAATTTATTTAGAAGACAATAAACCAGGGATAGCAAAATAAGTAAACAGGACCAACCAGCCTGACAAGAAAATGGTGCAGTCAAGCCAAACTGTGCGTATTAAGCATGTGTTCTGTAGCAATTTGATGTAGCAGCAGCAAATAACTAATATATCAATCCTGAAAAGTAGGCTTAGAAACTGTACAGGCCTTCTATTTTAGCATGTGTAAAATGGTAAATGCATGACATGCTTTTAACTATCCCAGCATGTGTAGTCAGGAACATGACTAAATAGGCATGACTCATAATCAAAAGTCCAGAATTTTGGGAGACAAAAGCTGAGATAATGGTAATACTCACTCATTTCCAGAGTTCATGCGAATTGGATGATAACCACCTGGCGCAGGGATTCCGTTCACTACTAGACCACTGGATATACCACAGGCCATTGGGTCTATGTGAGGCTGGCCTGGAGCAGGCATTATAGGCTGTTGAAGTACTGGATACCCCATTGGTAAATTGCTAACTGCGCAGGAACCAGGTTTTCATTAAATAGGTTCTTCTCGAATGAGTAAAGCAGTCAATAATTTAAGCTGCACTTGGACTATTGCTACACCATGACGAAGAGTTGATAGAAGCAAAGCAAGGCGTTTTTGTGTGGGAATTTATATCTTAATAACACAGGTTACTAAATGAAATAGGAACAAAAGTATTATTCTGTTGAGCAGGGATAAAAGTATTAATCTGAAATGAATATGAATTTAACTAACATACAGCAACCAGTGGCTGGAGCTGGGCAGTAAATGTTTGTCTATCAACAGTGCAAGCCAAGCACATTCTAGAATAACAGATTAAAAGTAGCATGATGATTGCCTATATTGAGCCAACATTGCACGATTGCGAGACCAAGAAAGAGAAGGAAATCGTCTAACAGCAAACACACTTCAATTTGAAGGCAAAGGCAGTATATTAAAGCTAAGGAGAACAAGAAAAATATAAATCTTAGGCTGAAAAGCCTATTAATTCAGCCACTTTTCTTGGATAGACAAAGAAACATGGAAATTACCTGGCATATGATGAATCCCGTTTTGCATTGGAACCAATGGAACACTTGAAGGTGCTGGGTATTTCATTAAATTGTACTGGTGTTGCAATAAATGATTGAACAAGATGATCTGCCTTTTCAATTTCAACCGTATATAGTAAGCCCTAAAGAACTCAGAGTTCTCTTCTTCGAGTTTCTGCCATACTGAACATAAAGAAATCATTGAACAAAATGAGCACTAGAACTAGAGAACTCAAGTGGGCACAACTAGACACTTAATAATCAGAATACACCATATAACAGAAGTTGAGCTCAGAAAGCATATAAAAAATTTCATTTGTACTGAGCATTTCCAGTAAATATCGATCATCATTGATCAATAGGGCAAATGCATGTACAAATCAAGGAGAAGCTGTGCGTTTATACTGAAATGATTTTTTGTTTTTGTCATTAACATGATTGAGCACGGTTGTTTAACACTGAGTAAGATGAAAGCTTGATACTTCAAGCATGGTACAGTATTTTCCCTATCCTATTCTTAAGCATGTGAAAATAAAACAAAGCTCAACATAAATATACCACCAGAAGCCCATTGACAAAACTAGTAAATATAAAAGATAAGTATACATGAATATCATCACCAACAGAATGTGAGAACATTACCTAAGGTAGTGAAGCCAGGTTCTATTCGTGCACGAGTAGATAACGTCCTAACAACCTCTCCTTTGTTCATGTATAGCTGTAGACAGCGTTCTATCAAATTCTGTACCTGCAACAGGATGTAAAGTTCAGTTAGTTGGCCAAAGCGTACTGTCATTGTAGATGGATACCATTCAGTAGCTGGAAAGCTTACAAGTTCAATGTCTTCACGAGAGACCTTCTTATTGTCATTACTTACTGACAAGGGGCCAGAATCTCCTGCAGGAGCATCAGTGGCCATTGGATTTGGTTGTTGACTCTGCACTTCATTAGTACCTTGTGCTGATGACTGCAACTCTGTTGTGCTCTGAATATCCTGTAGAAAAAGTCCTTAAGTAACATAATTCAACTGCCTGATAAAGAAAAAAAAAGTGGGTAAATGGTACCATTAAAAGCAACATCAATCCATTGTGAGTAAATCAGTAAGAAATAAAAATGGAGGCCTCAGCATTAAAGAAAAAATGTCCAGGAAGGGAGGGGGGAAAATGAGGCCTTGGCATTAAAGAATGAATCGTTCAGACAAAATGACAACAATCTCATTATTGGTACCACAATAGCTAAATACATATATCCATAGCATCAGTGCAACACCATTTTCTTTTGATTTAAGTGCAGATTTTGTGTGATTGCTCCTGTTTACGTCTAGCTACCCCACAGAAATATCCAATTTTTGAAACGAACAGTCGGGAGAGCTCCCTAAATTTTTTTTTCTTGAACATGCAGGAAAGCTATGTATCATTGTATTAAGGAAAAAGGGTAAGAACACGCATGATAAATATTAAGTTAGGCCCAGCTGGGTAGTACGCATCCAACAACAAAAAGGACAAAAGGATTATAGAAATATCCTATTAGCAAAAACTTAAAGAAAATGAACTGTTCAGCATGCAATACAAATTCCAAATAGGACATCACTTGCAGTCTGCTTAAGAGAAGAAACATGCACTGCTGTATAAAATCTACCAGCAATCATATTTATTCTAGAGAATGAAGGACTGAAGGCAAAAGCGAGCAAACTCACCTGAGAATCCTTCATTGCAGCTTATATAACATAAAACGACCTAGTCCTATCAGCCTGACAAGAAAAATATAATAATGATTATGCTTGGGTTCATGTAAAATATAACAGGGAGAAAATAACCATAAAACCACCATATAACTTCATCAAATCTGTGACAGTAAAATGTATATTCCTATCAAAGTATCATAATATTCTAGAAATCAGAGAGACGTTTAAAAAAACAGTAACCTTTAGACTAAAGGACAGCAATGCATCACGAAGTTTAATTGTTATTCTGTCAGTTCGAAACTAGTACTAGCTTCGAGGAAAAAAAAACTAGCACTAGCTGTGCTCAATTTCCAATAAAAAATTCAGAAAGGAATTCCCAAGAAGTTTGGAAAGGTAAGGAAACAAACAAAAACTTTGTTAAGAAACACAAAGGGCCCCGGGCTACTTAGCACAATAAGAAAGATACATAGAATTTAGTACAATCGGAAAAAAATACCATCTCTTTGTGAGCTTATTAACAAGCGCACTAGGTTCGGAAGGATTCGCCCCCTTAAAGTAAGAATCGCCCTTTAGACGAAGTAAAAACTTCGAAGGCAAGATTCTTACAAGCAGGGGCGGACCCAGCATAGGACATGGGTGTACACATGTACACCCGACAATTCTTGCAAACGAAATCGAAGTTTGGGGGTGCTCCGTGCCTCCGTCTCGCACAGCAGAAGGAAAGAGAAGGGGCGGGCATACCTGGAGGATGCGCTCGTCACCGGCAAAGGGCTGGGCGAAGACAGGACAAATGGAGCCGCCGCTCGCCCAGTCGTCGCTGCCAGGGAAGGAAGAGCAAGGGCGCCGGAGAAAGGGAGGAGAGAGTCCGAGAGAAGGGAAAGGTTTAACAAACAGAGGGAGGAGATGAACCTGAGGCACTCCTGAGCGGCTGAGCCCCGAGCGGGAGCCGGGAGGGCTGTCAACGAGCCGAGTTTGAGCAAGCCTTCCAGCCGAGGTCGATCCAAGCTCGAGATATTTAACTGTTACGCAGAACATTACAGAACGACTTCATAACTACAGTATTGATAATAAATAAAGAAACACACTTATAAAGCTAGTCTAAATAAAAATTTTATAGGTATTAAATATTATATCATAACAGTATATTTGCTGATATGACATGATCATTAAAAAAGAGTGAAGAAAGAGTATATTTGCTGACATGACATGATCATTACAAGAAGAGTGAAGAAAGAGTTTCATCCATATAATACTCATCTAGATTGGCTACCAAGTTTACAATCTTCGTGCAATGAAACTATACGCTAAGATTAGCCTAAAAGATGCATTTAATTCAATAAATAAATAGAAAGAGAAGCATATCTAAACATTTAGCTTTATTCCCTCTATTTTCTTTTTGATATTTCTATTCTAAAATTGAATTATTTTGATAGTCCCATTTGAGTTGACCGCTTATGGGTAATATAGATGATATGGATGACTGTTCGATTCCCGTACAAAGTAATTTTTTTTGAAAAAAAATTAGTGTACATATATGATAATATGAAAAACGAGAAGTCGGAATTAATGAGATAACAAGTAAGGTTCTTCTTTTTTATCATTGTACTAAGATGAAAAAAAAGTGTAAACAAAAATATGGATTAATATTTTATACCTATTTTAGCTTGTGCAACACAATACCTCGCTAGCTAATACAGGATTTTAGCCTCCAGCTATATTATTTTATACCTATTTTAGCTTATGCAACACAGTACCAATGATTTTTTAAGTACATTTATCTCTCTTTTTCTAAAAAAATACTTGTTGCAAGGGTATTAATTAGATAAACTTTAAATTGCGTGCGAAACATTACCCGTTGGTGAAGGAGGGGTAGTGTGCCATTAAATTTAGCATAGTCTTCAGCGTGCATAGGAGACAAATAGATAGTGTAGATGGTGAAGGAGGGGCAGTGTGATTGTACGAGGATGTCAGATATTCTAGATTTTCCAATCTAATACAGTCCAGCCCGCTATACCCATGAACGGATGTCCTACCAGGAACAGATCCACCGGAGATCGATCAACTCAAAAACCTAGCTCCACATTATATATTGATATGTTGTGCTCCTTTACTGTTAATTTTTTATGTGGGACACACGGTATCTCCTGCGATGCGTGGACTCTCCCCGGCGGGGCAGGATTGTTCCCTCTCGAGCCTCGACATAGCCTCACCACTTCTCCGAGTCATGAAACCAACCTAGGAGCTGGCTAGAAAGTGCCGCGCCTGCCCACGTCACGTGCATCTCACATTTTTCCCCTTTTCGATCTGCGACTTTTCTGATCTCACAATTTCACAAGCTGTTGAGCGAAAAGGATCAAACCTGCAGCTAAAATCAGTTTCGCAAGAGGCCAGTGCCACCAAAAAAGCCCGGTCCTGTGACTGTGAGCGTGACAAACCCCTCTGCTATGAGCTTGTAGCTGGACGGATTTCATTCAGATCTGTCTGCGGCTTGCCATTGGCGAAGAAGCCAGCGGAAAGAGATGCCTCCATGGACACGGACGACGACCACCGCTCCAGCTACTCCCTGATCAGTAGTGTGCGGTGTCGCAGGCCGATCAGTGAGCAGTGCCCGTGCCCAACAACCAAGTGTCTCGGCAGATCAAAGTGGCGGCGACAGCTGAGCTGACGAGCCATCGTCCTGTAGGAGGGGCCTCTCGCCGGCGGCCGGCCGGGAAAACTTTAGGCGGCGCCCACTGGAAATCCCGGCGGCGGAGCAGAAAGGTGCGAGCGCGAGTGACTGCAACCGCGGCCACGACAGCGCTTGCTGTGGCTGGAATGCGCCGCGTCCCGTCCGGTCGTTTTCGGGGAGTCGAGACGAGCAGCTAGCGCTGGCCCGGCCGGATAACCATGGAAGAACGGAGCTGCTTTGTACTGTAGCTGTACTGGCCTGGCCTGGCCTGCTAGCTGCAGGTCAAGGTCGATGCTCCGGCGGCTGCTCTCCGCCGTCGGATAGCAGACGCACAACTGTCTAAATGAAGGATATTTCTTTCTGAATGAAAAGAGATGTGAGGTTCGTACTGACCAAGAAGACATGTACTGTTTCATCAGCTAGACGTCAGAGGATCGCTTCTGCAGACTGCAGATTACACTGACTTTATTTTCTAGCACCATGGGCAAGAAATTCTTGTGTGGTAAAAAAAGAGAGGAAGAAATGGATTGTTCATTATTCAGAGATGGTACAATTGCTGGCTTAAACTTGAAACGAAGGCATCAATCAGAATTAAAAGTTGTGCCCCCCAAAAGAATCAGAAACAATGATTTCGCAACAAACCTAGTACCGACAGAGAGATGCCCGGCAGCGTCATCCATCCGGCGAGCTGAGCGAGCGAGCGAGCCAGTGGTCCTGCTACATGCATGTTCACATGACCTCTCTCCTCTCCCCAGCTTCAATTATTGGAAAAGTGCGAGCCAGTACTCCATTGCACAAGTTGATAATGATATATGTCAACACATTTTTTCTGTTCTTTTTCGTAGTGATGAAGAGAGAGAGAGAGAGAGAGAGAGAGAGAGAGAGAGAGAGAGAGAGTGAAAGACTTGAGACATATTACTGTACTTAAAAAGAGAGAGTTCAGAAAGAACAGGAATGGGGACATATCACTGTACTGCAGGACAGAAGATCATGCCTGATCCTGTGCTTCAGCCTTCATCAATTCCTTGTTCTCCTAAAAGATTTGATCTGAGAAAGCCCAATGGAAATGGGGTTTCAACTTTCAATCCATGGCCATTTCCTTCACTCCATAGTCATGACATAACGACCGAGTATTAACATTAAATTAACTAATAACTTTTGGGAAATCTAATAGTGATCATCAGCAAGAGGCTCGGCCAAGAAAAAGCTAGAATCCAAAGCTTTCATCATGGGTGTTCCTGAATGCAAACAAGCTTTCCCTGGAAACAAGCAGAGAAGGAAGCAAACATGGATCCATGGTGGCTCCCGGGCACACAGAGCTAGGCTCTAAAGTCAACTTACTAACCCTAGCGACGCAGATGGACACCGTCACCATCCAACAGCAAGCTAGCATCTGGGGCACTGCCGCCGTGACCGGCCGTCTGGCCGGGCCGGCCGGGACGTGGCGCACAGGAGCAGTTTCGTTCCACGCTTGGGCAACCGGAGGAGGCGCGGTGAACCGGCGGCGGATCTACCCTGCTGCTCAGCCCTTGCGGCTCGTCAAGGGGCCATCGCGAAAGCGACGGCGAGGCCGACAGGGCTTGTTCCTTTCCTCACCGGTGCTCGCTCTCGGCGTCGCTCTCTGCTGCCCCGGCGAGGCGACGTCCCGGCGCGAGATATTCTCGTGGTGGTCGTGGCCGCTCCGGCGTCGGGGCGGGCCATGTACGCCCCGTGTGCGTGCCAGGGCCGTGCGGCGCAGGCATGTGGCCACGGCAGACGACGGCGGCCGTGATCCGATCCGGCAGAGCGTGACGCGAGTGAGAAGTGAGAACAGTATCGCGCGCGTCGACCTGGACCTTGCCCGCCACTGCCGCTGGGCCCTGCTCCGGCGAGCCGTTGCCGTTCGTCCATCTATCTCCCCGGCCGGCGACGACGATGCCCTCGCCCTGTCATCTCACTCAATGGTACGGTGCCCCAGGCCCAGGGCTGGCGAAACAACGTGCGCCGACGGCCGTGTCTGAGCAGCACCATTCGCAGTCGTCTCGTCTGACACGGCGGATTCGGACGTAAGCACACGCAGGAAGACGATGGGTCTGATGGCCCATTTGTTCGTCGTCCATGCATCATTCAGATTCCGCACCGTCGGATCGGATTGAGCCAGAAGACGGCGACAGTTGACACAAGAGGCGCTCCACACAGGCCAGCCAAGGGGGCAAGGGGGTGGGTGTCCGGCCGGGGACAGGGAGGAGTGCGCGCCGGCCCCGCCGCACAGGCCGGTTAGCTCGACGGGCGGACGGGCGGGCGCGACACGCGGCGGGCGGCGGCGAGCGAGCGTGGCCACCACGGGAGTCACTCGTCGGAACGGTGGACGGATCCGGCCGGTGGGGCCCGGAGATATGCTCGCCACCGGGCCCCCCGGGCCCCAGGGATCGGAGCAGGGCTTGACGGCCCCGTCCCCGTCCCCGTTGCCAAAACCGCCGCCCGAACGCGACGGCTTTTGTTGCCTAGCAAGGTAGCGTAGCTCTGGGTTAGCGTCACCCGATCTCTCCCCTGATAGTGCATTTCGTCGCATTCCTGTCCCTAGATAGTGATCCGATCTAGATACCCTAGGCCACTTACTACGCTTGAACGAGAACAGAGAGTTTTAAGACATGTAGGTGCAACTGACTGTGCACGGCAAGAGTTGGCACAGTATTGATGAAGCGTCAGGAACCATGCTCGTCAACTTTTTTTTAATGGAACACACAAAATTTCAACGGTGGTCGCACAGATATAGTGTATACGTCATGTGCATATGTTCGTAAGGGTGAGCGGTGAGTGCACGTACCATATGTTTTGGGGAAAAAAAATAGCACATTAAACCAAACATTGGCACTCTAGCAGGCTTATGTTTCTTAATCTCTGCCCGCAGTGGCTATATATCACTTGTGCTACAAATTATGAATGCAATCACGTGAAGCATACCCCTCCACTATTGGGCTAATTTATTTATTTGGCACCTGAAGCAATACTCCTCCGCTATTGGGCTATTTTATTTATTTGGCCCAACAATCGGATGCAAATTGATTAGCCAAATAAAGCTCCTTGCTGCTGCCGCATGCAAATTGATCTATGCATGCCCACATGCAGATGCAAAGTTATTTAACTACACATACGCATGCAACATTGCCGCATGCAAATTGATCTATGCATGCCCGCATGCACACGCAAATTTATCTAACTACACACCGCATGCAACGTTGGCGCACTTACCTTTTATTTTTTATTTTCTTTTGTATTCGTTTCTTTTTTATTCTTTCTTTACTTTTTTGTTTTTGTTACTATTCCAGATATTTCTTCTCTAATATATAAGAATGATTTAATTTTCTTTTCAATTTAATTTCTCTCTTCTTTATTCTTGTTTTCTTTCATTATTTTCTATTTTTCTTCAAGGAACTAAGCTATGTGGTTGATATAAATATATTAATGTTTAATGTCTATTTTTTATGTTCCTTCTAGTTTTTCCTTTATTCCTAATTTAATAATATATTTTTTATATACTAATTTTTTAGCATGTGCATATACACTTATAAGAATATTTTTTGTGATGTAGATGCATTTGTCCTTTATGGAAAATTATTTGTCTGTTTGTAATTAATTTGTTCGCAAACCGAACTATTTGTTCGCTTTATAGACTAAATTGTTCAGTTATGTTGACTCATTTGTTCGCGACATTCATTTTCTATTATTTAGTCTATATAATCAATGTTCGCGATGTTTAATATTTTGTTTGTTGTACATTATTATTTGTTCATCATGTTTCATTTTTTTCGTTAAAATAGTTATTTGTTCATATTGTTAAAATATTTGTTCCCAGTGTCCAAAATTAATTATTTAGTTTAAAAAAAATATTTGAATAAATATCATGCAAACATAGACAAGTGTGGTCTTATTTTGAAATTTTATCATAAGAATGATAATGGTGCAATCAAAATTTAATTTAGATGCTCAGTATAATAGTTATAGCTTTTTTAGTTTCGAAATTGCATGCATGTGGGTGACATCATGATTGTTATTTAGGGTTTAGGGTTATTCTCTTCTGCATGCATGGCCTCGGCCCACGAGAAAATTAATTTCATTTCGGGTGATAGTTTGCTAAATCATCACCAGAAGTGGATGGCTAACCACACCCGTCTCTGCCAGGCTTACAGGGGCTATCAGAAGTTACACGTGTGACTGGCAGTCAAGGTATCAACACCGTAGATCCAAATCAAAATCCGACTGCACCACTATGTTCCTTGCGACGAAACCTTCAAAATAAGATAATACTTGGATAATTTTCTTGTGGAATATTTTTTTAACGTGGAACAATTTTTTAAATCTGAAATAATTGTTCTAGCAATATAAAAAAATTCTATATTTATATGATGGTTTGACTGCAGTCACACGTGTGGCCCAATTGAAGAATACCACACCCAGGTGGCCCAATGGAAGATTACCACCATCGCTTAGCGGCGAGTCCCAAGCCCAACCGAAAAGGAATGAAACCAAACAGCACTTCTGGGCCTTGCCAAGGGTCGGCCCACTTAACCAATCACGCCCTAGGCAGCCCAGATCTTCAGGTCGACGACGGGACCTCTCTCCATTTTCCAGCCCAATCAAGCCCATGAACAACATTTCAAGGCCCAACTGGCAAAACCCCAAGCGACCTCCGTCCGCCTCCCCACACCACCAGGTCGGATCGCCGGGCACAAGCTCAAGCGGCGGCGGCGGCGAAGAGCGAGCGCCAGGCGCGGGGTCGCATCGGGCGGGAGGACGGAGAATAGCTCGGCTTACCCCCTCTTCCGGGAACAGAGATGCCGCTGTACGACTGCATGCTGCTGGTGAAGCCGCTGGTCACCAGGGAGGCCATGGCGGAGCTGGTGGCGCGGGTGGCGCGCCGTGCGTACCAGCGCAACGGGGTCGTCACCGACGTCAAGTCCTTCGGCAAGGTGCAGCTCGGCTACGGCATCAAGAAGCTCGACGGCCGCCACTACCAGGTCCGCCCCCGCCCCGCCCCGCCCCGCCCGATTAACTCTGATCCTCTTCTTCATTCGTCACCGTCGCGTATGGTGTGCCCGGCTAGATGGATGTTCTGTTGGAAGCCTGGAATGGTGTTCGACAAAATGCCTAAGCGGGCTGTGGGTTCAGGGGTTTCGAAATTACCATTTGGCGGTGGATGGTGCCTCTGACGTGTTCGATGAAATGGCCAAATAGATTTCACCGTAGGATTCATCAATGCTGGGGGCATTAGCTTTTGCATTCGTATTGGACTTGTACTTTAGCAAAGATGTTAGTGGTTTTATGATTGTTCGCTTGCATGGAAGTAGTGTTCTGTACTCCAAGATCACGATCGCCCAGATGGAGTGCTTCGGATAATAATACCTAACTCAAAACAGTTTTTTCCCCTCTTACGTATTGTATGGAACTATGAACTACCTGAATAAAACATGTTCTAGCCATATTACAAGTGGAATGATGGGCATTCATCGTTTTTTTTATAGCCTAGTTCATGTTTTGGTACTCTGTTTGTAGAATTCTATTGACCACGCCTTTTATCACAAAAGGTTTATTAAGCTACAGTATAAATATCTTTTAATTAGCTGGACAGAAGTATTTCTTGGTAGTGCAAAGTGCAAATATTGCAGATGATAACAGTGCAAATACTTTGCATTAAGAGCTATATTTCTCAGCCTGCAAGCCTCTTTTCGGACCAAAGCCCTAAACTTGGACCTGCTTTTGTTGGAAGTGAACAAACTAACTGTTGCATACAACAATTAGATCTTATGAAGTTCAGAACAGTGTCCAGAAGGCATTGCCTCACATGAAAGTATACCATTTCAACTATGGCTCGAGTACACACTACACAGCTTTGGAATTTAAGTTTGGACCTTTTGTGCCACTCTTTAGCGCTCTATATCAAACCTGGATATTGCCTTTTGAGTTAGGCACATCAATTTGATTATACTATATCTTTTAGCAAAGGTTTGGGATATTACATCACCCTTGTAATTCTCTCCCTCAGCTAGGTTGCCATGACGGCGTGACTGATCATAATAGTAGTTCAACTTTTCTCTTTGACTCGCGGTATCCTTTTCCACTTCCATGCTGTGAGACCATTTCTTAAATTCATATCAACATTGTGGTTGAAAATTCAAGTATAGCTTCGCAGCTTGGCACAAGATAACAATTAATCAGTTATAGCATAGTACATATAACTTTCTATTCAATATTCCATGATCAGCCGACTGTATTTTTGGAAAGGTTTCCTGCTTTTAGAGAAAGCATATAGAGTTTTGTTACTACCGACTCAGCTACTAGATACTTCTTGGCTGCATGAAGTCTTCCTGCGAATCATCCCTTGGCATCTTTCAGAATTCCTTCGGCCAAGTCTTCACCCATGTAACTTGTGAAGACAATGACTTAAACTCTGCGGTTCAATTTACTTCGTGAAATATTCTTTTTCAAGACCAGCCGATTGTTAGTAAGTAATATAATTTTAGTTTTTACTATTTGTGTGTAAACACATCCGATCCTCTTACAATGGGAGGATTTGGTACTATTAGGGTTTCGTGTTTTAAACATGGAGTTAAGGAATTTATTGTGAGATAAACAGTTGAGTTTTACCTTACAGCGTCTTTTAGAAGTAAGTAAAAATTGCTGGCCACATCAACCTCTAGGCAACTTATGTTCTGGCTGTAGGTTCCAGCTTGTATGCAATTCTGATGGATTTCAGTTTAACAATGCACTTTGGGTCTTGGGTGGCAGTATCAGTATGACTTTCTGACTTTGTTCTTGGTCCCTGTGAGCTTTCTATATTGCAATCCTTAGTTGTCCTCTCGTAACCTTGACTGGCATGGCAAGCTTGAGCCATTCTCTTTAAACACACATATATGATAATAATAAGGCAATGGAAATCATTGGGTGCTAAGAAGTGGAGTTGACATGTAAATTGAATTTATAAGTGTTTCTGCTTCATTCATGATTGATGGAAGTATTTTGTGATGAGCTGATTTACTATTAGCAAAAAGAAAAAAATTATGTAGCTGCTTTAGGGTGAACTTTAGACTTTGTTGTGACTTTACCCGCATGGGTTGATCTCAATTCTCTTCTAAGGATTTGCTGAACAGCAGAGCAGATAATTAGAATGGTTAAAGCGTTGATAGAGGCACAATGAATGCTTTCAGTTACCTGCTAATGATGAAGCTTAAACCATTGCCAAGTTTTGTTTGAACCTATTTTCTGGATGGTGAAAAGTGATATGTATATATATTTCTTTTGTTGAGCACATATTCTTTTAGTGAACCTGCTCTTGTGTAGGTGTACTAAAGATTGTTGTCCTATTTACAGGGCCAGCTTATGCAAATGACCATGATGGTTCCACCTTCCTTCACTCAAGAACTCCACTATCTGAACAAGGAGGACAGGCTGCTTCGCTGGCTGGTTGTGAAGCATAGAGATGCAGTATATGGTCTGGAGTTCATCAACGAGGATGATGGGAGGAACGAGATGAGCGGTTTCAGTCTTGCTCATAAGAAAGCCGACTACGATATCGAAGAATGCTCCGATGACTCAGAGTCCGAGTTCCTGTCCTCCTCCGACGAGGATTCTGACGAATACAAGTATGAGGGCGAGGAGGAGAAGTAGAATTGCTTGTCCAGATTTCTGCAGTTTCAGTCTGTATTGGCAGATATCTTTTCTTACAAACCATATGTTGTCTTCCTAATACCACTCGCTATAGTAGGATGAGAATTGACAAGCAGAACCTATGAACTTGATTGTCACATATTTTTGCATTCCAGAGTATGCCTGTAATATGAAGTTTCAGGCGTGCTCTTGTTCTGGCAAGCATGTTGTATGACCCTGTACGGTAGGTTTGAATAAGCTACAAATCTTTTAGTGCTAACAGTTGCTACAAGGTTCTTTCTCACACCGCTCTCTGCTGAGTTTAATCATGTGACGGCAGCAGTTTCATTGATCCATTCCATACGATTGTAACAACACAGGTGTATCATTTATTTCATCTATACGGTAATAATTTGTACAAAGAAGGGTGTTGCTGCTATGATCTGCTCCTAGTATGTTCCAATATACAGAGCATGCGCCAGACAAGGATCAAACCATCGGCGGCCATGGCCGGCGGAGGATCGATCAGAAGCGATCCGCCAGCCTCGAGAGCCACCCCAAGATGCCGTCTTCGCCCTCGTCGTCGGAATCCGAGTCGCTATCAGAGTCCGAGTCCGTCTCGTATGGCCGCTCCTCTACGTCGTCCGCCTCCTCCGGCACAGCCGGCTGGGTCCACTCGTCCAGCGCCTGCGGCTCCTCGGAGCTGCCCCGGGCCACTAACGCGCTGCCCCCGCGCGCCGGCTCGGCGCCGCACCGGAAGACGAGGCATAGCAGGGAGGACCGCTGCCGGGGCTCCTCCTCGCGGTCGCGGGCGCGGTCCTCGGGCGCGGCGAGCGCGGCGCCCTGCTCAGCCGCCTCGTCGCAGTCCGCGGCCCCCGCCGGCTTGGGCAGCAGCGGCTCCGCGGCCGCCTCGCGGTCGACGACGGCGTGGAGCGCCCGTGGCAGAAGGTCGACGGGGCGCCGCGCTGGCGCGGGGGCCACCAGGAGGCAGCAGACGGCGAAGGCGAGGACGACGGCTGCGCCGGCGCGGGCCATGTGTTCGTCGCGGTGGCCCAAGCTCAACGGGGGCGGTCGGGGGATCGGGACGGGAGCTACCGAGCTAAAGCTAGGCGATGAAATGGAGATTTTTCGGCGCTTGATTAGTCGCTAAGGAAGCTTCCCCCGTCGTTTTCGCGTTACGAGAGGGGGAGACGTCGACTGCAGAGCAGAGATCGAGCAGAGTGACCGAGCAAGCGTTTTTGGGTAACAGACTTCGGCACATTTCGGGCTGACTCAATAGTGTTCTGCGAGAGAAAACGAGCTGAAAAAAGATAAAAGCAAGCTACTTGATCCATGTGAACGGTTTGAGCCTTGTAAAGAAAGTTTTGTAGCAACTGGTTTGAAGTGAATAAATTTGTGAATTGCTAATGTAAGTGGGTTTACTTTGTCCTACTTTTTTTTAATAAGCATCGACTTTTTCCTTGCAGGCGCACATAGATGATGGTTTTTCCCCTGAAGATGCGTAGGACGGGCTTGGTATATATGCTAAGGTAAGGGAGGGCAAAGTCAAAAAAAAAAAAACTTGGAGATAGTAATATACAAGTACTAGTAGCAGCTTGGTGCCAGCATTCTTCAGACTTTCAGAGCTTGGACAAGATGCAGGTTACGTTCTTCTGGCTACATTGTCAATGAAGTTGTTTTAGTTTAATATCCCCTCCGCAGTTGCACGTATCTATTTCTTATTGGTTTGAGATTAATAATTTTGTCATCCATGTCATTGAATCTTTACAGAGCACTTGCCACTGTTGACGTGTCACCTGTACATTGGATCAATTCAAAGCTTCGCTCTGAAGAACTCAAAAGAAGTCATCGATCAAAAGCTGGGCAAGCATGTCGATCAATAGTGTGATGGACTGTGCTTCGTCTCTATCCGTCCAGGAGCCCTGTGTCGGCTACAGCTCCGGCAGCCGGCATATATGTGTCCATGCCTGTAGTACTACTTCCTCCGTTGCAAACTGTAGACGTAGACCGTTTTAGTAAATTTAAATACATAAACTTTACTATAAATTTAGATATAATATATATCTAGATGCGTTGCAAAATCTATATATCTAAATTTGCTAAAACACTCCATTTTAGAACGAAGGGAGTAGTGGAGATGCCTTATTTTTCCTAATCGCACACACTGTACATTGCCATACACATTAGCATGATGTGATCTAGGGGAGAAGAGTTCTATCTTTGCTCCAAGTGGATTACCTAAAAGGACTAGTACTACCTCCGATCAATCCTGCTGTCCAAACGTCATATGAATCAAACAATACCTTGGACAGTTAATTGTTGGTCAGTCTCTCGTTAGTGTTTACTAGCCTATCAATCCTCCTGCGCGAGCTAGTTGGAATTAATATAAAAGTAAGATTTATAGCTAATAATTATATTATCTATCTCACACTCTCTTTCATCTATTAAATATTCCAACACAATACTTAAAAGATACATATTTATTATTATTTGGTTGCAATAGATTTATTTAGTAATAATTTTTTACTTTGCGTCGCACCTCTATATATGTTTAATATGTATTTAATTGAACCTTTTATTTGAACTATGTGAGCAACATGAAAATTGGTATTTTATCTCTTTCCTCATACATGAATACATGGTGACACACATCATCAGTAGTACTTTTATATAAATAATAACTTAAATAATATACTAATAATGATAGAAGGATACTTTAATATTTTGTTATAATCATATAATTTTGATTCAGATTATGGGTTACTTTAAATTTTAATAATGATATAATTGGAACTTGTATGCAAATTTAGGGGGTTATTAGCATTATTCTTATAATGCATAGGTGGGTAATTTACATGAAAAATTAGGGGGTTGCTTTAGATTATTTTTATAATGGCAGAGGTGGGTAATTTAGATACATGTTTAGGAAATTATTTTAAATTATATTTTATAATGGCAGAGGTGGGTAATTTAGATACATATTTGGGGTTACTTTAGCCTATTTTCATAATAGTTGAGGTGGGTAATTTAATGGAAAAGATAACAAATTCAATGACTACTATGATTAGATTTGTCGGATTGATGGTTAGATGTTTCTAATTTTTGTGAGAATTTCTAGAATTTCTTTAATTTTTTTAGCGTGTCCACCTAAGATCCTAATTGGCTTCACGTGGAGCTTGCAAAAGAAGCATCTAAGCATCCAATTAGTAATAGTAAGATAGGGACAAGGTACGTACGCTGTTTATAGAGCTGAATGTAAATGTTAACACGTCTATAATATGTGTTTAATAAATAAATAAATAAATTAGTTATATAGAAACCGTTTGTCAAGTAGATGTTGCCAGATGGAACGTATGGTCGCAGGCACCAAGCTACTACCTAAAGGCAGCATGCTGGAATCAAACTGCTTCCACACGTATCCCGATCTAGCTACGCACGTACGTACTGCTTCCATCATCGTCGCCATTCTCCCCAGACACACAAGTTTCAAGTTGGCATCGTAAGTTAGGAGAGATGCGCGCGCGCGCGGCTAGCTTTTCCATATGCATGCGATCGAGGTTTTTCCTTTCTCTCTGTCTTCAATTCAAACGCATGCATCGACCTTTGCCATCTAGACCTCGAAACCTTGCAACCGCCAATTAGGAATCATATCTGACCATCTTCTCAAGAGGTTCGCTCTTCAATTCTTGTCTTGTTTCAACAAGCAAGTCAACCGATGCATGCATCATCTAGACCTCAAACCCCTCTCCATCACATTTTGCTATGGCTCGGCTATATATATGTATGTATCGGCACCCAAAGCATCGATCCCCCTATATATACTGTACTGATTACTGAAGCAACACCCAGAATATAATTACAGTAATCACTGAAGCCACACAGACACACTCTCTCTCTCTCTCTCACACACACACACACACACAAACTGAAATACATTACTGCGGCGCCAGGCCAACAGTAATGTTTTGACAGAAATATATAGCTTCATTCTTAACTAGTAATAATCATAGCCACAACATTACAGGGTTCAGTACGTCTGAAAGTCGTTGATCCTCTGATGATCATTAGACCCTAAAAATTACTACACTCCAGTATATATATTATTACTACGTTACTAGTACTAAGCAGCAGCTAAGTTTGACTAGGGAGTCAACAAAAGCCATGGGAGTTCACACAGCAGCAGCTGCACACGCGCAAAGGCGACGACAGACTAGCTAGGGAGAACGAACTCAGCGATGACTCTCCTTTGCCTTAGTAAACTATAGGCTTATACATATATATATAGCTGCGTAGCCAATAGCCATAGCTGATGCCAAAGCATCGACGATCTATGCATAAAAACTAATTAATCCCTGCCGTACGTTTGACTGGCGTGGTAGCTGCTAGTAGGCCCGCCGTCAAGCGAGCTCCTGGTTCTTCTCCACCACCCTCACCTCCTTGGCCGATCTCAGAACGCTCGCCTGCACACCAATAATAATATTGTTGTTGTTCTTGTTGTCAATGATGTCATGATCGATCGTTCATCACACAGCGGCTGATCATCAGGCCGGTCGAGAAGAGAGCAAATCACCTGAGCCTCAGTTATCTCGACGGCGAACCCGTCGACGATGGCGAGCGACGACCTCTTCCGGTAGGAGTCGGGCTGGAGGAGCTTGGCGAGGAGCTTGTCGTGCTTGTGGCTCAGGTACGCGTCCAGCGTGGCGGACCCCTCCTTGGACCTGATCGAATGAGCGAGCCAGCAGAACAATAATAGCATTACGGCGCTTGCATATTGATCGATCGATGTGCTAACTATTCATTCTACTGATGATGATGATCAATGCAAGATCATCATCAACAACTGGAACTGGAGTACACATGTTGAGCCTATGCAGTGATCGACGATGGCTTACCGATCTGCTCTGAGGCGCTCGTAGACGGGGTCAAAGTTCATGAACACGAAGTACACCTCCTCCTCCTGCTTCGCCATTATTGCTCGAGCTCGCGATCGAACCAACGGCCTCGAGCTTCTTCTTGCCGGACTCGATCTGCAGTTTTATAGTGGAGCACTAGCTGGAATGAGCTGCCTATAGCTAGCTAGCTGTGGGGAGGAAGCAGACACAGCAGAGAGAGAGCAACTTGTGTGTAGTGCCTGCTGCTTTGCTTTGCTCGGTTGGTTCCATACCATTGCAATGGGCCGCTATTTATAGGGGGCTGCCAGTGGAGATCGAGTTGCAACTTGCAAGTAAAGAAGGCTTGCTTGCTACAGTATTAACTACGTACTGTACCCAGATTAGCCTAGATCTAGAGCGAGCTAGCTAACTAACTAACCATGCACGCAGTAGTACAAGCAAGCAAGCAACAGACAAACCGTTGATTGTTCAAAGGGCCGGGTTGATTTGGTCGAGAAGGCCGCGCCGCGCGCGGTGATGAGGGCATCTCGGCGCATAGAGTAAGCGCTCGCACATGTGTCGATCGAGAGATGATCTGTGTGTGTACAGTGAAGTCCATGTCCATAGTATATTTTTATGCGTCTTGCTGCAGAAGCCAGATAATTAAAGATGGATGTACATGCATGCATGTTTTGAATTTGTTCATTCAGTCGTAGTGAAGAACGACGATGCATATGCCCAAAAGAATGTCTTGGATGGAATCTTGCACAGGGCGAGAAGAGGTCAAGGACTCGAGATCTCTGCAAGCGCCTGCAGGCAATAAGCTGATCGATCGACCAGCTAGCAGAGAGTCTGAGGCTGACAGTGAGAGTGAGAGGTGACGACGACGCCATCGCCATAGTATGCAGCTGCTGGCCGCTGGAGCCTGCAAGCCTGCGTGCATGCATGGCATGTGCGCATCATGTAGTTGATCGGAATCGGATCGATCCGTCGTCTCGCCGGGCAGAGCAGAGATGGCCGATGCGATGCCGCTGCCAGAGGCTCAGAGCGCGCGCGAGAGGGCCCGGACGACGCATGCATGCGATGCCCCGGCGCAAGGACAGGGGGGGATCTCTGCCTCTCCCTGCGACCGATATGCCGTGTCGTGCGCGCATGCGCTGGCCTTCATATCCGTCCCGGCCGGCCGGCCTCGCTCTACTTTTGGTATCCTGTACATGCCAGTACTTATTAGCTAGCTAGCCTTCTTCTTCATTCGGCCATGCATGTCAAAGGTACGATTCCATGTGTGCACACGTACTTGTTGCTTGCTAGGGTTTAATAACTTTGTGATGCATGTTTTAACAGTAGTGGCACACGGTACAAATTAAAGTTGATACATGTTTCAACAGTAGTGGCACACGGTACAAATTAAAGTGCAGTGTTCCGCGCACAGTAAACTGAATGCACGAGTTCTGAGAACCAAAACACACTGCGTGTGTCACGACATGCGTGCAGAGACAGATGATGTCGCCGCATGCATGGATGTCCCGGCCCCTTGTGCTTGTGGAGAGGTTTTGGATGTACGCGTAGACCAGTAGACATACTCCGACGACGACCCTCTTATGCATGCATGCCACTGCATGGATGAGCAGAGATAACTCTGGAAACAGACGTAGCGTGTCGTCTCCTTGTCCTCTTCTTTCTCCTCTCTGAGATGATCTGTGTGTATTATATTTCTTCTTTTGTTGTGTAGAGCGTCAAACGGAGCCATGCAATAATCAATTTAGTATCTATCTGTGACATGACACTTGTATAGCTGCTAGCTATTGACCCTGATCTTGATATCACTGTGATCGAGGATAGATACAAACACACCCACCACTATTGTACGTTCATGCACGGATGAGCCCATATAGATACATACTTTCCTTGAGTTTTACTTTGAGTATAAACCAAACTGATCTTCCATAAGAGACTACTATATATACATACTAAACTTTGGATGTACAAGGTACAAATGCATGGATCGGAACCTACAATACATCATACACGTTAGCAAAGCAAACAGATATTATTAAGAGTGTTTTTTTGCAAATAAAGCAGGCTTATTGGTTTGTGTAGCTAAAGTAGGATTCTTTTGGCTGTTTTGAGGGGCCCCGGAGATTGAGACGAGGGTCACATGCGCAACCATCCAATATGAGAGCGAGCTGAGCGTCGTCGGAGATGTGGGGGACTGGTTTCCTCCCGGGGAATCACATGCTTGCTGCTACACCTTCCATTTGGCTGGTCTCCCCCGCTTCCAACTTTGGGGTCATTTCTAGGGTCCCAACTCCACAAGATAGGGTTTGCATGCATAGCTATTCTCTCGTCGTCGTCGTCTTCGTCGTCGGCACTTAGCTCCATGGACTATGGATGCGTCCAACCCAACAAAATCTGCGCCCTTGCGGAGGCAGGGACAATATCTATGTGCATGAGCTCTGTTATACATAAATAATATATACTCCATCTTCTAGACCATATACTTTCAATAAATAGATCTTATCCTCCCAATTCATGATTTTCATATTACTATTTGCGACGCTACATACAATGTACAGTGTGTACCTTAAATAAAGTTCATCTGGAGAGAACTACAGACTTCAAGTTTTTTCGATGTGCTGTCGCAATCCATGATTTTCAAACCAACTTCAGTTGGATATATAGCCGTTTTCGATTACGCATGAGTATCATTTTGGAGCTGAAACATGGTTTCCATCATCAATTTCTCCTTGTGTATATTGCGAAACATAGTACTACTATTGTAATAATTTAATGAAATTAATGCCTATTAAAAATCTCGCTCGATTATTGTAGCTGTGAAGAGGGATTTGCTAGTCGTCTTAGAGATGAACTTGTAGTAGGAAGTGACTGACCGTCAGATATCTCTACCCTAGCTTGCTAGCTCAAACGGTCCATGGTCAGGGTTGTGTAAAAAGCTATGCATGGATCAGCGGATGGCATCATGCATAGGGCCGGCGCGGCACAGAGGGTTCATATACCGTGTAACCTCCCACAGTGAAGGCCGGTGCGGCATATAATTGCCTTTTCGGCACTTAGCCTTCTTCACCGCAGGCACTACTACTTGTGTCACCTTTCGTCCATCGTTCTTTCGGATCAATCACCACCACAGCACCTACAGTGCCACCACTCACCACCATGAAATTCTTCTCTCCTAGTTTCGGCTAATATCAATACATGCATGTATTGGCGCCATGCATGGATGAGGACATGGTGGCAAGACTGATTGATTGTGATCCTACAGTTATGTTCTCTCAATTCATTTTTATTTTTAATAATGGTGATTTTCGGTGGCAAACACTAACTCTTTACTACTCCATCATCAACTTGTTATGATGTGGATATATTCAGCCTGCACCGCAGTGCCTAAGATGTCGATATATTATGATCTTATAGTCAAAAATAATATTATTCTAGGATTTAATCGGCGGCGCTATTCTTTCAGTGGTAGGCGACATGCCCGTCGACAGCGAGGCGCTTGTGGCGACTTCGTCAATCTCGAAGATTTGTTGGCTCAGTCTCTCAGAGGTGCTCATAGGGGTAGGGTTGCGTACGTGTATTCATAGGTGTGAGGGCGCGTGCGTGTTTATGGGCGTTTGCGTCAGTAACGTGTTTCAAAAAAATAATAATAAATTTGTCGCAAGGAGGAATGCAAATCACATAATTATTTTCTATGGTGTATATTACGTAAAATCCAACATCAGGCTTTCACCACTGTTAATAAAGAGATGGAAATCGATGTGGCTGCTTGCATTGTAGTAGCACGTTGGTTGATGGCGGTGCATGTAGCTCGAGCACGCCTGGTAGCGACGGGACACATTAAGCCAATAATCAAACGCACGCACGCATAAGTGGCCAACGCGTCCACGTGGCCTCTGCGACCTTATCAGGCCCTACACTACACCCCCCAACAGCGAGCAGACGACGATCGAGCGCGACGGCCAGTGTACGTACGTGCCCTATCATCCAGAGAATTCGTCACTGAGCCGAGCCCTAGCTAAGTAGCTGGATGCCTGCAAGAAACCCACGCCGGGTGCTCGCTGTTTGCCGACATGCAGGAGAGCCACTGTGCTCACGCAATCACAGCCCCGTTCATGCATATCCAAACAGGGTGGCAACTAGCTTCCTTCAAGCATGCAGATGCAGGCAGTGCGGCACAACTGTAGACAGTGGCTGCATGCTGTAGGTGAACCTTGTCTGATCTACCGTCGTGATCGATCCGACCAGGCCCAGGGCTTTGGATACTGCTTTAATATAATCTCTTGACGCTGAGGAGGAGTCAAGGGTCATCGGCATGCATCGATCGGCAGACTGTTGCACTGGGCCATGGAAGGATGGTCTAGATAGATAGGTAGAGGGATAGATAGGTAGATAACCTTGCACGCTAGCTGGGTGCGAGCAGCGGTGAGCACGTGCGCGCGTGCGAAGGTCAACAATGGCAGTGCCCAGTGCGGGAGCAGGTCGATCGACGACGCAGCCGCGCCGCCTCGAGCGAGACACAACAGTCCGGTCCATTGGCAATGGCAACGCTCGCGGGGTCGATCGATCGTCCTATCTTGTAAGGTGCATCAGGAATCTGCGTGGCTCCTCCGTCCATCGCCGGCCGGCGGCGACAACTAACCAATGATATCAGACCCAATCATGGAGGCTGCTGGATCAGGTTAGGTAATTGCATTGCTTTCTCACTTTCACATGCATGGCGTAAAGCTCCGGCGACCGGAGTTGATCGGGATAACACGAGAGCTTCGTCAGAGGAGGAGGAGGAGGTAACCGTTGACGCCAGATTTTGACACGTGTTGAATCGGCATCAGGAGGAGAAGATTGGCCGATGCGGCAGATCTGAAGGCTACAGTAAGGAATCGGCCGATTGGGGTAACGGTTGTAAATCGGCCGATTGGTGATACAGCTTGCGCCAACAGGATGAGACTATTTCGGAAGATCTTGGTCAAGAGTTGGTCAACAGGGCAACGCTAAGTCGGTCAAGGAGCAATTGAAAAGCATCCTAATTGGATTAGGGGACGGCGGCGGAAGATTCTGCGGGAGTCCGTTTTCTTTAAAAGTTATTATAGATATAGTAGTTTTCCTATTTTTTAAATAAGGTTGTAACAAGTCGTGATCGACCAGGAGTCCTAGTTTTAGGGTATAAATAGGAGTCGTCAGGGTCTCGCAAAAGAATAATCACATCAATCAACAACAATACTTCTACTTTTTCAGCAATTTACTTTCAAGTCGGCGACTTCGCCAATACTTTTCTTCTTTCACGAGTTCGTACGGATTGGCAGGGCTACATCAACTTGATCTCCGGCCAATTGGTAGGTTCCGCTTATCGAGTAACATCCGAGCTTTAACTACGGGCGCATTGTTGTGGTTTCGTTTGGATTTATTCACCAGTTATCGATATTTACTAGAATTGCAAGTTTTACCTGTTATTCTAGTATTATCACCAGTTATCCAACTTGAGATCAGAGTAATCGGCTTCGTCATCGTTCTTCTTCGATTTATCATCTCACAGCCGATTAGATCTATTTCAAGTGTTTCCTTTGTAGTAATTGTTTAGATCGGTCCAGCAGTTTTCTTTACAATAACTACACGATTATCGGCTGATCCATAGCCGATCATCTCTACAGCAAATCGGCTGATTCGCCGCCGACGCGCTCCTCAGGACAGATCGGAACTCCAGCCGATCGGAGTGCCTGGAATTTAATACTTTACTTCCTTGTCAATCAACAGGTCAGATTGACTGGCACGCCGCGCAAACCGCACCAGGGCGATAACCCGAACAGGAGCTAAGCAGATTCTCCCGGGTCGTGTGTCCGACGCTGAAGACCATCGGCCGATTCCTATCCGGCCGATTTTAGCGCCAACAGTAACAAAAGTAATTTACCTTGTTGATAGATGATACGGTCTCCATCCAGCTTCAGCTAGCAGTCGGATAATGTGACCATGGACCGGTGATGAGCCACATCAAACGTCTGCACGCATTCAGGCGCGGCTGCCATGCCAACAACACATTTTTTTCTGAACTCTGAAGGCGCGCAACTTGCTTTGTTCTGCATGGGCTCCTGCTACCATTCCAGAGAAAACACATCAATCGTGTAGCTCTGGACACTGGCCTCGCTCTCTGATTTCCTCCCAGTTATCGCCTGCGGAAGCATGGTTACCACTACTACTTTCAGACCGTTCCCCTGATCGGTGTCATGGCGCAGCTGCAGCTGCACCCCCGTCGCTTCCCCTGTAGACGCCGTGCTGCTGCTGCTGCTGCAAAACCTGAAAGATACCCACTGGGGGCAAACCATGCAACAAAGTTAAAAAGATAAGACATGTTCTATCAGTGTGTAATCTGAGATATTAAGATCCATTATTTGACTGCTGATCAGACATGGCGTAAACCGTGTTTGAAACATCACCCTTCTTGCCCCAAATTTTTAGGAATATTAATACTCCAATAATCCGATAATGGCATCATACTCTTGCAGCCAAGCAAGCACCTAGTTAGATCGTGGACCGAAGCGACGAGGGGGCTGTCGCCCGTCGCCGGACGGTAAGGAGAGAGCAGGGGAGGGGATAGCAGACGACGAGGGGCCAGCCAAAAGGGAGATTGAGCCCTATGCAGCGGCGGCAATCCGACGGCGTCTGCACCTACATCACCAACGATGCCGCGCCGCTGTTTGCGGGGGCAGGCGAGGCATCAGGGGCTCAGGGCAGGCGATGGGAGGGCACCGAAGCAGCATGGCGGCGGCGGCGGAGGCCACCACAGAGTTCTCCCAACCGTGAAGCACATCCGATGCGGGCGTGGGCGCGGTACGGCCCTCCTGCCCACCCGATTCCTCCACGCCCCGTGTGCTGGTGGTTTGGTTGGAGGCAATTGTTATAAATAAACTCGACCTTGGTGTGTTCCAGGTCGTGTCGCGTGAGGTCGCGGTCGTGTGAGTCGATCCGTGTGTTGGATCGTGTTTGTTATGGGTCGGTAGAGTAGCTGCCAAGTTAGATCGTGTGTTTAGGTGGGTGCAGGTGCAGAGTGTTGATGTGTTCACGTTCTGGCACTGCCCGTTGGTTTGTGTCGCGTGCGTTAGTTCGTGCGCGCGTGTGTAAGCAGTCAAGACGCGGGCGTACATTGCGGGAGCGCGGCTCAAGCTCTGCATGGCGGACCGGGTCTCGCGGAGGAGCGAGCGGCTCACGAACGAGTGCAGGTTAGGTCGCCAGGCTTTAAGCGAGCGCGGGAGGGAAAAATGAGAATCTAACTACTCATTGCGTGGTCGTATCTGAATGGCTCAATCCATGGGATCTTAGCTTCTGAGTTAGACATAGCTAGATGCCTTGACAGACCGAATCAACAAGTAGTTTAAGTCTACCGGGCCCTTTGATTATTTGCGCGTGCACGTCATCCCGGGTCCATCTTGCCTGCCCAGTTCCTTAATCTAGACCTGATCACCCGTCGGATCGGCCCGTTGGATTTTTTCTTCGGCCCGTGCCCAGCCCGACCCGACCATCGCTCCAGATTTTTTTGGCCCGAGCCCGACCTGACACGTGGTCGGATCGGGTAAAACCCGATTTTTCATGGGTTGGGTCGGGTCGGATTTTTTCGGATTTCGGATCAAAAATTTCAGCCCGTACTCGGCCTGACTTTTATGGCAGGTCGAAAATTTCGGCCCGAGTCTTAGCCCATACATTTATCGGGTCGGGTTGGTCGGGTCGGACAGTCCATGATCAGGTCTACCTTAATCCTATCGCATGGCTATACGATAGCACCGGAGTACGCTGCATCGGCACGCGCACCGGCACAGCAGCGCATGATGAGCTGATCCGAGCAGCCATGCTTAAGAAGCAAAAAGCATCCAAGGAGCGGCCATGACGACGTGTACCCCGACCAATTTTGAATCCTTAATTCTTATATTACGGAAGCTAAGTTTATCATTGCCTGAGGTGCTAATTATATTGTCAATTTAGACTATTAATTCTTAAGGAACTCAGGTCCGACGAGAAGCACGTCCGTCGGTCCGTGTGAAGGACAAAGAAAGGGAAGAACCCAGGTCTCACGATAATCACAATCAGAAGGCCTGTGGGCTGTGGCTTGTGAAATGGGAAAAACCTTAATTGGCAATTATTGTTTCAGAGCCATCGAGAAGGACTCAGAACAATTGATATTCTGCATTCAGCTTCATTGCTCTGAAGGACGATGTGTTCACTTAGAATTCAGGTACAATGATTGTAGCAGCACACGAGCTGGCCTGCAGCGGATTCTGTAGGTGATCGCGGTGAACTAGGGTCTGAATAACTCCGGCGTCCAAAAAGCCTCTGCCGCCGTGCCGCTCACGAGGCAGGCTGCGGAAGAGCCCCACGCGACCGCGCGACGAGGTTCCCTGCCACCGAATGCCCAAGGAATGGAGACCTGTCCGCTTGACTGCTTGAGTCATCCGCTGGCCGGTGAGAAGGAGAGTCCTTCACTCCACCGGACAGCCCGAGCCGACCGATGCATCGCTTTGCGTTGGGAGAGCGAGGCCATGTATGAAGGCGCAGCGATGCGAATGATGGAGTCCGAGGGCAGGACCATCCGCGGATCCGCCACGACGAGGTAGTCGGCGCCGCCGTCACCGGACGGGAAGAAGAAGGATGGCAACCCACGACGAGGGGCTCTGTTGCAAAACTTAGATACAATATTCACAGGAAACCCCCTAAAATGGATCGCTATTAATAATCGCGATCCAACTATTTTCATAAAACCCCCTAAATCGGATCGCGATTGTTAATCGCGATCTGAATTAGGGGTTTTTATGTAAATTTTGGCTCGCGATTATTATTTGCGATCTAGATCAGGGTGGTCGCTGCAAAACGTCTTGGCTGCAGTCAAAACGAGACGGCGAAGGCAGACACGGCGGCGGCGGCCATTGATATTGGAGACCCGCCGATGCGCACCGCAATGAACGCCGTCCTTGACGACGCGCTCAACGACTCTGCTCCGCCGCGGGGTGCTGATTTGGTGGTTCCCGCGCCGGGTTTCGCGGTTATCCGGATGGAGGCGTCAGTGAAGGCGTGCGATGGAGGCGGCGGAGTCCGGAGGCCGTCAGCTAGTCTGAGGAGGTGCTCCCAGCCTTCGGCACGTCGGCGCGATTGGTACGGAGCTCCTGTTCTTCGCTGGGCTTGCTAAAGAATTTGTGAAACGCAAAGCTTGCTCGCGACACTTGCTGTTCGTTTCTGCACAACCTCATTCTTGACAGCGCGTGCATAATCTGAAACAGCTAATGACATGCAGAGATCTGAATTTGCAAGCAGTTCATCACATTTCAATTTCCTGGTATAAATTAAATTCCCAACCTTTAGTTTGCATCCACGGGCTGTTCAAGATTCCTCTCCAGCTCCATCTACTAATTTGCAAGCAGTTCATCACATTGAATTGAAGGCTGGATCCAT
The DNA here is from genome assembly GCA_032594955.1 of Panicum miliaceum. NCBI lineage: Eukaryota > Viridiplantae > Streptophyta > Magnoliopsida > Poales > Poaceae > Panicum > Panicum miliaceum. Next base: position 1,282,808 of record CM064060.1, on the reverse strand, counting down.
GAGCTAGTTTGGACTGATAACAAGCAGCGGTTTCTGCAAGCATCAAGATCTGATCCAATCTAGGCAAACTCTACATGCAAGCAAGTCGGAGGCCCAACCCGTTGATGCCGGCAGGCTACTAGACTCTGGCAACATTTTCTAGCGGAAGGCAGGTTCGTTCTGCACCTACTGCTATCAGTTTCAGAGAAAAGCAAATCACTCTCATTTCTGATCCTCCGCCTCCGGCTTCGTTCCAGCGAGCTCCCGCGAAAGCATGGCTACTACTGCTTTCAGACCCTTCTCTTGATCGATGGCGGTGTCATGGAGCTTTCCAGCTGCGCCGTCGCTTCTCCTGTAGATGCAGTACAGCGCCAGCTGAAGGATGCCCATTGGAACACCGATGAAGTTCGGAGACTGCACCAAACCAAGAAAAACATTTGAAGCATCAGAGAGTGATGATCGAGTTCCATTTTATCAGTGAACTTGATCAGGATCCTGCACTAACCGCGATGAACAGATCCCTCCCAAGGAGCCCGTATATCATCCACAGAGCGCTGGACAGGAAGGAAAACAGTGACAGGTAGAATGGCATGAACTCCACGCTTTTCGTGGTGATGACCTGCTTCTGAAGTTACAAATTCAGTTCGAAAAATCCTTGATCAGAAAACCGCAGTACGCATACGTAGCCTAAGTGAAAATTAATGCTTTTTAGTTAGTTAATCTGATTTGGTTTCTGTACTACTACTTTGATTTGAGTTGTTGGTGGATTGGAGCTTTTATAAAACAGGTTCATAATGGATTAATGGATCATCAACTGCTATCTAATTGTGGAAGTGATATGTATACTTGATACTCACTGCAGCTACCATTGGAGAGCTGTACATGGATATGGAAGCCACCAAACCAACACTACCCACAAAAACCTTGCGCATATGGTGTGTATGGACCATGAAGTTTGATAAACACGCTGTCAAGCCAAATAACATCAGAACAGGAAGCACCAATCCCAAGGCAAACCTCTGCAGAAAAAGACCATCAGGTAGCCTGTTAACAATATTCAGCAGTTTACACAATATCGATACATACGAAAGAGGATAGTGCGCCGCAGATCACTACTTGCCTTCTTCTCTCTTGGCGCAAACCATACGTATATGCTGATGAATGTGATCTCAAGCAGTATGCCCAATCCATTGATGGTAGATACAGTCATGTTCTCCCATCCGAAGCTCACCACAGGAAGCCCATACCAAGTGTAGAGGAGGCAGTTGAACAGAGCTAGTATGTAAGGCACACAGGAGAACTCCTCTACATTGCCCTTCTTTATGACCCTTCTGAATGTCAATCTGTGAATCATCAGTTGCAGAGCACAGGGTTTAAGCAAGATTATTGCACAGGTTGCATCAATTTCTGATCGTGCATAGTAGTACTTCTGAATATGGCGCGTACATTGGTGCTGCGTAGAGGAGCATAGAAGCAGCATTTCCTGCAACAGAGAGAGGCTGGTTTTACAGCTATATTCATGGAAACAAATGGCTTCGAAAGGGCATGCAGATCAGGAGTACCTAGAATTCCAACTGCTACACGGACTGTGTTAGGAACCATTCTTGCTGTCCAGCCAAGGTTTCAGTCTTCAGATGGACAAATGCTATGTCTGACAAAGACTGCTTGAATGGCTTTGCTTGCCTGAAGTGTACGCTGGCTATTTATACCCCTGAGCTGAGGCATAACTGAATTGCACAATGAGTGGGTACAGCACAAGAAGCAAAAGCACTGGCTGGCGGCTGCATGGAATTCAATTGGGTAGCCTGAGAAACTTATCAATGTCGTCGTTCAACAGCTCAGATCATTTGTCCACAAAGATACTCCTTCCTGCAGCTGACATTGACGACAACCTATGCTCGTAACTTTTGTTTCTCCGCACCATGTGCAAAGGTAAAATGTTTATAAACTTTGGTAGAAGGAAGGTGATTGTTGCGTCAGTCATCAACTGTGAAAACCAGCTCCCATCGATGAGTGCAATGCCTTTAGAAAAAGCTGATGAACTAAGCCTGCACACACAGATATGCCTACTCTGAATCCACATCTCAGGCCACTTGCTTCCTTAGCGATGAGCCACCAAATAATTCCCAAAAAAATCGCGGGTGGTGGCACACGCCACAGATTGGCCTCTGTGGATTCAGGATGAGAACGTTCAGTCATGGCCTCATGGGGATAAAGCCGTTCTGCACTGGAATGCACATCGCGCAATGATTCTGCATTATGCACATTGTTTAGTCGTTGAAGGCGCAAGTGTAAGTTGGTGTCAGGCACTCAGGCTCTGCTCACTAAAGCAAATTAGCGCACCATGACCTTTTATTCAAATTTAAAATGCTACCAGCATGATCCTCATATCAAAGGATCACCAGTGAGAACCGTGGGCAGTATATGATTTGCTCTAGTTTTGTAATACCGTTGTTTTGATAATGGACCTCGCATCAGCTAGCTCTGTTGACCATGGTGATGCAGATGACTTGTTGCTCTGGTCATCTATTGCTGATTTTTTCTGCATACTCTTGATGATCATGGCAAGGAAACCAGGCAGTAGTAATTTATTTTTTTGACCGGAGGTAGTAATGTTTGCATGTCTCAACTCCTTATTTAAACCTTTTGGGTCCGAAAACGTCTCCGCGGCCCAACGTACCCCGTTGGAATGGGCCAGCGGCCCACGGCCCAGGCGGGGGATGTTGGGGGCCTTTTGCCGGCCTGCTCCGTGGTTCCCGAACGTGTTTGGTCTCCCCGAATCGGGTCCGGGACAGGGAATCGTCTCGTCCTTCAGCGTCCGACTAGGAAACCGAACCGGCGAACCAGACGGACGATTTATAGCAGACGAGTGCAGAGGTACCCATCGGTTAATCGTCAATCAAAACCAAAACTGCAAGCAGAAGCAGGCATCATAGACAAAAAGTTGCAGGTCCATCGATAATAATGTCGTCGATCACGTCGGCCCTGACCGCGCCGGCGAGCCCCGGCGGGGAAGCGGCTGCGCTGAGGGAGGGCCTGCTGCAGCGGCCGTCGCCGCGCCGCGAGGCCATCGAGCAGCTGCGGGAGAGCGTGGACACGCTGCGGCGGGAGCTGGACGCGGCGAACGACGCGGCCGAGGCGGCCAAGGCTGGCGCGCGGCACGCCGAGGGGCGCGAGCGCGAGGCGGCGGCGGAGCTGCACGCGGCGGCGAGGACGGGCAAGACTCAGGGCGAGAAGCTGCGGGAGCTGGAGGACGAGCTGAGGTACAAGGACGGGCGCATCAAGGTGCTCGAGGCCATCGTCGAGACGATGACGGCCAAGAAGAAGTGAAGATAGAGCCTGACCAGTTGTGAAAAGTTTCTGCAGCACGACGAACAGAGATCGATCGACTTTTTTGACTGATCCCAATTTGTGTACGTGTGACGACCAAGAAGAAGGTGCTCGAGTAGCGTGTAAATTCAAGTAGAGTGTTGTTGGTTGACATCATGGACATGCTCGATCAGTTAATTTTCCACCAATTAAGAACGTGCATGTTGACTTGGTCGTAGCTCCTCAATTTCGATGTGCTAACTGTACTACTTAATAATTCAAGAAAAATCTCAACAAATAAATCTGCATCTCACCTTTAATTTCCTTTCTCGTGAAAAACACGGAGCGAGCATAGTAAAACGAAGAGAGCAGGTATAATGACGCAGCTCGTCTGCTCTCGTGCGTGCACACACCACACCACAGGTGAGGACACGTAGCAACGACGCGGCAGAACATGAAATAGTCCGTGGCCGCTCCCCCTGAAAGTTGGAACAACATGTGAACTCAAATCTCATTGCCCGCGTCATTTGTTTTGTTGATCGGAAAGGATGGAGCACACACGGCTTCAGCTACCGGCACAGTGCAAGTACCTCGTGTCTTTTCTACGGAACATGGGTATGCCCTTGTTGGATTACACATGGATTTATTCCGGACTGAAAATAATATATACAATAAGAGATTTCTGACAAGTACAAGTGATCGAAATTTATTTCGAATTGGAAATAAATTGTAACAAAATAGACTCATGATAGGTACAATAAGAGAACCCGATCTCTTGTTATACCTATCATAAGTCTATTTTATTGCAATTAGTTTTCAACCCGGAATAAATTGTTCAGAATACAGGCAAACACAATATTAAACTCCGAATAGATTTAAATATGACGAGAATAAACCCTAGTATGCAATTCTCTAGCATGCAAAGCAGTACGAATAGCATAACCATGATCTTAGAAAACATGATTAAGAACTGGAATAAATCACAGTGTACGTACTAAGCAGGTGCCATCGGGAAGCGGAACGACGCAATCGGGATAAAGACGGTTCTACGGACGGAGTGCAGCAGGCGACATTGTAGACGGTGGTACGCCGCAGCTCCTGATTTGGACGGAGGACGAGCCGTGGTGAAAATCTTGAGCAGTCGCGCACAGCGCTTCCCAAAAACCTTATTCGCCCTCTACCGGTGCAAGATCACAAGAGCGAGAGGTTTCGGAGACTTGCTCTCCCGTTTGCCGTTGCACGCCGGCGCTCAGGATGGAGTAGACTACGGTGACGGCGCAACGGCGAGAAGAGGCAAAACCCTAGATGGTCCGCAAGGCGAGGAGTCGGATTTCGACGGACCATTCACGCGTACATCGTGCGCCCGCGCTCTTCACCCCACCCGTGCTCGAGCCCGGCCCGGCGAGGCGAGGCGTGCGCACGTGTGTGGTGTTTCTCTTCTCTCCCCCATCACATAGCTTGGAGAGGTGAAGATAACCTCCATATTTATGTTGGCCATCCCACTCCTCCACTAGCAAGGTGGGACTAAAGTTCACACCATTTACTCTTACGCATGGGCCTCCTCTGAGATTTATAGGAATTCCTAAAATTTTTAATGGGCCAAGCTCATTAATTCCAGCAATCCCCCACCAGATCTCAAATGCCCATTCAGAATTTTACCTGTTTCTTACTACTGTTTGATATACTAGCGTTTCAGCAAAGACTGTTAAGTTAAACTTACGCCTAGATCTCGAAGCAACGCTTATTCACAACTTGACAATGGGCTATACCTTGAATTGCTAATTTTCTGCGAACAAATTTCACTCAAAGTCATAACCAGTATATGGCTGTCAGTAGTCTACCCCGCGGGTGGAGCATATACGTCGTACTCCCCGGTCTCTTCATGAGCTTGCTAGAGATCACCCAAGTCTCACAGACTGCAACGTTTAACAGTCAGGCTCATATAGGTGTGTTCTTTCAAGAATACTCTGTAGGACAGCATCTTTGCTTATCAAAGCCAATAGCGACACATTAAGGCATTTAGCCAACCTGCCTTACAGCATTTGAGAGTATTGCATCTTCACTTAGAGAGGGTTAAAAAGTTACTTTCCTTAGTCAACCAACGGTTTGTTCTTTTCAGGTACTAATTCACGGGATCTCCGATCACATAGGTTGGGTTACTACTGTGGCAACTTATATAGGTCTCATACCTATCTCCCTCGATGCATTTTCAATCACATTCTGTGAAAGCCCTTTTATAAAGGGATCTGCCAGATTTTTCTCAATTTAAATATAAGTCACACTTATCACTCCGAAGTTTCTCAACTTTCTGATAGACTTTAGTCGTCACTTGACATGTCTTGATGACTTCGCATTATCCTTAGTACTGTTGACTTTGACTATCACAATTTGATTGTCACAGTTTATAAGGATAGCCGTCACTGGTTTATCAACCACAGGCAAGTCCATCAAGAGCTCATGCAGCCACTCTGCCTCAACAGTTGCTGTATCTGGAGTAGTAAGTTCTGCTTCCATGGTTGACCTCGTCAAAATAGTCTGTTTGCAAGACCTCCATGATATCGCACCACCTCCAAGGATAAACATGTACCCACTCGTGGCATATAGCCCATCTGCATCAGAAATCTAATTCGAATCACTGTATCCCTCTAGCACAGCGGGGTGCCCAGAATTGTGAATCTCATAGCTCGTAGTACCTATTAGATAGCGCATAACCCGATCAAGTGCATGCCAATAATCTGAACCCGGGTTTGACATGAACCTGCTCAATTTGCTCACAACAAAAGATATGGGCGACGCGACGGCGTTGAGGGGCACTATGGACGTGCTGGGGAGGAGCTCCGCACCACCGTCTTCCGTCATGGCCACGCCAGGGTGCAGCCGCCGTCGATTCAGCCCCACCGGCGACCATCGCATCGAGCCTGCCTCCGACCTCCCTAGCGCCGCCGCCGGCCTTGGCGCTGCCGAACCCGCCTCCGCACCCCTTGTCGAGCGCGCGGGAGGGGATGGCTAGCGGCGCCCCCCCAACAAATATGCCAAGCGAGGCAGATGGTTTCGCGAGCGGGATGCCGAGCCGACCTAGATAATGAGGCTGTTGGAATAGAGTTTTGGGGCTTTTTGTAAAATTTTACCTAGCCAGCTCCTTTTACAACCATTGGTGTTGTATATATCAACTTATAGATATAGAGAATGGATTAATCCATTATCTAGAAAAATCTGCGGATCCGAAATTATTATCTGCATGAAGCAACGTGGGATACGAGGTCATAATAAGGATATGAAAGAAGCGAGTTGATTAGGTTCCTTGTAGCAGAACTGGCTCATCTTTTTTTTAAGATGCGGAACCGGCTCATCTAGTTTTGAGTCACAACATGAGTGCTCGTATTTTCGGTTAATTATTCTTTCAGTGGTAACTGATTGGTCCCATCGACAAGAAGATGTCAGTGGTGGTTCCATCATTCTCAAAATATATACTGACTCTTCTTTCTATTGTGATTTCCCGATATTTGCCGCTTATGTGCCTATCTTTGCGTGCTAGTGTCTCTAAAGAGTTAAAGAACAGTACTCTCAAATTTGTAGGGAGACTCACGTTATTATGCGCTGGGTCCTTATGTGCTGGGTCCTACTCCCTCCGTTTCAAATTATAATTTGTTTGACTCTCTTTACTCCAAATTTGACCACTCTTCTTATTAAAAAATTTGTGCAAAATATCACTTTTTTGTTGTGCCTTGCTTTATTAATAAAAGTTCTTAAAAATAACTTAAATTTGACTATCTTTGCATAATTTTTTTAATAAGACGAGTGGTCAAACTTAGGTCAAAAAAGTCAAACGAATTATAATCTGAAATGGAGGGAGTAACAGTTTTGTTTGTATTGCGCACCAATTTTCATTTTTACAAATTGTCTATAGTCACCAAAATTGTATCAATACCAGTCACCTTCAAGAAAACTTTAACGAGAATGTTTTTCCTTCTCGAGGATGTCCAAGAACTATTTTTACAGGGCAGGGACAGGAGGACGGCCCGGTTCTTGAACACGTACACACCCGATCCAAATAAAGCTAGTGCTGCATGATTGGCACCCTCTTGTGTCCCAACATTATCTTTCAGTGGGATTTACCTGTTGACGCTGATATCTGTTACAGTGCCACGCTGACGTGGCTGGACTCGGTGACAGTCACACGTTGGCACTAAGGTTGGACCCATACTCTAAACCAACCCTGTCTCTATGGACGAGACGTTGTACCTCCCAGTGCCTTTAAATTTGAGGTTCTGAATGGCCTAAATGGTCAATGTTCCAAAATTGGGTTGTGGATAGAGTGTACAAGGACATTTTAAATGGCAACCAGCTGAAAAAAAAATACTTTCGAAGAAATCAGCTCAGCAGTACATAGGCTTCACTTTGAAGGAAAAAAAATAGCGGTTATATTTAGTGAACTTTTAATCGTTTGAATAACGTTAATTTTTGAGCATAGCTGAAAAGCTAGCAATATTTTTGAACTTAGCTAGTCCAAAGATAACTTCTCGCAACAAAAGTTTGCCACAATTGTCCAATATTTGCTATTACAAAATTTTGCCATTAATATTTATTTCTTACCGATGTCTCAGTGACACATGGAGCCCACTTATGTCAAATAAAAAATCTGAGGAAATATACAATGAAAAAGGCAGCAGAGAGATTTGCCCCCAAAAGTTTATGCTGACTGACGTAAGGATGCAGTAAGAGAAGTCCTCTCCTGGTCATTTCTTTTCTAACGTAACGATGGAGCACAAGACCAGATCATTTATTTTCTTGACCTAAGGATGGAGCACAAGATTTCAACTAGGAGCATGAGCATGTTTACGACCTGAGTTGCTCTAGTCTTCATTTGTTTCAGACATATTGCATGCATATCCAACGAGACAAGATCACGCTACTCTAGGGTTGGAAATGTCAAACGTCACTCTCGAACCTACCGGACCTTGAACTTCTGTTCCTCCATTCCTGATTTCCTGCTATAAATCCAAGGGGAAGAGCTCCAACCTTTTTTTGTCCAAAACAAGAAGCATATATAGTTCTTCAAGTAGCAAGATGTTGGGGAAGAAGAAGAGTGAGTTCAGCGGTGAGGAGGTGATCGCCGAGTTCGACCGGCTGACGCTGGACGCCGCCGCCGTCCAGCGGGAGACGCTGCGGCGGATCCTCGACGAGAACGCCGCCGTCGAGTACCTCCAGAGGCTCGGCCTCGCCGGCCGCACCGACCCGGACGCCTTCCGGGCCTGCGTGCCGCTCGCCACGCACGGCGACCTCGAGCCCTACATCGGCCGCGTCGCCGACGGCGACACCTCCCCCGTCCTCACCGCCAAGCCCATCACCTCCATCTCTCTCAGCTCCGACACGACGCAGGGGATGCGCAAGTACCTGCCCTTCAACGACGAGCTTTTCAAGCTGACGATGCATGTGTACCGGACTTCCTTCGCATTCAGGAACAGGTAGCGTCGCCGGTTGCGCACGCGCTGCAGTACTTCATCGGATTGCTATGCTAGTTCACGACATGTCGTCCCTGATTGCTAGTTTGCTACCACTTCATCGATCTGATCTGATCTGATCTGATCTCTACGTTCACGGTTCACCAGGGCGTTCCCCGTCGACGGAGACAAGGCGCTGCAGTTCGTCTACGGCAGCCGGCCGTTCACGACCAAGGGCGGCCTCACGGCGACCACGGCCACCACCAACCTGTACCGTAACGAGGAGTACAAGGCCGCGGTGTGCGACATCCAGCTGCCGTGCTGCAGCCCCGACGAGGTGATCTTCGGCCCGGACTTCGCGGAGTCGCTCTACTGCCACCTCCTCTGCGGCCTTCTCTTCGCCGGCGAGGTCCGGACCGTGTTCGCCATGTTCGGGCACAACCTCGCGCTCGCGTTCGAGACGTTGGAGCGCGTGTGGGAGGAGCGCGTGTCGGCCCTCCTCGCGCCGGACCCCGCGCTGGCCGACGAGGTGACGCGCAGGTGCGCCGGGCTCAGCAACTGGTACGGGGTGATCCCGGCGCTGTGGCCTAACGCCAGGTACGTGCACACGATCGTGACGGGGTCCATGGAGCACTATGTCAGGAAGCTCCGGCACTACGCCGGCGGCCTGCCGCTGGTCGCCATGGATTACGGCGCGTCAGAGGGGATGGTCGGTGCCAACGTAGAGCCGGAGATGCCACCGGAGTCAGCCACGTTCACCGTGCTCCCCAACATTGCCTACTTCGAGTTCATCCCTCTCAAGACCAGCCACTGCGGCGAAGCCTGTCCTGCCGCGAGCTATGCCGTGGCGGAGCCCGTCAGCTTGACGGAGGTCACCATCGGCGAGCACTACGAAGTTGTCATGACCACCTTCGCAGGTACGTTCTCTCATATCAGCATACCATCGGGTCAGTCGACCAGGACGCTTTTGTAAGCTAATCCGACCCCATCAGAATTCAGATAAGTTAAACTCTAGTAATTTCATTACTCGAGTGATAAGCAGGGTTATACCGGTACCGTCTGGGAGACGTGGTGAAGGTGGCCGGGTTTCACAACTGCACTCCCAAGCTCAAGTTCGTGTGCCGAGGGATGCTCACGCTGTCCATCAACGTCCAGCTCGCCGTCGACCGTGCGGCCAAAATCCTAGCCGCCGCCGAGAGGTTGGAGGTCCTGGACTACACCAGCCACGCCGACGTGATGTCCGACCCGGGCCACTACGTCATCTTCTGGGAGCTCAGCGCCGCGGAGGCTGGCGACGACGTGCTGCAGAGCTGCTGCGATGAGCTGGACCGAGGCTTCGTCGATGCTGGGTACGTGAGCTCGAGGAAGACGAACGCCATTGGGCCGTTGGAGCTGCGGGTCCTGCAGCCGGGCACCTTCCAGAAGGTGATGGATCATTACCTCTCCCTCGGAGCTCCTGTGAACCAGTTCAAGCTGCCACGGTGCGTTGCCCGATCAAACTCGAGCGTCCTCCGTATTCTCTCCAGCAGCACCGTGAAGGTCTTGTTCAGCACGGCCTACGGATAGAGCTAGTCGATGGTGGTACGTACAGCGATCTATTTTTAAATCAAACTAGGCAGGAGAGCTGCGAATATATTAAAAAGAAAGAACAACAATGACGATAACGACATCGGCCGGTTTGGATTGGGAAATCAACATAGCCCATAACAGCGACCCATGACAGCTTATGTTTGGTTTGGTCTGGAACACGGCCACTGGAATAATTTGATCTGGTTTGAAATTAGATCCAACATGGAATTTTTGTTCCTTTAGGCTTGGTCTGGACCGAGAACGGGCCATTCCAGGCCTTCCCACCCCATCCTCGGCCCAGAATCAATCCAGACCTCAAGACTCGAGGAATCAATCCAGATCAGGAATTGAAGCAGTCCAGGATTGAGTGAGTCCAGGATTGAGTGAGAAGCCCAAGATCCACTTGATCCTGACCCGGATGAAAAATAGACCTGGATTGTAAACTGGGTTAGGATTAATCAGGATTTAGGAGCAGACATTGAGTGCGCGAAAGACGGCTTCTCTGTTGAAAGTGACACTTCTGCACATTTTCTGTATGTTATGTGGTATTATATTTGCCATTTCTCTTTTACGCATGTGGCATTTTTTTTCTTCTAAAAACAAATACACTCAAATATAATTTTATGGTAAAATTTTCCGAGTAAAATCTAATAAACTTTTGATCTGTGAATACCAACAAATAAGAAACATGCGGTGCCACGAGACGACAAGGCCCAAAATGTAGAAAGGATTTGAATTCGGTTCGTCCGGCTTGCTTCTCCCCGTCCGACTCGAATACCAGCAATAACCACCATCGAAGTCGGTTGGCGTACGACGACGCCGCCGCGGCGGCTTCAACCCCGATCCAACGGACCCTCAACCTTCCTCTCCGACGACTGGGCTCACCTCGACGAGACGACCTCTCGCTCGCAGAAGCCGTCGGCGATGGCCGCAGACGGGTCCTTGACGAGGCACGGGTTCCCGCGCGGCTTCCGCTTCGTGCCCACGCAGCTGGAGCTCATCTACCTCCTCTCCGACCGGATCCGCCGCGGCAAGCTCCCTCCGGGGTTCGACCGCATCTTCCGCAACCTCCGAATCCTCGACTACCACCCCGAGGAGCTCTACGGTCCGATCCACGCAACCTCCCCGGCCACCTCTTCCCCGACCCCTCTCCTGATTTCTCTCTCTGACGTTCGTTCCGCCATTGCCGCCGCCGAGCACGTCCTTGCAGAGAGGTACAAGGAGGACGCGTAGCACCGCTACATCTACTTCTTCAGCCGGCGGGAGTTCCAGAAGCAGGGAGCCGGCGGCGCGGCCCCCGGGGACAAGGACCAGAAGGACCCGCGGCTGGTGCGCGCAGCCAGGGGCGGCGGGTGGAAGGCCTAGGGCGGCGGCGAGAACCTGCGGTGGCCGCGAAGGAAGGGCGGCTTCTTCGCCGGGAGGAGGATGACCCTGGTGTTCTATGATCGCGGGGTTGACAAGAGCAACTGGGGCATGCACGAGTTCGTCGTCCCCGTACACGAGTTTGAGAACCTGAGCTCCCCGCCTACACATGTCAGCATCCCTCTCTTATCCCTGTCGTCACACAAAAATATACTACTACCTCAACCTGGAAGATTCAAATTTAAGCAAATATAAGTAAATTTCGATGGAATTGGATGTTTCGTAGTCTTATTTGATAGATCATAAACTGTTCATCCATCTACATGATGTGCCGTCTTGATTTGCAGTTCAAGGACCTGGCCTTGTATCGCCTCTACATCCTCAGGAGCAGCGACATGGAAAGTGAGAACGACGGTGCCGGGAGCAGCAGCCAGATGCTGGCAAACGACTACGATGACGACCACTTCTCGCCGTCGACGGCGGTGGCGCCGTGCCCACCGGTTCAGCCGTGGGGGATCTTCGACGCCGGCCTCTCGACCTCACAGATGCCACCGCAGCAGCAGCATCGTCCCAGCATTGAGCACGCCGCCCATTACTACCACCATCAGTTCGCGTTCGGTGCCGCCTCGGCCGGCGCCGCCGCCCAGCAGCAGGCGCGCGACATGCCGGTACACGGCGCCGGGTTGCATGGTGACTCGTGCCAGTTCGCGAGCCCGCCGGCGCCGGTGCCGTGCCGCCAGCCGCCGCGAACCCGGCGGCACACCGAGCTGCCGCGACGGTGACCCACGGCGCTGGGGAAGAAGCCGGTCACTTCGTGGCCACGCGCTTGCCGTGTTCGCCTCCGGCCATTGGGAGCCCGCCGACGGAGCAGCATGCCACCGCCACGACGGTCGCCCAGTCTTCACACTGCGTTAAGCCGGCGGAGGCGGCGGCGGCGCCGCCCCCGCTTGAGGATGTCGCGCCGGCCGCCGAAGACGAGCGCATGGCCGATGCGGACGGCTACGTTCGACGATCACAGCTTCCAGTTCACGATGGAGGAGATCCTGGGGGACCCGGCGTTCGACACACCGCCGGCGATGGATGGAGATAGCAATTCAGGTGGCAAGAACTACAGCTGTCAGGCAGGTGGCACGAAGCAGGAGCCACCATCCGCATTCAGTTGCTACTACTAGTTGCTGAGAGATGCGTCTTAATTTCAGTCTAGCAATCAAGATTTAGTGTTCCTTTTTACTTGCTTGGTTTCGATTAATTGGTTGAGTAATTTTACTTAGGGTTCATCATAGGTGTCTATCGAGGATTTGTGTTTTGCATTTTCACAAAGCTGCTAGTAGGTAGCAAAAACCTGAGGCAGACTGGAGATTCTCTCCTACATCTGAAGATCCCTGTCGTCTCATGTTGTGGTTTTCAAATAGACGCTGCAGAAAATTTTTCAACTAATCACTGTATAAATTTGGTACTTCAATTTCTGGAAAACGCTTGAAAGTAAATAAAGGGGAGCAATGAGCTTGTTTTACTAGCATAGCCTCCATGAGAAACTAGATGGTAGCTTATTCTTACATGGCTAGGGAAAGTGATATTCATGTCTAGGTCCGATGAATGTAGTATCCAATGTGTTGGCAACATGACAAAAAAAACACAAGATGTTCCCCCAAAGTAATTATATATAGCTTGATACTCAAATCTTGGCAATAGGAGATTACAACCAAGCCAGAACACAAACCAGAAGCTGAGAAGCCTCAACCAACCACCTCGCCCATGGTAGGACAATATCATCTCGGAACAGCTTAAAATCACCTCTTTGTTAAAGTAGAAACAAATTCTAACTACAGAAGTTCTAGAATTACGTACATGATAAAATGAGGGTTCATCTGTTTTATGTTCATGTCAGCATCTTCTGTCAATGGGCTGAATATGCCCGTCCCAATGCTCAGCTAATCAAAACCATCACCAAAGACGATTCTCAATCACAGCTGCAATTATATCTTTCAACGTTCCCTGAAAAGTTTAAAATTGTTATCAGATTAGACATACATTGTCACCAGACTATCCAGAGTGATATGCGTAGTACTCATTTCACTAAGGATACATGTTAAAGTTTCATCTGACCATTTCCAGGATTTTGGACAATTGAACTAAAATCAGCTGTAATCAACATTGTGATCATGCTCTGGTTCAGCACTTATTTGGAGAAAAACAACATTGGCTTGAAATCACCAAATGAATTAGTAAAAACAGTCACACAAAGTGAATTTTCGAATCTGACCTGAGAATGATCTTTCAGACCTAGAGAGATCACCAACGACCGGGCTGAGCCACTGCCACTACAAAAATGAATGTACAATGCTGTGTAAGCTCTCAATGTATGCTGTTTCTATGTACCCTATAGTATGAAAATGGTGTATCTACAGTCAGCCAAAGGAGCAATTAATAGTGGTGTTAGAGATAACAACACTAAATTTTGTGATACTAGAAGCAAAGAAGTTATATGGAAAACACAGACAAAACAATTATAATCGAAGAGCCATTTTGCTGGAGAATATTTGCATAGATGTCCAAAAACAGTATAAAAGAGGAGCCCCTTGGTGGCTGCTGCTGACTGTTTTTAAATGGTTAGCACTACTTCAACTAACGATCAGGTACAGACATAGTCTGTCACGCAGCATAGGGTCATAAATCGCATGCAGTTTGTCGTGACATGTAAATGTACATATGAAAACTTCTATACAAAGATGTGGAGACTGGAGAGAAAAAACAGATGGCCGAAGTAGATGGTGAAGGAAGCAAACCTTATGTGTTCAATAAGTTGGCGTGCACAAGCTAGTAGGAGTGGCTGCAGTCACAAAATTTGTACAGTCATTAGTCTTTGCATGTTCAGATGATATTTTGATGGCTGATGGTCTAATGAGCTTACCTCATCTCTCTTCCCAAAAAGAACAGACACGTTGTAGGTTGGGTCTGAGAAAACACTTTCATCTTTCCTATTGAGGGAGGTTAAATATTAATAAAAAAAATACAGTCCAGAAATTTCAAAATAAAAGGAAAATAACAATGACTGCCTATATTCAACATGTCCTTTATAAGGCCAATATTCTTAAGCAAGAAATCTCCAGAGACACTAACTTTCCACCTCCTGTAGAAAGGTCATTCAATAAAATCTTACAAGTAGCCAAATAGTAACTAGTAAGAAATCATCTAGCTTATTGAGGTAGTAAAGCCATTATCTTACTTTAAAAAAAGGCATTATCTTGCATAAAGATTCAAGCATGTGAACAATCTGGAAGTTGCGACCTATATGCATGTGGCTGCAGTGTTTTGCCGATTTTGATTCTAGATACAGTGAAAGTATTTGTGGAGGGAGCCTGAGTACTCTTTCAGAAGACTTCAACAAAATTACAATCTCAAAACAATGTGAAAGAAATAACATTGAGGAAGCTGCTTATACAGAACTGATAATGCAAATAACAAAATTGAATTTCAAATGTTCAGGAGAATGAAATTGCATAAGGATAGAAAGCATACTTGGCAGCAAGTATGGTTCCCATGCAGCCAATTTGTGTCACAATCACCTGCAGATTTACTGACGATGAACATCTTTGACATGTGAGAATCAGGACTCAACTGAATAAGAACTGAGACCTGCAGCTTACCAGAAAGGTATCTTCATATTTACTGATAACAATGTCTGTCTTAGTGCCCTAGAAAACCCAAAAGGGGAAAGGAACAATCAAAGCTATCTTTATATAGTATCTCCGTAATCAGAAAACTCTGAAAAAAGCAAATCATACTCTCTCCAATACCAAATGATACTAATAACTATATTCCCTCCGTCCTGAAATGTAAGGCATGGAAGGGTTCAAAATTTGTACCCAAATATAAGTATTATAGGAGTTTTGGATAAGTATTAAAGGAAATTATTTAATTCTTCATAGATCTTAGCTGCATACTTACCTTTTTTATTCCTTCTCTTGAACAACTTTAATTACAGCTGGTAAACTAAAAGCTTTTGGTGGGTACATGCTTTTTTATTCTCTCCCTTAATATGTCCTAAAATTGTTAGAATGCCTTAGGGGAAGTACATTGGAGCCGTCTAATAGGCGGTCTCATGCATTGACACGTCATCTTAAGACGACTAAACAGACAACATCTACAATAGGTTGTCGTTTTCGTTGTCTCGTAGTAGTACCATATCCCTTTATTTGTGGAATTAAAAAGGAAATATTGTGAGTAGTTAGACAACAACAACTCGTACAATGGTGAGTAAGCGGTCTCATAGTCCTTAATTTTAGCCCATGAGGCAGTTGCTTCGCGAAACAACCGCCTCATTCTCTCTCCTCCCCCTCTCTCCTCCACGTCATCAAAAATCCTACGTGGATCTGCATGAGACAACCTAGGAGATCGTTGTCGTGTAACAATGTACTTGCCCTTGCAGGACAGAGGGAGTACAAAGGAAATGTTTTCAGGCCTTCACTCTAGTAACAAACTATTGTATTGTACTACAGAGTATATTCGTCGTATTCGCTTAATCTGGCTAAAATTTTACACAATTTGAAATCTTGCCGCACCTTGATTTCTAACGAGACGGACCGATGCTGCACCGGGAAGTGAGCACCGGATTGCGCAGAGTTCATTGGCACCTCCATCTACCCAATCAGCATGTACAAGTAGGTAAAATACATGGTCAGATCCGAATACAAGTAGCGTCATTCAGGTTTTGGGTGTTCGATTTGCACAACAGGAAGGGAAGGGAACGGGCAGGCATACCTGTTGGATGCTCGTCGCCGGTGAAGAGCCCGACGAAGACCTGGCCAAGGTTGGCGCTGCTCGCCCCGTCGTCGCCGCTAGGAAAGGAAGGCCGAGAGAGAGAAGAGAGAGGGAGGCGGCGGCGCGCGGAGAGGGAGGGAGGCGGAGCGGCCGCCGCGGCAGTTGCCTCTAGAGAGGGTGGAGTGGCATGGGTAGTAGTCACCGTTGGATTCAATCCGGACGCCCGAGATGACCTCATCAGAGCACTCGTAATACTACTCACAAATACAGCAATGTAACAAGGTTCAAAAATTGTATACGAGCATATCAATGTTTTATCTGAACTTGGAATATGCGATGCCCGCTAAGACCAATCTGAATAGGAGGGTTGTTACGAGTATTAAATTTGCTGACATGGCAAAAGAGAGAAGAGGGCTAAGACCAATCTGAATAGGAGGGTTGTTACGAGTATTAAATTTGCTGACATGGCAAAAGAGAGAAGAGGGGAGAGTCATGGGATGAGACTCCTCTGTTCTTAAGATCCTAGTTTTGGTAACTATATGATGACACTTTTCACTAAAACTGGTCTAACAAAAATCAGTTGTAATTTGCATGTGACAAGAGTCAGAATATCTGGATGGAAATAGTCTATTTTCCTATTATGAACAAATCACTTTATCCATATGCCCCCCTAAACATAATTTTGGTTCAAATAATTACTCCCTCAAACTATCTCAATCGGTCTAATTTACTTCTAGTGAGACTTGTTATTTTTGTTTCTAATTGACTTTAAATTCAATTTTTCTGAGGTGATAAAGGAGATGATATCCCAAGTTAGAAAAACACTTCAAGAATTTTCGGCATGCAACTTTGTATCTCAAGGATTAATTAGTATTAAATACTCTAGCCTATTGAAATAATTATAAAAAAATAATGTATTTTTCTACCCACGTGCTATTCTACACCTCTGGTGTAGCTGCATCCAACTAATTACTGAATAATTTTTCAGTAATAACTGTTGCGCGCGATTACTGACACCATTTTACTGAACGTGATTCAGTAATACGGCAGCTCAGTTTAGTAATTTCTAGTCAATTTGTTCAGTAATTTGACTGCTGAGTGTAGAAATACTGCTACACCTAGGGTGTAAAATAATATTAATGTATTTTTCTAACATAAGTTATGATGTTGAAAAGAGGATTAGTGGTGCTAAAAAATTTCACAGCTGAGGGCGTCTGTGGTCTGTGGATCATTGGATACCTCGAGAAAAAGAAATAGAAACTTGGATGAGATGCATATGCAGCGCATCATGAGCTGTCATATATATATATATATATATACGAACATGCTTTACTTCGAGCTGAGTGAGTGACTACTCGCTGAGAGAGATTCAGAGGACTACTGTTCCTGTCGACGTCCCTTGAATAATACTTGTACCACCAGATCGAATCCATCCGGGGTCCAAGAATACGCTTGTTCATCCACCAGCTGCACACACTTCGACGCCTTCACATCTGCACGTGCTGGAAACAAGTTACTAGCTAGGACTCCTTTATTTTCAAAAAAAAAAGGTTGCTAGCACCTAGGAGTAGCTAGCAGCCCAAAGGCAAGAACACGTGAACTTTCCTTGGCAGGAGCTATAGCTCCATGCCATGGCCATGGTCCATGCCTCCATGGAGTGACCAGTCGGTCACTGACCAGCTCGAACAAGCATGTCGATCAGCAAGTGTCTCCCTGGGCCCCCTCCGGTTCTCCTGTCCCGTCGGCCGTCGCTGCCGCTGCCGCGCTGCCGGCCGCCTACCGCTAGTGCGTGTGCAGCCGGCCGGCCGGCCATGTGGCCGGGGAGCCAGGGTGCTCTCCGGCCTGCAGGCAGAAAGGATGTCAGGCTTTGTCTCTTGCGGTTTGCACCCTTGCTTCCTGTCCAGACGTCGAGTGAGGCTTTTTTTGCTTCTCGTCGATCACATGGCATGCGGCTGGGCTGGCAGATTAAAAGGGAAATCCTATGGTCTCCCAGGCAAATTCTTCGTCCAAACCGTTGCCATTTCGGTGTCGGCTTGCTCTGACAAAGTAAACTGCCATATGATAAATATTCATCAGAGCTCAGGAAAAAGCTAAGGATCCCCTAGGCTAGGGGACACAGGAAAGATTAGCAGGTTTATTCCATTCGATTCAACACTACTACTTGTTACAAACAGGCCACATGCGGCGATGCGTCATGCAGAAGAACTGGTAGATACAGAACACTACACTTGGCCGGCAGGCGGCTACTTGGCTACAGATAGATAGATCACTGCATCCATATCCTGATGTCTTGATGATCAGTCGCTGCTCACTGCGTCGCCGTCTGTCTGATGCACGGATGCACCACCAGGAGAGTGTGGCGTCGCCGGCCGTCCTCCTCCTCCTCCTCCCGGCGCCCGTCATGCAGCGTCGTCAGTCATAGGCGGCGCTGAAGAACACCTTGACGACGTTGCCGGAGAGGATCTGGAGGACGCCGGCGTTGTTCCGGCCGACGCACCGCGGCGACTTGAACTGGCTCACGGGGGCGCCGTGGGAGAGGTAGTGGCGGAGCACCTTCTGGAACGTGGCCCGCTGCAGCACCCGCAGCTCCAGCGGCCCGATGGCGCCCGCCTTCCTGGACCCGACGTACCCGGGGTCCGTGAACGCCCGGTCCAGCTCGTCGCAGCAGCTCTGCAGCACGTCGTCGTTGCCGTCCGCGTTCAGCTCCCAGAAGACGACGTAGTGGCCCGGGTCGCGCGACACGTCGGCGTGGCTGCTGTAGTCGACCACCTCCAGCTTCTCCGCCGCCAGGATCTTGGCCGCGCTGTCCACCGCCAGCTGCAGGTCGTGCTCGTTGTTCTTGTCGATGTTGATGGTCAGCATCAGGTTTCGCCGGCACACGAACTTGAGCTTGGGCGTCGAGTTGTAGAACCCGGCCACCTTCACCACGTCCCCGAGACGGTACCGGTACAGCCCTGCCAATTTTCATTTCATTTATTTACATACCTCAGGTAATAAGTATTTACAGTTAATTTATTTATTTGTCAACAAGTTACTGCAAGTAACTCCACATTGTAGTAGATCACACTTCTTATCCGATTCAGTGACTGGGTCACAAGAAGCTCACAGCACACATCATCTCCTGTAGGCCCTACATGACGTGCCCATGCTCATCCATGGAGTCAGTCATGGAGTGCAAGCCTCTAGCCAGGCTACACCGTACCGCGGCAAAGAAGTCTACCGACTGATGGGCTGGAAAAATACAAAAATCCTCATAGCCGCAGCCTACTACAAAGTAAAGAAAGCGAAATGTTCTTGTCTAATAGCTGCTTGGAGCCTTGGACTGGCGAGACAGCCTGAAAATTCAGCTGCTTCTGAATAATTAAGATGCAAAGAAGCCCAGAAGTTTGACAGTTCGCAGCCGTTGCATTCAGATGTGAATGCACGCGACCGGCCTGCTGGTCAGATTCAGTTAGACTATGGTTAAGGTTCGGCGACAGAAGTTCCAAGCTGCGAAGGGCCAGGAACAATGATCGGCCGGCAAACCGACAAATCGTCATAGAAGCAGCCTTACTTTTGTCTTTTAACATATTATTGGGTGATCTACTACTTCCACACCTAATCCATAGCTTACTGATACTGATCTGATTTACTAGGATTAGTTGCTAGAAGCTCCAAAATTGTTTGATCCAGTCAGCGTTCTTTTTTCTAGCTTCTTGAAAACAATACAGCATGCAAGCATCTCACATCAAATGATTATTTTTCAGACTAAAAATTCTGATGAATAAGTCTTTGCAGTTGCATGCAATACCCTTGTCTCTTGTCAGGCAGTGGACAGTGTGAGTTCCAAGAAGAAGAATACTGCCACTGCAAATTATATATGACGGATTTATTTATTATATGTATACATAGGAAAATATTGTAGTCATTTTCAAGATTGTACTATAACTCATTTTGTGTTTTCATCCACGTGTTTATTCTCGAGTAAATACACATCTGTATCGTAGGAGATTGTGCAACTATACGTATGTCACTGTCTACAACTCACATGGCGTAGAAAATCGATGGACTTTTGGATGATCAGTCTACTCATTGCAGTTTCTGATGGTTCATAACCTACTCCGGCGACATATAATGTTCCCGACTTTTGGTCTAGTACAGGATTGATCATAACCTGCTCCTCTAACACACACACTACTGT
Source organism: Panicum miliaceum (assembly GCA_032594955.1). NCBI lineage: Eukaryota > Viridiplantae > Streptophyta > Magnoliopsida > Poales > Poaceae > Panicum > Panicum miliaceum. The sequence continues at coordinate 1,262,207 of CM064060.1, read as the reverse complement.
CCTGTTCTTGATGACCTACCAATCTGACGCAAAAGGAAAAAAAAAAGAAAAGGAAGAGAGATTTGGAAGCAGAAAAACTAACGTCCTCTTCAGATCTCCTGATGATGACGTTTTTTTCAAATGGAATAATCCCATCCGCGACGGTCGCAACGTACCAAAAAGCCATCCGTTTTCTTTGAAAAGGAGATCGATCTCCGTGCATTGTTCAGGACCAGAGCGATCGCAAAAGCCCAAGGGTCGGGACTCGGGACGGACAGCGGAAGGAACGGCGACTGCCGACTGCCCGCCGGAGTCAATCCCTCCTTCGGCGGTCGTCGGAGGTGAAGTCAACAAAGAGGAAAGCATGAGAGGAAACCGAAGCTCTCTCTCTCTACACTCTCTCACTGTGCCCACAGATTTGTAGTGCCGCTGTTACGTCCACAACGCAAAGCAAAGGTCTCTAGCTAGAGTCCAGTAGTAGACAAGCAAGGTTGCTGTTGCTGAGAAAGCAACAGCCTACGTATTCGTCCCCGTTGTACAAGAAACTGTTCGTACCATCCAAACCTAAATCTCTAAAATGATGGTGTCCTTTTCTTCAAAATAAGATGATGATGATGATGTATCTTGAAATGAGCATTGTTCAAGTAAATCCATAATGGTACGTACGTTTACTAGCAGATGTTTTAATGATTTGAAGTCAAAATTAAATTTAGAAGTCGTCTGACAAGCAAATGTACGAAAGCATCATACGTCGTGCTGCATGACAACGAACGCGGGAGGAGGAGGAGGAGGGACAAGTGTGTAATAATGGAGTAGTACCTGCGAATGTGGTCATGACGACCTCGTAGTGCTCGCCGACGGTGACCTCCGTCAGGCCGACGGGCTCCTCCTCGGCGAAGGAGGTGTCGGCGGCGGCGGCGCCGCCATCGCTGGCCTTGAGCGGGATGAACTCGAAGTAGCCGATGTTGGGGAGCACGGTGAACGTGGCGGACTCCGGCGGCGTCTCCGGCTCAACGTTGGCGCCGACCCAGCCCTCGGAGGCGCCGTACTCCGCGGCGACGAGGGGCAGCCCCCCCGCGTAGTGGCGGAGCTTCTTGACATAGTGCTCCATGGTCCCCGTCATGATGCCGTGCACGTACCTGGCGTTGGGGAACAGCGCCGGGATGACGCCGTACCAGTTGCTGAGCGCGGCGCACCTGCGCGCCACCTCGTCGGCGAGCGCCGGGTTGGGCGCGGCGAGGAGCGCCGAGACGGCCTTCCGGACGGCGGGCGCGGTGACCCGCGTCGGGGACAGCGCGCCGGCGCGGATGTCGGCGCAGAGCTCCTCCCAGACGCGCTCGAAGGTCTGGAAGGCGAGCACGACGCTGTGCGCGAAGGTGGCGGACACGATGCGGACCTCGTCGGCGAAGAGCAGGCCGCAGAGGAGGTGGCAGTAGAGCGACTGCGCGAAGTCCGGGCCGAAGATCACCGCGTCCGGGCTGCACACCTGAGACTGGATGGCGCGCATGGTGGGCATGAACTCCTCGCTGCGGTACACGTTGGTGGTGGCCGTCGTCGCCGTCAGCCCGCCCTTGGTGGTGAACTGCCGGCTGCCGTAGATGAACTGCAGCGCCTTGCCGTCCTCCACGGGGAACGCCCTGCATGCCGATCATCAGAATTCAGCTGATCACCGTCCTGACAGAGACCGAGAGACGACGCACTAGCAATCGGCGACACGGTCGTCAGCAGCAATTATGTTCTTGGTCCTGCAACTACCGGCAAACAGTGATCTGAGGACCATCCGGGAATTGACCAGAGGCCTCCTGAAAACCGGAACAGGAAACGAGTCGACGCATCGATCATGGGCGACGACTAAGCTCCTCCTGGTCGTTGGAGCGTCGTCGACGGGCAGCGCCAGGGAAGAAGGTCACTAGTCATTACTGATCTTACAGGGAGAGGGAGGTACCTGTTCCTGAAGGCGTAGGAAGTCCGGTATATCTGCATCGTGGACTTGACGAGCTCCTGGTTGAAGGGCAAGTACTTGCGATTCCCCTGCGTGGTGCCGGAGCTGAGGGAGATGGAGGTGATGGGCCCGGCGGTGAGCACCGCGGAGGCGTCGCCGTCGGCGATGCGCGCAATGTAGGGCTCTATGTCGGCGTGCGTGGCGAGCGGCACGCAGGCCCGGAAGCTGGCGGCGTCGGTGCGGCCGGCGAGGCCCCGGCCCCGGAGGTACTCTGTGCCGGCGTTGTCCGAGAGGATCCGGTGCAGCGTCTCCCGCTGCACGGCGGCGGCGTCCCGCGTGAGCGCCTCGAACTCGGCGATCACCGCCTCGCTGCTCTTCTTCTCCGGCATCTTGTCACGGCCTCGATCGCTCTGCTCCCGGGATCGACCTGCGACTGCGAGAGGATAAACACAAGAAGCGGCCGAGCGAGCGAGTGAGAGTGAGGTCACGGCTCACCCGGAGCACGCGGGTGGGTTGTTGGAAGGCTTTGGCATTTCTGCCGTGCGCCGCGCTCCAATCCAAGGCCGCATCACCCTCCTTTGTTTTGGGCGGGCGGGTGATCGAGGAAAATGACGGCAGCAGCAATGGTGGCTTGCTTGAGTGCACGTCCCACTTTGCAATTTGCAGGCAGGGAGGGGATAAAAACTAAAAAGGCCCGGGCGCCGGGCTTTGGGCAGGCTCAAAGGTAGAGGAGGACGAAACGGGAGAAAGAAGCGGCGGATGGCGGCGAGGAGGAGAGCGCTTCCCGACGAGGAAGGCAACGGCAAACGGCAAGGCGGCGGAGCTCCCGCTAATAAAGCGGCGAGGGAGACTAAAGCAGAGGAGCCCCAGGTGTACTTGCCCCGTCCGTGAGGGTGGTGGTGGCGGCGCAAAAGGCCAAACGGTAACTCAACTCGGGGACGGAACGGCCGGACAGAGAAACACCTCGAGATTTGCTAATTTTGCACAAACAACGAATCCATCTATCCACAGCGGGAATCGCTCGCCCCCCTCCCCATGACCACCACCAGACGCCGCGGGCCGCGCCGGTGATCGAGGCAGGCGGCGGGCGAGCGAGCCGGAGGCCAGAGCCCGGGCGGCCGAGGAACAAGGGACGGAGCAAGCACCAGCGCAGGGAACAAGACCAGCGGTGAGCAAGCAGGATGAGGGAGAAAACAAAGCACCTGCGGGAGTGGGATGGATGGATGCCGCCGCGGGGCCGGACAACGGCGGCGACGAGCGGCTGACGACTGGCTGGGCCTGCCACACGACGACTACAGCGGCGACGAGGGGAGGCAGGACCCCCTCCGTGCGCTGCAGCTGCTGCATATATAGGAGAGGAGGGTCCAAAACCAAGCGTCCCTCCGTGGGTCGCGGTGAAGTGGTGGTGAACGCTCTCTCTTTCGAGAAGGGGCCAAGCTCAGGCGCCGAGCTTCGGTATATTTTATTTGGCGTAGATTTCGACTGGTTCAATAGTTAGTAATCTGTGAGAGATTAAAAATCGAAAAAAGTCGAAAGCAGATAACCCGAACAAAGTATGACTGAACAAAGTATTACTGGTAAGTCCGCCGGGGGCGTGACAGCTGCTGGTTGGTGTTTCGCGGTAATTCAATCCCGCTCTAGGGGAAAGGAATTACTGCTCTTTTTAGTTATTATTACCTTGCTGCTGCTAGTGCTGACGGCGTTGGCTGATGGCGAGCCGGCGACTAGTCACCCGCAACTAGCGACGGCGACGGACAGCGACGCCGTGAATATTGTGGTGATTGGGTGAGGAGGAGGATAAGCCAGGCCAGCGATATGCTGGGTGCCCCGCTGACAGCTACGTCGCCATTTACTAGCCAGCTGATGCGTATCGCCGACGGACGGTCGATAAATAATGAACGACCGCTGAACTCAGTTGCAGATTGATGCAAATGAACGGCCGCTGATAAATAATGGTGATTCATCGATCTGTGCGCATGAATTTTGGCATAACCATGCCGACTTCAACAAGTACCTTTTTTTTTTGAAAGACAGAGTTCATTCGTGGCAGTAGTCTAGAGTTCTCAAGATCTAGTCACGTGCTCTTAAGGTAGCAATAGCATACACAATACAATGTCTAATGAGGAAAACAAAAACAAAACTTCATGTACTGTATTGTTAATTTCTTCTGTTTCACCGGTAAATAAAACTTACGTGCTACTCATGTTTTTTTTAAAAAAAAAGAATCGTAATATTTATTTAAAATGTTGCGGTGGCGATGCATTCCAAAATAGAAAGAAGAAAGTACCATGGTCCAGTCGGGTCAAATTCAAGCATATTTTCTTTTGTTGCATTGGACCCGGTCGTCGTACTTAAATCCTCCCGGAGAAACAGGCGGCAAGAACCCCATGAGAGAGAGATTTGCCGGCCTTGTTTCGCGCGATCCTGCAGAGTGACACGCCGGTCGCCGCCATTGACATCTAACCAACTCGTTGCCTTCCTGGCCGCTCTCCAACAGTTGCAGCGTCAGTTAAGGAGAAGAAAAATGCATGCTCTCGATCAGGAATAATCAGGAAGGGCGCCCGCAGGTGGGATGGGCGCAACAGCGACGTCCATGCACGTCCCAACCAGGAAAGGACTGGCTGAGGCTGCCTGCCCTAATGACGTCCATGGAGCAAGGTCGGGCTCCGACGTCGACGCCGATCGACCTGATGAGCATCGCATCGCTAGGGGATGGATGGATGGATGGCGAATTGGTGATGCGGCCAGCTAACCACTGCAATTCTTTCCGCTCTGGTGAGCACGCCTAAGCCTGAATCCCGGTTGGGGGGAGCTTGGGGTTTGGCCTCTCTTGACTGCCAAAAAGATAGCCCTTGGACTATGCTTTCTGTTTCTTCTTCAGAAGGAAAGGAAAAAAAAACGAAACCCAGACTTGCTGAGATTTTCTGCAAATGGAAAAGGACGCGACGTACCTCTGCTTACGCGAGCGAGCCAAGGTCTTAGAAGATGATGGAGGACCGGTAGGGAGAGATTGGGGTTGCCATCAGAGAAGAGAGAACCAGTCTTTGTATACATGCCTGGGACTTTGGTTTTTTGTTTTGGCATTCAGTCCAAGTTCATACCCCCATCTGACAGAGCACTGTATTTGCGTAACAGGTTGTCTGCGTCCAGATTGGACCCCCCATGGCGACATGCCATTGCCATCCACCCATCCTCTCCTCTCCTGGTGTGGTGTGGTCGGACAAGGAGAGAAACAAACACGGCATGGCCAGGAATCTGGTTGAAGGGTATGTGTGGGCTGTGCGCCGGTCTCCGCGGAGGACCATCCTAGGGTGAGGTGAGCAGCCGCCGGAGCCCCAGCAGAAACGCCAATGGGGTTGGCCGCACAAGCAAATGCTGGTCGCCCGCCGCCGGGCCACCGCCTCGCCGGAAAGCTTGTCCGGACGCGTACCGTGCGCCCACCACCAACGGCGCGCCGGCCAGGGCCTGCCGGGGGTGGAGCCGGCCGTCGGTGGAGGTGGCGTTTGGAGGGACGCGTCCCCGGCGCACAACCGGACCAACAGGAGCGCAGTGGTCATCGGCCATTGGGCGACGGGTTCGTGTCACGGATGGGGAGTACGGATGCGATGGCCTGATGGGGTCCTGCCGTCCCCATGGGCAGCATGTGGGCTTGGTCCCTTCCTCCCTGGAGGCAGGAGTGACCCCAGCTTCATCTCTCGGCAAACCGACCGGGCTGACTGCCTGCCTGACTGCTCGCAGATCAGAAGCGAGCGTCGTGTACAATGGTCCTGGTTGGCAACTGACTGATGATCCAGTGATTATTACCAAGTACTTAGCGTAGAAAGAAAAAATCTTCTCCTTGCTCTGGAAAGTCAGTCTGTGTGTCCATCTGACGATCAGAAGATGAGATTCAAGGACAATCAGTAGTGGCGTCTCACGGTGTAATAAGGTCAACCAAACCATGACTGCACTCACCACATTCTTTTCAGCTCCAGGGACATTTCATTCAGTGCTTCAGTGTATGTGGGTACCTCCTGCTGGGGGAGAGGGGCACGACGTCGACAGCCGGGCTGAGATCTCCGTGTCCTGCCCTGCCCCTACCAGGTCGCAAGCGGTTGTCCAGTGCCTCACATTTGAGGCAGTTATCCGTCCACAACCACAAGGATCGCGTCCCATCAAGCAACAACGTACTGGCTTTTTCTGGAGAACAAAGCCATCGCTTGCTCCTCCTCATATCTTGACGATGCCCTTGCAACTTGCAGCAGGTCGTTCAAAGTTCAAACGCAGCAAAGCAACTTGTAACGGACTCAATGCCGGGAACATTAATTCAAAGTCAGACTTGACAGATTGTTCAGCTGCTGCAAAGAATCCAGCCACTAGTTTCAGTAATCCATGCAGAAATAAAGTTTAAGCAGCTACGGATCAAAAAGTGCACTGCTTGCAAGAGGAGCAGCAACAATACAATTACATTGTGACTTGTGAGTTCTGAAAAAGGCAATATAGTGGAGCTCAGGCAGTGCTCAGAGTTTAGAGAAAATGCATTACCAACCGGACCTGGCAACAGGTCTCAGCTCCCAATGGATTCATGGCCAGTGTGCAGACAGAGTGCTGAATTATGATTCTGTTAAACGTCCATTTGGTCAGGAAATGAGTGGTGCAGAATAAGGCAGTCCCTGTGTAAGATACAGAGATACTTGGAAAGGGAACACACGAGCTGTTCTTGTTGCAATGGCGCCTTTCCTACCAATCAATATGACAAGGAAATCTACATTAATAGGTATCATGTCATGATAAAACATGCTTGCAGGCCCATAACTTGTAAAGAAATGAAGCGAGTCCTTGTCATATTCAGTATGCATCAATTGCTGACAAGAGCTCGTGACAGCTACATATTTCTAGCTCGTGCGTTTTTTGTTAGTCATACTGAAAGAGAGGAACAGAATCTACTATTGTAATTGCCACAGCAGTAGTCACTTACATTGATCAGCTGGATGGGTATCAGTCTTCACGGTCTGAACGGAGGGGGTCTTGCCACCTCGTTGTACAGGCATGAGCTAACCACTCCATGCTTCATGTATCTAAATGGAAGATTACGCCTCACCTCATGTCTGCCAGCTTAAATGCTGGTCCTGCATGCATCTAAATGCACCAGGACCCAATGCCTAAGATATGTGGCCAATTTGCAAGCTCCATAAAGTTTTTTTATGTTGCTTTCCTGCTAGGAATTCGACAAGAAATAACTTACATAGGTTATAAGGGCAACGTGTGATGGCCGGCATACATGCATTACCTAGAGCTAATTTTTAGCAACTCTAGCAAAAAATTGTAATGTTCTTCATAAGCCTGAATTCGGTATCAACTTGGCCGGTTTCTGGCCAGGTAAATTAGTGTCCCCCAGACCCCTACTCCTCCTCCATTTATTATTGGTTTGAAGGTGAGCGGGGGGATCGGGAGAGGGAGGAGGATGAGCGCAGGGAGTCTAGGTACCAGCGCTCGGATGGTAGGGGTGACCCTGGTGATGAAAGGGATGAGCGTGATGGATGGAGGAAGTTTCGATCTGATGGGGAGGACCATGCTGGGGGAGGAAATTCCTCTTCCTCGAATTGGGATCGTGCAGCTAATCACAACGCTAACAAGGTAGGGGATAGTGAGTTGCATCAGGCTGATAAGAAGATGGATAGTGATGGGGTTCATAGCATGGAACATGAAAAATCTGGAGTTGACAAGGAGGGTGTTCAGAAGCAACAATTTGAGATGAATGCTGCTAAGCCATCTGGCAGGTTTGGGTGTTCTATCTGTGGCCTGAAGAATCATTCTACTGAAGATTGTAGGAGGAAGGAATTCTATGAGATGTGTGGCTTCGCCAATCACAGTACCCTGGAATGTAAAAGGGAGCCGCTATGGAACATGGGGCCTGAACTGTGTGCGGCGTAGGTTCCTGATCACAGAGTTTTTTCCACATTGATGAACACATAGATCCTAAAGCTTCTAGAGATAGATCCAGTACTGCAATTATCACTGTGATAAATGGGGAATTGTCTTCAAAACAGATTGAGGCTGCCTTTAAGAATATTATCAGTACTGAGTTCTGCAAGTGGTCAGCTAAGGCAATTGCTAAAAACAAATTTGCAATGAGGTTTCCAAATGCTAAGATGGTGCAGGACTACAGTAACTTCAAGCTGGGAAGGAAAGAGGGAGATGAACAGATGCTGATTGAACCATGGAATTCTTCTTTGGGTGCTAAAGGACAGCTTCAACATGGGTGGTTCAGAGTTCGTGGTATTCCTGCGGATCAAAGAAGCTTAAGAACAATTGCCAAAGTGGGTGGCCTGGTGGGTAAGACAATTGCCATTGATGAGACGACCAGATTCAAGCATGACTTTGTTAGAGTTCACATTGCTTGCAGAGATCTCAGCCAAGTCCCACCCTCTGCTGAATGTAATTTTGGATTGTTCATATATGACTTCTTCTTTGAACCTGAGATTTCTGATCAACAGCAACCCCCCAATGAGAAAGTGTCAACTAAGGTTGGTGAACCAGAGGAGCAACCCAGTATGAAGAAAATGAAAACTGGTAGAACTGACAAGCATGCACAAGGAGGTGGACATGGCAGTAACAATTATGAGGCTGAATCATCAAAAGGAGGCAATTATAAGGGGCATCAAGTTGGGATGGAATCATGGCCTGCTTTGAAGATATCTGGCTCAGCACCTGGCAAGCTTAGTACAAACAAAGATGGGAATGTTACCAGCAAGCATCAGGCCAAGAATACAACTAATAAAAATATAGAGCAAAGGTCTGCTAAGGCGGGGGTCCACTCTGATGAGGAAGCCATTCCTGCTGCCACCTATGAACCAACACATGATCCTGAAAAAGAGGAATCTGATGAAGATAGTGATGATTATGTGGATCAAGTTTGTTAAATGCTTGGGGGCAAAGGTGAATCCTCCAGAAACAGGGAGACCCAGTGGAGAGCTGAACAGATGTTGGGTCAGGATGGAGAGATTCTCACTCACAATATCCTTGAGAATGCTAAGATGCAATATTCTTCTGTGAACATATCTGAAATTCTGGGTGACAAGGTCCCTGGAATGGATGTGGAACCTGTTTTAAAGGATCTGGATAAGCTGACAAGAGCTTCTACACAGTCTGAGATTAAAGATGACATTCCTATGTCTTCCCTTGTGAGAGTCTCTACAATTCAGGGGTCTGAAGTTCCTACTCTGACAGCTTGCTCTGGGGGGAGGAAAATATCTGAAGAAGCAAAGGGATCCAATGCTGACTTTAATGTTATGAAGCTGACAAATCCATGCGATGAGATGAGGAAGGTGAGGGATGAAAGAAGAACCAATGAGAGGATACAACACAAGATGATGGGATCCATAAACAAGAGTCATGAAAAGTCCAGCAAGAAGAGATCAGTGGAAGGTAATAGTTTACAAACCTCTAATGCCTTTGCTTCCTTAGATAATGAAGTTATTGCTGGGATTGCTATAAATATGGGTGTGAACTTGAATGATGCTTGTTTTGATTCTTTAAATGTTCTTAGAGATCTAGAATTGGCTAGAGTTGCTCTTTCTACAAAACAAAAGGATAATGTGTCTAAGGTGCGGATTGACAAATCTTCTAATACAAACCAGATTGCTGATGATAATGATCATCAATCTCTTGAATGGTTAGAAAGTGAGCAATCTGAAGAAGATGGCTTTACCTTAGTAACCCCTAAAAGAGTCAGGAAATCAGTTAAGAGGCTAAGTATTTCTGGAAAAAAACCAAGCAAAGGGAGAGGCAAGGAAAATCCTTGTCAAAAAAAGGGGAAAGGAAAGGATTTGGGAAACCCAAATCATCCTAGTTTGCCCCAAGTTAAGTCAAGAAAATCCAAGAGTAAAAAATGAAAGGCCTCTTCTGGAATTGTAGAGGCATCAAAAAATCCGGTGTCTCTACATATCTTAGGAATCTGATTCTCGATCACAAGTTTCACTTTATTGGATTACAAGAGACTATGCAAGCAAATATTGAAGATAAGATATTGAGAGAGATTGATCCTGGTGGATCCTATGTATGGAAATGGATTCTATCAAGAGGAAGATCTGGAGGTGTGCTCAGTGGGGTAAATATTGACCTTTGTGATGTAGGGTCTTTCTATGAAGGCAAATACATCTTACAACTGAACTTATGGGATAAAGAGAAAAGAGTAAAATGGAATTTCTTGAATACTTATGGGGCTGCTCAAGAGGAAAACAAGAATGAATTCTTGGTTGAGTTGGCTAATTTTTGCAGTAAAAACAATGAGCCCTATATTGTTGGTGGGGACTTTAACATAATTAGGTTTGCCTCTGAAAAGAACACTGGTACTGGTGTGCATAGACACACTGGGATCTTTAACTCCATAATTGCTTCACAAGAACTCATTGATATCCATAAGACAGGTGGAAAATTCACCTGGTCAAACAACCAAGACATACCAACTTTGGAAAGGTTGGATAGGGTACTTGTGTCCAAAGATTGGGAGGATTTGTTCCCTAGAGTAATGGTATATAAACTCCCAAGGGATGTATCTGACCACAATCCCTTGATTCTCAATACTGGCGCCAAACAACAAATGGAGAAGTTATCCTTCAAATTTGAATTGTCATGGATTAAGAATCCTAACTTCCTTACAAATGTGAAAATTATTTGCGACAAGCCTTGCTTTGCCAGCTCAGCAGTGGGAAAGCTACAGAGCAAACTTAAAAGATTCAAACAATTCTTTAAGGGATGGGGGTTCAACAAACAAGGGGAGCAAAGGAAGAAGAAAAATCTGATTCAGGAGGAACTATTGGGCCTTGAACAGTTAGAGGAAGTTTCTCTTTTGACCCTTTCCCAGATGCAAAGGAAAATGCAATTGCAGAGTGACATGCTTAAAATATTGGCAGAAGAAGAGCTGTACTGGTTCAAAAGATCACATGAAAAATGGTTATGTGAGGGTGATCTAAATACTAAGTACTTTCAGAGAATTGCAAATGGGAGGAAAAGGAAAAATACTATTTTGTCCTTTAAAGATGGGGATCAAACCATTGAAGGAGATGATGAGTTACTAAAGCATGCCACTGAGTATTACAAAATGCTATTTGGGCCTGCACCTGGCAATGCTTTCCCTCTGGACCCCAATTTATGGGCAGAGCATGAGAAGGTTAGTGAGGCTGACAATGCAGAATTAACTAAACCCTTCTCTGAGGTCGAGGTGAAAGCTGCTCTATTCCAAATGGAAAAAAACAAAGCTGCTGGCCCTGATAAAATCCCTATTGAATTCTTCCAATGGTGCTGGGACATTGTTGAGGGAGATGTAATGGACATGTTCTCTGAATTCCACCAGGGGGAGTCAAATGTTAGCAGACTGAACTATGAGATTATCACTTTACTTCCAAATGTTCAAGAGGCTTAGAAAGTTCAGCAGTACAGACCCATTTGTCTGCTTAACTGCATATACAAGTTAATCACGAAGGTGTTGACCTTGAGATTGGAGCGTGTCGCACATAAACTTATATTAAAAACTCAAGCTGCCTTCATGAAAGGGCGTGATATAATGAATGGGGTGTTGGCCCTACATGAAGTCTTGCATGAAACTAAGAAAAGAGGTGAAATTGGGATAGTTCTGAAATTAGATTTCGAGAAAGCATATGATAAAGTGAATTGGGAATTTCTCTTTGATTCTCTTACCTATTGGGGTTTCTCTGAAATTTGGTGCTCCTGGATCAAAAAAGTTGTCACAAATGGGACTATAAGTGTGAAACTAAATGATAAAATTAGACCCTATTTTGCTAGCCATAAAGGAGTCAAGCAGGGGGATCCTTTGTCCCCAATTCTGTTCAATTTTGTGGCAGATTGTATGGCTAGAATGGTGAGGCAAGCACAGAACTCTTGGTTAATGATTGGTCTTGCTAGTAACCTCATCCCCAATGGGGTTGTGTTGTTACAATATGCTGATGACACCATTGTGTGTCTCAAGAATGATATGGTGGGTGCCAGGAATATGAAACTTTTACTATACATCTATGAGCTTATGTCTGGACTAAAGAAAAGAGCTATCCTCACCAAGGATAACATGATTAGAAGGAAGTGGGTTGGTGATCCTAATTGTTACTTCTGCTCTAGCCCGGAGTCAATCGATCACCTTTTTTTCCAATGTCCAGTGGCCAAAGTAGTGTGGGGGATGGTTGGTGTTTGCCTTGGTGCAAATAACATCCCTGGAGATTTGAATGCATATAGAACCTGGTTACAAACATGGTTGCCAGACGGTGGATTGACCCACACCTTTGGCTTCGCGGCAGTTTGCTGGGCGATTTGGAAAGCAAGAAACAAAGTGTGTTTTGACAAAAAGATGATAAAACATCCTGCTGAAATTTTAATTCATGCTTGTGCTTTGATGGATTACCGGGCAGGTCTTTACAATCCAGAGTTCCAGGAGCAGTTGATCGATGGCGTGAAGGTCCTACTCTCGTGTGCTCATCGCGTTCTGGCGCAGCAAGCCCGTCCCGCGCCCGTGCTCCGTCTACAGGCTCCGGTGGAAGACCAGGAGACCGACGATGACGACGGCGACGATGGCGAGCACTGAAGGAAGGAGAGGCCGCGAAGATACATCAATGCGAGCTTGGGGTGAGCGCGCATCCCTTGTCTGGTTTTGGTTGACCATGCTGGTCGCTTTGGACTTTTGTCTCTGTTGCTCTGGGTTGTAATGTCTGTTAGCTTGAGATTTTGTTGGTGAAACCTTGCTAGTTCCTGACAGGATGTCTGGGAATCCTGGACATTCGGTCAGCCCCGTGTAGGCTAGTCTGAATCAGGCTAGGCTCGGGGTTCTGCGTAGACTTCCCCTTTCTTTTCTTCCTTACCAGTCTCAGCTGGTTTAAACTCCGTGTATTTCCGTTATCTGCAATGGAAATGGGGCAAGTCCTCGCGTCGGAAAAAAAAAATTAACCTACACTACAATTCATCTATTCTCTTGTACAAGTGCTGTAATAAACTCGAGATCAAAAGTGTCCATAACTGCAGATGAATTTTGAGTAATAGTAAATTGGTTATGCCTCCCTTTGCTGGAGAAGAGGCTTCACGCCCCTAACTCAACAAACAGATTATATTAAGGTGTATATTAAGCAGGAAAGCACAGACATTTAAGCACACACAAGACCACAACATAAACACAATATGACACTCGCTTTCCTACACAAGCATCATAGTTACACATCAGGCCAGGGCCAGGGCCACTGTCTTCTCTGAAGTTAACAGGTCCTAACTACTCCAGAAGATCCTACAACTAAACACATATATGTACAAAAGAGTGAAAAGAGTAAGGCAGACAGTTGGCCAAAACACTACCGAGGGACAAAAGGTCAACCTAAGGTGTATGTGTTAACAGAGCTATGGATGAAAGTAAGGATCCTCCTTGTTCTGAAAAATTGCAAAAAGTTGTTTTGAGTAATGTGAAGCCACCTTGAGACAGAACCCAAGAGCATTACGATCATACTTTTCTAAATCTGGGATGGTCTTCTTCAGTGGACCATACAGATCACCATCCAGAAGAAATTCTGCTATGCGAGATCCCCTACAACGAACATCAGAGTGCAATCAAATATCAGTAGACTGAGAATACAAAAAAAAAACCTTAGTGCTTGTCATTTCATTCTACTTTACCCTTTAAAGTGGAATATTTACATTAGAGTTGCAGCTAAACAAAGTTCATTCATGCACCTTATTGTGCAAGTTACTAGCACTAAAATTTCCCCTCGACAAGACCATCAACCTAAATTGTTTAGATGAACAAAAAACATAGCCAACCTATCTGAGAATTACGGTGGTCAAATCTTTATGACAACTTAATGAATCTATACAACTTTTGTTTAACTTACAATCTTTATGCGCATCTTATGTTCATTAGTACCTCAGTTGCAGTACAGAGCTATTAATTCAGCATCGATTGCTAACTTGAAAAGGTGGAACTAAACAAAAATAAAATAGAGCACACAGTTGAAGCTCCAACCAACCACTGACTAAATCCTTCTTTCGCCTAAAGGAAAGGGTGCGAAATAAATATATGTACGCAAGAAGGTTCCTACGACGCTGAAAGTCAAGCTGTGTCCAACGACATCCCGGCCTTGCTTCTTTTGACAAGCAATGAATCTGCTAGTAAATCAACTAAATAGCTAGTGCAGCAAGCCAATGAGATGCATATGCACATACCTTAGGGCATGTATCTGGTTAAATCCCTGCTTGTTCTGAACAAAAGTGGCCTTTTGCTTCTGTTCATCCTCAGTTTGCTTCCGATAGAGGGCACAAACAGCCTTCAGGCAGAGCTCAGGGTGTTCACCAAATGCTGCTAGCATATCTCCCTCAAATTTCCAGTCTTCAGCTTTGTTTTTACGGCCTATGCGAGCCATAACGTCTGCATAGTCTATCTCACTGTCAGACTCTTCTGGTGCTGGAGAGGATCCTTCATTCAGAACAGATGTACCAGACGCATCTGGTTCGTCACAGGATTCTTCAGCAGAATCACTTGTGTTTTCTGAAGAATCCTCATCATTTATGAACTCTTCCATATCATCGTCCTCTTCCACATCATCTTCACTTCCTTCATATTCCTTGGGCTCAACAAAGTTGAGAACCCGGCGTGCAGCTTGTCTCCCCTTTGACTGGTTTTTAACCAACCTAGCCGAGCGTCTTGTTGGGGGAGTAGAACACCCTTTTGTTTCACCTAATTCTTCATCGTCGTCGTCATCGCTCGCCCTCTCTCTCCTCATCTTCTTCAGCACTTGACAAATGGGAACCACATCATCATCCTCATCCTCCCCACTCTGAATCTGCGAACGCGAAGCAGCCTTCGAAGTAACTACATCGACACCCTCAATGGCATCCTCATCCTCACTGTCACAGATTCTACAGAACCCCCGCTTCTTGCTGGCCTTAACGCCTTCCTCCTGATCACCACCATCATCCTTGGCACTCCCAAGCCCACCGTCACTCACATCCTCGTCCTCGCTATTGCTGGTGACCACCCGCGCCGCCGCACGCTTCTTACCCCGCGGCGAGGGCAAAACATCGTCGTCCTCCAGACCCACACTATTTTCCTTGCTGCTTCCACCGCCTCCCTCCGCGTCGCCTTCATCCTCGCTCTCCCCGGTCACCGCCCGCACCGCGCGCTTCCGAGGAGTCGGGACGGCGACGACGCCCTCCCCCGGGCTTCTCCCCCTATTGGCACCGACAGCAGCCCCCTCGTCGTCGTTGTCACTGACCTCAATAACATCGCAGGCCACACTACCGCACGGCTTCTCGGCCGCCTCGTGCTCGCTTCCGGGTAGAACTGCCGCCAATCGGCCAAATTTTGAACCCCCCTCGGATGTACGGCCCGTTGCTTCTCCTCTCGCCAGGGCCTCCCTCAATCTCGCGTTCTCGGCTTCGAGGAGCAAGACCCTGGCCTCCAGTTCAGCGACGCGAGAGGACTTGGCGTCGAGCTCGGCATGGAGGGCACGGAACTTTGCCGCTGCCCCCGCGGCGTCCATCCCCGGCGGCCGTGGCGGCGCGAAAAACCCTTGCGGGAGAAACGGAGGCCGGAGCCCGGAGGGGTGTCGCCGTGTCGGTTGGAGGCTGGAGCGTGTGCTTCCCGATTGCGACGGGAGGCGGGGACAAGCTTTTACGCCTTCTGGATTAACAATACGGGCAGCGAGTTGGGCCTGGAGGAACGGGCTCCAAAAAGATTGGAAAGTTAAAGCTTTTGGGCCAAAAAAAAAAGTTTAAAGCCTTTGGGCCAAAGAAAATGCAGCGAGCCAGCTACTGCTGTCTTTTTTTTTTTGCCAAGCTGGTACGCTGCGTATTTGCGTCAATGTTAGTAGAGATTGATGAAATATTAACGAGAACCGATGCGGAATCGCACTGTAACATCGTGGATTTTAAAATTACTAACTCGGGTTTTGATCTTTCGAAGCAATAGGCAGACCATATTCTCCAGAATACCAAGAAAGAGATACTACAACACAAACACCATAGGACACTCGTTTCGCTACACAAGCATACCCCAGTGACACATCAGGGCCTCCGCTGCATTCTCCAAAGTTAACAGGTCAAACTAAGGTGTACTGTATGCGTCAGCAGAGCTACGGATGAAAGTACGGGTCCTCCTTGTTCTGATAAATTGCAAACAATTGTTTTGAGTAATTTGAAGCCACCTTGCGACAGAACCCAAGAGCACTCGGGTCATGCTTCTCCAACTCAGGGATGGTCTTCATAAGCGGACCATCCCGATCACCATCCAGAAGGAATTCTGCTACGTGAGATCCCCTACAATGAACAGCACAGTGCAATCAATGTCTCAGAATAAGAACGCGAAAACCCTCTCCTAGTGCTCGTCATTTCATTCTACTTTACTCTTTAAAGAGGACTTCTACAGTAGACTACGAGCTAAAGAAAATACATCCATACGGTTGTGCAAGTTATATACCACTGAAATTTCTCCTCAACAAGACCCTCAACCTAAACGTTTTAGATGAAACAAAAACCAAAGACAACCTTTTTGAGCATTCTGATGACCAATCTGTAAAACAACTTAATGAATCTATACACCTTTTTCTGTTAATTACTTAATTTAGTGCCTACGTGCATCAAATGTTCGTTAATACCTCAGTAGCAATGCAGAGTATTAAACTAATTCAACATTGACTTGTAACGAGAATTTTTGCCACATTTAACAGTTCAACCAGCGTAATGTACCTAGCTATAAGAACCTACAGTAACATGGGGGTGAAAATAAGGTACTACCGTACTAGTACTACTTTACAAAAATGGAACTGAACAAATTAACAGAGCACTAAGAGATATTGGGAGCTGTCTGACTAAATCTCTTTCTTCCTTTTCTTTTTGTTCAGAATTGAACAAATAAATTGGGAAAGATGTTTTCTTCCTCCACTTATCATGACATCCAAGCCATAGGGAAGTAGTTAGATGACTTTAAAAAGTTCATCATAGACTTCCACTATCACTTGAGTGAAACAACAAACAAAGAGTAATAACTTAAAAAGAAAAGCGGATAGGAATCAGCAGCAGTAGAAGTTGCAATCATCCAGTGACTTTAAATCATTTTTTTGACCTAAAGGAAAAGTTGTGAAATGAATATATGTACATAAGAAAGGTCCTATTATGCTGAAATTCAAACTGGTTCCACAACCATCCCCTTGTTTATTCTAACTAGCAATGAATCGGCGAGCAAATCAACCAAATAGCTAGTGCAGCAAGCCAATGAGATGCATATGCACATACCTTGGGGCGTCGATGTGGCTAAATCCCCGCTTATTATGGACTAAAGCGGCCTTTTCCACCTGTTCCTCCTGAGTTTGCTTCCGATAGAGGGCACAAACAGCCTTGAGGCAAAGCTCAGAGTGTTCACCAAATGCTGCTAGCATATCTCCCTCAAATTTCCAGTCTCTAGCTTCCTTTCTACGGCCTATACAAGCCATAACACCTTTATAGTCTGCCACACCATCGCACTCTTCTGATCCTGAAGAGGATTCTTCATTAGGAACAGGTGTACCAGGCACATCTGATTCATCGTGGGATTCTTCAGCAGAATCACTGGCACTTTCAGAAGAATCATTTTTTATGAACCCATCCATATCATCTTCACTCCTTTCGTAATCCTTGGGTTCAACAAAGTTGGTCACCTGGCGTGAAGCCCGTCCCCCTTTTGACTGATTTTTAACCAACCGCTCGGAGCGCCTTGTTGTGGGAGCAGAACGCCTTCTTGCTTCACGCGATTCATCATCGGCATCACCTTCACTCGCCATCCGTTTCCTCATCTTCTTCAGCATTTGACGAATGGGAACCATACCATCCTCATCTTCATCCTCACTCTCAATCTGCGGCGCAACTACACCTGAAGCAGCCTTCGGAGCAACCACACGAGCACCCTCAGTGACATCCTCATCATCGCTGTCGCTGATTCCACACAGCCCACGCTTCCTGCTGGCCGCAACACCTCCCTCCTGATCATCAGCGTCATCATCGGCACTACCAAGCGATGATCATGGAGAAAGCACTACAACACATCGCAGGAGACGGCCCAAAGGTATAATCTCCCAATCTTTGCAGCCCGTGCGTTCTTCCAGGCCCAGCTCGCTGCCCATCACCCAGAAAGCGAAAAAAACTTCTCCCCGTCTCCGTCGCGTCCGACAGCCTCCACTTCGCCGGTTCGCCCCCAAAAGGTTACTCTTCAGGATAAAAAAAAACAAGGGAGATTTATTTATCACTTCGTATAGTCGTACAAATTGATTTTATTTATTCACAAATTGTACACAAAAGATGGGATTGCTACCGATAGCTAGCTTGTCGTGAAGGAATGACGTGAACGTGTTCAGTTGAGGCCCCTGGATCGCCCGCATCCCATGATGGAGCTGGGCAAGCGGCCGACCTTGTCGACGGCTCGACGCCCTCCTCGAGCACCAACCCCGTGCCCATGTACACGTGCGCCTCGATGTGTGGCAGTGGAACAGCCACACCCCGGGGTTGTCCGCCACGAACCTCACCGCCGTCCACCCCATCGGGTGCAGCGCCACCGTGTTCCTCATCACCGCCACCGCCACGCACATCCCTCAGGTTGAACCCGGCCTCGTCCCTCCCCGGCTCGAACCGGCCCTCGCCGTACCCGAGCAACCAGAAATCGTGCCCGTGGAGGTGCCACGGGTGCGTCTCGCTCCGGTTGTTGAGCGCCACCGCGTTCTGCAGCACCACGTCCACCACCGACCCCAGCGCCAGCCGGTACGCCGCCGAGCTGTCATAGCTACTGTGGTCGTAGGCGTCCGCCGGGGGGCGCAGGTCGTAGTCGTACGCGGCCCGCGGCCCGCGCTTCATCGAGACGAGGTACGGCGTCGCCGGGAACCGGAGCGACACGTCGTTGATGGCCCACCGCACGTGGCCGTCGATCCTGGTGTTGGTGTTGAGGAGGAGGAGCGTGCGGTCGGGGCTCGGCGGCACGGGCAGGGCGTGGTTCGGGTGCGCCGCGGCCACGGACCTGCTCTGCTACACCACCCTGGGCGCCACGTCGTGCCACGACGTGGGACGAGGCCCAGTAGTTCCGGGACGGGTCCTGGTCGGCCGTCACCAGGACGGAGTACGTCTCGCCTGAGTAGATGAAGAGGCTGCGCACCACGACCGGCCTCACGTAGTGCCCGTCCGCCTCCACCACCGTCATCGAGTGGCCCTCGATCTCGAAGTTGAGCGACGTGAGGCTGCCGACGCGGAGGCGGTACGTCCTCCCCGGCACATGTTAGCACACACACATATTATTAGTCGTCACCATGGATAAACAACAAGCTTATTAGTCTACCAGCTTCTGTTCGCGCGCACGCTCACCCTATCGACGACGAATCTGTAGGTGAAGGTCTCGCCGGGGAGGATGGGGCACTGCGTGACGCCGACGGTGCCGTCGGCCCACGGCGAGCCCCGCTGGCGGATGCCGTGCCAGTGGATGCCCGTGTTCTCGGTCTCGAGCTTGTTGTGCACGGTGACCACGACGGTGTCGCCCTGCGTGGCGCGGATGGTCGGGCCGGGCGCCTCGCCGTTGACGGTCACCGCCAGCTTCTCGAAGCAGTCGAGGGACTTGCGGTGGTACGCGATGTCCCAGGTGTGGTGGTGCACCTTCGCCTCCGCGACGAATGCCGCCGCCAGCGAGTACAGGCAGACGCCGAGGACGGCGGCGAGCATAGGCCGCCGCGACGGCGCCATCGTCGTCGTTACGTCGTGATGCTGAGAAAACTTGTCGATCGGCGAAGCAAGCGACCTGCTAGAGCTAGCTAGATGGGGTTCGTGTGGGTTTCGATCGATCGCTGAGCGATTGTTGTGTGTGTTGCTTGAGCCCCTGCACTGCACCGGGGCTTTTTGTACGCGTGCTGTCTTCGTGCGAACCGGTCGGTCCGTGTGCAAGATCGCATGCGCCTCTGACAGAGTCCAATTACCACGACACGGTTGGTCCGGTGTGTCCAGTCGAGGG
Source organism: Panicum miliaceum (assembly GCA_032594955.1). Taxonomy (NCBI): domain Eukaryota; kingdom Viridiplantae; phylum Streptophyta; class Magnoliopsida; order Poales; family Poaceae; genus Panicum; species Panicum miliaceum. The sequence goes on along the minus strand of CM064060.1, from coordinate 1,242,303 downwards.
GCTCGTGCATGCTGCTGTGCCAAGTCTCGGCCGTTGACCGTGCCTGCTTTCTACTTGTGGTATCCTGGTATTCTGGATTTGGTAGCTCATGCTCGTCTCTGAGGACGGTGTGGAAATTGGTGGAACGAGACGCCTTCTCAGGCTCTCGGTTGCATGTTAATATAGGCTAGGAAAAGCCCGTAGCGTGGCACATTCATCTTGTACAAGAAATTACATCTACTTGCCTTGTAAGCCAAGGACTACAACAACCTCTGGAGCCTATCTATCCTAACTACTAGGATATACACGCGGTGTATCTTGACACCCCCCGTCAATCACAACTGCTCCTGCAAGTTGAGATTGTTCCTAAAGAAGTTTAGTTGTCGAACAACAAGTGCTTTGGTAAACCCATCAGCCACCTGATCAGCAATACTAATAAATCGAACATCCAACTGCTTCAAATTCACTTGCTCCCTGACAAAGTGATAATCAATTTCAATGTGTTTTGTCTGAGCATAAAACACAGGGTTTTGAGACAAATACTTGGCTCCAATATTGTCACACCAAAGGCACGTCGCTTTTGGATGTGGAATCCCCAATTCATCAAGCAACTTTTGAACCCACGTTATTTCTGCGGTGGAATTTGCCATGGCCTTATACTCAGCTTCTGTGCTTGATCGAGACACGGGAGATCCTGTCAGCAACCACAAGTGAAGTACCAACAAACGTGAGCGCAACAGCGTGACTACCAGTTTGAAACCGCGCAAGACGGGGCCACCGCACCGGTCGGTGACGCGTCGAGCCTTCACCCGCGCCGCCGCGCGACCTTGGAAGCCGGACGGCCATCTCCACGTCGCCACGGGCACCGTGCGTGTCCAGGGCGCGAGACATACTCGAAATAACCAACACCGAGATTGCCACCAAACCGCGCCCGCAGATGCGCCGCACCTACCTACCAGCTTGCACCGCGATGCCACGACGCGTCGTGCCGTGCCGGCGGGAGGCGTTCGATCGCGTTCGCCTGATCGCCTCGCTATCGCTACCATGTCCGCAGCGCCTCCGGGTAGGCTACTATGCTCCATCGCTAGGTGTCGCAGCCGCGAGCTCGCGGCCATCGAACTCTGCTGCCGCAGCATCATTTTCTTTGCCCACAAGCTCTACTGCCGCAGTATCCAAATATGGACGGTGAGGTGTTACGAGACGGCGGCCGCATTCATCTCCCAGAGCTGGCAGGCACTCGGCTATCTCCTTTCCCGGCCGCCTGGGCCCATGGACGCTTTGCCCAGACCAGAGCGCGCCAGCGAGCTGCTTTCGACGAAGAGGCGGTGAGGTCTCCCTCCATGAGCTCCCAGCTCCGTCCGAGCTCGAGCAATGCCTCCGGAATGCATCGCATTCTCGCCGTCCAGCCTCCGGCGGTGGCGCTGCCCTGCCTCAGCTCCTGACCTCCCGTCCCGCGCTTGTCTGGTGGGGAGGATACAGTCAACCGTTGAAGTGCAATCTGCGATGGATCTCGGCCGCATGTGCTCCATCCAACGTCCGGAAGGGACCCGAGGGGTGGACGGTATTTGAAATAGCGTCCACCCCCGGTCGGTGTTTCGGGTGCCGTCCACCCCTGGTTGTTGGCTAGTCGCAAGGATGCGCCGGCTTCGCTGCATGTCGTGGCTCGCCGGCGCGCCCCCGTGCCTCGGGCGTCGGCTGATCTCCTCCATCCATGCTGCTTAGCTCACGCGCTTCAACCAGGGGAGCGGAGACGTAGGCACCATGCCGGCGAACATGAAGAGGGCGCGCGGCAAGGCACGAGCTACAGGACACGGTCTTGTCTCCTGCGCGGCTATGAAGCTGCAGGCAGCCGGCTGGCTAGCATCTCCCCTACCCCACGAAAGCAGCATGCCCGTGACCAGGCCACCTCAGCAAGCTGTTCTTGACGGTACGGTCATCTCCTCGTCGCCACGGGCACCGCGCGTGTCCAGGTGCGAGACGTACTCGAACCAACCATCGACGAGGTTGCCGGTGTACTCGGTCGGCGGGCTCGCCGGAGCGCGCGCCGGCACATTGAGACGCTGCGTGCCGGGGCACGCGATGCCACGACTCTCTAGCCGGACAGCCGTCGTGCAGCGCATGCAGGGCCGTCATCTGGTGAGATCTGCGGAGACGCAATGGCGCGCAGGCGGCGCCACCAAAGCGCGCCCGCAGAGGCGCCGCACCTGCCTACCAGCTTGCGCAGCGATGCCAGTAGCCCAGGATGCGCGCCGTGCCGTGAAGGCGGGGAGACGTTCGATCACGTTCGCCTGACCGCCTCGCTATGGCCACCATGTCCACAGCGCCTCCGCGTAGGCTCCGTCGCCAGGCGGCGCGGCAGCGCGCTGGCGGCCATCGATCTATGCTGCCGCAGCATCACTCTCTTTGCGAGCCCCACGAGACGACGACGTCGTAGGAGAATCGAAATAGGATTGACACCATAGCCATTGTTACCGCCGTGCCCGTCCCGCCCGACGTTCATTGGACGGGGATCGATGGGCGGGCGAAACGCGGACCTCGACCGGGGGCATATGCAAAATATGGGGCGCTAATTGGAAATGTTTGGATGGTGATTAATAGTTGCGATCCAAATTAGGGGGTTATGTATAAATATGCTTGGTATTATCTGTAACTATTCGGACCGGCGATCAATAATCGCGATCCAAGCTAGAAGGTTATATGTAAATTAACTGGGGTTATTTGTAAATCTTCACACCCGGTGAGGTCGCAAACGCCGCCAGCACTAGCCCAGTCGCCCCTCGCCAGACGCCCCGCTTACCCCCGTCAGGTCCACACACACTGCCCATAACTGTAACTTGTCCTTGAGATGCTGCCGCGGGAGCACCGGAACGTCGCGCGTGCAATTGCTAGTGGCGGTGACCGGCGAGGGATGCCACTAGCCGACAAGTGAAGGTGCGCCTACGGGCGGCTCCCGCGGGCAGCGGTGGCACTGTGATGGTTTAAAGGATGGAGCAGGAGCGGCAACTACTCTTTGGTTCTCGTTTTGCATAGCGGTTGTTCGCCTCCCGCTCCCGCTGCGCTTGAGCAGCCCACTGCGCGGCCGGCTCTGTCCCTCCTCATCGCCTGCCAACTTCCGGGTGCTCATTCTACTTTGCAAAGTACACACGCCAATTCCAAATGCAATTGCCTCAGTTTGCTTACAGACGGCTGCATACCATGTGGTTGCTGCTTTGTGTATAGGGAGCCAATGGTCTTTGTGAGTGACTAAACCTTCCTTGCTCTTTTTTAGTCATACCACACGGCCCAATGCCTTGGTGCCAAATGTTCGGTTAGCGCACGAATTGCAGCTTTTGTTGAGGCCATGTCTCACCTATGCTGCAAACTGTTACAGTTGTACCCACCAACGACCATGTTGGCGCCGGCCACCAGTCCCACCAGCCGTTGGCCGACGCCCGCTGCCAGCGCATGCACAGCCATGGGCACGCCACCGGTGAGGAAGATGCCCTCAAATTTGACGTACACTCTTGCTGTTCAATGGCGGATCTAGGGGGGCTCGAGCCCCCCCCCCCCCCCCCCCCCCCCCCCCCCCCCTTTCCCCATGGACTATGTCCAACTGTGTAACATCGTCGTGCTTGCTGTTTCGGCAGTGCTGACCATGATTGCAGGGTTTGGCATGGGGCTGGAGAGCTGGTACCTTCGTCGCCGCCGTTCCTCTTGCAGCTCCTCTGCCCCCTCATCAAGAGGCTGGCCCAGCTGATCGTCAGTGCTGCACTACGCTTAGGCTCGCTGACAGGGGCGAAGCTAGAGCTAAAACGAGGGGGTGCACCACTTCACAACTATCAAAGCGCTTGTTTAGGACGATCTATACCGGTTCAAAACTTATATGTTTATGAGGGGGGTTGCGCTGAATGCCGTTTTTGGCAGCTGTTGGCTGTTCATCTTCCATCCATCCATTCGATCAGTACGTGCAGTATATAGTATCTCACGATCACCACATGACTCCTGTTCGATCAATTCTGTCGTGCCTAGGTTCCAACTAAGACGTACAATCGATCAGTACCTCACGTCAAATTGCAGGTGGGGCGGGTTCTTAAACAAACCCGCTTAGCCGCCTCGCTAAAACAGCAGTGGTGGCCGATGCGGCCCAGCTGCAAAGTTTTGGTGGTCCAATGTTAGGCAGCCCAGAAAGAGGTGCCTAAATGGGACTAGGCAGCCTAGTGGGATTTCTTAGGTGTGAGTAATCCACTTTAGCTTAGTGAGGTTTCATCTCAATCTCTAGCTTGGGAGAAGATTTTCCTCCAGAGTTTGCTTGCGTGAGCTCCGCTCCGCGTCATGTAAAAACTGTTTTTCTCTCCTTATTAAGAGCATCTCCAGCTTTCAAATCCCTAATTTGTTTAGTAGGGGCTGGTCTCAACTTTTTAGGGTTCTAATTTTATGTTCAACTCCAGCAGCAATAGCACCTTCTTGCAGCCCCTTCTTTTACTATGATAAACGGGGTCCGCACGTCAGTGTATGACAGACCCACCCGTTCTCTCTCCCACTCCTTTCTTCTTCCTCTCTCTCTCCTCTGTTTCTCTGCCCTCTCTCCCTCCGCTCCGATCTGCACTGTCCGCCTCCTTCCCAGCCAAGACCTCCCCTCTTGCGGCCGGCCCAGCGCCTCTCCTCCTCGCCGGCGCCCGGCCCAGCGCCTCTCCTCCTCGCCGGCGGCTGCCCAGAGCCCCAGACACAGCTCCTCCCCGCCCGCGGCGAAGGAGGCACTCCCGGCAGCCCCTCCCCACCCGTGGCGAAGGAGGCGCGCGCGGCCGCTCCTCCCCGCCTCCGGCGAACGGCCGGGCAGGCGCTCACCGCCCAGACGCCAGGCCGTCCCCTCGAGCGGCCACAAGAGGGTGCTGGAGCTCGATCTTGGGCGGCAGCGGGGGTGCCCACACGACGGCCTGCGCGGCTTCGCGAGGAGCAGGGGTGGCGCTGCCGGCCCAGCCCGCGGCGACGGCGCGAAGGAGAAGGGGCGGCGCTGCCGGCCCAGCTCGCGGCGGCGGAGCGGAGGACCATGGGCGGCGCTGCTAGCCCCGACCCTCTGCCACAGCGCGGAGGAGTCGGCCTGTGCACGCTCGATTGGCCGCCGACAGGCCTCACGGAGGTGGTAGCCGGCGCCCGACTGAGAGGGGCGATTTGGGCGCCTCGGCGTCCTGCTGGAGTGAATTTTTTTCTTTTATTCCCTACTTTAAAATCCAAGTAGAGATACCGCTGGAGTTGTTTTAATACAACAATGCACAGTCCTCCTGCCTATTTGAGAAAGAAAAATGTTGGACAGCCTGCCAAAACCCGTGGAAAAGAGAAGCAGCCCGCAAGACACGCAGCAGCTCCTGCTCCTTTTCTCATCTCGACACCACCATCGACTCCTCCGTCTGCCACTGCAATCTTCCGTTCGGTTCCCGACGCCACGCGCCGCCGCCTTACTCCCTCGCACTCCCTCACCTCGCGTTGCCCGGCCGCCGAATGCAGCAGGCAAAACCCTAGGCTAGGGTTTCCACTGGGATTCGTCGCGCCCGCTCGTCAATTCGCCATCTTCGGCCGCTGCGCCTCGGCTTCCTCACCTCCGGCGACCCCTCGGCACGGCCTCCTCGTATCAAGTGGTGGTGGTCCTCTAGGAAAGGGGCTGGAAGGGTGGAACGGTTTGCTGCCTGTGTGATAAACAGGAACCAACTGAACATATCTTCTTTTTTTTTTTCCCTCGCGAGATATGCTTGGAGCTGTCTCCATGAGATTTTTTGGGGGATTTCGCACCTAAAACCTGGGACGACCTGCAAGGGGCCGGGCTCACTCAGTTATTTGGCGTTAATTTGCATCTCAGCATGTTCATCTTTGCTACTTTTGCTTGGTCCTTATGGAAAATTCCTTTGTCTTTGGAATTTAAATCTCTTCATGATGGTAATGACTGGCTTCTTACAAACATTTATGCCCCATGCACGGCTGAGGGAAAGAGAGAGTTTTGTGACTGGCTAAAAAACATTCAAATGCCAGATGAGCAGGGTTGGCTTCTAGTCGGGGACTTTAACTTGATGAGGACTCCTGAAAATAGAAATAGAGAAGGTGGTGACATCTCTTAAATGTTTCTTTTCAATGAAGCCATTAGCACTCTAGGACTGGTGGAATTACCTCTGATTGGAAAAAAAATATACTTGGACCAACAAACAACATCCCCCACTTTTGGAAAGACTAAACTGGTTCTTCACTTCCATCTCTTGGACAGTCAACTACCCAAGTACTAGAGTTTCCACAATAGTGTCAGAGGTTTCAGATCACACACCTTGCATTGTTGAAATAGCGACTGATATACCAAAGGGCAACATTTTTCGCTTTGAGAATTATTGGATGGACATTTCCTGTAGGTGGTTAGTCATGGTTGGTCTCTACCCACATTGCAGACAGATGCAGCAAAACATTTAATGGCAAGATTCAAAAACTTAAGAAGAGTCCTGAAAGCTTGGCAGAAATATATTTCCAGTCTGTCAGCCAATATTCACAATGTTAAGTGGATCCTTTCTTTGATGGAACTTCTAGAAGAACATAGGGACCTGTGCTTAGAAGAATGGAACTTCAAAAATCTTCTCAGTGATAAGTTGGTGTCCTTGCTACATCAACAAAAAATATACTGGAAACAGAGGGGCACCATCAAATGGGTTAAGTTTGGAGATGCAGGAACAAAATTCTTCCATACCGATGCAACCCTAGGGCACAGAAGAAAGTTAATTACTTGTCTAAGGGCTGCTGATGGTACTGATGTCTACAATCACAATTCTAAGGCAAACTTGCTATGGGAAGTTTACAAAGACAGATTAGGAACTTCTAATCCTGTGCAATTACCCAATAATCTAGAGGACCTTCTCCATGTGGTGGAGGATTTGGATCTGCTGGACCTACCTTTCACAAAGGAGGAAATAGATGATGTTGTGAAGAACTTACCTTCAGATAAAGCACCAGGACCTGATGGTTTTAATAATGACTTCATCAAGAAATGCTGGCACATCATATCACCTGACTTTTATAACCTTTGTGAAGGTTTTCAGAGGGGAGACATCTGCTTGCAAAGCTTAAATGGTTCTTTTATCACACTCCTGCCCAAAGTTGATTCCCCCTCTAGTATAGGAGATTACAGGCCTATATCCCTGCTCAACTGTTCCATGAAGTTGCTTACTAAACTCCTGGCAAACCATCTTCAACAAAAGATTTTGAGTCTCATCCATGCAAACCAATATGGCTTTATCAAATCCAGGACTATTCAGGAGTGTCTTGCATGGTCTTTTGAGTACTTACATCTCTGCCATCAATCAAAAAAGGAAATTGTTATCCTAAAATTGGACTTTGAGAAGGCTTTTGATAGAATGGAACATGCAGCTATGTTACAGATAATGAAAGCACATGGTTTCAATGACACTTGGTTAAAATAGATGAAAAATATCTTTAATTCTGGGACCTCATCTGTTCTGCTCAATGGAGTTCCTGGCAAAACATTTCATTCCAAAAGGAGGGTAAGATAGGGGGACCCCCTCTCCCCACTTTTGTTTGTTCTTGCAGCAGATTTTTTACAAACTTTAGTCAACAAAGCTGTGGAAGAGGGCCAACTAAACTTGCCAATTCCTTGTGCCTCAGATCTGTTCTTCCCGATTGTGCAATATGCCGATGATACGCTAATAATAATGGAAGGTTACTCACAGCAACTACAGGTTCTTAAAGGCATCCTAAAGGTGTTCTCATAAGCTACAGGTCTCAAAGTTAATTACAATAAATCTCTGATGGTGCCTCTGAATATTACTGAACAGGCCCTGGATCTTTTGGTTGCCAGTTTTAATTGTACCAAAGGAAACTTACCCTTCACTTATCTTGGCTTGCCATTAGGAACTACCAAACCAAAAGTGGAAGATTTTCTACCTCTAGTCACCAAGTGTGAGAGGCGTCTGCATGCCACTTCTTTGTATCTATCTCAAGCAGGAAGACTACATATGACCAATACGGTCTTTACTTCTTTACCCATGTTCCACATGGGGACTTTCATCTTGCTCAAAACAGTGATCGAACAAATTGATAAGTACAGAAAATATTGCTTATGGAGGGGGGCAAATGTTAATGCAAAAGGACCACCGAAAGCAGCTTGGTCAATGGTTTGTCTACCAAAAGAGGAAGGGGGTTTAGGTGTCATCAACCTTAAAACCCAAAATGAGGCAATGGTTCTGAAGAATCTACACAAGTTCTTCACTAAAGAAAATACACCTTGGGTGCAGCTTGTTTGGGAGAAACATTATAGAAATGGTAGGCAACACAGTCATACAAAAAAAGGATCTTTTTGGTGGAGAGACATTTTAAAACTTTTAGATGCTTACAAAGGGATGGCAGTGGTCAACTTAAAGAATGGCTCAACTTGTATGCTCTGGCTTGATCTGTGGGGAGGACAGGTGCACAGTCAATCTTTGCCTGAATTATTTTATTTTGCAAAGAACAAACTACTCTCAGTCCAAAAAGCTCTCAACACACAATCATTCCATAGCCTTTTTTATCTGCCTCTATCTGAAGAAGCCTTCCAGCAAACGGGGATTTTACAACAAATGCTTCTTGATCAGCATCTCACAGAGGATACAGATGGGTGGCATTACATTTGGGGCTTCTTTCATTTCTCCTCCAAAAAAGCCTACTTATATCTAACAGGTCATGCTCAGATACACCCGGTTTTTAAATGGCTTTGGAAATCTTGCTGTCAGAACAAACACAAAGGCTTCTTCTAGCTCTTACTGAAAGACCGTCTCATCACCAGGAACATACTCAGAAGGAGAACAATGCTCTTGGACTCTTATGGATGTGTCCTTTACAACACGGGTGCAGAAGAAATAGTGGAGCATCTCTTCTTTCACTGCCCCTTTGCAACAACATATTGGAATCTGTTGCAAATACAAGTCCCACATCAAGCCTCTATCTCTGGCATGATGGATAGCTTAAAAGTTCAGCTTCACACGCCACTCCACATAAGCATTTCAATCCTGTTCTGCTGGGCCATTTGGTGCTCACGCAATGATGTTATTTTTCAGAATAAAAGGTCTACCCCGCTCAGTTGTCGGGATATGTTCAAGAAAGAGCTCACACTGCTTGTGCATCGTGTGCAACCAAAGTTGAAAGAAAGCCTCCTGGAATGGATCAACTTTTTCGGATAATTTACACTCTTAGCTTGATTTTCTTTGTTTCTTTTTTTGTTTCTTGAGGCTCTCCTGTAACAACTCCTTTTCTCTTTATATATATATATATATATATATATATATATATATATATATATATATATATATATATATATATATCCAGTAGTGGGTGCTCACCCCTTCCTGTTGCATCAAAAAACAAATGGGCATGAACATTCACTGAAATTTTCTGCCAAGGTGCTGAACGACACCCAGCGCTTTTTGCCGCGAACCTTGCCAGGCAAAAGCTCGATGCAACACATCTATTAAAGAAAATGCAGACAGATGTGTCCTGCAACACTTCGTCTTTACAATAGGGCATGTAGATCACGAATACACTTCAGTCTTTACAAGCTGTAATCACATTGAATTCAGTAACTTTTTTCCTCAAAAAAAATCAGTAACTTTCATACGCAGGCGGGTGGTTGCAATTGGCAATCTTTTCCTTCCATCAGTGAGGACTAGCTGTAGATTCAGAACAAGGCACAAAGATCCATCATCGCTCTCATTGTATAGTCAGTGGTTTGATTTGGTTTCTACTGAAAATATAGGAGTGCCTGATGCTGCAATACAATTCATAGCCAATCTGAAGTCTGAAATCAGAACTTTTGAACATGCAGAACACTCAGCTGCAATCCCTCTATCAGACTGCCACGCTTTGATCCATCATCCACTGGACGCGGCGGGGAGCTAGGCGGGCACCGGTGAATACGGCGGCGGCGTGGTGCGAGCCGGCGGCCGTGCGCGTCTGTCGGCTGGCCGGCCAACCCCTTGCCTGGGTCCAGACGCTTTGAGCAGTCTAGATCGGGCAAGCTTCTCTGGAACGCTGAAGCGGCGAGCCGGCGAGGTCTCCCGCATCGTCGACCAGCGGACACTCGCTACCAATCTCATGAACCGCCGCCGCGCTGCATGGCCCTGGCCTCCGCCGTCCGGCCTGCTCGTGCGCCTGCAGCCTGCCTGAGCAAGACGACTGACAAGGACGACACAGTCAAATCGCTGACCATGCAATCCTTGACCGCGATCTGAGCCGCAAGTGCTCCATCCAATGGTTCATAGAGACCAAGGGGTGGACGGTATTTTCGGTCGTGATCGTGCGCGAGACCGGCCGTTGAAGAAGAGCAGAGGCTGATACCGTTACCACACCAAGTATATATCCATCTTCGGACCCGGCCGTATATTCCCTCAGCACAACTTGAGGTTGAGAACGAAGCCGTGGGTGGGAGCTAGCAACGACTCCCGGCGGGCCGCGCGATTTTGTTGTCTCGCATTCTTGTTCGCGAGACGCGATGACGACCCCCGGCGGTGGCGTGGCTTCTCCGCGTGGGCGCGCGCATCGTCCGGTCGCCTGGGCTCCGGTTGGTTGGATGCGCTGCCGCTGCGGTAGCTAGCACCCCTTTTGGCAAGGCGTCTTTGCTGACGGACCTACCGATGAGATCTTCGCTACTCGGCCAACTTGTTTTTCGGCTGACGAATACCCTTTTTGGCAGTGTACATAAAGTGCATAAAAGTAGTAGCGAACAGTGCACTTTTATCGAGTGAGTGCTTAGCATTAGCGTCAGTGTCCTGTGTGCAATGTTACCTGCTCCACGTCAGCAGTGGCGATTTGGTTGAGATGTTAGCGTCCACTGACCACTGGACCATCGCGCACCGGTCGGTAACAGCACCTGCCGAGACGATCGAAAGACACATGCGGCCGTGCCCGCCACCGGCGGGCACGGGCGCGCGGCGTCCGCCGTCCACCTGGCCGTGCGCACCGGCCCCTGCTCCGCGCTGCGACCGGCCACTTGCCATCCATCAGCAACTGTGTCCGGTCCATCACCATGCCGGGTTGCCCGCCGAGGTACGCGCGCGCGTCGCTTTATCGCGCGTCTGTCCGTCGGACTTCTTGCTCTGCTAGCTAATAAGCTGGTTGCATTTCTCGTGAATGCCCGAGCGCTGGAGCCCGGGATATTTCCAGCCGCGCGGCGCTATATAAAAGGCGTGCACCAGCTGCTCCATTTCCCTAGCAAGCAACGGGCTCGAGCCGGCGATCCTACCGAGAGACGGAGCTTTGTAGTCGTAGAGACCAAAGAGGAAACAGATCCACGGAGACGATGGAGACGGTGGCGGCGAACGGCGGCCGGGATGCGGCGAGGGCGTCGTACGGGAAGAGGGACGGCCAGCAGGCCGGCGTGGGGTGCGGCCAGTGCTTCCAGATGCCGCTGCACTACCCGAGGTACAGCCGGGAGGACTACGAGGCCATGCCCGAGTGGCAGCTCGACCGCCTCCTCTCCGAGTACGGCCTGCCCGCCACCGGCACCATCCAGCAGAAGCGCACCTACGCCATGGGCGCCTTCCTCTGGGGCGGCGGCGGCGGCAACCACTGATTGAGCTAGCTAGGTCGACGATCTACCTGGCCAGCAGTTTGCTCCTCCTACCTATAGCTAGCTTCCTGATCTTGATCGATCAGCGGCGTCACGTACGTGTATCACGGTATATTATATATCTAGAGAGCGAGAGATCGTCGATCTAACTTAGTTTCCTTGCACTATGTATATTGTTAGTTACTGTGCGTGTGTACGCACGTTGTCTGCACGAGAGGTCAACTACAAGTGGTCTAGTAGTTTCTAAGCTACTTCTGTGTGCTCAGGACTTGAATCTTTTGTTACGATTCATCAGATGAGATGGCGAGATCTCTTTAATTTGCACCACCGGCGCATCATTCTCCGTCGTTACTTATAGCCTAGATATATAGAGTCATAGACGACGGATCTCGTACACTTACGTGTGCTGTGCCTTGTAAAATATTAGTGTGCCGGTTTATATATGTGTACTTTATGTCTCCGTATATATATCTACAGATATTTTGCTATATATATGATATATATTTGTCTGGAAATGTGTGCCTTTTCATGCTCGTCTCATGCTTGGGGTTAGGTGACCTGCAAGAAAGGCGTGCAGGTCATGCATGTTGAGCCTACACGCTTCCCATGCATGATCTGCCGCGCGTACGTTCAAGGCGAGATATAATGGAGTTCTCCGAAAGCAGCAGGAGGCCGATCTAATTGTCTTTCTCAAGTACTACTAGAATAAAAGAACTATGTGTCTGGCTGTCTATAAATAATCAGCTGTGTTCTCAAAAACCACATTCGTTCTGTGCCCTATTTGGTGAAGTCATATAAATAACAAAAAAATCGATTTATTGCATCATCCTATCCTAATACTAGTATGTTTGAGTAGTGGTGATGCGTATGAAAAAAAAAACTCATTGCTTCATTTCATATCCATGCGTGCTCGACTGCTGGTTTATTTGCACAGACAATGTCAATTATTTAACATGAAGGCAAATTTAGTATGGAGAAGGTGAAGTGTTTAAACTCGTCCCTCAAGTGGTGTTGTCTGGCATCCTGAGGGCCCCGGATATAGCAAATTGGAAGTCCTGCATTCATTTCATTTCAATGCTAGTAATATACCAATATATATTCTTTTTCATTCAATAACAAAGGCAATATGCATTTAATAAATACAAAGGAAGGACAAACTAGAAATTGGTGACCAAACATTTCTTATGAACGTCAAGTATTATGAAGATGCACGCAAGCATGTAAGCTCGTACAGGTGGCGTTTAGGGAAATGTGGTATGGGAAAGGAAAATGAGGGCATAAGGATATCTTAACCCATGTTTGGATTAAGGGAAAGGGAATTGAGGAGGGAGAGAGATTGGGAAATGATGGCATCTTTTCCCATCGATTTTATCCCAGTGGGAGGGGTGGGTTTTGGCCTGGAAATGAGTACCGAAATGACATGCTCGAGGATGTCCTCCGGAGTCTGGATGGAGCACGCCGCGGGGGTCTGAGCTCGTCGCATAGCTCCATCGCGAACCAGTGCGGGCAGGAGCAGAGCCGCTGCCGCCGCGTGTGGGGGCCGAAGACGCTGCAGCCGCGCGGGCGTCAGCGGAGAGCTGCGCCGCGCATGATGGCCGGAGCCGCGCCGCTCTTCAGCGCTTGGTGGCTGGAGCAGCCATGCGATTTGGCTGGAGCAACCGTCCAATCACACGCCGGTCGAGAGGGGCCGAAGCTCCGGCACCCGTGCGGGTGTGAGCGGGAGCTACCGCCGACGCGGCCGAAGCTGTCGCTTTACCGCCACGCGTGGTGGCGGAGCAGCAGCTCTAATTGCACGCCACTAAAGTGCAGGTGGTCGGAGCTGCAACGCCGCTTGTATTGCACCTCGGGAGGTCGGCGAATGGCGCACCGTGTTGGACCAGTCACCAGAGCGAAGTAGCTAACAGGAAGATAGCGTGTGGGGCCCACATAGCACCCAAACCAAACCACATAGAAGCCAAACACGGGATAATGATAGGAGGCCTGTTAACCCTATCCCAAACCTGCCCCATATGACCCGTCTCATTTCCTTTTCCCATTCCAACCTGCCATCCAAACGCCACCTCAAAGTATATAATCTAAGAGCTAGCAAATTGTAATTTTTTATCTAAGAAATAAATCAATCTTTGTTGGAAAAATACTACAAAGTTAGAAGTATGCTGATTCAGCTAACACACTTTTTCCAATAAACCATTACTGGCACACACTAGCAAATATTACGAACAACCCGCAATGATTGTGTACCTAAAACCTAATGCTAAGCATGTACTAGTTAATAGATCAATCAAAATGGAGATTATTAGAATAAAAGTAAATCATTATTAAATAAGGATTCGGACGAGATTTTTATTACAACATTTGTAATTATATATGATGCAAAGAAAATAAAATCAACAATTGAATGTCGCATGCATTGTGATAATTATATATAAATATGATAGATAAAGGCCGGTTGAATTAAGATCCTTAAGATTAGATCATCATCCTCCACTTACAGCTTGTGCAGATGCTAAAGGATGAGCTCATGCGTGTGTAACTTGTGGGCTGTGGTCTGTGGACTAACCTTCTAGGCCAAAATTAGCAAGTTGGAAAATTAGACATAACTTATTGGTTGTTGACCAAAATGTATTGGTATGTATAATCATGGTTGAAGCCCCTTGAATTTTGAGGCTTAGGGTATTCGCCCCACTTGCCCTGCTCCAAGATCATCACTGCTCTCAACTTTGCTTCAATGTTTAATTTATCGGTTCGTTCCTAAAGTATTAGATCAGTCATTCGTGTCGTTAAAGTTTTTTCTAGGTCAAAGTAACTCTTGGGTTGATGTGGAGTAAGGACACGTTTGTGCTATATTTGCACGCACGTCCTTAAATAAGCTGGTATATTGGAATTGTCTCTTTCACCCCTTCCATTTGTCATATTTGATGACCGGTAAATATTTGAATTGTGTCTGTTATTCTTTCTTTTGCCATCTTCTATATCTTGTGCCGTGTAATTACTGGAACTAACTCTTTATTTGCTGAACCTTACTTATAATTGCGGACACATTACATTGTTCATGCTATATGGAAAAGGCTGGATATAAAATTATAGCCTATTTATTGATTAATTAATCTATAATGCATAGAATTTGTATTCATAGAGTACCTCGAACGATTCACTCAGCGTGATGAGAATTTCTTTCTTTTTGTGTGTGTGGGTGAGGGGGGCGGTAAGAACATTTATATCTCATGAAAATTCATGGAGCCACAGTCCTCTTATATTATTTGTCCTCTGGAGCTTCCCCAAAGCTCCAATTTGTTCTACTCTGTTCAATCTAATTAAGTACCATTTATAATCTAGCATGACAGGGGTAAATGACAAAAAAATTAACATTTTAACTCATCGAACGTCCATTAAGACCCAACGAGGAAATTTAGTGGACTTAAAATATAGCCAACTTGATACTTCAGGACCGAAGTAGCCCTTGGAACAAAGTCGAGGGGTTTATTTGACTACTGAGAAATAAAATGGAACATCTTCGATCTGAGCAGCTCTATATATTCAGATTTGGAAACGACGCATTGCAGCGATGTTGACAATATCTACCTTTTCTTTTTATTAGAAAAAGCAGGTCCCAACCTTTTTGCTTTGCTTCGAAGCCAAATAAAAAAGCATATATCTATCCTGGTATACGTTGCATCAGCATTCCGTCCAGGAAAGACGAAAGATACGCAGTTGACTCGTATGATACCCAAGCCAACACCGACACACCAAACGGCCAGGAAGCAAAGTCGTCCACCGACCTCGATCTTGCTGGCCGGAGCCATCACTGATCGTACGGAGTGTGAACAGCCAAGCAGTCTTCAGCTTGCGCCGCGTCCCTTCGTTCTGCAGATCATTCGGAAAAGTAGCTTACGGTTTACATCTGGTCCTCGATTCTCTTGCAAAGTAATTAAGCACACTTTGAGATCAAACTAGTCCGATCAGGCCGGTTGGGTGGCAGAAACTGCCCCTTTTTAATGAGGAAAAGGTTTGTCAGCTAACCTCGTCGTTCTCTCCAGTCGTTTTCCGATACTCCTAGACGACGAGTAGGTCTCCATGCCGGCCCTCGTGGCCTCCTCTGGATCGGTCTTGCGGTTGCGGTCGCAAGCTCGATGACGACGGCCATTTCTCGACGAGACGTGCCAGGCCCAATGAGCTCACGCACGCGGTCACGCCTTCTTGGCCAACTTTTAGGTCCCCAAAGAGATCCACGTTGTTGTATTAGAGATGGTATATAGTTTGTTTAGTACTCCCTTAAGTTTAAAATGAAAGTCGTGTAAAAAGTTTAAAATGAAAGTCGTTCGTTTTAGTTTTATTGTAAACCAAACTTCTTAAATTTTGACTAGTTTACTTTTATAAAAGAATATACTAATATCTACAATGTCAAATTAATTCCATTAAACCACCGTACAATATGTCCTGATAGTGTTTTTATTTGCTATTGTTGATTGTCATATATTTTTCTATTAAGTTGATCAAAATTAGAAAAAAAAACTGATTTAAGGCAACAAAATTGAAATGGACGGAGTAGTAGTTCATTATTTTTGTGTTTGGAACTGTAATCTTTTTTGACCTCAGAGGGCCCACAAGCAGTGACACACTCAGACGGATCAGATGGATATTCATAGTGTCAGCTTCTCGGAGAGGGAGAGACAGCCACCGAGACAATCAGACAAGGAAGAGCGCCATTTGACGCCACGCTCCCGAGAATATCCACAACCCAAAACTAAAGCCCATTTACTTGTACTGTGCAAAAACACTTGTCTCCTCTCTCACACAGTTCACACACTCCTCTGTCCTCTATCTCACCACCAGTGCCAAAACCTAAGCAAGCAAGCAGGCAGAGAGGAAAGGGTAAAACAGAGGGGGAAGAAGAGGGCATGGCTCACCTCCTGCACCTGCCTGACCTCGCGGCGGCGCGGCCGCCGGTGAGGAGGAGGAGGGGCGTGGCGGTGGCGGCAGCGGGGGGCCGTGTGAAGCAGGAGGGGACGGGGAAGAGGCGGGTGATCAAGGTCGCCGACCCCATGCGGGAGGGGAGGCTGCCGGTCCCGCCGCCGCCGCCGCTCTTCGCCGCGCCGGTCACTCCGTCGGAGTCCCCGGCAGTGGCGAGGAGGCGGGAGGAGGACGAGGAGGAGAGGCAGCGGTACTACCTCAACATGGGGTACGCGATCCGGACGCTCAGGGAGGAGCTCCCCGATGTGCTGTACAAGGAGCCCAGCTTCGACATCTACAGGTTCGCCGCCTCTTGATATTGATGAAAGTTTGATGCTTTTCGGGTTATTTGAGCTGCTTTAGGCGGATTCCAACTGAATTAGCGGTAAAAGTTTGGTCTTTTTCCGTGATGAATGCTTCAATTGATTATTAGGGAGACTTTTCAGTTCCTGCTAAAATTCGTCACCGAACCTACCATCTGATTAGAACATGTGTGTACCTGAACTTTCGCTGCCCTCGTATGTAGCTTGTGATCTCTACTAGCTTTTTTTTCGATAAGTGTGATCTCTACTAGCTACCACTGGGCAGATTGGTATATAGGCTTGATTATATTCAGAATGCGGTGTGATAAGCAGCAGTTTTATATTTGAGAGATCAGGCCGGATATTGCAAAGGACAGCAATATTCTGTTTCCTGACTGATTGAGAACTCGATCCTGTCTCAGAATATTGCTTTTGGCTGGAATTGGTAGTTTAGCTTAGCTCTAGTACCATTATTGTTGATGCAGTGACTAGCCTTGGAGTTGGAATGGACTTGGGCCAGCGTTGTTGGTGTTTCTTACTGGTTCGCATGTTAAAGTAGCCATCTAGCACCTGAAGAGTCATATTCAGAAATGAAGCTCTGATATTTATATATCCCTATACAATGTTAATTTGGACATGTACTGTATTGGGGTTTGTATATAGAGCTTTAGCTATCAGCGAATGGGGGCATTTCGAGGGCTATGCCTATATCTCACAGTGTAGATTGTGAGTCGAACATTCCCACGATGAACTGAAATGTTGTCCGGAGAAATTATATGCCTTAATCCTTAAACTTGACCCTTCAGTACCAGTCCCATGATTAGATCTATCGTGACATGACATCTTTTTTCAGCTATTTTGTGTTTATGTGGTTAGTTGATATTTATCACCTTGTCTTTCTGTTGTTAGTTTAGTTCTCAACTCAGGGCCTACTGATTATTAGATGCAACCTTAGATCACATTTGATGATGGTTTTCATAGTTGGGTCAAAACCTGCTACCCTTTCTCATTTTTTAAAGGCAACGTGGCTACTTAAATGCATCCTCATTCCTCACTCAGTCGAGATTTTTATTTTTCTGCAGTGTTGTCTTCCTTGATGTTCATCAGCAAACTGATTGTCTGTCAGTGTTTGATTGCTCGCGTACATTTTATTTCAGCTAACTTAATCAGTATCTCCATTTTCATGTTTAACCTTGTTACTTCCCTGCAAACATAATGCTAAGTCTTCCTCCTTTTTGTGAAAGAAATGAAGTCTCTGTCTGTCCGTCCCCCCCCCCCCCCCACCCCACCCCCCCCCCCCCCCCCCCCGGCGCACGCTGTAGTCGGTAGCTTTGAACGATTTGATTTGCAAGCAACGTCTAGTATACCCTGCTCCTTTGAGTATTTTCTGAACTGTATAATATTAACTGTACTTATCCAGAAGAGCTATAATTAAGATAACAGAAAGATACTGGATGTTGTTTCTGTACTACCATGTTAGCTTTGTATCAGTATGTATAACTTTTCATTCAATCTTCAGTCTTCACTGCGTACTGTACCAGTTTGATGCTTGGCATTGGTTCTAGGTTGAATTGGATAGCTTTGTTCTGCAACTGTAGATAACTTGTGGCAACACTTGGGTATTCTGGTTATGTAGTGAGTAATCTGCAGCATGTGAAGGTCACATTTTCTTTAGAGCTGGTTAGCTGTTGTGTCGTGTCGTTTATCTTTTTCCTAATTCTATTTGTTACTCTTTTTTTTTCAGAGATGACATTGTCTTCAAAGATCCTTTGAATACATTTAAGGGGCTAGAAAATTACAAAAGGATATTCTGGGCACTACGTTTTACTGGCCGGATCTTTTTCAAAGCACTGTGGGTTGATATAGTTAGTATATGGCAGCCTGCTGAGAACCTTATCATGATTCGCTGGATAGCCCACGGCATTCCTCGAGTTCCCTGGGACGGGCATGGCCGCTTCGATGGCGCTTCTGTGTATAAACTCGACAAGAATGGGAAGATCTATGAGCATAAGGTGCACAATGTTGCTATGAATCCACCAACCAAATTCAAGGTCCTACCGGTCCATGAGCTAATCAGATCACTTGGTTGTCCTTCTACTGCAAAACCAACTTACTTTGAGGCTTCATCTCAATATTTGTGCGCTGCACCAGCTTACTTGAGATTAGCATGGATAAAATGCTACATCTCATTGTGCCGTATGCTTTCGCTAGCAAATCTGGGAGAAGGATAGATGAGTTTAACTTGAAACCTCCAAATTTTGTTTTTTTTGGTTATATGATAGTGCAAGAAGTTACGAAGTTACTGAGTAAATTGAGTCATAACAGTTGTATATATGTACAGTGATAGTTTATAGAATAAGAATTCCTCTTAGTTAAGGTGTACGGACTGTAATTGTTATTAATTGTTATATTAAATATCAGTCAGCAAACTAGTCTGACGTTATTTTAGTTTTTTTTGTCGTTTCCCCTTTTAATTGGGCCCAACTGGACAACAACATTGGGCCGGTCCTAAATAGCTGGCCAGCCCAATTCAATCACACCCATCCGGGCCCGGTCGCGGAAGCGGACCACCCGTCCGTTCGAGCTCTATCCACTCGCAACGGCCGAGAGCAAGCGGAAGGTCACTCGATCGCTCCCGCCTCCGCAAGTCCGCAACCACCATCGCGGCGGCGCGCCATGGCCTCCGTCGCCGCCTCTTCCGCCTCCTGCTCCTGCTCCACCGTGTTCGCCTCGTCCTCCTCCACTCCCATCCCAACAAGGGCTCCTCGCCCGTCTCTCCGCACGCCGCCGCGCCGCGCCAGGCTACCGCTGCCCGGCCGCTCGGTACAGCTCCCCACCCGCCCTCCTTGCTTTGTTCCACCAAACAGGGCTGTTGCCGAACACCTGGTGCGAATTGTATCTGCAGGTGTTGAGGTGCCCCCCGAGATGCGACTCGGGGAAGCCGCCGCCGCGGCCTGTTAGAGGAGGCACTGGGCTGTCGGTTCGGAAGGCGGCTGAGCCAGCGTGTCGGGGAGGGTTCAGGGTTCCGCCATTCGACGCATCGTGCGGGCTCGCGTTCGCCACGGTGGCGGGGGTGCTCGTGCTCCAGGGGACGCAGCAGGCGATGGCCGCCACGCAGTTCGGGGACCTGCAGCCGGCGGACGTGCTAGGGGATCTCGGGGACATCAGTACAGGTCTTGCTTCAGTTAAGATAACGGCCTTTGCTCTTTTCTTTTTCTGCTACCGGCAGATTGATTGTGTTTTTCTTATATTCCATACATTTTCGTTTATAAGAATTTCTTGCTCACCAATCTTTGTATCCACATTTAATCTGCGTTTCAGGCTTTCCTATTGATCTTCTTTTCTGAGCTAGGGGACAGAACGTTCTTCATTGCGGTGAGTACTCACTCCATAAGCACAATGAGATTATCCTGCAATAATCAGACCTGCTTCCGAACAGTTCATTGTTTAAACTTCCTTATTGATAGAAAGAGCATGCCTTTACAAACGAATGAAACATAAAATTAACTTGGTGTCCTAGTACTGACTCCAGTGTCCACCACTCCACCTTGAGCATCCAGAGTTCATCTGACTTCACAAGTTTCTGAAGAATGCAGACGGTTGACCTTAATGGTGTTTTCTGCTTATTCATCTTGCGATGTTGAATCTCCAACTGTATGCAACCTATGCGCAATCTTGAGCCATTGTATGTTGTCCTTGGAATATGAGTAATATGCTGTCAGCATGCTAGAATGCCAGATATTAGCTTGAAAGCAACAAAATACTCATTAGCAATATTTTAGGCCCCCTAATAGTTTTCCTTCTTGCTGGTCCCTCTGCCTCCCAATCTATACCGTACAGATAATTTTGTCAGTAATATTACTAAAATGAGTCATTGATAAATGCTGCAGTTGCATGTGTTTGAATAGGCACTTTTAGCAGCTAGAAGTTCTGGAGCAGTCATTTTCCTTGGCACATTTGGAGCTCTTGCGTAAGTACTATGTATTTTCATGCTCCTTATATGCTATGTTTCTTCTTCAATTTTTCACAGGCTTTATTTGCTTCTAGTTACATAATTAAGTTCCAGGAATATCTGCCATTACATAAATGAGTTTTTTTCTTTGTGATTAACAGGGTAATGACCATTATATCTGTAGTTCTTGGTCGAGCATTCCACTATGTTGATGGAATCATTCCATTTGGGTAATTATCCTCATTGTAAAATAAGAGTTTCTATTGGGCGCTATTATTTACTGAACATCTTATTACATGCAGGTTTGGTGGTACTGATTTCCCAGTTGATGACATTGCTGCTGTTTGTCTCTTGGTAAGGATCTTGCATATTCGTTACACACAAATATATTGATATATGCGATCGGTTTTGTTAAAAGAATGTGTGGTTATTACTCTTGCATTAATTTGTGAGGTTAAAACATGCTTATTATTCCTGACTAATTTTAATGAATTCTAGGTTTATTATGGGGTTACCACATTACTTGATGCAGCTTCAGGTGATGATGAAAAGATCAACGAGGAGCAAGAAGAGGTAGAACTTTAAAGCTGTGCCAAGAGTATCATTTCAGGTTTTTAAGTTTAGAAAATATATTGAATTCCAAGTATTAATCAATAGCCTCGAACTAACGAAAATTTATTTCACACCTATATCTATATATGATCTCTTAAGTCTCTGCTGACTGAATATGATGATCTCCAAATATATGCTTTTTATCCAATTTTTGCATGCTAAAATTTGTATCCCAGACTCCCAATTTCCATCTTCTAATCCAAATTTTATAGTCTTGAAATTCTACAGAGTAGTCCAATCCATTGAATACTTACAGCACATCATAGTCTTAAAGAAAACTATGCAAAAACTATACGCATGCAAGTTGGACTACGAGAAAATATTAGAAAATCTATACCTAATAGCAGATCGGTAACTTGTGTGATTACTTTGGATAAATTTGTTGTGCTTGAATGTAATTCTCTCTCCTCTATAACACTGTTTGGACAATTGTAGGCTGAGTTAGCAGTATCCAAATTTTCTGGAAATGGTGCGGGGGTCATGTCTGCTGCTGGTACTATAGCCAGCACATTTGTGTTGGTTTTTGTAGCGGAATGGGGTGATAAATCATTTTTCTCTACAATTGGTATATCTCCTCGCTCCACTTTATAGATAGTCAGATTTCTATAAGCATAATCAACATTAACACTATTTTCCTATACCTTTGCAGCACTTGCAGCAGCTTCATCCCCTCTGGGTGTCATTGCAGGATCACTTGCTGGTCATGCCGTTGCAACATTGGTAAGATAAGCAGTGATGGTGATAGTTTATACTTGAGACAAGATTGTTGACGTCAAATATTTCCACTGCAATTAGCATTAGTTCGAAGGAACACTCATTAACTTGTTCATGATTAACGTATTCGAGCAATGAGCATAATAATATTGCAGTGGATTTAGACAATTGTTTAGTAATTCCACGAATGATTGGTTTGTTGGTCTGTTTTCACCCCACTCTTGGTTTCTTGCAAGTTCCTTCTCTAATTGATCTATATTTGGAAGTCTGCATTGACTTGACTCCATTAGAGTATAACAGGGATAGGAATTTAGGCTCCTTTATGGTTCACAAAAAGAACTTCTATTTGTAGATTACGAGTGCAGTATGAGCAGTAAATGCCTTTTGTATTTCTGGCTGTGGTTTTCCAGGAAAAAAACTGATATTAAAAAGTTTCTTCCTACAGATTGCAGTTCTTGGTGGTTCTTTGCTGGGAACATTCTTGTCTGAAAAGGTAAATTGGTAAACTATCAATGCCGAAGCAACACAGATTTCCTATCTCTATCTAACAGGATTTGGCCCTTGAAAATTTAAAATGCGATGAATTTCGGAGTTGGCTTTCAATTTGTTTGTCAGTTTCATCCATTAATTACAAGTGTTTTAGCAGTTAAATTTGTAACTGGAAGGGAATCTTTTTTTTTCCATTGAACAGATTACATATTTTTAGTGTAGAAAGCAGCAGTTGGCTTACTGATAAAGCCTTTGATAAATTCCATGAGCCATTCATTTTCCAAAAAGTTTGTGTACATAAATGTCACTGAAATGAAGCATTGTTCTGTGCAGATTATAGCATACATTGGAGGGAGCCTATTTTTAGCCTTTGCTGCCATTACTATAGTTGAGATTGTGACTTGACAAGGAGTTCCAACTTCCATAATTGCTCGACAACATACCAAAAGGTGTGCAATTTCTGCAACCTATAGTGGCAGGTTCCTGCTACGTCGACTCTCTTGTTTTCCTCAAAGCATAGCAAATTCAGCTTAGTTGATTTTAACGATAGTAACTGCTTTGTTATCTAACATGATCCTCCACAGGAACTTTCATTCCCCGAGTGGAACATCCCCAGCTTGCATAGAATGTTTTGCTGTTGGTGATGAGAATTCGCCTCAGTCTTTCTTTCATCACCATGATTTGTAGTCGAAGCACTACATGTCGGACATTTTGGAGCGGAAGATGAGATTGGGAGAAAAATTGTGAATTCCGTGAAGCTATTTCATTTCCTTAGATTATTTACACATATATCAGAGAAGGCAAAAAACAATATTAGACCACACTGATGTTCAATTCCAGAAACTCTGATGCACCTGGATGAACTGTTTCAGGCTTTCTGTCGAGTACAGTTTTTCTTCTTCTTTTTCTCCATTTTCCCACAGTACAAAAAGCAAGATGAATAGATGATCAATATTGTTTATTGCGAGTGGCTGAAACTACTGAGCTAATGTACTTCAGAGTATGCATGTATCATGTGTTCAGGAAAAGAAATTATGCTCAATGATTCAATGAATGACACCTGCAGTGTCCAAAATCTGTGTATCTTTCAGGTACAGATACAAATAGGAATTGGGAGAGCTGCTCAAGTTCTCACACCAGAATTGGGCTAATTTCCTTAGTTTCATAACATAGGAAGAACAAGAGCCATTTCTCCGTTCTTCGGATTTCCTGTGTATATGGTCATAGTCTCCTTGTCAAGGTCAATCACGACGGTGCATAGAGTGTGCAATGTTGGGCCTGAAAGGTAATTACCGTGAGAAAGCGAGCTCAGTTCATGTTGCAAATTTACAGTACTACTCAGAACACATGAAAAATGGTTGGACTGATTGGGAATCACCTGTCATGTAGATTGGGTACTTGTTATCAGCTGTATCGCCCAGAAGTGAAAGTGCTGTTTCCTTGGAGTCCACTGAACACTGCGCTGCTCTCTTCTCCCTGCTCATGGAGTTCTCGTCCTGCACCTTCTCGACGCAGTGGCAATTCACTCGTCAGTTCGTCAGTCATCGAGCGATCGAATCAATCTGACGGTTACAGCAGTTAAGCGATCATGCATCTCGATCAGGATTCAGGGACGGAGCAGCATCTCCTACCTGCTTCACCTGGAGATGCCGGTACATGTTCGCGTGGAAGAATGGCGTGGCACCTGCCTCGTGGACGGCGAACCGGTTCCCGGAGGCGGTCTCGACGTTGACGATCCTCCGGCCTCTGACGTCCACCAGGTTGTAGCTGTGGCCGACTGAGACGCCCGGTGAGCAGATCCTCTGGTCCAAGGAGAACATACATGTCCATCAATGTCTTTACTGACAATTGACAAAGAGTGAAGTGGCGGCCTTCACTTGAAGTGACGTACGTGCATTGCGTCGTCGAGGTTCTTCGCCTCTAGCAGGTCCCGTGACACGAAGTTCCGGGCAATGGCGCCGGCGACGATCTCGTCGTTCACCGGAGGAACCGAGTCGAGCGTGAAGGCCTGATCGAGAAATCGGTGTTGAAAGCTCCTTAATCAGTTTGGCTATCTGGAATAATTAATCTGACAGTGGAAATGGAAATTCGGAACTATGGCATGCTGCGGTAGTGATGCTCGCCTACCACGCCGTTGCTGTTGAACCCGAAGGCGCAGCTCGGGAGCTCGCCGGCGTAGGTGTAGGCGGTGAAGGACAGGCCGTCCGGCAGCGTGGCCCGCACCAGGTACGTGTGGCCGAGCAGCGCGACGTTCCCGTCCTCGTTGTGCGCGGCGATCGCCGTGGAGTCGCTGACGATGAGGACGTCGGAGCAGTCGCCGTCGGGCTCCTCCTCCTCCTCCCGGCCGTGACCGCCGCCCTCCTTGGGGATGAACGGCAGGATCTCCTTCCTGAAGTTGACCAGGATGACCTGCTCGGAGTCAGAAGGAAGAAACGATCAACGCCGACACGCCGAGGCAGCGACGAGATCGAACGGCAAGGGCAAGGGCGTCATTTTACGTGGAGGAGCGGGACCCCGCTGCCGTCGGCGGTGCCCACCAGCTCGTCCCAGTACCGCGGGTACCTCTCCCTGTTGGCGGCCTGGAGGGCGGCGAGGAGCGCCGCCGCCTGCGCCGTCGACGCGAACGGCAGCAGCTGCTCCCGGAGCACGAGGTCCTGCCGCATCCTGCTCCTGATGACGTCGGCGAACCGCCGGCCCACGGCGAGGCCCAGCGCGTACCCGTCGGCGCAGCGGCCGGCGTCGAAGATATCCAGCTCGCCGTCGGTGCCCATGTGGCACGCCTCGTGACGCAACACGGGAGTGTAACGAGCAATCCCCTTGTCGCAGTGCGGCGCCTTATCTCTTCCACGTCAAAGTTGCAGGTGCAAATTGGCTGGGCTGAGTGTGAAAACGGGCCGGGCTATCTCACCAACATACACAGCCGGCCCAGGAACACCCCCAACACCCCTCAAAAAAAAAAAGACATCCACCATTGCAGATCTCGCCAAGAACAAATACAAATGCCATTGTTCCCCCCCCCCCCCCCCCCCCCCCCCCCCCTCCTCGTCGGTAAACAAAGATGAGCTGCACTTGAAAGACCCAAAGACCAAAGTACAAGGCCCTACTAGAATAGTACTCCAGCACTGGTTCATTGGGAAAGAGAGCCCATGTACCTTGGAATTTGGAGACGCCCACATCTGAAGCCAATTTTTTATGCATCCAACGAGGTTTAAAGATATTTTAAGATTGTAGATAACAGCAAGGTTAATAATTCATCGAGCGGCTGGTTGCCGGCTGCTAGTATCTTTACAGTCATATCTCTCAGTCCACTTGTACGATAGTTAAGTCTTCACCATTAATACATGACCCACTTATTCCTCTCACGTATTTTCTTGGTTTTTTGTCAAAGCAGGCTGTAAATTTACAGCCCACTTCTTCTCTCTCTCCTCTTCTCTCCCCTCCACCTCAGCATTCAGCCTGCTTACAGTCCACCACTTCAGTGCATCCAATGGGGTTTAAAGATGTTTTAAGATTGTAACGAGACACGAGGTGGGAATGGGTGCAGGCCTCCACATGCACAGCTCTGTGAGTTCCAACCCCCCTGGCCAGCCTTGCTGTCTGCTACTGCCTTTGGCAACTTTAGGGTTAGGGTTTCACACCATGACAAATGCCACCACGCTCTCCTAATTTCTCTCTCTTCTCCGGCCGGTCATGTAGAATCTCCTCTCTCTCGTCATTGTTGACAAGTTGATAGTCACTGAAATCATCCATGGGAAGAAGGGAGGAGTTCAGAAATGAGCGAGAAGAATGGCAAGTGTAGCAGGAACCAAGTG
The DNA here is from genome assembly GCA_032594955.1 of Panicum miliaceum. NCBI lineage: Eukaryota > Viridiplantae > Streptophyta > Magnoliopsida > Poales > Poaceae > Panicum > Panicum miliaceum. The sequence continues at coordinate 1,215,930 of CM064060.1, read as the reverse complement.
GCCTGGACATGCACTGAGTCACTGCACGCAGAAGCATGAGTGGGTGGCTGCCATGGCTCTCATGTTACTACAGAGTCACGCACCTGCAAATGGCACCAAGGTCTTGTTTAATTTCCCGTTAAAATTTTTACACATCAATATTTGAACACATATATAGTGTATTAAATGTAGTAAAAAAAGAAATCGCATTACACAAATAGACTATAAATCGCGAGACAAATCTAATGAACCTAATTAGACTGTGATTAGACAATAAATTACTACAGTATTGCTACAGTAAACATATGCTAATGACGAACTAATTAGGCTCATTAGATTCGTCTCGCAATTTACGAACGAGATCTGCAATTGTTTTTTAATTAGTCTATATTTAATACTTAAAATGTGAAAAGATTTTATTTTAAAAACTTTACCCGTTCAGGCCCTTCTGCGTCATATGTAACTGTAACTTTATTGCACCTGCAGGCTGATAAATGTTGCTTGTGAACTCTCTTCTTATTAATATATATGCCGGAAGCTGTCTAGGTCTTTCAAGAAAAAAAAATGTTGCTTGTGGAGAAGTCATTTCTCTGTTTCAAACTGCAAGCATAGGAAACTACTCGGAGACTCGAACAGTGTGTATGAACATTCTTGAAGCAGCTGATTTTGGTATGATGGATAAATATGGATTCCACAAGTCATGGTAACATGGGAAATACCTGATTACAATTGAAAATACCAGAAAAATTTATATCCACGCAAAGAGATTTGGAACCTATTGGCACAATAAACATCATTCAACGTCTCCAGTGTCACAATTTATTCAGACAGCTGGAATAACAGCTGTTCTCAGTGATAGCCATGCATGTCGCACGCATGCGTGCATATCTAATTACAACAAAGTTAAACAGAAGGATTAGTTGTAGTCTGACACAAAAGACATGTTTGATGCAAATTGTGGATTAAGATAACAAAATGTTATGTTCACTGTTTATATTTTTAATTATGAATCCCGAATTATATTTCAGGAGCTCGATTTCAATGTTTTAAAACAAAATGGCGCCAATTACATCCAGAACAAAAACATCACAGTAAGATCATAATATAAATTGCCTCTAATTTAACAACAAATTGTGGATGGCTTCCATAGTAGTATTATTCCCAAGAAGCATGCAAAAAGAGGTTGCACATTGATGACCGCTGTTCAGTCAATCACAGGCCACAGCAATGCGAAAGGGGAAAAGGCGTCTTTTGATGGACAGATGCTTCAGTGAAATGCACTGCACCCTTTATTGATCTCTTATATATGTATTTGACGGTAAGTTCTTGACGAAATATATGTTGCTACTGAAACATATACAGCAATTAGTCCTCAATGCAAGAGGATGCCGCAATAATCTGACTAGAGTCCAAATAAAGATCATAATCCAACTCTTTGAAATTATGGTTATATTAGTAAGTAATCATAAAACATGCATGTATTGTTTTCAAAACCTTTATTGAAAAACCATACACGATGAACATCACAAAAGATATACGACTTCTGAAAAGAAATATAAACACATATGATACCAGTACAGGTATAACCCTGTGTGACTGGACATTTGTGATGCTTTTGTGTATTAGGCGCTTCTTGGAGATTTACACAAGTATATATACCACATCTCAAGTATAGTCAATCGTTGCAGTGAAAGACTCACAAAAGAAAAAAAGAGCATACCACATCTGAACACTCTCGTGGTATATTCAAATTGACTATCATTCTAATTTCCCTTCATATCTTGGGTGAAAAAAAAAGTCACTTGCTAAAGAAGCCCCGACATGCACACGCTCACATACTTTCAGAGACCAAAGTTTGTGGCGAACATGTGTGGGAAAACACGATGCTGATGATGCAAAACACAAGTGGATCTAGCACAAAATCATCATGAACACTAAAACCGGGATAAATCAATCACAAATCTCAAAGGACAGACAAGTGCCTAAGCAGTCTCACATGATCTTATGGGGGACACCAGAAAAAAACCTAGGGAAACCTGATGATCCAGTCCAAGTAGTGGCGGCCATGCTCCAAAAGCAAGGCCGGAGAACCAGCTGCTATGCTAGCACACGTCGAATCTATCAATAGTTGCATGCAAAGTTCCAAAGCAAACAGGGAGATCGAAAGACATCTCGCTGTTGCACGAACCGAAAAGATGTGGATTCCAGAGAATCCCCCACACAGAAAAGCATCGTGTTCAGTCCTAGTCCACGACAGTGCACACCACCACCTTCCATGGATCAGTGGATGGAAGCAAGAACCTGCAGCTGAAGAGATACATGTGTGGATCCTGTTCTGCGAGATCTACACACAAGTAATAAAGCAAAAGTTTTTTTTTTGGGTTCAGAAACTGGTATCTCCTCTTTTTGGAAGAGATCAAGATTCAGCGAGGAGATCAAGGATTTAGCTAGTACCCAAAAGAGCAAGATTAAGGAAAGTACAAAAGCTTTGGATCTTCATTAACAATGTGTGGCTAATAACAACCAGAGAAGAACAGTATGTAAGGACATGATTAAAATAGACCCATAGTTTGGCATCTCAGCTGCTGTATATATGATGCATCAGATGCAAATAAGCAGGTCAAGCAAACACAGATCAAGCAGAAACAGCAAAAATACAGATCATCAACTGAAACCTTGAGGAGGACCGATCGAAGCTGCATGCCTAAAGTAAGCAAGCAGCGGGAGGAGGGAGCACCCTTCAGTCCAAGCAAAGATGGTGCGAGATCGAAGGTTTTACCTCCCGCTTCATTCACTCATGTGCTAAGCTCTTTCCATGGCGGGTGCTTGGCACGTGGGTGAATGAGTCGGCAGCTAATTCGACCCTAGCACCTCCCCTGAGTGGACTGAAGGACGCTCTCTTCCATCCGGCCGGCCATCAACACGGTCATCATGACGGCAAACAAACTAACAACAAATTAAAAGAGAGGGAGAACACAGGGGGGCACGCACAACCGCCCTAGGAACTTGATCAGAGCCTCTCATGGCGGCTTTTCTCTGCGGATCTTGCGAAGAAGGCCGGCAATGGATTCTGATGGGTGCAAGGAGAAAAGCTAAGGTAGACGACTAGACGGCAAGGCATACAAGGCGATGGACAAGGCCATTAAATAGGTCCAAGTTGTGACATCACAAGCGTTAATATATAGATGTGTATATGTACGCATAAACAATGCTTGTGAGGTACTACTAGCTAGCACTACTACAGTATGAGAACGAAGTGGCAAAGGGCCGAAGCCTTGTATCATTTCCTTTCTTTGCTCGTAAGCAAGAGGCACACAGGGCCAGCCAAAGGGGCCCAAAGGCCAAACCCTAACAGGATACGGCTCAAAATAATGCAGTGTGGTGGTGGTGGTGGTAGGCCGGCCTCCTCTCCTCCCCTCTTTGGTGGTCAAGTCAAGTGGTTAGTTGCCGTTCCTTTTTCTTCTGATTGCAAGGTGAAGCAACACTCTAATTTCACCTGGCAATGCAATATAGGGCCAATTAAATTCTACTACATTATTGGCACTGTTAGATAGATTGTTCAATATTGGTAAGTGATCCAGCTATAGATCGGATCATGTGTGGTGATGGGAAAAGGACAACGAACCTGCCTATCCGTGGGAAAGGTCACATGGTACTTTTGGATTTGTTTCGTTCCAAGTCCTCTTGCACCGTTACACAGTGGCCATATATATCTGATTAACTGATAGTACATACATGTTTTGTTTCTTTTTTAATAAAACTTGCTTTCTAATGTTCCAGTGTTAAAAAGGTGGCATCCCTTATCCCTTGATCTACCTTATTTGTCTTCCTACGATCATGTGTTTGTAGCATGGATCAGTTCTTAAATCAAGCCGTATCAGTGTCAAATACTAGGGTATCACCAGGAAATCCAACAAAATTGTAGAGAAGACACAATAACCATCCGCCATCAGCAAGAAACACTCAAGAAACACAATAGCCGGTAGGTGATCAAAACAGGAGAGATGCATGGACAAGTGAGTGCTCCAAGCAGCAACCAAGCAAGCACGCTTTCGGGCCACAGTGGCACCCACGTCCAATCCAACAGAGATTGCCTAGGCCTACTAGCAGAGATAGCTTTGCTAGGTAGATGTCCTGTCCTATAAACAAAGCTCCCTTGCGCCACATCTTCTCGTGTGCGAACGCACCAACCACGACCAGCTGAGCTGAGCTGAGCTCCTGGATGGGGGCGGCAGATGCTGCTCCTTGGAAATCTTGTCCCTTCCCGTACCCAGACACACATGCCACTCGTCACAGTCGACTCCCTCGCCGCGACGTGGCGTCATGTGCGTCAACAGGCGTTTTCTTGCCATGATTTTTATTTTTTTACGCCAAGCTCAGCTCAGCTCAGCTCTTGGCTTGCCGGAGCAGGCAGGCAGCAGCCACCGGCCGGCAGGTCTGGCAGTGAGGCTGTGGGCTGGGGGAGCTGAGGATACGGTTGGAATGACGGGCGACGTGAGGGCTCGAAGCAGGCGGCGGGGTAGCGCCGCCCGTACGCACTGGGACGAAGATGCTGCTGCAGCAACAGTGCGCCAGCGTACGGCAGTCTCGTGAAGCGGCGGCGAGCAGGGGCTCCGGCCGGCCGGAGTGGGCGAGAGGCTGGTGGCGCGCCTGTGTCTGTGCCCGCGCCAGAGCATGTGGCATGTGCCCGTGCCTCCCGGCCCCCGCGCTCGCCATCTCCAGGCTCCAGCCCATGAATCTGCAACTGCAAGCTGCCGCTGTAAGCCTCAGCGCCAAAAAAGCCCATCAACACTCCATGTCGATCAAGATTTCCAGCAGGTGTTTTGCGTGCATGGGCTGGGGCAGCCGGCGGCACGTGACCATCCATCCATCGATGGATTATTAGCGCTAAGGATGGAAACGGATCAGATTCGTATAGAATCGGATCCGGATAGTATCATTTACCATATTTTAACTTGAATACAGATATAGATTCAAATATTCTCGAATATGAATGCAAAATGAATATCTCGGATACGGATTCGCATTCGGATATTTACTCACTGTATAAGATAATATTTATCTATTTTCTTTATTAATACTTTTAGAATATAAAATGGTTATACACGTAGAACCAAAAGCTTAATAACATAACAAAGATAACCAGTTAAAAATAATACATTTATTCAACAATATTTAATAAATAAATTATAAAAAATAAAATTAGAAATAAAATATATTTAAATAAAGGTATAGACAATTTTTATTAATATATAATTAAAAAATATAAAAGTAGTTTCGCATATAAATAGATAAAACAATAAAATATTTAAAAATAAACTTAATTTTCTTATATTTTTATTATGAAAATTAATATAACATTGGTTATAAGAAATGGATATGACTTTTAAATAGTTTCAGTCAATACAGATACGGATAGTGTCGGATATTGTCGAATACGAATGTGAAATCAGATAGAGAAAATTAATGGAAATCGGATTCGGATGTATCCACTTTGCTACCACATTAAATTCGAATACGGATATCCATATTGATGTTTAAGCGGATACGGATATCGAATAATTTGAATATTTGCTATCCATTTCCCATCCTTAATTACCGCAAGCAATAAGGGAGGGGGAGGGCGCTGGGCACGAAGGAATCAAACAGCGAGACGAGACGAGACGAGACCATGCATGCGGCCTCCAGTCTTGACCGGACCTGTGGATCACTGGATCGATGCGATGCCATTGCATACAAGTGCAGCGGATGGCATCGCCGTCTTCCTCTCATCCGCCCATGCCGGATGGAGCCGTCCGTCCCGTCTCGTCTCCAGTCAAGTCCACCGGCAGCAGGCAGCTCGTGTCCTACTCTACTGCTGCTCCGGATTCTCTCATGCATGCCTTTGCCTGAGAGTCCCGCCATGCCCTTGTCCTGCACGGTTGTAGGCCTTGTTCTGCCGTTATACTGGACAAGAGGAATCCGACCAAATTCTCGGCTTTTTCTGTAGTGATAGTAATGCAGGAGTATAATGGAAAATTACGTAGCAATGGAACATGCATGCTGCTATGAATATTTGCTAGTTGTAACATTTTTTCCCAGTATGCTGTATGCCTGTATTCAGTGTTCCTTTTGCCTTTCTTTGTGAGTCTGTGTGCCAATAATGGCCCATGTAGGTCAATTGGGTTAGTTGGGCTCAAATCAGCAAATCTTCACTCCACTTACACACCTCAAGAGCTGCCAGAGAAGCGTTGATTGAGCACCATGGCTGGAGGTATAAGAAAGAGGAGGGAGGCCGTTGGATGAAACATTTATCAAGATCTAGTTTCTGAGTATTAGAATAGGAATAAAATGCAGAGTATGGAATAGATTGATAGACTCAAAAGAAAACCACCCAGTCCAAAAAATTATTATCTGTCCAGAAACACACAATAATACTTTATTCCCTTATTCTGCAAATATGATATAATGATAAACTCAGGCGGGCAGAAAGATGCCTGACCGTTGGGCAAACACCTGGATGTTCTATCAAGCATTTTTCTGTCAATGACATCATGTTGTCTTCAAGAATCCGAATACCACACCGGTCAGTAATCATTTGGATTTTCTCTGCGTTTTTTAAGCCAACATGCATGTTATTTTCATAGCAAATGCATGGCACAAAAAATAAGATGCTTTGAGTTCTTCTCCTTCGTGATGTAATGAGTGGTGACACTAGAACTTCTTTATTATTTTTATAAAAAAAAGACAGATAAATTATGTTTAATGCCAAAGAAAAGCTAGCTCACAGAAGATGAACTGATTAAAGACCAGGAAACGATAACTAATCGAAGCAGTGGCATCAGAATTCAGAAGTTTTGCACATTGTTTATGGTCAAAACAGGGGACAGGAGGAATCCTACTGCTGGGTTGGAGGAACAAAGTGGTTAAAATAGCCAAGGAGTGCTTTGAATGGAATAAAGCATAATGATTCTATACTTGCATGACCTCGTGCCAAAATGGTTGCAATTTGGACCACAAAGCAGCTTACCTGAAGCAGAGTGCTATACCTCTTCTGTTCTTCACCTAGCTAAATCCATGCTTAAAAAGGTCTCTCAAATTAATCAAATTAACACAATTTCGTAGTCACTTCAACAATTCCGTTCCTGATTTTCCACGAAACTTTTCCTCAAGTGAAGCGCAGCCGTATTTTTTACATTAGTGAAGCAAGATTTCAAAACCGGAGGAGTCGTGCAGTTGGAAAATTGAATATTTAGGCTGCAAGGCAAATAAGAAGGGCTCCATTTTCACTATCTTCAAGATATAACTGGACACAATGTATTCATGCTAACGCTATACCTGTTACAGTGTTACACCATAGTATATACTACATGATAACCTGACTTAATTACACGAGCATATAAGATTGGCAGTGGGTGAAAATTTGTCAAACTTTGCATGGCCAGAATCTAGATGCATGCATGATTTCAAGAGAACTGGGTTCCAATAAAAGCTTGCACTTGTGCCAAGTGTAAAGAACACACCTGACCTTTTGAATTATATTGTTTGTTACAGTACTTGTTAGCATCCATCTGATTATATTGCATATTGAAAACCAACAGTTTAAATACGGCTGCCAATCCAAAATACTCAATAGAAGCTAAGTTGTTTCCATATAGCTAACACTGAAAAACCATGATCACTCGTATACTTAAAAGTACAATGATTTCGATTTGTTTAATAAAAATGAGTGTATTCGATTCCTCATTAAATACTTCTACGTTTTAATTTGCAATGCATGGGAAGATGTATATGTTGCTTTAACGGTATAATACATTCCCTTAGGTCTTCTTTTTTTATATATAGAGCGATTAATTAAGGTTTTAACAAGTCATACTCTTCCTGCTTATTTGTATAAGGAAATTAAGGTTTTACAAGACCAGATTCATAGATTTTAACAGAATGTTTTGATGGTTAGTGGAGATCGCTGTACACCTACTTACCAAGTATATGGATCGTACCCTAGGTTTCATGACCATACAGAGATGTCCTATTAATATGGCATGTTAATTTGTTAATCTCAAGATCTGACGACTTGTTTCTTCTTCTTCTTCTTCTTCTGCAAAACACAGTACAAACGTATAGGCTTATATGCACGCACGCATACTATATCCCGAGGAGTACCTCCGAAAGACTGAGGTGGCAGATCTCTACCACTGAATAGTACCAGTTAAATTCTAAAATAAATCCAGAAGCGATCAAGCACCACACGTACCAAGTTAAGGATTCAAATCTGGGTGGACATATGTTCGACCATAAGAAGCCTTACCAATTGAGTTATGCTCAGTTTAGTCCAATTTTATTGTTGTTTGAGCATCTCCAAGAGATTAACTAAAAAGACTAGGCAAATTTACTGATTTAGCTACTCTCTAAAATAGATTTGACAAAAAAATACTAGAGTACTCCAATAGACTCTGTAAAAATAAGAGGCTGGATGGTTAGTGAGGTAGGCTATCCAAAAGTAGAAAGAGAATGAGGTGGGATGGAGAGCTACTAAGTTTGGAGAGCCATTTACAAAGCCTGATGGAGATATTTTTTCTCTAATAATAGCTAAATTTATATTTAGAAAATAATTTAACTAATCTCTTGGAGATACTCTTATATGCTACTTCCCAAGTTTTATAAAAGCTAGACTAGAGCTTGGTCCTTACGTTGCGTCAAACCTATAAATGGAAAGATATGTATATGGGACCGGTCAAGCCATTATAAGGCGGTCATCCACTAACCCACCTGACATCTTCCGATATTCCATCTTATGAAACCATAGTTAAGTTCTTTAATTCCTTCTTTTGTAAAGCTTAGCAAAGTTGGCAACAACCATGGCCTAATTAGATGCGGATACAACGTGAGCCATGCTTTCTCAGGCCTACTCCATGCATGAGCGAGTAACACACACATATATACATGTTCTGTATTGACAATATAAAATTCCATTTATGTAATAAATTCACTGCACAAATTATATTCCATTTACGAAACACATGGTATGCATACGTTTCTCTTGTATTTGAGTTGCAGCAGTGCTCCTTCCATGACATCTAAAAACCATTTAGACGGTGGAAAAATACCATTTTATTGAAAGAGAATGTAATGATCTCATTGTAGGGTATCAAAAGAAGCTGCATCATCATTATACTAATTTCCCTTCATATATATACCCTCTCCAAATATTATCACCTATAATTGTAGTAATAACCGTTCATCTTGGCTTCACAGATTTGATTTCCTGCCTCATTATTGTTGGGGTAAATAACTTTTTACAGCGAGTAGTGCTGAAAGCCAGGAGGATTCTAGAACAAGAGAGAAGCCTCTAAAGGTCGAATCCGGCCGTTAATTTCTGTCTCCAGCACTATGAGATTCCCAAAATATTTTAAGATAGCACAAGGCCAGTGCATGAACAGATGCCGGAAGGAATAAAAACTAGCGTCAGTTTCCATGCATGCATGATGCATGCAGACCTCACAGAGCTAGCTAAAGCCTAAAGCATGTTTCTCTGTCCACATTTGAGAGGGACCCAGATCTGATCCAACGGCTCAGATTTGCTCATGACCTCTATATAAGCCCACCAACCTCTTGGCGATCGTTGTACTCAACTCAAGTTCATTTGTGTTACTAGAAATCTATAACACCATGATCCATCAGCATTTAACTATTCTTGTTTTTTTTCTCTTGCGTGGAACATATAATCACCACTCTTTAGTATTTCGTCATGCTGAACAATCATCGACGACAACGATCAATCATGCTATGGGATGAAGTGGTGGTGAAGAAGAAGAAGAAGAAGAAGAAGAAGATGATGGCGACAAAGATAACGAGAAGATCGAAGAGCTCCCTTCGATCCAATCCAGGAGGGGAAGTGGTCGGATGCAGCTGCCGGTTCATGGATACCTCTCTTGTGCAGCAATGATGGATGTTCACCTGCACTTGCATGGGTGTGCATGACCCGGGAGATGAACCCACCAGCATCTTTCCCTCGTGCTTGGATTGAAGGGAGCTCCTCTCTCCCTCTCCCTCCTCCATTCCATGCAGTATATTTTCTACGTTTTGCCGACACTTTTCCCGTTCTTTTTTTTCCTTTGCAGATGTCAAGCGCCGGAAACTTTACCATGGATAAAAGGATGGCCATGCATCATGAATTAGTGCCTCTGTATCAGGACAAGCATTTACAGTTTTACAGTTTCTATTTATTGTTTCAGAAAAAAAATATTGTTTCCTTTTCTGTGAATCATCTTTCTGCCCAAAGGAGGTAGGAATCAATGTCGGTATTTTTACCGTCAGCCTACCTAGGGATATCCCAAAATAGGTGATTGTTTGGTGAGAGATCGCCAGATCTGAAACTTGAAGATAAACGTGAAGACACAAGATATAAATTTAGACAGGTTCGGGCCGCTAGAGTAGCGTAATACCCTACGTCCTGTGTGGTGTTGTATATTGCGTCCTGCGCTTGAGTGTTGAGTTGCCTGTTGGCCGTTCTATTGGTCTGCCGATCTAGGTGCTCCCGCCCTCCTTTATATACTCCAGGGGGTGGGGTTCCTATTCGGTTACAAGGTAGGAGTTCCAGTAGGATTACAAGGTATGAGTCGTAGTAGGATTACAGAGGAATCTTAGTAGGAGTCCGATTTCTTCCTTCTTTGCGGGTACCTGGGGATCTATCCCTGACAAGCCCCCGAGCTCTTCGTAGCCGAGTAATGCAAGCAGTACTTCTGAAGGTATCTTCGAGTTCTTCCGAACTTCGTCTTGAAGGTGTCTTCCAAGTACTTCCTTGGCTGCATCGAGGCTGTGAGGTGCTCAAGGCCCAAGTAGTCTTTAAGTCTTCTTTTATATGGGGTGCGATGAACTCGCACTCCATATGGAGTAGCCCCCGAGCCTAAGGTTGAATCGGAGAATCAGGCTAAGGGTCAAATTAGTCTTGAATCTTTGGTCTGTATCTTCCAAGAATGTTTGAAAAATAAGCCGTTGATGACACGTATCCCGCAGCCCCCGAGCCTTTAATCCAAATTCCAAGGTTTGGAAAAAAAGATCTAAAAAGTCAAGGCATGGAATGTGTTTTGAAATGAATTGATGGTAACTATGGGTTAATTGGTTCTGAAATTCGAAAAATCCCTCTTTTTGGGAGTTTATCCCTGAGAAGATGGTTAGTTGCTTTCTCAAAAAACCCTTGAATACCGCTCAAATCAAATCGTTATCCCGGGAAAGTCGCTTCGCGCGCCCAGCCCTAGAGCATGGGAGCCAGATGAGATGCCGAAGTCGCGCCGAGTATCCAGCACGCCTAGCCCCCGAGCGAGGGAGCCAAACGAGCTGTCAGAAGCATGGCGAGTGCCCTGTCGCGCCCAGCCCCCGAGCATGGGAGCCAGATGAGCTGCCAAAGATAGGATCAGTGCCCTGTCGCGCCTAGCCCCCGAGCGAGGGAGCTAGACGAGTCGCCAAAATCATGTGAAGTAGTCGACGTGGCCGAGCCATTGTGGCCGAGCGGGCGGCTGACAGAGTAGTCGAAAACACAGTGAGTGCCCTACAAGGTAAACATAAAAATATGTCATAATTGATATACATGATATCGAGTCGGGAGTGAATCCCAGCATTGTAAAATGCATGTAAAAATTCCCGTGTCTTGCTCTTGTTAGGTTGGGTAATTTCCCCGGGTAGTTAGCCTGTTACGTTTAAACGCCTGATCCCTGATCGTGGCCGTAGTCCATAGCGTAGGGAGCTTGGCCGCGTGCACGCGTAGGAACATAGGCGTACAGAAGAGTCGAGGTTTCACGGATTAAGAGGTTTCACGGATTAAGACGTGTGTTACCCGAGTACTTTAGTAACCATTAAGACAAAACGACGAAAAGTAGAAATTAATAGTCGGCATGCGACAAAGAGAATGCGCGGTGCGCATAAAGTAGTTGGCGAGAGCGCGTGTTGTAGCGCGCATGGCCGTAGGGTATAGCTGCTGTGAGCCCAACACAACTCGGTGTACCAAGCGCGTGGGCGGTGCCCTACGAACTCGATGTATCAAGCGTGTGGACTGTTAGCAAACCATAGAAGTAGTCGATCATGGTGTAGCCCTCAAGGGTAATTACCGTCAAGAGGCGTACCAAAAAAGTAGTCTATCTTGTGAAAAACAAGTCGAGAAATGGTATAAATGACTTAGCTTGATTTGTGGATAATTGTTGACGAAGCCGTAGTGCTCGTTGATGGAGCCGCGACGGTTTGTTGATGAAGCCCGACTAGTCGAAGTTGATTTCGACTAGTTATTGATGGTGTACGGCCCGTTCTCGACTAGTTTTCTAGTCGATACGAGTAGTCGAAGTAGTCGTCGACGGATCACCAGGCGTCCACGCGAAGTTGAAGTAGTCATAGCTACGGCGCGAGCTGAAATCAAGCGAAGTAGTCGAGGTTGTCGCTGCTGCACGTCGACGTTGCGGCGCGAGCTGAAGTTGAACCGGGTCGTCGAGGTCGACGGCGGCAGTGCATCGACGTTGCAACGCGAGGTGAAGTCGAGCCGAGTAGTCGAGGTCGATGTAGTCGTTTGCCGAAGTATCCGATCTCGAATTTGATGAATCGATCCGCCGATGTATATGTACGAAGTAGCAATCCGCCATGTTGAGTGGATTGATGTTGGTGAAGAGGTCCTTCAAATTCGCCCAATGATCGCGACGATCTGCCCCACGGTGGGCGCCAACTATCGGTGTTTTTATCGTGAGCCTACCTAGGGATACCCCAAGGTAGGTGATTGTTTGGTGAGGGATCGCCGGGTCTGGAACTTGAAGGTAAACGCGAAGACACAAGACACAGATTTAGACAGGTTCAGGCCGCTAGAGTAGTGTAATACCCTACATCCTGTGTGGTGTTGTATATTGCGCCCTGCGCTTGAGTGTTGAGTTGCCTGTTGGCCGCTCTATTGGTCTATCAATCTAGGTGCCCCCGCCCTCCTTTATATACATACTCCAGGGGGTGGGGTTCCTAGTCGGTTACAAGGTAGGAGTCGTAGTAGGATTACAAGATATGAGTCCTAGTAGGATTACAGAGGAATCCTAGTAGGAGTCCGACTTCTTCCTTCCTTGCGGGTAACTGGGATCTATCCTTGACAATCAAGGATGATCTATGTATACATAAGAGGTACTAGGAGATAATTTGTTGCATTTTGTTGACAGTTTTTGCTGAAACAACTGAACCACGAAGGTATTTGCTGAAACAACTGAACCACGAAGGTATTTGCATGTCTGGAAATTAAACATTTTGATTTGTGTACCGTGGTTGACAAGATCTTCTGAATGTCCTTCACCATCAAGCATGTCGTAAGGGATGGAACGGTGTGGGTCCGTATTTCATTGGACCTTCTGCTGTTCCTTTCCAATGATATATATAGCTCGCGTTTGCGTAGATTACAGGACATCCCGTCAGTGCTAATTTAACCATGCCGTGCGTACGACGTACTATAGTGTTTATTATCTTGTAGCCAAGCAAAACAATTTTGCTCACAGCAAGCGACACGACACGACACGAGTGCCGTTGCTCACGAGCAGGGTCGCCTGCACGGTCGAGACGGAACGTTGATGTGAGCCATCGATCACGCACACGTCCGACACTCGCCATGCGACCATGCCAGGCACCTCCTTTCATTTCTCCCCCTGACCTGCGTCCATGTCCATCGGTTAATCCTGTCGACGTGTCGTTCGCCATGAGTCCTTGTTCGTGCCCACAAAACGACAAAGGTTTCTGAAGCTCATTTCTTTTCAGCCAAGAACAAGATGTGCTGTAAGGATAAGGGTCTGCTTCGCTTTCATCTCCCTGGGTTTGCATAAACACAGTGGTCATGGCGATTTCATTTCATCCAGTGCCGCACTGAAAAATTGGTTCAGGAACTGCAATGCTTGGGAATGAATCATATACCTATATAGGCATCAAGATCGAACGAATACAAAGGCAACGATGGTGAACAACAAACGAATAGGTTCAGTTTACATGCTGCTCGAGCTCACGTCGGTCTCAATCTCCTCCTCGTCAAACAAGGTCTTGGACACCGTCCCGAGCGCGGCGACCCTCGTCCCCTCGCCGCCGTCAGACTCCGACCCGCTCTCCAGCCTCTTGGCGGTCATCGGCGTCTCGAACACCACGTCGCTGCAGGCCGCCCGCCGCCGCTTCCTCCGCTTGGACGATGGCCTGGACCGCGGCACGGTCGCGGACGGCTCCTTCCCGGGGTGCTTGAGCGCCCAGACGCGCCGCAGGTCGGGCACCCAGCTCGTGAACGAGGAGAGCCGCCTCTGGCGGTCCCGCCGCTCCTGGGCTCTTACCATCAGCTCGTCGTGCCGGTCGTCGTCACGCTGGCGGCTGCTCCGAGCGTCCCGCTGCACCAGCTGTTGCGTGGAGGCGCTTGTGCTGGCGCCGGCGCTGTTCCAGTGGCTGCAGCACCTGTCGCCCCTGCCGTCTTCCTGGTTGCTGCTGCTGGGTACAGATTCTGAACAGTCGACTTCATCTTCGTCGTCGAATAAATCGAACTCCATCTGTGTGTAGATCTTCTTGATCACATCCTCCATGGAGTTGATGTACCTGAAAAGGCATTGGAGATTCCACTTGTATATTACTTTTCAGTCTCAAAATGGAGAGCATTGTATTGAAGTAAATGCAACAATCTGAAACAAGCATTGCTCCGCTTGAAATTGTTTCTTCTTTCCAAGGAACAACATTCAGAATGTAATTCTGTATCTGTTTGCACGCATACTACACGTACACTCAGAAGAAAGATGAAATAAAGTTTAAAAAGGTGCATTTGCGGTATCCATGATCATGCAGAACAGCAACTCATATTCATAAAACTTTTACCAACACTGTATTTCCATTGCACTGAAATGTTGGAACGCTGCTTTCTGATTCAAGCAAATAAAGAGCACCATCCGATGTCAGTACTACTGTACAGTGGTGCTCCTTAGAGGATCAAGAAACATGAGAGCCACTTATGTCTGATCCAACATCTTATATTTTTCTTTACATGTATCTAGAGTGCAGGGATGAAGTCAGAATTTCTGAAGTACTCAACAAAAGTGAAAGTAACTTATGGACTGAAGCAGATCTGATTCTCAACCAATGCAATCAGTTTTTAGCTTTACATAACAGAGATATATGGTATCAGGCTGGCCCCGTAAGCATGTCACAGATATAACCAGATCAATGTGTAATATTAAGAAAAGTATCCCACGTTTGGACTTCACTAAATTTGTATTTGCATCTGGCTTGACCAACCAAATACTTGCAATTGCAGAGGATAGAGCTATAGATACTATTTTGCCTTAAAGCATAAAACTTGCTTCTGGCAAAGAAAGCAGTTCGAAATGTGAATGTGTACTACAAAAGTGTGCAACAACATGAATTTGTGCTTTCCCTGATACTGGACTTTTCTTTCAAATAAATGGCAGATTTGCAATTTTGTAGTGCAATGACATGAAGCTGCCCCCCACTGGTAGCAAGTTTAACCTTCAGACTTCAGTGTTACCATACATGATTAAAATTACATGAACTCTAACACTAAAAGTTACTAATATTCACAAAGATAGTCTCTATAAACAACACTGAGATGAACTGAATGTATAGAAATTAGAAATTAATCATACCTGGACTTTATGGTCTTTTCGGCATACTCAAGAATACTGTCAGACTGAAACGAATCCCCTTGGAGATTGATATCAATAAACTGCAAAAGCGAGCAGATCTCTTTTATCATTTTCTGTTTTGAACCTTCCTCTATAGCAGATCCAAGTTCAGATTTGATTATTTCCATTCTAAGCAAAATCTGCAGCTCATGTCTGGTTCATGCTTGTTAAGGTGTACAAAACCACAAAATTAATCTATTGAGAACATAGAATTGCAATGATATACCATATGAAATAATTGCAGAGATGGAAGGAAAAGATTGAGCACTAAAACAAAGGATACTCTCGAATTTTGTAACATGTACTGTGTTTTGTGTTTTGTTCTGATGCAACAGATGCCGAATCTCTTCCTCTGTACTTCAACACCAGTTCTTTGGGTTTTCTCAACAGAATATTGGAAAGTTCACAGGTAATTTTTGTGCCAGAAGCATCTTCATCTTCCTTGCGTTCAAAGTACCTCACTGCAATCTTTCCATGCTTAACCAACAGCGCATGGACCGATAAGCCAACCAAGCGTTCAGCTAAAGTCCCCAGATCAGCATCTTCAGAACAAAGAGCTTGCTCAATCTTATGAGGGACACTCCCAAGAAATGACTCTAAATCCTCCATAGAAGTGAACATCGAACTCTCTTCACCCACTGGTCTGTCCACTCCACTGCAATCTGTTTCATCCACTGGTATGTCCACTTTATTGCAATCTGACTCGTTCAATGGTGTGTCCACTTTGTTGCTATCTGCATTGTCCATTGAGAAATTGACACGGCCAGCTGAAGCATCTTCTTCTGAAACCAGAACTCTTGCTTCTGAATCATCCTTTGAGGGAAGAGAATTATCTCTTTCTGTATGTAGGCTCGGTAGAGTATTAAGGTATGACTGTTTCACTTGTTTCATCCAACATTTCAAAAACCGCAATTTTTTTGATGTGGCACCATACCTGCTGAAATACAATTCTTCAAAGTCCACCACGGGCATGCTGCCATCAGCATGTTTCAGGAGCACATCACAGAAGGTGTTCCAGGTGGTGGCCTCAAGTAGCTTATTAACCAGCCTGCTTCTCTTCCTCCTTGCATTCTGCACCTTTGCAGCATCAGATACACAACTATCTGCTGTTTCAGGGCCTTTTGCAGCAACCTGGCTTAAGCCACTGCTATTCTTATCAAAATGAAGTAATGCACAGTTCATTGAGAAAGGCACCAGAACACCATCTAAAGAGTTCCCATCTCCATCAGAAACCGAGACAAGTGCACAATAGTTCCTTCTACTAAGGAACACCAGAAGTAGCTGCCAAATTGGCTTGGCACCCCCTAACCGATCCTTCTCGTCATCAAGGACCAATTCAAGTATCCGATACGGAAAATGCTCCTTGTCTGCAGGTTCTTCGCCATCACCCTTGCCCCCATCTCTCTGCAACCCACGCACCATGGCAGCATCACCATCCCCACCCATCAACTGCTCCCAATTCCCCACCTCACATACCGATTTGACATGTATCCTAGACACCCTATTGCCGCTGGCCTGCCACCGTGCAGAGCTAACCACCTCGACCTCACAGCCCTTGCAGAGCAGTGGCTTACCCTCGACATCGGCGATCTCCAATACCACCTCCCCTCGCCGTCCACCTTCCGCAACGCCAAGTCCAACACCACCCCAAATGAGCGCCGGCGGTGCGATCGCCGACCCCAACGCGACCGCATCGGCGGTCGTGAACCACCAACCCAACTTGGTGACCGCCCTCCGGATCCCCTCGCAGGCGGAAGCGACGGCGACCCAGCACACCTGTAGGCCATCCGCCGAAAGGCGGTCCCTCACAGGGTCGAAAACCTTGCGAAATTTCTCGAAGTAGCCGGCGTCGTCCCCGAATTCGGCGAATTCGGCGGCGGCCGTGAAGAGGACCACCAAATTGGGCGGCGGATCGAAGCCGCGGCGGCGGGCGCGAAGGGGGTCGGGGTCCCAGGAGTAGTCGTGCTCGAGCTGGAGGAGCGACTTGGCGATGGATGAGGAGGCGGGGACGCGCGGGTGTGAGGGGGTTTGGAGGGCTAGGCGGCGGAGCGGGGCGAGGGCGGCGAGGGTGGCCGGGTGGAGGTCGAAGGAGAGCGGGGTGGGGGCGGCGGGGAGGGGCCTGGGGAGGAGGGAGGAGGAGAGGATTGGGGAGAGTGAGGAGAAGAAGAGGCGCCCCGCGGAGAGGGAGGCCGGGGACGGGGAGGCGGCGAGGAGGGAGGTGGCGGCGGGCAGGACGGCGGCGAGGTAGGATGAGACGGCTGGTGCGGGGGCGGGGGCGCTAGAGCCTGGGGACGGGAGGAGGGGGTCGAGATCGAGGAGGAGGACGACGCGGCGGGGCTCGCCGGCGCCGGCCGTCATGGGTGAACTGGATGCCGGCGGCAAGAGGGGAGCCGGAGGAGAATGGCTGGGTAGATCTGTGTGTGGGGTTATGCTTTTTCTATTTTATTTTATTTTTTTTGTTCGGGCATTGGGAGGAGGGGGATTTCCAAACTTTTGGCGGGAAGGTTGAACGAGAGGGCGGAGAAGGGCGCGGCCCAGCGAGGCAGGAACTGGCTCATCCCGGTGGCCCCCACTTGTTCACACGGCGTAAGAGAGATCGGGAGAGGTGGCCGCAGCAGCCACGTAGGAAACGTGGCGGCCGGCGGCGAGGATCGTGTGATTGTGTGAATGCAATCACGTTCACGGAAAAAATGTAGCTGTTCAGTTCAGACATCAAATGCGAGCTCCTGAACATTGATCAGGCATGTTTGGGGATCATCATGTGATCTGGACGCTTGAAGACAACGAGAAACTGTTGGATAATTTTCAGGGAACATCTTATCTTGAATCTAGAACCAGCTACTCTTATCATTCACGTTTGTGGATGCAAGTTTCCAGAGTTAGAGCGAATGAATTTCACAGGAAAACAACTAAATTTTGCTGTACGATTCTTGGACATTTAGTGTCCTAACGGCAGACAATCAGGATCATCATCTCTCTTCCACAAAAGCAAATAAATGACAGCCAACGGGATCATCTCCAAAGAGGAAGCATGAAAGACCTGGCAGCACTACACATCCGCCTTATTTTAAGAAAAAGATCGTCACCAATATGAACACGGTTTATTCTCTTATTTGCTTCGGTGCAGGATTCGACGGTATGGAATCTGACGACAACGCCTCCATAACAAAAGGTAAAAATAATTAATATCAAACAGTTTGATAAATCACTATTGAGCTGCCAAGCATGCTCCTGGACATCATCAGGGTACCCCAAGGAGTACTGAGCCGCGTTCTGCTTTCAAGGATTGGTTACGCGGCTACCTGCCCGAAAAGGCTTTGACGGATCTGTACATGTGCCAAAGAAAGGTTGTCATCAGACCAGAGAAGTGAGAGGACATGCACGGTAAACTAAACAGAATCACTTCTGAAATCAAAATGTTCGAAGGAAACAGAAAAGAAAAAAGTGGTGCTTACCTCGGGCAGCTTCTTCCTAAAAGCCACTTGTAGTCTAGCATCCAGTGTGTTTTCACAGACGATCTTTCCATCTCGGGAAGCTAGCACAACTCCACCAGAGCTACATTGAAAGGTATAACAGTGAGCACTGAGATGCCAACCTTAACATTCATTAAACATGATTAGATTGTTCTGATGATGACGAACAGATCCTGTATGCTTATTCCAGCCTTTAGAGAAGGGATTACTCAAATATGATTACAAAAGTACAATACAACATTTACCCCTAGTACAATTGCAGTGATTCTATAAAACAAATCCTAGGCAATACTGGGAGAATATCGTGAGAAGTGAAAACCAATGAAGCACCATACAACATATTCGATCATTTCACAAGGGAAATGGCAAATGCCCTTTAGCCATTTAGGACAGAAACTTCAGATAGCACTAAAATAAAAAAATTTAGTAGCATGCAATGTAGAGTATGAACAATCGGCAGTAGATATCATCAAAGGAGATTTGATCCCATGAAAGGTTGCAGGCCTTACCAGGAGGGACCAGGTGCCTGATAATGACTGGGAGCAGATGGCAGATAGACATGACGGTCTACCACTATCTCAGGAGGATATACATTTGCTTTCTCTGCATACTCATTTCTTGCCGACTCCAAAACTGAATCAACAAGCTCAAGATCCTCCATCCTGCAGCGGAGAAGCACAGCTGGCTCTTTCAGACGCAACAAACTCTGTTCAGAGAAAATTTTGCATCAACTAATGCTCAAATTACTGGAGAAATATGGAAGTAGATGTTAGTGCAATTGAATTCCACTCATGAACATTGGATAGATATACCCAAATTGAGCATCAACCGCTGCAACTACTTTACAAGTCTAATAAAAAGATTACACCATATAGGAGCACATTTTAAAAATTATGACTTGGATATAACTCGAAATTCAAGCAGATTATTCTTCCGGGTGAGGAACAAAATTAGTTCCAAGGATTTTCACAGAAAACCGAATCATTTTATATCATCAGAAAAAAATCAACTTGGCAGTAGGATTGGTGTTATTTCCAGCACTGAGAACCCTACCAGACTAAATGGCCTGAAAATGGAATAGACAACACAACTGAAATAGCCTGTTTTTCTTTGTGTTTCTTTTTGGACCGCATTTGTTCTCTGTGTGTGCTGTTCAAATGAGTAATACAGTAGCTGCACCAAGTTCGTGCTTCCTATTTGCATAGAAGAAAGCAAATTAAGTCCTGCTAACCTGAACAATAAGTATCTTGAGAAGTTTCTTGTAGGTTTGGTGATCTCGGCTGATGTACAGTAGCTCTTTCCTTGCTGATTCCATCATATTTGTTACTAAGTCATCCTGAGCTTGAAGAACTTTAATTCGGGAAGCATTGAGCTGCATTGAGTAGTCACTGCATAGGATAACACACAACAAGATCAGTGAATAGTTTTTTTAAAAAATATATTGAAATAGGATGCCAAAGAGAGAAATTATTCAAAATGACCTGTAACGAATAGTTGATTAATTTACAAAGTGTGAAATAGGTAATAAAAAATAAGTCGCACAAATAATAACAAGAAGTATTACATTTTCTTCTTGATACCAACTTGCTTCTCTTTGCGATCAAATTCCTGCCTGATCTTCTTCTTTTCAGCTTCCACCAATTGCAAATTTTCAATTTGGAATTCCTGAGTAGTTGTCATTCACATAAGTTCACTTCATAGAAAAAGTTGCAGAGCTTTCAGATTAAAAGGCACAGACATCAAATCATGGCACCACTCAAGATTCGTGTTTTCCTGTGAGAAAAGTTTCACGGTTTTCCAATGGCAATGGGCACGAAATCTAATGGAAGCGAACAGGCTAGTTCACCTTTTTTATTCCCTGAATTTGCGTTACATGATAAATCTTGTAAAAATAGTTCAGCTAAATGCAGTGCATGTGGTTGTCTCAGATAGCAGTACCACTGGTAAGTAGCTAAAATATTTAACATATTTGTATTTCATACTAGAGAACTGGCAACAAACGCAATGTCACAGTTGGTAACAAACGCAATGTCGCAGTTGGTAACAAACGCAATTGCAACGCTTCGAGCTCTATTAGCACAATGTCGCACCACTGCAAAATCGAACCGCTACGAAAGTAATCCAAACGACAACTCCTAAGTCCTAAGCCCCGAGTCCCAACTTGACCCTGCACAGAATCCCTGCCCAATTCGCTGAACCTACCACTACTCCCCGCGCATTGCGCGATCCCAGCACGCTGTACCAGATCCGAACCTGCGCGATCCGGATCTCGCCGATCGCTTAAGAGATCCGGCTCTTAAAATCCTCCAAAAGATAATGCGCGGAGGAAGGGGGGAAGGGATACCTCGGCGGCTGCGACCTCGATCTCGACGGCCTTCTCGACGGCCTCCTGGCGGATGAAGTCCGTCATCTGCTTGAGCTGCCGCGACACGTCCACGCCCTCCATCTTGAGAACTCGCTGCGCCCTCCCGCTGCTGGTGCTCCGGTGATCGCCGGGTAGGTGGGAGGCGGAGTCGCCGCGGCGGTGGGTTTTGTTTGATCTGTGGGATGTGCGGGTGGTGGCGTCGTGGCGATTCGTTTCTACCTGACGCGGCCGTCGCGGACTCCCGCGGAGGAGGAGGTTTTGTTTGGAGGCCGCCCCCACCCCCCCCCCCCCCCCCCACCCCGAGATTTTTCTTTTCTTTTCTTTTCTTCCTCTGTATCCTCTTTGTATTTCTTTTTTTCTAGAGGGCGTTTCGTACTCTTGTGTTTGTGTGAGATACGCCGTCTATACGCGTACACGAGCTGGACGACTAGGACGATTATCTCAACTGGCCCAGGAAAAGCCTCGGTTTAACACGGGCTGGGCCTCTTCAACCGTTTCGGCCCAAAGAAATAGCCTTTCCATGGCATTGCCTAAGAAAGAAAATACTCGGCATATCCTCTCTCAAAAAAAAAAAAAGAAAAAAAAACTCAGTATACACGTACACTATCCATGAACACTTGGTGGTCGGCTGGTAGCTCAAACGTGAGTCGAAAGGCTTGCTACAAGGTAGTACTTGTGCAGGAGTTCTAAGCCATGGGACATGGCTTGCATGGGAAATATTTCCTGATGGATACAGTGTGCTTGCAATTCTTCCAAATTTTCAGATACAATCATACAGGCAACTGACTGATGGTTCATCATTTGTGCAACCTAAACACTGACGGAACACACCAAAAGCTCCTAGATGGATGCAGACATGTAGTAACATGTACATGCACAAAAGAAAATCCTGAGCAAAAGCAGACAACGCCCAGGAACACCTTCAGGCGTCGAGACCACCGGAGTGCCAGACTTTGCCGCTTGAATGGAACCTATGCAGGCCTGCAGCGAGCGCCATCACCGGCGGCGAGCGCGTGGGCGGCTTTCAGAAGTAGGGGAAGCGCGCCCTCATGGCCGGCGACGGGCAGGACTCCTGGCAGAGGGCGTCGAGCTTCCACCCGGGCAGGGGCACGCAGTCCTCCGCGCGCCTCTCCTTGCCGCTGCGGCGGCCGGCGTCCACCGAGGACGGCGTGCCCGGGCTGATGGGCTCCTTGCCCGCCGCCTTCCCCGCGTCGACGACGGCGCTAACGCCCGCCGCCGGGTCGATGGTCACCTCTGGCAGCCGGCTCTTCCCCTCCATCTCCGGATCTCCCTTGGAATCACGTTGCGCTGGAACGTGAAGGCTGGGCTTTTGTGCTGTACGTGTGCTACTCTGCAGTTTGCTTTCTCTAGCTGATATCTTCTCACAGTAACTTGGCTTGCAGTTTATATTCCTCTGCAGATGGCGATGGGTTTGTCTTCTGTTTTGCTGCAGGGAAACGGATAAGACCGAAGTGGGTGAACCTTTCTTCACCGAGTTAGTGCTCCGATAGCGATGGGCACATGCTGACAAAGATGATTATCTTCTCCTCTCTCTATTTTTCTCTTCTTTAATTATTGTGGCTGGCTTGCGTTATCCTCTTTCCCAGGCAATCCTGTAGAACCACCCCATGTGCCAGCTGTGTTCATCAGGTAAAAATTTGAAATGATCATGATACTGCAAAATGTATTTCCTGTGATGGAAAAAATGGTTATCACATTCAAGATGCTAATAACACCCCCAAAACACTTTTTTTTGTGAATTGTGATCGCCTATACACTGACAAGAAATGGATTCTAACATATTTTCAGATTCAGTCTCCATACCCTAGGTTCTCATGTTAATAGCGACTAAGTATGAGTAACAGGCACTTCTCTCCTTGACGACTGAATAAGGGTAACATGCGATTCTTCCCTTGACATCAATCTAGATTCTAGGCTCTATGCCTCTATCCTAGCAGAGATTGAACTACAAAAGACCTACATTGCTACATACATGAGCACCTGTACAACAGAAAACAGAAGTCACGCTATCAGACCTGGAACTGAGAACTATTACAAGCCGAACAGATTATCGCTGGGGCCAAAGATGGATCCACCAAACTGCCTAGTGTTCAAGTCTCCACCATCCAAGGCGGACGGGAACCTATCGAGCCACTGTGTGAGGATTGGGCCGTCAGAGTCCTCCACCCATGGCGACGTCATGTCAATGCCATCCAGTGCGATTGGATCGCCATCCAACTTCTTCCTCGTCTTCGGTTCGGAATGGAGCGTGAGATTGTAGTGCACATAGGCTTGGTCAGCCAAAGCCTCCTTGTCCAGCTTGTTGCGCTTTTCAGAGTGGTTCTGAAGGATTATATCCCAGTCTCTTTGGAACGTCAAGGTGCTGCAAACCTGACTGGTTATCCTGACAGCGGCTCGTTGCAGTGATGGTGCTGAATCGCCGTATTGTTCCCACCACATCCCTGAGCACAAGAGTTGTCAAATTAAATTGAGAAACCAGAATACGGGAGTGCCAAAAAGATGATAAGTTGCCTCTGAAATATCTTCAATCCAGATAAGTGTGTCAAAGGTATATAATCATCAGCTCCAACAAAAGATACGACAACGGATTGGCCTAATATCTCAAAATGCAGCGCCATAAATTAACAACATGTGGCATAATATTGATCTAAATAGTCAGTAATAGAAAGGATGCCCCAAAATAAGCTTACTAATTTTCTAATGTGAAAAAGAACGTGAATGCAGAAAAAGCAATTCAAGAATATTAGAAAAAAAATAGCTGTTGCATTCTAGAATATTAGAACAATGTAGCTGACATAAGCCATGACGCATACCTGGGGAGGTATTGTTACGGGCCTCTTTAGCAATGTTAGAACCGAACATCCCTTGTGCCTTGCGGAAAGCATGCAATTGAGAAGTAATATCATGCCTTAGGTCAGGGGTTGTAAGCACTTTATCAAGAACATGGTGGAACTCCTCCTTGATACTAGTGAAAAATTTTACTTCTGGGTTATACTGGATGCTTGGGTTCAGATAAGCGGCTGCTGAATGAAGAGGTGAATGCAGCTCTGCTTGCCACTTTTGCTCCACTATGTCCAGAAACGACTTACATTTGCCTTCGTCCATTATGTAGTATGTTCTAATAGAGTCTGTCACCTTTGTCATAGACTCATATATGTAACCAATGGCAGCTTTGCCTCCTGAAACATCCCTCATGACCCTCAATAAAGGTTCAGAAACAGCAGCTATCTCTTCAACTGCTCTCCAAAGCTCATCATCATTGAGTATCTCAACACAAGGAATGGACCTACTTGCATATGAAGAAGATGAATATTCAGCGCAATGAAACATTTGCTTCAGCTTTGACCTGTGCCTCAACAAGGATTTCAATGTGAGAAAATCTGATACAGACTTTGTAATCCCTGAGCAAACAAGCTCTTGCCCTGCCATGGACTTTCTCATAAAATCAAGAACCCACTTATTGTTGTAGATAAATCGTGTTATGGTTTGTGCTTGGCAGATGCATTGGTTCACCCAATCAATCTTGGAGAAGTCATCCAACATTGAGTTGATGCAGAAAGATGCACATGGGGACCAAAAGATGCTGTTGTAGTTCTGCATGATTAGCTTGTCTATGCTGCCATAGTTTATATTCCTGTCAGCGATTATCTGAACAACATTCTCTGGGCCAACTTCTCGAATCACCTCATCGAAGAGATCATACAACCCTCTGTGAGTTTTGTAGTGTGGAGAGGCATCCACTGTTTTGAGGAAGAATGTCCCTAGAGGAGACGACACAGAAAAGTTGATTAGGGCTTTCAATTTGTTATCAGTCCATGAATCAGCCAATATAGTGCAACCTGTTGTCACCCAATCCTTTTCAATCTCTTTTGTTTTCTGCAAAATCTCTGACTTGAGCTTGTGCAACCACTTGTCCTTCAGAACCTCTGCTGACGGCCCTCGGAAGCCCACACCACCAAGTACCTCCAGCATATGCTGGTATGAAACTGAGTCTGCTATACTATAGTCCAACTTATTCTCGAAAAAGAATTCAGCTATGCATCGTTCTGCCTCCAATTCTGAAGCAGCGCGTGACTTGTTAGCAGCACCAGATAGTTTTGGTGCCGGAGTCGACACCTCCAGAGCAAGAAGGTGACTCTGTTCAGCAGCAAGAGTAACAGCTGGAGAGTTCGCCGGCCCTGGAGAAGTAGACTGAGACGGAACCTCCCGGGTCCGTTTTGGGGGTACCGACAATTCCGCTACCCGCTGCCTCTTGAGAAGCTGGAACTCCTTGTACTCTTCCTTTGCCGAAATGATAGCCTTCACCTTCTCAATAACATCTTCCTTCACCTTGGTGCAAGGGTTAACCCCTTTGCTGGGAATTTGAGACAGATGGAACTTGAGCCTGCTGATGCCACCATTGAGAACCTTGTGGCAGAACCTGCACCGGACTTTGTTCCCATCCAGCTTGTCACAGTACTCCCAGCAGGCATCTCTCTCCCGCACTGGAGGGGTAGATAGTGAATGAGCAGAACAGAAATGCAGCACGTTAGATATTGATACACGAATGCTTTGAGTTGAAGATGGTGCAATCGGAGCAGGGAAATTACTTTATGGTGCAGCAGCAGGACTTCAAGTTGATACCTGGAAATAAAAGAAATGTATTAATTTCCAAAAATAGAAAATGCTGCTTATGATGAAACTCGAGCATCTAAGAATTGAATGATGTTTAATTAGGAACTCAAAAGCTAAAGGTAATGGTAGCAGCATATCAAAGTGTCGTTGTACTCCATTGCCAGTTTATCCAGCAATCTCCCCGCCCACATGATCAACATACCATGCTTTGGGAGTTTGGTTCATGTCCCAGTTAGATAATATTAGTGAGGTGATTGTACAGCACCGGAGCATTTGGCAATCGTAACTGAAGAAATGAGGCCCCGCTTCTGCTCCCGAACTAATCACAAGTCCGTACCCCGCAAGTCGGCCCCGCGGAACAGCAAAAGGGAGCGCCGATTGACTCGTCCCCATTCGTTTGAAATCAACCCGGCTTCCTCCCCAAAATAGCCCGATTTCAGCTCCCAATCGCAACGAGCAAGAAAAGGCTCAGCCCAGCTCGCTTTAGCATCTGAAACCCATTGATCCACTGGATCGCACAAGCTATTACCCCTCTAATAGTTCGCGAGAAGTACTCCAGCTGCCTGAACAGCGCGAGATCTGGAAGGGTTCGAGTTCTAGAAATCGCGGGAGGAGAGGAGGTGCTGACCTGAGCTGCTCCGTGCTCCCGGCCTGAGAGTTTATTTCGGGGGAGGGAGGTATTTCTTCTTCTCTTCTCCCCGATTTATCGCCAAGCTTCGGTGGGTGGTGGCCGCCGCCGCGAGCGGAGTCGTGGGCGCCTGCGCGAGATGACACGAGATGATGGTGATGCTGGCTTTGCTTGACCCCTCTGCAACTGCGAGAGAGAGAAAGGGGACGCCTCGTCTTTCTCTCGTGTGGAGAAAAAATTTGGGGGGGGGGGGGGGGGGGGGGGGGGTGGGAGATTTCGTGAGGCGGGCCCTACCTAACGCTGGGCCTTGGTGGGCCGGCCCGAGAAGGAAATCGCTCGTATCCCCTGCTGCTGCTCGCCTGCTTCCACTTCCCTGCTCACCCGATCGTGCGGGATCAGGAGGAAGGGGAAGAAGAGGCGAGATGCTTTGCTCAGCGATGATTGAAGCGGGCAAGGGGAGGCATGGCGTCCGTCACATGGACGGGAGGGTCCGGACGCGGCTGTGTGCGGTGTCCGACGCGGGAGGTGTTCGACAAAATGTTCCACCGGCAGAGCGCATTCTCCGCCCAAGTTTCGACTTTTCACGGACTAAAAAGTCGGCTCGGTCGGCGTTAACAAGGCAACAAAAACAGGTAACGCCTTCTTTCTTCTCCGCGTCAGTTGTCCACGGTGATAGATACTTGCTTGACTTAACTACTGCCGCATAGATGGAGCGCACGTGGTCAGCATTTTGACTGTGAGCCCCAGTTCGCATGGACACCCTTGTGTATAGGCATGGGGCTCAGTTTGACCTATGACTTTATGAGCAAACCCGTCCTTGATTTGCATATATCTATTAGGTTAGGAGGGGTTGAGCTCATACATTGGTTGCCTGCTTGGCAAGAAGAAGTATCTCCACTGAAATGGTGATGACAAGCAGTTGGAGGCCCTTGTGCTCATCTTTCTTCGTTTTAGTATTCCCCTCCCTCATCAACCTTGTGCATCCTCTCTGCAAATTCACCTATGCAATAGACACCCTCCTTCCAGGACAAGTCTTGACTGAGAAACAGAGCCTAGTCTCAAAAAATGGTGCCTTCAGGTTGGGTTACGACCACACGCTCTTTACTGAGCTTACTGAAGAAAATTTCTACCAAGGTTTTGGTATCTGGTTTACTGACTCTTCATCCTGTAAACGCGATTACTTTCCTGTTTATCAACCAGATGGTTTGCGTTATTATTATGAATCATATATCCTCAGTCTCAGAGGATGGTGTGCTATATATGAACAGTACCAAAAGCGATATAATTTGGTCCTCGCCCCATGTCAAGACCACTTCTATTTCTGCTGTTGCAGTGCTTCTTGACAATGGAAATCTTGTGATAAGAGACCGGGTAAACAGTTCCATGGTGATTTGGCAGAGTTTTGATAACCCAACTCATGTAATGCTTCCTGGAGGACACTTAGGATTCAATCCAGTCACTGGCAAGAACACCACCCTTGTCACTCATGATATCTATACAACTAGTTATACTCTGTCACTAGACGCAACTAGAAAGAGAGGTTTTATTATCCAACAGAATCCTGGTGGTCGTATGTTTTCTGGTACTTTTCCTGAATGGATGGACATTCGTGAAGATGGAGACTATGCACTCACATTCAATGATGCGCATACATACATGCATTTGACTACCTCTGGAATCATTCGATTTGCTAAACAATGGGAGTGTGATTCTGTTTTATGGTCTGCTCCAAAAATTGCATGTGGTGTTTATTCATATTGTGGACTATGTGACCTTGATTCATATTGTGGACCTTACAGTCTCTGCACAAGCTCATGCTTGTGCACGTGCCCTGTTGGTTTTGATCCACCATCAACCAAAGAAGGATGGACTGGTGTGGGTTGTTCGAGGGAGGTCCCTGTGAATTGTGAAAGCAATCCTACAGAATCGGAAGTGACATTTTATCCTATGGACAGCATCCTTAGATATCCTCAGAATGCTTGGACGTCAAAGGTAAAAAGCATGAGAGAGTGTGAATCCTCTTGCTTGAGGGACTGTACCTGTACTGCTTTTGCTTACAATTCAACTTGTCTACTATGGTTTTGGGAGTTGCGGAATACTGTGGTGCATGAATCTGGTTCAGATGGCAATCGTATATACATACGTATAACATCCAAACAACAACTATCGAGTTTTAGAGCTACTCCTGTATTTTCTCCCCACAAAAGAGTGGTTGTTCTGACAATGATTGGTGTGTTAGCCCTCATTCTTATTGCTTTTATTCTTTTGTGGAGATGCAGAAGAAAGTTATTTGAGGAAAGAGTGATGAATGGTGATGGAAGCCTCAAGGTTTTCCCATTTGCACAAATAAAGAAGATAACACAAAATTTCTCTGAAAAACTTGGCGAAGGAGGCTTTGGCTGCGTTTTCAAAGGGACAATGCCAGTTTCCACTATGGTGGCTGTCAAAAGGTTAAAAGGCTTTGTGCAAGGAGATAAGCAGTTCCGAGCAGAGGTCCAGACCATTGGGATGATTCAACACACCAATCTAGTTCGTCTTCTTGGATTTTGTGCTGATAAGGACAGAAGGTTGCTAGTGTATGAATACATGGTTAATGGTTGTTTAAATGCTCATCTCTTTTGTAGCAGTTCTTCAAAGTTGAGCTGGGAGCTGCGGTACAGTGTAGCACTTGGAACAGCAAGAGGTTTAGCTCATCTACATGAGGAATGCAAAGATTGCATTGTACATTGTGACTTGAAGCCAGACAACATACTCCTTGATGAAATGTTCTGTCCTAAGATTGCAGACTTTGGTATGGCAAAGCTTCTTGGTCGAGATTACAGCAGGGTACTGACAACAATGCGAGGCACCATCGGATACCTTGCACCGGAGTGGATCTCAGGGGTCCCAATCACACATAAGGCTGATGTTTACAGCTATGGGATGATGCTTCTCGAGATCATATCAGGGCGAAGGAATTCAGAGAAAATTGAGGGGAAGTTTATTTACTTTCCAACATACGCTGCAGTTAAGTTGAACGAAGGACATGATGTCATGTTCCTGCTGGATAGTAGTCTGGAGGGCAATGCTGATGCAGAGAAGGTAAACAGAGCCTGCAGAGTCGCCTGCTGGTGCATTCAGGACGCCGAAGATCACAGGCCGATGATGGGGCAAGTTGTTCGCATGCTAGAGGGTGTCATGGATGTCGAAGTCCCTCCTGTTCCGTGGTCACTGCAAAAGTATATTGGCATGGAGGACTCTTCTGTGGATTTAGATAGTTTCTAAACTCGATTGTTGTCAAAATTAAATGCACCGGGCGTACTTTCTGTGTACTGCAGTTGTACTTATTCAATTTATTCAATGTAAGAATGTGAACTTATCCACATACTGTTGTAAGAATTCACCGAATGTCACGAATGTATAAAAATTAGTTGTTGAAATTTTATTGAGATAAGGGTGGTGATGCTTTGTATCAGTCATGGACACCTCAGGTTTCTGTCGTACGGGAACACAAAAGGATGGGGCGAGTTTCCCTCTTTTTTTGTCCAAAAAAATTGGAAGATATTCCTAAAGCCATACAATAAGTTATGCTGCTAATAGTTACAAGAGTATCAGTAACACCCAAAGTTCTGAGTTCGACTTCCCGTGGGAGCGAATTTTTTAGAATTTAACAACGTTTGTGTTTTCAGTGGTAGACGATTTTCTCGTCGACAGCGAGACGCCGGGTTACGTGCGTGTAGTTATAAGGGTAAATGTGCGTGCGTGTTTGTAAACGTGTGTTTCTCATTTCTCAATAAAAAATCGTGCTGGCTTAAGCAAACTTCGAAAGGAGAATCTGGTGGCTGCTGCTTTGGCTTGTCGACTTGATTATCTGTGCTTCTTGTTCTTGTCTCCTACCGTCCTGACTCCTGATCCGGAAAAAAATCGTGAAGGGAGGGCCCATGCGGGAGAAGGGGATACCGGCCGCGGGTATTGACGAGCGCAAGGTGTTCGATGAAATGCCTCGTCGTCAGAGCGCGTTCTGGGGCCAAGTCGTTGACTTGATAACAAACTCAGCCGGCGTCAATAATGCAACACGTAATGCCGGTCTCCTCACGTCAGTCGGGTGTGCTAGTATTTGTTATTTTGTTTGACTCAATTAGTGCGAAACGGATGTTGACTGCGAACCACTATAGCATGGACTCTTAGTATGTATGCAATGATAGGAGTAATAAAATATAAGCATGGATCTCAATTTATCACGGGGCAATAGGGCTTGTGAATTGGGATCGCCTCATGATAGAACCCAAATGCCACAGTCAAGTGCCTACCATGCTTGACCTGAAAAACTAGACGATGGGCACCCTTGCCGCTTAAAAGCAGAGCCTTTCCTTTCCTTGCATTGCATACATCGAGTTGATTACGAGGGATTCAGCACATACATTAGCTGGCAAGAAGTATCCCCAGGAATGGAGAAGGCAAGGAATTGGAGGTTCTTCTCCCTGCTCAGCATTACATATCATTGCTGCAAATTCACGTATGCAATAGACACCCTTCTTCCAGGACAATTCCTGAATGGTTCCCAGAGCCTAGTGTCGAAAAATGGTGTTTTCATGTTGGGTTACAATTGCCCTTATGATTATGGACATGGTTCGTACTGTGGTTTTGGCATCTGGTTTGCTAACTCATCAGGATGTGATCGTGGTTATTTACCTGTTTGGCAACCTAATCAGTCTGGTTATTTTTACTTCCCGGATAAACTCTCATTCTCAGAGGATGACGTGCTAAGTTTAACCTCCGTATATAATCCCTATCCTATTTGGTCCCTCACCCTCACCCTACGTGACGACCACTTCTATATCTGCTGTTGCTGTGCTTCTTGACAGCGGAAATCTTATAGTAAGAGACCAAGTGAATAGTTCCATTGTGATTTGGCAGAGTTTTGATAGCCCATTGAATATACTACTGGGAGGAAGCCTGGGATTAAATACAATCACCAGCAAAAACGTCACCCTTGTTAGTTATTCTTATGGGCTTGAGTATTCGTTTATGTATACTCTAGCATTGGATATAACTAGAAGGCGAGGATTTACCATTCAACGTAATAATGATTTGATATTTGCCAGTACTTTTCCTAGATGGATGGACATTCGTGAAGATGGAGACTATGGGCTAACATTCAATGACATGCATACATACATACAGTTTGATAGTTCTGGGGTAATTAGATTGACTAAACGAGGCGAATGCAACTCTATTTTATGGTCTGCTCCAGAAACTGTATGCGACCTTGATTCATATTGTGGACCACACAGCCTCTGCACAATGTCTGGCTCCTGCAAATGTCTCCCTGGTTTCGATAGACCGTTGATGAGAGGATGGATTGCTGCTGTAGGTTGTACAAGAAAGGTTGATCTTAATGGCGAAAGCACTGCTGCACAACCAGAAGAGGCATTTTATCCAATAGATGGCATCCACAGGTATCCTCGGGATGCTTTGGTGTCACAAACTACAAACATGAATCGGTGTGAATCCTCTTGCTTAAGGAACTCTGCTTGTACCGCCTTTGCTTACAATAAAAGTTGCTTACTTTGGTTCGGGGAGCTGCGGAATACAGTAGTGCTTGACTCTGGTTCAAAGGGCAATCGTTTGTACATACGTATAGCAACTGAACAACAAGCATGTTCTAGAGCTGCTTCTCTGTTTTCTTCCCGGAAAAAGGTGGTTTTTCTATCAGTGATTGGTGCGTTAGCCCTCATTGCTATTGGTCTGATTTTTTTGTGGAGATGCAGAAGAAAGCTATTTGAGACAAGAAGGGTGAATGGCGATGGAAGCCTCATCATCTTCTCGTTTATTCAAATAAAGGACTCAACAAAAGGTTTCTCCGAAAAACTCGGAGAAGGAGGGTTTGGTTGCGTTTTCAGAGCAATGGTGCCAGGATGTACTGTGGTGGCTGTCAAGAAGCTAAAAGGCCTCAGACAGGAAGAGAAGCAATTTCGAGCAGAGGTGCAGACCATAGGTATGATTCAGCACATCAATATTGTTCGTCTGCTTGGGTTTTGCGCTGAAGGTAGTAGAAGGTTTTTGGTGTATGAATATATGGCAAATGGTTCTTTGAGCAACTACCTGTTTTCCAAGGGTTCCTCTAAGTTAAGCTGGGAGCTGCGGTACTCGATTGCACTTGGAATCGCACGCGGCCTGGCTTATCTGCACGAGGGATGCAAGGATTGTATTTTACACTGTGACATAAAGCCAGATAACGTGCTTCTTGATGCAGAATTCTGTCCTAAGATTGCCGATTTTGGCATGGCAAAGCTTCTTGGCCGAGACTTCAGCAGGGCACTGACAACAATGCGAGGCACCATCGGATACCTTGCACCGGAGTGGATCTCAGGGGTCCCAATCACACATAAGGCTGATGTTTACAGCTATGGGATGATGCCTCTCGAGATCATATCTGGGCGAAGGAATTCAGAGAAAATTAAGGAGGGGAAGTTTACATACTTTCCAACCTTTGCTGCAGTTAAGTTGAACGAAGGAGATGATGTCATGTGCCTGATGGACAATAGTCTGGAGGGAAATGCTGATGCAGAGCAGCTAAACAGAGCCTGCAGAGTCGCCTGCTGGTGCATTCAGGACGCTGAAGATCACAGGCCAATGATGGGGCAAGTTGTTCGCATGCTAGACGGTGTCATGGATGTTGAAGTCCCTCCTGTTCCGCGGTTACTACAAAAGTATATTGGCATGGCGAATTCCACTTCTGGAGATTCCGAGGCGATCCCTTTCTTCTCTGTATTTCTGACCTCCATGAAACAGCGTGTGCTGCAGTATTGAGCGATGTGTACAGTCTATGCTTTGTGCTGCAAAAGTAACATGCTAGAGGTATGTTGAAGTCCCCCCTGTTCCAAAGTCACTGCAAAACTATGTGGGCATGGAGGACTCTTCTTCTAGGGATTTGGATAGTTTCTGAACTCAATTGTTGTCAAATGTGAGCTTATGTTTCCTTTTACATTTCTGAAATGCAATTAAATGCAGCGGTCCTAGTTGCCGTGTGCTGCAGTTGTAATATATTATCTTAATACAATAGTGTTAAAAGAAGCCACCATATTCGCCGAGAGAATCTCTAAATTCCCACGTTAATCGAAAAAATAAAGAATATACACCGTTGGATTTTATGAAGATCTAACGGTCTAGATTAGCCTAAAGAGTCTATATCTAGTACGATTAAAATAAATGGCTAAATTGAATAAAAAGTTAAGAAATTAGAACTTGACCAGAAAATCTATTCCGAATAAGATTAGCCCGCCGGACACGCAAGCTCGCCATGCACCAGATCAACAAATGAATAATTCAGGTTTGATTAGATGGTTACCGGCCGGCGAGTTGCGTACACATGAACCTGGATGTGTATATATCAATGTATGCGTATATATCAATGTAGGAATGGCCGATCTATCTTTATCTTAATACTGGTACGATAGTGTTAAAAAAAGACACCATGTTCACCGAAAGAACCTATGAAGTCCCATATTAATTGAGAAAAGAAGATGATATACACCATTAAATTTTATGAAGATCGAACGATCTAGAGTAGCACAAAAAGTTCAGAATGAATACGTCATATCGAATAGAATTAACAAATATATATATATATTCGGAATTTAAAAGTAAAGAAGATTAGTAGTTGATTTCTATGCTATTGATTTTTTTGATAAGATTATAATGGTGCATATATATTCCTATCTTAGGATTTTGAAATTTGAATGACAATATATTTGCCAAAATCCTTTGAAACAAAATCCAACATAATCAAATCTTTTAGTTCTCCATTAGTTTTGGAAAAAAAATCGAGATAGAACTATACAAAGACAATATTACGTTCAATATGATTCGGTAAAAATTTATTTTTTTACCCATCTCTTCTTCGAATGCGACCAGACTAATGCCCTTCTCACCTGCGGGTGATGGATGTAGAGGAATAAAGATAAGGCCAGCGAAATTCGGTCATGTAGCCGGGTGCGTTGCAATTTCAATATTGAAAAACGAGAGCCAAAGATAAGTAATAAAATAAAGAAGGAACCACTCTCCATGTTCAAGAGGAAATGCACACGGATGGCATAGAATAAATTATTTTCATTGGCTATAAAACTTAAAGCAAGTACATCTATACTAAAAAGTAAAATTATATGTGATTGATTGCTTCAACGACAGGGAAAGAAACGGAACAGCCATGCCTCAACACACGTGCATATATGTGCATCAATTATAAGCATGCAATGATCCCATCTGGACAAATGGAATGGATATGCATGGATACCACTGTAATATTGTATCGAGCATGAAGCATGTAGTCTAATGTGATCGAATAAGTTGCTAGCAAAGCAACATGCAGCCGCATATGAAGAAGCATGACTAGACAGTAGCAAATAAAGAACACCGACACAATAATTCAAATATAGTAGTGAAGAGCGGTATAGGTTAAGAAGCGATTTTGATCTAGAAAGAAATGAGAGATTGTTCGACATTGAAGAGCGCAATAACCAGTGTATAGAGATTAGGTGTACGATAATAAGAGAATTCAATTGTCAGCCATGCTTAGCGGCACAATCCAACCTGGTCGCTAGGTCGGGTATCGTTTTATCTTAACACTTTTTGTTCCGCCTAGGCATGACCATCACCACAAGCAAGCAACATCAAGAAGTTGTGAGATGTCAATATCTTGCTATGGCATCAAATGATTAGAGTAGGCAGAACTCCTTTGGAATAGAAGTTGGAAAAAGAACAAGCACAAAGAAGATTACTGTACCTTGCTTGCAGAACAATAAAATTGTTAACCCCTAGCATCTAGGCTATGAAAAAAGATATTATAGCTTAAAGAAGAGGGAAACATGCATATATAAAACGATATCAATTTGAGACTGGAGAGACTTGGATATGATCAGCATTAAACAAAAGAGTATGCATCCACAAGACATATTAAGGTTTGGATTCAAACTTTAAAAGTAAATTTTAATGATCTTTGGGAGTATATATTGAGCTACTCTCCTAGATCTTCTTCTTAAGAAGAGACTAAGGATAATTTGTTGTTGTAAGTAAAACTTTCAAACAAAAATGTAAAGTGAAAATATATTCCCTTTAAAAGGTAAAAATGTTATATTACTCTCAATATATGCCAAAAATATATTTCTAAATGAGATCTTCCAAAAAAAGAATACGCCATATAATAGGATAATGGACAAACATAGATGGGGTTTTCGTCTAGGATATTAGGAGAAAAAATTATAATGACATGGAAAATAAAACTATTTGCATAAAATTTTTTGAGTAAAATACAAAAATTTCCCCTTTTCCTTCGTATTATTGGTCACTTAGTTTTGTTCTAAATCAAACCTTTACCAAGTTTATAAAAAATAATTCACAATAACAAATACATATATTATAATAAATCTAGCTACTCGCGCTATTTGCGCTGGCCACCTGCTAGTTATTCAATGTAAGAATGTTAGCTTATCCGCATATTGTTGTAAAAATTCACCTACTATCGCGAATGGATCAAAATTAGTTGTTGAAGTTTTTCTGAGATAAGGGTGGTGATGCTTTATATCCTTGTAAAGTCATGGACACCTCCGGTTTTTGTTGTACAGGGACACGAAAAGATGGGGCGAGTTTCCCTCTTTCCAGCGGAAAAAAATCGGGAGGTATTTCTATATCTGTATTTCTAAAGCTCCCTCACCAACAAGAGTGGTCTTGGTGGGCTATAAAATAAAGGGTTAATTGGATCCATGCATTACAATTATCCAAGTTCACCGATCTGCCATTACAATTTGTCATATTGGAATCGTGTCAGACCTGAGACAGCGGGACTGCACATTTGTCGTACATATTCTTGTAGTAGGGGATGGCGCATGGGCCATACCCTATACTCATTGTAACTAGTCGTATAGAACTAGGACTAGCCGGACGTAAGAAAACTACCCGACAACGTACTCGGGTAGGACTCCTAAGGCCGTCCCCGACTAGGACTTCCATGTAACCCTGTCGCCCCATACTATATAAGGGCGGACAGGGACCCCTCCAAAGCACAACGTGCATACGCATAACATCTAAGGCAATACAAACCACACAGGACGTAGGGTATTACGCTCTCGGCGGCCCGAACCTATCTAAACCTTGTGTTCCTTACATCTTCGAGTTCCTGATCTCGGCGACACCCTACCTACAACCTACCACCTCGGGGGTATCCCTCGGTGGGCTTGACGGGAAAAGACCGACAACTAGCGCGCCAGGTAGGGGTGTTCATCGAGCATCCACCAGAGAACTTGATGGCATCGTTCAACTTCACCAACGTCGTGCTCGACAAGGGCATAACTTTCGTCTTCGGCTCCTGGATCTGCATCGGCAACGGCTCAGGCGGCTTCGACAGCCACCTGTCCAGCACCATGGAGCCCGAAACATCGAGCTGTTCGAGCGGACTCGACGAGTTCATCGACAGTCTCGACGAGACGCATCCGCCTCTCACCCTGTGGACCGCGGAGAATTCCGTCACTGACGCGTTTTCGACTCGTGTCCCGACACGACTCTGCGGCTCAGACCCAATCAGATCTGGGGAAGGGCGTACCTACCTGATTCTGCTTCGGGCTACGCAACACGGCTTCACATACGGGGAGGCCCTACGATCTAAGTCCCTCTCCAACTTGGAAGCGGATTTAGATCTCCTACTCAAGTTCGGAGACGAGGACGCCACTGCTAGCCAGGAGGCTCCCATTTTTGACGCCTACTCGGATTCAGATGACGAGCCCGACTCCTCTGCGGTTCGACACCTACTCGGATTCAGATGACGAGTACATAAAATTCGAAGTCGCGAACTTCGAATCTTTGTACCACGCCATCCTTGGCAGGCCCGCACTGGCCAAATTCATGGCGGTACCCCATTACATCTACTTGGTCTTGAAAATGCCAGGTAACAACGGTGTACTCTCCCTCCGCGATGACGTTGAGAAGTTCTACAACTGCGACCAGGAGGCGATCAAGTATGCTGCATCAGCACGTGTGCCAGAGCCTTCATCCGAAGTACCCGCGACCGCACAACAACTCTTCGAGACAGAGCTGGAGGTGGCCAACAAGAGGGCAAACCAGTCGAGGGTGAAGCCAAACTCCGATCTCGGCATCAAGGCCATCCAGCTCCAGGAGGGTGACCCGTCCAAGACCACCCTGATCGGCGGGCACGTGGACAGCAAATAGGAACTCGCGCTCGTCAACTTTCTTAAGGCCAACCGAGATATTTTCGCATGGAAACCAGCGGATATGCCAGGTGTGCCCAAGGAGTTGATCAAGCATGCTTTGAAAGTCGATCCCAAGGCCACTCCGAGGAAGCAACGACTACATCGTTTATCTCCAGAAAAGAGGCAGGCCATCAAAAAAGAGATACTCATGGCTGGTTTCATCAAAGAGGTGTACCACCCAGAGTGGCTAGCCAACCCTGTACTGGTTCTCAAAAAGAATAATAATGAATGGAGGATGCGTGTTGATTATGCCGATCTCAATAGGCACTGCCCGAATGATCCTTTCGCGCTCCCCCGTATCGATCAGGTTATCGACTCCACCGCCGGCTGTGTCCTGCTCTCCTTCCTTGATTGTTACTCAAGTTATCATCAGATTTTCCTCAAGGAAGAAGACCAGATCAAGATTGCGTTTATCACCCCGTTCGGTGCCTACGCATACACGACTATGTCGTTTGGGCTAAAGAACGCGGGTGCAACTTACCAGCGAGCCATACAGCTATGCCTCGCTGACCAGCTACATCGCAATGTTGAGGCCTACGTGGATGACGTGGTCGTCAAGGCCCGAAATCCCGACGAGTTCATCTCTGATCTCGAGGAAGCTTTCAACAGTCTATGCAAATTTCAGTGGAAGCTCAACCCGACTAAGTGCGTCTTCGGCGTACCCCAAGGGAAACTCCTCGGTTTCATCGTCTGTCACCGAGGAATTGAGGCTAACCCTAAAAAGATCACCGCCATCACAAGCATGGGGCCTCCACAGAAGATCAAAGATGTGCACAAGCTCACCGACTGCATGGCAGCATTAAACAGATTTATCTCCCGACTTGGAGAACGGGGCCTACCCTTCTTCAAGCTCCTCAAATGGCAGGATAATTTTGTTTGGACCGAGGAAGCGGCGCAGGCATTGGAGGACCTTAAAACTCACCTCCAATCGCCCCCCATCCTCACGGCTCCGAACCCAGGCGAGAACATGCTACTCTACATCGCTGCGACTACTCACGTAGTCAGCACGGCCATCGTGGTGGAGCGGAACGAGGAGGGCCATGCATTTGGCATGCAGCGGCCAGTGTATTTCGTCATCAAAGTCCTTTCTGAGTCAAAGGTTCGTTATCCTTCGATTCAGAAACTTCTCTACGCTATACTCATCACCTCCTGAAAGCTTTGCCACTACTTCGACGAGTACAAGATCTCAGTTATCACGATTTCCCATTGGCGGATATACTCCACAATCGGGATGCCACTCAACGTATCTCCAAGTGGGCAGTGGAACTGGGAGCTCTTAACATCGACTTCAAGCCACGCACCGCCATCAAGTCGCAAGCTCTAGTCGAGTTTTTGGCAGAGTGGCAAGAAAACCAAGTACCAACTCCAGCTAACCAGCCAGAGCATTGGGTCACGTACTTTGATGGATCCCTCAAGCTCGAAGGCGGTGGCGTAGGAGTACTATTCATCAGCCCGACTAGTGAGCAACTTAAATACGTATTCCAAATACTGTTTAAGGTCTCCAACAACGAAGCCGAGTATGACGTACTACTCCACGGGCTACGCCTGGCTGCCTCCCTTGGCATCAAACGGCTACTCATTTTTGGTGATTCCTTACTGGTGGTCCAACAATGCAACAAAGAGTAGGATACCAACAAGGAGACCATGGACGCCTACATCGCATTAATCCGCACACTCGAGAACAAGTTTTCAGGGCTCGAGATTCGTCACGTGCTCCGTGACAACAATATTAGGGAAGACGTACTCTCAAAGTTAGGCTCTGAACGAGCTAAAGTTTCAGCTGGAGTTTTCGTACACGAACTCCACCATCCCTCTATTCCAAGAATAGATCCAGGCACCATCGACCAAGGCCCCGCGGAGTCTAGTCAAGGGGTTCTGATGATTGAAGTGGACTGGCGTTCCCAGTTCATCGACTTGATTAAGGAAAAGAAGCTACCTCCCAACGTTGACCCCAAGAGCGCTGAGGCTATCCGACTAATCAGGCGAAGCAAGGGTTACGTCCTGGTGGGAGATGAGCTCTACAAGCGCGGAGCAGCAACATGGATACTCATGAAGTGCGTGACTACCACAGAAGGGCAAGAAATCCTGGAAGAAATTCATGAGGGCGCTTGCGGCAATCATGCAGCCTCCCGTACACTAGTCGGGAAGGCTTTCAGGTCCGGGTTCTATTGGCCTACGGCTTTGGCTGACGCCGAAGATGTCGTTCGCCGATGCACGAATTGCCAATTCTTCGGTAAACAAGCTCACGTCCCTGCCCACAAACTGATCACCATACCACCTTCTTGGTCGTTCGCTTGCTGGGGCCTCGACATGATCGGTCCATTGACAACAGTGCCAGGAAGTTTTACTCATGTGTGGGTGGCAATCGACAAGTTCACAAAGTGGATCGAGTACAAGCCAATCACAACACTGATTGCGGATAGAGTTGTCACTTTCATCTGTGACATCCTCCACCGCTTCGATTTTCCCCATACAATCATCACTGATCTGGGCTCCAATTTCACATCACATGAGTTCTGGGAGTCCTGTGAACGAAGCGGCATTATGGTCAAGTACGTGTCGGTCGCTCACCCAAGGGACAATGGCCAGGTGGAGCAGGCCAACGGCTT
This sequence comes from Panicum miliaceum, assembly GCA_032594955.1. Taxonomy (NCBI): domain Eukaryota; kingdom Viridiplantae; phylum Streptophyta; class Magnoliopsida; order Poales; family Poaceae; genus Panicum; species Panicum miliaceum. The sequence continues at coordinate 1,175,351 of CM064060.1, read as the reverse complement.
GATACTCGATGGACTTAAGAAAAGACTCTACGATGAGAACAGTAAAAAGGGAGGCAAATGGATTCACGAGTTACCCACAGTCGTCTGGGGGCTTCGTACTCAAGCAAGTAAAGCCACAGGACAGTCACCTTTCTTTCTCGTCTATGGGTCAGAAGCAATCCTCCCAGCGGATATCATGTGGGAATCACCAAGACTGGAGATGTATGAGGAAGGAAAAGCTGATGACGCAAGGCATCTAGAACTCGACTGTGCTGAAGAAGTCATATGCGACGCTTTGCTTCGATCAACCAGTTACCTACAAGGCGTTTGCCGGTACCATGACCGCAATGTCCAGGAAAGATCTTTCAACGTTGGAGACTTGGTCGTACGTCGCATCCAAGATGAGACTGGGCTCCATAATCTCAACTCTATATGGGAAGGACCCTTCATCGTAACGAAGGTCCAAAGCCAGAATCTTATCGATTAAAATATTCTGACGGCCAGGAAGTTCCAAACTCCTGGAATATCGAACACCTATGTTGTTTCTATGCCTAAGAAACTTGTACCAAACCTGTCAGCTGCAGCGCAGCACAATATAATAATACATGGTTGTTTCGGTTCCCCAAACGATTATTGTGTCTTTATTTTTCCTTAGCAACATTTAGCAAACTCGGGGGCAGTCGCCACGAGTTATGTCAATACGCTACCTCGCATTAATCCTCGGAAAACACTCGGGGGCTACGCCACGAGTACATTCTGTCATGATTAATCAATTCATAGCCTCTCAGGCTATATCTTTGAGTGTGTTAGACGTTCCTTCCGACTACCTCCCTTCACAGCTTAGTCAAGCTACGGGGCCAAGTCTTACAGGGTAAAGTCGAAGAGGTTCTCACACCTATAAACAGAGGTTCTACGAACACAACTCTGTATAGCAGTACCAACTAGTACACAGTTTATCGACTGAAACGTTGCTTTCAGGATAACTCTACTAACGTACTCATAAAGCTTAAATGATTACAATTTCACATGACTATTGTACGAGTTGGCATAACAAACAACAATCAAACAAGCACCACTATATTACATGAGTAACTGTTGTTTTTTCAACAAACAGACACAGTTCAATAAAGCTCAGAAAAGTGGAAGGTCATCAACGATCTGGTGAGCAACACCTTGTACTTCCTCACGGTACTCGTTGAATTGCTCTTCGGTGCACTCTCCGGAGACGCCTTACGCGAACGAGCGAACATCCATGCCTAGGAAATACGACTTCACCACTGCCAAGGCATGCGTTAGCACAAGCTTGGCAGTGCCAGACGCATACCTGGCAATGCTTGTCGGAGCATCAACCAGTCGCTGCACTAGGGAGCGCCCGTCCGTGGTAGGGTGCACGAAATCGCACAGCTGGTATGCTGCGGTCCCGAGTACGCCCAACTCTTTCTGCTGGCGCTCCTTGTCGCGATTCAGCGACTGGATCATCTGCATGTTCTACACGAGCTGCTTGTCAGCTCCTTCAGCTAGCGAGTCATAGTCTTGTGCTCCTCGTCCAGATCCGAGTACTTTAGTTGGAGCTCTTCCAGGGCCTTTTTCAGCTGCTCCTTTTCCTCTGTAAGTTCGTATATGTCACACTTCCAGTCAGTTAAGGCTCTTTCAATTCGAGCATACTCTGAGAGAAAGTACACATATGCAACTCAGAAGAAAAGAAGATAGACAACACTACTCAGGCGTGAGGATTAGACTACTAATTCTCTTTCTGGGCAGTCAAGTCCTTGACTTTCCTGATCGTCGGATCGTGCTTCCGCTGCTGATCAATCATCGCGTCCTGATGAGAGGTTTTCAGGGCCGCGAGTTCCTCCTGGAGCTTGACATTCTTAGCCTTCTCGGCCTCCAGGCTGTCCTCTGCCTCATGGGTACACGGCAGCACGTCTCCAATCTGGCTCAACAGGGCTGACTTCTCCCTTCAGCGGTCAATGAGGCTCTACATAAAGACATTCAGCAAGTCAATAACTTTCTACAACAGGATATCAATCCTAGAGGAAGTATTTGACTACATACCTTGGTATAATCAGCGAAGCGGCAGCCCAGCTCAAGCATGAGCGAGACCGTCTCCAGCTCCAGCAATGGGTCCTCGAAGAGCTCAACTTTCGGGCGAGGGACCTCTCCCTCCTGATGTTCCGGTACCTGGGAGTCCTCCAGGACTTCATGTTGCCCCTGTGCCCGGGAAGTCCCAGGGGCATCCTGCTGGTCCGAGTACCTTCATCAGTAGTTGGCATGGGAGTAGTCCCGGGGGTTTCCATCTCCGGCTCCACCTCCGGACTTGCCGGAGGCTCGAGATCTTTTCCTTCGTTGACCACCGGCACATCCTCGACGATCGGAGGCTCGGCGGTACTCGCAGCCCTAGGCTCTTTCGGCAACGAGTCCTCACTCGTGCCAACCTGGGCGGTACTGGAGGTCGCTGGCTTGGGAGTCTCCGACTTCCTGAGCAACTATGTTAGTACTCAACATTAACACAACATCTACAACTCGAAACTTCTAGTTACCAACCAAGCGGGCTTCCTGAGGGGGAGTACCGTAGGTACGACCAGCCCTCGCGGCGCGGTCTTGTTCCCGGTACGGGTGGAGTCCGGCGGGCTAGTCGCGGGCGGTGATCACCCCGCTGCCGGACTCCTCTCCCCAGTCTCATCGACTATACCTTGCCTTGGGGGCTTGGGGTTCTCCTCAGTCCCACTACAGGAGTAAATTCACTAAGTACTCGTGAATATATGGCAAGATCAAGCAGCTAAAGAATACAGGCTACTTACATCGCCCGGCGACTGGTCGCTGTGTTTACAGCTGCAGCGGCTCTCCGCTTGCGCTCACTGTTAGCGTGGCGGATCGGCCGTAGCATCGCCCGCGTCTCTCTCAGCGGGCGTGTCCTGTGCTGGCTCCTCAAAGAACGGCTCAGGCGGGTCAGACCTGAACCATTCCAAGTCGGCCTACAATCAAAAGCAAGTTATCAATGACTAGAAAGTCAACATGACTACATCAAAAAGGTACTTAGGTCAATACTTACCGGATCCGGTGAGTTGTCCGCGCCAAAAAGCCTTGGGATGTAAGGTTCCGAGTTCACCCCCGTAAACAGGCGGGTAACCCGGTGCATGATCTCCTCAACGGATGGCACATCCCTGGCTATCCGTGATGGGTCCCGAATGCCTTGGTACTCAAAACCAAGGTGGACGCGTTGCTGGAGGGGCTGGATGTGCCGCTCGATAAACGAGTACGCCACAGACTCCCTAGTGACGCCCTTGTCCTTCAGGGCCTTGATCCGCTTCATCAACTCGAGGATGTCGTGACGTTCTTCTTCTGTTAGCTTCTTCAGCCAGCATTCCTGGCACCAGGGCGGGGAGTTGTCCCGTCCGGGGAGGCTGGGCTGGTGGTTCCCGATGTAGAACCACTGAGCATGCCACCTGGACAGGCAACTCGGGGTCGTGTACTCGAGGTACAGCGCCTTGTCGCGCAGCTGTACCCCGGCACCACAGACTAGCGCGGGTTTGTCCTCATCGGGTTGGGGTTTCAGGTGAAAGAGGTGGCGGAACAAATTAAAATGCTGGCAAATTTCAAGGAATGCCTCGCAAAGATGCACAAAAATAGAAATTTGCAAAATAGAGTTTGGGGTAAGATGGTAATGCTTGATTTTGTAAAAACCAAGCAAACCACGGAAAAAATCAGAAGACGGTAGAGCAAGGCCGCGGTCGGCAGAAGGGGCGAACATCACGGTCTCACCCGTGTTCTCCCATGGCGACGAGTCGGAGCCCGCGGTCTACCATTGCACCACTCCTTCCTCCTGCAGTACCCGCTCGGCGACGAGCCGGAGCAGGTCCCTCTCCCGGATGGTCGAGGCCCTCTACTCATCTTCCGCCACCGTTTTGGTGACCTTCGCAGACGGTGGCGATCCACCTTCGCCTTCGCCTTCCCTCTTCTTCCCGCGACCGGCGGCGGATTTCCTCGGCATGGTGGGACGAAATGTCACACAGAGCTTCGTGCGCATGCCCCCAGGAAACTCATGCGAGTGTGGATGAGGATGGGGAGCAAGTATTCTGGCTACTCTTAGCTTGGGATCTGGGCGGCGGAGTGATCGATTTTGGTGCGGCGGCGGTGGCTAGGGTTCTTGGCTGTAGATCTGTTTTTACTGCAGTGAAAATAGCTGCGGGTAAAGAAACCCTAGGGGTAACGCGGGGTTATTTATAACCAGCAGCTTCCCATTTTTTTGTTGGAAGTCGAATAGACTTTCTCGGGATAACGATTCGATTTTGAGCAGTTTTTACGGGTTCTGTGCAACGAATAATGGAAACTAGCCGTTTCTCAGGGATAGGCTCCCGAGAATTCGGACCGTTCAACTTCCAGAGCAAATTAACCCTAAAAATCATCAAGTTGAGTTCAAAAACACACATTTCATGCCACGACTCTTTAGATCCTTTTTTCCAAATAGTGGAATTCGGATTAAAGGCTCGGGGGCTGCGGGATAGATGTCGTCGACGACTTATTTTTCAAAAATTCTTGGATGATGCAGACGGATGATTCAAGACTAAATTAACCCTCAGCCTGATTCTTCGATTCAACCTAAGACTCGGGGACTACTCCATATGGAGTGCGAGTTCATCGCACCCCATATAAAAGAAGATTTAAAAACTACTCGGGATTTGAGCACCTCACAGCCTCGATGCAGCCAAGAAAGTATTAGAATTCGCAAGGGGACTCAGCAGGTACCTGAAAACACCTTCCAGAAGTACTCGGAAGCCTGCAGTACTTGGCTATGAAGAACTCGGGGGCTTGTCAGACCCGGGGCAGCAGGACTGCACATTTGGCGTACATATTCTTGTAGTAGAGGATGGCGCATGGGTCATACTCTATACTCATTGTAACTAGTCATATAGAACTAGAACTAGTCGGACGTAAGTAAACTATCCGACAACGTACTCGGGTAGGACTCTTAAGGTCATCCCCGGTTAGGACTTCCATTTAACCCTGTCCCCTCAGACTATATAAGGGCGGGCAGGAACCCCTCCAAAACACAACGTGCATACGCATAACCTCTAAGGCAATACAAACCACATATGACGTAGGGTATTACGCTCTTGGCGGTCTGAACCTGTCTAAACCTTGTGTTCTTGCACCTTTGAGTTCCTGATCTTGGCGACATCCTACCTACAACTTACCACCTCTGAGGTATACCTCGGTGGGATTGATGGTAAAACACCGACAAATCATGCCATTACAATTTTGCAACTCTTTAAAACACACCATTACTTACCCCTTCGTGTTTATAAAACTATTTGGACCGAAATATCCCTATCTTATTCCTCCTCCCATCAGGCCATCATCTCTCTCCCTTGGCATTCCTCAACCAGATTCCATGTTTCGGACCTCTTCCTTCTCCCTCGTGCTCGCGCCCCTGTCGACCACCTCGCAGATGACTGACGGCGCTGCCCCCTCCCCCCTCCATCCAATGACCTGGTTGTCCTCTTGCTGCTCGCATACAAAGGAGGATGAGGTCTCAGGGTAACTCCATTGAAAGGAGAGCTCACCGTGAAGTTAGCTTCTTGACTGGTGGCCGATTGGATTTGCACTTGCATTGCATATCGATGGGGGCCCCATCGCGGCAGATAAGTGCAGCTCCATGTCACGCCTCAAGGACAAGCCGGCGACGGCGCAGGAGCAGGCGGGCACGCGCAGGGGCATGTGGCGGAGCCGGCCTGACGCGACGTCGCTGCGGCCGCAACCGTGGCCGCAACCGTAGCAGCTCCTTGACGCGGCGCGGATAGGCTCGACGAGGAGGGGAGGCACGACATGGCTCAAGCGCAAGCGCACGCCGCCGTGCCGCGCCCCTGCTCCGCGCCCGCGCCGGCGTGCCGCGCACGCCGCCGCCCCTCTCCTCCACGCCGCCGTGCCGCGCAGCCGCATCGCCCGCGAGGCCACGCCTGCGCGCCGACCGCGAGGCCGCGCCGCCGTGCCGCGCGCCCGCGAGGCCACTCCTCCGCGCCAACCCTGCTCCGCGCCCGTGCCGCCGCCCCTACTCCTCGCAGCCGTACCGCGCCCGCGAGGCCCGCCCGCACGGCCGCACCGCCGCACCGCGCGGTGTCGCGGAAGGGAAGGGAGGGCAGGAGTCCCCGGCGGTAGAGAAGGGAGGGGATGAGGAGAGGAGTCGGCTGTGGCAGAGGAGGGGAGGAGGAGGCCGAGAAGAAGAAGCTGGCTGCCTGGGTCGGGCTTGGGAGTGCGGACGGTCACCAAGAGAGGGAGGAAGGAGAGAGGGGCTAAGACGGAAGAGGGGGTATTTTGGAATTTCAAGAAACACACCGAAAGAGTAAGTAACGGTGTGTTTTAAAGATTTTAAAATTATAATTGCATGATTTTAATATGATAAATTGTAATGGTATATCGGTAAACTCGGATAATTATAATGGCATGCATCCGATTAACGCTAAAATAAACCGTGCTTGCTCGTCGGCTTATTTATCTGTGCTTCTTGTTCTTGTCTCCTACCGTCCTGACCCGGAGAAAAATCGTGAAGGGAGGGCAAGAGAGGGGTTTCGTCGGAGTCGTATAGATTTATCGTCTAACGATGACTGACTCGGTGCTGCTGGTGGCATGGCGACGTGCGCCCATGCGGGGGAAGGGGATACCGGCCGCGGGTGTATGGAGCGCCAGTCATGCCGCGGCGCCGCGCTAGCTGGACGAGCGTAAGGTGTTCGATAAAATGCCTCGTCGTCAGAGCGCGTTCTGGGGCCAAGTCGTTGACTTGAGAACAAACTCAGCCGGCGTCAACAAGGCAACAGGTAATGCCAGTCTCTTCACGTCAGTCGTTTGTACTAGTATTTGTTTGACTCAGTTAGTGCGAAACGGATGTTGACTGCGAACCACTATAGCATGGACTCTTTGTATGTATGCAATGATAGGAGTAATAAAATATAAGCATGTATCTCAATTTATCACGGGGCAATAGGACTTGTGAGTTGGGATCGCCTTATGGTAGAATAGAACCCAAGTGCCACTGTCAAGTGCCTACCATGTTTGACCTGGAAAACTAGGCAATGACAAATTGACAATGGGCACTCTTGCCGCTTAAAAGCAGAACCTTTCCTTTCCTTGCATACATCGATTTGGTTACGAGGGATTCAGGACATACATTAGCGGGCAAGAAGTATCCCCAGGAATGGAGAAGGCAAGGAATTGGAGGTTCTTGTTCCCATCTTCCTTTGCTTTTGTTATTCCCTCCCTGCTCTGCATTACATATCCTTGCTGCAAATTCGCGTATGCAATAGACACCCTTCTTCCAGGAGAATTACTGAATGGTTCCCAGAGCCTAGTGTCGAAAAACGGTGTTTTCAAGTTGGGTTTCAATTGCCCTTCTCCATATTGTTCGAGCTGTGGTTTGGGTATCTGGTTTGCTAACTCATCAGGATGTGATCGTGATTATCTACCTGTTTGGCAACCTGATAATGATCGTTATTCCCCAGATTGTAATCTCTCATTATCAGAAGATGGTGTGCTAAATTTAACCCACGGAGATTATCTTATTTGGTCCTCACCCTATATGACGACCACTTCTATCTCTGCTGTTGCGGTGCTTCTTGACAGCGGAAATCTTATAGTAAGAGACCAAGTGAACAGTTCCATTGTGATTTGGCAGAGTTTTGATAGCCCATTGAATATACTACTGGGAGGAAGCCTGGGATTAAATACAATCACCAGCAAAAACGTCACCCTTGTTAGTTATGTGCCTCTTGTTAGTTATGTGCCTGGGTATCGGTTTATGTATACTGTGGCATTGGATACAACTAGAAGGCGAGGTTTCACCATTGAACGTGATGGTGATTTGATATTTTCCGGTACATTTCCTAGATGGATGGACATTCGTGAAGATGGAGACTACGGGCTAACATTCTATGACACGGATACATACATACAGTTAGATAGTTCTGGGATAATTAGATTGACTGAACGAGGGGAATGCAACTCTATTTTATGGTCTGCTCCAGAAACTGTATGCGACTTTGATTCATATTGCGGACCATACAGCCTCTGCTCAATGTCTGGCTCCTGCAAATGTCCCCCTTATTTTGATGCACCGATGATGGAAAGATGGACTGAAGTAGGTTGTTCAAGAAAGGTTGATCTTAACGGTGAAAGCACTGCTGCACAACCAGAAGAGGTATTTTATCCAATAGATGGCATCCACAGGTATCCTTCGGATGCTTTGGTGTCAGAAACTTCAACCATGAGTCGGTGTGAATCTTCTTGCTTAAGGAACTGTGCTTGTACCGCCTTTGCTTACAAATTTTACAATAAAAGTTGCTTACTTTGGTTCGGGGGTCTGCGGAATACGGTAGTGTTTGACTCTGGTTCTAACGGCTATCGTATGTACATACGTATAGCAACTGAACAGCAACATGCATGTTCTAGAGCTGCTTCTCTGTTTTCTTCCTGGAAAAAGGTGGTTTTTCTATCAGTGATTGGTGCGTTAGCCCTCATTGCTATTGGTCTGATTTTCTTGTGGAGACGCAGAAGAAAGCTATTTGAGACAAGAAGGGTGAATGACGATGGAAGCCTCATGATCTTCTCGTTTGTTCAAATAAAGGACTCAACAAAAGGTTTCTCTGAAAAACTCGGAGAAGGAGGGTTTGGTTGCGTTTTCAGAGCAATGTTGCCAGGTTGTACTGTGGTGGCTGTCAAGAAGCTAAAAGGCCTCAGACAGGAAGAGAAGCAATTTCGAGCAGAGGTGCAGACCATAGGTATGATTCAGCACATCAATATTGTTCGTCTGCTTGGGTTTTGCGCTGAAGGTAGTAGAAGGTTTCTGGTGTATGAATATATGGCAAATGGTTCTTTGAGCAACTACCTGTTTTCCAAGGGTTCGTCTAAGTTAAGCTGGGAGCTGCGGTGCTCGATTGCACTTGGAATCGCACGCGGCCTGGCTTATCTGCACGAGGGATGCAAGGATTGTATTTTACACTGTGACATAAAGCCAGATAACGTGCTTCTTGATGCAGAATTCTGTCCTAAGATTGCCGATTTTGGCATGGCAAAGCTTCTTGGTCGAGACTTCAGCAGGGCACTGACAACAATGCGAGGCACCATTGGATATCTTGCACCGGAGTGGATCTCAGGGGTCCCAATCACACATAAGGCTGATGTCTACAGCTATGGGATGGTGCTTCTCGAGATCATATCAGGGCGAAGGAATTCAGAGAAAATTAAGGAGGGGAAGTTTACATACTTTCCAACCTATGCTGCAGTTATGTTGAACGAAGGAGATGATGTCATGTGCCTGCTGGATAGTAGTCTGGAGGGCAATGCTGATGCGGAGCAAGTGAACAGAGCCTGCAGAGTCGCCTGCTGGTGCATTCAGGACGCTGAAGATCACAGGCCCATGATGGGGCAAGTTGTTCGCATGCTAGATGGTATCATGAATGTCGATGTCCCTCCTGTTCCGTGGTTACTGCAAAAGTATATTGGCATGGAGGATTCCACATCTGGAGATTCAGAGACAGTCTCTGAAGTCTCCTGTTAGTCCTTTTCTTCTCTGTATTTCTGAACTCCATGAAACAGCGTGTGCTGCAGTATTGAGCCATATGTACGGTCTGTGCTTTGTGTTAAGGCTCTCTGAATTCATCTCCGTAGACCTGTAGAGAAAATGGATCGCCTGTTGGGTGAAACAGAGAGGTAACCTGTATTATTCCGCTGCGCCTCATTGGCTCATAGCCTCGTATAATTGTATTTCTCATGTGCGACCTACTTGTTGACAGTTATGCTCTTATTTTCTTTTCATGGAATTTTGAGCAGTACGACATGTTCTGCATCTTAAGCATGTGCTAAGTGACTCTGGGTAATTCTGGACCTGAAGAAGTAAATGACTTGTTCTAAGATCTTGTAAGTAGTAGCTCTAGTCTGTAGACTATAGCAGATCCGTAGTGCAGTGAAGCGCGAGTATCCGAAGAATTTTGCCCCGGAGCATGGGAGTTTTCCAAATACGGCCCAATAGGCCACAGGCCCCAAGCAGACGGCACAACCCATGTCGCATCCAAGATCCATCGAATCCAGCGAGTAGCCGATGCTGTTCTGACGACGGCGGCGTCCAGCCTCGGCGCCGTACATCGCTTCTCACCTGTCTCCTCCGCAGTGGTGGTGCATCGCGGCGCAAGCAACGTGGCCAGCAGCCCGCCGCCGCCCTCCGACCTGGGACGGTAGTGCACGGGTGGAACGCCACGCCGGGCCGGCTGAACGAGAGCAAGGTGCTCGACGAAACGGCTCCCCCGGAAATGGCGCTTGAAATTGCGTGGAGACGCGGAACACGGCAGCGGCATCGTGCCATCGGCCGTTGGTGGCAATGCTAGCTTTCACGTGTAGGCAGGCAACACCCGGTGCACCCTCGCGTGGACCCTCCAGCCAGCCTGCCAGTGCCAGTGAGATGTGGATGCTGCACCAAGAGCGTCGTGACAGGACGGACAGGGCAACGCGATAGGGACGTCCATTGGGCGAGCGCGCGCGTACGGCCCCATGCACCCACCACCCACCACCCCGGCGTGCAGCGGAGCGAGAGCGACGACATGGGCAAGCTCTGCCTCCTGGCGTGCGCCGTCTCGCTTCTGGCGTCGTCGTCGTCTCCCCCCGCCCGGCGCCGCTACGGCTCCATCTTCAGCCTCGGCGACTCGTACGCGGACACCGGCAGCGGCCCCGTCGTCTTCGGCTGGCACTCCATCGCAAGCCCCGTCATGCGCCCGCCCTACGGCTCCACCTTCTTCGGCCGCCCCACCGGCCGCAACTGCGACGGCCGCCTCCCCCATCGACTTCCTCGGCGCGTCGCGTCGCGTCCCCTGCATGCTGGCGGCTCCGGTCTCTTGCTGCCCAATGTCGTCGACTATCTGATCGCTCTCTGCCTTGCTTGCATCCCGCAGCTGAGAGCCTGGACCTGCCGCTCGTCCCGCCGTTCCTAGTGCGCAATGGGACCACCAGCTTCCGCCGCGGCGCCAACTTCGCCGTCGGCGGCGCCACCGCCCTCGACGCCGCATTCTTCCACCGGTGGGATCCCCCGGGCGGCAGCGTGTTCCCGCTCAACACCAGCCTAGGCGTGCAGATGCAGTGGTTCGAGTCGCTCAAGCCCTCGCTCTGCGCCACAACCAAACGTATGTCCAGTTTGTTCACTGATCCACTCGCTTAAAGCCTTGGACTTGCCGAATTCTTGACGAATGCGTCCGATGCGTCCAGAATGCAAGGAATTGTTCGGCAGATCACTCTTCTTCGTGGGCGCATTCGGGGCCAACGACTACCTCCTCTCCCTGGCCGCCAAGAGCATACACGAAGTCAGATCGTTCGTTCCGGACGTCGTCAGGACCATCTCCATGGCCGTCCAGGTAAGCACTCCATTAACTATGTCGCCATCTGCCAACGGCAAGTAGCAGCGTTGATCAGAGGATCAAACGAAACAACGCTAATTAACGGCGGTGAGCTGCTGGGTAATGTACGTTCGTAACAGAGGCTGATCCGGCACGGGGCGACGACGCTGGTGGTGCCCGGCGTGATCCCGGTGGGCTGCGCCCCGCCGGTCCTCGTCACGTTCGCCGACCCCGACCCGGCAGGCTACGACCCCCGGACGGGCTGCCTGAAAGCGATCAATGACCTCGCCGCCCACCACAACGCGCTGCTCCAGGACGCCCTGCGCGAGCTCCAGGCCAAGCAACGCCCGGCCGGCGCCGTCACCGTCGTCTACGCCGACTTCTTCGGACCCGCCATCGAGATGGTCACGTCGCCGGCTAAGTTCGGTTAGTCCTGGTCACAATCTGGCCTGCATGCCCTGACACCTGATGCGACCCTTGCCCTTGTGCCGTTGCAGAGATTAAAAAAAATGGTGGTTGCTGCAGGGTTCGAACACGATGTTCTTACACTCTGCTGTGGAGGCCCGGGGAGGTTCCACTACAACAAGAAGGTTTTCTGCGGCGATCCGGGGGCGATCAGGTGCAGGGACCCGTCTGCCCGGCTGTTCTGGGACGGCGTCCACCTGACGGAGGCGGCCTACCGGTACGTCGCCGCCGGCTGGCTGAGCAGCATAGAGTCGCCGTGAAGAAGTGCCGGTGCTGGTACCAACTGGACGGCGGCTCCAACTGCTGCTAAAGAGCGTTGAAAGCAAGCAACCGAAAGCATAAAGTTAGGGCATGAATGGCGAGTAGCATATGACACCAGCTTTCGACCTCCCGTGATGGAGAGTGTAAGCAAGTTCATGGCTGCATTGGCTTGGCTTGTTGCTTTGATTGAGGAGTCACCAGATCGGAGTAAATTTGCGACCACCGTATGGAAAGTTGAGGGACCATACGAGTAAGGGAGCATCCCAATATGGAGTATATGTTAAAATAAATCAAAATTATTATTTTTTGAGATGATTAAATCCAATTATTTGATATTTATTACAGGGGGCCTAACCCTGGCCTGGCCCTCGCTCGATTGATTTCGCTGCCTGTTAGGGGAGATTATTGGACCGGGCTTGGGTGGCCGGCCATTCCGAGCCCGAAATGAACCGGGCTTTTATTTGGTGGTCCATCCCAAGCTAGGCTAGGCGGCAGGCACAAAATCTCAACAAATCCATCCATCGCTTCTCCTCCTAGGAGTATTTCTAGTTTTCACCGGAAATGCTTTTAGTTGGTAGCAGTTGCAGGGGAGTTTATTGTGGTGGTGAGCCAGCCGTGGGCGATGTACCGGCTGGCCGCCTCCGTCAGGTGGGCGCCGTCCCATAACAAGCGAGCAGACGGGTCCGTGCATGTCGTCGAGTCTGGGTCGCCGCAGATGACCACCGGGCTGAAGTGGTACCTCCCCGGGCCTCCACAGCAGGCGGTCAGAGCATCCTCTCGGAACCCTGCAACCAACCATCAGTACGTCACCATTTCTGCAGGCAGGCAGGCATTCATGGAGTGCGCTGCTACTGCTAGCAGAACTATCGGGCGGCGAGTACTATACGACTGACCAAACTTGGCCGGCGACTCCACCATCTCCATGATGGCGCTCAAGAAATCGGCGTAGATGATCTCGACGTCCGGGTGCCTGGCCCGGATCTTCTCTAGGGCCTCCTGCAGCAGTGAGTCGTGGTGGATGGACAGCTCGTTCATCTCTCGCAGGCAGCCCGTCCGGGGGTCGTAGCTTGATGGGTCGGCGTCGGCGAAGTGGAGGAGAATCGGCGGCATGCAGCATCCCGGAAACCATCAAACTCGCCGCCCCGTGCTTGATCAACATCTGCAAGCAATTCAGCATGGTTTTGTCAGGTACAAAATTTTTCTTGTCGATTGCTTGTAGCTACATTGTGGTTGACTACTAGTGGCAGTGGGTGGAGTGAGCGCTTACTATACCTCAATGGCCATGGAGATGGTTCTGATGACGTCCGGCACCAAGGATCTGAGCTGTTGAACGTTCTTCCCTCTGCTCAACAAGAAGGCGTAGCCGTTGAACCCGAGCTCGCCGACGAAGAAGAGGGATCTGCCGAACAAGTCCTCGCATTCTGCACGCGGCAGCGTCACTCACTGTGTGTCTGTACGACTGTACGTATTGCATTGGTCCCTCACCAATACTGTAACTGTATTGACAATTTGACATGCGCCTTGGGTCGTGGCGCAGAGGGAGGGCTTGAGCGACTCGAACCACTGCACCTGCACGCCTAAGCTGGTGTTGAGAGGGAACAGCAAGGCGCCCGGCGGCTCGCCGTCGTGGAAGAAGCCGGCGTCGAGGGCGGTGGCGCCCCCGACGGCGAAGTTGGCGCCGCGGCGGAAGCTCTTCCCGTCGTCGTGCGCCAGGGATGGCGGGACGAGAGGCAGGCCCAGGCCCTCAGCTGCGAGCAGACAAGCGCAAGATTCAAGGCTACGAGAACGAGCAAAGGTCGTAGAATAGAAGATTATCGCAGCGCACGCACCGATGAAGTCGATCACGAGGCGGCCGTCGCAGTTGCGGCCGGTGGGGCGGCCGAAGAAGGTGGTACCGTAGGGCGGCCGCGTGACGAGGTCGGGGATGGAGTACCAGCCGAAGAAGACCGGGTTGTTGCCGGTGTCGGTGTACGAGTCGCCGAAGCTGAAGATGGAGTCGTAGCGCCGCCCGACGCGGAGGGGAGGGGCCGCGGCCGCGGGCTCCGACGGCGACGGCGAGAGCAGCAGCAGCAGGAGGAGGAGGAGGAGAGGCAAGACGGCGGCGCCCGGCGAGACCCCGCCCATGTTGCCTGCTCTGCCTCGTTCCGTTCCGGACTGTCGATGCAGGTGGCGTGTTGGCATTCGGAAATTTATAGAGGGAGACACTGGAGCGAGTGGCAGAAGGCGTGGCCACGCGGGCGTTCAGTAGCTACAAAGCCACGGCATCGCCATCGCCATCAGGGTCCCGATAATTCAAACGAAAGATAAGTTAAGGCCGTCACCTTCCAGCCCACCAATGGTCCACTGCTCATCTTCTTCCTCTCCAGCAGCGAGCAGCGTCCTTCCCGTCGCCCCACGCCCCACCCCCGCCCCATCGTGTAATCTTACTGATTTATCCTATCATGAGTCTGGTTATTTTTATCATGTAATCAAGACATTGTAGTGACTTGCTTACTCCTGCCCTTTTGTCAAAAAAAAACTGGAAGTGGACACGGTCAAACCACTACAACTGGCGCAGCAGTAAAAAAAAAAACGTTTGAACGAAACTGGCAGTACATGAGAACACATAGAAGAAAACCGCATCACTACTTCTACTGATAAATTACCGTTTCGTTTCACATAGAACTATTGGCTGGCAATAGTCCAAGGTAAAAAAGAAAAAACATATCACTGCCTCATTTCACCAAAGCTGATTAGAAGAAAATAACTGTATTCGGACCCTCAATACAACGCAGTAAAAGCCTAGAGGAACTTGTCTCGCCCAAGTCGCTGCAGATGGTAATTGATGGTCTTCGCTGCGTTCTTTGGCCTGCCTTTCTGCGATCACATCGCAAAGCAGATACATGTAAGGGGCAGAAGGATTGCAGAGGCTTTACTAGTTTTAACAGACCACTACCGGAAACAGCAAATTCGTCAAGTGTAAAACTTTTGCCGAGTGTTTTCTTTCGGGCACTCGGCAAACAGCCTGTTTGTCAAGTGTATTCAACGGGGCACTCAGCAAAGATATTACACTCGGCAATAAGGTCGTTTGCCAAGTGCCATAAATACGACACTCGGCAAACCGCTCATAGACACTCGGCAAACGTCCAACACTCGGTAAATAAACGGCGCGTGCATCGCACGTGCACCGTCCGTCACCGGACTGGGCCGGCCGTTAGTCCTTTACCGAGTGTTGGATGCCGACACTCGGCAAAGAGGCCGTTCGCCGAGTGCCTCTCCAAGACACTCGGCAAACATATTACTTCGCCGAGTGCCTCACCTTGGACACTCGGCAAACACAAGACTTCGCCAAACACAAGACTCTCCAAGACACTCGGCGAACAAAAAAAAAAATTCGTCCCCTGGCCTCCACACTTTTTCTACTCCCCACGTAGGAGATTTTGTAATCCATAATAAAAGTTGGTATATTTTGTGGTCTGTTTGCTATTTTTAATGAAATGATTGCATTAATAGGAATTTTTTTATTCATGTCAGATTTTAACTGCAGGTACATAAAATGATGGATTATAATTGGTGGAAAAATTATATCCATATTATGGAGTCCGGATTGAGGTCTCAACCAGGAAATGAAAAGAAATTTTGAACGTTGTTTTTTAAAAACACGACCACGAACGTGTGGTTGAATGGTTGTTAAATTATAAAAAAACCAAACGAAATCTGAAAATCACAAGATTCGTCAAGATGTCATGATATTATGTGTGGAGGCTGTGGTAAAAAATTGAGAAGGTTTCGCCCAATTTCTGATATATGATGCTTAGAAGCGGACTCATCTCCTGAAGGATTCATAGAAGTTAGAGAGGACACAATAAGATTTGGAGTCCAAGTGACACTTGAGTTAAGGTTTGGCTTCAAATCTTTTTTATAGGCAATATACAACACAGATTGGTTCGTGTCAAAATTTGGAAATTTTTTGGATGCGTTTACTATTGGTTCGTGTCAAAATTTGGAAATTTTTTGGATGCGTTTACTATTTTTTATTGATTAAATGTAATTGTAAATTTTTAGTAGATATAAATGCAATTTGCGCTATAACTGCATGAAATAATAGAACATTATCAGTAGAAAAATAATTTAACCATTGTTGAGTGATGGTGACACGATTTTGCCCAAATATATTAGAAAAAGTTATGTAAAACATGAAATATTAGTGTATTTTGCCGAGTGTGAGTGTTTTTCACAGACACTCGGCAAAAAAGGTACACGGGCCCACTGGCAGTATTCTCCTCCTCATTTAAAAAAAGAAAAACGTGGCATTGCCGAGTGCCTTGGATCTGGCACTCGGCAAAGAAAGAAGATTTGCCGAGTGCCAGATCGCAGGCACTCGGCAATGTACCTGGCAGGTCGAATTTCGTGCGCCAACAGATTTAAAAAAATTGAATCTTTACTTTGCTGAGTGCCAGATCGCGGGCACTCGGCAAAGAACCGGACTTTAAAAAAATTGAATCTTTACTTTGTCGAGTGCCAGATCGCGGGCACTCGGCAAAGAACCGGACTTACGTTTTTAGCCGAACCGCCGCGCGCGGCCCGGCCTCTATCCAAAAGCCGCCCCACCGCCGCGCCGCCCCGCCGCCCCCCCCCCCCCCCCCCCCCCCCCCCCCGCCCCGCCGCCGCGCCGCCGCCCCGGCGCCCCGCCCCGCCGCCCCGCCCCGGAGCCCCGGCGCCCCACCGCCCCGCCGCCCCGGCGCCCCGTCCTCGAGTCGTCACTTTGTACGATAGCAAGGTGAGTCATCCTACACCTCTATTTCCGTATGATGTTCGTATATCACGTAACCTAGTTAGGCGTCTCCCGTTCGAGGGCCCAAAGGAGGTAGGTATTACAATGGTTCCAAACGTTAATGTTCCCTGATGGGTATACAGCGAATCTGAAGAGGGGAGTGAACTTAGCTACTATGCGAATCAACGGGCTCAAAAGTCATGATCATCACATATGGATTGAGCGCCTACTTCCGGTGATGGTTCGAGGCTATGTCCCTGAGCATGTGTGGCAGGTGCTAGCGGAGTTGAGTAATTTCTTCCGCCAGCTTTGTGCTAAGAAGTTATCTCGAACCGTGGTTGCCGAAATGGAAAGAATGGCGCCTGTGTTGCTCTATAAGTTGGAGAAGACCTTTCCTCCTGGCTTCTTCAATCCGATGCAGCATATGATTTTACACCTCCCGTATGAAGCACGAATGGGGGGGGGGGGCGGTGCAGGGCCGTTGGTGCTATTCAATTGAGAGATGTCAAAAGGTTCTTCGAAGTAAATGTAAAAACAAATGCAAAATTGAAGCCTCCATTGCAGAGGCATACATTCTGGAGGAGGTGTCAAACTTCACAACAAAATACTATGCTGACAACCTTCCTAGCGTGCACAATCCACCGCCTCGTTACAATGACAGCGAAGTGGAATCGAGCCTTAGTCTTTTTCGAGGACAACTTGGAAGTGCAAGTGGTGCGACACAGAAAAAATTGAAACGTAAAGAGTGGCGCACTATCATGCTGTATGTATTGACCAACCTATCCGAGGTGGAGCCGTACATACTGTAAGTTCTGAACAAACTAGTTTTTTCTCAATTTGTTAGTATTCTTCGTCCAATTCTCATGTTTCTCGTTCGTACAGGGAATTCCATCGTAACTTCTGGCGTAATTCAAGGGAACCTACCCCGCACGAAGCCGAGACTCTTCTCAAAGAGGGTGCAGGAAATGGAATGCCCGATTTCATTTCTTGGTTCAAACATAAGGTACAGTCCATTTTAGCTCATACTTAGCTTGATTAGAAGTTGACCGTACATGCGAATAATATAACGAACCACCCTACTTCAACTTGCAGGCCCAAACCGATTCGTCTATGAATGCCGAGTTGAGACAGGTTGCCGATGGCTGTGCCTACAGGGTCAAATCTTTTACCGGTTATGATGTAAATGGATATCGCTTTCACACAACAAGCCATGAGCATAGTCGGCCCAATCGAAGAACGACAAATAGCGGAGTTTTTACGCCAGGCTTTGATGGTGTAGAGTACTACGGAAGAATTGAAGAGATATACGAACTAACTTTTCATGGCTGCAAAGTTCTTAATCCAGTCATATTCAAATGCCATTGGTTTGATCCATCAGTCGTGAGACGGGCACCTAATCTTGGGTTAGTCGAAATTCGCCAAGCATCCGTCTTAGAAGGAGACGATGTATACATTGTGGCTCAACAGGCCACGCAAGTTTATTATTTGTCGTACCCGTGCCAATCCGACGACCGTCTTAAAGGTTGGGATGTTGTGTACAAGGTATCACCGCACGGTAAATTACCTGTACCAAACAATGAAGATTACAACATTGACCCCAACACATATGACGGAGATTTTTTTCAAGAAGATGGCCTCGAAGGGAATTTTGAGATTGATTTAACCGACGCTTTCGGAATGGAAGTAGATAATGAAATGGTTGCTGACGATGACGCTAGAGAGGAGGTTCATAATATGAAGGAGTTAGAATTACTTCAGCGGTTACAGTTAGGACAGGAGATTGATGATGACACTCCTCCTTCGGAGCACGGGAATGATTTTATTGACACGCGTGACAGCGATGATGAGACTTATGATCCAGCTAATCCCGATCATGACGATTATTTCTAAGACATGTATGGGCCGTACTAATTTATTTATTATTTGTCATACCATGTTATTTATTAAGTATGTTTACTTTATTTTGCACATCTTACTAATTATGTTTTGTTTATCTGTGCTAATTGGTTTACTCTTGGCAAATGCAGGTGACTCAACAATGGTGGGCGGTACAAGAAAGATTGCAGCGCTTTACGAAAAATTAAAAGCTGCAGCTTCAGGGTCAGGTACAAGGTCAGACGCATCGAGAGATCGAGGGAGGCGTCGAGGGAGGGGTGGAGGCAGGGGTGATGCACAGGTCGAGGAAACGGAGGGGGCACAGGTCCTTGCTAGAGGCAGGGGTCGGGGCAGGGGTCGAGGAAAGGGTAAAGGGGTGAGGCCCCCCTCGCCTGCGCCTTCGTCGGAGGAGGAGGAGGAGGTACCTTCCGCGCACGCCTCTAGTGACGAGGCGGAGGTACAGGAGGACCAGGAGCAGGAGCAGGAGCAGGAGCAGGAGCAGGAGAGGCAGGAAGGGGAGGAGGCAGGGGATTCGCAGTCCAAGATCTGGTTGCGAGGTCCCTCGTTCCTCCCGAGGCGACCGATCCCTCTTCATTTACGCCCACTGATTCAACCCACTGGGGCAAAGTAAGTTCGTTTACATATTCTCAATACTTTTGATATGTTGAAATTTACAATAGAAACTAATAATCTATATTAATCACTTGTGCAGGAGTTGGACTAAGCTCAGTGGGGGTGCCCACAACCGCAAGGTCAACGGCATCATTGGTCTTTTGTGTAGGCTACACTTCCCCGGTCTAGTGGTCTTCGCCGGACAGGAGGAGCCGGCCTACACGTGGGACCACTACGTCGCCGCCGCCGACGTCGGTGATCGTGACCACAGGCAATTTGCGAACAAGGCGGAGCGAGTGAAGGCCGAGCTGTGGGTAAGTATTCGAAGCACTAGATTGCTTAATACACCAGCTTCGCTAGACATTCTTGAAAAAATACTTGTTTGCAATGTGTCTATACGCAGGACTTTTATAGATGCCAGGAGGGATTCGAGGCTAGGGCGGCCTCCGTCATTGAACAAGCCGCCAAGAAGCTCGTTAAGGACATGCACTACGAGGCGCGGGTTCAGGCCATCATCGACTTCTATGCTGAATACAGAAGGATGAGGGTCAAAAAAGAAGAGGCCAGGACAATGAACCTGACCAAGGAAGAATTCATGATGGTACGTACAGAAAGATAATATTTACTATTTCTGAGATTAGTTACGCTTCACTTCTTTTGTTACATGTCACACACTTGATGATGTAGGTGCCTCCGTGGTGGTGCTGATCCTTTACCCGGTGCTGGGAACAAATGGTGGACGTGTGGTTGCAGCCCGGGTGGTTGGAGAACCACGTTGCTTGCCGGGAGCGGCGTCTGCAGATGCCATATGCAGCACACCATCAAGGCAGCCTGAGCCTTGATGAATACAAGGAAAAATAGGTACGTGAATTTGTTTCTTTATTCTCACACATAATACACATAATACTGCATATTTTGTAATCCTTTTGTATTTTTGCCGCAGACGTCATCGTATGAAGGCCAGGAGTGCTCCCGGTTCAAGGCATGGGTTATGTCCAAAAAGGGCAAGGCCACGGCAGACATCGACTTCAACCCGGAGGACCCGCCCGAGGCATACAGCCATCCCAGCATCCACAGCCGCGTCTCCGCGTACACAGCAATGGCGAGGGAGGTTCATGGGCCAGAGTTCGATCCGAGCTCTCAGGATATTGATCCTGAAATTGTGATGAGGGTGGGAGGAGGGAAGAAGCATGGCAGGTATTGGATTGGAGATAGCGTGATCGACACTGCCAGTACTCCCACCCTCTCCCAGATCCGAGCAAGGAGCACGGACTCGAGCCCCGCGATACGGGCACGGCCTACCGCTGCACAGTTACAGATGCAGGCTCTGCAGGTTATTCCTGTTTCTTTAATTTTTCATTCATTTTGTACGTATCTTTTGCTTGGCAATAAGACATTGGGATGAAATATTGTAGGCCCAGGTGGAGGTAGAACGGAAGCGCCGGGAGGAACCAGAGGCGAGGATCGAGGCGGATCGGCAGCTAGAAAGGCAGAGGACGGAGCAGATGTTCCAATACATGCAGAGTGTCTTTCATAGTTTAGGTCAGACTCCACCACCTATGCCACCGAACCTATTCCCGTCACCTCAACCACCTCCTGCAGCTACTCCTGTGAGTCACTCTCAACCTTAGAATCAATCTAGAGTTAAACTAGAAACTACAGGCACTACAGACTTACACTAGAAAAGTGACTAATGCAATCTCTATAACTTTGTGCAGAATCAATCGGCGGCGTCCAATGCAGATTCTTCTTGGGGGCAGTGGCCACCTGCACATCCTCCTCAGCCTCCTCATCCTCCTCAGTGACTTGTGAACTAGATATGTTTCTGATGCAAAACCTGTGAATTACTTGTTTCGACGAGAACTTGTGAATGTTATTTGTGTGCTTGTGATGCTTGTGGTGTAATTTATATGCCTGTGCTTCTGTGGTTGTTTTTTGAGAGGGGTCCTTTATACGTAAAATTTTTGTTTTGTCAGTAGGGGGACAGATACTTTGCCAGAGAGGCCATTTTCTGTTAGGTCGATGTCTTTGCCGAGTGCATTGCCAAAACACTCGGCAAAGGCGTCATAAAATTTTTGCGGGATTGGCCTCTTTGCCGAGTGCCACGTGGAAGGCACTCGGCAAACCGTGTACCTTCACCGAGTGCCGTATATGAATACACTCGGCAAAGATTTTCTTTTTACCGAGTGTCGGCCGTCTGACACTCGGCAAAGCAGCCGTTACCGTCACAGACTGTTATCGCCTTTGTGCCGAGTGTTATATTTTGCCGAGTGTTTTCTGGCACTCGGTAAAGGATTTGCCGAGTGCCCGACGATCGACACTCGGCAAACCCACTATTTGCCGAGGGAAAGTTTGCCGAGTATGGTTCGCCGAGTGTTACACTCGGCAAACCCTTTGCCGAGTGTATTTGGACCTTCGCCGAGTGTCTGGGGCACTCGGCAAACTTAATGTTTCCGGTAGTGGACGATGCCAAAGGATGCCGAAAGCAAAAGGAATAGTGATGTACTAGATCATAACCTGAGTCTGGGTGCAAGCAACCAAGAGATCCTTCTGCTTCGCACACTTTCCATCTTCCAGTTTGTTCAAAGCCAGGCAGTTGAGGAAGGCCACCATTTCTGGCACGCAAGGCTTCGCAACGGCGCCAAACTTCTTTGGGTTTATGTACAACGCACCAGCCTTCTGACCCATTCTGCTGCTTCACCTTCGTAATTGTGAGACCAATATATGTGATTAGCTGAACAGCAAGAAATGCCAATAGCCCCTAAATCCCAGTATCCCACCCCACCACCAGCAATAATTCAAGGGGCAACACATCAATGTGGGAGACGAAATGTTTGAAAAAAAAAACAGGGCAAAAATAGAACAACGGAAAATACTTTGTGCCCGCATGGGCAGGTGCCCTCACCCGGCACCGTCAGGCTCCGTTAGCTTTCTTTGCGTCAGTGCACTCATGGTGTTTTGTTGTCTTGTGTTTTGTCCCTTCTCTCTTGTCCTGGCATTATTCTATGAGCTAAGCACACTCCAAGTTGTTTTTATATTGATTTACATAGAAAATAGCTTATGTCCAAACCTTATAGTGAATTCTAGCAACTTTATTCTAAAAAAATAGGTTCTGAATCTGCCCAAACATCTGCCCGTCTGAAAGCTTCTTTTTAGCCATGGCAACACATTTCAGGAAATAACAAATCGAAATATCAATTTAGACAGGAGAAATCCCAACAAAATCTGTCACAAATTCTAGAATCTGTCACAAAATCAGTACCCAGCCCCCCAAGAAGCAAGTTAACATGTGGTTGCAAGGTTATCGAGTCAACAACCATGCGAGTTTACCATGCTCACACCACAAGTTTTCCATACATAGCACGAGGCAGAGAGAAACCTGGGCCGGCCACGAGAGAAGCCCATGGGCTATAGATCGGGCCCACAAAATCAACTCAACGCACCCATTCCGCCCACGTGCAAGTGCATCAGATCGGATCTAGCATTCCAAACGAACCCGAAGAAGCAACAAGCAAGGAAGCACAGCAGATCAGACATCAGTTTTTCCTTCCTTAGCTTAGAGATAATCAGCAGCGAGCAATAGCTGCGTAATCGAACCACGGCCACATGACATTCTTCTGTTACAATTCCGTAACAGGGAACCTTAACACAAAAGAATGGTACAGCACCCGCCGGAGAACAGGACCGACCCCGTCCGTGCTCCCAGCCGTGCAGAAACACAAGAACAACGAATACCAGCAGCAAGCATCCAACGAACTCACTCATTGCGCTGCCGACGAGCTCTCCGCCCCGTTCTGGGCTGCTTCCACGGCCGGGGTGGACGCCTCCGTCGACGGCCTTGTCCCCGTGTCGCCCCTCCGCACCTCCTCGATCGTCCTCGCCACGTCCGCCATCTTCGGCCGCCGCTCCGGGGTCCTCGACACGCATGCCATGGCGATCTGGAGCATCTCCACCATCTCCTCCTCGATGTTGGGGTACCGCAGCAGCTCGCCGTCAAACACTTCGGCGGTCCACTCCTCCCGGACGACGGACTGCACCCACCGCACCAGGTGGATGACCTCGCTGCCGCCGCCGGTTATCTGGACAGGCGACTTCCCCGTGAGGAGCTCCAGTATGAAGACGCCGAAGCTGTAGACGTCTGAAGACTGTGACGCTTTCCTCGTGTCGGTGACCTCTGGCGCGCAGTACCCTAGGGAACGGGACCTTGCGGTGATCGGGTTCATCAGTGATGCCAAGCCGAGGTCCGAGATGCAGCCGTACTCGTGGCTGTTGATGAACACATTGGAGGCCTTGATGTTGCCATGAACAAATTTCCCGTTGTTCTCGGTGTGAATGTGAGCGATTCCTCTTGCTGCTCCCAGGGCAATCTTTAACCTGGTTTGCCAGTCCAGAGGTATTCTGTCCTCTCCCCTCTTCCCTGAAAGCACAAAAAAGGAGCAGAATTTTGAGATGTATGTCATCTCCAATCATATCAAGAGTTTAAACGTCAGATAATGACCATTAGATGAAAACCGTATAATTGATGTCTGTTTTCTGGACAAAATAGTACTCCATGTAGCATAAATATCTATAATCAAGTGTTAAGTTTCTTCTACTGTTGGTTGCAGACTTGCAGTGCTCTGTCATGATATGATACATAACTAACACGATTGCAAACTGTTCATGCATAGATATCTAACAGTGGTCCACCTCTGGTCCAGATTCTGACACTGAATGACTGAAATGAAGGAATGGGCCATGATAGTGCACACCAACGCCAACTAATTGAAGGATTTTACCAATTAAACTTGAGAAGATTAACTTTCTAGCAGGTGACAACACTCAACTACTGCCTAGTGCCTACGTAATGCATCTTTCATCCATTTTTCTTCCCCAGTTGCCAGCTATTTTTCTATGCCTACCACTACTTATAGACCCAACTTTTCTTTTTAGTTACTATATTCTCAACGTCATATGATTACAAACTAAATTACCCATGCGGCCATGCAGTTTGAAATTCATGTTCCATGACATCATGTGATTTAAGTACACATAAACTTCATCAACAAGATTTCACTGTCTGCTTAACCTCATGGGATGACACAGGAAACAGATTGTCTTGCTGCTAAGATGGCACTGATGTGACCAGAGTTGACCACCCCACACCAAGCATGCCATGTGAACTTGAATTGAAACGACTTAAAAGTTTGAAGACACGTCACAAGTGAAGACAGCTAAGCAATGCGCCAAACAGCTAGATCTAGATGAACACCAAGTCAATAAACCAGAATTAAGGAAGAAATCAGCAGCACATGCTACTTTCGGTTAACCAAAGCACAGAACACTAAAGTTCATCTTTTCCTTAAAATAGTTAAATAAGGTAAGAAAAAAAATGGCATGTTCAGCTGAGGAAACCGTCCCCGTTCATTGTCAATGTAATGCCACATAACGAAAAATTTGTCAACGCAGAAAAGGGAGCAGATATTGAGTGATATGATGAAAAGAGAGAAAAGCGCAGAGAAGAGTTATTTTCAAATATATCGGTCAAAAGGCCTCAAGTGCTACGGTCAGAAAATTGAAATGTGAACCTAGACAATAAACAGAGCACCAACAAGGACCTACTCCACATCCGGTAGCCTTTTCATCCTGCATTACCTTTACCATTAACCCCCCCAATCCTGATTGTCCATCCTAAATGCAATCTGATAAAGTCAACCAAACTTTGCTGCACTAAACAAACAGTTATCTTATGGAACCATTAACCCCTTCCCAAACAACAAGCAACATCGCATCTCCAGGTCACCATAATGTCACTCCACATTACAAAATTTTCTTCCTTTTAAATTGCAGCATCTCCTAACGCATTTCTTAAGTGCCACTTCTCTGTCAATACCATCATTGCTACAGTTGCAACTTGTAACACACAAACAAACAGTGGTAGTTATCAAAGCAAATTGCAATACCCAAATTGAGCACTGAAAGTGGCACAAGAAGGGAGAGGTTGGGAGCAAGAATCATACAATGAAGCATGTTGGATACACTTCCCCTGCTGTAGTAATCATACACGAGCAGCTTCTCGTCCTTGGAGTAGTAGTAAGCACGGAGCTCGACGACGTTGTCATGGCGAATCCGGCCGACCAGCTCCATCTGCTGCTCGAACTCTCGCCGGCCGGCATTGACATCCTTAAGCCTCTTGACCACGACGGTGATCGCATCCTCGAGCACCGCCCGGTACGCCGTCCCGAACGCGCCCTTCCCGAGGACCTCTGCAGAGGCCCGGAGCAGGTCCTCCAGGTCGAACGCCAGCGACGGGCCCTCGAAGAACACCATCCGGTTGCCGTCCCCGGCCTTGCCAATGACGGCCTTGGACTCGGGCGACTCCCTCCCCATCTTGTCCCCGCCCTTCCCGGACGCCGCGCCGCCCATCTCGTCGTCGGCGTCCCTATTGCAGAACGCAATGAGGGACACCGCGACGACGGCGAACACGAGGACGCAGCCGCCGACGGCAATGGCGAGGATGGCCGCCTCGCTGAGCCGCACCCGCCTCCTTGCGGGTGCGCCGGTGGCAGGCGGGGTCAGCGGAGAGGGCGGCGTTTGCGCCGACGGCGACACCGGCGCCGCCGGCCGCGTGACGTTGTTCCCGGCGAACGCGGCGTCCGCGAACCGGAGCAGGGAGCCTGGCACGAGGCCCTCGAGGTGGTTGTTGGAGAGGTTGAGGTACTGGAGCGCCGGGAGGTCGAGGTCCGGGACGCGGCCGGCGAGCGAGTTGTTGGAGAGGTTGAGCGCGACGAGGTGGGTGAGGTTGGAGAGCGTGCCGGGGATCCCCCCGTCGAAGCGGTTGTAGGAGAGGTCGAGCACCTGGAGGCTGCGCAGCGCCGCGAGCCCCGCGGGGATGGCGCCGGAGAAGGCGTTGCGCTGGAGGTGGAGCCCCGCGAGCGCGGGGAGGCCGAGGAGGTCCGCGGGTAACGGGCCGGAGAGGTTGTTGGCGCGGAGGCTGAGCAGCTGCAGCGCGTCGAGGCGGCCTAGCGTGCCGGGCGGGACGGCGCCGGAGAGGCCCAGGCCCGGGAGGTGCAGCGCGACGACGCGGGCGCCGTCGGCGCTGCAGGTGACGCCGGTCCAGCCGCCGCTGGCGGCGCAGGCGAGCGGGGCGGCGGGCCAGTTGATGCGCGCGCGGGCGGCGCCGCCGCGGCCCACCCCCGCGAGGAAGGCCAGCAGCGCCGCCTTGTCGGCGTCGGGCTCGGCTGACGCGACGCGGAGGCAGGAGCAGGAGAGCAGGAGCGCGAGCGCCGCCGCCGCCACTCGGAGCGGCGGCCGCGGCGGCATGGTGTTGACGCTGGCGGTGGCGGTGGCGGTGGCGGTGGGGGCGGAGGGTTGGTTGGATCTGAGTGGAGTAACAGCACGCTACGGGAGGGAGAGAGGCGAGACGCGTGAAGGGCCTGGGCGAGCGGGCGGAGCCGTGAAGCTAGGGAAGAGAAGAGGAGTGAAGAGGAGGTGGCAAGCTAAGCTAGGTTGGGCTTGGCGCTGGGTAAGCGTGCACGAGCGAGCGCTGGAAGCGGGGAGCGGGGAGGAGGGTTCCGCGGCTCGGGCGGCGTGGGTTGCCGGCGCAGGGTGCGCGGTGGTTTTGCTGGATTTCTGGCCTTGCCTTCTGGGGGGAGAGATGCTGCTGCTGCATGTGAGGCGAGGAGGAGTGGTGGTGGGGTGATGGGAGTGGGACTGGTCGTGGCGTCCGCGTCCGCTTGGGGTTGGGGGCGTCGGCGGCTGGGGCTCTCGGCAACTCGCCTCGTCCGCCGGTGCGTGCTCGGCAAGTGACGGCACGGTCAGCGAACGGCCTCCGAATTCCAGCCCATGTGCCCCTGCTGCCTGGCCTGGGTGGCGCCACGGAATTTGCGAGGCAGAGCATTTCTAGTTGGGCGGATCTACTCCGAATTCTTCTTCTGTTGAGATTCCTGGCATCCTCGCATCGGTTGTGACAGACAGCGCCGCTCGTAGAAGCAAGGTCACTAATAAGACAGTAACATACGTTGTTTGGTGATCCGATCCGGTAATCTTTGCATTTGTTTAATCAGCCATGTGACCATGTGGACTGGCGCAAGCTTCACTCTTGCATCCGCATGTCCGTTTTTCGAAGTCAGAGCGGTAGCTGTGTTAGCACAAACTAACAACATCAAGCACCTGCTTTCAAAAAAAAAAAAAAAAACATGAACCGCCTCTTCTCATCAGAGTTCAGACCAAAACAACGGGAGCAGTAGAAACGAGCGACGTTCGGATTAGGCCGCGCGGGAAACGAAAGGGATATGAATCCAGCACGGGAAAAGGACGGCAGCGGTGTGGGCGACGATGATTGCATCCAGCCATCCGTCCAGCTGAGAGCTGCTGGGCGCTTGACTTGGCTTTCACTTTTCCTTTTTGAACATCCCAAGCCGAGACCAGCGCCGTCACCTCTCTTGCAGCTTGGCGGTGCCTTGTGGGGCTCTGCCATTGGCCATTGCATCAGCATGCATAGGAGCAGCTCGCTTGGTTTGGAGGAGCTAACAAAAAGGTAAGCTAGCTTACGAGTAGTAGTGATCTCCTCCGAAGTTCAACAGATGATCAAACTTAAAACCCCAACTAAAAAAGACGGCTACGCAGCGTACTTGCGCTAACTAATCGCATCGCAATGATGGGGTGCGCCTCGATAATTATTTGCTTGGGCTGGGGCTGCCGGTTTTGGGGATAATAATTTACAGGGCGATCCGGCACTAATTTGGCGCCGCCGGGCACCACCTACCTATACTCTGCAGCGACCATACATCAGCGCCATACAGACCAGACCATATGCCCATATCATACAGTAGTTAGTGCCAGCTGATAGAGAAGAATATATGTATATACATATACATATATATATATATATGTTTATATGTATGTGTACGATCTGAAGCTGACAATTGTAACGGAATGATTGATGAAGGCCCAAGAATATAATGCAGGTGGCTGTACGTGTCGGTCGGATTCGGATACGAAATTCGAATTCACCGTGCGTCCGTAGAGTACCGACGCCTGCGTACCCTACGGCATGTGGCACGCGACTGCTGTTCAGATCAGCTAGCAGCGTACGTCTTCAATGGCGCGCGTATTTTTCATTTTCGGGAGGACATGTTCTCTGGTCCACAGCTACCTACACCTGGGCATGGCCTTTTACGTCTTATTGGGAACAAGACATGAATGGATCGGACCACTACTCGTATCATGAACCCTAGGCGCATGCGTAGTGCGTATGATGAATACGTACATTGCCGCCGAACGGGATGTGGCATCTTGTCAACTTCATGGTGTGCACACTGCATACAGGAGTAGATTGACAGGCTGCTAGCTGGTCACATTATTTTGTTCGCCTATGCACGCGTAAAGTAGATGATGGATCGGAGGAGTAGCTCTGTTACTCCTGCAAGGGGTGTGCAGTGAGGGAGAGAGAGAGAGGTGAAGAACCTTTCCTTTCTCTTTTGTTCTTTTCGAAGAGCCGAGCAATGCAATGATCGACTTTGGTCAGTAGCGTAACATGTTTTTTTTTTGAAACAAAAAAAAAGTAGCATAGCATGCGTGTAAGGTGCCAACATAACAGGGGATTCAAACGGAACTAGCAAGGTGACCCGCGCTAATAGCGCGGCTTGCTAGTTTTTTTATGCTAATATTTTGGTAATTTATTTTAATATAAATGGATGCAAATAGTATTTGGTCATATCATTGTAACAGACCAAAGGTATCGTATATACATTTCTTTCATCCTCATATTCTAAGGCATATTTTTTGGACTATAAAGAGTTTGGGAGAAAAAGTTTATAGAAACATCATCTTTTAGTAATTACTAAAGCAATATAAATATTTGTGCACAATTAACAGGAATGTGGTGTTTTTAGATTTTTTGTTGGCATTGCACATTTTTGTTTGCGAGTTCTTTAAATGTTATAAATAATTTTTATACTTTTAGTAGAAATATCTAGGTGAGTAGTTATACCACCAATCAAAACATAAATGAGTTGCGGATGCATCCCCTTTAGTCTTATCTTATCCAAATTTTCTTTTTCTTTCTTTTGATTGTAGTTGTTCATGTATTCCATGGTCCTCGTCGCACTCTCTAAATTATGCATTATCTCACCATCTATTATTATTTTTTAGTTGCATCGCAGCTCCATGCATGATGTCCACACCATGCTGTTGATGTTCTCTTCGTCGTTATCATAGTAGCTCTATGTTATTTCAAGAACATAATTCTTCTTAGAGCCGGTCATATCTCCAGATGTCATCACCGTTGCTACTTCAAATCACAGAACATAGATGGCCGGTACACACCTATTTGTTTCGCCTCTACCGCATTTATTAATGTGTGCACGGATGCTCCACTTGTGTGTCGCAACCGATGATCATACGATCTCTCTGATGCCTTGGGCACAAACGTTGCGTACTACTTCGATCACCGGTCTTATAGTATGTTGCTTCGCTCAACCTAGAATTTTCACAGTTCCATAATTGTGATCATCTCAGCTGTATTGCTATGTCATGGGTCTTCGATTATCCCTACTCCAAGAATACGCTTCTTATGCCGATAGCCTACTCTGCCTTATCCAATATAAGGTTACTGGAAATCTCAAAATGAAAATCAAGGAATCCTATATTTGCGTTTTTGTTGTTGCGCTTTCATAGTGGTAGACGACCTCACCGCAATCATTTTTTTGTCCATCATTGACTCTGCATGCTACCTTGATCATGTTAGCTGTAGCTTGTACGTGATTATTGCACTGTGATGCCCATGCTGCCATTATCTCATCAATTTAATTTTGTTCCCTAGATTTAATTGAGAATTCAACCTTGTAAATCGATGATTGCGTGATGGTGGGAGTGTTTTGGATATCCGATCTGTACACTCTCAAAAAAGTGATGGATTCACGTAGCTAATGGGCACGGGCGATGTGATGGCCGACGACATGCTCCTGCAAGATCTCGTTGTCGTGCTCTGAGGCGGATATAGCCTGAGTGACCATGGTTTGCCCTCTTGACTTGACTCATGCACCTGGAGAGGTTTAAAATAGAGCCCATTACCGCAGATTAGCTCTGCCAGTGTTTTGTTGTAAGTGCCATGTATCATTGCCCGATGTAGTTTTTTGTCTTGCCCAATTTCCACCGCTGACCAATCCTATGTGGCTGTCGTTGACGTATGCGAGCTACTCAACTTCATGTATCGGTATCATCAACGATATCATCGATGAGCATGCACGGATAGGCTCAAAGAATTCTTGAAGCAAATATCATCCGAATATGTTTCTGGAATTCTTTCTTAATTTATATCTGTTGTGCTAAAATATTTGTTTTGTGCCTATACGTATGTTGACAATCCTGATCAATTAATAAGTATTTCCCTTTAATTGATAGTCAGACTATATTTACACTTTTTTCCATGCCATATTGGATAGGACTCAAATGTTAGCTATTTATTAATTATATTTAATATGGACCCTTCAAATTAATTTGAAATGTTAGATCTTCATAAAATTCAACAGTGCAAGTTTTTTCTCTTTTTTAGATTAATGTGAGAATTTCTAGTCTCTTTCGGCGAACGTGGTGGCTTATTTTAACACCCCCTTAATTTTTTATATTTTAAAATTTTTAAATTAGCTATTTACTAATAATAACTCTTTTTTATCCAATGCTAATGCTAATTTATTACTCTTATAATTTTAAATTGAGCTATTTATTAATCGTATTCGATGTGGACTCTTCACTCAAGTTCTAATTTTCTAATTTTTTCTAATTATGATCTTTTTTATTTACTAATCGTATTTCATATGGACTCTTTGATTGTGTTCTATTTTTTATTTTTAAAATTCCGAAATTTACTACTTAGTAATTGTATTTGTCATGGACTCTTGAGTTAGTTTAGACCGTTAGATCTTCATAAAAAACCAACGGTGCAAATTCTATTCTTTTTTAGATTGACGTGAAAATTTCTAGACCTTCTCGACGAATGTGGTGGCTTCTTTTAACACTCCCCTATCAATATAATAGATAGGTTATCAAATCATATTTGATATGAACTTTTTGAGTTCATGCCTAGAATTGTATTTTCTAATCCGATTGATTTTGTAGAAGACATGACATCGAAATTAGAACACTAAATTAACAAAAGGAAATAATGCGCCTAACAACATTCAATAACAAAAACAACACGGCGAGAGAGCACAAAGCTGAGTGACAGAACGGACAAAGGACGCTGCAGAGCGCGAGTATTGCTATCTCTTTCGCTGACTTGTTTGCTGGCAAACCACGTTTGGATTTTGGAGCCGCCGGAGCCGAGCAGGAATGCTAGCGCGCAGGAGGTAGGGCTGAAAGGCAAGACACGCAGCCGTAGCAGCGGCACACCATCGCTGATCAACGATCTGGTCTGCAGCGATGCGGTTTGGAGATTCTTTTCGTCATGGGCTTGCACCAGGAAGTGATTTTCAGACCCATATAGCCATATATGGATCGGATACGTATTGTAATCTTAGGCTTTCATATATCAATTATAGTTTGGCTAATTTGATATGGGCTCTTTGGATTAGTCGTATTTGATATAGATTTTTTGAGTTAGTCTAGACCGTTGGATCTTTATAAAATCCGACGGCCTAAATTCTTCTCTTTTCTAGATTAACGTGGTAATTTCTAAATCCTCTCGGTGAACGTGGTGCCTTCTTTTAATACTTCCTTAGCAATATAATAGATATGGCGCTAAGCGCGACTAAGCATGGTGAGTCGTGTCGCCCTGGTCCCGTCACGTAGTATCGCTTTTGTTTGGAGTTGAGGTGAGGGCTGCCATTTCCCTTTCGATTAGCACGGTTCGGTGCATCCACCAGCAACACCGCAACAGTAACCTTTTTGGCAACGATGTAATCATGCCATGCTAGACCACTGACCGCCTGCAGTCAGGACTCAGGAGTCAGCAGCACAGTCTTGACGCTCACAGTTGAGAGCTGACTGCACCGGCGACGGTATTGCCACAGTGTGAAGTGTTACCATCAATCAGTAGGTGAACAGCCGGACAGGAACAACCAGTGGATAACACAGAATGAGAGGAGAGCAATCTCCCTTTTTTAGCTTCTGCTTTGTGCTTTGCACTTGCAAATTTCCACATCAGGAGATACACGCATGGGCCAACGCCAATCTGGAGTACCTACTGTGTCGGGCTCGCTGTAATTTCTCGGCGCCGTTTGACGCAGCAGTCGCATCCTTTTCGGACTGATGCTTGTTCGTACTCGACAACCCGTCGAAGAGATAGGACAAGGATTGGGTGAATTGGAGGCATGAGGAAAAATGCCAAGAGATCATCATGGATGGATGGGGCCGAAACGAGGGACAAGGGGCGTTCGGCCTTGTCATCTCTCTCGCCCGTGATCGATCGCAACGCCACTCGCGCATCCGCTGCCATCTGATTTTGGGTGGATGCCGCTGCTGCTGCCGAAACAAGACACTAGTTGCGTCGATGCTGATCTGGAGAAGAAATAAAATCGTGACATTTTTTTCGAAAACTAAATCGTGTCATTTTTCTCCTTACAAAAGTACCCAAGCAAAATGCCATGTTCCCAGTAAACAAAAACAGTGTTACGCCCTGCGCACGCGCGCGCTTCCGACGCTCTCCGAGTTTTGGACCCTTTTCTCTCTCTCTATCAAGGAAAGGGGTTCTGGGCTTTTGGATAGTGAACTTTATATGTTGGCCCAAGCAGCCACTCTACGCTCCAAACCGGCGCCAGCAAACCCTGAATATAGGCCCAAACAAACATCCACACAAATGTGCTTCTGCATAGTTTCATGACAAGGTGACTTTTTCTTGTTTTTGTTTTTAATCTAACTACCAACCAAATGTTAAAAAAGAAATCACAGAAAACACTCCGCAGCAGTCTTGTAATGCAACAGCATAGTACTGTACTATTCATCAGTTCCAACTGCCTAGCTCACAAACTACCAAGTAGGCCAGCATGAAGATGAAGATACTGCAATCAATCAGCCGATGAGAAATTTACAGGGTGCTAACACTGTTTTCCGGAACCTGGCACTTGTGCAGAATACATGCCACTGTCATCATAGCCCATAAGGTATTCAAACGACGCTGGGATCGGAGGGACTTCTGGGTGAACCACACCTTCCAGCATGCGAACAACCTGCCCCATGGATGGCCTGTGGTTCTCGTCATCCTGAATGCACCAGCAAGCAACTCTACAGGCGACTTCAAGCTCCCTCGCATTGGCATTCCCTTCCAGCCTACCGTCCAGCAAGCACAAAACCTCCCCTTCATTCACCTGAACAGCTGCATACGAAGGAAAGTAACTGTGGTCTCCGAATCTCATTTTCGTACTAGTCCTTCTCCCCGATATTATCTCGAGGAGCACGATGCCGAAACTGTAGACATCTACTTTGTAAGTTACAGCCTGCCCAGATAGCCACTCAGGTGCAAGATAGCCAATTGTTCCGCGGAAGGTGGTCAAAGCAGTGCTGTATTCTCGTTTGAGAAGTTTTGACGTGCCAAAATCTGCTATTTTCGGGCAGAACTCCGCATCAAGCAGTATGTTTTCAGGCTTGATGTCGCAATGTATGATGCAGTCATTGCATTCTTCATGCAGGTAGGCGAGACCCTTGGCAATACCAGCTGCTATTCTGTGACGAAGGTTCCAACTCAATGCACCTGAGTTATCTGAAAATAGATGACTATCCAGAGAACCATTTACCATATACTCATAGACAAGTAGCCTTCTGGTCCCTTCAGCGCAAAACCCCAGAAGACGGACGAGGTTTGTTTGCTGAATCATCCCGATGGTCTGTACTTCTGCTCGGAATTGTTTCTCTCCGTATCCTGAGCACTTCAGGTTCTTCACAGCCACAAGCGTTGACCCTGCTATCACTCCCTTGAAAACACTTCCGAAACCACCTTCGCCGAGTTTGTAAGAAAAATTCCCTGTAGCTTTCTTGAGCTGCACGTAAGAGTACGCAACAAGAAAACCTTCTACTTCCATTTTTCTTGATGATAATCCCTTGTATAGCCAGAAAACCAATGCTCCACCAGCAACAATAGCTACGAGTGAACAAACGACTAAAGCAACAATTTGTAGTTTGCGCAGCTCCTTTTTCTCCCTGCTGGAACCTAAACGAACATAAATACTGCTATATGGAGGATTATTAGCTAAACTCAAATTATGCAACTTGAACGGCCAAATCTTGCACCCAGAACTATGGGAATATGCAGTGCAAAGCAGCTGCTCAGGCACACTGATTTGCATTCTTCGCTACTTGTTGCAGGCTCATCCTGAGCGTACTCAGGGAGTCCCTGCAGATTGTCCAACAAAACAAATGTGTCAGTGGCAAAACTATTTTCGCAACTCATTGGGTGAATGCTTGAGCAACCACTCGTGAAACGGCCAAGATCCCATTCGTCTGCAAGTGTCGGTTTGAAACCGTCAATGCACCTGCATTTTCCTGCTTGAGTGCAAGCGCCAAAAGCGCCACAAATTAATGGACTAATGCTGCAGCTGGAGGAAAAAAATTGGGTGGGGACGGTCCCCAAAACGCACTCGGTGAGAACCTGCTCCCGATGAATGCCGCGTGGGCATCCTAGCTATCGGACGACGCCTCCTGCCCTCCTCGCTCGGCTCCCGCGCAGCGGCACAGGCAAGGCTCGCAACCATCAGCATCCCTCGCATCGCTCGGCTCGCGCTCGGCTCCTAGGCAGACTGCTGGGCGGAGTTAGGCATCCATCGTGCACCGCTGCCGTTGCTTTTCGCGGTGCCTCCCTCGTCCGCCGCCATCCGCCACATGTTCTTCTTGCATCCGATCCGTTGAACAAATCGCTTCCAATCTTGTTTGTAGCAGCCTGGATCAGTTCCATTCTTTGCTTCAGGTCTCACATCAATCCGTTTTTCTCTTATTAGTGCTTTGCTCCCCTTGCAATCAATCGGATATATCATGTTCACATCTTGAATCAAGATGGAAGGTGTTGGTTCTGCATGATCTGGGACTAGTGTTAAATGAAGCAATGGCTGAATCAATGAGCCCCTTGGATTACATGTTCACTCAAATGTACAAATGTCCGGTAAATTTTTTACTCTGAATATTTCTCTTGTTTATTGACTCGCGCTACTAGAGGTTCTTGGATTCTGCAAAGGGAGGGAGAGGGAGAGGGAGGGGGGGAGAGAGAGAGAGAGAGAGAGGAGAGAGAGATATGCAACTTGCAGTGCTTTGGAGCTACACTTTTAGCAGTGATTTAACTCATTCGATCAGTTAAGCAAAATCTGAACTATTGACCGGTGGTAAATCACATTTTTGAGACGATAAAATAGGGGTATGTCAGATGATCAGAGCACGATGTTGTAGCATTCATCAGATTTTCTGAATGTTCAATTGCCATTTAGTTCTGAAGAAGTTACCATTTAGTGTGTCATTTGCCAAGTGCATGCCCTCCGTAGCAAGTCAAAGTAGCGACAGGGTGGAGGGAGTGCCGCAGGCAGGCAAGGCGACGGCAGATGGGGGAGGCAGAGGCGCATAGCAGAGCAGCGTTGCCCGATTTTCATCATCAAAGAGAACAAAATCCATCGAGGGAGCGGATAATACAGACGTTGGGATCCGAATCACTGAGAATCTTCGCCTTCGCCCGGAGCCGAACGAGCTGGTCCTTCCCCGTGCACTCGAGCCAAGCGAGCCGCGTCTATTCTCACGAATCGGAGCCGAGGCGCCGTGTGCCCTTGGATCGCTGGGGTGCCCACACGGCATTCATCGGGGGCAGGTCCTCACGGAATATGTTTTGGGGACCGTCCCCACCCAATTTCTTTCCCAGCTGGAGGGAAAGCTCCATAAAGGTTGCCAAGCACCAAAAGTACCATTACCAAACCACCTTAACAAACTGACCTGCCCCAAATCAAGTTTCAAGAACTCAATATCATTGGGGCTTTTGGGAACATTCAGTTGTACGGAATCTACACCTTCTTTGTAGGCAACCATCCAGTCCGGAAAAGTTCCATGATAGCCATATGAGGCACCGCCAATGCCATATGAACTGCCAACGTAAATTGCAAATCCCCTCTTCCTTGCTTTGTCAATCCGGAGAGTACAATTATAAGGAGGATAATCATTCGTGTTGGTCATGATGGAGGCTCCAGTGACTGTATCCAATGCAATCCATGCCCCAGGTTGCAGTGCATCACTCGTACGTTGGTAATCAAAACTCTGCCACATGACCACAGAAGGATTCATCTCATCTCTTACTACGAAATTTCCTGTGTCAAGTAGAATTGCAACAGATGCAGCTGATCCATTTCCTTCTGACGACCAGAGAACATACTCCGAGGCATAGTTGTCATCAATAGAGAAAACATGGTAGTCATCAATATATAGTTTGTCTTTAAGGAAACACAATTTTGCTCTGCTGCTAAAATAAGTAGCATATATATCTGAATCAGATATATTATTGCACCAGAACACTGGACTTCTTTCTACCAAGTTCTTGTACCGTATGCCCAAGTTGTACGCCCAAGAGGAAGCAACAAAGAACCCCAGCTCAAATACACTGGACTTCGATATCAGTGTTTCGCTTCTGGAGATACACTGGCCAGAAAGAAGGGTGTCCTTCGCAGCAGCAGCAGCTAGGCTTGCTGCAAACAGTATGACGATGAAGAGTAATATTGTTGGAAAGTTGGAAGATGTTGGATGTCTATGCTTCATCATCTTCATGGGAAAACATCATTCACAGATCAGGGCAGACACAAGGATAAGGAACTAAACTAAAGAAGTGATAGATGTGAAGCTGCTGCATTCAAAGTAACAAGCCTGCACTAGGATTCATACCTCGAGTAGAAAATTTTCATCCTTCGCCATGTTCCCTTGGAAAGTTGGTTGGAAGGCATGCATTTCAGGCTTTCAGCTATGCTTGTAGAACTCCATTTCTGGCTAGAGATGGAACGAGTGGCTTCTAGTCTAACCATACCAGTTTTTCCTGAAAACCAGTCCAAGCATACTAATCAAACTTGTTCTCAGACCACACAAGCACCCGTCAACTTTCTGTCTAGCGAACCACCTGTCTTGCCTTCGTCCAAGCTGTCTTTATGTGTGAGACTTGGTCCACTTTGGCTAGCAGCACTTGCTGATGGTTGACCTGCTGAACCCAATCATTGTAGCCTGGCGAAGAATGATGACTTCTAATATACCAAGTGATCATAATCCGTTGCCTCCACTGACCAAAAAAAGAGAGTGAGTTGAAGACCCATGTGTCTTAATCATTAATTATGTTACCCGTTCCTTAAAAGGGGAAAAATACCTAAGGGGGGACGACATAATTTTGTGTCAAGAATAAATAGCCATTTAAATTCATGCCGAAGAGGATACTTCAACTGTAATAATCTGTCTTAGCAGGTCTCCGGTTGATATCCAAAAACAGGTAATTAATACCTATATACTGCTGTTTATAGTGCTGTAGCTAGACATATTCATGGCAGCTGGGTCCCACAAGACCATCTGCACTGTTTATGTTATTTGTTAGAAAAACAATAATGATTTGGAGCCAAAAATCGGTTTAACATGTTTTGATACACTGACAGAGAGTTCCAGAGGAAACATTAACAGATGGGCCCCACGTACTGTTTATGATTTATTTTTTACAAAAGGTAACAATGAATTAAAAATCAATTTAACAATTACTACAAGCGTGCAGACAACGCTGATCTGACTAGTTAACATTCAATACAAAAGGACCAAAAGTGAATACAGATGTGAGGGAGTCAGTATATTGTAAACTTTACACTTTAATTTTATCCTTAGCAGAGCAAAGATGGTTCCAGGGCGCTAACATTCCTGTAGTACTCCTGCTATCGACTAGCTACAGAAACTGTAGGCGGGTCACCTGCTATTTTCTAGTTATGAACAGAAATGCAGAATACAATAGCACGAATTCCATGTGTTATGGTGACAAGTGACAATAGGACAAAAAATTTCAACTTTCCATTCCATTTCCTGGTATAGACAAATACAATCCCCTACAAACTTATTCATAATGAGCTGGATGGATATGCTACCAATATCTAGTAGGTCAATAAAGAAATTAGCCTAGTTGTCTAGCAACAGAAAAAACTTTTACTCTAATGCCAATCTTGGAGCATCGAGCATGTGGGTTGTCATCCTAACAAATTTCCCCACTCTAACTACAACTTCATCCTTCGTCAGAATATATACTGCTGCTCTCACCCTCCATCAGGTTCTGAAAGGAAGATGGAATTGGAGGGATTTCAGTGTTCACAACGCCTTCCAGCATGTGAACAACTTGTCTCATTGATGGCCTGTCATTCTCCTCGTCCTGGATGCACCAACAGGCAACTCTGCAAGCGACGTCTAGCTCCTTGACATGAGCATTTCCTTCCAGCCTACTATCCAGTAAGCACAGCACATTCCCTTCATTCACTTGAGCGGCTGCGTAAAGAGGGAAATATCGATGACTCCCGGATTTCAGTCTCTTTGTAGTCCTTCTCCCCGAGACTATTTCAAGAAGAACGATGCCGAAGCTATAAACATCTGCCATTTTAGTTATAGGCTGTCCAGATATCCACTCTGGTGCGAGATATCCCATGGTTCCTCGGATTGTGGTCAATGCAGAGTTGAATTCACGTCCAAGAAGCTTTGCCATGCCAAAATCTGAGATTTTAGCGCAGAATTCCTCATCGAGTAGTATGTTTTCAGGCTTGATATCACAATGTATGATGCAGTCCTCACATTCCTCATGAAGATAGGCTAGACCCTTTGCAATACCTAGTGCAATTTGGTAGCGAAGATCCCAGTTCAGAAGACTAGATCTTTCAGAAAAGAGGTGTGAGTTCAAAGAACCATTAGGCATATACTCATAGACCAGCAACCTCATATCCCCTTTAACACAAAATCCCAGAAGACGGACAAGGTTAGTGTGTTTGATCACTCCGACTGTCTGTACTTCTGCTCTGAATTGCTTATCCGCATGCCCACGGCCATTGAGACTTTTCACAGCAACAGCATTCGATCCTGACCCTGATCCTGCCATTGTTCCCCTGAAAACACTACCGAAACCTCCCTCGCCAAGTTTGTCAGAGAAATTCCTTGTAGCTTTCTTGATTTTCCCATAAGAGTAGAAAACAAGAGAACCCTCTACTTTAAACTTTCTGCAAGTAAATAAATCTCTCCTGTATCTCCGTAGAAGCACCAGTATCAATATCACAGAACTCAGCCATATAAACCCGGCCACCAACAATACAATCACTCCTGTGTGTAATCCATTTTTGGCCCGGAGTTTGGAACCCCAACGAACATAAACCTTGCTATATGGAGGTCTAGAAGCAAAACTCAGGTTGTACAGGTTGAAGTACCATAGCTTGCATCCGCAGTCATACACGTATGCAACACAGTAGCATTTGCTGAAGCAGAACTGCTTACAATCTTCATCACTTTCTGCTAAATCATTCTGAGGGTTATAAGGGAGCCCCTGCAGCCTGTCTATCAGGATAAACGAGTCGTCATGTTCAGTCTGACCATTTGTCTCGCAGCTTAGTGGAAAGGATCTCGAGCAACCAGTGACAAAGTATCCAAGCCCCCACTCAGCTGGGTATGAAGGCTCAAATCCATCGAGGCAATCGCATCTGCCATTGCTCTTGCAAGCACCAAAATCACCACAGAAGAAGCCGCTGGATTTGCAATCTGAAGGGAAGGTCCAACGAGCCACCCAACCACTGTTGTTTGCTACTGCAGAATCCTCCGACCACCGCATTAAGCTGACTTGCCCCAGATGGAACTGCAAGAACTCGGTCACATTTGGGCTTCCAGGATGATTCAGAATCAGTGAGCTGCCGTTGTCTTGAGATGTCACCATCCAATCAGGGAAGGTCCCAAGACTCTCATGCCCGTCTGTGGTGAGCACGATCCCGTTCCTCCTGCTCCGATCGACGCTGATGCTGCCGTTGTGCGGGTAATCCATGTACGTCATGGAGACGTTGCTTCCGGTGTCCCAGTCGAACCCGAGCCTCGCGCCGGGTAGCAGCGAGTCGCCAGGGCTATCGAAGCTCTGCCACAAGATCCTGGAGGAGTTCGCCTGATCCGTCACCACCAGGTTGCCGTTGTCAAGGAGCACCGCGGCGGCGGCGGCCGGCGGGGGCCCGTCCCCTGCCACGCTCGAACACCAGAGGCTAGCCCCGGCCTCCTTGACGCACAGGCTGCCGCCGAAGACCTCCAGCGCCGCGCCGGAGAGGTCGGTGATCGGGAGCCTGTTGCCGACCCAGAAGGAGGGGCTGGTGGTCGGCATCTTCTTGAACCGAACGCCCAGGAAGCGGTGGATGCCGGCGCCCGGGGAGAAGAAGCCCAGCTCGAACTCGCCGTTCTTGGAGACCAGCGTCTGGTTCCCGGAGATTCCCTCGCCAGGGACGATGGTATCTCCGGCGAAGGCGGCGAAGGCAAAGAATGCGCCACCAAGCAGGACAAGGATGGAGGTGTGCAGCGCTGCCTCGCGAGGCCGGGACAGCGCGCAGACGCGCTTCACCGCCTCCATTGCCGAGCGTCACTTGTAGGGGAACGAGCACGGCATGGAAGAAATCATCGATTTTTGGGTGGCACAACTGCACAAGGCGACACAAGCTGAGAAAAAAGATGAATCCGCGAGGTGATTTGGGAAGCAGATTGAGGTGAGCTGCGTGTACTCGTACCTGAATATAGTACCTGATGACTCCGGGCCCCGGCAAGAACCGTCGCCGCCTGGGTATTTGACCAAAGATTAGTTTAGTGAGACTTCACAGCTGGATCTCCGACCCCACGCGCTCGCGAATCACGATGTCGCTTCTCTTTAACTCTCTGAAGAAAAAGGGCACGGGCGAAGAGCTTGACACTGAACTAGCCATCGCCTCGATTGGGATTTCTCTCCATTTTCACATAAAAAGGGTAATTTCTGGTGCAGTAACAGTTTGGCGATTTGGCACCAGAACGGCACCACCCACATGCTTTGCAATGTTATCCGAAAAGGAAAAGTAACTTTTTGCTGGTTTTGGGCAAATCGGATGAACGAAGTTTGGTGTGATAATGATGAATCGGGCCCGTTAAGTTTCTGTCATCAAAAAGCGGTCGCAAGCGGATTAGTGCGTACTTACTCCCATCGCAGCAATGGACTTGGACAAACCCACTCAAAAGTCAAAACCTGGAAAGTTATACACTGAAAGCAATCGAATCCGGTCAACGGGCGAGTAACCTGCCTGGACTTAGTTCAATTGAGAGTCATAGTTTTGGCCGTCAAAATATTTATGAACATTGTAAATTAATTTTGAGAAATGGTATGGTTAGATTCCTCTAGTAGTTTCAAACTAGCTACTTATACTTTAAATGTGCTCAATACTACTATTAGCTTGTGGTCAAAGCAGTGTCTTGGTGATAGTGTCACTATCTAGATCAATAATTATTTGGGAACTGCTGTTTCTAGGGCAGGTATGGCGCCCTGGATTAAGGGCACGCAAGGGGGCAACTGGGCAAAGCAACGTTACAGCAGATAACAAGACGCATCAGAACACCGAATCCACTTGTTTTGCGTCTTTTTCTTCATTGGGGCTGCTGAGATGGATAACCACTTACCTTGTACTCCCTTCGTCCCACAAAAAGTGTAGTTTTAGCATTCAAATTTTATTCCACAAAAAGTATTATACATCTAATTAAAGCAATATCAAGTATCAAGAAAACATTATATAGAAAAATGCATACAACCAATTAAATATTTAGTAGATGTTACCTCTCTAGTTTCAATACATATGCATTAATCGAGGATCCAGAAAACTAAGTAAATAACATGGTTTTCAATCGCAATTGTTAGGAGTAATTAGGGGCAACAAGATCATTTCATTTCTTAGTGAGTAATATGTTTGAAATTTTCTAAAACTATACTTATTTTGGAACGGAACGGAGGGAGTACATACTATTTTCTCTGGGTTGGGCTTGGATGGATGATTTTTTATATTTAATATTTTCCAATTTCGCAAAAAAAAAACATTGCCTGGTAAACAAATTTGCAATTATACACTTGTTTTGTTGGGCCTGGATAGCTACCTTATTAGGCTAACTCAATGTACTACTACTTCACTGACCCAGCATATATTGGGCTGAAGTATTGCAAGGCAATCAAGACCCTTGTGAAAAAAAAAAACAGGATGGGCCACGACGCCTCGTCTCCATGGGCAACAGCCCAACAGAAGACTATGGGCCCTCTAACACGCCTTCATTCAGCCTGTCCTCCGCCCGTCGTTTATTCCGGATTTTTCTTTTGTCACAAGCCAATGAAAGAAATCACAAAAATTCGGTGATGGTAATTTCACTTCTTGATTCAAAAAACGCAATAATAGTTCATGCCAAACCTCTGACAAAGTTATAAACATGCCATCTCACACCAAATGTGAATCTTGCTTTCCATTTTCTGATGTATTATGTCGTCTTCTGATCTACTTTCTAAACCCTTTTTGTGGCCGTGATTCTCGTCTCTTGCACTAAAAAGAAGATGAATCAAAGTGGGGAGCCATAAAGACAGCAGTCAACCTGAATGCACTAGCAGGCAATACCTGTTTCAGGTTTTTTGATGTTCCCCATGCCACGCCATACTCCTCCTGAGCTCAACAGTAGTTAGCTTGGAGCTGTCCTGTCCGAGCTTCATTTGGCAGATATCACAGAGCATGCTTGCTTTGCTCCACTCCCTGCTGCTCCCCTCCTCCATCTCCATGTTTTGACCGGACCGCCTGCAGTTTCGTTTGGCCATCATGCATGAAACGGCCGTTCACGAATCATGGCCATTTCCCTGTCAGGCATCATGGGCTGAGCTGAGAGAGACACCCTGAAGGCCTGGACTGAACCAGCTGGGGACGAGCCGATTGCGAATCTTCAGACATGACGCGACAGATAGCTATTTCAACCAGACCATCGCTGCTCGTGCATTAGATGCTAAAGAAGCTCTCTGCAGCGTCACATGAATCGTCGGTGGTGGTTCTTGTGAGTTAAGCAGAGCGGCATGGTAGAGCTGCAGCTGCAGCATGGATAAGCTCTGCCGCTGCTAGTGTCAGTCAGGCCAGCTGTTGTTTGCGTTCCCTCCCTTCCCCGGACCTGCACGCGAAACGCCGACAGCGAAATCATGCACGCTAGTTTATTGAACTAGATGCAAGTAGCGCTTTGGATCCTGGAACTCGGACAAGCCAATCCAGGGCGGTGCTGCTGGTGCTCAGAGCAGAGGGTTTGCCCTTCTTCCCATGAAATCATGTGCCTTTTTTTTTTCTGTATGAGCTTTGTTAGAGAGTTAATTCAGTGCTTTGCATGGAATCACGGAGTCCCTGAATGTGCTTTCTTTGGGCAAAGGAAGATGGTTTCTTTGAAAAATATCAGTCATTTATCAAAGGGTGCAGTCTTATTATCTGTCCGTTCTTCTTTACCGGACCAGAGATCAGTGCTCTAAGATTAGATACCAACTATTAGCAGACTTAACGATGCTGCTCTTGCAGTTTTATCCAGCTATTCAGTTTTGTTTTCGGATTCAGTAATTGGAACTCAAAATCAAACAAATGGGTTCAGTAATAGATGAATGAATTAATCGGACGTGTTCAAGTTCTAACATCGCTATACGGTGTGCTGCCTGCATCGGTATGGCGATGCGTCTGTCTGTCCATGCAGCCAAGGATTGCTGCGCTCCGGAGTGGAGGGGAACCTGAAAGTTCAGTGCATGGCCGCAAGCCAGCTTCCGAAGTTCAGATATATTATGCAAGAAAGCCTTCGGATCACCGAGTCTTGTCTTGTCCCATTTGCCGTGTAAACTGCTCGCCCCTCTGATCCGTCTGATCTACAGTGGCTCAAACATTCAACGTGTTTCGTTTGCCACAGAAGAAATTTGCCCTCTTTATGTTTCTGATAAAGAGCAATCAATAATTATTGTGAGCAATGCTTTTTCGTTGTGATTTTCTTTTGTCCCTGTCATCATATGTTCTTTTTACCGGTTGCATAATAATTGTGTCTCGGTGACTAGGCCAGTTTCCAGCTCACCCCCGTTGATAGGTTTGCAGCTTGGATGCACTGTAAAGGCGAGATGAGTTCTGAAAATTTTGTCTTTGCAGAAAGCATGTTTTGGCTTCTATCAGCAACATCCAGGCAACGCTGGCTGCAAACAATCATGGAGCTGAGAACTGGGAGAAGTTTTTCTTTTTCCAGACCTCCAAGGCGACTGACCCAACAATTCGTTCATGGCACAAGAATTGCAAAAGAGAAAAGTGGTTATTCAGATACCTTCAGAATAGTGTTGCAAGCTGATCACACTACTGCGCAACAGCTCAGAACACCTAGCAACTGACACAGCAGCTTCAGATTAATAATGCAGGTCAATTAGTTGACCCTGATACATGTTGTGCCTTTGGAAACCGGGAGATGTTCTTCAGTCATTATGACGCTAGGTTACTCTACTCTGATTGCCGTAGCAAGTGTTTTCTAGTAAGCTTGCCTCTAAGCATGCTCTTAAA
Source organism: Panicum miliaceum (assembly GCA_032594955.1). NCBI lineage: Eukaryota > Viridiplantae > Streptophyta > Magnoliopsida > Poales > Poaceae > Panicum > Panicum miliaceum. The sequence continues at coordinate 1,130,538 of CM064060.1, read as the reverse complement.
GCCAAGCTAATGGAAAGGTTGACCCACAGTATAATAATTTTCAGGTGTTAGTGCTGTCCAATCACCCCTAGCATTGATGATCACAGTAGACTGATGGACCACAATTAGCAGCATTTTAACAGATACTCCGAGTTAGTGTAATTTCTTTTCCTTGGATCCATCCCAATTAATGCAAGTGATTTTCTTTCTTTAATTATGAACATATCGCAATAAGTTAAACGTATCCAGCAATATGTAGATACTTCTGTAGCCATGTTCAGCACAGGCTATAATATTAGGCATCATGGTGCATAGCTCTTCTGCTCAAGCAGAGGACTTGCCTTGAGAAAAGATTCAAAAGGGGTCATCGGCATTAAGAATCCCCGGTTGAGGCCGCGACATGGCCTGCATGACGGCATGGAGCTGAAACAAATTACACTAAAGGACTCTCTGCACTAGGCTGCCGTTGATCACAGCCTACAAACGCCACCGCACAGTCGAGCTGCTTCTGAACTATACTCCAGGTGTCAACTGACATTGTTTACACGCATAGCATATTGCTTGGATTGAATATTTCTTGCCACAGTTGCAGTGGGGTATCCTGACGGGAAGGGATGCACTCTATAGCAAGCACACTCACAAGACACAAGTAGTAGAGGTCTTGTGCAATTTGAATTGTTTTGTGGTGGTGTGAGATGAATGCCGAGTAGTGGGAGAAGAGTATCTCGCCACTACCTAGAGCCGCAATACTTGTTTGGTTTGTGGCGTTGCCAACGTTCAACAGCACACGCTACAATCCGAGCTAGAGGTCAAATTCTTTCTGTCTTTTGAGACTGATGAAAATGGAGGTCAAAATTTCGGCCGCCTTCAGAGCCGCATGGGGATGTGAGTCCAGTTTAATGGCGCCTTTCTTCTTGGCCACTCGCCAGTGTAGTGTAGCCACCTACTGCTACAGCTGCTATGTCGGTTCTCAACGTTTCATAACTTCATTCTACTGTCAGATTGAAATGAGGGGACATAATAGCACTACAAGAACTGTACTATTTCAATTTTCAAGTTATGGCAATACCAAAGAGCCACGCTTGAACCATGTTTGCAATACCACTGGTACTTCCGAAAAGTTTGCTGTTTCTTTAAAGGGGATGAAAAAAAAATCTAACTAAATATTTTACTTTGTCTGTTTGATCCCTTATTACTTTCAACAAATTTTCATCTAAAGGCCACCTCTAATAGTTAGGAGAGTTACTCCCTCCAGTACTCAGGTGATTGTCATTAAAGTACTGTCAGATGTTTCCAACATATGAAAATAATCAGAACAACCATGATATTATTTTGTAACGTAGGGTATGATATAGAAAGATAGAAAAAAAACGTAATTTCAACGAGAAAAAAACATAATTTCCTGCATTATGCACTGAACGGTAGCTTTCATCCTTGATCATCTCCTTCACCATCAGTGGGAAAATACAGCTTGGCTTACTGAGGAGTGAAGACCAGCTGGGCACATTGATGAAATTTCCATTCAGAAACAAATACGCAAAGATCTCATCTATAGGATCTATAAAAGATTTAGAAACTTGAATAAACTAACCCTACAGAAACAGAGAGGTTTAGGAATCTCCAGTCCTTTAATTGTATACTCGATCAATCAAAAGGCATAAAGTGGATGCCAAGCTTATAAATATCTCAGTTGACAAGGCGACAACGATAGTTGATTGTGCAGGACTAGTAAAGAAACTGTTTGCGAGCTCGACTTGCCCATATGCGTACACGAGCGATCGCTTTGATTTGTCTAATCATGCTGCCTGATTCCATGCTCTGTGTGAGATCAAAGGCAGCACAGTGTTTAGGTGAGGAAAAAGGCTCGTTCTTAGGGGAGGTGTTCGTGCGCACGAGTGGGCAGCCGGCCGGACCCAGGAAACCAGGTGTCCCCTGGGCAATTGAAAAACCCAAAAGGCTTTCGGCTATATACGACGAGCCACCAGGGTGGCAATTGGTCGGGTCGGGTCACCTAGCTAAATCTAAATCTACTAGACGAAAATTAATGCACTAAATTTGTGTTGTAATGTAGTTCTACTATTTGAATTGTGATATCTTTGAAAACTTCAGCTTTGTCGTAAGTCAAATTTTCAAGTTTTGACCACCAAGATATACAGATTAATAACACTAGGTTGATGCTACTAGGTTCGTCAAAAACATAATTTCATGATATGTAACTCTTTTTTATTAAAAAAATATTTTTATTATTATTATTTCGTTGGCCATATCGCGATATTAAAGACCATGTCAGTCAGATATCCGGAGGGAATATTTATATGTGGTTTTTTCTTTTTTAGAGCAGGAAGAAGTGGAGTACAATGTATGCTCTTTCTGCAAATCTTGTACTACTAGATCAATGAAACGACTCCATTCAGACAGATAGACAGGCTTTTAGGCCAAACCATTGTGCTAATCACAGACTGACGATGCGCCTTTCCTTCAGAGTTCAGATCAGCCAATGTACTGCCCTCAGCGACTACTTGCGGCACCTTTAACCACCAGTGAGTCGAATTTCATAATTCCCTAGTGCAGACAGACATAGTACTTGAACACGGCCTCAACAGCTAGTTTATCACCCACCGGCAGGATGCAAAAGCTGGCTTTAATCCGGGAGGGTTTGGAGCGTGATGCGGACAAGAACAGGCGCCAAACAGCCGCGTCGCCCCCACTAGGCTTCGTATCCCACTGGTGATGGCGCCGCTGCTTGTCCCCGTGGACATGTGCTTCCCTCCATGGGATGGGGGGTGGCTGCGCCTGTCTCTCGCGCGCTGCTTTTCGCGTACTGCCCGGTACGGCCATCGCCCGGAAATGCAAATAAAAATGCCGGGACGACGCTGATAATGTTTACTAGTTTTTGTTTAGCAGACTGATGATCGAGAAAAAGATGGGGAATAGCAGAGCGGTTGTTTGCATGTATCCTGGAAGATGCTGCAAGCTTTTCCGTCACATGAACGGGATTATGAGGGAAAGGGCAATTATGAGCTTATGATGGGTGATTTTCCTAGGTGTCAAACGTTCAGTGATTGATCTGCATGCATATGCGACGCAGAACAGCCTGTGTTTGTTTAAGTTTTTTTTTTCATTGTTTGTTATTCACCCGGGAAAGAAAGGAAGGAAGGAAGAAGGAAGAAAGGCAGAAACTTGTCTTGGTTTTGCCGGGCATCTTGATCGGCAACTTTTATGACTGATTGATGAGAATGCATGATTTGTGGTGATCAGCACACATAGTGTGACACTGTCAGCAGGGTTAAGTTCACTCTAGTCAATCCACCAGGGCCGATGACTGAAGAAACAGTGCAGTAGCACCCTATTAGTGGAGTAGTAGTGCAAAGTGATGCGGTGTTATACAATAATTCAGAGTGACCTACTGCGCGTACTAGACCTGCGCCGCGGCGACCGGACGGGAACGCCATGCGGCATGCGCCCACGAACCAGCGCGTTTCGTGTCGCCAGCAGCCAGACGCAGCGGTGCCGACGCGACCCTGCTGCTGGGGAAAAGAAAAAAAAAAACCGGCGCCGGAATCCGCCACGTGCGGCCGCCCGATGCCGGCGAGGCTCCCGGGGTCCGCCGTGGAATCGAACGATCGAGCTTAAACTACACGGCCGAGGCCGACGACGCCCCGCACGATCGGCCGCAAATATTTCCGCCACGCGCGCGGGCGTACGTGCACGGACGGGACCGGGCCCTCGGTGTGGCAGTGGGAAAGGTTCCGCCTTTCCGGGGGGAGGAGAAGTCGCGCGCGGGCCCCGGCGGGCAGCCACCGGCCGGCCAAGCCGGGCCGGCGTGTGGCGTGGTCCACGGACATCGCCCGCATGTCGCGGGCGTTTAATTTGCTGCAGGTGCGATCGTGATCGGCGCGGCGAGCTCTGCTCCGGCACAGTTCGGGCTGAGCTGCGGCGATCCCTGCAGCTGAGACACGCATCGCATGTTGAGTTGTTGACGACGACGACGCTGGATGATCGCTCGTTCCCCGGCGGCCATTAATGGCGGTATGTATCTGCCAGAGATGTAGACGACGAAGGAAACCCTTTCTAAATCTGCACTAGGGGCAGCAGGGCACGCCACGATGGGTGGGTACGCGCAATCCATCAAGGCGCGTGGCAGGCAGGATACGTCCGGTTTTGCGTGTGCTTGTTCGTCGCTCGCTCGCTGCTGCAACGTACGTACGGCGTGTACAGTCCAAGCTCGATCGCTCCCCAAGTTGCTGCTACTGCTGGGTACGGTCGTCGTCATCAACAACTGGATCCACCTGTTTGTTTGTATTTTTTTTTCTTTTTGAGCACGAGCAGATTTTATACGTTGGTTTCCGTGCACCGAGATGGTTAGCCGTGCACCGGTGGTACGTACGCTGAATGCGCTCGCGCGCGGGGGTCGGATTTTGCGACGCGAGCGACATGGTCGACCGTGCCAAAGGAGTGGGTGTGATCGAGAGCGGCCGGGGAAGATCGATGCGAAGATGCGAGCAGAAGGAACTATAACATGCATATATATGATCCATCAGCCGCAACCAACACCATTGCTGACCGTGGATGAAAATGCTTCAATCATGCATGCAGTGATGCAGTAACGTTACACGGTTAATTAATAGAATAAGGCAAGTTTCTAATCCGAGACAGCTACGGATTTTAGGAAATCTTTGCACATTGTATCAAAAGCCGGTGCTCGAAATGAATTATTAGCCGGTGACCCGTGCAGCAAGATCCTTTAACTAACTAGGAAGTCGACCACTTTATAGAAACCCTCGGTAGTAGGAAGTGCTGTATCGGCATGCACTGAGGGCCCGGAAAACTTGGGGTGAAGCGAAGCAATTAGCACAATCATCCGAATTAACCATGTAAGCCAGCAAAATTGCACGAGACAAAAACGGCATGCAACCGTGAGACAGACAAACATGTTACTGGTAAGTACGTGAATAGTATGTGGTATAAGGTTGTTTATTATATATATAAACAACCTTATACCACATACCTTATACTTTAAACCCTGTTTCTATACATACATACATACATACATACATACAGACATACATACAGACATATATATATATATGTAAGAGAAGCGGGGAAAAGCAAACTGTGTACGGCCCTCACGACGCCTAATTGTTTTGTCGGGACGAAGAACCCGAATCTGGTCGCTGGCCGTACGCCCGCGAGCTCATCTAACCATTTTAGCCTAGGATATGCTACTATAATCTGCGCCTGCATGCTGTTGCAACCAGCCTTCAAAAAGTTGCATAATTATTGCATTTTTCGTGCATTTGCTTCTCTTTTCATTTTCTCGATTTTGCTTACTGTATAAAATGGTTATGCGGCTTACTGTATAAAACTAAGAGAAGATGGAGTGACAGAAAACAGGATTCTTAATGGAAATTTAAAAATCGGCCGGGCATCTAAGACAGGACTTTGCATTATAATCTAAATTCACAGCAAAGAAATCATAATTATGCAAAAAATATATATTTAAAAGACACATTTTTGTTAGTTTCGTAGGATAGGATGGTGACCAACAGTTGCACGATTAATATTTCATTCACATGATCTTAGAAAGTATTTTAAATACAAATATAATAACGTCAAATTTGTATCACAAAATTAAATTATTAATGTGTTATTGTTAACCAAAGGTTTTGCCTTTACGAAAGGGAATAGAGCCTTATAATTTCAAATGGATATAATAGAAACCGACTGATACAATTTTTATTTCACAAAATTTACATACAGATAGACTAGATATTTGTAAAATAATAGAAAACTTGGGACTTGAAATGGTTGTGCGGCTTAGTGTATAAAATTAAGAGAAGATGGGGTGAGTATCGTTCTCTTGTGGCAGTGATCCACTCCAGTACAGAAGTAGTACGTCGGTTTTGCTTGTTTCCATCTTGTCCTTCTGATCACAATGTACTGCTGCTGCTCCTAGTAAACAAAACATTACTAGCACCACGAATTGTTTAGTTGCTGTCGAAAGCTCATCTTTCGATCGACGAGGCTCTATGGATGCAGTCAAATTAACTCGAGATCGTGCCTCATTCCGTGACACTTCTTTAACCGTCCGGAATCAAGCTCGAGAGGAGGCGGACGGAGGAGGCCAAGTTCAAACCAGCCACTGTACTACTACTACTACTCATGTGCGCCTTAATTGGTTTTGTGCATTCCCATGTCAAGGGCGAGTAAAAAAGATCCGGTGGTACATGCATCCCAAGAAGATTGTAGTGTTGCTACTGGTGGTGTGAAGGTCTCTACTACTTTCTCGATCACCACCACAAATCAGACATCCAGACGACTTTACATGGCTCTAGGTGTCGTATGGCCTGGCATTGATGCAAGTGATTTTATTTTTTTTTGAAACGGACATTGATCCAAATGATTAAAGGTGCCTTCTTGGAGAAACCAAAAAGAGAACGTTTATTGAGATTAGAAATTAGTAAGCGAAAACATGCATGGTTTTGTGAACTTTAATGTGCGGAACCCTTTCTTGTCTGAGTAATCAAATCTTGGCAGTATTTTTAAAAAAAAAAGAAGAATAGAAGAAGAAGAAAGGAAGAGGGGAAGAGCAGTGTTTCGTTCCGAAATATTTGGACAATGTTGGAATTGGGAAAAATAATACATACTATGTCTATATTTACGCGAGGTGAAGCAGAGTGAGTACTACTTGGCCAAAAGGGCTATAAGAGTCAACATATATGCTAGTGTATATTTTATTATTGAAGAAAATGTTTATATAGGACTATAATAATAAGGGTCATCCACGCGTGCTATATGTTTAAGTACACATGTATTCATGCATGCTGTACCATCGATCTTTCTTTATTTTGTCATCTTTCTATTATTATTGGCATATTTTCAGTACCGCTTTTAATTTTGCTAGATATATATATATATATATATATATTTGTCTATCTTTGTAATTTTATATCGATTCGTGTAGCCATCCATATATGTTTTATCGTGTACATTTTCCACTTTCTCTCACTAGTGTTTGAATTTGAACTGAACAAAATGGCAGGGGCGTACGGGACGACTGGTATATATATATGCATGGCGGATTCCTACGATCGAATAGCTGGAGAGAAATTAGATTCGGCACCGAGGGGGATGGTCGCGCGTACGGATCGGAATCTATTCTTTTATAGAAAAAAAATGCTCGCTAGCTAAAGAATACACCGATCTTTTTTTTAAAAAAAAATAGTAGCACGACGACGAGGAAAAAACTAATATTTTTGTAGTAAAATACTGAGATCATATACAGTATCTAGTTATTGTTAGGTAGGTAGCTATCGAGAGTAGATTATTTAGTTAGACATGATGGTCACGGGCTCACGCGCGTCCGTGAATCTGTATTGGAACAGGGCCGAGCTAGGCAAGGAGCACATAAAATCTGGGCGTCAGGTGTTGCAACCGTGCTTGGGGGCTAGCTATGTTAGCTCAAGAGTGAAAAGATCTTGTAGCAGCAGGCAAAGGCAAAGGCAAAGCGCAGGATGCCCTTCCTATTGACCCTGGTGCCCGATCCCTAAGCACAGCAAGGCCAAGGCCAAGGGAGTAGCACCTAGCAGCCATAGCCCAGGCCAAGCCCATAGGCACAGGCTAGCCGCGCGCGCGACAAGGACGACGCCCGAGCGGCCGCCGTGTTCCGCGGTGCTCATTTTGCTCGTACAGCGTGCACGTATACACGACGACTACTGCTGCTGGCCTGGATCGCTATGCATACATACTGGATCGACCGATGCCCGTGTGTGTATCGCTAGCTGCAGTATGCCTGTATACGTTGCACGCCGGCCGGTACCTCTCATATCGCTGGTGCCGGACCGACGACGACTAGAACATCGATCGGCACCTTGCTGCGTGCTGCCGTATATGTATTGTTGTTGTTAGCTTGTGCGTGTACGACGCCGTGCCGGACGGGCTACCTCGTTCCATCCTTTTGGCCGTGGGCGACCAACGATATACTATTTGTGTATGTACGCCGCTCGCTTCCCGGCCCGCTGGTTTATTTATCTATTATCTTAATACAATAGTGTTAAAAGAAGTCACCACATTCGTCGAGAGGGTCTAGAAATTTCCACATTAATCGAGAAAAGAAAGAGAAGAATTTTCACCATTGGATTTTATGAAGATCTAACGGTGTAAAATAATTCAAAGAATCTATATCGAATACAAGTACCAAATATGTCTAAACTTGGAATTAACAAAAAGAAAGAAAGCTAAAGCTGATTTCAACACGGATTGGATCCAATGACTGATACATGCCATCCGGATTCACCTATTAGTTACCGTATGTAAAAAAAAACTAATTTGGCAAGAACATGTACTCAAAAGCTTGCCAAGCACACTATCCCATAGTAACACATGTCCACACACTTGCTATGCACCATCGTGATATATCCACCGCCGTGACCCGTGAGACATTTATTCTTTTCAGCTCACCAAATAAAATGGAGTTATCATTTAGGCTACGATAATAAATGTGTTGGCGCTAAAATCGGCCGGGTAGGAATCGGCCGATGGGTCTTCAGCGTCGGACACACGATCCGGGAGAATCTGCTTAGCTCCTGTTCGGGTTATCATCCTGGTGCGATTCGCGCGGCGTGCCAGTCAATCTGACCTGTTGATTGACAAGGAAATAGAATATTAAATTCCAGGTGCGTCGATCGGCTGGATTTCCGATCTGTCCTGAGGAGCGCGTCGGCGGCAAATCGGCCGATTTGCTGTAGAGATGATCGGCTATGGGTTAGCCGATGATCGTATAGTAATTGTAAAGAAGACTACTAGAGCGATCTAAACAATTACTATAAAAGCAACACTTGAAACAGATCTAATCGGCTGTATGGCGATGAATCGAAGGAGACAATGACGAAGCCGATTACTCTGATCTCAAGCTGGATAACTGGTGATAATACTAGAATAACAGGTAAAACTTGCAATTCTAGTAAATATCGATAACTTGTGAATAAATCCAAACGAAACCACAACGATGCGCCCGTAGTTAAAGCTCGGATATTACTCGATAAGCGGAACCTACCAATTAGCCGGAGATCAGGTTGATGCAGCCCTGCCAATCCGTACGAACTCGTGGAAGAAGAAAATATTGGCGAAGTCGCCGACTTGAAAGTAAAGTACTGGTAAAAAGTAGAAGTGTTTTGTTGATTGATGTGTTGATATTTCGCAAAGCCCTAGCGACTCCTATTTATACCCTGAAACTAGGACTCCTGGTCGATTACAACTTGTTACAACCTTATTAAAAGATAGGAAAACTACTATATCTATAATAACTTTTAAAAAAGAAATGGACTCCTGCAGAATCTTCCGCCGCCGTTTCCTAATCAATCAGGACCTCTTCAATTGCCTTCCGACCGACTTAGCATGCCTTGTTGACCATCTTTTGACCAGGATCTTCTGGAATAATCCCATCCTGTTGGCATAGGCTGTGCCACCAATCGGCCGATTTTCAACTGTTACCTCGATCGGCCGATTCCTTACTGTAGCTTTCAGATCTGCTTCATCGGCCAATCTTCTCCTCCTGACGCCGATTCAATACGTATCAAAATCTGACGTCAACAAAATGGTGCAAATTTTTTTCACCAATCAACATGAGAATTTCTAGCACATTAGAATGAACTAACGTGGTGACACTTTTAATTTGCAAGTATTAAACTGCTTCTTCCCAAGTACTTTTACTTTGTAGGTGGTTACAGCAATGCTCTTTTCCATGTTGAGGGCGTTCATTCTCAAAGAAAATCAATATTCAACGATTCTTTGAAAAAAATCTCGCATGTATTACTTATTTTAATACTTAGTAAGCAAATATGCCCATGCGTTCCTATGGACAAAGACTATATAAGTATCACATACTTATAGTTGTTCGTACGTTAATTTGTAGGGATGTACGTGATTGAGTTGTGGACAGAGAGCCGGTCCGACTCATATACAGGACGGACCAAGGCCCCCATATCGATGAAAGAAGTTGGATCACATCAAAAATTAAGTTGGAAATGTTACGTGCTTTAAAAATAGGTAAAGAAGTGTGATACAAAGTCATAACATTCGCTTACAGAGCATATAAATTACCATGTTAGTCAATGAAAAAATAGAGATATCTCCACGATCGATCCCAATGGGATCATATCATAATGGCTCAGATTATTTGAGTAAAGTACAACTCTAATTTAAAACAAATCTTAGGCTCATAGCAAATATAAAAATAGCCTTCCGTGGAAGGAAATAGGAGAGCAAAAGAACCATGTAAGAAGATGGTGTGGCAAGGACGTGGATGACTGGATGAGGAGCAATGCGAGACCTCAACCAACGAGGAACGCCAACCCAAGATCTGTCGCAATGCTGGTCATGTTGCACAGCCGCACGTGGCATATATGCTTGCTAGAAAAAGGTAAAATAAATAGGTTGGGCATGATATTAGCACGATGTCCAGCACAGTGGTGCTCCAACACATTTGTCAAGTGCAACTGAAAGAAACACCAAAACAACACCTTTCGTAAGCTGAAGGTGTCTTTGGAAGATAAAACCAAGACGGCAAGAATATTTCACGTGTCTGAATGATGCTCTTAGAACAAGCGTTCGGTTTGAAAAAAATAAAACTCACCAATAATTGCATTGGAACATTGTATCGCCATAGTTGTAAACAAAGCGTCAAAAGACAACACTCCTACAACTATATTACCCCAAGAGTGCAATGTATAAGCGCTGGATAGAATCGGTAGGGTGTGAGAAGTGAAAGGAGTTGATGATTTCCACTATGCCATAGGTTGTCATCCTGGTGGCGGTATAAAGAATGATCTATTGAGCATGTGTGAGAAATGGGACGGTGCAGGTATATGGAAGCACCTGATAGAAGATTGAAAGGCTTCACAACTTTGGGTGGACACACCAGGCAGTTCTGATGATAGCGGTGAGATCGAAAGAGACTAGAAGAGAAAGGAATAGATAAATAATTCAATTTTTCTAGAAGGAAAAAATGACCAACTACAGAAAGACTAGCGTGGGTCTCAAGGTTATATTCCCTATTATTTTGCAAAACAAACTTATAACTAAAGAATTTTCATAAAAGTATATGAATATTAAATGGATTAAAAATGTATGAAATTAACTATTATTTTATACCCACGATGGGTCAAAAAACAAAAGGATTAAGGAAAAATAACAGTTTGTTTTTCATAGACTTCAGAATGTAAAGTAACTAAAAAATAATCTATATCAACTACATAGAAATAAATACTAAAAGTTCATTTGAACAAAAAGAAATTTATTTTGAACAAAGCATTTAAAAGTATAATAGAACAAATATAGTCATACTATCTTGCGCGGTTCCTACACTTGGAAATTGCAGCAATAATCCATATATGAAGATTACGGCATAATAGTATCAAGGCCTACAGCAATTAATTTATTTATTTTCTAATTGAATAATAGTGGGTGGTTCGGTCCGAACCCGAGCTCTCCTCGAGCTGGGTCCGAATTTGCAGGCTCGATATAGTTGATTTTGGGCCTAAAATAAATCAGGCTTTCTATTGGTCCAACCTGAGCACGGTTCTACCCGCAAAATGATCAGGTCTATTTGTCATGCGCGTCCATCCATAACATGCTAAAACACAATCAAAAATTCATCATGACCGCACGGTAGTAGGAAAAGCTACTTGGAAGCAAAAATAGGGGGGGAGAGGGAGAAGGATATATGTTACTAAGAGAGAGAGGACGAGCACAAAAGAGAAGTCTATACAACCTATCGACCTGGGAGACGAGTCGTGCTGGAAAAAAAAGATGTAGAAGACGTAAGAAAATATGGGATCATAAATGCAATAGGGCTATGATAGATTTAGATTGGAGATTACATAAAAGAGATTTGGGTATGATGAAAACTAAAGAGGATGCATTCACTTCTGATCAAGATTTCAATGCAAACTCAAAATTAAATTATGAATATTATTTCTGGTGGTACACACTCAATCACTCGCCTTGATATTCTTCTAGAAACTATAAGGATAATTTATCACCATGACAAAAATGTACATTGTCTGTCCAAAAATAATTAAATATATTCATATTAAAAGGTAAATATATATATATATATATTATATAAAAGCCTTTTCTTTTCTTTTATATTTATGTTTCAAAAAGATAGGGTATAGAATATGGCGATGAAAAATATAGATAATACACTGATCTGTGCCGTTAGAGCAAAAGAAATAAATAACATGACTAAACAAAAACTATTTATAATAATTTATTTTGATGTGAAAATGCATATACTAATATTAAAAAAAATCCAGCCACCCGCGCTATTTGCGCGGCCATCTTGCTAGTTTTATTGATAATCAGGTATAGCTAGATCGCTGCCCATGCGTGGACAAGCTACCCACCGTAGACAGATGTTGATCGAGAGGCCGGACCGGACGATCCATCAGAAATTCAGAACATCACCGAGCCATGGCAAAGATCGAGTTTGACTCGATCAGCTTCGACTGCCAAATAAAGCTAAGCTGTGCGATCGATCTCCTATATATCCTTAGTTCACAGCGGCCTACCTCCTTAACATGCACAAACAGTAGTGGCTGCCGTTGCATGCGCGCGCGCGCGGGGCAGCAAGTTGCATTGCACGCATGCCAGCCCTACACGGGCACGCGCGCGGACCATCGACACGGTCCGTCCAAATGAAAGGGGCGGATCCGCAGCGTATATTGGTGTCAGGTCGGCTTATCATTGGCCGGGAGCGCCAGGGCATTCCTACCTAGCGCCCAAGTAAGACAAGAGGAGAGGGAGGGGCCTCACGATGACGTGTACAGTATTGACTTCTGCCAGCCTTTTGTACACGTATCCGTCGTGTGTATATCCCTCCCTGCAAAGAGGCAACCAAAGCTAGCTAGTGGGAGACATTTATAGTACATACCGGTATAGTGTCTCCACGCTTTCCGCCATTGTACGTACTGTCGTCCTCGCATGCTCGGTGCAAAGAGACAACACTGATAGCTTGAGCACCCAATCAAACTATATTTAAAAAAAACACACGAACTGAAATGAAGTATGAATGGTAATAGAAAAGATGAGTATGCTTGTGTTGTGACAACGACTGTACTCTAAACTCGTTACATGCTAATTATGGAGGTGTACTTGCGGTGCGCCCAAACATAGAAGCGCACATGTCCACGTACAACCACATATTTGAACCGCGTGAATCGGTGTAAGAAAAAGACTATTCACCGTGTCAAACTGCTAAAAAAAGGAATCCGCATTTCACCGAGCCTTGAAAAGAATGTGCTAGCGTTCGGGTGCCTCTTTTGTCTTGGTTGAAAAGGAGTTAAATTCTGCAATAAATCCAGAAAAATACAGGCACCCGTGCCAAGTGCACAACTTAAATCTAGATGGACGGATTCTATCATAAATAATCTTACCAGCTGAGATACGCTAAGTTCGCAACATCCTGCGCAAGTGACGTGCAGATTTTAACAAAGTGAAAACGGTTAAAAATACTATTTGGATACAGTATCCAGTACTGCAATTTGGAAAAGGCACGTACGAGTACTAGCCAATCTCCCACTGCATCAGCGTTAACCAATGCGGCTAGGACCAGCTCGTCCTTTGAGGAAATCGGTGGTTAACCAAAGCGGGGAAAAGAAGAATTAACCAGCGGCGGCCCGGCCCGGGGTAAAAACCCGAGGCGTGGGTGGCGAGGGGGCAGGAAACTTCAGATACGGGTGTTTCGTCCACGTCAGCGTTCAGCGAGGGGGGCAGATGGGATTGGGAAGAGGGAGAAGGAAATTTACCCCCACCGAGGTGAAAGCGCGCAGGCCAGGCACACCACCCTGCCCTGCCGTACCACGCCACAGTGCACTACACTGCTGGGTCACAGCAGGTAACATGGGCGCCCAAGTAAAAAACTGCACCACCAGTCACCCACCCCCAACCCCTCCTCACCGTCGTCTCCCGCGGCGACTCAGGTTTGGTAGCACAGCTAATGTAGACAATTTTAACCAGTAATTAAAGAGTAATTAAAGGTATTAAATAAAGTCAGTTTATAAAATTAACTCTATATTTCCTGCTCTACTAATCTAATGAGACTTTTGACTGCATGATTAGAGGATAGTTACTGTAGTATTACTGTAAATAATCATGGATTAATTAGGCTCATCAAATTCGTCACGCAAAATTGCACTCATCTGTGAAAATATTTTACAAATAAATTTCATTTAGTACTTTATGCATATAAGATTTTGTTGTAGCGTTCATTTAGTACTTTATGCATGTAAGATTTTTATTGTAGCGCTGAGTGCGCTAGTAAGAATCAGCCTCGCGAACACCTAGCCATCTCTGCTTTGGCGACGGATGGCCGGACACAGTGATGCAACGCAACGCGCAGCACCTTGCCCTGTTTTTTTACAGCCGGCCGGCCTGCGATGATGCCCTGCGGCCAGCGAAGGCGCTGTCTTTTTTTCTTCTTTTTACCGTTCGGCCCCTGGAGGTGATGCAGTGCCCCCGTCACGTAACGCTGGCTGCTGCTCTGACTGACTGACTGGCCGGCCGGGCGGACTAAACCCACAGGCAGGCTGACGGGCGGGCCCGGGCCCGGGCCAACGGAAGAGCAAGAGCGAGATATTTACCGCGCCGGCCCGCGGGACGAGGCCGTTTTGGGTGGGTTAATTACATGGGGAACGGCGACTAGCGTGTCGCCGCCGATCCACATGGTTTGCGCGCTGCCTTGAGCTGGTGCCGGTGCTACGAACACGAATCTGACCCGGCACGATTCGCGACGCGCGCTCATCGCCGTGTCGGTCTCCTCTCCATCTTCTCCTTCTCCACGGCGCACGGTGCCGTCGAGCAGGGAGGAGTGGAGGCGACCTTTGAAATGGCAGGGAGGGGAGCCAGGCAGAGGTGAACACGTGAGCTCTCGTGCGCTGCCCTCTGCCCAGGTACGAGCGGTGACTGCCACAGTAAACAAGATTACCCCGTTCATCCTTTTGCTGTTTGTTTAGCCTCCTAGCCCGGTAGCCCTGACGGCCGTCACAAATTGGTTTTGGAACCGGGGATGGAGGTACTCGGGTTGCAAAGGTTTTATGTAAGGTCACCGCGTGTTACACTCTTCAGAGTTCCACTAGAACTAGAACTGTTATTCTTATGACCTCAAAGTTGGCTACAATTTGGTTCTTTGTTCTCGACGATTCTAAAGTGCCATGGTAGATGTTCTCGACGATTCTAAAGCGCCGGAGTAGGAGGTTTGTGTCATTCGATTTACAATATGAATCGGAAAAAAAATAGTGTAGCAAGGAATTCTTAACCATAGAGTACCTTAGCGGCGAAAGTGTGGTGACTAAGAATGCAATCATAAAGGTGGCAGATAGCCGGTGAGGATAAAACTAACCATCAAAACAATTTACACGTGACAATGTAGTTAGTTTGCAACACCATTTGTCGTCTAGTATACCAGTTCTATGACACCTGTGAAGTCCACCTGGACCAAAACTAAGTATACCTGGAGTGCGATCGGAATTTTCTGTTTTAACAACAATTTAGCTTACCCAAGCTAACTTGTTGCATCTTACTAACACATCCATGAACCAAAAACCAAAGGAACAGTCATGAAAAAAACCAAAGGGTTAATGATAGTTATATTATTTTGTTTGTTCATAGTCAATATTATAAATTTGTTATTTTCGCATCTCCGCATATATGAACGGCTTAGATGTATTTCATGACAACAAGGAGCAACATGCTCAACTCGTTCTATCACTTAGATGCAGCCATGGCACAAGTCTCTCGATGGCGGCAAAACTATCCACCGAGCAAATCCTATGCGATAATATGGTTGTTCCAGCTGATTAAATGACATCTACTGTGCCAACTCACTAGACTGTATCCAATGGATCAAAATAATGTAGGTAATCAACCAATCCTTTTACCTTTGGCAAAATTAGTGTGGAAACTAGATGGGGGCTGATGGAAATTTTTATCCAAATTCCTTATTAACAAGAATTTCATAGACTAATTTATCAGGTTCGACAAAACGATCATGGACCACAACCAAAAGTGCTCGCCTCCTAGATGATAATACAAGTGATGAGTCATTACTGTTGTTCATGTCTCCATATACATGAGTCTACTTGCGACAAAATTAACCATCAAACAAATTGCATGTGACAATATGGTTGGTTCAAACTAATTTTACGTCACATACTGTACCAACTCAGTAGCATAGTATCCAATGTACCAAAATTATGTATGCAATCAATATGTTGTTCCACCATTGCAAAATTTATGTGGAAAACAAGATGGGGGTAGATGGAATTTTCTTTCCAATTTCCATATTAACGGTAATTTTGGTTTCGTGGGCTAACTCATGACATCCTACTAATACAACTATGAAATATACCAAAGGGTTCTGATGGTTCTTTTGATTCCTTTTCCCCTCGATATTGAAAGTCGATAAATTTGAGAATTTCATGTTTGCTAAGGCACAGACATACTTATTTGTGTTTCTTGAGAATGAGTTAGGACATGACAACGTAACGTCGTGGAAAATTTTGTGACAACGAGGGAGATTAGGCAAAGAGGTAAGATTGCGTACAAATTTTTTTTCCGTGCTCTCCAACTCCCATGTTGGTCACAACTGTAATGATAAATATGAATATCACAAATCATTGGGTTGTTTTACACGTGCTTATGCAAACGTGGAATCTTTTCACACTGCAAAGATGATTACATAAGTTATTGATACTTGGTTGTTGACAAGATGTATTATCAATTGCTTACCTTCTATACATACAAAAGTTCATTTCATTGGTTTTTTTTTTGAATTTAGTTGCTCTCATCCTGTAAACGGGTGAGTCTATAGACAAAATCTTGAACAATAAAGTCATATGGCTGTTTCGAGATTGCACAACAGTGCAAAGCTGTTAATAATAACCAGTCACCACAAATGGCTTCGTGTATCTCGCTTGGCGACAGATCATATGTTTCTTAATGACCATCTTTTATTGCATTGGTATTTTTGTGGCTGTTATATCTACAAAGCAAATCTTCGCGATTATTTTAGTTTCCATGCTCGTATGTGCTAGACAACAGCCTAGACTTCCAAGAAAGAATTCTCCGAATTTGAAATTCAAACACAGGGATGGAAAAAAAATCACTGCCCGGAGGACGGTAGGCGTCCGCTCCCTTTGCCTTGGCACGCAAGTAGCCGCTCGATGTTTCGAGGCCGAGGGACCGACCTGAAAGATAAGATCAGCTAACAGCAGAGAAAAACCCGCAGAAATATCTCCAACCAAAATTTGGTATGACATCACGCCCCCACGTTAATCCCGAAATTACCGTGCCTCTCCCCTGACTGGACCGGGAGAGTCACCGCGGTGAAAAGGAGAGAACTCCTGCACGCCGCGGCCTTTCCCCACCCCCAAAGATTTGACCGCAGCGTGAACCACCCCGGCCACCCCGGCTCACGTGACGCCCTGACGCGTGGGGCCGCGCACACGCGGCGCCCATCCAGTGGCCCTCCACCGCCGGATGCGGCGGCCTGCGGCGCTCAGCCGCGCACACGTCGGCCGCCGGCTAGAATCTCCGCCCCCTCCATGGTCGCTTGCAGGTAGGCCCGCCGGGGATCCTCGCTGGGCCGTTGGAAACCTCCGCGGAAATGCCGGCTGTCATTTACAGGTAGTTAGATCTGTTTCACTGCTGTAAAACCACCACCGGCCAAGCAGGCCAGGGGCATTCACTTTTCGCCATTTTCACCCGAGCCCGCCCTCCCTTTCGAAATCCGAAACGAGTTCTTTTTGGGGAAATTTTGCGGAAAAGGGCAGACTTGGAAAGCGCGGCAGGAAAATACAGGGAGGGAATAAACAAACAAAAAAGATCCGGAAATGGGCTCGGCGATGCTATAAAGGTGGGGCGGCCTCGGCGCTGTGAATCCAACCATCAACACAACAAACAGCAGCAACCGAGCGAGCGCATCAAACACGCACGCAGGCAAGGCACGGCCAGCGACACCGCACCCCCCACCTTCTTCCTCCTTCCTACCACCTCGTCTCCACCTCCAAAAGTCGCGAGCTTTTCCCCGGCCGTCTCCGCGGGGTTTTGCGGGGGGACGGTTGGCGTCTAGCGGTGCTGGTGGGGAGGCCGTTTGGCGGCCGTCGGGCTTTCCTTCCTTCCTCTGCCTTTGAGGGAGGAGGTTTATCTCGGGAGGTTTCTTGAGGGGTTTTAGCCGGAGCGCGGTGGCGGAGTCATCAAATGCGAGTGGAGTGATGTGGGCCATGGAGGAGGAGATGTTCGTGGCGGTGAGGCGCACGGAGCACGTCGAGGTCACCTCCCGGGCGGTGGAGGTGGTGCCGGCCGCCAAGGAGAGCGGCGCCGCGGGGCCAAGGACCGTCAGGGTGTTCTGCGACGACTACGACGCCACGGACTCGTCCGGCGACGACGACGAGGAGGCCGCCGCCGCCGCGCGCCGGAGGGTCAAGCGCTACGTGCAGGAGATCCGCCTGGAGCGGCCGGTGAAGGAGGCGCCGCCCGCCAAGGCCGCCGCGTCCTCGGCGGCCGCGGCCACGGCGAGGATGAAGCTGGTGCTCCCCGGCCGGAAGAGGAAGGCCGACGCCGCCGGCTCCGCGGAGCCGCGGTTCCGCGGCGTGCGGCGGCGGCCCTGGGGCAAGTACGCGGCGGAGATCCGCGACCCGTGGCGGCGGGTGCGGGTGTGGCTCGGCACCTTCGACACCGCCGAGGAGGCCGCCAAGGTGTACGACTCGGCGGCCATCCAGCTGCGCGGGCCCGACGCCACCACCAACTTCGAGCAGGTCGACGACGCCGCCCTCGCCGTCCCCGCGGAGGTCGCCGAGCGCCTCCCCGCGTCCAACAACGCGTCCTCGTCCGCCACCTCCTACGACTCCGGCGAGGAGTCCCACGCGGCGGCGGCGTCCCCGACCTCCGTGCTGCGCTCATTCCCGCCGTCCGCTGTCGCCGACGACACCTGCAGCAAGAAGCCGGCGCCGGTTCCTGCGCCCGCGCCGCAAGCCCCACAGCCCGCCTCCCGCGCCGCGGAGACCGACGAGTCCAGCGGCGTGTTCGGCTGCCCCTTCTCCGGCGACGACTGCTTCCTCGCCGGCGAGTTCCCGCCCCTCTACACCGACTTCGACCTCCTTGCCGACTTCCCGGAACCGTCGCTGGACTTCCTCGCCGACATCCCCGAGGAGCCCCTGTCCCTGCCGTCCTTCTCCGCCGCCACCACCAGCACTACCAGCAGCAGCGAGTCCTCATCGGAGCCGCCGTCGCCGGCGAGGTGGCAGCAGGTGGACGACTTCTTCCAAGACATCACCGACCTGTTCCAAATCGACCCGCTCCCCGTCTCGTCTAGCTAGCGCTCCACCAACTGTAAACACCGGGCTTAGCGCAGCAGCTGCTAATCCGGCCAATTTTGTTTGCATTCCGTCGTTTTTCTTTTTAGTATTTTTTTAGTAGCGTGAGAAGAAGCTTGTTCGGCAGGGCGGCGTAGCTGCCGCCACTGCCACCCCCGCCGAGGAGGAAGAAGAGGAGAGGCCTTGGACGGGCGAGTTGCGAGAGAGAGGGAGAGGCGTGTGGGTGGGATGGGAATGGGATCTTCCGCCATGGATGGTCCTGTGTCCCGCGACTTTGACCATCATCAAGTTTATCAGTAATTAGAGAGAAATTAAGCTATGAAGGAGTAATTAGCGATTCGTTTCATGCCATGCCGTGCCTTCGTCAGAATCTGCCACCCGATTTGATGCTCTGAAGCGAGGCATCCCCGCCTGGGTGGCCGTCGCCGTCGCCGTCGCGGTACGGCACGAGCGCCGAAGGGCGGCAGCAGTAGCAAACGTGACGTCGCGACGCGGCCGGGCCAGCGGGCGGCGGACGGCGCGTGCGTCTCTTCCCGATACGGCCCGCGATTTGCTCCTCGCCTCCGTTCCGAGGCGCGGCCGTACGCGGCAGTAAATGCTGCTGGGGTGGCTGCGCACGGCGGCCAGCCACATTTACCCCGTTCCCAGTTGGTTTCCGTTTCGCGCGTGGTTGGGCAGTGGACGGAGAGTTCCGTTGGCCGGCCGAGCCGGCCGGGGAGCGGTGAAGGCTGCGGCGGCCACCGGCGACGGCATGAGCGGGCGGCTGACAAAAAGGGGTGGGATTAGGAAAAAGCCTGGCTTTGGGTTGTTAAACTTGCCGCCCTCTTTCTTTCCTCGTGGGCAGAGCAGAGCAGGGGTGCAGCGTGGCCGCCTCTGCCATGCCATGGCATCGCATCGCATCGTGCGGGCTGCGGGCGTGGCCGACCCTGCAAATCCCCTCTTTCCCCTTGGACTCTTTTGACTACACACTTGCCTTTCCTTCTTTGCTTTCACGGCCAGGACATCACGCTGGGCTGGGCTGGGCTGTGCTGTTCGTGTGTACTCAGCTACTAGGAGCAGTTCAAATTTCAAAGGGGGCAGCAAAAAATCTGGCAAGTACCGCTGACCAAACCTTTGTTTGTATCTAGCATTTCAGGTAAGCGTAGTGACAACGCCACGTAGGATCGAGAACAAGAAGAGGAAAAAACACGGTACCATGAATGAGCAGAAATGGAACTACTCGTACGCTGCAAGTTGTAGAGCTTGCACGGGGAGCAGGAAGGATACATGAAAAGATGGCGTGCCTCCGTCCTCCTCTGTGTCCATTCTTTTGGAGGGAGAGAGAGGGGAAGGGAGGAAGAAGGCGGCCTTTGAGCACGGGGGGACGCAACGAGCTGAGGAGGACCCAAGGAGATGGAGCGAGGGTAGGGTCCTTGCTCGGCTTTTAGGAAGGAGATGGGGAATTCTCTTTTCTTTTCTTTCTTTCCCCCGTCTCTTTCCAGCAGCACCGCCCTCTTTTGGGCCCTGGCCGGCCGGCGAGCATCTTGGTCGCCTGCCCGAAGGCTGCCCTGCCTGCAGTACTTGCAGCCAGCGAGCGAGCAGCTTTAGGACCAGCCGATCTGCTTGCTGAATGCTGATGCTGGGGAGTGCGGTACATGGCATTGGCATCTACGAGTACTATCTTCGGTCGCCGTCGCCGGCCGCGGGCGTGATCGGGACGTCGCCGCGCCGGGTCGAGGCGAGGGCGGACACGGGCGGAACGTCAGAAAAAGAGAGAGACGTTTTTAGCGGCTTGGACGTGCCGATGCGTGCGCGCCGAGCGAGCCATGTCAGGCAGTCCCCTTGCGTTTTACTGTGGCCAGCAGACATGCCACCTCGACACCTGATTGCTCCCTGGTGCGATGGCTACGTTTACGTCGCCGTCGCCCTCCTCCCTGCGGACAATCCTAGGTACCGGCCGCTCTCGAGGCCGGTCCGCCGGAGACCAAGCAGTCGAGTCGCGTCGCGCCGCCCCGGCTGACATGCAGGGGGTCGGAAGGTTTGTCAAACAAAAACAGTAGCAGACCGTCACGTCCTCCCGGATTTGTTTCGAGTCCTTTTGCATCTGCAATTCCGACAGATTCCAGTTTCAAAGCTAAGTGGAGGTGTGGTGCTTCTTCAACAGTGTACTCCTAGACCACTGTGTCCGCCGCGTGCCAGTGCACGACGGCCACTGGTGCGGGCGTCCGATTTGGGGAGTGTCCTGCAAGGAACGACGACCCGCCCCGCCCCGCCCGTCACGTTGGAGCACTCACCGACGTCCCCTCGGTCCTCGCTGGTCAGTCTCGTGTCTCTCACCCTGCCTGCGGCTGGCTGGGTGGCTGCCTGTCCGCCCCCCGCCTCTGCGCTCGCTGCGTTGGAACGCCACCGCCACCACGACACCCGCGCTGCAGAAACGCACCACAAAACGAGGCTGTTTTTTCTTCCCCTCCTCCTCGTCCTCATGTCCGGTTCGTCCCGTGTGTTTGACCCGTGGGCCGGCCGGGCCCCGACGCCCGAACAGGGAGACCGACCGGGCGAGCAAGCTGTGAAGCGGCCGGCTAGCTGGCCAGCTTGGCCGGCCAGGTGTGCCGACACTGCTGCAGGGGCCGTGGGTGTCGGAGCGAGCTCGTGTTTGGGGCCGCGGCTTTGAGTGCGGATGAAGCTAAGCGGCGTCGACCTGCGCTGCGCGCGTGCTGCTGCGGCCGGTCGGGTGGAGTCGTACGACGCGGCAGCCTGCGCTGCTTCTTCTTTTTTTTTTTTTGTGTGCGTTTCCCGGAGTCAAAACCGCGCCATGTGTGTACGATCATCGATCGGCGATCGCTGTCCGCCACGGATCCGGCGAGGAGAGATCACAAACGCAGCGCCGTCGCCTGTGCCCGTCAATTGTTCGTAAAAAAAAAACCCTGAGACCTGCTGTACTTTTACTGCGGTGCCTGAAAATTGTAGGTTCCATTCAGTGCTAGTACACACCGCAAACACAAATCTGTGATGTGGATGGATGCTGCCTTTTTGGAGGCCTAGAACGTTTGCTAACGTTCCTTGCCCCGTGGGCGACCCGTATCAGCTTTTTGTGCGCACGAGCGACGTGCAGCCAACGAACGTGTCAAGATATTTTCGTCCACCGCTGGATTGGACATTTGGGCGTGATTAGGCGAGGCTCTGCTGCATGCTGTTCCTCGCCAGAAGCTGTCTGCTCCCATTGGGCGATCGAGAACCCTATATCGGCCTCAAAAGGTCGACGCCATGATGGTTCAGTCCTTCAGCCTGCGTACCGGTAACCAGCGGCATCGCCATCACCGCTCCAGCTCCACACACATAACAAGCCTACCTCGATTTAGTACAGCACTAAGCAGGCAGCTAAACTGCTACTATTTTAGTGAAAAGCACACACCAAAAGAGGAAGACAACAACAACAAGAAACACTCGCAGGGCTGCGGCATTGTTCCCCCCCGGCCCCGCTCGCCCGGTGCCGCATGCTCCGGACCGCCGGTATGCCCAGCTGGTGTCCGCTGTGATCCGTTGCTAATGCTAGGCTAGTAGAATCTCTGTCGTCCGCGTTGACCGGAGAAAACACCCTACTACTGCCTAGCCCTAGCCAACTCCGACCTTGTTTGCTGTTGCTAAGCCGACAGCCTCCAAAAACAGTCCAAGCGAATCCAAAACGGAGCAAATTTCGCCGAAGCGCATCCAGGATTCAAACTTCAACAGCACAGAAGCTTTACTCCACGGCCGCGCCGCGCCGGCCGGCCGTGCGGCGGCGAGAATAAACTACGGGGCCGCTGCGCCGTGCGGGACTGATGGCCGAACGTGCGCGTCTTCTTCTAGCCTAGTAGTATATACAAACAGGGGAACGGCCGCCGGCGTCAACCTCACGGAGTCGGGAGGCCGGTGCTGCGTGGTGCGCTCACGCGCCGCGCACGTGTGTCCTGGCCGGCCGCGGCGTGCGTGGGAGTGGAGCCACGGCCACGCCGCCGACGCCACGCCGGGGCGGCCGGTCACGGGGCGGGGGCGGACGGCATCGATCGAGCTGCCCCTGATTTCTGGAACTGGAACTCGAGGCCATTCACGGAGCAGGTTCCGAGCTCGGCCGCGCGAGGTGCGACTGCGAGCGCGGCGTACTCCGATCTCCTCTGGCCACTCACGACGTTTCATTTTCACCTGCTGTCTGATGGCATTTGGATTGGCAATTTTTCAGACCCGAGGACAGCAATTTAGTATTTTTCATAAGCATCTTCAGTTCCAGGATGCAATCGATGGCGTGGCAGAATTTGTGCCGCGCCACTTGAAACCCAATCATGCCTGCCGAGCGCAAAGCAGCTCTGAAATCCCTGCACTCATCACATCAAGCATGCGTGCACTTCAAAGGAAACTTCTTTTGTATTACTTATCCCGCATCACTTTCTGCAGAGGGATAACATCAAATAGCAGGCGACCTCATCATTCCGGCTCATAATCTCCAGGAGAGCCATCTCATTTGACTAGTAGTGGAGTATGTGTGTGGTCCGGTCAGTGGAGCCTCGTTTTCTCATTCCCCATCTCGATTGACAGGTTTTCTGAAGAACATTAACATCGTTTCAGTAATCCAGCCATGTCTGAAAAGCTCTGGACAATGTACTAATCTGGTGCCAAAATAGTATCTTCAAAAGAGGAGCAACTGCTGCCTGGGCTGGTATGCAGGACATGGACCACGTAAATTCCGGCAATTTGGTGGTGGTCCTTGTAGCCCTCCTAAAACCATACATAGGGTCCATGCCCATTTCTTTGAGCCTTTTCTCACTCACTCACTCACTCACCAACAAGTTGACACTCTGAGTCCCTACTCGCAAAAAAAAAAACAAAAAAACTGAGTCCCTGATAGGCTATGGAGATGATTTTTCAGGTTATTGGCTAGGAGCAAGCTATGTCTTGTGATGGTGACGGGAGAACAAAACGGTCGAGCTTTTCCTCACATGTAAGGTGCTGGAGAAAGGTCAGCTAGTAAAGCTCTTGCGTTGCCACGAAAAAGAGACGAACACAACATCATCACACAGTGTTAGCAAATCGATCTGCTGCCTTGCATCGGCCTGAAAAGCCCCGGCGCTTGCTAGAAGACGCATGCCCAAAGAGGCTTATCTTATCTTTGTGACTTTTCAGGAAAAATCTCAGGGCCTTCAGCACATCCAACTTCAGCAAGCTATGCGTGTACACGTAAAGGCTAGACTACGGTCGTTGTCGGATAAAGCAGAATGAACTGTACGTAGACATCTTTACCATAGCTGTGGTTGAATGTGTAATTTCCTGTAGTAAAGTCTCTATGGTTAAACTTGTGATTTCCTGTAATAAAATCTGGCAGGCCTATTTTATGTTTTTGGCCAATAATCAGAGCCAGATCTTTGTTTGACAAATGTTCCTATCCGCTCATGTCTCTGTTCTGTCAAGAAGAAACCGTTGAACTTTATGTTTGTAACTTGTGATGTAACCAAACAGAAGCTTGAAGATACGGACATCTGATAAAAAAAACTTTCTCCAGCCTGTCCAAGGAATATGAGTAACATGGTAGCTTAGAGAATGTAAGTCCCCAGCCTGATGCGTGCTAATCTCTTGCAAAACAAACCACAAGGCTCCAAATAAAACCAGAACGTATCCAGCTTCCTCGCCGCGGCAGCAGAGACTGTCTGACCAGTCCGACGGCAGCTTCAAAGTCGAAAGCTCTGGAATTGGAACGTTACAGACCACCGTTTCAGGTTTAAAAAACAGGGGAGCTACCTCACCGGTTTGTGGTCCTCTTGGATTCGAACAGGATTCTTTTATGGTACTTTTTTTTGGCTAAACTTCACTTCATTCTCTGTCCCTGTCTGAGACATTTTTGGCTAAACCTCCATATAATTCCATGCTGTTTCCAGTTTCAGTGAGACATTTTGAAGTCATTGCCATGAGCAAAAATGTCTACTTGTGCTAGTAGAAGAGACGGTGTTCAAATCCTGCAGGTACTTGTTCGAAGGAATCAGCTAATGTGTCTTCTCTTCCATATTTTGAGTGAGCAGGCGAGCAGCTAAGTTCAGAAGACAGGTAATTAGCAAGCAGGCAGGGTGGTCAGGGACAGAAGCAGCCAAACATATGGAGCTCACTTGACTCTTTCGAATTCTCTCCTCTCCCCCACCCTCTTTGCACAGTATTTGGCAGGTTGCTGTTTCGGCCCTTGGTAGGGTAGCTTTCCAATAACTGCAAGCACAAGAGTACAACATCCTTGTAAAGCTAGGTTCCTTGGGTCTCTCACCTCCTACCACCACCGCTCCCTGCATCCGTCCCTTTCAGGCTTTCACAGCGGATCTCTTTCGCACTAGCCACTCAGCTAGGCTTCTATCACAAATCACATGAATGAGTGAATGGCTCTCGAATTTTGCATTCCCAGACCCAATGGAGAAGCAGCTAGAAACACGGGAAGCATGGAGATAAGCTTGCGGCGAGCATGCATTGGTGCTGCGCTTTTGGCTTTCCTGTTCCATTTTTTCTGCGCATCTCCTCCTGTTCTGGCCTTCTGGGACTGGGGAAGGGGTGTCTGCTTCAATTGGCTGTTCACTGTTGTGTGCATGTCTGAAAGGCTGAAACCCCTTCATGTGGTCACACACTAGACTACTACTAGAGGGAGGAAGAAGGGTGCTTGTTTTTTTTCTTTTATCATGCCTTTTCCCCCTCCAACTACGTAGTATTTCTAGCGCTCTGGTCTGGCCAGGCAATTCAATGCAATGCAGAAAAACAGGTTAAGTGGTAATACCTTTTTCACCATGTGAGCAAGCAAATTATTGGTGTCGTCTGACGGACCGGTGAGGAAATGCAAACATAGATGCATTGTGCCAGTACAATATATTGGGAGATGGAGATGTGTCTGCATTGCAGCAGCAGCAGCTGGCCCTGGGTGCAGCAGGCTACAAGTTGCCCAATGGTCAATGGGCCTCAAGACCGTTGCAATTGCGAGCAACAGGGTACTCGACCACGCATGGAGGTTAAAGTTCCATCGCTACATTCTATTCCATCCACGATCCATCACATCACACGGTACGGTCTTGGATTCCGGCCGTCCTTGCAGTATCTGTAGAAAATCTCAGCTGTAGATTCTGGAACGGACCCAAGGTGAATGTAGAGTAGCCAAAAGCAACTGCGTGCACAGTGGCCTTCATTGAATCCCTGGCTTGGTCGAGTGAAAGAAAACCCTACAACAGTGTCAAGCTCGAGAGATGGCAGCACGGCACAGGGTGCTGTTTGATTGAACCTTACAATAGTGTCAACTCAGGATGGTACCTACCGGCCCAGCAGAGCGCTGCCAGCAGTGAAAAGGGAAGTTGAAGTTCCACTTGAGTAAATTCTGAATTTTACAGCGAGGAAGAGGACTAAAGTGCCTGCCTTGCTTCGCCATGCATGCGTTTCTACTTGGCTTCCGCTCTGGCCGACTGGCTCTGCCTTCTGTTCTGAGGCTGTGTCATGCAGCTTCAGGCATCAGCACTGGAAAGACAATTTCACCGCGGCTTTCGCCAGGCCTGCAGTGAACACGGCCATGTACAGCGAGCAGTCGAGCACAGCCTCTGCGCGTGTTTTTTGGTGTCTTGACTCTTGAATCGCTCAGTAGTTACAGGTGATGAGAGCAGGTGTACAGTACGGTACGAACCTTGGAGAGATTCGTGGCAGAGTAAGGCGTTATCCCGGCGTCCGGCCGGCGTGCAGTGCAGCGGTGACACGGCACGGTACGCGGAATTTTACGGCCCAAAAGCATATACTACTGTCCGAAGAGAACTTCTACGTAAATATCTGGCGGTCGAAATTTTTTTATACCACTGAAATATTGATTAGTAGTATGAGGTAGTATATCTAGATAGTATAGATGGTATAAGGATAATATGAGAAAAATTATTTCACTACAAAATTCGGTCTAAAAGTGTTGCAATATGTTAAAAATAGTTGTAATAGATAAAATTCAATAAATTATAAAATTATTCTTAATTTATATTAACTAACTAATAATAATTTTAACTCTTCTAATGTACCGTTAGATCTTTTCTATAGTACTGATATTATCACGGTAATGCACGAAGCCACGGAGGCCACGTCAGGCGCGGAGGGCTCGCGCGTGGCGCGTCGCCGTCGGCCCGTCGCCGGCGCACGGCAGATCGGCAGGAGGGTGGTGGCGTCGCGTGCCGGGCGGGGGGGACACCGCTAGCCCGGCGGCCGTGGGGGCCCATCGGTATCTCGCGGGGATCGATGTGGGTTACGAACGCCGTGATGTCGCCTTACGGGCGGGCGGCGGCGACAGCGACGGCACGGCGGCCAGAGGATTCGGATTCTGGGCGTGCTCGGCCTGCGGTATCTACCCACCGGCCGGACGGTCAACTACCCCCAGGGCCCAGGCTAACTTTGGCAGCGGCAAGCTGCTCCAAATTTCCGATTAAAATGTTTCAAAACAAAAGTTTGATGAACACTGCAAAATTATCAAAAGCATATCTCTGGTAACCAGGAGTTCATTGCAAAATTCCTGATGTCTTACAAGATGGCTAAGTGAAATGAGCAATCCTAACAAGCCGACCTCGATCAGGCGACGAAACGAAATGATGGAGCCATGCAGCGTATCCGAGTCCTCATTCGCTGCCGGTGGCCTGAGAAGCAACGAGGCCCAGGACCACGACTCTCTCTCAAAGAGCTGGGCACAAAGGACGGTTCATCCTAGTCAGGGTCGGCCAGGGTTGCCAAAGCAAGCAGGCTCCTCTGCTGCTTCATAGGAGTACAATGACAAGCCACCACCGCGCTGCGCTGGACCACGGCCACCCCGGCCCGGCCGGCGTAGAGTGGCCGGCCTGCCGCCCTCTGGGCTCTGGCAACCTCACATGCTCTCCGCCGGTCTGTCCAACTCCAAGCGAGCGGCGCGGCGCGGCAGGACCACGAGCCACACGCCGAGCTTGGGCTGCCTGCTGCTGCTGGGGCGAGCAAAAGCAGAGCACAGTGTTGGCTTGTGTGTGTCCATCAGACCTTGCATGAGATGAGAGCAACGCTGGCTCTGTGCTGGCACCACTCTTTTTTTGGCAAAGTCAAGGAGGTCGCGATGGTAGCTAGCATGGTATCCGCGCAGGAGAGTGAGAGCAGGCGCAAGATCCATACATACCCGGGGCAGGGAAGCCATGGTTGCTGCAGCTGCTACGGTTGTCGCTGCTAAATTTGGGCCCCGTTTCAGAGGATAGCCTTCGTGGTCACTCACTGCTCCGTTTCTTGCCTTTTCCTCAACAAAGGGGCAACGCTCCCACTGCTCCAACTTGTTGAGTTGAGGACGCCCTTGTTGCCTTCAAGAAACATCACCAGTGCCACGATATTTTGATCGAAATGGAACACGATGCAATTTGTTGCGGGTGAACAAACACAAAGATATGTAATGTACCTGCGTCGTTGTCAACCTTCTCCATAGCCTGAGTGAGTGAGGCCCGCTTCTAGATGACCCGGGATTCCGGCCCAACCCATTTCTGTGAATTCATCATCAGGTCCAACCCTACGAGTGTGAAATGAAAGCCCGCTCAGCTTTGCCAGGGTAGCTAAAAGCGGAATAATCCAAACACCTACTATATAACATGATAAACAGCTCGATAGAGAGACTAGAATTTTTACAGGTACAAAACAGTATACCTTTTAGGCAGCCCTAGTTCAGCAGCACTCTGAAGTGCACAATACGAGAGTGGCATAACCTGAGACAGCATAACAGTGTAACAGATTCAACAAAACATAGCTCAGGACATCTACACCAACAACATGGGCAAGCAAAAACTCCTAAGCAAGGCAGCATGTGCCAGTAGCCCAGTACAGTCAGATTTGCCCATAAGTATATAGGCAATCAACCAACTCCAAGAAGAGCAAACATAACAACATCAATAAAAGGTTTCGCTGCCTAAGGGATACAGTTCACAATTACAATCAATTGAACGAACAAAGAGAACAACTCCCCTAAACTGATCTGAACCTAGACCCACAATTCGATGATTACCTAGAGGACAACACGCGAGAACAACCTTCTACTGCGATGTGTCCGAGCAAATCATTTACAAGCAACAGCTTCCTTAACCTTTGGCTAGCGACACATCAAGATGAGCCATTGTACTACCGCCACGAGATGTCCCCAACCGCGAGCCATTGATCCTCCTGTAGGGGTAGTTACCAACTGGTGGACTATGTGCCCCAGAAGCTAACCGCCGCAGCTGCAGCAGTGTAACGATGCCAATAGCGAAAGCTGCACCATTCCCTAGCGCACCACCCAGATTTTTTATACTGAAACTGCTCCCGGCTATAGCAAGGCTAGAAGAGACCATCCGCGCAAAGAAATTTGGACCTTTTGCCATGTCATTGGAACTGTCAGCACACTTCTCAGGCTTGTTTCCTGACAGAGAAGGCCAAACATCCTGGTAGGCATTGCGGACAAAGTCAGATGCCTCATCTATGACTTCGTGGTTATTCCCATGGTGCTCTTTTAATCTGATTGCAAGCATGATGCGACTTTGCTCCAACCTTGCTAAGGCAAAATCTCGTTCAGCTTGTTGCTGCGACTGCACAGCCTGTGAAAGAGCACAATGCTTGGTTATAACTGAAATTAGAGTATCAATCATAATATGTCATTACGACAGCCCTGGAACTACTGACAAGCATAGCTTAACTTAGATGATCATGATGATTGCATCCACAAATATTAAATGCAACATATAAGATAATAACGAAAAGTTTGTTGGTAGAACTCGGAAGTTCGAATTTCAGAAAAAATACAGAAACATCTGATATTTGATATCAAAAACTGCAGCTCAAATTGCTAAGGTAACTTAATGAATAATGAGAGTGAGTACAAGGAGTGACTTCACATAACGATAGCAAACTGTAAACAACAACAACACAGCAAAAATTAGATACACCCGTATATGAGGATTGAGGAGGAGTGACTTCACATAATGTTAACAGCAGTAGACAGTAACAACACCAGTGAAAATTATCAATATTCAAATGCCATGTGAACTATCTTATTAGATAGACTGTAGCAGATAACTGATTCCTGCTTTAATATTTTCAATCAAAAAACACGATCAGCAGGGAAGGACGTCCCCACTGACTTTGCTTTAAGAAGGGGCCCACCGAGGCCTGGCCAGGGCAGGAACCTCACCAGCATCAGTTTCTTTGGCAGCCTGGGACCCATCTGCATCCGTTGCTCAGGGAGGTGGGCACAAATGCAGCACCCAGGGTTGGAGCCCTGGGTGGGTGGCACCTCTACTGGATTCACTACCATGGAGCTACACGCTCATCTGCTTTAATATTTTCAACCAGATTGCTAGATAGCTGATAGCCAACTCCAGGCTTTAAGAATTCCAATCAGACTACTAGATAGCTGATAACCAATTCCTTTAAGCATTCCAATCAGATTACTAGATAGCTTCCTTATCTGCCCCTAGAGATCTGAAGTGCTTCAACTACACGATGGCGTAACCCAACCATAGTAGAGATTTTCGTTCATAATCATGATATAAATATCCCAATCCCAATGAGTTTGCGTAGCCCATCATTCGGATGTAACACAAAGTTTCTAAATCTTCACAATTCAGACAAGTTGCCCAGCTACCTATTTGTGAGGAATAAATTGCCCAACTACTTGCAGATCTGACTATTTGCAATTCGTCCACGGTAATTTCACTCTGTACTAATGCAAAGTTGGCACCACAGTTGACTAGTATGCAGTAGCATTCTTAACAAACGCTCCACTTTGAAACTCTAGCTACATCCGAGATCCGACCATGGCTAGGATACTCCGGCATTTCCAGAATCATGATTTAAACATCCCACTAGAAAAATTCCCCGCTCCGGAAAACCCGCATGAGAACAAATTCGCAGACCGCATACCACTCGCGTAAATCAGAGATCAAACGGGTGGTCTAGGAAGTGGGGAAGCCAGGAGACTCACGAGGAAGCACTCGAACTGGTCCTCGAGCTCCTCGAGCGCGGCGCGGATGGCGTGGAGGCTCCTGGCCTCCTCGGCCAAGGCCGCCAGCGCCGCCGCCTCGTCGCCGTCGGCGACCGCGGCGAGGCCCCCGCCCTTGACGTAGACGAGGCCGGCGGGCCTGTCCCCCGCGGCGGCGCGGCGGCGGACGGCGCGCAGGAAGTGGGCGCGGGAGAGGGCGTGGATGGCGTCGCTGACCTTGTCGTGGAGGTCCCAGATGGTCTCCAGCACGGCCTCCACCTCCTCGGGACCCATCCGGAACCCTAGGTCCAGAAGTTCTAGAACATCCGGGGAGACGGGGTGGGCGGCGGCGGCGGCGGAGGCTCGCGGTCGCCGACCCGTGGAGGTTTCGGAACGACTTGGAGGGAGAGCAGCAAACTTTGCGGCGCGGTCTTCAGGTTGCTTTCGTGGCGGCAGCACCTTTTTTTTGGCCGAGTAATTGCGTTTTACTACGCGGGTTACTGTTACCTCAGGTTGAAAATGTCAGCTCAACTAACCACCGAGTCCACGCTAGTAATCCTGCCAGTTCGCCACCCGAAAAAAAATCTATCAAATCAAAAAGGGAAAAGAAGTGATACCAATACAAGTATTTTTTTTAAAAAAATGTTTTTTTAAAAACTAGCACCGATCAAAATCCAACGCAGTACGGATGCATACTCTCACAACACGCACGCACCCTCACCTCTATGAATACATGCACACAATCCTACCCCTATGAGTATCTCCGAGAGACTAAGCCGGTAGATTCTCGAGACTGATGAAGTCACCACATGCGTCTCGCTGTAGATGGAACGTTGCCTACAACTGAAAGTACAACGCCGTTAAATCCTAGAAAATTTTCTACCACGAGAAGTCAAACTCAGAATCTCAAGTGCTACTTATGCTCCTGTAACCACTAGACTACGCACCCTTTCACTCCTACGATATTAATATATAATGCACTAACAGCTAAATCTGTTTACGTGGCCTACTTAACAATCTAGTGGAGCAGCATAAACTTTCATGACAATGGCTTTAGCTTTCATAGAAATAAAAAAAATTCCGCATCGAAAGTGCCAATGTAGTTTTTTCTCTCCTTTTTAGTTTTTAGGTAATTTCTTCCACCTTTAGCTCAGGTTTAATTTTAATTTGTTTTTGAGTGGCGGTTAATTGCAGTTAAGTCCCGGCTACTAACAAGACCGGAGCGACGGTCATGTGACTCTCATTTTGTCAACGTATTTCGGCCTGACCCAGCAGCAGAGATGACTGGAGAGAAACCAGCGCGGCGGGAAAGGCCAAGCCAGAGCGAAAGCCATATAAGGCCCATATAAGCCAGAGCGAAAGCCATATAAGCCATATAATCTCGACCCAGAGTGGCAGATTGCGTGAAGCCCATCCCGGATGGGCCAGGCGCACTGTGGAAAGAAGGAGCGCTCGAGAGTCGAGCGAGAGCTTTCCAGTTCTCCATTCCATCAACGGCCGCCGGCCGCCGCTGGTTTTCTTTCTTCTCGCCCAAGCCGCGCCGGCGCTCGCCCCCTGTAAAAACACCGGAGCACGGGAGCAGCACGCCAAGGCAGCAGCGGCGCGGCAATCCCTCACCAGACACCCCACCCCCTCTCCGCTCCCCTCAGCGTTGGTCGGCTGTCCGGATCGGCATGGAGAAGACGACGACGACGCCGCAGCCGGTCTGCGCGCAGGAGTCGCTTGCGCTGCTCAACTGCGTGGCCGCGGTCCCCTACGACCGCGACAGGTGCCTCGCTCTCCTCGACGCCCTCCGCGACTGCATCACACAGAAGGTGCTCTTCACCCCTTTTCGCTTCTTCCCCCTGTTCCTGAAAGAACTGTCCTCAACACAACCTAAAGCTCAACTGCATTTCATCTCTACTTTATTTAAGTTTCTTTTTGGAAGACTATTTTCGGTAATATACCTGAGAACGTGCTTGAAAATTGCAATGTGAGCAAGCAAACTTCCCGTATTCGATGGAATGCTTACAATCTAGGGCCTATTTGGAAGAGAATGATTGGTATAAGAATTGTCAAGAATTAGTTCAATTCCGTCCTAAATCCTGGGATTCTGGATCCACAGAATGACTGTTAGTATAGAGTGTGGACAAGTATGGATGCAATGCTAATGACTGAAATGAAACTTTTTGACCGGAACAATCTTGTTTAATTCCATCTTGGTTTCACCTTGGCATGCTAGGTAAGAGTAGTAGAAGTGTTTATCTCCGTGGAACTATTTAAATGTGTCCATATCAGCATCTGCAGGAGTGTAATGTTGTTTTCTGTCTGCTATAGTTAGAGCTTGGACTATATTAGCAACCTTTTCTGAATAGCTGAATAGGTCTGTCGAGTATAACTTTTCTTCTGCCATTACAAATTTACAAGTCAAATTTGTTGATCGAATAATCTTACATCGAGTGGTCAAGTGCCATTCCAAGCAAAGTGATTCAAGCTTTAGATGATGATCATCCCTTGTCCAATGAAGGCGTTTCTTACGCTATACATGAGATGTGTACAGAGTTTTGCGTAATGAATGCATATGATCTGTGGTTGGAACGTGGAGGTCAAGTTTGGTAAATGCTAATCAAATGTAGGTTAAATGTGCATTGCCAAAAGAGCTCAAGTCACTTATATCTACTTAGTTCATAGTTTAGTTCTTGAGTTACCCCCATTGGAATAGCAATATATAGCACAGAGTAGTGTCCAGGATCTTCTCAGAGTTATTATGATGTGTGGTAATTGCTAAATGTGGTTGATTAGAGTGGTATCTGATGAATGATGATGTCCTCGGCATGTCTGCTTTCTTGTTATTTTCCCTGATGATCATGTTGAATTTACTAAAGCGAAATGTAGCTGGAGCATCCATATATATTTGTTGTCTGAAAGAAATTATGCAAATAGCTAATGCGATTTTAGCTGGAGTAACATTGTTTCATCAGGAAGTCATGACTCTTTGTGTTCGTGTAGGAAGCACGTTGCAAGATTATACTTTTTTCTTTCTTTCTGTTATCTGCTTTGTTGCCACTCCAGTTAAATGAAATACCGACTCCTCTATTCTCAGGTTAACTTGGTTTTTTTTTGGTTGCTTTGATTCCTTCTGATTTGCAAAGCTGGCTGTCCTTACTGTTCTCATAAGATGCCCTGAATCCCTGATAATGAGCTTCTCAATATCTTTCCTTTGTCCCCTTTGTCAAAATGCAGAGAGTAAAGAAGTTTTCTCTGGCCGAACCAAGCTCCAGTACCAGCACTGAAGCTCCAAAGAGCGATCCGAAGCCCTGAAGAAATACTAGCGAAGAACGTTTTCGACGGCGATGGTGTGCTTGATACGATTACGAATGTAACTGCAGCGTTAGGTGTGTCAATCATTTTGTTGAACCCATGTAGAAGACTACTCTTGACTAAATCTGTAGACGTTGATCGAACTGTGTCATGTGACTCATGTCATGTCGGCACGATTCGAGCAGAGAAAGACCGATGTAATGCCCCTGGGTTGGCCGTTATCCCGTTGCAATAAGAAGGGCATCCGCGTCTGAAAGACTGAAACAACCATATGAATTTCACAAGCAGAGGTCTCATCCTTCTCTCTGTTGTGTTGCTTACTTGCTTTGATTGGTGAAAGCATTGTCTCTGTGTCTTTTTTTTTTTTGAAATGTATTGTCTCTGTGTCTATGGTGATGGGTAGGCTATAGCTGCCTTGCTGATCTCTGTCTGCCAGGTATATTCCTGCAGTTCAGGTTCCAAGCAAAGTCATCCTGTTAACCAGTACTGTACGGTGTGACTTCGCCTCTGCATCCAATGCAGGCTCTCTCTCACCGGCGCAGCGGCGATACACGCAGGCAGGCAGGGCCGCGAAGCAAGCACGTCGCCGACCACGTGGCGCGCCAGCGGACGCCGCACTAGTCGCTTCTTCCCTTCTGTTTCTTTGGAAAGTGCACGCGAGGAGAGGATCCGTGCCGTGCCGTGCCGAGCCGAGCCACGTCCACCTGCTCTGCTCTTCTTCCCTTTTCCCTCCCTCCCTCGCGAATTCCTCCGCGGCCGCGCGATTTCTGCGCCCTTCCTTCGCTCTCCCCGCAGCTAAATTACGGTTCCGCCCCTGGTTCCGCACCGTCTCCGCGGCCATGGAGCAAGCCTCGGGGTCGGGCCCCCCTCCGCCGCCGCCGCCCGCGGCCGAGAGAGACATGGGCTTCGCCGAGCGCTCCCTCGCGGCGGCCGGCGCGGCTGTCGTGTCCGCCATCCTCGTCAACCCCCTCGACGTCGCCAAGGTGCGTACCGTCGTCTGGTCTGGTGCCGCCGTCCGCTCTCTCTCACCCGCGTACCTGCAGCCGCCGCAGCGTTAAGCGTAGTCGACCAATCGCGTCGAGGTCATCGCTCAATTTGTGAATTGGGACGTGCTGTCGAATGTGTAGGGATGCTTTTTGTGATTGTGTTGATCCGGTCCCCATTTTGTATTGCAGACGAGGTTGCAAGCGCAAGCTGCTGGAGTTGTCTATAACCCTGTAAGCACCCACTTCTCATCCACACATAGTGGTCTCGCAATTCGATGGATGAAAAACTTCTTTTTTGAAGGATGGGGATGGATGAAACTGCAATGCAAAAATGACAAAATTTCTATCTCGCGCCTTACTTTGAAAAAAAAGTGAAAAAACTTCTTAAAGTACTTCAGGAAATCAAACTATTTTTCTTAACCAGAAAGTTTGTAATTATAAATTGGTTCTTCAGCTTTCTATCAGATTCTAGTAGTTCAAGATATTTTTTTCAAGTGTTGTCCAGAAAAATCATCTGTCAGGTGAACTGTGCACTTGCAAAATATTTATTTTCTCTAAAATACATTGCTCAGATATGGTCAGATTTTAGGTGCTATCCATCATGCAGCACTGGTGGGATCAATGGTTTTGGCCCATCTTGCAGCCCTGAATGCTTTCAGTACAGGGGAACTATGGACGTGTTCTCTAAAGTTACTAGACAGGCAAGTGCTTGTTGAGGTTCTCTCTTCATTGTTGGTTTCCTCTTTTCTGTAAATTTTCTGTTTTAATGATTCATAATCATCTGCAGGAAGGATTATTTAGACTATGGAGAGGTACTGGTGCAAGCCTAGCATTGGCCGTGCCAACGGTAAATCCTTTTCGCTGATCACGGTTTGTTGTGTACCCTGCAGTATCAATCTACTATGTAACTACATGTCAGGCAACAAGGCATATAGATTGATGTAGCTATAAACATTAGTCTTGCAGGCCACATGTTTTTCGGTATTCATATGTGCTTTCATTAGACATGGCTTAATTTTGATTTCTTTTCTCTTTGCTCCTTCAGGTTGGAATATATCTACCTTCTTATGATTTATTGCGCAACTGGATTGAAGAATACTCGGATCATAATTGTCCACAACTAAGGCCATATGCCCCTCTTATTTCTGGTTCTATTGCACGATCGCTGGCATGCATAACTTGTTCGCCTATTGAATTAGCAAGGACACGTATGCAGGTCAGCATCTTGAACTTTTATGTAAGGTTGTGTATTTGAATTTGAATTAAAATTACACCACAAAGAAAAGAACTGAAACCTCCAGTTGAGTGTACTCTGCTTATAGTATGACTCGAACTTTCTGTCAAACATTTACTGCCTGGGCCACATGGATAGTCCAGGGGGGGGGAATTGTACTTGTTCCTTAAACAAAAACTTCAAAATTATCTGGTTGCAACATATTGCTACTTCCCATTCTGCACACAAACGTTTTCCTTGTTTTGTAATTTAGGCCTTTAAAGAATCAAATGTTGGAGGGAAACCCCCTGGAATGTGGAAGACTTTGCTTGGTGTGCTTTCATCGAGACAAAGCATCAGTAGCCCTGAAAACTGTATGTACTATGCTACTTCACTATTTTTTAGCTTGCAATTGACAAAGCATCAATTTATATTGCCATAACATTTCAAGACACTTAACAATTTATCGCTTCTTCTGAACCATATTATCTCTAATGTTTGAACATATGCGTACATATGAATCTTAGAATTGCAGAATTATGTCCTCACTTGTTCTGATTACTAAGCTATGTACTTTGGAAATTGAAAATAGTTCGGGGATACCACCTCCTATGGACTGGTCTAGGAGCACAACTAGCACGTGATGTCCCCTTTTCAGCTATATGTTGGACAGTTCTTGAACCAGTAAGATACTGCTTAACTGATGCTTTCTATGTTATACTTTGGCTTAAAAGAAAGTTTCGATTTAATAAGACCTGTTGAGACAACCTTCTTTTTTTTCCATCTTCCAAATGCTTCTTGTGCAGACTAGAAGACACTTGACAGGATTAGTTGGTGACAAAAGCAATGCAGCAGTTATATCGGGGGCAAACTTTTCAGCAGGCTTCATTGCTGGGGTTATCTCTGCTGGTGCTACCTGCCCTCTTGATGTTGCCAAGACACGCAGACAAATAGAGGCAAGTGTGGAGCTTTAAGCTAGTTTCCAGTTTATTTTACCTTTTTATCAAAACTTTAAGTTTTTATTGAAACTCTTACTATTTAGTTAAAGTTTGTCTTTGCTCTTTTCATTCTAGAAACTTGGAATCAGGTAGTGACAATAACTAACCCCTCCCTGAATTCTGTTTTTTCCTGACAGAAGGATCCTGAAAGGATATTAAACATGAACACAAGGCGCATATTGCTGGAGGTTTGGAGGTACTCATCTAACCTTCTCTTTTAGCAGTGATACATATTCAACTGTCATCTATATATGTTGGCCTCATCTTGGCTGGTCCTGGTTTGTGGTACAAAAGCAAAGATTTTGCATCTGTGCCAGTCCTTAATGAAAGGGAAAAGCCTTGTATGTCCGTATTCCAATGCCAAAGTAAGCTTCACTTGGGTTCATTCACTGTATAAGGTGAACAAGTGTCTGTTCATAATATAACATTGATGACTACGACCTTGGTTATCAAATCACACTCTGATGTCCTAATTATGGCCCAAGTCGCTACTGTTACTGTCTCTGTAATTGTTTGTTATGGTACAAAGCTGAATATGTCAAAATCCTTTGTGCCAGTGATGAAGCTGAATATGTTGAAATCCTTTGTGTCATTGTCATCACAGTAAATCTCCAGCTTGGTGCATGATTTCTTTACAATCAAGTGCAAATAACACTTTGGTACTGACACTTGGTGCAGGAAGGAAGGTGTCAGTGGTCTGTTCAGGGGTGCAGGCCCTCGTATGGGACGCGCAGGGCCTTCGGTGGGCATTGTCGTCTCCTCTTATGAGGTTGTGAAGCACATCTTGCACAGAAAACATGCAGAGCTATGATGAGCTTTAAGAGGTCGTTGTGCTTAGACCTGCACACCAGCTGAAGCTTTTGACATACAATTCTTTCTTCTTCACCTACACGCGAACTAGATCGCACCGTGTACTCCGTTAACGTTAAAGACTCAGTCTGTTTTACGATTGCCTGATTTCCTTCTCAGGAAGAAGAGATAGAAATGTTGCCCTTCTAATAAAGGGGTAGAATGCCCAAAATGTTTCTCATTTTATTAAAACATACCTCTCCACCTGCTCATCAATTTACACTACAACTGTTTCTTCATAAACATCAGGTGCTATCATAAGCCAATCAGGTCATATATGTACCCATTGCCAGGTGGTTCAGCAAATTTCACGATCAGTACGGCAAATCAAAATGCAACTCCAGTATATGTATGGTGAATCGATCGAATTATTATAGGGCATCAAAATACAACGACAAACGCAAGTGGAGTTGATGTTGATCAACGCTGCGTCTGTAGTACTGTCAAGTCCACAACGCAAGATCGACACTACACTACTGAATCAATTCAGCTCCAGCAGAAAATGCCAGTCGGCTAAAGATGGTTTCTTCCATCAGCATTCCTGCAGCATTGCAGACCAAACATTCTTTTCAATAGACAGTATCATCGTATAAACATTAGTCCTAGGCACATGGCGGCCGCATAAGCAAATTGTAGTAGCCCAAATAGCAGTTTGCAGACATCAGGCATCAGGTGCACGGGCACAAGGATAAAAGCAGAAGGAAACACGACTTTGAGAATTGCAGCCTCGAAAATTACATCGGTTTTAAGTATTGCCTCCAAGATTTCAGCAGAACAAGTTACAATATCTTAATGCCAGAACGATTACAAGGTGTCATCTTAAGTTTCATTCATCTATCTTAACACAAAACTGGTTACAAAAGTGTTTTCCTCAACGCCTCTTTCTTCCGCCTCCCTTCTGTTTTCCCTTCCCCTTGTGCTTGCCCTTTCTCATCTTTGGTTCTGGCGCATCCCTGCCTGATGGTTTGGGTGCCGACAGAAGATGCTTCACGTCGAGTATACCATTCTTGAAGTGTCCTTCCGTGGCCCTGAGAACTCGGTCCTCTGGTCTGGTCTTCTGAGCTTTGCTATTCTTGTCTCGCTTCCTAAAAATCCCAAGTAGCTTTTCCTGCATAGAACTCTCAAGGTTCACTACTTGTGTACGTCCTAAATAACAAGATATAAAAAGTGCAACAGATAAGCGGTAGAATACCTCTTCAATTTTCTTCAACTCTCTTTTCTTCTGATTCTTAAGAGCTGGCTTCGCTACACTTAATGGTGTGCGGTGTTTCTTAACGGCCTATTGCGGATAACATAAACACTGAGATAATGAAAAAGTTTCGAGCAAAAATGCCTATAGGTAAAGAAAAAGAGAGATTACCTTTCCACCCAATTCGACCACTTTACGGTTCTCGATTTTCTTCCGCTCCTTAAATGAAGATGCACCTAAAAATGAAGCATCAAATGAATGATTGTACATCAGTAAATCCTTGACATCTAAATTTAAGTATTTATGGAAGGTATAAAACAATACACGGAAAAGATAAATTGAAGAATGACACAAACCACAAAAACTGAAATCAAAACAAGAAACTGCATTCTCTTCTTTCCTCCAGAATGGAAAGGAACATCAATTCTGGTGCCACTACACCAGCACTAAAAATTGAAAAAGAATTGCATAACCAGTTGGAGTCCTTCAAAACCAGATAATAGGAGGAACAAGATGCACTGCTGCAGAAATTTTTTGGTTTCCAGCCACATATGGTCACACAAACAATCATATTCTTAAACAAAAGACTGTAGTTTAGCACCAACTCCAGAATAAGCTGCTAGACTCACCCAATCTAGGTTTGAGAAAAATAGACGGCAAATTAACTTAGATGCACTAGTTTGCTGCTTCAGGGTTTTCTTGAGCAGTGCAACAGTTTGGTTTACAAATTGTTGTCACTGTAACCTAACATAGTTGGGAGGGCATGCCATTGCTATCCCAACATTGGATGACAGAATGGTACAAACAAGATACGAGTAAGAAACGCATGACAATTTCTGTGTATGTGGTATAAACAGCAATAGCTACCAAAGAGCTCAACATCTTTCAACAGCCTCGCAATATCAATGTCAGGCTCATCGTCAGATGTGTCCGCAGATTTCTCCGAAACGGGCTTCCGATACATATCCGAAAGACTCGATCCCTAGAGAGGAGCAGTGAATATTAGGATGCCTGAAACAGGAATTGCTGGGTTCCTACAGTGAACGTGGAGGAATTGCACTACCAAGAAAACAAGGATATTTCAGAGAGAAGGGACGAGAGACAAACCATGAAGCTGCGCCACTCGTTGCTAGCGGACGGCGCGCCGGGGCGCCGGGGCTTCCGGACGCCGGAGGCCGATGGGTCGAAGACCACCTCGGCCGGCGCGTTGACCGGCGTCGGCTTCGGCCTCCCCTTCACCATTCTCTCTTCCTCCTCCCCGTTTCCCCCTATTCAATCCTCCAACCAATCTGTTCTTAAAAAAATTTCCTCGAACCAATTTCAGCTAACAGGGTATCTTTCCCTCTGACAACGGCGAGTCGGCGAGACGCCCGGCGGCGCAGCGAGGAGGAAGAGGCGGCGCGAGGTGACTGGTGAGTTCGTTCCCTAGAGCTCGATGGAGGCGCCGAGAGGTGTGACGAGTTGGCTGATGGGCTCCTTTTGGGCTGTTAGGGGTTGAATTGGGCTACAAATGGGCCGTGAGGTGGCAGCACGCAAACGAGCCGGCCCAACCGGCCGAAGAAGAGTCCGCTGGTGCCACGCGTTACCTTCTAGGCCATCGCATTCTTTTTTCAAAGGAGAAAAAGAAAAGAAAAGGGAAGGAGGAGGAGGAGTAGGAGGAGAAGAACAACCTTAGCTCCTGATTCAAATAAAGATAATAAAGGAAATAAAAGCTTTAGTAAGTGGGCAACTACTGAAATCTCAACAATACATTTTCTTATACTGATGAGAGGTCACAAGTATCGCCATCCATCCATGAAAATCGACAGGTGTTGGTCGCCATGCATTATTTGCACGATATATTTATACGTCTTTTTTGTTTGAGAGAGAATTCTCTTGGAACATTATTTAACAAAAGACAATCTTTTCAATCTAAAAGCCTCCCATTTGTGCCCATGTAACCAGTCGGTGTTAGTTGGTGGTTATATATGCACACAGCTTAATTTCCACTATCCTCGTTGATGATTCCTCGTAGGGCATATATTTGCTTGCCTACAAATCCCCATTTCTTTTTGTGCTGCACTTGCACTAGCTCAATTTGGTAGGCCAAAGCCCTAAATCAATTGCAAATTGTCTTCTTTTATTTACTACTTTGAGAAGTTCTCCCTCTTCTGGTGCCAAAGTTAGTTGCTAATTAATCAGCTAGTACCGCCCTGGCTCTTATCTTAATCACTTTCATTCTCCCATGCATGTTACACTATCGTTGGAATTGGAATATATATAGGGCCTAGCTAACTAGCTAGGGTTCTAGGCCACTTTTAGTGTAATTAGCTACCGCATATATATAGCTAGAGACATACTACAAGTACAATGTCTAAGCCTTATAAAAACAACCTTGAGCTGAAGCTGGGTTAAAAGCTTAAAAGTAAGATGCCTACACCTTAGTCCTTACTACTTTTGTAGCTTTGGGTTACACTTCCATGTGTGATTCTCCACAGATGGAATTTTAAGTCCTGCCTACACCTCTAGCTAGGCTCCCTAATTCATCAACCGTCTGATATGATGCTAATTAATATAGGAGGAGTACATGCTGAGAAGTGCAGCTTGCTTTTGTCATGCAGGTGCACACGATCGAACAAGATCAGTAGTACTTATGTTCTGAATGAATACTAATAGCACAATTGTTTTCTCATCCTGATTGTGCCGCATAAACTTTTCGTCAAACTCCGCACCAAGAAAATATGGTGCGCCGCAGGAGCATTATATATATTATACAGTGTTGAGAAATCGGTGCCCCTAACTTTGACACTGACTTCCGAGAAGCGATATCAAAGTAGTGTGATACCACTTTTCCGTGAACCCTATACCCACACTATAACGATGAGATCTTCACCTGGACACCAATATAGGAGACCAACTCTCTACAAAGAACTCAACTTCTCTATTCACAACACAACAACCCTTACACTTTTTATGTAGCTACCCTACCACATCTACTCATGCCACCCAAAGGCATGTCACTCAATTATCCATGGTGGCTACCTATGCCATC
The DNA here is from genome assembly GCA_032594955.1 of Panicum miliaceum. NCBI lineage: Eukaryota > Viridiplantae > Streptophyta > Magnoliopsida > Poales > Poaceae > Panicum > Panicum miliaceum. The sequence goes on along the minus strand of CM064060.1, from coordinate 1,087,679 downwards.
TTCAAATGGCTTCTACTTGACATGGCTTGGAGAAGGAAAGTGACCCCATATATATAGGACTCCATGGCTCATATGGTGTTGCCATGTGTCCACCTTCTACACTCTTCTACAATTCTAGACTTTTCTCCATCTTTGTCCTATCATACAAATATCTCTTCTCTAGAACATTCCACACTTCACCATGAAGCATGACAACTATGAATCATACATGTCCTCCACTCTTCTAGAACCTTATTACCTTGTTATGATTTTATTCTTATCCTTATGGATTGCAAAGGTACTTTCTTGTGATTTCCACAATATCCTAAAATGTTCCAAGTATGCATTGCATATTTTAACACTCCCCCTCAATGCATACTTATCTCTGGCGGCCAGACCATTCTGTGTCGCTGCCCTTGGATATTTTGCGCTCTGCCGTTACGAACCTTCTTCTTCACTTGCCCTCGTGACATTATTTTCTCCTCCTTCAACTCATATGCCTCTATCTTCCATCGGAGGTTCCCCGCAAACTTGATACATCCACGCATCTTTTCTTTCTTCTTCACTCTTCTAGTTGTCTTTCCTCTAGATGGTTCCTTGTACGAAGGTAAAATAACAGCAAGTGAAGCATTGTCATACCTAAGATTTTCACAATTGCATCCTTCCGGAATTTTCTTCATCTTATCATGCTCTTCCAGATCTTCATGGACCACCAATGCTCCATCTTTGTCTTCCCCATACTCTTGTAACTCCTCATCTTTATAAAGACTAGGCTCATTCTTCTCATCTCTATTATCTTCCTCCTCCTCATCGCTTAGAGCCTCCCAGTCTTCATCATTATCACATTCAAATACTATAAATCTAGTAGAAATATCTGGATCTCTTACCTCCATCGAGAGACCAGCTTCTGCATCTTCTTCTTCTTCTTCTTCTTCTTCTTCTTCTTCTTCTTCTTCTTCTTCTTCTTCTTCTTCTTCTTCTTCTTCTTCTTCAACAACAACAACAACAACAACAACAACAACAACAACAACAGCTCTGGTTGATAGAGCTTCACCCTCTACTAAGTCTTCCACAAAGTAAGCTTCATCATCTTCAGTTGTGATGCATGTCTCTGCATCCCACTCTTCTTCACTAAGCCACCCACTATGGACGACTTCTTTCATAGTAGCCACATCTACTTCTGTGTGCTTTCTTGGACTTGGACAATCCCTGGCAAAATGTCCCTTCTTACTACAATTGAAGCATTCACCTCTTCTTCTCCTCTCATTCTTGACCAACTCGTGGTCATCTTCGTCATCGCTCTCTTGTTGAGCTCCCCCTGAATAACTGCTCTTCTTTGGGCAACGCATGTCTCCTCTTGTCCACTCCTTCGCCTCTCCTCGGCCTCTCGGTGGACCCTTCTTCCTGATGAAGAGCGCCTCCTCCTCATCCTTCTCATCCAAGGTGATGTTGCCCATCCTCTTGGCTAATGCCTCCTGATTAGCCAATAGATTCTCCAACTCCACCAAGGACGGTTGTATTGGCCATCCACTCACTGCAGCCACAAACCCACTATACTCGGGTCTTAGGCCATTGATGATAATCCTTCTCATACGGGCCTCACCAACCTTCTCATTCGGATATCTCTTGACAAATGGATTTAATTTTGTGAAATTCTGACTGATAGTCAGAGTGTCTTGAGAGATACCTGATAGCTCCTTCTCTAAGAGTTGGAGGCGTGCTTCATTCTTCTTGGAGAATAATTTTTTCAGAGTCTCTCAGGTTTCCTTTGGGGTCTCCGCATCCCGAATGTGCTCCAGTAGGTCCTCCTCAATGGTTGTTTTCAGTACGAAAATAGCCTTACCGGCCTTGATGCGTCATTTTCGCAAGGCATTGGCTCCATCCTTCTTTGAAGAACTATTGCCACTCTCCTTTGGTGGAGGCACAGTTTCGGTTCCTGCAACAACCTCCCATAGGTTCTGACCTTGTAGGTAGGACTCCATGCAGGTCTTCCAATAGCCATAGTTATGGCTATTGAGCTTCTTTATCTCACCACTTGCGCTAGCAAGATCTGCCATAGTGATTGACGTCCAGGGTCAAGATAGCTTCCTTGGTCCCGGACCAAGGAGCTTCACAGTCCCAGACTGTGCACCGGTAGAGTCTCCCCTTAGCGCCTTGATATAGCACCGAAGACAGCAAGCACCCTGTGCTTCTTGATGCCTCCTATATACGGTCCCGGACCGCCAAGATCTGATACAACTTGTTGAGAAATCGATGGCCATAACCTTGACACCAACTTCCGAGAAGCGGTACCAAAGTAGTATGATACCACTTCTTTTGTGGACCCTATACCCACACACCAAGAAGACCTTCACCTTGACACCAATACGGGAGACCAAGTCTCTACAAGAGAACTCAACTCTTTATTCACTACTATAACTTGATACAACACAAGACTCCTATACTTTTTATGTGTCTACCCTACCATGACACAACTACACTATATGGCTATCATGCCACACTCCTACTTGAGACCCCTTATGCTATGGTATAGCAAGAGGGAAGATGACACCTCTATTTATAGGTGCTCATGGATGTTGTGGTGTTGCCATGTGTCCACCTTCTACACTCTTCTACAATTCTAGACTTTTCTCCATCTTTATCCTATCATACAAATATCTCTTCTCTAGAACATTCCATACTTCACCATGACAACTATGAATCATACATGTCCTCAACTCTTCTAGAACCTTCTTACCTTGTCATGATCTTATTCTTATCCTTATGGATTGCAAAGGTAGTTTCTTGTGATTTCCACAATCTCCTAGAATGTTTACAGGGCCTAGCTGCCCGTAGTACATTACTTAGAAAGGCTAAGCTCAGGCGCATATGGGGCCTCTCCCCATGCTCAACTCGATCTTTCAGAAATTAACAAGATATACAGGCCTCTCGGAGATACACACACACACAAAGCTACAGGTCTCTGATGTATGGATGGAAGTGGGCTAAATGATGTGCAAGATCATGGGCATTTTCTCTGATGGAAGGTATGGTTATAAAAATTTATCAGTCGGAATTCGCTTCGCTATCAGCATGATGGAAGCTTCATACTTGTGTTCGATCACAAAATATATATAAAGCATCATTGTCTGATGGATACAGCCATGCAAGGTTTATTAGTTTATCTGTACGAGCAAGATACATATCCATACCATAATTCTGCAGATACTTCAGGTACGTCAAATTTAAATCATTTCTATCTGTTGTGCGCATCGAAAGTCGAAATTCAAAAGATTTAATTTAAAACCTTGATGCAGCGAGATATATATGGATCGGAGTCGGGAGAGGAATTGATCAAACTGGCAGATTTCTCGCCGGCGGCGAGCAGCTCCGTTGACGTCCTACTGTGCTGCCTGTAGGTGCATGTGGCGGGAGCTCACAGTTTTTTTTTTTTGTCAGCACTGAGCACTACTTAGCGTAGTGATCATGTCGAATTGTTGCCAGGAATCAAGGCAAGCCAGGGTCCATATTTGTCTTTTGCATGTACGTACTAAATAACAAGTGTGCTCCGATCCTTAGCTAATCTCTGTAGTGATCTGATCTCGATCAAGCAGGAGAACAATTAATAATGTCAGAGCAATATCATACATAATCTACACTGTCGATCGATATGATTACGAGCATAAAAGATGCACATATAGAATGTGAGAGAGGATCGTCTCCGTTCATATTTGCCGCCATTTCCTATACCTAACTCTCACTCATTGCAAATTCCTTTTCCCGGTTTAATTTAGCACAGGATAATAGTGCATGGTTAATTGCACGCACGGCCGCCCACCACACTATATATGCATCTTATTAGCTAGGGTACTTGCATTGTGAGGGAAGCAAGAATCTAATAACCTCATGACATTGTTAAGTACAATTTGAGGAATGTTCTCTGTACTGCTTCCCACTATTGTTTGTACACTGATTGTATAACAACCAGTGTAAATTTTTGACATGTAAATGAAAGCTTTTGTGCTGTCCAATCGAATATAGCTAGTTACTTTTAATTTGGCACATAATAAACAAAAGCTCTGATTCGCAACCGGGCGGTCGCAAACTTTGATTAACAACCTTTTACTTGTCTAATGAATTTTATAATTGCAAAGGCATGCATCACGGAATCGATCGATCGATGTTTGTGAAAGGTCAAACTTGATAACTTAGTTTGCAAGGGACCGAATAATGTTTTGACATTGTTGCACTACGTACTATACCCTCGCATGCTACTGATGATTGGTTGCTCATTCTAAATAATCCAAACATTCCCCTCTCATAGGATGTTCAAGTTTGGTACCACCGTACCTTTGCATGCATGACCATATTGCATCTCATCCAATGGAACTTTTTATTTGGAGACTACTTTATAAAATGAATGAGATAATTTTACTTTGATTTCTAATGATGCTTCATTCATTTATTTATTTATTTATCTATAGTAATGGAAGGTTCTTGTCATGCAAGGTGGCTTCATCAATTTTTCTTTTGTCAATCAATATAATAATGCATGCTTGTAGCTACGGTGGAAAAAAAAACTAACCGTAAAAACAGTATATCCTCTGCATCTTTGCGAAAACTGCGGTGCTGGATGGAACCATATATGCATGGATTGTTGTTGCTGTGGATAAGTCCGTCCTATCCGGCCGTTTTCATGAAGAGAGGAGGCTAAATATAACGGAGCGATGCTGGAGGGATGGAGCTCGTGTTGATTCACCATGGCCGCTCGTTGCCTGCATGCACTGGCCGGCTCTGCGGCGCCAGGGCTGGTGATCTTGGCAGCATTGTTGGCGGGCGTGCATGTGTCCTCGGTCTCCTCCTTCCTCGGCGTCATCTATCCGGCCGGCATGGAATAATCAGATTCCAAAATCGGTTGGAATATTAACCACCGCTCCCTACTCCCCTCCTTCCCGGCTAACCACTAGTGCTGCGGCCCTGCCCTGCCCTGCGCTGCGCGCGCGGGGAGGAACACCGATTAACACGAGGCCCTTAGCTTGCTTGCATATATATAAGCGGTGTCTCCTACCTCCTGTTGCGCTACTTCATTGCAGATCGATCCAGCTCCTGCCTCCTGCTATCTATCTTTCTCTATCTACATACCAGGCCATCACCGGAGCGATTGATTATTATATTGTTCTAGCAGTTTGATCATCATCGGAGCCAGGTTCTGCTGTCGCCGCCGCCGCCGCCGCCGGCCTGCTACCAGTACCCATCGGTCGACGGACATGGGCCGCCGCTTGGCCGAGATGGAGGGGAAGAGGTCGCACGACCCGCAATACAGCCCGCGCAGCGCCGCGAGGGCCACCGCCACCGGCTTCCCCGTCGGCGCGCACGGGGAGGTGTTCGCGGGGCCGCTGATCATCGGCGCGGGGCCCGCGGGGCTCTCGGTGGCCGCCTGCCTCACCATGGGCGGCGTGCCGTACGCGCTGCTCGAGCGCCACGGCTGCATCGCCTCGCTCTGGCGCCACCGCACGTACCGCCGCCTCTGCCTGCACCTGCCCAAGCGCTACTGCGAGCTCCCGCTCATGCCCTTCCCGGCCAGCTACCCCGAGTACCCCACCAGGGAGCAGTTCCTCGACTACCTCGAGGAGTACCTCCGCACCTTCGGCATCCGCCCCTTCTTCCGCCAGGAGGTCGTCAGCGCCGAGTTCGACGGCGAGCTCTGGTGCGTGCGCACCAAGGAGGTCGTCGCGGCCGCCATCGACGGCGGCCAGCAGGAGGCCGTCCTCAGCACCGCCACCAGGGAGTACCGCTCCAAATGGCTCGTCGTCGCCACGGGCGAGAACGCCGAGCCCGTCCTGCCGGAGATCGACGGCCTCGACGGCTTCAAGGGCCAGGTCATACACTCGTGCGACTACCGCAGCGGCGAGCCCTACCAGGGCAGCAAGGTGCTCGTCGTCGGCTGTGGCAACTCCGGCATGGAGGTGTCCCTCGACCTCTCCAACCACAATGTGCACACCTCCATGGTTGTGCGTGACACGGTGCGTAACATCTATCTATCGATCATATAATTATTATAAATATATATTTAATTTCTCCTAGAACGAAGATCATATATCCATTCATAAATCAATAGAGCTTATCGATAGATCATCATCATCATCATCATCTTCTCTGATCGATCTTCCATTTACTTTGTTTTCGTGCCTCCGCCCCTGTTCCTGTTTGCGATTTGGCGCCTTTTCATATTTAGTAATTGCTTAAAGTTGTTGGTTGGTTCACATGGAATGGAATGCATACATACGGGTTTAACTAACTAATCATTTGCTATCACTAGCGAAAGAATTCGTTCGATAATTTGAGGATTTCTTTTGCTAATACTAACATTAGCGAAAAGACGCACGCACAAACGAACAGATTAAACAAAGGTGACATTTGCATCTTTTCCATTGGTGCAACTTTTCCCCCCTTTCTTTCTTTTTGTTCATGTCACAGCAATATATGCCGCCGCATGATTAATAAAGCATATATGGATGCTATTATATTAACTGTAATGCGTGGTCTTAGTTGGCATCACACCTGATCTCACGTGTTCATACACTTGGATTCCCGAAGCACAATAGTTTTCTGGCTAGCTTCTGATCTCACCGCATGTGTTAACCTTGCTTTTCTTTTTCGAGTAAAAAAGCACGCACACACGAGCTAGATGCTAGAGCCCCTGGCAGCATGCCGAGAAAGAGGCCGTGATTCTCCAAGGAACTTTCTTGGGATTCATGAGCATGCGCTTGATCCTTTTCAAGGAAAATAGTAACAGAAAAAAAACACCCTAAATTTGCTCCAAGACAGTTGTTTGCATTCTCAAAACCACTAGCAAGTTCAATTATCTTAGCCAAATAAATAGGAGTATGACCTGATTATAAGCCATATATATTGGTTAACGAACAATAGCACTAACTTGTGCCGTTTGGAATATGCTGAACGGTCAGCAATAAAACTCTTTGGGATTGGCCTCATATTCTTTAAACTATTCCATCTAGCTATATATATATTTTGTGTTCCCCCCCTTTTTCCCTCTTATTGGAATGTGATTTACATACCATTACTAAAACTACCTTGATGCCGATAAGCATATGCATATGGAAGCTGCACCAAGTGTTGTTGCTGCTCCCACGCACTTTGCAAAGTTCGTTAACCAATATATAGCGCTATCTTACAACTAACACAATACCTACAACAGGCATGTTAGCTCCAAGTGTTTGGGCCCCGAGACTGCCTTTATTTTCCTCACTTTTGCTAAATTGCTTTTTAACTTGCATCCATGTCACGGAACAAAACAAAAACAAGCGCCACTTTGATTTGCTCCCCCTTTCGGTGTTAGTTTATAGTATCCCAGATAGATGATCATTTCTCCAACTGATTGTAACTGTAATTGTTGCACTACCAACTCTTATTACAAAGTATGAAACCAATGTATCTTTTGTGATCTTTCCAGGTGCATGTTCTTCCAAGGGAGATTATGGGGCTCTCCACTTTTAGGTTGTCCTTGTGGCTCCTTATGTGCTTGTCGGTCCAGACAGTGGATCGGCTCCTCCTCCTGCTCGCGTGGTTCGTGCTAGGCGATACAGCACGCCTTGGCATTCCTCGACCTAGCATTGGCCCGATGGAGCTAAAGAAAGTCTGCGGGAAGACGCCAGTGCTTGATGTGGGGACTATTGCCAAGATCAAGTCTGGAGACATCAAAGTAATTAATAAACCTTTTTGCTATAGATGTTGATGTACTTATATAATAAATACCCTAATTGCGTAGCCTCATATTATTGTGTTTGTTGCACATTTGTCAGGTGCTCCCAGGAATACACAGTTTCCATGAGCACAGTGTGGAGTTTACCGACGGCAAGACCGAAGATTTTGATGTTGTGATCCTTGCCACTGGTTACAAAAGCAATGTTCCTTATTGGTTGAAGGTATATCATATCATATATATGAAAATAGTATATATTAATCAGATCATTTTTATTTTGATGTAAAACAAAGATGGATTATTGATCCAGTAATCTCGAATATTTATATGTAGGAGAATGATTTTTTCTCTGAGAAAGATGGATTTCCACGTAAACCGAATGAATGGAAAGGAAAGAATGGCCTCTACGCTGCTGGATTCTCAAGACGTGGACTCCTTGGCGTGTCCATAGATGCCACGAAGATTGCCGATGACATTGCGCAGTATTGGAATGACATAGGGTATGAAAAGCACAAGACCAAATGATATCCAGTTGGTTTATGGATGAGGCCAACCCCATCTCGATTCAAAAATTTTGTGAACACGTGTACTAGTCTATTAACGTATGATTCTAACTGGTAGATACGCTAGGGAAAAATATACTAAGCGATTGTCTATCAGCATACTCAAATAGTTAAGTTAGGCTAGTACATGTAGTATTTTTCCCCATTATTTCCATATTGTAAATAAATCATATTTAACCATTTCTCACCTTTTAGTTTTGCTTAACATTAGAGAGCCAACAAAATAGGACTTGAATATGAGAGACTTGAGAGAGTTGATTTATTTTTTCCCCATTTTTTGTTGAAAAGATTCTTTTATTTTGGCAACTGATGTAAGTTGTTTTTTTGTAAGTGTTAGTTGTAATATATAGCATTTATCATTATATTCCATGGACATATTTTTATTATTCTTTCTGTATTTGTTGTGAGAGGATTATTGTTTAGTCTCTCTACCCATCAATTTCTTAACATACGTGATTCTATATTTGAATATTTAATTAAGTACAATCTAATTCTTTTTGTGACTATTTAAAGTATTTAATGACCATTTGCGACAAAAGCACATTACACCAAAAATAATCATCTCCTTACATAATAGGTAAATAGTGGTACACTAAAGTTAAATAATGAATGTGAAAAATGAGTGCGCACCTCTAATGGTGATGAATTACAATTTGTACATCCATAAGTTGATTATATATCATGATCCCCTAAATCATCACAAACGATAAATGTTTGGCAATAATATCTATGTCACTTTAGATCTATTAAAGTTATAGGAAATGTTTGGCAATAATATCTATGCCACTTTAGATATATTAAAGTTATAGGAAACTTTGAAAATCAAACTTGGATTGGATGTGTGATAACCACACCCATTAGGCAATGTATCTTGGGCGTGTTAAAAAAATATAAAATTAAGTACATGATTACTTTATCTGGAATGAGTTACAGCGATACACATGTGCATCCTTCTATAATTATACTTATTGTTGGTCTTTCTTATGCATATCTCAAATTGCTCTAGATATTTTTTTCTTTATTAATGTTTTAATTATATCATTAATTCATTATCATTGTAGATAAGTTTGTATTCTAAATTAGCATCACTACTTGTATATATACCGATATAGATCATTGTTGTGCTATGTATTTTAACATGTACTTATGGTTACTTATCTGCAAGAGCATATTCTTTATTGGCTTACATATTGTCTGCATGCAACTTTACTCCTTAGCTTTTTCTAGAGTAATGATTCCATTTCATCTCTACTTTACATTGCTCCTATGTTACTTTCCATTTTGCAAGTTTTTTTTTGTCTAGGTAGCAATGCAGGTTGGTGTTCTTATGTGTCACACCTTTTTTTCATATATCATCAGTCCAATATTACTAATAATGTTAGCACATTCAATTTCATTTTTAGTTAACTTTTTATGTGTCACCAACTGTTTTGGAAGTACACTTTTTTTTGCTTGAATTCCAATTTTGAAATGCTATGTGTGCATGGTTTTGGAAGTACACTTCTTGATATCGTGATAGCGGTAGTGTGAGTTATGATTGCCGAAGATATGTGATGAGAATGAGCCAAGTGAGCCCATTCGTAGTTGCAGACTAGTGAACCATATGGGTTGCAGCCCATTCGAAGGTGGATGGGTTAAAAGGTTTTATCGAACTAATGATTATGTGTGTTTTTCAGTACTGTCATGTAGCTGCCTATTATATGAGTAACAAGACCTTGCAATGTCAAAAAAATTTTACAGGTAGTCGCTTTTAATGCATGCATCTGTCCGGCCAAAACCGTTATTATCACTGTACAAGCATAAAGTCGTTGCATATTGCATTGCATACATACAAATACCAAAAAAAGGGGCATGTCCTTGTTCTGGAGACGAGGTAAATCGTCAGGAACACTCGATTCTGAAGCGATAGCGAGCCGCACTGGATTCTCCACTATGCATCGCCGTCGCAGGTGGTGCTAGTGGTAAAGGCTGACCACGGGCCGTCGTTAGGAGTATGTAGAAGAGAGCAGTACAGCCAGCCATGGAATCGATCGACCTTTTCTCTGTCCATAAGTACATAATTGTGAGAATCAGAGGAGCATCGAGAACAGTGGCATTGGCATGAGCCCCCTCCCCGGTCGATTGAGAAAAGGCGGGCGGGCGACCGGATCGGAGGAGCATCGGGAGAGCGCGCGCGGTGGACCAAGTCCGGTGCGAGTCGCGAGCGAGCTAGTGCGGCGGCGGTCCCCGGCCGGCGGAACGGTGACACGCATGAACAGTAGTGGTCGAGAGCGGAGGCCAAGCGGAACGCGGATTCCTCCGGCGGGGCGATCCGATCCTTGCGTGATGCCCCGCGCGCGCATCGATCGTCGTCCGGTTCCGATTCATGGCAGCTGCTAGTAGCTGGCCGGTAGAGTGGCCATGCAAGGCAACGGGAACGCAAAGGAGGAGCGAGGCCGACCTGACAGATGCCGCGCCTCCCGTGGCCCGTCGCGCGGCCCGCGGCGCCCACGTGATGCCGTCGCATCGACCGATGGGTTCCCGCCTTCCCGGCTCCAATGCCATCGACCGAGCTGTGCCTGTGCTTGGAAGTGGTGATCGAGATGGCGGCGCGCCGGCGTTGATGGACCAGTGGTTGGTCAATCGTGGAAACCTGGAGCTGGCTTCCACCTCTGCACGGTGGTGCCCCTTTCATGCTATTGTTAGGTCTGAACCGGGATCTCTAGTAGTAGGAATCGACTCGGGTTTTATGTGTTAATCTAATTCTAGGATGGATCATTGGTGTACGTGTGCGTGTGCCAGATCAAATCGAGAGGGAAAGATAGGCTAGTATACCTTGATCGGATGACGATGCCATCACGTTCGTCGGTGGAGTCTGCTCTAGGCAGTGTCGCGCAGCGTCGGGTCGGGGCGGATCCGCGCTAGGCGGCGATGGCCGGTGCAGTGCAGCGCTGGTGGAGCTTCCCGCCGCCGCAACACCACCCCTCTCGATCGGTCTAGGGTTAGCGTGTAGGTGGGGAGTCGGGACACGGTGAATCTCGACGTGCGTGCCCCCCGGCCCCCACCTTTCTATTTATTGTGGCGCTGGCGACGGGGGCCTACCAACAGGTGTTGGGTTGGGCTCCCCCGATCAGGGCGCGGATCCAGGGCTAAGGCCTTTGGGCCTTAGGGTTAGAGATCAATCCAACAATCTCCCCCTTGATCTCACATTATCTTTTTTTTCTTTTACTTTTCTATTTTCCTTATCTCATCACAGATTTATGTATAGAGCATATCTCATCGTCACGCGCAACTGCCGATAGAATCAATAGCCACAATACACGCCTCTGTTCAGAAATAGATTCTATAATCCTTTTGGGCCTCTATTATCCAGAGATCATAGGTTGTACCTCATTCCCATGCCGGCTACGTGTTCCATGAACACGTTGGGTGGTAGCCCTTTCGTTAGCGGATCCGCAAGCATATCTTTTGTTCTTATATGCTCGAGACTTATGGTGTGATCCTGGATTCTGTCTTTTATTGAATAAAATCTTATCTGTATCGACTTGGTAGCCGTGCTCTTCTTGTTGTTATGAGCATAAAATACTGTTGGCTGGTTATCGCAGTACATCTTTAGTGGTCTTTCTATACTGTCCACCACTCTTAAGCCAGGTATAAATTTCTTTAACCATTCTACCTGCCTGGAGGCCTCGTAGCATGCTATAAACTCAGCATACATCGTCGATGTTGCTGTGACCGATTGTTTAGAGCTTTTCCACGATATAGCTCCCCCTGCGAGAGTGAAGATGTAACCCGTCGTGGATTTTCTATCATCTTCATCTCCCGCAAAGTCTGAATCTGCGTATCCTTTAATCTCTAAAGAATCGCTTCTTCTGTATGTTAGCATGAGGCCTTTTGTGCCTTTCACATATCGCAAGGCTTTCTTTACAAGTTTCCAGTGTTCTAGACCTGGATCTTTCTGAAATCTGCCAAGCACATTAGTGACAAAGGCTAAGTCAGGGTGTGTGCACACTTGAGCATACTGTAAACTTCCGACTGCCGAGGCATACGGAACAGTTTTCATCTGTTCTTTTTCATATTTGTTTCTGGGACTCTGAAAGTCTCCATATCTGTCACCCTTGACTATCGGAGCAGGAGTAGGCTTACTCGCATGCATACTATATTTTTCTAGAATCTTTTGTAGGTATGTCTCTTGTGACAAACCTAGTATCCCATTTCTTCTATCTCGGTGAATCTCAATCCCTAGCACAAATGAGGCTTCACCAAGGTATTTCATGTCAAAATTCGATGACAAGAATTCTTTTGTTTCTAATAGTAGACTGACATCGCTACTCGCTAGCAGAATGTCATCCACATACAGTACCAGCAAAATATATTTCCCTTTCTTGAACTTTGTATAAATGCAATTATCCTCAACATTCTCTGTAAACCCAAACCTCTTTATAGTCTCATTAAACTTCAAATACCACTGTCTTGAAGCTTGCTTTAACCTATAAATGGATTTCTTTAAATGACATCCCATATTTTCTTTTCCTTTCACGACAAAACCTTTTGGTGGTGCCATGTAAACTCTTTCTTCGAGATCCCCATTTAGGAATGCCGTCTTTACATCCATTTGGTGCAATTCCAGATCGAAATGTGCGACCAAGGCCATAATTATTCTAAAGGAGTCTTGTTGACGCTAGATTTTGACACGTGTTGAATCGGCGTCAGGAGAACAAGATTGGCCGATGCGGCAGATCTGAAGAATACAGTAAGGAATCGGCCGATTGAGGTAACAGTTGGAAATCGGCCGATTGGTGATACAGCTTGCGCCAACAGGTTGGGGCTACATCAGTGGATCCCGGTAAAAAGTTGGTCAACAGAGCGACGCTAATTCGGTCAAGAAACAATTGGAAAAGTCCTGATTGGATTAGGAGACGGCGGCGGAAGATTCTGCCGGAGTCCGTTTCCTTTTTAAAGATATTATAGATATAGTAGTTTTCCTGTTTTAAATAAGGTTGTAACAAGTCGTAATCGACAAGGAGTCCTAGTTTTAGGGTATAAATAGGAGTCGTCAGGGCTTTGCAAAGAGGAACACATCAATCAACAAAAATACTTCTACTTTTTATAGCACTTTACTTTCAAGTCGGCGACTTCGCCAATACTTTTTCTTCTTTCACGAGTTCGTACGGATTGGCAGGGCTGCATCAACTTGATCTCCGGCCAATTGGTAGGTTCCGCTTACCGAGTAATATCCGAGCTTTAACCACGGGCGCATCGCTGTGGTTTCATTTGGGTTTATTCACCAGTTATCGATATTTACTAGAATTGCAAGTTTTACTTGTTGTTCTAGTATTATCACTAGTTATCCAGCTTGAAATTAGAGTTATCAGCTTTATCGTCGCCCTTCTTCGTTCATCATCATATAGCCGATTAGATCTATTTTCAAGTGTTGCATCTGTAATAATTGTTTAAGTTGCTCCAGCAGTTTCTTTGCAATTATTACGTGATCATCGGCTGATCCATAGCCGATTATCTTCACAGCAAATCGGCCGAGTCGCCGACGCGCTCTTAGGGACAGATCGGAACCCCAGCCGATCGGAGCGCCCTGAATTTAATACTCTTATTTCCTTGTCAATCAACAGGTCAGATTGACTGGTAAGCCGCGCGAACCGCACCAGGGCGATAACCCGAACAGGAGCTAAGCAGATTCTCCCGGGTCGTGTGTCCGACGCTGAAGACCATCGGCCGATTCCTGTCTGGCTGATTTTAGCGCCAACACACTTTTGGCACGCCCGGTGGGACAAACTTCAAGATCCGATATGTCGAAGAACGCAGAAATTTCCGACACTAATATCATTGAGGTCACAGAAGCGGACCTCAAGGACGACCAGAGGGAACAACTAGCTAAACATCTAGAAGATTACAAGAAGAAGTATCTGCAGTCGTACAAGAAGCGGGGAGGCTGTCAAGAAAGCTCCTATTCCAGTTCCCCGCCACATCACCATTGCTGAGGACTCGGGCAAGATGTCCGATATGATCCAACAGTCCGTCTACCAGGCGTTCATCGACCAGTCCTCGGTGATGACCAACACGGTGTACAACGCCGTCATCAGCTCTCTGGCCAGCGGAGTAGTTCAAGGCTATCAGGGGCCAGCGTATGCCCCACCGATTACGCTTCCAGCCAGAAGCTTACCAGGCACGTCCCAATCGGCTCCTCAGCCGATATTGATGCAACGTGAGGGATACAATACTCCGTTGCCTCCAACATCTCCAAGATATAGCGGTGCACCATGTTTCCCATCATAAGCACCGCTTCAACCCGTCCAGATTGCTTCTGTGCAATCGCTGCCCACAAGCTCAGTACCCTGGGGGGCATCAGTAACGACAGCTTTCCTCGATCCATCAACCGGGCAGGGGAGCTATCAAATCCAGGCGCCGTTCCAATCGGCCGTCCAGCCGACGATCCCTCAGTATCAACCAGTCTCATCAGAGGTCGGCAGGGGGGCAAGCGTTGTAGAAGCATTCAGAAGCACGGCGCCGATGATGACGTACGACGGGGCATCAGATTCACTTCGCCATCAACTTTCAGCTGCTCAGCAAAATTCGCCGCATGCTTCGATCCATCATCCAGCTGTACCACCACCAGCCCTTCACCATATGCCGGCACCGCGAACAGTCGTTCATCAGCAGCAGGTGGATTGGACGGCAAGAATAGCAGAGGTGATTCAGGACCAATTTGGGTTGAAGCCAAAAGTACAGACTTACACATACAAGACGCCATACCCATCAGCCTATGACTTGCTGCCATTCCCACACCGCTACAAGGTACCCGATTTCACCAAGTTTTCGGGGCTGGATGACACATCCACCGTTGAGCACGTCAACAGATTCATCATCCAGTGCGGAGAAGCCGCCACGCAAGATGCTCTGAGGGTGCGTCTATTTTCATCATCTCTGTCTGGATCGGCCTTCCAGTGGTTCACCACTTTGCCACCAAATTCTATTGTTACTTGGGCCGATTTGGAGAAGCAGTTCCACAAATACTTCTATGCAGGGGTACATGAGATGAAACTCTCAGATTTGACCAGCCTCAGACAAAGGAGCGATGAACCAGTAACGGGATATATACAGAGGTTCAGAGAAGTCAAAAATAAATGCTACAGTGTGGCTCTGACCGATGCACAGTTGGCCGATATTGCTTTCCAAGGTCTCCTGCCACAAATCAAGGAAAGGTATGCTTCGCAAGAGTTTGAAATCCTAAGCCAGATCGTTCACCGATTGGTAGGACAGGAACTCCGCCCGTTTGAGCAGCGGAGGAATTTCCAGAAGAAGGTGGCATACTTAGAAGGGTCTGAATCTGATGGGGAGGAGGAAATCGGCCTGGCAGAGTGGGTGAAAGGCAAAAAACCAATATCATGCCCTTTTGGAAAGAAAGAGCCAGATAAATTCGGATTTGACACATCAAAAGCCGATAAGATCTTCGATTTATTACTCCAGGAAGGGCAGATTAAGCTATCTCAGTATCATACCATCCCTTCCGCCGATCAGCTCAAGAAGATGAAGTACTGCAAGTGGCACAACGCCACGTCTCATAACACAAATGAATGCAAGATCTTTCGTTAGCAGATACAATCGGCCATCGAGCAGGGGAGACTCAAATTTGAAACCCCGGCTAAATCAGCAAAGCCGATGAAGATAGACAAACACCCTTTCTCGGCTAACATGGTTGACACGGGGAGAAATTCACTTCAAACCAGGGTTCTGACGTCAGAATCGGCAAGAAGGAGCGGCGCTGTAGACCCCAGGAAGCAAGTCACGGCGTCTGAAATAAAAAAGAACAGGCGAGGGCCAGAACGACCGCGCACCTCTCAGTTCTTGCTCAGCAAATATCGGCGGCAGCAGGAACAATCAAGCTACCACGACGAGATGATACGCCGGCATGAGGATCACTGGCAATGTCCGTTCTTCATCCATTGCTGGGAAAACAACATCCGATTGCCGTCAGCCGATAACTGTCCTGAGTGCAACGGATTAAGTTGCAACGATCGCCCATTTAAAAGATCACGCTCTAGGGACAGAGGATCAGAGCCAATCAGCAGAAATTGGTACGAACAAGAGGGACAACGCATTTCAGTACATGATCGGCTGGGGGGCAGAGTTGACCAGCATTACTGGTCAAAAAGCAGGATCAACCAACAGGATGGACTGGGGGGCAGAGTCAGCATACACGATCGGCTGGAAGAGATGGCCGATGACAGGATATCAGACGTAAACACCCTAGGAAGGGAACCAGATTGGGAACACGCTAGATTATCGGCCAAACCAGTAAACCCCAGGTGGTGTCCCGATGGTCTATCCAGATCCCAGATAGGGAGGATCCAACGCCTGCGTCAGTGGGAGCAACAAGAAGAAGAACAGAAGCAGGCGCCGGAGAAAAGAAACGTTAAGTCTCGGGTTTGGCGCCCCAAGAAAAACAACAGCCAAGGAGCAGACAATCAAGAATCGGCAGCCGACATCAGCATGGTGTTCATATTGCCGATGGAATTCATGGTGCCTGACGATCGAGACAAAGCGACAAGAATGGAAGAGCAAATGGCGCAACTGGTGTTAGAGCCGATGACGGCTACTTTTGAGAAACCAGAAGAAGAAAAACGGCAACATCTTAAGGCGCTATTTCTCAAAGGCTACGTTGACGGGCGACCTGTCACCAGACTACTAGTAGATGGAGGCGCCGCAGTCAACATCATGCCGTATGCCATGTTCCTCAAGCTAGGCAAGAGCGATGAAGATCTCACCAAGACGGACATGATGCTAAAGGATTTTGAAGGCAACGTGTCTCCCGCCTGTGGAGCGCTCTGCGTCGACCTCACCATCGGCAGTAAGACCCTTCCTACTACCTTTTTCGTTATTAATGGTAAGGGATCCTACAACATGCTGCTCGGTCGCGACTGGATACATGCAAACTGCTGTGTCCCATCTACAATGCATCAATGCCTCGTGCAATGGGTCGGCGACAATACGGAGATAGTCACCGCCGATTCTGCCTACAGCGTCGCAGCGGCCGATACGCAACAATGGAGCCGCGAACACGTGGGACACTGACTTCCTGAAGGTGTCCAATTTCGGTCTACAGCCGATCAGAGCAGTCGGCTCGGAAGATTCAGAATAGATGGATCACAGCTCGTTCCAGAAGACGGGAAGCTCGGGCATGGGTTTACGTCGGCCGATTCATTGGAGATGGTGGATTTGGGAGATAATAGCAAATCAAGGCCGACGTATATTAGTGCTAATTTGGAATCTGAGTATAAGTGTAAATTGATAAGTTTATTAAAGGAATTCAAGGATTGCTTTGCTTGGGAATATCATGAGATGCCAGGTCTAGACCGGTCCATTGTTGAACATCGGTTACCTATAAAATCAGGATATCGGCCATATCAGCAACCTGCACGACGGTGCAACCCCAAGATTCTACCTGATATAAAGGCCGAGATCACAAAGTTAATTGAAGCAGAATTTATTCGGCAGTGCCGCTACGCCGAGTGGATTTCTAATATTGTGCCCGTGTATAAAAAGAATGGAATATTGCGCGTGTGCATCAATTTCAGGAACTTAAATCAGGCCACACCAATGGATGGATATCCGATGCCAACGGCCGATATCTTGATAGATGCTGCTGCAGGACACAAAGTCATCAGTTTCATGGAAGGTAATGCCGGGTACAATCACATATTAATGGTCGAAGAAGACATCTCGAAGACGGCTTTCAGGTGCCCAGGTCATCTTGGTTTATTTGAATGGGTTGTCATGACCTTTGGGTTAAAGAACGCCGGTGCTACATATCAGCGGGCCATGAACTATATCTTCCACAAGCTTATTGGTACATTGGTGGAAATTTATATAGATGACGTCGTGGTCAAGTCAAAAGGTCAACAAGAACATCTGGCCGATTTACAAGAAGTACTGGAGTGCGCAAGGAAGCATGGGTTGAAGATGAACCCGAATAAGTGTGCATTTGGTGTATCGGCTGGGCAATTCTTAGGATTCATGGTTCATGAGCGCGGGATAGAAGTCAACCGGAAGACCATAGACGCCATCAACAAAGTTGTGGCCCCACAAAATAAAACTGAGCTACAGTCCCTCATCGGCAAGGTCAATTTTATCAGAAGGTTTATATCCAACCTGTCAGGGCGTATTCGAGCTTTTACTCCCTTGTTGAAATTGAAGCCCGATCAGAAATTTGTATGGGGAGAAGAACAGCGCAGAGCGTTGGAAGACATCAAGCAATATATGATTTCACCTCCGGTGTTAGTCCCACCACAGCCTGGTAAGCCGTTCAAATTATATTTATCGGCTGATGAACAGGCCATTGGATCGGCGTTGGTACAGGAGTTTGAAGGGAAAGAACGGGTGGTATATTATGTCAGCAGAAGACTCCTGGACGCCGAAACAAGATATTCCCCGATGGAACAACTGTGCTTGTGTTTATACTTCTCGTGTACCAAGCTCAGACATTATTTGTTATCGGCAGAATGCATAGTTATATGCAAGTATGATGTGGTGAAGTATATGCTATCATTGCCGATTTTGAAAGGACGGATTGGGAAATGGATCCTGGCTCTGTCAGAATTCGACTTAAGGTACGAATCGGCCAAAGCTGTCAAGGGTCAAGTCATGGCCGATTTCGTAGCTCAGCATTGTGGACCAGAAATTGCTGTCGTCGAGCCGGTTCCATGGACTCTATAGTTCGATGGTTCTTCGTGTGGGGCCGGATCAGGAATCGGCATCGTTCTTGTATCGCCTCGGGGGGCAAGTTATAATTTCTCTCTGCCGATAGAAGCATCCGCAACCAATAATCAGGCAGAATATCGAGCCGTTCTAAAAGGTATCCAATTATTAAGGGAAGTCAAAGCTGATGCAGTCAAAATTTTTTGAGATTCCATGCTCATTGTGGATGAGTTAATGGGGCGATCTGAGTGCAAAGATGATATCTTGAGGATTTATTATGAAGATTCCCTTCAGCTTTTAAGAGAATTCAAGTCTGCAATAATTGAGCATATCCCCAGAAATTATAATGAAGAGGCCAACAGGCTGGCCCAACATGCGTCCGGATATCGGCCGATTCAGGGAGCTATGATTTTAGAGCTCGCGGCCGATGACTGGCGAAAGGAAATCGCCGATTACTTGAAGGATCCCTCCCGGAAAGTGGATCGGCGAGTACGTTTTCAAGCTACAAAATATGTGTTACTTGAAGATGATTTATTTTACCGGACGGTTGATGGAGTTCTTCTCAAGTGCCTGGGAACAGAAGAAGCGAAGGTCCTGATGGGAGAAATCCATGAAGGCGTATGTGGAGCCCATCAATCGGCTCACAAAATGAAATGGATGATCAGAAACAATGGGTATTACTGGGCAATGATTCTTGAGGATTGTTTCAAATATTATAAAGGATGCCAAGACTATCAGAGGTTTGGCAATATACAGCGCGCGCCAGCATCGGCTATGAATCCAGTGATCAAGTCGTGGCCGTTCAGAGGTTGGGGAATAGATCTCATCGAACAGATTCACCCTCCATCGAGCAAAGGGCATAAGTTCATATTGGTAGCCACAGATTATTTTACTAAGTGGGTAGAGGTAGTTCCTTTAAGGAACGTGACATCGGCCGATATGATTGAGTTCGTTAAGAACCATATTATCTATCGATTTGGTATTCGTCAAACCATCACAACTGACCAAGGAACAATGTTTACTTCTGGAGAATTCGGAGAGTTTGCCGCCGATATGGGGATTAAATTATTAAATTCTTCTCCATATTATGCTCAAGCCAATGGCCAGGCAGAATCGTCCAACAAGGGGATAATCAAGCTGATCAAGAGGAAGATAGAGGAGCAACCTAAAAAGTGGCACACATCTTTGGCTAAATCTCTATGGGCTTATAGGATGGCTTGTCACGGAGCCACTAAGATATCTCCTTATCAGCTGGTTTATGGGCATGAAGCAGTCCTGCCTTGGGAATTAAGGACAGGGTCAAGGCGTATATCGCTTCAAGATCAGTTGACGGCCGATGACTATTCTTTCCTCATGAAGGACGAACTTGATGATTTGGCAGGTCTGCGGTTGAGGGCCCTAATTAGTATAGAAGAAAACAAGAAAAGGGTGGCCAGATGGTATGACAAAAAGGTCAAAGTTAAACAATTCTCTCAAGGAGATTTGGTATGGAAGTTGGTGCTGCCGATCGGGTCTAAAGATCCCAAATTCGGTAAATGGTCACCCACTTGGGAAGGGCCGTACAGAATCGGCCGATGTGCCCCTGGAAATGCATATATTCTGGAAACTATTGAAGGGGAGGAATTCCCAAAAGCCTTAAATGGATGATATCTGAAGAGGTACTATCCAAGCATTTGGGTAGATGCATAACTTGCAGAAAGATATATCAAGACAACATGGCCGATTTCCATCGGTTTTCGTCTGCATAGCCGATTCAAAAATGACATCGCCTGAATTAAGAGACATTATGATTCGTTTTGACCAGTTCATTATTGGATAAAAAATGGCAGAGTACATGGCCGACATGGTACAAGTCGCCCTTAGAATAAAAATACCGATATATCTATTGATTACGCCTGTTCTGGATTTCTCTCTCAACACGACCCAGTTCTATCAGAAGGCAGGTCCTATTCTCCTTCGGATTCTCTACGGTGGCTCCAGTCTCAGCTTGATTGCAAAGTTCTATCAGGAGGCGGGTCTTCTTCTCCTCCAGATTTTTCATGGCAGCTTGAGTCTTGACTTGATGAGGGAGCGGAGGGCTTTTCTTAGTGGATGGTCGTTTGCGGACCAAGCAGTGAGCATCTATGAGGTCCCAATACTCCTGGACCACAACGGGAACATGATCTCTGAGTTCTTCAGCATAAGCTCTTATCAGATCTTTGTCTGCCTGTGACAGTGGCTCGTCTGAATGCATGATTTCGATCGCTCGTTCCAGACCGGGGCTGAGATGTTTTGGCTAAACAGAGATGAAGAGGCTACCCAACATCAGAGTGATTGAGATGCCTAGGGGGAAGGCAGAGGAAAGTTCATACCTGGTTAACGGAGGAAGAAGATGAACAGGACGAAGAAGATATCTTGTTGTTCGGTTTGGGAGGATAAAGATCTAGTGTTGGAGAGAGAGAAGATGGGTAATGCGTATGCCTCTGGGGACGGTGAAGGATCTACTTATAAAAAAAGGGAAGGTGGATAGATGATGAGACACGTCCTATCGGAGTAAAAGCATTCATAAATGCAAATCTGCCAAAAGAAGTGGTCCAAAATCAAGTCGGCGCAGTAACATTAAAGGAGCATTAAATGTTTACACTATTTTTTACAGTCTGAGAAAAGCATCTATGGCCGCGATAGCCCGTTGCCTAATCTGATCGGCCGAATCTAGTACTCTCTGGTCATCATCGGCCGATCCGGGAACTTCTGACATATGGCGACGAAGTATGATCACTTCACGGGCCAAGTTCTGCCTTTCTTGCTTCAGCCCAGTGATGACGGACGGGAGCTCTTGAAGCTTCTTTTCTTCAGCGGCTATGTCTTTGGTTATCTGCTCCATCTCCTTGGCCAGCTCTGCTCTCCTCCGTTTGAGCCGATCAATCGTGCCGACGACATCCGGGCGACAGCTCTCGAGGAAATTCATCCGTTGATGTACCTCTTGAGCCCGGTGCTTGTACGAGTCGGCCTCTTCCCGGGTTTTTGCCAGCTGGGCGCGATCGGCCATATGGCGCAGGGCCCTGGAAACCGGGGTTTGCATGTGTTCTATATATGCAGCACGTTCCAAGCTTTCTGTCGTTTCTTCCGGGATTCGACCCTTGATGTCATTGAAAAGTCATCGAATCGGCGAAGCATCTTCTACTAATCGGCCGATATCATCTTGGAGGAGAATCCGCATGCTCTCGAGCTTGGCGCGGACATCATCGGAAGCAGAGCTCGATGGAATTGGGCGTGAAGCGATTTCCTCATCATCAGGCAAGGAGACAGCAAAGGAGAAAATGCTGTTGTTCGGGGTGTCTTGCTCCTGTGGGGGAATAAAGAGAAGGGTTAGCAAGCAGTAAAGGGGAATCGGCCGATTCCAATGGTAAGTTTGTTACCTCCTTAAAACAAATTTCTCTTGCTTGTGCCGGTGGAAGCGACTCCCTCGTCTCAGGGGCTAGTACAATCGGCTCGTCAGAGGAAGAGGATTCAACAACTATTAATGCTCTGCTCGGACCAGCTTCCTGAAAAGGCATGGAAAACAGATCCTGTGAGTATACTATGGGTGCTTGAAATAAGATGGTATGAAATATTTGTCATGCCTCTGTTGATCTTCCGGCCGATGTTTGTTGTGGGGTTACAATCAGCATACCCAAATCGGCCTGCATCAGGATCAGTTAAGTCCTCTAAATATCAAGAAATTGAGGTAAGAGATTATCTACCTCGACGGGAGGAGCCGCTGGAGCTTCGGCTTCCACTTGGGAAGTAGCCGATTGCTGTGGAGACTGCGCTGGAACGGCTTGTGCAGCCTGGTAGAAAGGAGAAGTTAGTGTTAGTGGAACAGCTTCTACTAGCAGTGATGCCGCAGCTGCTCCGACTTCGGCGGTGACTTGAGGATCGGCTATCTCGGTAGCTGGCAAGGATAAAGGAATCGGAGTCTCGGCCGATGCTACCGCCGTTCGGTCAGCTGATCCGATGCGGGCTCGCACTCGACGGCTTGTTGTCTTCGAGGTTGGCCTCTTCGGTGCTTGTTTCGATCGGCCAGTGGCAATATCCTTGATGGTTGGAGCGTGAAAGCCGATGAGTGGATATGGTGTGTATGGATGGTTGTTCTTTATCGGCCTACCGCTTCGGCTCCGCATCGGAGGGACTTGGCTTTCAGACTAAGAAGATAAATGTGAGTTAATGATAAGATGAAAGTATGGAAAGAGATAGCATTGAAATCGGCTGGGAGAAAGGACATACCGCTGCATTTGGGTCAATGTTCTCTGGGTCAAGAATGTTGCAATATATTGATGGAGATCTGCAGAAGAGGTGTTGCTTCCATTCTGCCCACCATAATTTAAATTGCTGAGTGGCAAAAGGGGCCACTGACCAGTTGTTCAGGTCAATAGTGCAAGAATCTGGCACTAGATCGCACAGCCGATTGTAGTCAAGACTTGTAGTCAGTCCATCTCTGAATTTTGCTTGACCGGCGAAGTAGACCCGAATCGGCAGTTGACCAAAACCAAGTTGCCTTGCTGCAGCTGATGGGTTATAGAACTCATATGTAGGAGAGTCCTTTCCAGAGAAGAAGTTGGTTGGCAAAATTCCTGGCTTAATCAGGATATCCATAAGTTCCGTGTCAAAAATATGAGTGGAGAAATCGTAGCTGATGGGAAGTTCGAAAATCGGCTCTACTGCTTGATATGGATGCCAGCTGACAGTCTCTTCACTGAAACCATTATAGAAGCATCTGAAATATTCAGCTGTGCGGGCAGCAGTGAACTGACAGCCAGAGAAGGCCGATGCCGCCTCTCCAAAAGATCTGCAGCGTCGTCGGACGGTTGGATTCTCCTCTGACTCAATATTGGGGAAAGTTTTGGTCTCTATTCGTTGCTGAGAGACCTTGCTCATATATAAATTGAGCCAGAGAGTGATGAACCACCAAGGACCGCAAGGGTTCCCGATCGGCTCCCCCTTTGACAACTTAGTGCCGATTTGGTGCATCAGGTGATAGGCCGATCCCAACAGATGTTTTTCAAGGGGGATGGCCGATCCTAGTGACAAAGCTTCTGCTAAGGCTTGCGTGTTAGAAGAAGGTCCAACTGCTCTGCCACAGAAAAAGTGCTTCTCCAGCCACATCATCAGGAATGCAGTATGCTCTATCTTTGAAACTGTCCCAGTCTTCATATTTTTCCTGATGTACCCCTTCCATCCGCCGATTCCTTTGGTTTCTAGCCGATGTGATGGCTTAATCAGATAGTTAAAGGGGACATCAGCGGAGGAAATGTCAAGGCCGGTCAACAACAAGACATCGGCCAAAGTTGGGGTCATGGGTCCATGTCCAAAAAGAAACGCATTGAGTGCGTCGGACCAGAAGTAAGAAGCTGCTATGACCAAACGCTCATTTTCTCCATCTGGGACAGTGAGAGGTCTATGCATTGGCCGATTTTTTGTTCATCCCACTGAACTCTTCTAGACCTGGCTATTCTTTGGTACCATTCTCTCCAGCCGGGGGTCTCATTCGGCCAGGACCAAAAGGCGCCTACCCACTGATCTAGGTCCATGGGTGATTGCTTGAACGGGACACTGTGGGTCTCTAGATTGATCAGGTCAGTTGGATCGGGGTTCCCCATGGGGCCTAAGCAGATAAGACAGGGGATTCCGAAAGAGGGATGGTGATCTGGTGTCTAAATGCCTAAAAGAGGAAGAAAAGGGGGAAAAACTGAGAAAGGATCCGGAGAATACTGGAGCAGTAGAAAAGCAAAAGGGGAAAATCTCAAGTGATTACCTCCGGGATAAAGATCATCATTGCCGATGGGGCTGCCAGTGGAGCCGCCGATTGGGCTGCCGCCGCTGAGGGGATCGCAGACAGAGCCTCCATGGTTGGAGAGGTCGCCGATGGTGACGCCATTGGGAAGTTGAAGCAGATCGCAAGTGAGATTGCCGGAGGGAGCGGTTGGAGATCGAGAGGGCTCGGAGGAAGATGAACAGTGGTTCGCTGGAAGAAGATGCTAGGTTTGTGTTGAAAAGTAGGCGGAGAATGCCAATATTTAAGGATAATCTGGGAGAGCAAGGGTAAAGGCGGTATTTTTGCCGCGCCGTCTACACGAATTCTAGGGGAGCGGTCGTTTCGCGCGCTCGGTCCGAGGAAATTGCAATCATTATGCGAAAGACCGCGGGACGGAAAGAGATTTTTACTGCGCCCGTTTCGGAGAAAAGGATTAAAGAAAGAGTTTCGAAGAAAAATTTATGTTTTACTCCGAAACTGGGGGGCATGTGTTGACGCAAGATTTTGACACGTGTTGAATCGGCGTCAGGAGAAGAAGATTGGCCGATGCGGCAGATCTGAAGAATACAGTAAGGAATCGGCCGATTGAGGTAACAGTTGGAAATCGACCGATTGGAGATACAACTTGCGCCAACAGGTTGGGGCTACATCAGAGGATCCCGGTTAAAAGTTGGTCAACAGAGCGACGCTAATTCGGTCAAGAAACAATTGGAAAAGTCCTGATTGGATTAGGAGACGGCGGCGGAAGATTCTGCGGGAGTCCGTTTCCTTTTTAAAGATATTATAGATATAGTAGTTTTCCTGTTTTAAATAAGGTTGTAACAAGTCGTAATCGACCAGGAGTCCTAGTTTTAGGGTATAAATAGGAGTCGTCAGGGCTTTGCAAAGAGGAACACATCAATCAAAAAAAATACTTCTACTTTTTACTAGCACTTTACTTTCAAGTCGGCGACTTCGCCAATACTTTTTCTTCTTTCACGAGTTCGTACGGATTGGCAGGGCTGCATCAACTTGATCTCCGGCCAATTGGTAGGTTCCGCTTACCGAGTAATATCCGAGCTTTAACCACGGGCGCATCGTTGTGGTTTCGTTTGGGTTTATTCACCAGTTATCGATATTTACTAGAATTGCAAGTTTTACCTGTTGTTCTAATATTATCACCAGTTATCCAGCTTGAAATTAGAGTTATCAGCTTTATCGTCGCCCTTCTTCGTTCATCATCATATAGCCGATTAGATCTATTTTCAAGTGTTGCATCTGTAATAATTGTTTAAGTTGCTCTAGCAGTTTCTTTGCAATTATTACGTGATCATCGGCTGATCCATAGCCGATTATCTTCACAGCAAATCGGCCGATTCGCCGACGCGCTCTTAGGGACAGATCGGAACCCCAGCCGATCGGAGCGCCCTGAATTTAATACTCTTATTTCCTTGTCAATCAACAGGTCAGATTGACTGGCACGCCGCGCGAATCACACCAAGGCGATAACCCGAATAGGAGCTAAGCAGATTCTCCCGGGTCGTGTGTCCGACGCTGAAGACCATCGGCCGATTCCTGTCTGGCCGATTTTAGCGCCAACAAGTCTTTACATGAGACTGGAGAAAAGGTCTTATTATAATCTATTCCTTCCTTCTGTGTAAATCCTTTTGCCACAAGATGGGCCTTGTATCTTTCTATATTCCCTTTGGAGTCACATTTTGTCTTGTAGACCCATTTACAGCCTACTATTTTGGCTCCTTCAGAAATTTCTTCTAGGTCCCAAACTCGGTTGGTACTCATCGATTTCATTTCATCTTCCATGGCTTCAAACCATTTAGATGAATGTCTGCTTCTCATGGCTTCTTCGAATGAGATGGGATCATCTTCCATTCGAAACTCTTCTGTGTTATACACTTCATAATTAGCGGGAATAGCTGATCTTCTTTCTCTTTGAGATCTGCTAGGAGCCTCTTCTATTCGAATATACTCTGCTGGACCCTGTGATGGCTCCCCCTGATCTGTGGCAATGTTATTATCTATAGGATCCTGAAGGACAGGTTCCACATTGTCATTCTGTGTCGCAACAGAAGGGATCAACTCGGGAACTGGCATCGCAGTAACTCGTACCGCCGGCGCAGTCTCAGTAGGCAGTGAGAAAAACGGTTCCTGAATCATTGGAGTAGGTGCGCACACCCGCTTCTCCTCAAGAACAATCTTTCGAACTGCTGTATTTCCTCGAATCATCTCTTCTTCTAGGAAGGTAGCATGTCTCGTTTCTACGAACTTTGTAAATCTGTCTGAACAGTAGAAACGATATCCTTTTGATTTCTCTGGATAACCAATAAAATGGCAACTCACTGTCTTGGGATCCAATTTCCCAATGTTCGGGTTAAATATCTTTGCCTCAGCAGGACTCCCCCACACCCGTAGTTGATTCAGTGAGGGTATCCTTCCTGTCCACAGCTCATACGGTGTTTTAGGCACCGCTTTACTGGGTACTCTGTTGAGAATATAGACAGCGGTTTTCAACGCCTCCATCCATAAACTCACTGGTAGAGTAGAATAGTCGTTCATGCTTCGTACCATATCCATCAGGGTACGATTCCGTCTTTCAGCCACTCCGTTCTGCTGAGGATCGCCCGGCATAGAGTACTGGGCTACTATTCCTTGTTCTGTGAGGAACCTCACAAAAGGTCCAAGAACCTGTCCGTATGGGGTATGCCGACCATAGTATTCCCCTCCACGGTCACAACAGACAACTTTTATCTTTAGATTGTGCTAATTTTCAACTTCAGCCTTGAATTCTTTAAATTTATCTAACGCCTCTGATTTCTCTTTTATTGGATAAATATATCCATAACGGGAATAATCATCTGTGAACGTTATGAAAGAGTCATAACCATCTATGCTTTTAACTGAGAACGGACCGCAGATATCTGTGTGAATTAATTCTAAAATACCTGCGCTATGCTCAACATTTTTCTTTGTTATCTTTATATATTTTCCTTTAATGCAATCAATGCATTTATCTGAGTCTGAGAACTCAAGAGGAGGTAGAATTTCATTCTTAACCAGCCTCTCTATTCTCCCCCTTGAAATATGGCCTAAACGATAGTGCCATAATTTCGACGACGTGTCTTGAGTTCTCTTTCATTTTCTGTTATTATCTGTGGTTGCAGACACAGTCTCATTCACATCACATACGGAATTCACACTTTCACGTAGCGATAACAAATAAAGATCATTTCTTCTGAAAGCAATAGTAGCAACTGCATCATTAAATTCTATTACACACATGTCGTTTCCAAAACGACATTCAAATCCGTCGTCATCTAGACGAGACACACTTATCAAGTTTCTCTGTATTACGGGAACATAAAATACATCTTTAAGTAATAAATTAAAGCCTGTGTCGAGCTCCAAGAGGAGGTCTCCCACCGCCTCAACATCTGCTTCGACTCCATTCGCGACTTTAATTCTGCTTTCGCCTCTTCCCGTAGTTCTCGTTGAACGGAACCCCTGTAAGGAGTTTGCAACATGAATTGTTGCTCCTGAGTCAATCCACCAAGTAGATTTCGAATAATCTGTATACAAGGATTCATCTACAAATGAGATAATGTTCTCACCTCGTTTCTCCATGATCATCTTTAGGTAGTAGGGATAATTTGACTTGTAGTGTCCCTTCTATTTGCAGTGAAGGCACTGATCCTTCTCTACTATAGCTTGCCCAAACTTGGGCCTGTGCTGCTGAGCCATCTGGGGTCCCTTTCCCTTGGATGAGGAGGGAATGTCTTTATTATTTCTTTTCTTATTCACATAGTTTATGGATCCACCATGTGCTGTCTTTATTCTCTCTTCTTCTTGAACACACATCGCTATGGTCTTTTCTATATCCCATTTCTTGAGGTTCATGTTGTAATTGACAACAAAGTTGTCAAACTCTTTTGGCAGCGAAGCAAAGACCAAATGAACTATGTGTTCTTGTTTGAACTCCATATCCATTGGTTTAAGCTTGTTGTTGATGTTCACCAAGCGATGAATGTGCTCTCTTATCCCACCTCCCAAGTACCTCTCTGTAACCAGTTGTTTGATCAACTGGGTAGCATAAGTCTTTGAGGAGCCAGTGTACTGACTCCTTATCTTGTCAAGGTACTCAACGACAGTGGAAAAATCTGTGATTGCCCCCAGAATTGCAGGCTCTATAGTGTTCTTCACCACTGCTAAACATTTCTTGTTGGCAGGGTGCCATTTGGCATGATCAGCGTCATACCTTTGTTTGCTCGCCTTGTAGGCGAGCTCTGTTTGCTTCCAAGAAGCATCTGTAACGTCATCCCCTCTGACCGGCCTCTCAGGCTCTACTGGAACCGGTGCAGAAAGGACCCAATCTAGCTCAGCCATGGTAAAGAAGAGATCCAACTTCTTATACCATTCATTGTAGTTGTCGCCTCTCAAAATTGGAATATCCTTGATGGAAACCATCATAGGAAAACCAGCTTAAATAGGTTAGCTCAAGTGAGAATATTATAACAATAATGATGAATTCATGAAAATCATAATATTGTTATTATCAACTTTGGTCAGAAAATAACAACATTACAATTTAATCTGAAAATTAATCTGTGAAATCATAATATTGTTATCATCAACTTTGGTCAGAAAATAACAACATTACAATTTAATCTGAAATAATCTGTGACTCAAAATTCAAATTATCCATTTGGTTCAAATTTAAATTCAAGTCAAAATAATCATCTGTGCAGCGGAAACATGAATAAAATAATTCTATTTTGAAGCAAGATTTGAGAAAATCTGTATTTCTATTCTCTAAATATTTATCCCTTTGGTTCAAAATGAAAAGAGATCAAATTCTGTGCAAAATCATTCAAATTTGCTTCAAAACAGAATAAAAAGATTAAATTTTACTGTTCATCTGCGAAACGGGCCGAAAATCTAGCACTGTGCAGCCCAACACTGTGCAGCCCGTTACTGTGCAGCCCAAAACCGCCTCCACGGCCCGGCCCACTCGAGAAAACGACCCGCTACTGTGCGGCCGCGGCTTAACAGGCCGCAACCTGGGGCTGGGCCGCGATTTCGGCCCACGCCCGCGCGCGCGCGCCGGCTGCCCCTCCCCCCCCCCCCCCCCCCCCCCCCCGCATCGATCTCAGCCGTCCATCCAGATCCGACGGCTGAGCGCGCATTTCGGGAGGTATAAAAACCTCGCGGCCGGGCGATGCACTCGAAACCTTAAATCATTTTCACTCTCTCGCCTGCTCTCTCGCCTCGCTCTCTCCCTCGCCTCTGACCGTCGCCGCCATCACCGGCTTGAGCTCCGGCGCAGCGCACGGCATGGCCGCCGGCCACCTGCCGGCGAGCCAGATCTAGCTCGCCTCCTCTCCCTCTCCTTCTCTCTTTCTGGTTTCCCTCGCCCTCTCCCTCTCTTCTCTGTTCCGGCCAGAAGCTGCGCCGCCGCGTTCGTCCTCAATGCCGGCGGCCGTGCCATGGCCGGATCTGCTCTCCAGTACCTTTTCTCTTTGTTTTCTCTTGATTTCGGCTCGGTGTGCGTCCACACGAAGCGGATCTGTGCCCTATGGGCCTCCTCGCCGGAGTCGCGTGCGTCTCGCGTGCGGCTCCGTCGAGGGGATCTCTGGGGTACGGGAAAAAAGGGAAACGACAGAGGAAGAGAATGAGAAGAGAAGAAAGCAAGAAGGACCAGAGGAGAAAGAAGGGCCAGGTAAGTCGGGGTGGGTAGATCTAGGGTTAGGGTTAGGGTTTCGAGCTCTGTTGGTTTTCTTCCTCGATTTGCTTTCTGATTTCTCTATTTGCTCGATTCCTTTACCCTTTTCTACTTCTTCCGAGTCAAAACCACTAATCTAGGTGGCTCTTGTACCATTGTTAGGTCTGAACCGGGATCTCTAGTAGTAGGAATCGACTCGGGTTTTCTGTGTTAATCTAGTTCTAGGATGGATCATTGGTATGCGTGTGCGTGCGCGTGTGCCACATCAAATCGAGAGGGAAAGATAGGCTAGTATACCTTGATCGGATGACGACGCCATCACGTTTGTCGGTGGAGTCTGCTCTAGGCAGCGTCGCGCAGTGTCGGGTCGGGGCGGATCCGCGCTAGGCAGCGATGGCCGGTGCAGTGCAGCGCTGGTGGAGCTTCCCGCCGCCGCAGCACCACCCCTCTCGATCGGTCTAGGGTTAGCGTGTAGGTGGGGAGTCGGGGCACGGTGAATCTCGACGTGCGTGCCCCCCGGCCCCACCTTTCTATTTATTGTGGCGCTGACGACGAGGGCCCACCAACAGGTGTTGGGTTAGGCGCCTCCGATCAGGATGCGGATCCAGAGCTAAGGGCTTTGAACTTTGAACCTTAAGGTTAGAGATCAATACAACAGCTACAGTATGCCATGTGTGCAAAGGGCAGCGCGAATGGGACGGACACCGGTGGATCAAGGACAGCCGCCGTGACCAAGCTCCGGCGTATCCATCGGCATTTCCAGAGATGGATAAGCATGGGATGGGACCCGTGTGCCTGTCTGCCCCTGAAATCGATCTCCATTTCTTGGAGTGCGCACTGCAGGAGGCCGGGTCGGAGTAGGCTTCAATGCCACATCAGGAATTGCAGAGGTGACAGTCACCGAGTCACGCACTGCAGGAAAATGCACATCGCTTGCATCTCTAGCTGCAAGAATTTTCAGAGCTCGATCCGATCCCTTGGGTTCGCGTATGCGCCTGTGGGGGTGTTTGTTTGACCCATTGCGATCCAGCTTCCAGCCCACCATGAAGCAGCCAGCACCTTCACTCACTGCTCCATGCCACACCAGGCAGCTACCGAAACCAAACACTGCATCAACGCCGATACGAAGCACTACTAGATCTTGTCGTGCGGCGGCGGCGGTGTCGACCGAGTGAGCACACTCCGGATTTCGGCGACGCAACCATCTCTCAGATTCGGGAGAGATTCCCATCCCACACCGAGCATGTGCATGGTGGATCCTCTATAGCTGGAACCGGATCCATGGACGACGCCGTAGTGGGCAGCAGAGCCAGCGGGCTGGCGACGCCGCGGCCGCCCGATTGGCCCCGGCCGCTCCTACCTGCCTGTTAGTGCGCGCACCCTGCGGCCCTACAGAAAGATGGGCGCCATCGCGTCCGGCCGTGTCGATAGCGCCCGCCCGCCATGCCGCCCGGCCGGCTGGGTTGGGGAGTTGGGGCGCCTGACGCGGACGCGTGATCGCAACCTGAGATGATGATGGCGGAAAAGGCTCGCGTGAAAGCGGGTGCCTTTTGCCGGGGCGGGGACGCGCGTGTCCGGTCCGGCCATTTCGGGGCGCGCAGGTGGGCGGCGCGTCCCGTCAGCTTTGGCGCCCGCCTCGGCGTCGGCGGCTGGCTCTGGCTGGCCCCCCGCGCGTCCCCGTCAAGGGTCTTCTCGGCACCTCATCATTGCAGCGGGGATGGAGCTGCATCGGGAGGTCCATCACATCGCCGTCGCCGGCCGTGGTGACCCGGCGTCCCGGCGTCTCTCCAACGGCAGGCAGGCCGTTACGGCACAACCCACAACAAAAGATGGGCTCAGGTGTTCGTTGCGATGCGTTTCTGCCTTCGTGGCGGCGCGGCTCAACGATGACTCGGTAGCTGGCCTAAAGAAAGCCCACCATATTTTTCCCGGCCCGTATAGTGTAAGAAAGCAAGAAATTTCCAGAAACGGTAGCTGGCCTAAAGAAAGCCCACCAACTCCCTTCCAGAAGGCCTGGAAATGGAGAGTTGTCCACGAATTTATTTTGGGCCGTTCTTCTTCATTGCTCTCTGGTTCCTCATATATTTCTCATTTCCTCTACTTTTTAGGATTTCTAATAAATTTTCAGGAAAACATTTTAGATTCAACCAAATTTCACAGAACGATATCAAATTTGACCTTTTTTCCTTTTTTTTTTACTTCATTGATTGTGCTACAAAATGTTTTTTTACTCACTGATCATCATAATTAAGTTGTTTTCATCTTACTTTCTTTTTCTTATTTTTATGAAAAAAAAACACTAGATAATGCCTTAAATGAGACAGGATGTGGATCGAGGAACCTCTCCGATAAGACTATAACAGATTAACAGGCCCAACTACCCGCAAAAAAAAAAAGATTAGCAGGCCCAACGAAACGCTAACAATTTGGATTCAGAATCGTAAGAAGTTTTTTTATATTATCTGGGATCATACCGGGGTCTCTGGTAGACGACTCTACCTATCTGTACCAGACGATTCCAATTTTTCTTTTCCATAATAACCCACCATGGATTTTCTTTTTATCCGAAGTCAATGTCCAATGGTACTAGTACGTGACATGGGCTCATATAAAAGGTCATGGCAACAGCAAAAGATCAAAATCTTTCGCACACTTGGTGTTCTCCGGTTCTCGCAGTGGTCCGGGACCTCTGATCAGCAGGATTCCGTCTTGGAATCGGAATCCGCACCTGCTTGGCTGGAGTAAATGGATACTAGATAGTATCCGCCAATGGTACAGGTGCAAAAATGCACACAAATGGTAACTTCATATCCACAGCTGCTGCACAGAAACGTATTCCGTTTTGCCTTCTTCCACTGTTCAGCAGTGTAGCTGCTGAAAGCAACCTCTTTCTTTCCCTGACTGAAAGCAACGTACAAGAACAGTTCTGGTGTTTTCCATTCATGTTTTTTTTTTGGATTTATGAGCTTGTCATTGTATCACTGATGTTCATGTATCTGTAACAGCAAAACAGCAAGATATGTACATTATATTTCCCCAGATATTAGGGAATTGATCGCCATCGTCAAGAGGCATGCTTATGATGCCGAATTGTATGAATCTCGCAGCTATGATACTCTGGATCTCAGCTCACTGAAATCAATGGCATGAGATCCCAAACCACTCCCAAATCCCAATGGACACTACTAGCCTATGTACAACGCAGCAGGCGCGCCGCTGCAAGCAGCTCCGATGGTCCTACTTTCAGTTCTCCTCCATGACCATCCTCTGCCCGTTGCCGCTGGCCAGGAACCGCAGCGCCAGCTCGTACGCCGAGAAGATGGCGCCGTTGACGACGAACGCCCGCGCCACGGCGGTGCCCAGGCCGCGCCACAGCACGGGGAGCCCCTCCTCCCGGACGCTCCTCCGGAAGCAGTCCGCGACGCCGCGGTACCTGCTGGCGGCCGGGGCCGCCGCCTGCGCCTGCAGCCGCGACTTCACCACGTCCAGCGGGTAGCAGCAGACCCAGCTGGCGACGCCGGCGAGGCCGCCGGACACGAGCATCGTGGCCAGGCTCTCGCCGCCGCCGCGCCGGCACCCCGGGTGCAGCCGCTCCCGGGCGCACTCGTACGTCCAGAAGTAGACGCCGTGCGCCGGCGCGTCGCGGAGCGCGGTCACCGCGAGCCCGCGGTAGATGCCGCGGAGGCCCTCCCTCCGGAGGATGTCGCGGGCCATGTCCACGGGGCCGTGGTGGTCGCCCGGGCGCCGGTGCTTGTGCCCCGCGGCCTCCAGCTGCAGCCTGATCTTGACGAGCTCGACGGGGGACAGGATGAGCGTCTGCAGCGCCCCCGTGCCGACGCCGGCGAGGGCCACGCTCGAGTAGGAAGGAGGCTCGGAGGTGGAGCTCTCTTGGCCGAGCGACCGCGACAGGATCGCGTAGACTTGGAACACCATCGCATTCTGCAACGAGATAGCAAACAGAGAGCGTATCAGTTCTGAGACGACGCAGAGCAATGGCACGTTGCAGAGAACGCGGCAAGGCCATGTGAAGTGGATCGGCACAAATTCACTACAGACTATTTCAACAGTATCCTAATACTTCTTTAACCGTAAAGTTATGATGATTAACCATGTGAACTTGTATGGCTAGGAATGGTGATTTGATGTCAAGTCAGAAAAAATAACTATAGACGAAAATATTGCTGTTTTTCTTTGTTAACATAAATGATTAAATGGGCAGATGTTCTGCCGATTTATTATGAAAAAATTGTTCATTTAACTTTCTGTTTATTTCTTTTATAAAAATTGTTGATTTTCTGCTGATGTATACGATGATCTGCTGATTTCTTTTTTAAAAAACAATTAAGTAGGCAATCACATTTAAGATATAGAAAGACTACTTGGCCGATGCTGGGCGTCAGAGGCAGCAGCAGCACGCAAAGGTACGTGCAAACACGACGCATGTGCGTCAGCGTACGTTACTGGCATTGTGGATGAGAGGCCACACCCACACCATGTGAGAGCCTCCAGAAGCAGCGGGCACAGAGCAACAGTGCACTGAAGCAAAGCATGTGAGTTTGAGAGTTGAGAGGACCATCACCGTTTGGCTTTTGCCCGGTGCAGGTCGCAGCATTTCGTCAGAGGAGATTAAACCCAAAGGATCGATCTACCCCGAAATGCTTCTGCGTCTCACCGCAAAAGACCCCGAACTTGGAGAAATGCAGCTACTTTCGTCAGGTTTTTGTTGGTGATCCACTCACTCCACCGAGATAAGACGAAACATTTGGCACGTCTCTTCTCAACTGATGTGGAGCGGTGGTTGTTTTCTAGCGCGATCTTGGGGAGACGGGAAGAAAAGCAAGGACAGATGAGGCACAAAAATGAGAAAGTAGCAGCAGAAAAGAGTTCAAACGCGACAAGCAAGCAAGGTGAAAGTTTTCGCTACATCTTTTTTTTTCAGTGAGCGAGACGGTAAGTGGTGCCGTGCCCCGATTGCTAGCTCGTGAGTCGCGCCATGGATTTCGGTGTCGCATTTTTTCTTTTGTTTCTTTCCGAAAGCGATGGATCGATCAAAGTAGACAGCCGATACGAAAAAGGAGGACGGATCGAAAGAATCTACGGCGAGGTCCCCGGGGGGAATCCATGCGGATTGCAGCAGCACTGACCTGGAAGGCGACGGAGGCGAGTGGCGCGGCCATGCCGCGGTAGAGCGCGGCGGGTCCCTCGGCGCGGAGGATGCCGCGGAGCAGGCGCGCGGCGGAGGGCGGGCGGCTGGGCGCGTCGACGATCCCGGGGCGGACGGGCGGGGGCGGCTGCTGCAGGCGGATGCGGAGCGTGTCGAGCGGGTGGCCCGCCAGCACGCCGGCCATGCCGCCGGCCCCGCCGGCCACGAACTCGCGCCCGCCGCTGGTGGCCAGGAACTCGGGCCAGAACTCCATCGCCGTCGCTGGACGTGCGCGCCTGCAGCTCCAGCGACCATCCAAGGGCCGGACGACGGCGGCGCGCGCTTTGTGTTTCTCTCCGGCCGACCCCTCCTCGCGATGGGATGGGTTGTCCTCCCGCACGGACGGCGCGCGCCGAATGAAACAGGTGGTTGGGAGGCGCACCGGATCGATGGAGCACCCGTGAATGGACGGATCAAGATGGAACGAACAGAGACGGCGTACCCGAACTCGTCCGGAACGCTGCTCTGGTGCGCGCGTGGCGTGGGTGATCTGAACCGGCGGGTAGGGGAGAAAAGGAGGATGGAGACGAGACGACGCCTGCCTGCCTGAGACGACGGAGGGGAGAGACTGGTTGATGGAGCGGGCGCCGCGCGCGAATGGTGGCGTGGCAGGCAGTATTTGTGGGCGGGCGGCGGGGTTGGCGCGAAGGAAGCGGCCAAGCGCTGGTTTCTGTTTCACGAGAGAGCCCCGGCTTTGCGTATGGGCGCGTGGCTGGTGTGACCGCGTCAGCCGGACATGAGAAGCAGATGCTGCCGTCACGGTGGCTGCTGGTGGATCATCTTGGCTGGCATAGCTTCTGGTGTGCTCGCCACCAAAGGTAACAGACAGAGGAGAGGACCATCCATCCATTCCATGCCTTGCCCGTCATCTTCATCAAACAGTATGGCCGGCCGGCCGCGCCATACCGACCATAAGCGCGATCGATGCGAGGACGCCAATGCAAAGTGGTCCGACGATCCAACGCCATCGCCATCACAAGGGGAGCTAGTCGAGATCGCGTGCGTGCCAAGTTGGACGGACGAACACCTTTAAACACGGACAAGTGTCCACGTACGCGTGTCCAGCCGGAGCTTCGCACACGTCCGTACGTGGCATGTCCAGGTCGACGGGAGACCGGCCGGCCACGAAAGAAACACTATCAAGCTGGAGCAAGCAAACAAGACGCCCGATTCAACCATGCTGGCAGTAGTAGCTATAGTATAATGAGCGTACAGTACAAGCAATCCAGGCGAGCATGCTGTCCTGCAAAGGGAACATCGATCTATCTGCACATGAACTGCGTGTGCACGCCTCCCGTCATGGCTCCCAGTTCGGCAGTTACGATTAAGAACTAAGCAAGCTGTAAATATGTTGGTAGCTTCGTTTGCTTTGCTTACGTACGTCACTTGGCCGGCGTCGACGTTGCGTCCAACTCATGGAATCGACGAGCAATAGTAGTTGCTGACGTTTCTGGAACCATGTGGAGTCCTCTGCTCATTACGTACGCGTATGGAGCACGTACTCACTCCGGTTGCATTCAGACCGAGGCTGCTTTCTTCGTTAGGATCGAGTACACGACACGACCGCCATGACGTTTTGCATTGGTCGACTTTACTCCTATTTTGTTTGGAAGCAGAGGATTCAAGGCTTCAAAATCGCATTTCACGCTTCAATTAACCTCACAATCAGAAAAGAAAAACAAGCCCGGTCTCCACCAACGGACAGCTGAACAAAGGTTAGGTTGCCTATCGTACTTGCAGGACGGAGATCCCGGCGTCTACGACTACAAATCGAGATGGACACAGATGCATCAGGCTGGCGATGCACGACTAATAAATTGCAAAAATCTACGGGGAGAGCCTGTGCGCGTCACGGGGGAACATGGACACCATCCTGATGCTGTCCAGGCCGCACAGGAGCATCACCACTCGCTCCAGCCCCGCCCCGAAACCACCATGAAGAGGCGCGCCGAAGCTACATGACGGGGCGAGGCCGTGCGTGAGAGAACACAGACAGATGATGAGTTGAGTACCAAGACAAGAACATGCACACCTACCTGAATGACTCCATGTACGCCGACATGGTGCTCGCCTCGATTCCACGCTCTTCCGCGCGTTTCGCCAGCATCCCCGGTGTATGTATCCTTTGTGCTCCAGAAATTATTTCCTCACCTGCACCACATCGCATCATCAGCAGATTAGGCTATTCATTCAGCTCGTAATTTTGACATGGATATATATAGATTGTTTTTTTAACTTTAAAACAAAGGAACAAACTAGTGCAGTTCTTCTTTGGCGAAGGAGATTATTTCTAGAGATCGATCTATGACACTAGCTAGACAGCTCAAAGTTCAGGTCCTTGGTGAAGGTGTCAGTACTTAACGGACATGCCATCGACCAATTGCAATGCTTATTACCTCGGAGAAAGACATCGAAAGAATTGCTGTAAGCCGGGTTGTCGTAGCAAGGCATGGTGTAGAATGGACGTACTGCCGAAGGATACCGGTGGAGGATGAAGAAATCCGTGCCGTACCTACAAATAACACACAAGGTTGACCTATCGAATTCATAAAAGCTAAGTAATATTGAAATATAACGAGGTTGCTGGGCTTGCTTACTTCTCCTTGACGAGCCGACCAAGTTTTTTCTCAGCTTCAGTATTCAGGTCTCCCATAGGCTCGATTTCTGTTCCAGCTTCCTGTCCATTATAGATAAATCATCAACTATCTTAGAGTTTATATATTTTTGTGAACAGCAAAGTAATTGACAAGCAGCTAACAACTAAATTCAGTATTCATGAAAAAAGAAATTGTTCAGGCTATCTGTTGTTTATGCTATTATTATACGAAAAGCAAGCCTAAATTATTCAGGAACGCAACTTCGTACCTTCAACATTTGCATTCCTTCCTCATAAGTGAGCCTCAAGGTTTGCTCTAGATACTGCATAACATTATTAGCATAATTTGGATCAATCACTTGAGCTACAGAAACAACATAAATGCACAATGAGGACCACAGAACAAGCTAACAAGAATTCTTACCTTCAGAGGTTCAAATGGATACTGACTATTTATTGTCTCAAGTTCCTCCTTGCACTTTTCAGCCAAATGTTTAAATATGGACACGAATAAGCCGTCTACAACATCACAAACCTGCTGTACAGAATTAGTTCTTGATAGTTAATCATCGGTATTTCAGTTGTTCAGTATGAGATAAAGCATTGTTCTTCAAATCCTACCTCAAAATAGTGCTCCTTGATTTCCATTTCAACATCAAGACCAGTAAACTCACAGAGATGCCTGTGTGTGCGGGAAGTTTCGGCTCTAAACACGGGACCGACCTCGAATACACGTCTACATCCACCAACAATAGCCATTTGCTTGTGTAACTGAGGAGATTGCGCTAAACAAGCAGGCTGGCCATTATACAACAGCTTGAATACAGATGCACCACCTTCGCTTGCTCCACCGAGAAGTTTTGGGGTATGTATCTCATCAAAGTCTTTTGACCACAAAAATTCTCTGATTTCTGTATAAAATACAGAAAAAACGATACATTTAACAAAGCAGTAGAAACATTGCATGCTAAAGAAATAGATAATGCCTAGCGCCTCAACAAACCACATAAACAAACATGGTCTATAGACCTAATGATTAGAGCTGAATGGCAGCATAAAGTAGCTAGTTTTGAGCAACCACTTTTAATCAAGAACAAAAGTACAAGGCTCAAGCAAAACCACAGATGAATTAGCATGCTATTATAATTTATAAGAAGGAGAATCCACTACCAAGTGAAGAAATATGAAGTTAAGAATTTACTATAAATTAAAGAAAATCAAACGCTCACCCTTTGAACTTGAGTGCTGATTCTCAATACTGCTTGATTTGTTGGTGTTCGTATCTCAAAAGCTCTATAATTCAAGCGAGTATCCTGGCCAACACGAGGAAACTGCTGTCCACCCTTCAATAACAGCAACAGCGAACCATCCCTTAATAAACCTCAATGTGATTCTACAACCACATGAAAATCTAGAGGACAAAATTGTGTTGTAACTTAACACAGAATGCAAGGAAATGACATGATCTGCAAAACACATACTGGCTTTAAGAATTCTGCCTCGCTCCGTGCTGCATCCTCAAGGTTAAATGGAAGGGTCGGGATAGCCCTGCTGATGCAATAGATCTTCCTCACTTGGATCTCAACCTGCAAATTGCATCCAAAACAGAGGCCATCGTCCATTCATTTTTATTTTTGGGTCAAAAAAGTATGCAGAAGAATGCAATAGTTTGAAGTCATGAATTAAGTCACAGGAGTAAAGCACACAATTCTACACGTTTTCCTTCATCATCATACTAATTAAAAGAACATTTTCTGTTAATTGTACTCAATAGCATGCTTGTTCGAGTAATCTTGTAATGCTTCCTCTTGTTTCGGGACATACCAACTTCAAGGTGACATAAGATGATATTTGGCGATACTGAGGGATTAGTTAGAATAAAAACTAACATGTATTTCCTGAAGAGCTGCTAATGGTCTGATGTTTCTGCTGTAGGAATATGAACTCTAATATCTGTATATGAAGCAATTGGAAGTTCAGATTGAATATGTATGTGTTGGTGAACAGAATTCTCCTTATGCCTACAAGATGAACTTGTCCGATTCAGTATCCTTAGCACGGAACTAGATGAACACTCTAATTGTGCAGTATGAAAACTTAAACTAGTATAACTAGTGTCAGTTCTTCACTTTTTCATTTTGATAAATATTTTTTGAGGCTTTAAGCAGAACTATTGAACACACATGTTAGCTTATTGACATTTCATTTTCTAGTCATCCCAAGTATCCGTTTTTTTCAAAGAGTCTTCCCAAGTGTCAAAAGTCCATGTCAGACTTCTTTGATATACTCGTTTTACATTGGATACATCTCAGATGTGCCTGCACAATGTAGTTTGTCATCATTTGCATCTAAATTCAGATCGAGGAATGCTAGATTCAGAATGTGGAACGTTCAACTTCTTGAATTGGTAGACAGTGCGACTAATGCAAAATTGCTAGGACCTAGGGAATGTGGAGCTTGCTATACTCACCAGTAGAATAATTTTGCTTTTTGAGGAGTACCTCAATGGGAGGTTGTTAACATGTTCTGTAATGCACTTTTCTGTGTTGAATTAAATGAATATTTGACTGTGAAAATGTGACACCCGATATATTGTTTATATTTCCTCCTTGCATGAAGGGGATTTGCACGGCATTTGAACTCTGAGATCGAGTATGTATTCCTGACAGCCCCTTGTTTGTTTTGGACCTTTTGGTTCTACCATTCTAGGCTGATGACTACATGTAGTTTAATTTGTTTCAAAAAAAAAACTACATGTAGTTTAGCATGTGGATGCTTGTCATTACTGAAATACTACTTTGCAGAGGCTTTAAAGCCCTAATCTGAATTGCAGTCTTCATTAACTGAAGGATGTGCCTGAGGGAAGAAGGCGCTTTGCTACTCCCTTCTTTTTTTTTTACTTAAAAGTCGTTGTGAGATAGTGAGTTGCCTTGCTAAGAAGCTAGTGATGTTGTTCACCTCGATCAAACCATGAAATCTATCCTGAATTATTGGATTAACTCATTCGGATATAACCATGTGAGTATTCGGTATGTTACTGCCTTTTTTGATCAGTTGTTTTTTTTTCAAGATATTTTTTACCCCTTTAGCAAAAATACTTAGCTCTTTGTTCTAGTACTAAACAAACAAATGAATAAGCAGTAGGCAAGCAAGATAGGTACGCTTTGCATGCGGGCAATGTGGCAAGTGGCACGAAATACATGTCAACAACGTGGTTAAATTAGTGGCAGCTGCAAACCCGCAAAATCAGTTTGGCGGCAAGTTTGATGGGTTCGACTGGTAGCTGGTGATGGCAGCAAAAGATCATGCATGAATGAATCAAAACTTGAAAGGATCGGAGCAAGAAACAATTCGAGCCTGCTGGGTGGTGCCCACGAGGAGCTCCTTGGGGAAGGAGACGACGCCCTCGACGTCGACCACGGACTCCCTGGTGAGCGACTTGGCGAACGCCACCATCTGCGCACTGACGCCGGCGCCGGCGCCGGCGGCGAGCACGCACTGCACGGAGCTCCTGCCCTCGCGCAGCACGACGAACGCCATCCTGCCCAGGGAGCGGATCTCCTGCGCGAACCCGCGGACCAGCACGGAGCGGGCCGCGGCGGCGGCCGCGGCGTCCAGGTCGCGGACCTCGGTCCACGAGAGGCCCGTGACGGCCTTGGACTGGGTGTCCTCGACGGGGACGTCGCCGTAGTTGGCCGCGAAAGGGTCCTCGGCCCCGGGCGGCGGCGGCTGCTGCTGAATCGGCTGTTGCTGGCGCTGCGCCGCCCTCTCGGCCTTCCTGGCGCTCTTCTTCAGCTGCTTCTTGCTCGGTGTGGGCTGGGTGGCGGGTGCAAGGTCGGCCGTGAGCTCCTCCGCGGCGGCGGACGCGGGCGGTGGCTCCGCCGACATGGTGGCGCGGCCGGGAGAAGCGATCAAGCTAGTCCGCTGCTGCTGCGTGCGTGAGGCCGGACCAGGAGAAGGGTTCTATTTTTTTATTTTTTTTTTGAGCGGGGGAGAAGGGTTTTTATTTGCCAGCAGCCGGCTGGATGTAGAACTCGTATAGGAAACGTACTAGGTGCCATTTTTTTTGATAATACGTATCTGTATTTCAAGCAAGGGAAACATACACGGTATGCAAATACAGACACGTACGAGAAGGATACGGAGACAGCTGTACCAACCTAACTTCACATAGGACCCTAAGAAAAAACAAAATTACAAGGAAGCCCCTGGATCCTTCACGAACCACGAAGCTCGGCCTCCTGGTCGCCGGCCGCCGCCGCCGAAGAAGACGACGAACACCACCTTGAGCTGGAGAAGTCCCATCGCGCAGTGGCTTTGAAAGGAGTCGAAGTAGAAGAAGCCCTCGGCGATCGCCCATCGACCGGGGACGCACCCCAACCACTCCAGCTCCTGGATCGGAGCTCGCCATCGACGGTCCTTGCCGCCGAAGGAAGATGGAGCCAGATCCAGCCGCCCACCATCCACTACGCCAACAGCCTGCTCCACACCCTTGAAGAAGACATAGGCCAGCAAGAACATCACCTGGAAAAGACGATGAATCGCCGGCCCCAGACTCCTGAACAGGAGCTCCCGAACTCGCCGCTGGCACCGGAGCCAAAAGCCAGCGGGGCGAGGAAGAGTTGGAGCATTATTCCGCTGCGCCGTCGCCGCCACCGCCTCGCCGACGCCGCCAGGAACCGCACACCGCAGAGGAGCTTCGTCCCCCCGGCAAAACGAAGTCCTCACTGCGCCGCCACCAGCAGCAACAGGCAGCAAGAGGAACACCCATCTCACGAGGCAGCTGGAGAGACGGCGCTCACCAGATCCACCACGGAGGAACAAAATCCTCACCACGCCGCCGGCGACGAAGAGGAAGACAAGCTCCCAAGGCAGCCCCGCCGCCATGGAGCAATTATTTAGCGCCTATAGCTAACCCTAGGCCTAAACTGTACAGCCTCCGACGGATCCAGCTTCCCCTCCCTCACCGGCGCCAACGAGGACGCCGGAGAGGAGGGGGAAGCGTGGAATCGCCGTCGGCGCCGAGATAATCGCCGGTCGCTCACTCGCACACTCTACTGGTGTTGGTGTTACTAGGTGCCATTTGGGACTTGCGACTTGGGCCCAAGTTACGTTGGGCCGGACCGGAGCCTCGCATGCCAACTGCGTTACGGTCACGTTGTTTAACTGCAACCGTAGCTCCACGAGGTGCTTCCGTTCTTGCCTCTAAGAATCATGAATATGTCCGTTTCCAAAAAAAAAGGAACCAATGAGCACCAGTGCATATAGAAAGCACGCACATATCATTGCCGGGTCTCCAGTATCTTTGTGAATTTAACAGAAAAAGCTCTAGACCCCATTAACGCGAGGTCCATTGTGTCACAGCACGCTGTCTCGACGCAACGGACGGGCTACATCAGTCATCGTTTCTTGGTCCCGGTAGCTGAGATCAGTGGCTGGTGAGGATGGCAACAGCATGGCAAACGATCCATGATGCTTCATATCAGGCCCACAGCCTTGTTCACTGGGAGATGAAAATTAGGGGACGAGCCTCTGCGGGTCGCGGGGGAACATCGAAGTCTTCCTGATGTTGTTGAGGGCGCAGAACAGCATCACCACTCTCTCCAGGCCCACCCCGAAACCACCATGAGGAGGTGCGCCGTAGCTACAATGGGTGGGGTGAACATATATCGAAATGAGTACCAAAGTGTGGGGACAGGAAATAACTGATGGATCAAGACTAGGGACATGGTAATAGGCACAAACATACCTGAACGATTCAATGTACGCCGAGATGGTGCTCACATCAATACCACACTCCGTTGCGCGCTTGGCCAACAGCTCGGGGGTGTGTATTCTTTGTGCTCCAGAAATTATTTCCTCACCTAACATGTCAGTAAAATTGGATGTCGGTAAAGCAAATTTCCTCGCCTATCATGTCAGCAAATTGTGTTTGGGAGTTCAAAAGGAACGAGCAAATTTGCTTTAGTGAAAACAAATACACTCTAGGGTAGTAGAGTAGGTATCTTCAAATATAGAGTGCCAAAAGAAATTCACTTCTTTGATAATGCTAGTACTGATAGATATGTTAGAAATACATGAAAGTGAATGGATCATATGGGGGGAAATGAATTCAAGAAGGTCAAGGTCAAGTCGCTTCCCCAGGATCCAAAGCAGGATACAGCAAAGCAGTCCAGCAAACCTAATATCTAAGTTTCACAAGGCCCGATCAGTTAGGGTGCATGTTGAGCACTATGCAGTGGCATAGCTAGAAAGTTTCGAGCGTGCACTGGTATAAAGAGTATTAGACCATAAAAAAATTTAGGCCATGTACAGAGCTGACACCCACTAAATTTGCAAAATCTAGGTGTGTCCAGGCACACAAGACACCCATCTGGCTACACCACTGGAACTAAGACAATATGTTTATAAAACTCAAAATTCGAAGGGGACAACCTAACTCCTAACAATTTGGAAATAACAGTGCCTGTCCATGCACAATTTATAAAAGTGATAATAGAGATACATTAATAGAACAGGAAAACAGGAAGCCTATTTTTACTGGTATAAATCATAATCACAAATCAAACAATTCCGATTTCTATAAGTATATAAAACTCTACAGCACTAATAAAGCATGGAGTATGCCCACTGAATAAATGGGCTTGCCCAAATATACTTAT
Source organism: Panicum miliaceum (assembly GCA_032594955.1). Lineage (NCBI taxonomy): Eukaryota > Viridiplantae > Streptophyta > Magnoliopsida > Poales > Poaceae > Panicum > Panicum miliaceum. The sequence goes on along the minus strand of CM064060.1, from coordinate 1,042,799 downwards.
TGCTATTACCACTATACTCTGTCAGTAATAACGCATACAAATGCAGTGCTTACCTCGAATGAAGACATCAAAGGAATTAGTGTAAGCTGAGTTGTCATAACAAGGCATGGTGTAGAATGGACGCACAGCCAAAGGATAGCGATACAGAATGAAAAAGTCTGTGCCATATCTAAAAATAACAAAGGAAGTTATGCACTTATTATGGTATCAAATTAATAAAATAATGAAATATAGTAGAGTTGTAGAGTCTACATACTTTTCCTTCACAAGCCGACCAAGTTTTTTCTCAGCTTCAGTATTGAGATCACCCATAGGCTCGATCTCAGTTCCAGCTTCCTGTTGATTAGAAAAATCACCAGTGAACATTCAGTTTCTGCCTAGTGCCTATGATAAAATTGACAAGAGCAACTCCTTCCTCTGATCCCTAATATAAGTCCATTGAACTTGTGCACGCAAATTAAGGTGGGTGGAGGAAAAACCCTATTGCCCTTAAGTATTGCAATAGATAAGATAGTTAGCTTGTTTACTTCATTGAATCAGTGAATTTAAGTAGGTGCAAAACAGGAATGATGGGTTAATCCAATGCATTGTATTTGCTAACCCCATAGATAAGGTATTTAAATAGTTGCTTGCATAAAAAGGTACCTTGGATTTGTGACGGGCTTATATTGGGTAGAAATGTGATAGGGCTATATGGACTCATATTCAAGATCAGATGAAGTAGCAACTAAATTTATTTCATGGTCATTTGTATGCTACACAGAGCAAGCCTAGATTATGCAAGAAGTAGCTGCAGGTTTGTACCTTCAGCATTTGAATTCCTTCCTCATAAGTGAGCTTCAAGGTTTTCTCTAGATACTGCATAACATAAGCACAATTTAGGTCAATCAATTGAGCTACATAGCCCAGATAACTGCATAGTCAAACAATAAAACAAGGAAGATTGTTTTACCTGCAGAGGTTCAAATGGATACTGCCTATTTATCGTCTCAAGTTCCTTCTTGCAGTTTTCAGTCAAGTGCTTAAATATTGACACAAATAAGCCATCTATAATATCGCAAACCTGTGTAGAAAAAAAACACTTAATCATCATAGCTTCAGTAAATTAAAATAAATCATTCTTCTTCCAATCTTACCTCAAAATAATGCTCCTTAATCTCCATTTCAGCATCAAGACCAACAAACTCACAGAGATGCCTGTGTGTGTTTGAATTTTCTGCTCTAAACACAGGACCAACCTCAAATACACGCTCATACCCACCACAGATAGCCATTTGCTTGTACAACTGAGGAGATTGCGCCAAACAAGCAGGCTGACCATTGTACAAAAGCTTGAATACAGCTGCACCTCCCTCACTTGATCCAGAAATCAGTTTTGGGGTGTGGACCCCAACGAAGTCTTTCGACAACAAAAATTCTCTGAATTTCTGCATACATTGAGCAAAGAAAAGCATCGAGAAATCAGTATGAAGAACATTACATGTTAAAAAGTAGATAATGAAAAACCATGCTTGGAACCACGAAAACCACTGACATATGATGGGAATATGAATGGAAACAAAAAATGGTCTTGAAGAGCAAATGGTTCATGCTAAATCGTAAAATTTAGTTTCGTGAGTAGTGCAATCAGACAGAGTGAAATTCCGCTTGCTAGAACTGTACTATGATGCAATCAGAACCTCTAAACAACAGCAACAGCTTCTGCATAATTCAAACCTGGCGCCCAAGACACGGTAACTTTTTTTTAATTGAAGATTATAATCCTAACATGGAAGCATGAAGGTCTAGCAGACTCACTTTAGTCAATAAAAGAAGAACAATGTACCTTAATAGCTGAACCACAAATTATATAGTATGCTACTACATCTGATGCAGCGTAATACATACATGAATAGTAACAAGTTAACAATAATACATGTAATATCAGACACTCACGTTTTCGACTTGACACTGGATCCGGAATATTGCTTGGTTTGCAGGTGTTCGTAGATCAATAGCTCTGTAGTTCAAGCGGGTATCTTGACCAACACGAACAAGCTTTTCTCCAGCCTTCAATCACAGCAACCATCACTTAAACTTCAATATGAAACTAAACATCATAGGCAGAAAAATTGAGCACAAAATCACGTGCTTCCTTAGAACAGAATGCAAGTAAATCACATACCTGTTCAGCCTTCTCAAACTCCACCTCACTCCGAGCCGCATCTTCAAGGTTAATTGGAAGGGTTGGGATAGCCCTATTGATGCAATATATCTTCCTGACTTGAATCTCCACCTGCAAATCACATCCAAAACGACCGCATAGACAATCCATTCATTAGTTGAACAGGTCAAGGGATTGAAACAAATTAGGCTTGCAGAGTAGTCTGAAGTGTGAATTGGGTGGCATCGGTAAACCTAATTTATCTTGACAACAAATTCAACATGTATCTACAAACAACACAGCCATCCAATGTTAATTTATCTTCCTAGAGTCAAGGTAGTAATAATACGAACATACTAACACGCATCAGATCAGTCAGTACGGGTTTGCTGCTTTGTGATGACAGGAATTGCATGAGTGAATTGTAGAGCAGGATACAAGTCGAACGAACCTGCTGTGTCGTGGCCTTGAGGGGCTCCTTGGGGAGGGAAACGACGCCCTCAACGTCAACGATGGACTCCTTGCTGAGGGCGGTGGCGAAGCGCACCATCTGCGTGCTGACGCCGGCGTCGGCGCTGGCGACGAGCACGCACTGCACGGTGCTCATGCTCTGGCGAAGGACGACGAAGGCCATCTTCTTGCTCACCGGGCGGATAGCCTGCGTGGCCCCGCGGATAAGCACGGAGCGGCCAGCGGCGGCGTCGTCGAGGTCGCCGATCTTGGTCCACGAGCGGCCGGAGATGGCCTTGGACTGGATCTCCTCGACGGGGACATCGCCGTAGTTGGCCGCGAAGGGGTCCTCGGCGTCGGCCGGCTGCTGCTGCTGCTGCTGGCGCTGCGCCGCCTTCTCGGCCTTCTCCGCCTTCCTGGCGTCCTTCTTCTGCTGCTTCTTGCTGAGGGTGGCGGCGGAGAGGTCAGCAGCAAGTTCATCCGCGGCGGGGGCGGAGGCGGCGGTGGGCGGTTCCGACGACATCGTGGTGGCCGGGAGAAGCAAGCGTGGCTGCGTGCGAAATGGTCGCCGGCGGCGGAGGCTAACGCGCTTGAGACCGGAGCAGAGAAAAAGGGGGGGGGGGGGGGGGGGGGGGGGGTGGGGGGGTGTGGTTAGGGTAAGTTGAGTTCACGAGTAAGCGGGCTGGATGGGCCTGGGAATGGAAGCCCAACAAGAGCAGTATCTTCTGTTTCGTTTTTTTAATTATAATTATAATGGCGTGGTGTGGCTAACTAGAATTTTTTTCAAAAATAAATTCTTTTCTTTGTAAAACTAAAACAATTTTTTTCCTTAAGCAACAGAGGTGACGCATAGACCATAGAGCTGGTGTATATTTGTTGGAGGTAGCCTTACGTCGTCACGGGTATTTTTCTATTATGCATACAGGATGTATTGCAAAAGGTATCTGTACTTGTTTAAATCAAATATAGTAAGATCTGGAATGGTGATATACTGACATGTGGAGTTAAGTGATACGTCATTACCATTTCCAAATTATATGAATTTAAAATGATAGAGAAAACTAACAGGACAATTGTATCTCTGTAAATTGTAGTAGCATAATTTTTCAAATTTTTTTGTAGTAGCATGGTAACTGTGGAACACACGGTTTTGGACTTGTGGTTACATTGGATAAGATAATCCCACTCGGCCCCGTGATTCTCGTTACCACCGTGCCCACCCGCTGTCACGATCTGATTCTCTTCGCACTAGGAGTTTTTCACAGCCGGCCCCACCTACCAGTATCTCGGAGTAAAGCCAGTCCAAAATAAGCCCCCCTGCCAACCGCGTCCATCCGCCAGCACCAGAGGCCAGAGCCTCCTCAATGACAGGCGGGGCCCCTACCTCGCGTGCCCCACATGACCTTGGCCGGGCGTTCCAGGCGGGTCCAACTGCCCCGCCGCCCACCTCCCTCCCTCGAGTCCGCGTGGCTCCTCCTCTCGCCTTCTCTTTTGTCCTCCTCGTCTCCTCCCCATCTTCCCCACGACTGAAAAAATTGCGGAAATCGATCGAAATCGCAAGTCGAAAACCCCCTTTCGAGCGACGCCAAAACGGAGAGGAGAATAGGGAAAAGGCGAGGAGGGCGAAGGGGCAGCGACGGCTACCGGCGCGATGAAACCGTCGGCGTCCAAGAAGAAGGCCAAGAAGAAGAAGAAGCCCTCGCCGCCGGCGGCTGCGGCGGCGCCGGCCCCTCCGCCGGCGGATGGGGTGGCGGATTCGGAGGCCGGGTCGCCCGGGCCCGAAACCCTAACCCTAGCTGCGGCGGCGGTTTCGGAGACGGAGTCCAGCAGCAGCTGCGAGGCCTCGACGTTCACGTCGGCCTCCTTCACCGCAAGCTGCTCGGGGACCGCCTCGACGTTCTCAGCCTTCTCGTCGTCCGGGTCCACCGCGTCCTCGTCGGCCGCGGGGGAGGAGCGGCGGGACCTCGCGTGGCTGCTCGACGCCTTCGCCAGCGCCACCATCGACCAGGTCGACTCCGCCTACCGCGAGGCCGGCGGGGACCCCTTCCTGGCGGCTGGTATCCTGGGCTCCACGCAGGACACGCAACCGCCGCAGCCCCCGCAGCCGGCCCCGCAGCCTCCGCCGCCGCCAGATCTCTCGCCGCGCAGTGGATCTGGTGGAAGGAAGGCTGGTCGGAGGCCCAAGAGGGTTGCGGTTGCCGCGACTGGCATGGTCGCGGACGTCATTGGCAAGGACTACACCCGGCCCGCCACTCCTCCTGTGAGCGCGCCAAATGCGTGGAAGGGTAGGGATCCGGAGAGAGATGGCGGGTCTGGTGCCCGCAAGTACAGTGTGGAAGAGGCTGAGCAGTTCCTGTGCTCCATGCTCGGGGAAAATTCCGAGCTTGGCATGGGTGTGGTCAGAGACGTGCTTGGTGAGACACTTTTCTCTTGCTGTCCATTTCACTGTTCAGACTTCAGAATGTTGTGCCTTGACTGCCATTTGAGTGGAATTTGGTGACTTGAACCCCTATTGAAATGAGTATAAGGTTCAAAAGATGACATTTTTGGGCATCTTTTTCTGTCCTGCTTAGATATAGGTTCTATTACGAGTAAAAAAACAGTATAAGCGTCAATTACATCAAATTTTCAACAAAAGTCTTGTAAAAAAATGGTCTTTCGACTGTTGCCATTCAAACTTGCATTGGAATCATTTTTTTGTCTGCTTAGTCCGGAAATGACTGAGGTTATATGGCCACTTGAGGGTTTGGTCTGTTAGTAGGGCTGTGTTCTGCCATGATCTAATTAAATATCAAGGAGCAGTATGCTACCTAATGGCCTGCCTACCTCGTAGTGTGTGGCAAATTGATCGAGCGGTGCCATTTACATTGCCGGTGTATTCAGTGAACAAGGTAAAGATGATGGCTTTGAGCAAGAGGTCCTTTGGTCAAGGTCATTTCGGAGGATTGGATTTTCAATCAATCATGTGAAAGGACTTGTGAAGCTCAGAGAAAGTAGAGCAAGGCCAAGGTTCAGTAATACCCAGTTAAGTGGATTGCTAGCTTGCTTGTAGGGAAACATGTATTTCAGCCTTACTTGCTGAACTTACATTAGGATTAGAAGGAGAATGTTTGCTTTTATTTTCTTTTTGTGTTATACATTGATTGGAAGACTGGATAATGTTTTTGTCAACTGAAAGATTCCATTTCCTGTTATAGGAGTTGTTGAAGCAGGATTCCATCTCTTTGTATGCAAAACTACTGCATTTTTATACTTGTCCTGAATCCTATGAACTTTTTTGAGTGTTATGATTGGATGAGTCGAGTTTTTTTAGTTTGAGATGTGCTATACTTTTTTCAAAACTAAATACTGTTTTCGAATCGAATGAAATCAATTTGAGTATATTGAAATTTGCTTCTTACAATTGTTCTATTTCTGCAACTTGCCTGCCAATTGGATAACCTTATTGGTACGAATCTCTTATGATGATATTTTTATCTGGTCCATTTGCAGGTCAGTATGGGTATGATGTTGAGAAGGTAATCATTTATATTATCGGGTGCATTTCCCAGTGATTTTGAACTAGGTTTCCATTCGTCAAATTTTAATAGAAACCCATCTCACCTATTGGATTAAGTAGAAACTTCCCTGTTCTAGGTGTTTACTGGTGGTTCATTTTGCCCTTAATCAGTACTTTTCATTGGTCAGGCCTGTTAAGATATGGTTCTGGAAGTAGCCTTTGTATCCGGGTGGATACTATGTAGTGCAACACAGTCCTTTGGGTTAGTGCCCTTGATATGTTAGTTGTGTACATATGTGGCTGTTGCAAGCTAGCTGCTGCTATTCAGTACACTCTTCAACTATTGATATGCCTGATACTGCTAATTGTAGTTTATTTGTTGCTTGTTTTTGTAAGAGTTTTCTTTGATATGTCAGTCTGGTATCCTGATGTTTTAATACCAATTCAATATATGCCCCAGTGACTATCAATGTGATGCCAAAGTTCTTTGGTTCTTTAGTCCGTGAAATAATATTTTAACTGTTCATATCAACTGGCCTTTCACTTTTAATAAATGATTTATGAAGAGGTTTATCTTGGTTTCTTGATTTTATCCGATCAGACTTTCATGGTTTTATTTCTTTTTCTTTAATCTTCCTTTTGTTCTTTTTGGGGGATTCCCTATATAGATCTTCGGGCTTAAGGAGCAAGTTACAGTTCTTTTATTAAACTGTAAAATTTTCTTTGTATCGGGCATGAATCTTCACCTTCTCACTAAAACGTACCCAAAAGCCTGCCAAGAACTAATCCCCTGTTTTATGTTCTGAAAGGATGGTATTCTTTTGGTTTGTGCCGTTGTACTAATGGAAGTGCTTTCAGGCTTTGGATGCATTGCTTGATATCTCTGGGGTGTCTTCCATCCAAAACATGGAAACACAACATCCATATGCTGGAAGGAACGGCACTCAGCATCTAACTATGTTCCCTGGAAATGGGCAATCCGTAGACAACCTGCCTGCAGGCAATACAAGAAGTCCACGCCAGGTATTTGCTTAGCACAGTTTTAGTTTAATTCTTGTAGTCTTGGGTGCAAAAGATAATGCATTGATATTTTCGCTCATATCAAATTGAAATTACCTTTCTCAGTGCTATATATGTTATAAATAAATAAGTTCAGCTCAGAAAAATTATTTTATAAAAATGAAGTTTAAATTAACCTTTTTCAGTGCTATGTTAGAAATAAATGAGTTCAGTACAAAAAATATTTTGGTACTATATAATAGATTTATTACTACATTTGTCGCTAAATGTTTCAGAATGCATGTAGTCAAACTCAAATGTTGACCAGAAATGTTTTCCCTATCATTATATCTTTAGAATCATCACTAGCACAATCGGAAAAAGTGATCAAATGTCTCTGTTTTGTTATCATTTCGATGTCTGAAACAAGAAAACATATTTAGTATTTCGCAGGTGCCGGTGTTATAATACACACCGTGTTTTCATGTATTAACTTCAACTTGCAGTTTGAAGCTATGTTGCTAAACATTATCGGTTACTTCTGTTTGCCTTCGTTTCAAACTATAGCAATTAGCAGGAAGGAAAATGAGACCTTTTTAGTAATGCTATTCACTTTGACCTTTTGTCTCAAGCAATTTGTGTTAACTTTGGAACTGATAAAAATCCCAACTTAAATGGCATTTCGCGTTCCTGATTTCTTCTTGCAGTCAATATGTTGTTATATTCTCTTATGAATACTTTGTAAATATTATATTCTAATATTATAATTTTATACTCAGTTGACGGATCAGGTATCCAACAATAGTTTCCAGTCTGAATTAGGACATGAGTTCCTATGGGACGAACCCCAGATCAGGTGAGCCAATTCCGCCAAGTGATCTGGCCATATGTCAGTTTACAGACCTATATTGCTTCTTTCAGTTTTGTTTTGCTTCACTCATGTGTCTTGTTTGTGGATACATGGAGTGTGCGAGCAATATTGTTAGGATTATGTACAAAAATGGTGTTTTGCTTGGGATCTTTTCATTTGAATTTTTGATGTTGTATTAAATATGTTTTTGCCCGATGGACTGTTGCATGGCAGCATTCTGGACTGGTTATAAAGATCAACTCCTAGGAATTATTTTCTCTTAGCAAGCTTCGATTATCCCTTGAGCCATCAATTTACTGTGGCCACACTTTATTTATCTTCATTGCCTGGTTACTGTTTACTTTATGAGCAGGCCTCAGTGATCCCTTGCGCCAAAAACATGCTGCGGTCACACTTTATTACCTGACAATAGTTGATTTCAATAGTACGGCTAGTTATTTCTGAGATGTTGGTGGCGTTTGTCATTGCATCTATATTTATGCTTGCACCTCCATTTTGTGTAACCTGCTGTTATTTATAACATAATTGGTATTTGGTTTTATAGCTATGCAAAGGCTGTGATGGAGGCTCCACGTTCGTCAACATTGCCTTTGAGGTCAACTGAAGTGAAAGCTGACCCTCAGCAGGTCCTGGATTCACTGTTTAAAATTCCTGAAATGCGCACATATGAGCCAAGTTCAATGGACTGGAAAAAGGTAGTAAAGAAGCTGCAGTCATTCAATTCTACTGCCACATCAAACAATCAAGAAAGGCCTAAAACTGGTATGTAAAGTTTTGTATAATTACCCTAAACTACGTCGATTCAGTTCCCCTTTGATTGTTATCACCCATCACATGACAGATAGATAGAGTTTTGACTCAATACCTTGGGATTGATGGGTAAACTATTCCAATTTCCCTTCCAATCCATAGGGTGTGACCTAATCATTTTCATCCAAACAAGCTCCTGGTTTATTTATTTTTTAATGTGCAACATGCCTTGAATTGTGATTGTGTATGTATCCGTTTTCTCCTTATTTTTAACTGATCAGTGAGTGTACTTCATTTGCATATAAAAACATTTTCTTGGTATAATTTAAATGCTTCTAGTTCACTATTGGCTATTGCACCTTTTGATTTCTCATACAACAATCATGGCTTTGTGTTAAGGGGGTGGCTATCGGGAGTTCCGTGGTGTCGCTGCGAGGCATTATGATAAAATGAAAGAATACTATCAGAAAGTATGTCTTTTTGGCTGTGTTTTGCTTGAGCCAATTTGATGAGGCAAGTTTCCTTATTTGGTATTGCTTATTGTGTATTTGTTTTTCCCTGACAGGCTGCCCTCGCGTATTCAAAAGGAGACAAATCATATGCTGCTTACCTTGCTGAGGAGGTGCAATTTTGAACTTTAATATGCAAGGGCTATAAATGACACAGTAAAGAAACAGAAAGGGAAGTTCTTCATCTTCCATCGTAAATGGTAGATGAAGGATGTTCTAAATAATGTGTTGGATGCTGTTTTCTACTGCACAAAAAGCTAGATATCTGGGTCTCTACTCTCTAACGAGTGCCCATGCTGGAATGCTCCTGTCAGCACTAACCAATAATAACTATCCAATAGAACAGAATTGATGGTTGTGTACTTGTATTTGGTTGTGTCACCACATTAGACTATCCAATAGAACAAAATTAATGCATCGCAACAGGAGTTCCAATATTTTTTATTTATTCCAGGGTAAACATTATCGGGAACTGGCCCGCATGGAAGATGAGAAGGCCAGCAGGAATATATTTGAAGCCAGGTAATTTTGCTGCTCTTTCTAATACTTTTTGTAGTTTGCTTCTGAGAGCTAATATTCTTCTTGCAGAAATAAGCATATAACAAACACAGTAACTATAGACCTGCATGGTCAACATGTCCAACAAGCCATGAAGCTTCTCAAGGTTCACATGATGATTTGTATTTGCATGCCATGTGAGTGTCTGACACACTATTGGATATTGTAGTCTCTACCAGTTCTCTCATTGATTTGTCACTCAGCTGCATCTTTTCTTGATCTAATGATTTACTCTGCCTTTTCGTTTTTATCCATTCCTTTGCTATAAACAGCTGTATTGCTGAGGGTTATTACTGGCTGTGGTTCAGAAGGTACAGGGAAGGGAAAAATAAAGCGATCGGTAAGAAAGTATCTGTTCGAGTTGTAATTCTGTATTATTAGGTTTTGTTCTTGTGTTCTATTTCCATGGTAACAAATACACATTCTCTGCCTTGCAAATTGTGGCGATCGGTTCTTCTGCCCCAGAAGTGGCATGCTTTAGCTGATGAAGTTGTGTATTTGTCTTATATGGCTAGCACAAAAGTTGCACTATTAGTATTTCCAATGTGTATGTTGTGACTATATTGGTTTAGTATAGTTGAATTTTACTGTGCAGAATCTAAACTTTTCTTTGATCTATCATGTGCCATGTCTGAGATTGTTGTAAAAATAAATGTTTGTGATAGGTTATAGAGCTTGCTGAGAAGGAACATATTGAGTGGCGTGAAGAGAACTCTGGAACCATAGCACTTCGGCTTGGTGGGCCAAGAGAGTATCGTTTTCTTGAGTATGACAGCGATTCTGACTAAGCGGAAGCCTTTCCAGGAGACTTACCATAGATTAACATTCGTTCTAATCTATGTATCTCCAGTATCTATGTGTATTTACCTGTGTTGTAATTATGGATAGGCGACCTAGGCTTCTGATGTAGGAGGTAGCTTTTAACACAGAAGTTCAGTAGTTGTTCAAGTAATTTATGGTGGTATGTTGATCCCAGGCTGGTAATTGTGTAATTTAGTCTGAAGCTTTGTATACCCGTCCGGTTGTTGATGTGCTTCTGGATACAACGTATTACAGGAGCAACAAATCAAGTGTAACATTATACCATGATTATGTTTTGTATCATGCTGTGGCGGAACCAATATGCTCGGTTCCATGCCAAAAAAAGAAGCTCTGTGCCTGCACTCTTTTGGTTTAGTCTATTTGCTTCGTACTGTTGGTAGTGGTACGGCAGCCTCAGGTGATCTTCACTCCAAAATGCATTTCCAATGTATTGAGCATTTGATTGGCGCTGATGCCCGTGTCTGCAGACTGCAGTGGATGTACGATGGTGACTGATGTTCGGACTGGATTCATGCTGAAGATCCACAACATTGAATTATTTTTTTCGAGAGGTTGAATTATTTATTTTACCATTTCGCAACTCGATGGAAGGAACATTCTTGAATTGAACTAAATTGACATGAGCAAAATTTCTGCTGCTCCAAGAACCAGCATTGGATTCACATTTGCACGTACGGAAGTTTCCCGTTTCATTTAGCAAGCCCAAATTAGCGTGGACACAGAAGGGCCCTGCCTCAGCCTGGTTGTTGTCCTGCCGCCAAGCAAAGTGGCCCATCTGCGCGCTTAGCTTTCCTCCATCCTCCACTTCTTTCCCAAAAATATGGCGGCCGCCGGTGCCGTCCGGCTGCCGCGGCCCTGCTGCACCACCGTCCCATCCCTTCCGCTCGAAGCCTCCCGTGGTTTCCGCCTCTCGGTAAAGACGCCTCCTTTTCGGAGCCTAACCCCTAAACCCTCCTCCTCTGCTCATCGTCCGGCTCCCCACGCAGGTCGAGCGCTTCCGCCGCTCCCGCGGCTTCCGTTCTCTGCCGGAGTCGGCTACTTCACTACCTCCGAGGATTTGGTGCCCCCCGTGATGCCCAAGGGCAAGGCCAAGGCCAGGAAGAACCCAATGAAGCAGTCGCGCTTCGACTTCACCAAGGTGGACGCCGCGCTTCTGCCCACCGTCATCCTCGTCGGCCGCCCCAACGTCGGCAAGTCAGCCCTCTTCAACAGGTGTGAGACGCGCCTCGCGAAGGCATCCAGACGTTTGCTGTAAATTCCGTGCAGCTCCAAGGGCAAGCATTTCCACGGACACCTTGAGCCCGCCTTGAGTCTCAGACCGCACCACTAGCACAAGCACAAGCACCCTTTCGTATGCAGCTCATTATGATCTTCTAGCTCTGCTTGATTAAATTTAAATTTCTTATTTGAACTGTTTCAACGTTTGTGTTAGATTTATACGGAGGAGGGAGGCGTTGGTGTATAATACTCCTGGGGATCATGTCACTCGTGATATCCGTGAAGGAATTGCGAAGCTTGGAGGTCTCCGCTTCCGTGTGCTTGACTCAGCTGGGCTCGAGACAGCAGCAACTTCTGGCAGCATTCTCTCTCGGACAGCGGACATGACAGGGAATGTGTTAGCTAGGTCCCAATTTGCGATTTTCTTGATTGATGTGAGGTGAGTGGAATATTTCTTGTTCTTATCATGGTGTCAGGTGAAGATGTTACTTGTTGCCTAGTAAAAGTGCAATTGTCTCTAAAGGGATGGCCTACAGCCGCTGGATCTTGAGGTTGGGCAATGGCTGCGTAAGCATGCATCTGGGATACATACCCTTGTTGCAATGAACAAGTCTGAGTCACTTGATGAGCATGGAGTTCTGACTGCTGCTGCTGGAGAAGCACACAAGTTGGGGTTTGGAGATCCTGTTGCAATATCTGCAGAGACTGGCCTGGGGATGGCAGAACTTTATGAGGTACTCAGGCCATTGTTTGAGGAGTACATGTCTCAGCTTCCAAACAGTAAGTTTGCAGCATGATATTTAATGTTTTTGTCGTTCGAGAAAAAAAAAGAATGTTGTTGTTACTTGTATTATTTGTTTTGATCTTTAGTGACCAACTGCTAATATTTCTCTTTCCGTAATGGGTGATCGTTTTTGCGTGTTTTTGCCTGATCTTTGGAGGTGATGCAGTTCCTTTTTTATGGGATCGGTTGTACTCTCTTTCTCTCTAATACAAAGACACGCAGATATCCCGTGTGTTTGAGGGGCCAAAAAGTGGTACTATTTCTTTGGCCAAGATCTTTGTGTTCACCTGTTGTTTTACTGATTGAAGAAACTAATACACTCTTTGCCATTGTGAGGTGTTAGGCTAAGTGGATATTAGATATTGGTTAGTTAAGGCAACTGAAACAAATATGACAACTCTGTCTGCTATATCTGACTCCATTTTAGTTCCATTTGTAGTATATGTCGTGTCTGAAAATTATTATAACATTGGTTGGTTGAGGAATTGGGCTTTATAAATCACTGACTGCCAGCTTCAGTTTATTGTACAAGTTCTGTACGCCAACAACCCGTTTTAGTTATGTGGATTGAGGAATCTGGACTTAAGGAATCAATGACTGCCGCTTATCAAACCTTTGAGACATTGTATTGTGTGTCCATAGAGAACGCCATATTTTTCTCTATCAATTACAAAATTTATGATTTACAACATTAGTGTTATAGATGGGACCCATGCTTGTAACCTACGACTGAGCTTGAAACTGAGTTCTTATATCTATGTGACATGTGATAGATGAACTCAACCAAGCTGACCCTACAACTGAGCTTGAAACTGAGGCCCATGAAGGTGATGAGAGCAAGTTGCCTTTGCAGTTGGCAATTGTGGGACGTCCTAATGTTGGGAAATCTACCCTTTTGAATACCTTGCTGCAAGAACAAAGAGTTCTGGTTGGTCCAGAGGCAGGCTTAACAAGGGACTCGATTCGGGCTCAGTTTCAGTTCGATAACAGAACCGTGTATTTAGTAAGTTAACTAGTTCTCTTTCAGTTTAATATTCCTTTTGCACAACTTTATATTATATTGCTACATTTTTGTGTTTATGCTGTAGATATTAGTGATGATATATGCTGTAGTGACACTTGCAACAGGGAAATGTTAATTATTTTTATTTTGCATGCATTAGTAATTCATAACAATTTTTTTTTCTAAAAGAATCTTACTACCAATAACTGTGACAATAAAGAAGTTTGAAATGTGCCTATTTTCTGTTGTGTATAGCGTGGATTTCAACTCTTTTATTGATAGTCGAAGTTCAAGGTATCAAGATACTAGAATTTTATTTGGTTCATCCTCTGCCTATTATTATGTGTATTTGTTTAAATTGCTGAGCACAGAAAAATGACTAGGGGCTAGGACGATGGTTACAGAGGCTCTACAAACTTATGCCACAGAATACAAGGATGGTCTTATATCTATGCAGCTACTCCCTCCGTTCCAAATTATGGGTCGTTTTGGCTTTTCTAGATACATAGCATTTGCTATGCACCTAGATACATAGAAAAAAAATTATGTATCTTGAAAAGCCAAAACGACCTATAATTTGGAACGGAGGGAGTAATAATTTGGCCAATCTGAATCATATCATTCAGCAATTTTTCATATAATTTATCTCTCAAGCAAGCTAAACTTATCAAAACTTTTTGATGCTTGGTGGCTTATGCCTTATGGCACAGTGTTCATGCAAGCTGTCTCTATGTGGATAGTGGTCTAATCATTTTCTTTCTTTTCGTGGCGTAGGTGGACACTGCAGGTTGGATGGAAAGATCAGGGAAGGAAAAAGGGCCAGCGTCCTTGAGTGTTGTGCAGTCAAGAAAGAACCTTATGAGAGCTCACATTGTTGCTCTTGTGCTGGATGCTGAAAAGGTACTTACTTTCATTTTGATTTGCAGAGCCAATGACCTGTAAAATTCTGACTTAGCACACTTCCTCGTATGTGGTTAAGCGGAAGCATTTCCACGGTCCACTTATCTAGAGCTAGCTGCATATCATCAATCACGTGGCACAACAGTGAATCATTCCCTCAATATTTTTCTGTAATTACATGTTTACATGACACCAGACTTGATGGATATTGGTTTTAGATTTTGCTAGCTTGATGTTCTAGTGACAGTGCACAGTCCCATTTAAATCATTGGGCGTCAGTAGCAACCTCTTTGATGTCCTGTTCTGATTTTACTGATGTCTTCAATTCTTCATGCATGTTAAATGTTGTCTGAATAATAATTGCCAATCCCTTGATAAAGTTCTTTGGACATGTAGATTGCGAAGTCCAAAAGTAGTATGAATCATCCAGAAGTTGTGATAGCACGGCAAGCAATAGAAGAGGGCCGTGGACTTGTTGTGGTTGTCAATAAAATGGATCTCCTTAGAGATAACCAACGGCTATTTGAGAAGGTGATGGATGCTGTTCCTAGAGAAATTCAGACTGTCATTCCTCAGGTAATTGTTATTTTTTTATTAGTTCAATATGCTGGTTTTCATCCTTGAAGACATCTGATTATCAATTGCAATGGGTTTAAATACTGTTACTCTATAATGGAATTGTTGAATGGTAATATGAATACCTGTAATTTCGAGAAAATTGCAATGTAAAAAATTCTAAAATATATTGGGACCCTATATTTGCATCTAACCTTTTCCTGCTTAATAGTTGATGAGGCACTTTCATTGATGAATTTGATAGTTTGTGGAACTGTTAAATTGTAATATGAAGGCAAACATCGTGATCATCATAAATGCAAATACTTCACTATGTTTACTGATGGAGCGGTGGATTTGTCATGTTCCTTGTTTGACGATGTCACTTGAGTTCTTTTGACTTAGTACTTGTTAATATCTGGAGATGCAGTCCAAATTTCTTGGGCATTAGCTATTTCTCTTTTCTCTTTCCAGATGTGTTGTGTATATGCTCCCTCCTAACCAGTCCCCATTTGGCAGGTTACAGGAATACCGGTTGTTTTTGTGTCAGCATTGGAGGGGAGAGGGCGGATTGCTGTGATGCCCCAAATTATAGATACTTATGAAAACTGGTGTTTAAGATTGTCAACCTCTCGGCTCAACCGTTGGTTGCGTAAGGTAAACATCCTATCCACAGTTAGTTTATTTCGTTGTTTGACTGAGTGTGCCCAGTAGGAAACTAGGAACAATCACTTAAGCAGGAGATAGGAACTTAAATCTCGTCCCTTTGATTCAATTTAGATTGTGTAACATAAGTTGCCTATGCCACTAGAAAGTGGAATTGTATGAATGAAAAGTGGGATAGTTTTGGAGGTCCTTCAGAAAACACAGTTCCTTCTAGTGGTTGATCTAAGCAAGTATGGTCTCAGTCCAACATCTATGCTTGCTAAGATTACGTCTTATTTTGTACACTCTCATGTCTACCTCTCGGTCTATTTTGACTGCATCATGTTTAAGTTATTGGCTACTTTGGTCATTCATGCCATGCAGTTTATATCGATCATTACCTCTAATACCTTGTGATTATGTTATAGGTTATGAGCCGACACTCCTGGAAAGATTCAGTGTCACAGAATCACTTGAATTAATCCGGCTTAAGCGCGCTAACCATCACCACAAGGGCAATCAGGGCTAACTCGCACTTCAAACAGAATAATCCATTGGTCTGTCGGGTAACCTCCCGATACAACCACAGTTTTTGCCGATCGAAACCACACATACATGTACTCACACGAAGGTGAGCCCAGAGGATACAACACCCCACAAATTTTACAACACGGGTTCATCACAAATTATTATTACACGGAGTTCAAATTCGTAAAACAAGGTACTTGAGTTTAAAATAAATGAGTTCTTCAGAGTTCAAAGCAGCGGAAAAATAACGACAATTACTCACGATACAGGATGTCTCGATGAAGCCCGTACGAGGCATCACTCGGCATCATCACCGTTGGCCGGGGGCGTATCCTATTCCACCGACCAACCAGGAGGAAGGGTACAAGGCCAAGTCAAACTAGCAATCATATCCTCGAAAGTTTCACCTGAAAACAAGCCACAAGCAAGGCTGAGTATACTAATACTCAGCAAAGGTTACCCGACTAGTGGAATATACTTAGCCGACTCCTAGACATGCAAGGCTTTTGGCTTGAGGGATTTGTTTTGCCGAAAAGCATGTATAAGTAGGTCTTTACTTTCAGATTTTAGCTTCAAGTTCTAGCTTTCTTTAACCATTCTAGGTAAGTAACTATCCAATATCATACATCGTGGGAGAATTATTTTGCATCCAACAAGTAATCATCATCATTGTTCCTCTTCTTACTCTATGTGGTAAAAGGGTCAAGCAGTCTCAATAATCGCGAGAAATGGACGATTCGAATCGAATTTCTTAACCTTGCAAGGAAACCTAAACACACGTCACGTGGTTACTCCTAGAGTCACACGTGCAACTTTTCCCCTTTCTTTCTGTGTTGTGGATCAGGGCCACCATCCGAGACTACAGAGCCCAGGGCTCTGTACCCACCATGTGTGCGCATGGAACCAAAGTTAAGATGGTGGGATGTTGTCCACTTGTCGGTCCGTTTAGTCGGTCCGTTTAGGTACTTAAGCTTACCGATTACCATATTCTCGGCATGTGGTTAGTACGTTCAAAGACTTAACCACCACTACCACACACTGCGGCCTTAGCATTTTTCACTAAACAGACGTGGCCTCCATCATCAACATAAACATCGTACCATAGCCCCGTCCGTCGACCTTATGATTGCAGCATGTAGTAAACATTCAACTCCTAAATTCTCGTGAGTGACAGGAAATCACTCGACTTTTACCGAGTCCTATTAGCATAGCATTCTACCGAACCTTATATCTAGTGTTCAGAGCATGGGTACCTAGGATCATGCAACTAAGTTTTCATTCAACTCCTATAAACTTAATGCACAAGTAAAGTAGAGTAATAAGTTGCATAAGTTTAGAGAATAGGGTTCATGCTCCGGGGCTTGCCTTCTTGGGAAAAGCTAGCTTGGGGCTCGTCCGAACTCGGGCTCGGGTCTTCGAGAGCTTCAGTTAGATTTACTTGAGCTTCACACTGCTCACTCTCGGACGTGGGCACCAGCTCGTACGTTCCGTCGGCGATTCTATATGAATGCACAAGTGTAAGTTATAGCGATGGTAATGACGATTATTTTCCTTCACGATAAAGTTGCAGTTCACAAACATCGATTTGGTTGTGAAGTTACTTAGTTAATATTTTCTCGGGCAATTGTTGATAGAGTATAACTTAACTATTAACTTCATTAAACAAGAAGAGGTTGTGTTATATTGGAACTTAATTCTCTAACCACAACATGGTTTAAACACAACTTCTGGATTAGGTAACTTCTGGTGATGAAATTTTTATTTCGGGCACATTATGCAAAGACAAAAGCACTATAAAATTTTCAGACATTTTGACGCAGCAGATTAATTATGAAAAATGCATTACACAGCCACTGCTAGGACCTAGTTATTTTTATACAGAACAAACCATTCGGGTATTGACACCAAAAATTTTACAGGGAGTTAATCTATCCATAAGTGTGTTGCTGTAAATTTTTCAGATTTTACTATGTAAGATACAAAGCATAATAATTATAACAAGATACACCTAGTTTAATAAAGATTAATTTATACAGGATGTTTTACAGGGTTTCTGCGTATGAAACTTTTTATACAGCAAGAGCTACTCTAAAATATCCTTCGGTAAAAAGTTGAACATTTTGTAAGCACAGAAACTAATTATTTGAATTAGTGCAATTTTTCCTACCACAAAATTATAAAAGTAGATTACAGAAAGGAAAAAGGTTCTAAACTTTTTCTGTGGTATTTAGGCCTTAATACAACAGTTCTCAAAGAGTTTCACCACATGAATCACAACATAACAGCAGTTACAAATTAGTTTTATTACTTCATGCCATAAACAAGTTTTATTAAGAAGTTTAGCTAGAGATGGGTTCTGGTCCTAATATTTTTACATTGGCCTACAAAACAAGCAACCAAACTACTGTTAAATTTTCAGGTTTAGACTTTATCTACAACAGTGGGTACAATTAAAGTCTATTAAACCTTCCATTTAATTTATAGTAAGATTTAGCAAGCAACTGAAGAATTGCATGTAACAAAAGTTGTAGATTTTTATCTAAAGATTCCAGAATAGTTGAGTTTGTATTTTTCCGATTTTTTCTACGATTTTACATGAATTTTACAAGTTCACTGTTTTTGAATTCAAAGTTTAAACACAGGTTTACAAATATGCCCCTGGAAACTTGCATGCAGACTCTTTTAAAGATTTCAATCGATGCAATTGGGTCCCTGGGCGGCGCTGGCACGACGGCCGTCCAGATTCCGGCGAGGGGGCTCGTCGGCGGCGAGGGAAAAAGGGTCGGGGAGATCCAGTGAGGTGAGAGCTACCTCGGGATGGCCTTGGTCGGGGTTGGGGGTGGCCGGTGGTGGCTCGTCGGCGCGGAGCAGAGGGACGGCGGCGGGGCGGAGCGTCGGCGACGGTGCTCCGGCGAGAAGGGGAGGGTAGGGGCTGGTCGATAAGCTTCGCGGCGTTGAGGGGAACCCGTTTCGAAGCTTGGCTTGGGCGGCGGAGCTTCGGAGTGAGCTGTCCACGGAGCAGCAAGGAGCGGCGGCGGCGTTGGCGGTGCTCCGGCGGCTCTGTACGACGATGGGTGGGGCAGTGAGCTACGGTGGGGTGCTGTGGTGGTGGTGGAAGACTCAGCTCTGGCAAGGGGTGGCCGGAGAGGTGAGCTCCACGGTGAGCTGGGCACGACGGCGGTAATGGTGGCGGCGGCGGCGTTCTGGTGTCTGGGCGCGCGAGGGGGACTTAGTGCAGCCTTTTGTATGCAGCAGAGAGGCGGGAGTAGGGCGGGACTTGGACTGTGAGACGCGGGCGCGGGCGGCACGACAGAAGTGCGTGACTGGTCGCGGCGGGCGGCGAACAGAGCCGGCGCGGCGTGCGGCAGGCGCGGGCAGGGGACTGGGCGCTGAGGATTTGGCGTGTGGAGCAGGAGATCACATGGCGCGTGGGTTGGGCGACGAGCTGCAGCAGCTGTCGTGCCGGGCGGCAAGCGCGGCGACTGGTGGGACGCGGCGGAGGCACGGGCACGGCGCGACTTGCCCATTGGGCGCGGCGGGCGGCGAGCAGAGGCGCGCGTCGCCGGCACGCGCGTGGCGTGCGCGGACTGGGGAGGAACGCGGCATGCGAGCGCGCGTGCGGGCGCGGCCAGGCATCTCCGGCCAAGTGGTTTGCAGCGACTGCGCGGCGGCGGAGGGTCGGGCGAAGCAAGGACCGCAGCGAAGCCGAGGGTCGGGCAAAGCGAAGGGTCGGGCGAGTGAATGGGTCGGGCGAGTGAATGGGTCGGGCGACGCGAGGGTCGGGCGAGGCGGAGAAAAAGGGTCTGCAGGGGAAATAGAAGAAAAGGCAGGGACTGGTTTGTAAATCTAAGTGTTTCTCAAATTTTCGTGTTGCAACTCAAAAATCTCTGAACACGAAAGTTGTTCAAAACGAAAAGTTCTACAAGTTTCGTTTCAGGCCAAAGTTCATTTGAGTTGTAGTTTAGAAGTTATTTTAAACGGCTTGATTAAAGTATATGTACTTACGCACATATACACAACTATTTGACCAAACCAATTTATAATTCGTTTCCTTTAAAACTTTTTTAAAAAATTTTTCTTAGTTATTTATGCATCGTGTTACGCTAATGAGACTTATTTCTTAATTTAAACATGAGGTGTTACATTCAGCCCCACAGCCAAAAGTCAAGTACTTCACTCAAGTGAAAGCACCACCACCAACGTTTGTTGCCTTTATGAGTGGGAAGGTTCAGCTATCCGATACAGATATCAGGTTCTTGACAAAGTCTCTCAAGGAAGATTTCAACATTGGGGGAATACCAATCCGGATTGTACAGCGCTCTATTCCAAGAAAAGCATCTGCAAAGAGCAATACCAGGAATGTCGGGCCTAGGGTTGCCAGGATGAGAACAGACAAGAGAGTAACGGTATCTGATCCGTCTCTGTCGTAGAGTGGGTGTCACACCAGTATCAGCCTAACCTGCAGAAGGGGAATCGTTCTTTCGTGTTTGAACCGTATGCATCTGGGGAGTAACGTTGCCGAGGAAACAGAAACCCCCGGCTGAACTTCAATTCAGAAGTTTGGAAACAGGAAAGAACTATGTTGGCGCCTTGGAAGTGATGCAGACACGTTGACTGCATGTTCGAAAAAAAACAATGACTGCAAGAAACAAGCCCAGCAATCTGACTGAGGAGGAAAACCTATCTTCTGACTTCTGAGCAAATAGGTAAAGAGGGCAGCCTCTCAGATGAAATGTTCCCAAGGAAGGCAGCACTATTCAATACTCGGAGCAAAGCGGTACTGTTGAGCTTCAAGTTCCTCCGGACCTGACAAAATGACGTTTTTTTGTATTTTGTGCACCCTCCTGTTTTGTACAGAAAATAGATAAGAATGATTTCAGATGATAAACATAGTTTTACCGATCATCTATGACGGTAGCTACAGATATTTAGCCTACGCCACACTGGGAGCTCCTCTAATTTTCCGTTTTCAGGGAATTGTAATTCTGCTTCTGCTTGGTTCTAATTCGTTTATCCCTTTTTTTCCCTTTTTGAAATAATTTTCCTTTTTCTCTTGATAACAGTCCTTTGGTATGCTAAAGTTTTGCATTTCCTGAACTAATAAACTGAAGCACTGCTTCAGAGAATGGAGGAGGGATCGGATAAAGCGTGCGGCCCAAGCGCCCCCCAGATTCGAAGCCCAAATCCAAGGGAACGCCCCACCCACACCCTTCTTCACCCCCACCACCGGCGACCACCAAGGCCTCCCGGTCCACCATGCCGCGCTCCTCTTCCTCGCCCAACCCCTTCCACTCCCTCGCTTCCTCCACCTTCCCCTTCCTCTCCTCCTCATCCTCAGCCGCCACCTCATCGACGACCTCGCCCGCGCACCCGGCACCCCACCTCGCCTTCCCGCTCCTCCTCCCCGTCTCCTCCGCGTCGTCCTCCGCTGAATCCCGCCGCGGCCCGGGGCCGCTGCCGGGCGCGCGGATGGCAGGCGCCGGCGCGGCCGCGGGTGGCCAGACAGGAGGTGGGATTAAGGGCGTCGGCGGCGGCGGGGGACCTGCCTTCGTGGGCCAGGTGTTCACCATGCTCGACCCCTCTGGGAACGGGCTCATGGCCGTCACCACCCGCTTCGAGCTCCCGCGCTTCCTCACGAACAGGTACTCTGCACTCCCCAGCTGTTGATTTTCCTTGTCTGATTGCGCATATCATCGTAGTCCTGTTCTGAGGTTGTTACCGGTGAGACCAGATATTATGCTTTTGACGATGGCCTGTAGCTCTGAATTGCGTGTACGCTGGAAATTACACATCGAGCGTATTTTTCTTGCACAATAACCCTAGCGGAATTTTGAATCCAATTCGACTCTGCCTGTGTGACGTAAATATGTGCGTCATGAGAAGTTAGTGGTTTGGATGTAATCTCACGAGTCCACCAGGCAATGTGACCATTCCATTCCTCCATAACATGTTTCAGCATGCTGGTCAATGAGGATTCAGTGCTGTATAACACTAGTTGTTTTCTGCGGATTGTTCATGTACATGCATGAGGAATTACACGCTTACATCAAAGTGATTGGTGTCTGTATGTTATATTGTTATACTCCCTCTGTTTTGCTATGTCCAGCCATGGTCTCAGGATATTACGTTTCATAATGTTTGTCCAATGAGGATATCAAGAGTGCAGTTATTGCGATGTTTCCCCTCCTATAATTAAGTGCTTTGAAATAAGAGAAGTAGTGGTATCATGTTATTTAATAGGGTATGGGTGATCATTTTACATTGATTTTTTGTTTCCTTGGTTAGTGCACATGGTGTGTTATGGACAAACATAGTGAAACGGAGGGAGTAATTCATTTGAATGAACTGGTTTGGATGTAGACTGAAGAAATGTACTATTGAAAGCTTTTTGCCATTTGAATTTTTTCATGGGTTCACTTGTCATTTGCTAGTTGTAGAGGATAAATTCCTCACTGTTGACTGTTACATATTATTTCTATCATAGTTGAGGTAATATGTTAGTCACTTATGCTTACATTTTCTAAATTTATTCTGTCTCAGGACTCCTGCATGGTTCAAGAAGATCTTATCACCGTTGAAGAAGAGTGAAAATGGCCCAGTATTTAGGTTTTTCATGGATTTGAATGATGCAGGTACATGCTGTATTGATATTACTAAACATTTCTTATGCTTCTCTGCTCTGCTTGATGCATTATGACCCGGATAGTTATTTAATAATGTTTGTTCAGAGCATAGAAACGGTACACCCGACTTATAATTCCTCTTATTTTTCTCCATACAACTGAACCCTGTTAGCTAGTAGGTTGCAATGGATTAAGATTTGCATCAGTATTCAGGGCTACCTTGTTTTTGGGGTTGGTGTTGGGGAGGATATTCCAGCGTTTAGATGGGAGTGACCATCATTTCACTTCTCCTTCAAGTCCAACCTTGGTAGCTACTTTTTGTCAGGGCCTAGAAAAGTCCCTGAAGCCAATTCCTTAGATCTAGATTTCTAGGTCAATAGCCTTCCTGAACCCAAAACCCTAGTGTAACCCCCCCCCCCCCCCCCCCCCCCCCCCCCCCCGGGTTCCGGGTTCGCTTTTGGGATACTGAACATCAAACATGTATGATGAGTGCTGAAATGGGCCGCAATCAGCTTTGGCAACAGAAGAAATGTCCATGCTTGCCTACTTGGCAGGTCAAAAAACACTTTCACTTCAGCATTGTTATTTCTCTGGATGTAATCTACAGGCTTTTTTTTTAGTAATGGCGTCAGGTTGGCATATCTTATAGCAAGAAATAGTGCTTTGTTGCTAAGTATCATTTACTTGTATTATTAATACCCATAATAGTGTTGTTTAAAAGCACACATAATAGTTCTGACTAATGCCTTTCCAATAAATAAGTTCTACAGATCTATCTACAACTTATTTAGTGAGAATTTGGAAAGGATTCTTAGCTAACTTGGTCTAATCATCTCCAGTATCCTATGTTAAGCGGCTAAATGTGCCAAGTGGCATGGTGGGGGCTTGTCGCCTTGATGTAGCATATGAACATTTCAAGGTTGGTTATGGTCATTTTCTTAAGAGCAATGTTTTCTTGTCATTTTTCATGATAAGACTGCTCCTACTAAATTGTTTAATTACCTTTGGCTTGTGTCCTGTCAGTAGTAAGCTTTTATGTCTGTTATTTCTTTATATAGTATGGTAAGTTGGTAACGTACAATTCTAGGTGCTACTGTATGTGATCAAATAACCATCACGATCAGAGTTTTGTTTGCCACATGACAACTTGTGTTTGATCACAGTAACAACAAAGCATTTTAATTCTAAGCAAAATGGGTAGGCTAGAGATGAAACCCAACCGGACTCACAAATATGGAGTTTAATACACAAATGACTATATTGCATAATTTTGTCATGTTTGACGCTTAAGTTCATAGTTTGATTTGATTAGGTTGGCAGTTGGCACTGTATTATTATCTTATCTTTTCTCTCTCTTTTTTTTCCTTTTTTAAAATATAACCACCAGCTACATACTCTCTGGGTCAGATTGTTTTATTAAGTTGTCTATTTATTATTTACACTCAGCATGTTCTGTAATCATGTTGGTAACATCAAGATAATTGTTGTTGTGCAGGAAAAGCCTCACATGTTTCAGTTTGTTCCAAATGAAAAGCAGGTCCGTGCCCAAATTCTTAGATCTTCCTCAAACTTAAGCAATGTCATTGGATTATAGTGTTTCCCTTTTAGGTCAAGGCTGCCAATAAACTACTGAAATCACTTCCACAAAGGGGCAGAAGGAAAAGACTTGGTGGCGTCCCTGTTTTTAGTGCTCAAAACTTAAATATTGCAGTGGCAACAAATGATGGAATTAGATGGTATGGAGCTTCCTGATGCTTCCTTGATTATCCTGTAAACATTATATATTATCTAAGATGTTCTTCTGGCATATCTGTTTTATGTTTCATCTCTGTTTTATATATTATCTCTGTTTTAGTGTTTTTATTCTTTTGTACTGAATTTCCTTTTCGTATGATGTCTTGGTCTCTGTCAAATATGAAGAAGATGAATCTGAAATGTTCCCATATGGCCCACTGATATGCCCATAGTTTTTATTGTACTATGTTATGGTTTGTATGGTAGACTGCTCTAAGAAAAAAACAAATGTGTATTTTTTATGCCTTAAATATGTCAACGCAAACCCGATATGAATTTTTTTATGCTCATGATGTCAGGTACACACCATACTTTTTTGATAAAAACATGCTGGACAATATTCTTGAAGCTTCAACGGATCAACATTTCCATTCAATAATGCAAAATCGCCATATGCAACGTAGAAGGGATATCGTTGATGATAGTTTAACATCAGAAATAATTGAAGAAAGTGCTGATAGCTTGCTTGAACCCCCAGAGGTATTATAATCATTTATGAACATAAACCGTCCTTTTGTTTTATGTCTTGAATCTAGATTATGGGCTCATATTATGAGATACTTTTGATTTAGGTTCAAGAATTGATGAATGAGATTGGTCCAGCTGGAATACCATTAAATGTTGTAACTAAAGCTGCAGAAATTCAGCTTCTTGATGTTGTTGATAAAGTTCTTCTAGGAAATAAATGGTTGAGAAAGGCTGCCGGCATACAACCCCAATTCCCTTATGTTGTTGATTCATTTGAAGAAAGGTGCGCAGATGCATTGCCATGCTGTAGCCTTTTCTCTTTCTCAAATTTTTGTAGAACTGCTTTTCAGTTGTGTGGAAGAATAACTTATTGTGCTGAGTGAGATGGTTTATGAATACTTTATTGTCTTAATTTATTCACCCTGAATTGTGCGTACCCAGTCACCCCTAAAATTATCTTGCGTTAGGAAATAATTTTCGTGTCATAAGGAAAACATTCTCCTGTCAAAATTGTTTATTGCTCATTTTCTTTAACCTTGTAGTCTGCAATTAATTTATCGTGGGTGAGTGGGTGATCGGCATAGCTACTGAGCATGGGAATTACTATGCATAGCACAACAAATAGATTGTCAGAAATATCAAGCCTTGTATTCATGGCCTGTATAGTATATATGTCAATAGCCCAGTTATTGATTTAGCCTTGAGATAGGTGGGAAAATGGTTAATCTTCACCTTGGAGAGGTCACATGTTGGAGCTTATGAAATTCTGAAACAAGCAGTTCAACCATTATCATCTTGTATCAATAATAGTACACAGTACACACTAAGTTGGCTATTTGATTGGTATCTGTTTATTTTACTTTTTGCTCTCCATTCTGAAACATCTGCATTTGAATATTTTGCTCACCTTTTTCAGGGCTGCTGTTTCGATTGCCAATATAGCTACTACCAGCAGCTTTACTGCTTCAAAGGATGATAGCTGCTGCCAAAATGATCAACAATCTCAATGTTCAGAGCCAAGTATTGACAACAACTGCAGAAGTCGCAATAACCAAGATCATAATCAATTTCACTTTCCATTTAGCAATCTGCTTCCAAATATATGGCCAGGGCATGACAGAAATTTTAAAGAACAAGAAAGCGTTGGCAAATTTAGCAGGTTTGTTTAATTGATGCTGCTTGCTGCTTTTCCGTTCTCTGTTTTTCTCATACACAAATGCATGTGCTATGTAGCCTATGCATCTAGTTGAATATTTCATGATCTTTCTAGAGTTTCCTATGAAATTACACTTTGTAATGGGCCAAATATGACTTGAACAATGTAGAGCCAAAATAATATTTAACATCATAATCCATCAGCTGCTTGTATCTACAAGGATTGCTTATCAGCATATTGCAATCATCTTTTTTTTTTTTTTGCTGGCCAGATATGATGCTGACATGAATACTAATTTACAAGTAAACCCTCTTCTCCCAAAAATCACCATGGTTGGCATCTCAATGGGTGAAGGTGGACACATGAGCAAGGCCAACTTAAAGAAGACAATGGAAGACTTGACAAAAGAACTGGAGCAAACGAGTGAAAAAAATACCTTCGGCGATGAGAAAGACCCGCTTTTTGTTGCCAACGTTGGTGACTACTCAAGGATAACAAAGATTAGCTCTACATGAGGCTCATTGAGGAACAGCAGGAGTATTCTGTACATACTGAAGCTCTAACCAAATCTATTGAGTTTGTGCTGATACTGATTTCAGAGGGCCCTACTGATATAGTGATGTAAATTGGAGGCCAGCAGTAACGCCCTCGTTCCATTGTCACAGTTCTGACTTTAGGACGCAATCCAATGTCACATTGCATAGTTGATAGTTCTGATTTCAGGATGAAATCCACTGAGTAGTAAGCCAAAATTGCCAGGGAATAGCGTGGATATTACTATGCTATATAGAATTTTGGAGGTGTTGATTTGTCGAAGGATGTTTGTGTGAATAGAAAAGTTGCCTATTACATATTCTCATGTATCATGTATGTGGTATGTACAAATATGTAACAAGGCGTTAAAGTAGCATGTGTTAGGATGTACTCCATTGCGGATTGCTCGTTTGATTTTCTCATGCGCATACATTTTTTACTTAAAAATTCTCTATATCGACTATACACCTTGTTAAGGATAAGGCTTCCTGTTCTAAAATGTACAAAGCTCCACTTCACTATTTTGTTCGTTTTCAGCAAATTGACATACGACAGGAAACATTCAAAGTTAGTGCTTGAACCGCAAGGTGTTACTTTAAGGGATTGCTCCATAGATTTCTTCTACAATCCTAACCCGAAAACATTCAGGTCTGTCCAGACGCAATAGCTCATCCTTATTCAATATCAGAGGATCCCCGTTGTCCTCCTACTACGACATTCCCAGCTTCAGTTTACGCCTATGGCAAGATTGCAGTACTGCTGGAAACAATTATGCTAGGCAGGCTACCAGACTGCCCTTACATTCTCTAGTCTAGATCTTATGTTCTTGCTCAAAACAACCGACAAAATCAACTATTTTCTTTTGGCCCTCCATCAGTCCCACTGTTTTCAGCAGTGGCCGCTGCAGCATCTGCAGCGTCACTCAAACCCATCTTCTGTAGCGCATTCGCAAAGCCATCAACATCCGTGGGAGTTATTTTATAGGGTGTGTGGCTTGGACCGGGGAATGTCCGAGTTTCCACTTCTTTCTTATACTCTGATAATGCCCTGTTGATGACGTTGCCCACATCACCGAATTGTTTGCAGAATTTTGGTGTGACCTGAGGTGGAGCAGAAGTACACACTGAGCTTAATAAAATTGTACCGAGTAATAGAGAAATGTTGCTTAGGAACAACTAAAAATAGCACTTGCCTTGGCATGATGTGGGTGCTGCATCATCCCCAACAAGTCATGGTAGACCAACACCTGCACCAAAAAATCTGCGGATATCAGGGCTTCAGGAACAAAACTGCTATGCATCTGCGGATATCTGACTGAGTTGGTATATGATAAACAAAGGCGTTGGTACATGTCGTACACAAGATGTATCAGAACAATAGGGATTAAAGTGATCAAGTGACTAGAACAATAGGGATTAAAGTGATCAAGTGACTATATCTGGTTACTTCAATTGTAGCACAATACATTCAGATCAAGGATACCGGAGTTATTTTACAAAAGAACAGGCGTGTCGTGTGTGCACCTATTGAGGGAATTTATGTATGCACTGATAAAAATTATCAAATAGCTAGACTAATAAACTCATAGCAAATACATCCTTGAATATGAACAGAATCAATATGTCATTACAGCGAAAAGAACAAACGAACCTGTCCACTGCAGAATGGTCCAGCCCCTATGCCAATTGTTGGGATTTGCAATGCTGATGTTGCAGCGGCTGCCACTGGAGCAGGCACACACTCCAACACAACTGAGAAGCAACCAGCCTCCTGCAAAGCCAGTGCTGTCTCCACAACCTACAAAAGCAGAACAACATGTTTGAAGCCTATAAATCAGTCAACACACGAAGACATGCCGTAACCTTATAGCGAAACAACGAGAGGTGGCACACCTTTACAGCACTATCAACTGTCTTCCCTTGAGGCCTAAATCCACCGAGCACACTAATAGCTTACGGTGTGAGGCCAACATGCCCCATGACAGCAATCCCAGCCTCCACAATAGCTTTAGCTGCAGTGATCCTCGACGGCGCACCCCCTTCTAGCTTGATTGCATCCATTCCACCTTCTTTTAGCACCCTTACAGCTGAATCAGCCTAAAGAAAATGAAAATACTATCAATACTCTTCATGCATGTGCATTTGTGCATGCATGTCAATAGCATTTAACATTCAAAACCGAATTCTACTTTTTCAAAGAATTTTGAGTGGCATTGCAGCATGCTGTGGTTAAGCAATAAGTGTTTTTTTTTGCTGAACTTGTAATGTTTAATGCATAATGGAACTGAAAGTAAAGTTCGTGACAGCAGTAGCAAAGATGATACTTTTTTTTAGCACGCTAAAAGATGTTATCCTACCAGAAAGCCTTCAGCAGACTCTGAGATAGAGATACTTTTTTTGAGCAGTGAGATAGAGATACTACGTCTAAGAGGACCAATCAAATGGACAGAATAGAACACAGCTGCAATTGTACTACAAATCAAGAATGGAGACACTATTCTATCCCCACTGCGGATCGAAATATCCGATCCAACTTGGAGAATGAGGGAGGCGCGTGCGATGCGAGGCGCGTACCTGCGCGGCCGAGGACTCGTAACACCCAAAGGGGAGGTCCCCGACGAGCAGCGGGCGTGGCGCGCCTCGGGCCACGGCGCGGCAGTGCTCGAGCATAAGGTTGAGCGAGATGGGGAGCGTGGTGTCGTGGCCGTGGACGACCATGGCGGCGGAGTCCCCCACGAGGCAGACGTCGATGCCCGCGGAGTCGACGTGGACCGCCGAGGGGTAGTCGTAGGCGGTGACGACGGTGATGAGCTCCCCGCGGCGGTGCTTCCCCCGGAGGGTGGTCACCGTCACGCGCCGCGCCGCCGAGGACTCCTGCGGGTGCGGGCCGCCGTAGACGGTCGATTCCGGCAAGTTGCTCAGCAGTCGCCGCGCCAGCTGCCGGACGAGGAGGTACCGCCGCATCGTGTCTTGGTGGTGCGAAGCGGCGGCGCGAGCGCGGGAGAGAGATGGTGGCTTGGCTGGTACGTGGTTGGTGGGGAGAGCGATGGGGACGGGACACGGCACGGGAGAGGAGGAATTGGATTTTGCCTTGGATTTTTGGGAAGTTTTGGGCGTTGGGACTTGGACTTTGGAGACGGGGAAAAAAGGCTCGATTCCGGTCTTGAACTCTGGATGAATAGCGAGGAATCAAATTGACTATAGAACCATGAATCTAATTAATCGATTTATTAGTTCATAGGGGAAATTATTATCTAGATAAATAAATAGATGAATCTTGAAACCACAATCATGAATAACTCATGCTGTAACAAGGGTCATATTTTATTTTTCTTACCATTTCGTAACTATGAGAACGAGAATGAGAAGCAATTTTAAACCCAATCGACCGACTTATTTTATGGATCTTAAAATATATTAACACATAATCTCTAGAATTATTTTAGATTCCGCTTGATTGTAGATTCTCGTGCAAAGTCATATTGTTCCTCGAGGTGAGTTGAGCTGAATGTGCTCGTCCATGCTAAGAGCTCTTTTGGCAGGACTTTAAAACCAGCTCCAGCTTCACGCAAAACCCTGTCAAATGGGATGCTCTACGACGGCTTCACCGGAAGGCCCCCTGAAATCGTGCTCTCTGGAGCCCGAGGACGAAGGCAGAGCCACAAAACATGGCTCTGCACGGCTCCTCCATCTCGCCTGCCACCTTTGCCCCCGAGATTGGCGTGAACGGTGTCGTCATCGCGCGCTCCACCTCCTCGCGGCGTCCGGTCACTGCTCCTCAGCCAGCCTCACCGGCTGTAGGAGGTCGGGCGGTCGCGGGAGCACAAGGCGCGGCGAGGCAGGGCGAGGTGGGAGGCTGGGCGGCCGCGGCAGCCCGAGGCGCAGCGGGCCATGGCGGGAGGCCGGGCGGACACGAGAGCCCGTGGCGCGGCGGCCCACGGCGGGAGGCCAGCGGTGGTGATGTGCGAGAGGTGGGGCGGAGTCCGGTGACGGCGAGAGCGCGGACCAGCGTCGGGCGGGGAGGGGGGGGAGGTGGGGCGGCGGAGGTGGAAGGAGAGTGGGCCGACAGAGGAGAGGAGGAAAAAAGAAAAGGGAAAGAAAAAGAAAAGGAGAGGGATAAAAATAAAAAGAGACAAAACAAAAGAAAAGGGAAAAAGAAAAAAGGTAAAAGAAAAATACAGGGAAGAGTAATTTAGATATTTTACGACCTCAATCCAACAGGTGAAGCTATTTTGCTAAATATTTTTTAAAACAGCTTCTTGTCTATCAGAGAAACCGCTCAATCAGAGGAGCCGGAGTCAGAGCTATTTTTTGAGGAGCCGGAGCTCTACCAAACAGACTCTAAGAAGTTCTAATAAATGTAGGCAATATGATAACTATCAACAAGTTACCATCTCCCAAGCAACTTCCTGAGTTACCGTCTACAGTAGTTGCCAAACTTTTTATTACGTATATATCGGTGGTAAACACAATATAAAAAAGACAACGGCTATATTTGATTTATATGTATGTCTTCAGACAAATCCCGTATCGCATTGCTTCCAAAATATGCCCCGCGAATCATAGCATTACGCTCAGCAAGCTACTATTAAACCGCTGCTCCTGCAGTCAAGACGCCGTTGTTGTTCATCTCCTGATGCGGCTTTCTGTCCACTAATTTCCCTGCATTGTCGGCGGCGGTGGCCGCGGCAGCCGCAGCCCCATCGAAGCCCATCTTCTGCAGCACATTCGCGAAGTCATCAGCGTCCTTGCAAGACATCTTGTACGGCGTGTAGATGGCGTCCGGGAAAGACCGGGCCTCCACTTGTTCCCTGTACTCGGTGAGCGCCTTGGTGATGTCGGCGCCGGCGTTGCCAAACTGCTTGCAGAACTTGGGTGTGACCTTGGAGTGGTTTGGGCTCTGAAACATTCCTAGCAGGTCATGGTAGACTAAGACCTGCATGCAGTAACCAGTGATAGGTTGACATGAGAGCGAGGGTGGTGAACAAATTAAAGCACGTGATAAAAAATGTCAGCACGACTTGAGTATTGTGAAACAGATGGAGACCTGCCCACTGCACAGAGATCCAGCCCCGATACCGATGGTTGGAATTTGCAGTGCTTGGGTCGCAGCTGCTGCTACCGGAGAAGGCACGCACTCGAGGACAACCGCGAAGCAGCCGGCCTCCTGCAAAGCAAGCGCCGCCTCCACGACCTGCGTCGCGCACACGAGACGATCAGATCAACAGCTGCAACGACAAGATCGACGAGCAGTGCAGCGTGGTGGGGACTGATGCGTCACCTTGAGAGCACTGTCCACCGTCTTCCCATGCGCCCGGAACCCGCCGAGCACGCTGATCGCCTGTGGAGTGAGCCCGACGTGCCCCATCACGGCTATCCCGGCCTCCACGATCGCCTTGGCCGCGTTCACTCTCGACAGTGCGCCGCCTTCCATCTTCACCGCATCCACGCCGCCTTCTTTCACGAGCCTCACCGCGGATTCGACAGCCTGCAAACAAGAGGGGAAATTGCATTGGCGATCTGTAGATGTAGATGCATGGAAGACGCGTGCACTGGGTGGTGGTCGTCGATCGTCAGGTAGTACGTACTTGAGCGGGAGAGGACTCGTAGGAGCCGAAGGGGAGGTCGCCGACGATGAGCGGGCGCGGCGCGCCGCGCACGACGGCGCGGCAGCGCTCGAGCATTAGGTCGAGCGAGATGGGGAGGGTGTTGTCGTGCCCGTGCGCGACCATCGCGACGCGGATTCCACGTGGACCGCGGAGGAGTAGTCGTACGCTGTGACCATAGTGAGGGGCTCCCCGCGGCGGTGCTTCCCGCGGAGCGTCGCCAGCGTCACGCGCCGCGCCGGCGCCGGCGCCTCCTGCTGCGGCCGGGCCGCGCCGCCCCATAGACGGCCGTCTCCGGGGCGTTGCTCAGCAGCCGCCACGAAGCCGGCTGCCGGAAGGTCGGTTGGTGATCCGCGCGTGCCCGTGTGCCGGTTGGTGAGAGACCCGCGTGAGAGCGGCGTGCTGCATGGTGGCAACTGAAGCTGCTTTCAGATCGGATTTGGCAAGGACACCTGACACACCTACCCTGACGATTGAGCTGGGAGTGGAGGAGCAGTATTTCTACTGTCTTTATATAGGAGGCTTCTGTTGGTGTCGCGCACACCATCGAGACGTGCGAAAATGACAGCACTGTTCAATTCGAACTTAAATTAAACAGAGGCGTGAGAAATGCAGAGTGTGACTTTTAAATTTTATAAATGAATGAGATATTTGAGATCATATTTCAAGATCTGTAAGTAACTGTGAATCTTTTGTTCAGTGCAAAGCACAATACCAATAAGCCAACTTGTTTCTTCCCTGACAATATCTCTAGCAATCATTGAGCCCATTGGGCGTGCCCATGCCGATCGAGAACCAACAAGTACACCAGTCATTTATTAGACAGATAGAGTTTGTATGCAAGAGTATGATGAAGTTCGGCCGTAGTTAAGTTAATTTGAATGTTATATGTGTTAGAGATAGACTTAGAGTTTTGTTGTAGCAATCCTAACCAACTACAGCCGATCACATCTATCTCCTATGTAACAACTTTCTTGACGTACAATCCATGCGAGGGGAGTTTCCTCGCCTATATAACACCTAGCCACCGGCCGGGAAGAGGCACGGTGTTCCACCCATCCTATAGCGTTTCTGATAGTTTACATGGTAATCAGAGCATAGATCCAATCTACAATGTCAGCTTCCTCCTCGAGTGCTGCCATGAATCCCCTCGTCGGCATCACCATCACCGAGAAGCTGTCCAAGAGCAACCACGCAATGTGGAAGGCGCAAATCCTCGCTGCCGTCCGAGGTGCGCGCCTCATGGGGCACCTTACTGGTGTCTCGCAGGCTCCTCCCGTCGAGATCAACGGCAAGATCGATGACAAGCCTGCCAAGCTCTCCAACCTGCGTACGAAGAATGGTACGCTATGGATCAGCAAGTTGTGGGGTTCATCCTCACCTCCCTGACAAGGGATGTCCTCTCCCAAGTCACCGCAAAGGAGACTGTGGTGCAGCTGTGGACGGCAATTGAAGCGATGTTCTCCAGTCAAATGAGGGCACACGCCGTCAACACTCGCCTCGCCCTGGCAACAACCCAAAAAGGTAACCAATCTGTTGCAGAATATGAGGGCAAGATGAGAGCTCTGGGAGATGAGATGAAAGCTGTTGGGCGACCTCTTGAAGACGACGAACTCGTCGAGTACATCCTCACGGGTCTGGACCATGAGTTCAATCCGATCGTCTCCGCCCTCATCGACGGAACTGAGTCAGTCTCGGTAAGCGAGTTGTATGCTCAACTTCTTGCTTTCGAGACACGCATGGATCTCATCACAGGAAGCGGAGGCAACTCTTCTTCATCTGCCAATCTGGCAAATCGAGGTGGTCGCGGTTCAGGCAACCATGGCCGCGGCTCTGGGCGCAACTAGAGAGGTCGTGGTCGCGGCAATGGCTACGGCTCCTCCGGCAACAACAACGGCTCCTCCAACAACTCGCGACAAGGGAACACCAGTCACGGCAACAACCGAAGTCGAAGTTCGTCTTCACGTCCGGTGTGCCAGGTGTGCTTCAAGGAAGGACACACAATAGATAGGTGCTGGCACAGATTTGATGAGGAGTATGTACCAGAAGAGCGCCATCTTGCAGATGCTGCCACCGCCTACAACGTCGACACCTCATGGTACACCGACAGCGGCGCCACCGACCATGTCTTAGGAGATCTAGAGAAGCTCTCAATCCGAGACAAGTACAATGGTACGGAACAGATCCACACCGCTAAGGATGCAGGTATGCGCATAAGTCATATTGGTCAATCTACTATTCATACCCCAAGTCATACTCTTAACCTAAACAATGTCCTTCATGTTCCCTCCACTAAAAAGAACCTTGTTTCAGTCCATCGCCTCACTACTGACAATTATAGCCTTCTTGAGTTTCACACTGATTTCTTTTGTATAAAGGATCGGGACACGACGAGCACACTTCTTAAAGGGCCATGTCAGAAAGGGCTATATCCTCTTCCTCCATCAGCAACAAAGCAAGCGTTCGCTGTCGACAAGCCATCGTTTGAGCAATGGCATAGCCATTTAGGTCATCCTGCAATTCCTATAGTAGAAAGAGTCATTAGAGATCATAAACTCCCTTTTGTTTCTGAATTAAATAAAGTTTCAGTTTGTGATGCATGCCAACAGGCCAAGAGCCACCAATTGCCATACCCCAAATCTACGAGCACTTCTAGTCATCCCCTAGAGCTTATCTTCTCCGATGTTTGGGGCCCAGCATCTGATTCTGTTGGGAGATTTAAATACTATGTGAGCTTTGTTAATGACTTTAGTAAATTTACTTGGATTTATCTCATTAAATTCAAGTCGGAGGTTTTCCAAAAATTCCATGAGTTTCAAAATCTTGTTGAACGTCTCTTTGATCGAAAAATTATTGTCGTTCAATTTGATTAGGGAGGAGAGTATGAAAAGCTTCACTCCTTTTTTACCAAAGTTGGAGTAACTCATCTTGTGTCATGTCCTCATGCACACCAACAAAATGGATCAGCTGAGCACAAACATAGGCACATAGTTGTGGTTGGGTTATCCCTATTAGCTCATGCATCCATGCCCCTGAAATTCTGGGATGAAGCTTTCCTAGCTGCAACATATTTGACAAACCATACTCCTAGTAGAGTAATAGGTTTTGCCACTCCCCTTGAAAAACTCTTTCACACAAAACTAGATTACTCCTCCCTTCATATTTTTGGTTGTGCATGTTGGACAAACTTGCGCCACTATAACAAGCACAAACTTGAGTTTCGTTCAAAACAGTGCACGTTTCTTGGCTATGGCAACATGCACAAGAGGTTTAAATGCCTTGATCCATCTACCGGACGGGTCTACATCTCTCGAGACGTCATGTTTGATGAACACATTTTTCCCTTCAAAAATCTCCATCCCAATGCTGGGCGTCGCCTTCGCTCTGAAGTTCTTCTTCTTCCACCTGAGCTTCTGAATTCTTCTACTTGGGATGAATTAGCGGATGATCATATGACTAATGCACCACATACTAACAATTTTGATGAAGAAATCAGCAGGTCACAGCAAATCTCAGGTGAAAACGGAGCTGGCACGGAACCAGGAACGGATTCTCCCGCCCCTGCATCGGGATCGTCGCCACGGCAGGATCCTGGGAGAACATCTGGGCGCACTGACTCCCAGGCGTCCTCACCTGGTCAGGCTGATCATCGTCAACACGAGGGCGACACGCGCCCTTCGCCTCCCGCCTGCCCGACCACCTCTACGGCTGAGCACCAGCAGCCAGGCGACGCGTGGGCCGAGTCGGGGCAAGGGGGGAATTTGTCCCCGACAACATCCAGTGCTGGTCATCATGACGAGGATGATTGGCCTGCTGCTGATTCACCTGCATCAGCATCACCTCCGGGATCACCGCCGGCGCCGCCTCCTCGCTCTCCACCGGGATCGTCTATGACTACGAACACTGCTTCCCCAGCAGCAACAGCGTCTGCATCACCAGAACCTGTTGCTGAGCGGCCCAGAATGCGTCTTCAAGCTGGAGTTCGCAAGCCCAAGGTGTACACCGATGGCTGTGTCAGGTATGGCCTTCTCACTTCAAGTGGTGAACCAGAAAACGTTGATGATGCTTTAGGGGACAGAAATTGGAAAGAAGCAATGGATGCTGAGTATGATGCGCTAATGAAAAATCACACTTGGCACTTGGTTCCACCACAAAAAGGGAGAAATATTATAGACTGCAAGTGGGTCTATAAGATCAATAGAAAATCATATGGGAGTTTAGATAGATACAAGGTAGGCCTAGTTGCAAAAGGCTTTAAACAAAGGTATGGTGTTGATTATGAAGATACTTTTAGTCCGGTTGTCAAGATGGCTACAATTAGAACTATATTATCTGTTGCAATTTCAAGAGGATGGAGCTTGAGACAATTGGATGTGCAAAATGCCTTCTTGCATGGTATTCTAGAAGAAGAAGTCTACATGAGGCAGCCGCCAGGATATATAAACAAGTCTACTCCCAATTATGTTTGTAAGCTTGACAAGGTCTTGTATGGTCTAAAACGCCAGAGTATGATGGAGTTCGGCTGTAGTTAAGTTAGTTTGAATGTTGTATGTGTTAGAGATAGACTTAGAGTTTTGTTGTAACAATCCTAACCAACTACAGCCGATCACATCTATCTCCTATGTAACAACTTTCTTGATGTACAATCCACGCAAGGGGAGTTTCCTTGCCTATATAACACGTAGCCATCGGCCAAAAAGAGGCACGGTGTTCCACCCATCCTATAGCGCTTCTGATAGTTTACATCATTCACATCTTCACAGCTGACAATATGCTGTAAATTGATCGTTGCCTCATATATTTACTTACCTGATTTAAAAAGTGCTAAAAAATTGCTTTAGGGTTTTAATTAAAGGAAGAACTGAACTGTTTAGCAGAGTGCTGATAGGTTGGAGGTAGTATTGTTGAATATTCAGGTTCATGAACTGTATTTTGTCGCATTTTCGATAACGGTTGATGACTTTGAAGAATTGTTGAACTAGCTAGTGATAATGTTCCTTTAATTTTCAAGAAAGAAATGGCGCAGTGTGATGTTTTGATCACAAGATCAATAATCAATGCTTGTTTCTTGAAAATTGATCACTGAAGATCGTCAATCACAATCTCATAGGTAGTATTAGCTAGGCTTTTCAGGAATTGTCCTGTTTCTTGGCGGTAGATCTTTTGCTCGTCGTACCGATGATCCGCAGCTAAAACCCTCCGGCCTAGTCGTCATTCACAATTCGACAGGAGATAATGCTGCAACAGACTCGTAACCAAAAGATACATGGAAACGTATGGCTGTAAAGCAACTTTAAGAGACTCTCTAAATTCTTCCTAATTACTAGTTTTAGAGATTTTAATTAAAAAGGTATCTTTCAACAGCTTCTTTATTTGATTATTCAAACATAGCCACTCTCTATTTTTCTTGCTAGCCAAATATAGAAAAGAGAATGGTTTTTCAGAGTGCACACAAGATATAAAAAAACTGTTGGAAAACGAAAAGATTTAAAAAATAATTTTTATGCAAATGATTCTCTAAATAATAATTTAGAGAGTGAGGTTTAGAGAGACTATCGGAGATACTCAAGCGCAGCCGCACTGTACAGATCGGAAAGCACTGAAGATCAGCAGCCATTCCATTCCATGCATGGCTGTCGACGATGCATCGTGTCGCTCGTACGCAGTGCGTGGTGCGACCTTCCGACCAATCAAATCAACAAGAGGAGAGGATCCACACGTCTGCATGATCAGCTTCAACGACATGAGGAGGTAGTTGGTGGCGATGGGTCAGGTGAATCAGATTTGGCATTTGTTTATGCAAACACAGTAGCCAGGCAGGCAGCCCGTTGTCGTCAGGCGGCCGTCTGATGTGACGCCGCGGCCGGGGGCTTTACAGGGAGATGCCACGGCACCGCTGATTGACAGGATCCCGGCCGGGCGATATCCTGCTGATTGATGACGACGATTCACAATGCAATGGGAAGAACATATGAACTTGGGTGCAGGGTAAAACGATGGACAAAAGGATCGATTGGAGTTTGCAGAACCCCCGGCGGCGTCTCATGTGATCGCAGGGCATGCCATGTTGTCCGCAGCCGGTCAGCGAATCTGGGTTTGCGGTTGCACCCAGAGAGCAGAGCAGAGCAGAGCGCCGGCATGCAAAAGATACAGGCAGCTAGCCCATGCTTGATCGCTTGCATATGGTAGCAGACCGACAGCCGCACGAGAAGGATAGCCTGATCGCACATGATCGATTCTCAAGTTGCACCTGCCCCCGTGGATGAACTTTATTTTAGCTGCGATGTGAAGATTGAAGAACACATGCTATGCTAGATCGACCCATGCGTACGTGTCCAATTGGTTTGCATACTGACATACGCTGCTACATTCTCATGCAACTCTTAATTCTGAAGAAGTTTTTCAGGCAAATCTGTTGGGTTGTCAGACCAAACTCGGAGAACAATTTCTCAATGTAATGTCCCTAGCTTCACATTCTTGCTGACCAGCAGCTCACAATTAAGGGCCTAGCCGGCTTCTGCTTCTGCTGCGCCGTCAGGGACTGCAGCTCCTCCGATCCACAGGCCCAAGCAGCCATGCATGTCGATCTCCGTAGCGCACCGCTGGGCCATGTTGCCGCTGGCGAAAAGGCCTGGCCACCTACTCGATCATTGTCACTGGTAGCCAGCTACTTTCTCTGATTCGGAATAATAAGCGCATCTAGATTTATCTTTTGTTAACGCACTTGCTAGCGCCCGGACGTCTGACGTCCGGGGCTAGCATCGGACGCAGGCGCAGCCGTCCGATCTACAGTAACCTTGCGCCCGATCTACAGTAACCGACCCAGAGAAAAAACCTACCTCAACATTGCCTCCCTGTTGCATGCAATGTTACCGGTTCCATTTCAATTTCGAGTCTTCTTCCACGATTACGACATCCAGGGTAATGCTGCAGCTCCCAACAAGATCCGACGTGTTGAAACATCACAAAGTCTTATTTTGTGGGTAAAGTTATCAAGTCGTCGTTGCAACATCACATATTGCAGATGAAACATCACGAAGCCATTGTTGAAACATCAAAAAAGAAACATGTCGCAACATCTCAAGATTGATTAAAAATCCCAAATCATGGCTGCAACACCACGGGATCACGACTGCAACATGGCAAAATTATGTTTGCAACATCTCGATTAATTAAAAAAACCTAAAGCATTGCTGCAACATCACAAAAATCCAATTGCAACATCACAAAATCATGGTTGAAACATAACAATTCATCTCACCGAGAAGGTGGGATCTAGCATGCTACTTCACATTCTTTTCTAGATCAGAACATGTGGAAGGAATGAGCAGCAGCTCCGGGGAGGGAGGGGCGGGCTGGCGACGTGTCAGACCCGGGGCAACGGGACTGCACGCGTGGCGTAGAACATTCTAGAGTAAGGGATGGGGCATGTCTCATACCTTATCCATACTGTAATCGTAAGCAAGTACAACTAGTCGGTACAGAAGAAAACTGCCTGAAAGTACTCGATTAGGACTCCTAAGCTCATACCAGACTAGGGTTTCCATGTAACCCTGTCCTCCCAGGATATATAAGGGCGGACAGAAACCCCTCCATAACACATCGTGCATACGCATAACCTCCAAGGCAATACAAACCATACAGGACGTAGGGTATTACGCATATTGCGGCCCGAACCTGTCTAAGCCCTTGTGTTCCTTGCACCATCGAGTTCCTGATCTCGGCGACACCCTGACCACAAGTCTACTACCTTAGGGTATCACTGGGTAGGCTTGCCGGTAAAACACCGACAGCTGGCGTGCCAGGTAGGGGTGCTCATCGAAGATCCACCGGCGAATTCGATGGCAACTTTCAGCTTCACCAGCGTTGTGCCCCCTGCGGGCACAACTTTCGTCTTCAGCTCCTGGGTCTATGTCTCTGATGGCACAGGCGACTTCCGTCGGCACCTCGTTGACAACAAGCCGGAGGCATCTGCAGCAACACCAAGCAGTGTTCTCGACGAGTTCGTTGACAACCTCGACGAGATGCTGCTCCCTGACCTCGCCAGGGAGATCGAGAAACTGTCCGTTTTCGACGCAACTCCGACTCGTGCTGCATCAGGCTTCCCCGGATCGGACTCAACTCCATCTGGGAACAACGTGACCGATTCCCGTTCGGTTTGCGCAACATGGCCACTGTTTACCAGGAGGCCATGAAGTCCGAATTCTACTCCGCATTGGAGAAGGATCTGGATGAACTACTCGAGCTCGGGGACAAGGACGCCACCTCATGCCGGGAGGCCCCTATCTTCAATGACTACGACTCGAACTCTGATCCCGAGGTCGAACCCTACTTGGGTGGCCAGGGCTTGGTTATAACCTCCACACCGGAGGGTCGCTTCATGTACTGGAAGGGCTTGAAACCCTCCAAACTACTCGAAGATGATGAAAGATTGGTCGCTCATCTTGACTTCTTGCCTTTCCAAGAGGGTAGACCACTCGGTGAGACCAGCCCCGGTGGAACTGTACTCGTAAACTACAGCTCCGACGACCCATCCACACACCGCCACGTCTTCATGGCGGAATCCGACGAGTACAGCAACAAGCACCGCAACGAAAGGCCTTAGCATATCTCTAAGGATGAGCACACCGCAGATGCCGCCAACGAGTCCGCTCAGGACCGTGAGGCCTACAGGCTGCGCAACAGGAAATGTGCCAAACGCAGAAGGGACGCCAACGAACGGCGCGCACGGATTCAACGCGACCTCGACGCCGAGTTCGCAGCAGCACAGGACGCCGGGTACAACACTCCTGCCGCCAACATTGCCGATATAACAGCAGTGTTAGCTGGCATCCCCGACCCGCAAGTCCAGACCGCCGTTTGCATGGCGCAGCGGGCACTGCTGCAGATCAACCAGCCGAACCCGATGCCCTCGGTTTCCCGTGGAAGGAGTGAGGGCGAGGGAGAAAGCCAAGTCAGCAGAACACCAGGGGGCCAACCCAGGCGACAAGCTGCTCCCTCCAACAACCAACAGGGAAGCCATGGTCCGCAAGAAAGCTGACCAGCGACCCACGCACCACATCCAGAAGGCTCCGTTCGCAACTACCGCCGCTCGGAGCTCGAGAAGCTCCCAACAGGCGACCTCCACGACAAGATCAACATGGGCCGCAACGCTCGCTCCATCATCAACAATCGGAGGAAGGAACGCATCGGAGCCGAGGGAAACACTACACGGGACGACAACGACCGCTTCCCTACTTTCTCCTCCCGCTTCGACAACTACAGGTACCCAGAGGGATTCAAACCCATCGGCATCACCAAGTACGACGGTAAGCAATCTCCTCAACAGTGGGTACGATGCTACTCCACCGCCATTGAAGTCACAGGCGGCACCAACACCACCAAGGTCGTCTACTTCCCGATGGCCCTGGAGACTGCCCCACTCACTTGGCTAGAGAGCCTAACCAAGAACTCCATCGACTCCTAGGAGCAACTGCGGAACATCTTCATCGACAACTTCCAGGGGGCGATCGCTCGGGCAGGTACTCGACATAACCTGTCCTAGTGCAAGCAAGAAAGGAACGAGCTCCTGCGCTCGTACACTCGCTGCTTCTTCGACATCCGAGCTACGATCGCCAACATCTCGAAGAGCGACATCATCGACTGCTTCCACAACGGCCTCACTAACCAGACTCTGTTTTGCGACTTCGGCCGCAACCGCCCCAAGACTGTTGCCGCCCTCCACGACATGATGCAGACCTGGGTAGAACAAGATGAGCAGGAGCGTGATCGGTTCTCGAAGCGCAACAACGACCACCGCAACGATAGAAGCCAGCGGGACTACTCGGGATCCTCCTACAAGCGCAAGCCAGACGATCTTGTCGCGGCTATTAATCGCGCCCCGCGAGGCAAGAAGCCATCCAATCTGCAAGAGAAATTCGACAAACTCATGTAGAAGCAATGCCCATGGCACCCACACTCGAAGCACTCTGCTTTCGAGTGCTACTAGCTCCGGAAGTCCCTCAACGCCCCGCCCTTGGAGAAGGGTGACAAGAGAAAGAAGAAGG
Organism: Panicum miliaceum; assembly: GCA_032594955.1. Lineage (NCBI taxonomy): Eukaryota > Viridiplantae > Streptophyta > Magnoliopsida > Poales > Poaceae > Panicum > Panicum miliaceum. Next base: position 1,000,339 of record CM064060.1, on the reverse strand, counting down.
ACAAGGACGACGAAGATCCGGAGAATAAGACAGACGCCGGCGAATTCCCGGACGTATCCAAGGTGGTCAACGTCATCTTCGGTGGCGAGTTAGGATTTGTCTGCAAAAGGACTTAGAAGCTGCACTGCTGCGAGATCATGTCCATCGAGTCGGCGGTACCATGACCCCTCTGGTGGTCGGAGGTCCCCATCTCGTTCTCCAGGGCTGATCAGTGGACGAGCTTTTCTGAGGTGGGAAAACTCCCACTCGTCTTAGATCCTGTGGTTGCGGATGTCAGGCTCGCAAAAGTACTCATCGATGGAGGCAGCGGCCTCAACATCATTTTTGCGAGTACTCTGAGGAAGATGGGGGCAAACTTCATCAACATGCTCACCCCCAGCAAGGTTCCCTTCTACGGCATCGTACCTGGGAATGCAGCTACGCCCCTTGGCACGGTGGTGCTTCCAGTCACCTTCGGGACGAGGGAAAACTACCGTACCGAGTACATCAAGTTCGAAGTGGCCAACTTCGAAACCTCCTACAATGCCATTTTGGGCAGATCGGCAATGGCCAAATTTATGGTCGTACCGCACTACGTTTACTTACTCCTGAAAATGCCAGGAAAGAGTGGGGTTCTCACCTTCCGCGGCGACCTGGAGAAGTCCTACGACTATGACCAGAAGGCCATCGAGTACGCCTCGACAACGCGTGTACCAGATACTTCAGGAGAAGTACACGCGGTTGTGCAACAGCTCTCCGAAACAGGGCTCGAAATTCCAACAAAGAAGGTGAACTACTCAAAGCTGTAGCCCATCGGAGAACTCGCTTTGAAGTCCATCCAGCTGCAGGAAGGAGACTCGTCCAAGACAGCCCTAATCGGGTCACAGCTTGACCCCAAATAGGAAAGTGAGCTCATCAGTTTCCATAGGGTCAACCAAGACATATTCACATAGAAACCAGCGGATATGCCAGGGGTGCCCAAGGAACTGATCGAGCATAGTTTGAAAGTAGATCTTGATGCTACCCCCAAAAAAGCAGTGTCTCCGTAGATTCGCTCAGGATAAGAGGGAAGCAATCAAAAAAGAGTTGGCCAAACTACTCGCGGCTGGTTTCATCAAGGAGGTGTACCACCTAGAGTGGGTTGCCAACCCTGTCCTTGTAAAGAAGAAGAAGAATAATGAATGGAGAATGTGTGTTGATTATACCGATCTCAACAAGCATTGCCCGAAGGACCACTTTAGGCTACCACGCATTGATTAAGTAATCGACTCCACTGCCGGCTGTGTACTCCTCTGTTTCCTTGACTGCTACTCGGGTTACCATCATATTGCCCTCAAGGAAGAAGATTGAATCAAGACCGCCTTCATCACACCCTTCGAGACGTATGCCTACAAGACTATGTCCTTTGGGCTGAAGAACGCGGGGCCTACGTACCAGCAGGCAATCGAAACGTGCTTTGCAGACCAACTACACCGCAATGTCGACACCTACGTGGATGACGTGGTCGTCAAGACCAAAATTCCCGAGAACCTAATTGCAGACTTGGAGGAAACATTCAGTAGCCTCCGGAAGTTCCAATGCTAACTCAACCCGACTAAGTGCGTTTTCGGCGTACCATCCGGGAAACTACTTGGGTCCATCATCAGTCATAGCGGGATTGAAGCTAACCCAGAGAAGATTACCGCCATCACCGATATGAAGGCTCCAGCAATGATCAAGGACGTGCAGAAGCTAACAAGGTGCATGGCAGCCTTAAACAGATTCATCTCACAACTTGGAGAACGGGGCCTTCCCTTCTTCAAGCTCCTGAAGCAGAAAGACAAGTTCCACTGGACGGAGGAAGCTGAGCAGGCCCTGCAGGCCCTCAAGGAACACCTGCAGTCGCCTTCTATTCTCACAACACCACGATCAGGGGAGAACCTGCTGATGTACATTGCTGTAACTACTCATGTGATCAGCACAACAACTGTGGTGGAGCGAAACGAGGAAGGCCATGCATTTGGCGTGCAGAGGCTAGTCTATTTCATTAGCGAAGTACTCTCTGAATCAAAGGTATGCTATCCTTCAATTCAGAAACTACTCTACACAATACTGATAAAATCAAGGAAGCAACGCCACTACTTCGACGAGTACAAGATCTCAGTTGTTACTGATTTCCCGTTGGCGGACATACTCCACAACCGGGATGCCACTGATCAAATATCCAAGTGGGCAGTAGAACTGGGAGCTCTTTCAATCAACTTCAAGCCAATGACAGCCATCAAATCCCAAGCATTGGTCGATTTTTTTGGCCGAGTGGCGGGAAAATCAAGTACCAGCCCCAGCCAGCCGCCCAGAGCATTGGACGATGTAGTTTGATGGCTCCCTCAAGCTCGAGGGCGGCAGAGCAGGAGTACTTTTCATCTCTCCAAAGGGTGAACAACTCAAGTATGTCTTGCAAATCCTTTGGAAGGTGTCCAACAACGAGGCCGAGTATGAAGCGCTACTACACGGTCTCCGCCAGACAGTCTCACTGGATAGCAAACGACTACTCGTGTACGGCGGCTCGCTGTTAGTCGTGCAACAAGTCAACAAAAAGTGGGACTGCACAAAAGAGGATATGGATGCATATGTTATGGAAGTACGCAAGCTGGAGAACAAATTTGCTGGCCTGTAGATTCATCACGTCGTCCAGGACAACAATGTTGGAGCAGACATACTATCCAAGCTTGGATCTACTCGAGCCCAAGTCCCAGCAGGAGTATTTGTCCAAGAACTCAAAGAGTCATCGATCAAGACCACGAATCAAGCAGCCACTGGTCTGGGATCCCTAAACCCCAGCCGGGAGGTCATGATATCAGAGGTCGATTGGCGGGGGACTTTCGTCGAATTCATAAAGGAAAAGAAGCTACCCCCGGAGGTTACAAAGAAAAGCCTAGAAGCAATACGCGTCATGAGGCACAACAAGGGGCTCGTCATCGTCGGAGATAAGCTCTACAAGCGTGGAGAAAGTTCGGGAGTATTCATGAAGTGTGTTCCCAGGGCACAGGTCCGCAATATACTACTCAAGATACACGAGGGTACATGTGGAAATCATGCAGCGTCCAAGACATTGGTTGGGAAGGCCTACAGGATAGGCTATTAGTGGCCAACAACAGTTTCTGACACTGAGGATCTCGTATGAAAGTGCCAGAAGTGCTATTTTTTTGGCAAACAGTCTCACGCCCCGGCGCACAACCTCATCACCATACCGCCCTCATGGCCCTTCACATGTTGTAGCCTCGACATGATTGGACCTCTCACCACAGCTCCAGGAAGCTTTACACATGTACTGGTGGCCATCGACAAGTTTACCAAGTGGATCGAGTACAAGGCGATTACCAAGCTCACTCCAGACAGGGCAATCGACTTCATCTCGAAGATTATGTACCGTTTTGGCTACCCCAACACCATCATCACAGATCTGGGCTCAAACTTTACGGCAAACCCGTTCTGGGAATTCTGCGAAAACAACTTGATTGAAGTGAAATATGTGTCAGTCGCACACCCAAGGGCCAATGGACAAGTTGAGCGGGCCAACGGCTTGATTTTGGATGGCCTAAAGAAGAGACTCTACGACAAGAACAGCAAAAAAGACGGCAAGTGGATATACAAGTTGCCACATGTTGTCTGGGGGCTTCGAACTCAACCATCGAAAGCCACAGGACATACCCCTTTTTTTCTTGTCTACGGGTCCGAAGCTATACTCCCGGAAGATCTTATGTGGCTCTCTCCCAGAATCGAGATGTATGATGAAGGAGAGGCGGACGAAGCCCGGCAACAGGAACTCGATACTGTTGATGAAGCCAGATGCAGTGCCCTCATTCAGTCAGCCCGTTATCTGCAAGGCATCCAACGCTATCCCGATCGCAACGTGCGAGAGCAGTCGTTCAATATCGGTGAATTGGTCCTTCACCGCATTCAGGATGAAACTGGGCTACATAAGCTTAACTCACGGTGGGAAGGTCCTTTCATCATGTCGGAAGTCACAAGACCAGGGTCATATCGCATGCAGTACCCTGATGGCCAGGAAGTTCCCAACTCCTGGAATATAGAGCATCTCCAGAAATTCTACACCTAGTTGTATGTCAGCATTTTCATAAAGAAAGAGTTGATTTCGCCATAATTCGAATACTTTCTGCATGTTTTAACTCGGGGGCTCTGCCACAAGTTCTTACATCCTTTCGCCTACATTAAACTCGGGGTCTTCGCCATGAGTTTATATGTTCTCTCGACTACTTATACTCGGGGGCTCCGCCACGAGTACTTGTACTTAGCTTACTTATACTCGTAGGCTCCGCCACGAGTACTTGCATCTAGTACAACCTATAAGGTAGAGCACTCGACGTACTCTCGTAGTTACGACCGCTGCTACGACTACTCGAAAGAGAGAATTAAGGCACCTGCCGAAGGGGTCACCAAGCCCATCACACGGTCACGTTACTTCCCTGCTACAAGCGGAACATTAACAACTTAACCATTCTGACAGGCTAGCCTAGCGTACCGCATGATCGGGTAAATGCAGGCTAAGCTCTTTTGCTCTACGAGCACTTTTATGGAATGTCAAGTTATTGACTACATCCAAGCCGATGCTCTTGGAGTAGCTTAAACGAAACGTCTCCTACTACTCTAAGTCCTACGATCATACCAGCAAACATCACACAAAGATATACGCTGAAGAAAGATCAATTAGGCAAACTTATATACATAACAACAAGTGTTATAAGTACACATTGTTTCCGTTGCTAACCATCCTGCTCCAGGCTCTAAGCTATTTTGTCAGCAAGGGGCTCGACTTCTTCACGGAACTTCATGAATTGCTCCAGAGAGCAGTCGGCCGCCATGGCTTCAGCGAGTGGTTCTAGCTTCGCCTTGGGCCAATATGATATCACCAATGCGAGCGTCTGAGCTATATACGTCCTGGTGGCCTCCGAGATGTAGCTGGCAACCTTCTGATGAGTCACACAAAGATTCTCCAACAAAGACAGCTTGCCAGCTTCACCTTCAACAGGAAACAACACCATCTCCACGACAGCCTGTGCAGCAGTCTTGAATTCTTCGTGTTCTTTTTGGACGACTTCCGTTTCTTCAAGCATATTCTCGATCTGTTGCATGGCATCACGGAATTGGACGCTTGTATCTTCAAGGACCTCCTCACGACGCTCGACGTCATCTGCGCCACGGTAAATAAGGTTCTTCGGATCTATATTCATATTTTCTTTCTTTTGCAAAGTGGATTTCAGTTCTGCGCGCAAGAGGAAAGAAGAAGTATTCGAGAAGTTTCAGAAACTACTTGAACAAACAACGAATCAAAGACAACAAGACAAGGCGACGAGTTACCTTTGTGCGCTTTGGAGATTTTCTTATTCTTTTCAACAAGCTCGGCTTTCTCCTTCTCAAGATTCCGGATTTCACTTTTGAACCGCCAAGTCTCTTGAGTGCGCTCTTTCTTCAACTGGTCGAGCTCGTACGGAGGTCGATCCTCTTCTGGATTTCTTCTTGAATGCGCTCCTCCTCCAACTTACGATGGTCGTCCTCAATGAATTTGAGGTTCTCGGACTTTTCCTGGGATCGGTCCATCAAGTTCTACAAAGCAGAGTATATCAATTATTACCACTCAAAGAGAAACAGGGGATGAAATAAACTACTCGAGGAAGATGAAAACTTACGGTGATGAACTCGTACAAGTCCTTGAAGACCCCTTTGATTTGTTTTTTCTTCTCCGCGGTCAGATACGGGTCATCAATCAAGTCAACCGCGATGGTGTGCTGCCAACCATACGGCGTCACTAGCAGTTCTTCTTTCTCCGCCGCATCCGCGCTGGTTCCTGAGGCACCCGCGGCGCTAGCATGCTTCGTGCCAGGGCCTTCTATCCCCGCGGCCTCGACGGTGCTGGCGCCAGGGCCCGAAGTACTCGCAGCTTGGGCATCATCTACGCTGGATTCTCTGGGCAGCTCGCCTTCCACTCCACTTGCAGTCACTAATCTAGCTACCGACAGTTTGGTGCTGGGAGACGGAGGCGGCAGGATGGGCTCACCTTCGGGTAGTTCCGGTGCAGGGACCTCCACCTCCACCCGCTCCAGCTCGGTTTCTTTCTCCGCCTCGACATTGGTGGCCGGAGGAGGGGGAGGAGGAGGAGGAGCATCGCCGGTCTCCAATGCTGCAATATCCGCTTCTTTCCCAGACTCGGGGGCTTGGGCAACTGGGGCATCGTCAGGCTCTCCCAAGTCTAGAGCAGAGGAAGGACTGGACAAAGGACAGTCATATCAACTACTTGACAAGATGAATTACAAAACGGTACAAGTTTAAGTATTTGAGACTTACGTGGAGGATCTTTTGGTCACCACTTTCTTCAATTTCAGAAGCCGGGGCCCCCGAGCACTCGACTTCCCCGAGCTGCCAACAGGCTCCTTCAATTGAGCCTCTGGGGCACTCGTAGGGATCGGGTCGCTGGGGCTCGGCACAACGTCAACAGCAGAAGGGTCCGCTGCACCAAGCTGGACGTCGACTACTGGTGCAGCATCATCCCCAGATGGGCCTAACTTTCCCCCGTCCTTCGCTTGGACAAGGGGGAGGCGGACGGACTACAAACAGAATAGAGGAAAACTCAGCAAAGAACATCAACACTCCAACAAGGAAGGTACTCGAGGACATTACCTCGGGTTGTCGTCTGACAGATCAACAAGGGTGAGCTTCCGCTTCCTCACACCCACCCGCGGCTTGGTCAGGTGGGTCGGAATCTCCATGCTGCTGCCCGCTTCCTTGCCAGATTTCTTTAGGATAGCTGCCAGAGGAAGATCGTTGTCAGACTCCATCATTTCTTCATCAGTTAAGGGATCACGATCTAAACGACTGGTCTTGAGCTCCTGGAACACACTTGACTTGAGGTGATCCGCCCGAGGCAAGTCTGGACTGGGAGCACGACAATGGTACAACTCAGTGTGCCCCTGTAGAAAATAACAACAACAGGTCAATATTCAGTGATGCTTAACAAATTTTGCAAGTAACCGATAGACAAATTACTCACCGGCGCCGGCGGATTCACTGCACTGAAAAGCTTCGGGAAGTACGGAATCGTGTTCGCATCGAGTAGTACTCAGTGAACACGGTCAAGAGCCATATGCGGAGGAAGAACTTCTGCGGAAAGGCGAGATGGATCATTACTCCCTAAGTACTCGAATCCAAATCTACACCTTTTCTGCAGTGGCATGATACGTCTCTTTGTTTCGCGAAGAGGAACGCTCTTTCTAGGGGCTACTTGTTGTACTAAGTACTAAGTTGCGTAGGCGTGCTAGTATACATTCGTATACAAAAGTAAAGTAAATGTGCAACAACACACAAAGAACAAGTATGGGAAATATCTTTTGTATTCATTCGTTGTAAATTTACAGAGTACAATTTCCCGTGATATACAATAAATTGCGCCGAGTAGCATCTGACAATCAAAGGATTGTGTGGCTTCTGGATCCCGTGGCCTCTAAAGACCTCCGGTTAATTACATCCGCATCGTTGGGCTGCAGAACACCTCCGATTAAGCTATGCCAATGGTCGTCGTCTCTGAGTAGAGTAAGAGTCATCTCCAAGTATGCATAAGCACAAAAATAAAATGTGATGAAGTGCTAGAGCCTGATCGGCCTCTAGCAAAAGGTATGCGGCCTCGTCGTACGGATTCCATAATGAAGTCCTAAAAGTGTTCGGCCTCGTCGGTCGCAAACAAACTACTTTTGGCCTCGTCGGTCACGGAAATAGAAATCCTAGCCTCGTCGGTCAGGGAGGAAATAAGACTTCAAGTGGTTCCGGCCTTGACGGTGCGGAAAGGTGGATGTTGCTGGTAGTAGACTTGTGCTCATGTTTAACTTAGGAAGTTTCTCCTTAACGTAAACTTCTAAGATCATCGGCCCAACACTTAGCCATATGCATATGTAACTTTTCTTCTTTAGCGATATGCTTGTACGCACTTGCACTTGCGCTTTGCCGTAGCTGCGGGACTTAGCTTTCTCTGACAGTAGAGAACTGGTTAAACAGAATATAATATGGGCCATGATGAACTGATAAAGGCCACATAAGTTTTCTATTACTCTTTTGCTTGCATAGGTACACATTGCGTGGGTCTGTGGCATGAATATTAATTAACTTGCATTTCTTCTCTAGCATGTTGCTCACGTACGTGACATACTCATCTCAATCTCATGCTGGTAAACAAATAAGAGGCCCGTCATCACCGGTGGATCTCCGGCCATCGATCGGCCGCCGCAAAGAACAACATGAAGCTGTGGGCTGCCGTATGTGCTGCCATCACGCTTGCCGAGGTGCGCCTGACTGCCATCAGCATGCTTCGTTGTCACTGAAATTGCTTGCCACTGAACATCATCGGAGTATGATCGCCGAGTCGCCGGCTGCCAGCCTTGCATGCACCGCCGTGCATATTTCAAGCGATTTTCATCGTTCTCAACTGTCAGAGATCTCGTTGCGGCGTACCAGGCATCCGCCGTCATGCGCGCTGCTATTCTTACTGCTGCTAATAAGCCCCGGCGAGGAAGACGCGCTTGCCGTAATGCTGGATCAGTTGCCGCCGGAACTATCGCCGTATATGCTGGACGAACGCCGCCGAGTTCCTCCATCGCCTGGTAACTGCAGCTGAACCATCTGCTGGCCGAAGAAACGAGCACCATCTCCACGTACATCTGTATGCTCCAGCCATGCAAAAGAAATAAGCCTGAATAATCAAAACACGTAAATGAACCTACCAGGAGAGGAAGCAGTCATGATGTTGATGGCGTGGAGATCCTCGACGACGGTGGCGAGGTCGTGGATGACGGCGGCGTGCGTGACGGCTACGGCGAGGTTGTGGATGACGACGGTGGCTACGATGACGACGACGAGGTTCTCGACGACGACGGCGGCAAGGTACGACGACGGGGTTGTGGATGACGGCGGCAGCTGCGACCACGACGGCGAGGTTGTGGACGACGACGGCGAACTCCTCGACGATGGCGGCGAGGTGCGACGATGGCGGCTGCTTGTGCGACGGCGGCGTGTACGTGGTGGAGTGAGCGGAGGTATGTGAATGGCAGCAGAGTGCCGGCGTGGTGAAGAATGGATCCCCCTTGTGAGTGAGGCGAGGGCCTCCTTTTATAGGCAGGAGCTAGGCTGCTGCTTGATGATGCAAGGAGCCGAGCGCCGCCACTCCGTCGTTGTGGAGCGAGCGCTTCTCACGGACGGGCTCCGTGGATGAGGGACGCACGCAGCTGCTTTTTCAAATTTAAACTAAAGCTTTATCCTCTCGGGGGTACTCTGGAACCTTCTGAGCTTTGAACGTGATTATACACAAGTACATAACTCAAAGATAATACGTTACATGGGCTTTTATCGTGCACGATGCATGCTAGCCGGCCTATCTCAAGAATAAATGGGCTAACTAAATAATTACTAAACAGCCCAAAACTCTTGATGCTTTCTTAGTTTAAACCGCCATTAACTGATTTGAGGCCTTGCTATTTTCATATGGCAAGCCGTATGCATCCCCTTATCGTCTGGGCTCCATAATTGCTTTCTTTAGCCCATGAACTTATTCTGATTATTGTACGTGTATAAAATAAAGTCAAACAGCTAATACTATATCATGGCACGTCAAAATCTCGTCATACACTCTTGTATATGGAGGCCATGACAGACACGCCGGTCACACCTGCTTCCTTCTGCTGTCTAATCAGCTCGAGCAGTTCAGTGACTTGCAGCATCTAGTTGGAATTCAACTTCTCGTTCCACTCGGGTCTCCACGCTACCTTCCCTGGAGTTCTCTCGGGCAGTGCGGGTGGATGGTTTCCAATGTACAACCACATGGACCTCCAACCCGAGTGGTCTGTGGGGAGCGAGTACTCGATATACTCATTCCCCTTCCCCTGCTTGAATTGAAGTCCGGCTCCGCCAACAAGATATTGCTTCTCCTCATATGGTTGTTGGCGGAGGTGGAAGAAGTAGCGGAAGAGATCAAAATGTGGCTCAATGCCAAGAAAAGCTTCGCAAAAATGAACAAAAATGGAGAGGTGGACGATGGAGTTAGGGTTCAGATGATGGATCTGAATACCCCAATGATAAAGAAGGTTGCGGAAGATATCAGATGCAGGGAGGACCAATCCCCTTTCGATAAAATGCTCGAAGAGGACAGTTTGATCTACATCTTCTTGCGGAAAAATGATCATTTCCTCCAGTTGAAGAAGACCTTGAGCAACTAAGTTAAGAAGGTCAGTACGGGTGCACTTACTTCTCTCCCAATCGCCAGTGGTCGACTCCTCCTTCTTCCCCTTGGATGCCGGTTTCTTGTTGCCCATCTTGGATGTCACGAGCTGCTCCACTCGCATACGCTTGGGGGCTTCAGAAAAGGGGCGCAAGGACTCACTAATAGAGCGGATGGATTCTCCGGCTAGTTTGGCTCGGGATGGAGGACAAGCTCAAAGGGGCTCTCGAACCCTAGATGTAAAGCAACTAGTGGTGCAGGAGGGTGAGAGAGCGAAATAGCTAAGGCAGGAGGTGAAAGGGTGAGAACCCTAGAGTCACCGCGCGGTTAAATAACCAGCGGGTAGGCTCAGATTTACTATTCAGAAGCTGAAGAGTTTTCTCCCCTAAAAAATGTGTGATTTGTTTTGAGCGGTTATTTGGGAAGAATTTTGGGAGTTTATTTGATTAACCATTTTTTTCAAGGATCTTACCCCGAAAGAAGGGATTTTTCGAATTTTGAACCAATTGATTTCCGAAATAAACCATCAAGGCAGATTACGCACTCTTTACACACATTTTGTACATAACATTGTTCAGTATGCCACGTTCTTTTGGATCCTTTTTTCCAAACCTCGGGATTTTGATTTAAGGCTCGGGGGCCGCGGGACACGTGTCATCGATGCCTTATTTTTCAAAAATGTTTGGAAGATAAGATGAAGATTCAAGACTAGTGGGACCCTCAGCCTAATTCTTCGATTCAACCTAAGGCTCGGAGACTACTCCATATGGAGTGCGATTTGCATCGCACCCCATAGAAAGAAAAGACTTTAAAATACTCGGGGCTAGAGCACCTCACAGCCTCGAGCAGCCAAGGAAAGTACTCGGAAGACATCTTCAAGATGAAGTTTCAGCAGAAACCAAAAGATGACTTCAAGAAGTACTCGAAACCTGCAGTACTCGGCTATGAAGAGCTCGGGAGCTTGTCAGACCCGGGGCAACGGGACTGCACGCGTGGCGTAGAACATTCTAGAATGAGTGGTGGGACATGTCACATACCTTATCCATACTGTAAAGTACTCATAAGTAAGTACAACTAGTCGGTACAGAAGAAAACTACCCGAAAGTACTCGATTAGGACTCTTAAGCTCGTACCATCGATTAGGAGTCTTAAGCTCGTACCAGATTAGGATTTCTATGCAACCCCGCCCCCCCCAGGATATATAAGGACGGGCAGAGATTCCTTCAAAACACATCGTGCATACGCATAACCTCCAAAACAATACAAACTACACATGACATAAATTACGCATATTACGGCCCGAACCTATCTAAATCCTTATGTTCCTTACACCATCAAATTGCACCATCAAATTCCTGATCTCGACGACACTGGACAGAAGTCTACTACCTTACTACCTTAGCATACCCTTTCCGATAAAACACCGACACGACGGACTCCAGGGGAGGAAGGGTTGGCGCGGCGATGGGCTCCAAGGGAGGAGCAAGGGCAAAATCAGTTATTGAAACATCAAAGAACATCGTATGCAACATAAAAAAAGGTTGATGCAACATAAAAAAGAAGCCTGATGCAAGATGGGGCGGCGGCTCTGCGACATGCAAAAATGATACGGAGGGGGCGCGGCTGACGGGTCGCCGCGGAAGCAAGTCGGAGCCGGTAGAGGTGGAGAGGACCATGGGGCAGAGCCGCCGGTGCCCCAGGCGGAGGAAGCGCGGCGTGGTGCGAAGTGAGGTTGCGGTGGTGAGGGGTCGCAGCGGCTGACGGACCAGCAAGCGCGCCGGGCTGCGGGCTAGGCTAGGCGTCACCGCCGGCGAGGAGGAGCCACAGCCGCTTAGGCTTGGCGTCCGGAGCGCGAGGAAGAGCCGCGGCCGAGCGGGTTCGGCATCCGGGGGCGAGGCGTTGGCTTGGGTTCCGAGGCAGGCGAAGAGCGGCGCGCCGGGAATCGAGAGCGGAGAGCGAAGGCCGAGAAAGCGTCCGAGCGGATGAGAGCCGAGCGAACGGATAAGACTGGGAACGGTGGGTGGAGCCGCGTCCGATTTTTTATCCCGCGTCGGACGCCCTATTCCTAGCGTTTCCGTAATCTCATATACGGTTATACCTATAATTGCATAGTGCATAATTATATGGATTGACATGCCTTCCTTTCATAATATATTTCATAATATATATGTAACTTTTTTATTTGAAAATTGAAATAGTATTTTTGTGATAAAACATTGCAATTCAAAGTGTAAATATGGCAAACTTGCATCACGAGAAGGCCATCACCACGCGTCTGAGGCGACCACGGGAGCCGGACGACGGCCATCTCCTCGACGCCACGGGCACCGCGTGTGCGAGTCCAGGGGCGAGACAACGTACTCGAACCAATGATCGAAGACGAGGTTACCATTGTACTCGGCCGAGACGGCGGGCTCGCCGGAGCTCCGGCGCGTTGCTTGTGAGACGCTGCGTGTCGGGGCCCGATGACGCCTCGGCTCGATCGCGCGCACGCCCGACGCGGAACGCAGCATCGACGCCGGTGTCCCGTCCAGCTGATCGAACCGGCCAGTCATCGCCGAAGGTCTGACGGATGCTCTCTCTCGTCATGGTTCTGCAACACAAGGACAACGAATGAACCGCCACAGGCCAGACGATGCCATGGAGCGCCGACAGCGGCGCCGCACCTGGCTACCCTTGTCGCGCGCCGTGAGACCCTTGCCGGCGAATCGCGCGCCGCTCCCAGGTCCGTGCATCCGGGTTGAGGCCGGAGATTGACGGGCGGGATCCGGCCACCTCGATTCCGGCCGGGAGGACAGCGGCGGACGGGCGGCAGCAGGAGCGGACCACGACCAGGGGGGGCAAATGCAAAATATAGGGTTCCAATTGCAAATATTCGGATCGCGATTCATAGTCGCGATCCGATTTAGGGGGTTATGTGCAAATACATAGGGTGTTATTTGAAAATATTTGGATCGCGATCGCGATCCAAACCAGGGGGTCTTTTACAAATGTTCTGGCCGGCGAGGTGCCACCCGCCGAGGTCGCCGGATATGGTCGCGCGCGTTGGCTAGTGGCGGTGAATGGTGAGGGATGGAACTCGCTGCCAAGTGAAGTGTAGCCTATGGGCGGTTCCCGAGGACGGCCGGTGACGCTGCGACGGCTTAGACGATGGAGTGGGGGCGACGCCGAAGGGATCGTTCGATGTTGTCTGTCGCCGGCGGCTGCGTACCAGGTGTTCGCTGCTTTGTCTACAAGGGACCCGACCCGGCCAATGGTGGTGACTGTACTGAACGCTTCCCTTCTTTAGCCATACCACACGGCCCAATGCCTTGGTGTCGAGGTTCTATCAGCGCACGAATTGCAGATTTTATTAAGGCTATGTCTTACCCATGCTGTAAACCGTGAACTCTTGGAGGTTCAGTCATTGCTTGACCTGATCTCCTGACGAATGACACTCAAACCAACATGTTATCGTCGATTAGTTCTGGCAAAGCTTTGCTGAAATCTTGATCTTCAAATAGACCTCAAAAAACATACTATCTGCAATTATTCCTTATTTATTATTTGCCCAAAACTTCTGCAATACATATTATTATTTTACTTGGCCTTAAGCACGCAACATGACAGAACGATTGCACGCAGTAGGCAGTACTGAAAGAGCCTGCTGCCCTGGTTCGATCGAGCACGAACATACTACATGCTACTGAAGCCTGTTGTACTTTTAATTCAGATCAGAAGATGCTGGATAGTGTTGGGAGCTTGAGCTCGCCGGACTTGGTGAGCGGCAGCGTGAAGTTGCCGACGACGGGGAGGTCGACGGTGAGGCCGACGCGCATCTCGTAGTCGATGTCCCAGTCCCTGCCGGCGTCCTTGACGAGGCTGACGAGGAAGTCGTAGGGCACCTTGACGGGCACGTCGAGGCGCGTGGTGTCCTTGGCGGTGAGCGACCCCGGGTCGGGCATCGTCCCCGACGCCACCTCCCGCCCCGCGCTCTTGAGCGAGTAGCTGATCTCGCACACGGGGATGGCGTGCGAGTAGGGGTTGCGCACGTCGATGCGCCCCGCGAGGGTGGCGCCGTCGCGGCCGACGTGCCCCACCGACATGTCCGCCAGCTCCGCCTCCGGCTTCTCGATCTTGGCCACCTTGTCGGCGACGAACCCCTTCGCCTTGTCCACCAACTGCGACATTACTACTAATCCTTGGACCTTGCTACCTGAGCAGCAAATATATCGACCTCCTTCGATCACTTGGCTTCCTAGCAAGCTCAAGCTAGTCACCAGCCGACGCCGCACAACGCTAGCTTATCCGATGATATTATATGATCCTGAGTTCCTGACGGCTTCCTGGCTCGCTCTCGCTGAAATAGGCACGCCGGGTGGTGTAAGCCGGTGACACGTCGGGGGTCTGCGTGCTGGGTGCGTGGCAGCACGCGGTGAGTCCCCGACGAAAGACCATGGTGACTAGGCCGGCCGGCGCGTGGATTGTTTTAATTCTCTTTGCTTACCTGATGACGAGGCTGTGGTCAGGAGGTTTCGGCAGGCCGGCCGACAGGTTTAATTCGCAAGAGAAGTACGTGGACGATCATTCTAGCTGATTTCAACAGTGGCCAAAAAAATCTGAGAGGACGAGGTGGTTTAAAACAAATATTCGATCAAAAACAAAAAAGGAATTCTTTTTCTTTTGACTGAGGGAAAACAAAAGGATTCAGCAGCTTGTACTAAATTGGGCCACAGCAGCCCATATATGGACCTGGGCCTAGTCCTTGGACCAGGCCATGTTTTTCCGTGGACTCTCACTCTCTCAAGTCCGGCCTGCACTAGGATAGGTCTAGAACCGGCCCGTCTCTGACCGAACTGCCTCCGATCTCTTCTTCCTCGTCTAGTCCTTCCCGGCCGGAGATCCGCCTCCGCCACGCACCCTCTGCGGCAGATCCGGGCACTCGGCGATGCAGTTCTTCGGCGGGTCGTCGCTGACGTCGGTCGCGCCGGAGGCGAGCCCGGCCCCGGCGGCGCCCCCAGGCACGGGCACGGGCGCCAACGCGCAGGTGCTCTACGTCTTCAACCGCAATGGCGTCTGCCTGCTCTACCGCGAGTGGCACCGCCCGCTCCGCACCCTCGACCCCGCCCAGGACCACAAGCTCATGTTCGGGCTCCTCTTCTCCCTCCGATCATTCACCGCCAAGATCGACCCGACCACGTGAGTTCCGCTGCCATCGATGCCTCCTTCTTCCCCTTTTGCAAGGCCGATAAGCGTAAAAGGTAGTAACTTTCTAGTTGAAATACCTCGCCTAGGGAAATGATGAATAATCCTTTACTACAAATGAGTACTGAGCATGACCAGTTTGCAAGAGATAGTATGCTATGTATTAGAATTAGTGGAGAAAATGGAAGAAAAGGCAGTTGTCTTATCCTTGTAATGGAAGAAGCATATGGTTTCTGGTTAGCTTATTAAGCTTGTTTGATGGATTCTGCACATTACTTAGTGGTATACACAATTCCGTGTACACAATTTAACGTGACATGACAAAAGGACAAGAAATTTAGAAGTTGATAAATTGCCTGAATGTTGAACCACTGAGATAATTTTTGTATTTCCGTTCCAGTTGCATTTATTTTGTGTTATATATTTCCTAAACTGTGTGTTGCCGGACTGGTAGCAGGAAAACACCAAATAATTTAATCGTAACAAATGATAGGAGCGCCTGAAACTACTGTTTATGAGTGTTATGCCTAAGTGACACACAGATACTGAGTGACACGTGTTTTTGAGTGTTATATGCCTAATTCTCGTATTTGCCTTTTGATCTTTTCACATATAAAATGCAGGGCTGAAAAGGGAAATCTTGGTGTGCCACTACTGCCAGGCCAATGCTGTTCATTCTATAGCTTCAAGACAAACACGTACAAGCTGAACTTCATGGAGAGTCCTTCTGGTATTAAGGTTAATGTTGCCTATTTTCTTTACCTACTACCTTCTCAACTAATTTGGTTCGTCTTATTAAAATTGATGGTTCTTTTCACGTATCCAAAGATTCATGTGTGTTTTGGGCTAGATGTAGAGATCTTAAATTCTGAATTGGTTGGTTACAATGACTTGCAGTTGTTTCAGCCCTCCTATACTAGACCATGAATTTCAGTCTAGTAACCTTCATGCTGACTTTTTTCGTTTACTTGTCATCCATAATGTCCCAGTCCTCAGGAAAGCTGTTGATATATTTTCACACTAGACTATGATTTTTCTCATTTTTTACAGCACAAAGTACTCAAGGATGTATGGTGTCTTTCCTAAAATGATTAAATAGTGGCACAGCAATGTATTCCTTTCTCTGGAGCTATACTCTATTACTTACTATACCCTCTTTGTGTAGCTTATTCTAATTACACATCCAAGGACTGGTGATCAGCGAGATGCGCTGAAGCATATCTACAACCTATATGTGGAGTATGTTGTAAAAAATCCTCTATATGCTCCTGGCACACCAATCAAGTAAGTTTTGCTGGTTAATGGAATTTTTTTGACTGCATGTTTAGCTAGAGTATTGATGTCGTTGCTACTTGCTAGTACTACAGTTCTTAGAAGGATAGGATTTTTTTGTCAGACTACTTGTAAAAGGGCATCAATTGTTCCATAAATCATGTTTGAGCAATAACTCAAGTAACTAGAAATATATGGCGCACAGTTATGACCCGTTATTTAGCATGTGTAATGTAGCATTAGATTTGGAGGATATAATTGCTAGCTTAATTCAGCGCATTGGTGAGTATGAAACTGTTTTTATTGAGTTTGATTATCCTTTACCTCGAGTAATAATCCTGCTGAGGTACGAATATAAAACTTAGTGTCATAAGTACGTGTGTGTTGGCATGTGCATGTCCTGCAATTCTTTTTCATGAGGTGCTTTATACGTCCTAGATGCCGCCTTCGTAGCTGGTGTTGAGCCATTGTTATCTGAGTTCCTACACTTCTCTTCTCTCTGATTAACTGGTGGAGGGATGAAGGAAAGGAAATACTAGGGATAATGCTCAGTCGAAGGTGTGATCTTATGAACTTGGGTCATCAAATTGAAGTACTTGCATCCTTGCTCAACAAATCCGCTGTGGCTAAAGGAAGAGAGAACACTAACAAATGTGATGTGGTCTGGAGGGATGCCATGCTCTAGCATTTTCTCAAACATGTCAACCGTCTGTACTCCGTGTCCATTCTGCTGCAGTGCAGTGATTATGGCCGTCCATGACATTACACAGAAACGATCTTCTGCTACCTCAAATGCTCGGAGTGCATCGCCCAAGCTGCCACATTTTGAATACATGGTGATAAGCGAGCTAGCAACGCCATCACTGTCCAAGAACCCTGTCTTGATTACAGAGGCATGTATGCTTGCTCCAAGAGCCCATGACAGCATGCAATGCAGTAGCATAGGACACATCATCGGGCAAGCTTCCTTGAAGTGGCACATATGACAACGTTCCAAAAGTGATGACATCCCTGCAATCCATAGCATCAGACAGGACCAAAGCTTCCAGCGAGCACCCACACCTGGTGTACATGTCAAGAAGGCCGTTGCTAACACAGATTGCGCCAGGTCCAGCTCTGCCTTGCCAGCGCATGTATGCACCTGGGACCTGGCGATCAAATTTCACCGTGCCCGCCCAGGAGCAAGCGCTCAGCACACTTTGACACGCTCACCTGACCCAGAAGCACCTCCCACCCCTGCCCTGCCAGCTCTCTGAACACCGGGAACGCTTCGAGGCACATCTTGTTCCTGGCGTAACCAACGAGCAGCGCGTTCCAGGACGCCGCGTCCGGGGAAGGCATTCCATCGAACACCTTCCTGGACGCCGCCATGTCCCCGGCCTTGGCGTACGCATCGACCAACCCGGTGTAGACGAACACGTCGCGAGGAGGCATGGCCTTGGCGGCGCGCGCGCGGACCTAGCAGCCGCATAGGGGCGGGAGGCCGGTGCAAGCGGCGGAGATGAGGTGGGGCCAGAGCGGAGTCTGCGGCATGCACCTGAGAAGAGCGAGGTGGGTGCGGAAAGCGCGGTGCGCGTCGGCGAGGCGGCCCGCGGCGGCGTAGAGGGAGATGAGCTGCGTGACGAGCACCGGGTGCAGGTGCGGGCGTGCGCCTGCGGAGACAACGGGGCTGGCGTGGAGCCGCGCGGCGTGAGCGGGGTTGGGGTTGCGCGCGCGGCACGGTGCCGACCGCCGAGTGGAGAGCGGGTGCAGCCTTGCGGCATCTGGAAGCTTCACCGAGATCCGAGAGGACACAGATGGCCTTTTTTCCTAAGCACAATGAATGGATCTTTACCGTTAATTTTTCATCTGACGGTTAAAGTATTTTTCGCTGTCATGGCCTGATGGTTGAGCTCGGAATGCACGAGCTCTAGAGTGAAGAGATGAGCAGACACTGGGCAGATATAAGTGCATAACTTGTTTGGAGAGGCATATGACTGCTGCAAATAAGATACCATGATATATGTAGCTAGCAGCTGGGTTTAGATCTTTTCACACCTAGCCCACAATCTCTGAAACATACTGAAATTTGTGAATCTGAGCTAAAGAATTCAAAGGAAGTGTGATAGTGGCAGTCCGTAATATCTTGTACTTCTCTTTTATTGGTTCATATGATCGTTCATGAAATTGTTGTTTTTAGATACCATTATTGCTTCTGTTAACCATTGTGTTGAACATGTTCATCCAAGCAATTCATAAGCTATTGTCCTAATTCTTGCTAATAAAAACTTGTAGCGTTGTTTCTAACTGAGGATAATAGTCTCGTACGGGACATGAAATTTGAATAATCTTTTAGTTGTAAGATGATACCCATATGTAACCAGTTTCAGGCTTTGTAGTTAGTAGCTACATGTCTTGTTTATCCTAGTTCACTAGATTCCTGAATCCTGAGCATCTCTTATTTGCAGGTGTGAACTTTTCAATAAACATCTCGATCAATATGTGAGAACATTAATCTGATTTTGTTGAGGTATTTTCTATCCTTTTGTGTTTTGCGCAGTGCCTTGAATAATAGTTCTTTCAATCATTGGTGCGTCATGCGATGTACCTGTAATTTTTGTATTGATGTTTGACAATGTTTTCATGTGAGTACATGGGGCTCTGTGCTCTTAAATATCATGATTACCACATCTCATTTGCTCTTCATGTGCTCCCTTTTATCTGAAAAACAAGCTTTAAATTTCTAGTCACATACTTAGCACTAACGAATTGCCCCTTTGCAGACTTGGGTGGTGCGGCATTAGCTAAAATGATGGGTGCCATGTTCTTCAGGGTGGTGGGTTCAGCAGGCTGTTTGATCATTGTCTCGAGGGTGATATAGATTTTTCTGGTGGAAGACTTGCCGTGTTTTCGCGGTGCTTCCACAGTTGCACCATGTATTTAGATGGACAGATGGTACAAAACTGCTGTCTTCTTGTATACCGACTTCAATTTGATTAGCATCACTGTGGCAACACTCCTGTAGATTACTTGTTTGATCATGACGGATGCCCTCAAGATGGGAATTGTATTGTCGCTCTCGGTGTGATATGTCATTCTTCAGATGATTAATCCATGAGTTACCGTGCCACTGTTCAGGTTTTCGTCTTCAGTTGCTTATCAGTTACTACATAGTATTTGTCTGAATCAGTCACCTAGTCGGATACAGTCAAACTAGAGTGAAGATTAAGTAATAAAACAACATATTTTCTGCTCGAGACGTTTACAGCTCTTCCAAATAGTAGGTTCAGGTCCTATTACAACAGCACTTTCCCGTGCCCGATTTCCTTGCACAGCTTGGGGCGTCAGGGGTGTGTTAGCTTCACAGTCCTAGCATTGTCCGAGTGCCTGGCACTTCACTGCCGTACAGGACGATCTCGTTGTCGTTGTTTCCAGTAATCCAAGTAGTCACCTCGCCAGTGAAGTGATGAGACGCCCCCCTTCAGAATATTGACCGCAAGGGAAGCTTCCACGGCAAATGGAACAGGCGTGTACACACCATCTCCACTGTGCTCAGCCGACTTGTCAGCCATCTAAGTATCTAATCATGGGTTGACGATCATGACGGCTGGTGTTGTGTTCTGGCAAACATTTGCTGAAATCTCTGTCGGCTCCCCTGTCAATCTTGATCTTCATATGGATCTCAAAAGACATACTAGTAACTCTGTTCGGTTTGTCTTCCTTCGGTTTTTTTCGGCTTATTCTCTCTCACATAATACTATTGAACCAGCCGAAATTTGTCTGTCAAACACTGTCAATTGGCTTATCACTGAAAGTGCTCGATATGGGACTGTCACAGTTAGTGTATCCTCCTGCACAGGGATTCAGCGGGGAACGAAAGCATGCAAAAGAAATGGCATAAAAAGGATTCGATGTTTCACTTAGGCATAACACTAAAAAACACTAGGAATACACTAGGATGGGGAGGAATGGATGGATACTGTATTCCTAGTGTAAACTTCATGATGCAGCAGAACAATAAACAGCAGTACATGTTTTGTTCTTCTCATGAATGAGTTGGAAATTTTACTTGCATTTTTCTTGTTCATGTGTCAGTTCCAGTTTATGTGTAGTTGATGGGGGACAGACTGAACTCCTGGGACAGATGGTTGCTAGTAGTAATTGTCGGGCAGGAGTCTTCAGGCGACCGCCTCTACGACGAGCATTACAGCGGCCGCTGGAGCCAGTGGAACGCCGGCCGCCGACACGCCGTTGCGTTGCGCGGCAGTTGATTCCCCCGGCTAGCCGCTTTGGCAGCCTCCATTGCCGGCTAGAGTAGACTGAGAGACCTGAACGAGATTTGCAGGTGCAGGATCAGAGAGATGGTGACGCGCCCAGCTGGACGAAGCTGCAGGGATGAGTTTAACAGTTCAAAAAGAAAGAAAAACTTGGAGTTCGATGCCATCTCCAGACCATGCTGGCGTGCTGCTGCTATCTTCGACATCTCGGCAGCCTTTTGAGCTGAGCGCGGGTGCTGCGTCGCCGGCCCACCTCCCCGCCATAGACGGCAGCGAGAGGTCATCTTCAACATCGGGCGGGGGCAGCGTGGGGCCCGTTCCATCTTGACAGGGCAATCCGGACGAGCTAGGCGTCCGCGGGACGGAAGCTGCGGCGGCCGCCGGCGGCGTCGGATCGTCGAGAGGAGGGGAGGTGGAGATGCCCAGCTGACGAGGGCCTATCTGTAACATTATAGGGGTTTTTATGCAAAATATCGGATCGCGATCCAAATCAGGGGATTTATGTAAAATATCGGATTGTGATTATTAATCACGATCGAAATCAGGGGCTTTTATGTAAACTATCAAATTGCGATTATATTCTGCGATCCGAATCAAGGGGTTTTGTGAAAAATTATCGGATCGCGATCCATGCCGGCGATAGCCACCGGCGACCGCCGCCAATCCCTCCGCCAAAGGTCCGGCATACTGTATGCGTGCGCGCTGCCTTCGTTTCGAGCTTCTCCACCTCCTGGGTCCGCCGGATTTCTCGCAACGGTGACCTGCTCGGCCAGCCCTCCGCCTCCAGTGGGCTTCAGAAATGGCGTTCCCCGGTCGGCCCGGTTCTGATCGATGAGGGTACGAACTGGAGAAGGAGAAGCTGCTGCAATCTGACAGGCTCTGTGATGCATCATATTCATCTTGTGATAACCATGGGCTGAATGGAAGAAGATCTGGGTGCTGGATGTAACCAATAAGGTTTGTATGACGGCTGACTCATAATTCCTTGCAGATCAAACTAAACATTGCAAGAAGAGGAGTGTCTCTGGATACTATTTGTCCAATGTGTTCAAGATTTGATGAGGCTACTGGCCATCTCTTCTTTTAGGTGCAAGGGAGTGTGGCATTGTTCGGCCATCTCTTAAATTCTTAATGACGGCAGGTTCGGTCAAGGCGATGTTGGAGAAATTATGGCCATTGGAAAGCGGCTGCCAGCGTAAAATCATTATGCTGTTACGGTTGTTAGAAAGCAAGCTCCTAGCTCACACTCACGGACAGATACACCGACGAGGGAGACGAAGCACTGGATTATTGGCCTTGTCCAGGATCACTCACACACTCACGAACACGAACGCCGGCGAGAGGGAGACACAACACAGAGGACTTTTCGGCGACGAACGCCGCGGAGCCAATCGCTCCTGTATCTTGGCCTTCTTTGTATTAAAACGGACTCGGCGTCGAGTACAGGGGAGCACAGGGCTTACATATAGACCAGACGACGCACGGAGCTAATCCTCCACGTCCGGCCTCCGCGCCACGATCCGAAGGACCCGCTCGGCGTCCTCCGTGAGCCACGAGCTCGCCCGGACGACGCGGCCTCCTCCACTCGGATCAACGCCACGCACACCGCTCCTCCTAACAGACTCCGACTCAAACAAACTAACTCACGCACGCATACGCACACGAGCTCTTGACTCACTTCCTAGACCCGTACGTGACACACACGTACAACAACTGAAGCTCCTGTACGTGACGCACACATGCACGTACACGAGCTGGACACCCTACGCGACACGGACGCCGCACGACGCCGCACAACACCGTGCGCCATGGACGCGCCGGACACGACACAGACACGCCTGCGCAGCGCGACACACACGCGACGCCGCGTTTATTCCTAACAACGGTGTTGGTGGAGGGCCAGAAACAAAGCAGATCCAGGGAAGAAAGAGGATGACAGCGAAGGAGGTTGTAAGCGATGTCTATATTCATATACAGGCCTGGAAGGAAGCTACAGCCTACAGGCTCCCCGGCAGTGAAAGCACCTGCATCAATTCGGCCAAGATGGAGTCCGCCACCTGAAGCATGTGAAATCATAGTTACAAAGGCTACCCAATAGAACCCGTTTGACAACAAACGGTGAGAAAAGAGTACGAAATGGTCGGCCAAAGCCCAAAGCCTCTAATCTTTCGGTTCCTGCCGACTGAATTGCCCAATCGTCTGAATTTTTTTTAGAGTAAGTCAATCGTCTGAATTTACCATATGTGCCAAGACTTCCTGTCATTCGAGTGCATGCTTATTTTTCCTCTGTGTTTTTCTGAAAGCATCTTGTCACTCCTGTCATGCCAAGACTGCTTTGTGTCGCTGTCACTCCTTTCGCCTCCGAGGAAAAGGAAGAGAGTGGCTGTGAGCAAAAGGCAATGCTGACACAACGCCTGCAAGGCTGCAACGTAAATCTAAGACAAGTTGCAAGCGTGCTAGGTCAGCGTCATGCCTCATGCGTTAGTATAACCTGCAGAATCTCTACAGGCTAATGATCGGATCGGATCTCTATTGGTTGGGTGGCGAACCAACCAAATCTGAATCTGCAGCTGCAGCCTGCAGAGTGCAGAGTGCAGAGTGCACCATTATTTCAGGTTAATAGGAATAAAGATGGACAAACACTGAAGGACGCACTGAGGTCTGAAGATCAACTAGAATCCTCTCGACCAATTTCCTAACCATGGTTACAACTTACAAACGAGCATAAAGATGGGTTAATCTTTGAGGATCAATTGTGGTGAACCCTAAGTGATGAGTGATGACAACGTTATGTGAATTTGATGTCTCTTGGCTCATGATGTGCAGGCACAGGATGCGACGTGACGGTCGGCGGATGCGGTGAAGGTCAAGCAAAAGGTTCATGCCGATGGACCAAGGGCGGTGAAGGATGAACACGAGTAGGCTTGAACCGAGGGATCGGAGAAGTCCGGACGGAGTCACGAGCGATCCACATGATACACTAAAGAGTAAGAGTACATCGACAGATGGACACGGCGTCGGCCAAGTCGAGCGTAAAGGCGATGGCAAGTTAAGTAGGCGGCCCGTGCGGCGGGAGCGCGAAAGACTTGAAGGCATCAAGGCTCGGCGGGAGGTCGGACACGTGTCATCATCGAGGTGGTCGCGTGGCAACCAAACGGAGATGGACGGTTTGGGTGGTTTGGGCCTCAAAACCACCGTGCAGGCGGGTTTCCCGGATTGGCGGAGTGGAGGACGCGTGGCGCCATCGCAAAGCTTGCGTCGAGGCGAAGCAAAGTCGTGAACGCGACGCGTCCGTCCGATGACTCTACAAAAAGTTGGACCATTTTGCCCCTGCGTGGGCATCTATCTCAGTTATTAGGGTAGGGGTATTTTTGTCTTAACACGAGGACAACACGAGGACCATTAATAGAGGGGTATGGCTAGTTGCCATCCTAGCCCTTGAAACTCTAGGTCATTTAGCCATTTCTTTTTTTATTTTCAGATTAGAGTTTGTGTGAAGATTTTGAGATGGGATGTGAGGCTCGAATCCTCACCTTGTCTTCCGCGATTCATCACTTGTTGTTGTGATTTTCGTGTATCCCTTTTGTCTCCTGCATTTTTCTTTTTCGGCATTTTCGGGGAATTTTTCGTACGTTTTTGGATTCGCGAGTTTTACTCTATCTTTCCGCGAACTTCTTTTTGGATCAGTTAGTCCTTGAAGTTGTGCATCTATGGCTCGAGTTTCGCGTTGATTCGTTGAGTATTGAGTGAGTATTTTGGATTTGAAGTTCGAGTTGCGTTCTTGTTCTTCCCTCTTTTGTCTTCTTTGTTCTCGTGCTTCTCTGCAGGGGAGTGTGACGAGGGAGGCAAGGCCGCACGCGGCGCTGCTTGTTTCGCGCAGCTTGGTTGAGCGGGGCACGCCACGGCGGCGGCCGGTGGCAGGCGACGCTGGTCTTGGGGCGGCGGCAGACCAACGCTCGGCTGCCTGCGGCACGAGCAGGCTGCACAGCAGCCGCAGGGAGCAGGCCGCGGGCCACGACCGGCCCAACCCGCAGCAGCCAGGCTCACGCGGGGGAGCCAGCCCATGGGGAGGGTCGCCAGCAGACCTGCTGCAGCCACCCGCAAGCCCAGGTGGGATGCTGCACACGGGAGCAGGCCGACAGCACAGTAAGCTCACTCTCCTTTGTCTTTTTCATTTGTTTATTTCCTGTTTTTAGTTAATTAATTAGGGTTAGTTGGTACCAGTGCTTAGAGTTTAGTTGCTTGTTTTAGATAGATCTTTTTGCCTGTTTAGCTAGGGTTAATTAGCTTTGGTTAATTAGATTTAATTCTAGTTAGCACTAGTTAGCTTTGTTAGATCTTGTTTAATTAGCTTTTGTATGTTAATATTTGTTAATCCTATGCATGTTTAGTTAAGTTTTCGTTAGCATGATTAGCTAGTGTTTTGAAGCTTTCTCTGGTTAATCACTATTGGATCTCTGAGCTCTTTGTGAGTGATCGCTTTCAGCTGAATTTGTTTCGATTTGAGCTGTGTTTTTCGATTGCTTCCGCTTTATGCCGAGTTCTTCTGAACCGTTCCTAGTATGAGCTCGTCACGAGTTGACTTGTGTCATCTTGGTGGTTTTTCTGGAGGCGTGTTGAGTTGTTTCGAACATAGACCTTGGTTCTCATCGAGGAGAATTTTTGAAGGCTTCCATTCACTCCCCCCCTCTCTGGTCACTCCTTCGGTCCCACAATCTTGTAACCGTAATGGCCACATACTGAACAACATGCACCTAGCTTCAGTAGTAGCAGTATTCAAAGCTCTAGTAGCGTGCCGACCTGGATAAGTGATAACACCAGACGCAGAAAAGATGCCTACAAACCATAGAAAAGAAGTTGGACACGAACATGACTAGGCCTTGACAGTGAGAGGGAGAGGACGGATGGGTTTGATTAATATGTGGAGATCTGCATCGCAGCAAACTAGTGCTCCAGTGGGAGTGTGCCAACAATGACATCCAGCTCCAAGCCAAACCGACCTGATAACAATATGAGAAGTATCCCTTTCCCTTGTAAACTCACAAACTTGTTGAGAATCCCTTATCATTTGTGAAATTTCAAAATTTTTCAAATCGGACGTGTTGATATTAACAGGGGGCAAAAAGAGATAGGATAAATCACCCCACCATGTTTCGTGTTCTAAATTTTCCCCGCTCGTATTTATATTTCATGGACAAATCCAAAAATAGGATGAAAACAAAAATTTGAATCAAGAAAGAGGGAGAAAAGATTCTACTGTTGTTCCCCACAGTTTTCAATTTTCATGTCCTTTTTGTTTACTTTACCTAAAGATCAATCTCTATCTCTTCTCTACCTCTTCTCTTCTCTATCTGTACAACAAACAAAGAGGGCGAACGTAGGTCGCGTGCGATCGGCCCGCCCTCCGCTCCGTCGTCTCACCGCCCGCGATTTTTACTCGTTCGATCGCCGTGGTAAACTTGGTAACCATCCTGCGCCATACGATTTGTTGGCCGCCCGTCCCTCGCGATCTTTCCGCCCAGCCCCTCGCCCTCGCCCTGACGGTCGCAACCTCGCCCTCGCGGAGAAAACGAACTCCCGCAGCACTCGCCTCGCCCTCGCCGATCGCGGCGGTGCTGCCCTCGCCCTCGCCCACGCCGATCGCAGCCAACCACCGCGGCGGCAGCGGGAGAAAATCTTTTGGTGAAGCCCGCGCTCGCTAATCTCGCGGTTAATCTAATCTCAGCACTCGCGCTCGCCCTCACCCTCGCGGCGTCCGATCCATCGCGCAGAAGAAAAGAAAACGAACTGGCGGCGATTGCAGCCCTCGCCCTCGCGTCGCCGTCGCCCGGGCAGGGGTCAAGGTGAATGAGGTACTGCAGTAAGAACAGCACCGCGTGGAGCGCAGGGCTTCCAGGCTTGCTGACATCAAGCAGCAGGAGGGCGGCAGCGTCTCGCTAGCAAGGAGTTTAACCGCCCAGATGAATTTGGTGCACTCAGGTATGCCTCTATCATGTACGCTTACTGCCCCTAGCCTGTTCGATGTTTTGATTGTTCATCAAATGGTGGACATGCTAATGTATCATTGAAAGACTTTCATTCACATAGTTTGATTGTAGATTTTATTACATATTATATTCCGAATTGTAGCTTTGAGCTGAGGTGCTGATTATGATGACTATATCATGATTGCAGTGTAGACTGTTAATTGTTAATCCACCTTATTACGAATTTCTCAACGTGGAAGGAGCACAAGCCAGTACTACTATTATTTTTTTGTTGCTGAACATAATATTAAGAGAGTTGAGTGACTTTGCCTATTGATATTTTTTCCTCCTACAGAACATTTCCATGCTTGGTAAAATTTGGTATTAACATTATATTCTTCAATGGACTTCTTGACATGTGGAGTGGTGGAGGTTGAGCAAACATCACTTTGCCTTTTGTTGTCATGTGAACGTTGCAGTGCCTAGAAGAATGCAAAGTATGGCCGGCCCACACCTTTTACTCAGATTTATGCATTGTGGATGAAAGTGATTTCTGATCCATTCAATGAGGTGCTATTGTTTTCTTTTAATTAATATACTAAACATGTGCCAATATTTTCATAGATTAGGAAGAGTATTGTACGAGCGAATCTGCCTATGGAGAGGCTCGCTCCTTGCTATTTTGCAGTTCTATGCAGGCTAGCAGCAACTATACATTAATGTAAGCAAGACTTCCACACCCTATCATTTTGTAGGCTGGTGCACTTTCATTCAGCTCCTATAAGGTAATACACGTAGCCTTGTCGAAATATATGGGTTTAATGCAGTTAATCAGATATTGTAGGTTCATGTTGCTGTTAGGTCAATTTGTTATCTGAAGTTTCTATTGATTAATCAAGCTTGACAATTTCTTGTGTGGATATAGAGTTATATGAAAATCTGAAAACGGTGGCAGTCATTATGGAAGAGATGATTAATCTGAGCTCAACTTTCATAGTTTAATTACTATAGCTTCAAAACATTTTTTTCATTTGGTGTGGTCATTAAGATATCTTTGTCATACCTATATGTTTCATGGAGTGATGCCTCTCATATCTTTCAGGCTTGGGCACAATAGACTCGGAGGAGGCTAAGACTTGCTGAGTTCTCTTACTGATCAGATCAGCTTTACATCCCTTCAACATTTATTAAAAGCTGTGAACAATAGGTTAAACCTGATCCATGTTTGACCTTGCTTATGTATCTCACCAAGCTTACACTTCAGTGGTTATGAAGTGAAGCATTTGCTTTTTTTTGGCCTTCACAGTTCATTTGTTAATATCATATGATAGTTATTTTCCTTTTCACATGTTATCTGAAATTAACAGGGGACATGCTGGAATGGCATAATCTTGGCCTGGTGTTTAGAGAACCTTGTAATCTCATCTTCAGGTATATTTTGTACAGAAAAATTTTGGGTTCACCTTCTTTTCGATTTGGTCTGATGGATGATCAGGCTGCCAAAGGCATTCCGTTCCTTCTCTAATTAATAGGCCAAGGTGAGTCGTCTAGCATTGCTCCTTTTAAATGATGAATCATGCTGAAATATCAAGCTGATGGAGACTAACATAACAGGAAATTTAATTGGCTTGTTCATCTCGTCTATTAATGTCCCGGACAGTG
This sequence comes from Panicum miliaceum, assembly GCA_032594955.1. Classification (NCBI taxonomy): domain Eukaryota; kingdom Viridiplantae; phylum Streptophyta; class Magnoliopsida; order Poales; family Poaceae; genus Panicum; species Panicum miliaceum. The sequence continues at coordinate 971,765 of CM064060.1, read as the reverse complement.
GAAGCGACGTGGTGCTGTTCGTCTCTACAATTAATGATCTTAAATGTATATGGTTTGTGGAACTTTATATGTGTGATGTGTACAATATCCTATTTGCAGGGTAGAAGATTCCAATAGATTGAGACTGCTGCTATGGCTGAGCCCATGTATTCATATGCTTACCTTCTTATCTATCAAACCGGGTAACTATGTTAGGCTTTTTTTGCATAATACAATTAGTGAGGTTGCTATTTATTTTGCCCGCTGCAACGCACGGGTACGAACCTGCTGGAAAAAAAAGGCATGTCGAGCAGCCCAAACACCTCCGAGCCCACCCCAATGGTGGGATTAGGGTAAGGCCCCACCACGTCGCCCGCCTACCTGTACGGCCGCACCGCGCCACCGTCCGTCCCCCCTCCGTCCCACGCGTCTCTCCTCCAGCTAGGGGCGGGCCCATATTGTATCAAGGGTCCATTATTTTTGGCCAAATTTTTTATATATGTGGGTATTTCTTAAGTATATGGAGGAAAAAACGAAAAATAAACAGCATATCAGCGTAACAGGCCTAAAATACGAAGCAGCCCACCTCCCCCGATCCCCTCTTCCCCACGTTGCCCCCCCCCCCCTCCTGCGGGCCTGCGGCCCAGCCCAACACATGCCCCTGCCCCTTCCTGGCCCGCCGGCCCACCCCCCACCCCACCTGCCCCCGACGCCCGACCAGGCGCTGCGGGAGCTCGGCGCGCGGCAACCCTAGGCGGCGGCGCGCGGGCGCGGCACGGGCCGACGGGCGCACGGTGGCCGGCAGCAAGGGCAGCGGAGCGCGGGCGGCGAGGGCAGGCGGCGCCAGGCCAGGGGACCCGCGGAGGCGCGGAGGGCGCACGGCGGCCGGCGCCCGGCGGGCAAGGCAGCGAGGGCGGCCGGCGGCCGGCGGCACCGCGGCCGGGGCGCCGGCGCGCAGCCGAGCGGAAGCAGGCGGCAGCAGCCAGCGGGCAGGGGAGGAGGTGCCGCGGGCATTGGGCAAGAGCAAGGTTAGTGAAAATTTATCCATTTTTCTAAAAACTGTCATTGCATGCTTATCGATGTCATTTATTTTAGAATTTTGTCCTCTATTTATATCAGATATCTATTATCTATATGTTGAACAATTTCTAATTATGAATAATTTATATTATCGGTATTCAATTATGTGCTACTTTAGGCTGTCAATTTCTTTTTTGCACTACTTGAAATTTTGAATACCCACCTTCCAAATCCTAGGCCCACCCCTGCCTCCAGCCTCCAGCCGTCGCCGTGGGCAAGCCTCTGCGGCTCAGGCCACCACGCGCGGACGCCGCGCCCGCCCACTCCTCGAGTTGCGACAGACCGATGATGCCGCCCACCGGAGAAGCTCCTGCTGGATCCATGCCCTTGCGGCAAGGCCACTTCGTCGTGGAGCCGCCGCCGGAACCTGCTGTCAACACCAAGACCTCTAGTACAGGTACATCTTGTGACCGAGACTTGTGCAATTGGGGTAGCAGATGCAGATCAAGCTCGTTTCTTGTTGCCCGTGACAAAGTTTGGGAATTGGAAACTGAAATGGGCTTTATGTTGCCTCTTGATAATTCCTTGAAGACATATGGTTATTTGTGGCTGCACAGTGGCACAGTGCTACAGCTTATAGAGCATAGCAAATGGAGATCTTGTCTCATTGAACTAAAATATGGACAGTTGGACTTGGACACTAGTTGATAGATATGGTATGCTGGTGGAAGTGTGGGTATATACCAACTTACTAAAATTGATGTTGTACCATTAGTGTTAGGGTATAAATGCAAATGGAGCTCTGTTTCTTTGAACCAAAAGATAAACCGTTTTGATGTTACTGCATATTGTGAATAATAAGTTTGCCACAATAACCAGTTTGATTAGAATAGAATTCAAATTCATTTGTGGGAAAAAGAATCACAGACTCAAACTTAAATTTCAACATAAAAATGCTGAGTTCTGACAGACTAACAGCTTTTTATGGTTGTAATGGCACTCGAAGCCATATGAGCAATATAACATACAACTACCTAGTTTGCTACTGTTACCGCTGGATGCAGTGTCAATCCTACTCAGTGTTCAAGAAGGCGGGATTAGGCGGCCGCCTAGGCGCGCCTAATCGCTAGGCGAGGGGGTCCCGCCTGGCCTAGGGCATAGGCGGACCCCTAGGCGGCGCGGGCTCGTCGGCGCCGGCGGGGAAGGAGGCAGGGGACGGGCGCCGGCGGTGGAGGAAGCAGGGGACGGGTCGGCGGAGGTATGGGCGGCGGCGGAGGAGGAGGAGGAGGCAGGGGCAGGCGTGGAGGAGGAGGAGGAGGAAGGGCGACAGCAGCGGCGCAGAGGAGGCAGGGGCGTCGGGAAGGGGAAGGAGAGGAGGATAGGGGAGGAGATAAGGTGGGAGGTGGGCTGTTGGGCTGCTTTGATGGGCTTATTTTTTGACTCTAAGACTTAGTGGTCCTCTGTTTTTTTTCTTTTAGAGGTATATATAATGTATATGACAAGGTATATGTATGTATATGGTACCGTCTAGCAAACCGCCTTGAAACGCCTAGGCTCACTTCGCCTCGCCTAGGCTCTAGGCGGTGGGTCACCACCTAGCGCCTTTTTGAACATTGATCCTACTCGCACGATTTAATATTGTAACTTATAAAGAAATTTTTTTATTGTGAATGCATCCATATCAGCAAATTTTGCCTTTTTTTGGCTGGTTGGATACAAGCAACACAAATTGGCCTTGTCTTATTTAAAGAAGAAAAGAAAGCAGAAGTATCTTCAGACGAGAAATTTACACAACCCTACAAATGCAGCCCTACTGTTCTCTTTTCTTTTCAGAGTTGAAATATGTGGATAGTCTTAGTAATTCTGGCTGTCATACTGTTCTCTTTTATCAGTATCAGTTATCAGCACCAAGCAAGATAATTTAATTTTCTCTCAAGTGTCAACCTGTGCTTTCCTGTCCCTCCAAAACCCAAATAGTACACCAGAGTATACTCGATGCCTCGTTTGTTCTACGCCTATGTTATTTGCTGCTTTTAGTCTTGTACCATAGCACCTTATGTTAGTTGACCTTATTTTGGAATCTTCACATGCAGATGACACGAGATTTGATGCATCACAGTATGCTTTTTTTTGGCAATAATGTGCTGGAGGAGGTGGAACTAGGTGGACTGGAAGATGATAATGACAGTGATGCTGCTTTCGTTGGACTCAATGATGTAGAGCGCCCACTTTCTTCTCAAGGAATTGTACTAGAGGCAGTGCTATTCTGAACGCTAGAAATTTAATGTTTTAGTTAATACAAGTATACAACCTTTAGCTATTTATTCCATGCTGGATAAGTAGCACATCGAAAATTGAATATAACTGTTATGCCTTTGTACAATTTTGGGAAATGATAAATTTCTTATGCACTGTGAAGATACTGTTAGCAAAATGATAGGGAAAGAAAACCAAACATTTTCAGAAGATTGCAAATAGAGTACACTTGTATTACATGCATTTGTTTTTATTTTATAATTTTTGTCCTCTTAAGTTTGTTAGTTTGGAACAGGAATCTTGTAAGGTGCAGTTCTAGTCATATGAGCATTTTACGTCGGGAAGGAAATCAAATGTTTTCAGAAAATTGCAAATAAAGTACACTAGTATGACATGCATTTGTTTTCATTTTATTCTTGTTGCCCTCTTAAGCTTGTTAGTTCAGAACATGAATCTTGTAAGGTGCAGTTTTAGTCATATAAGCAATTTACGTAAAGCATGCTAACATAATATGAGAAGTGAGCTGCCTTGCCTCTCTAACAGATAGACTCATATGCTCCATGTAAAGTCAGACTGATGCTTGGTGGGTTTATACTGAACTTAAAAAGAAAAATAAAGCTCCGTGGATCGCGTTCTTTCCATTCGCTTCTCACCTGGGCTACAACTTGTTTTTCAGGCTGAAGATAGTTCATTCTCAGATGTTAATGATCTTGCAAATATATTCTCAAAGGTTATCTTTCCCTGAAAACTTGAATTTTCTTTCCTTATCTCAGTGTTTGTTAGGGAAGTTTAGGGCTCATGCAGTGGTTTATTTGCATCCAGAAATTGAGGGAACGTAAGTCTTGTGTCAATTTTTTTAGTATTCTTTTTTGTGAAACGAGCCATAACTTTGGTGTATTGTCTATTTGTCCCCTATATACTGTAGCATGGATCACAGATTCAAGCAAAATTTACTATATGAAATTCTGCTTCACCTACCTTGAAACATGAAAGTTGTTATAAGTTATCTGAAACATAGCATCCAATGGCCCCTTAATGATTAACCTGGTGTACAGCTGCTCTTTGAAGTTCGAATGAAATTGTAATGAAAAGGAAAAATACTTCCATTGTTGCATTTTGGACTTTCTGCCTTTCTTGTTGATTTTGCTATATGGAATATGCTCAAACGATCGATATTGTTACTGCTTCAGGTTCTTCTAATAATATAATATGTACACAGAATGATGGCACAAACAAAAGAATCATAAAATTCATGCAGAATATCCATCTCATATGGGTTGCATGTTCTGGATTTACCTGCTTGACTGTTATTATATGTAACAGTAAATTGCATGCATATGTTCTCCTGCCCTACAAACCTTTCATTGAAAGAGATTGTCTTAGATTATCTGTATACTGTACCATTGTTATTTGATTCTATGTGCATTTCCCTTTCAGCTGAGAAGAGATGTCAACCTACCGAAGCATATTGGAATAAATAGCCTGGGTACTTCTTTTTCAAGAGAAAGTGAGTTGTTCCATATAATTCTTTGCTTTGTTTCAATAATACTTCAATCAGGAACTCCATTTATTTTTGTCTTACCAAGGAAAATATTTGAATATCTTTACATAATACTTCACCAAAGTTCTTGTATATGTTTATTATGGTATGTCTGTCCTCATAAACTCCAGGGAAACTTCCTTTTATTTAACTTCTTATACAGAGATATTAGCATGAGAAGAAAACTGTTTGTATATGCTCTTCTTTCATGTAATAATGTCGTATGTTGTAGGCAGTTGAACCGCTATATCTGCACGCTCATTTTCTTTGTTCTAACGTGAAATTTTATCACACTGGTAGGTTCTGCTGCTGATGACTGGACTCCGGAATTTGAATCCCCACTCTGGCCCAATCAGTATGCGCTAGATGCGAGGCAAGGGCAGGATAGCAATGACTGGTGGCCTCCACAACATCATTCTTCTCGCTTTGCTGATTCCAGATTACACTGAACATCCTCATCACCTCAGCAACAGGAACAACACAATGAACCTGTTCTTGGACCAAGGCCATCTCCTTTGCACAGGACATCCTCATACCCACACAATGAACCTCAATACAATCCTGCTGAAGCCATTCCTGCTCCAAATGCACCATACAATTCACACCATCCGCCTGGTGGACCACCCAATTCATTGCCTGGACAACCGCATCAGATGAACATGTCATCTTTCAATGAATTTCAGATGCATATGTCTGCACAAAGTGATGCCCCATTCTCCCAGTTTCCTCATGGAGGGGCCACCTCCAGAGCCATTTGGTGGAAACCTGGGTCATATGGTGTCAACAGGCTTCTCAACAAACAGCAGTGGACCAAAAAATCTTATGCTGAATAATGGACAGATCCATGGGGAAATTGCCAGTATCGTGCCAAATTCGGTGCCGAACCATCTACAACGTCCTGATGCATTCATGCCCCCTCAAATGCTGCCGATGCGCAAACAGCATGGCATGCTCCCAGTTCAGCAATCTCCGCAACACTTATCAAGAACTCAGGCACATATGTTTGGCCCCCAGCATCCACCACAAATGGTGAATAGGTTTGATAATTTTGGGGTGCCTCAGTTCAGGGATCCAAGTGCAAGATCATCAATGCACCATGGAAGGCAAGGTCACCATTTTCCTCTCCAAGGCTCTGAATTTGGTATTATGAGGATGGGTAATGGGAGGCCATGGTTTAGATCCAAGTATATGTCCACTGGAGAACTTGAAAACATTTCAAGAATACAGCATGCTGCCACTCACATAAATGATCCATACATCGATGATTATTACCATCAAGCTTGTCTGGCCAGAAGATCTGTGGATGCAAGGTTGAAGCACCACTTCTGTCCAACCTTGATATTGGATGAGCCGCATGCATACCTTAAGGTCGATGCCCTTGGGAGGCTGCCATTTTCTTCCATCCGGAAGCCGCGTCCACTTCTTGATGTTGAACCAGCTTCTACAACTGAGGATAGCACTCTTGTTTCAAAGTCTCTTGATCAGGAACCTATGCTAGCTCCTAGGATTACAATTGAGGATGGCCTCTCCTTACTACTTGATATAGATGATATTGATCGCTTGCTTCAGTTTAGCCAGCAGCAAGATGGTGGTTTGCAACTTAGAAACAGAAGGCAGTCTCTGTTTGGTCAGCTGGCAGAATCACTGCAGTTGGTTGATCCACTAGGTGCAAATAAAAATAGACATTTGTCAGCAAACGATGATTTTGTATTTCTTTGCATTGTTTCTCTACCCAAGGGTCGGAAACTACTTTCACGCTATATCAACCTCATGGTTCCCGGTAGCGATCTTCCACGGATAGCTTGCATGGCAGTGTTCCGGCATCTGAGGTTTGTGTTTGGCAATTTGCCCTCTGATGATGTCTCAGCTGAGACAGTAACTAAACTAGCCAATGTTGTAGCTGCATGCATTCGTGTGATGGACTTAAGTGGCCTCAGTGCTTGTCTTGCAGCAATTGTATGCTCGTCAGAGCATCCACCTCTTCGACCCCTTGGATACGCTGCTGGCGATGGTGCCACCGTCATCATAAAGTCTGTCCTGGATAGCGCGACAGAGCTTCTCACTGAGCAGCTTCCTGCATCAAATTACAACCGAGCCCTATGGCAGGCATCGTTTAATGCGTTCTTTGGGCTGCTTACAAAGTACTGCATAGGTAAATTTGACAGCCTAGTTCATACAATGCACACTGCAACAGCGATAAGAAGGGAGCTTCCAATTGAGCTTCTGCGTGCCAGTCTTCCTCATACAGATGAGCAACAACGCAGACTATTACTTGAGTTTGCCCAACGGACCGTGCCTGTCACTGGCCATAGTTCTCAAAGGGCTCCTGGTGGAACCATGGCATCTGAAAGAGTCCCAAGTTAATGTGGTCAGCAGATATAAGTTGAAGGGTTAGATATGGTTTTTATTCTATGGTATAAACCTATCCAATGAATTGAACATTCCTTGCGCCTGCCCCACCAGAACAAGCTACAATTTGAGCTGGGTGGAGCACGGGGCATCCTGGTGGTAATATGGATGTATGTCCAAGGTTTGAATTGATTACTCCCTTAAGCTACAGTATTTTCTCTGCATTGTTTTTCACACCACCCGTTGAATTAGCAGGATACTTTCCTTCTGGAGGGCTGTGTTTTGTTGCCCATGGGAGGGAACTGAACTCCTGCTATTTCTAGGTTAGCAGCTGTCCAGGCCGTTCCTTGAAGGCGATGTCCATCACAAGGAAATGTTTCAAGCTGTAGTTGTTTTCGTTTGCAATAGTTGTTAGAGGCATGCAAGATTCTTCTTTCACTTTGGAATATACTGGAGGTTCTGTGCTCAATTGCTCATGCGAAAACCCATAACCCCCCCCCCCCCCCCCCCCCCCCCCTATTTTTCGTATAAGTGAATACATTAGCTTGTGAAGCTGTCGAGTTTGTAATGAGCTTTTTGAATTTGATTCCACTATAAATCCTTGTTATTGATGATTTTTCTTCCGGTGGTTCTGGGGTGCTAACACATCAAAAGCTCTGTATGACATCTCGATGCTCTGCTTCTGGGAGGCCTTTTCATTCATAACTCTGTCTGGCACTTTTGTAGCGGTCGGAGAAACTGAATTGCTCAACAGCTGCTCGATACAGTAATTTGGAAAGAGAAATTTTGGGGAGGAAGCACTGCATACCGGACTGTCGATATCCTACAAGGAGTGGCTGCTAAATTGTGCTTTTTTGGCAAGATGAAGATCGATATAAAATTCTTGTCTTGATACATTTGAATGTTTGATACACAGCACGCTGCCACTGTTCAGATTCTTCTCTTCAGAGTTCAAATGCTTGCGACACACTCAATCTGTATCGGTCACCTTGCATTGTCGGGTGCAACAAACCGGACCAAATACTGCTCCATACTGCAGTACTAGCAAGGTATGGTCTGTACATGCTCTCACTGCTGCAACCTATACTTCAGTGCGACACAATGTGCAACAGAGTTAGCAGGGCCATTGTTCTCTGTGCTGTCCTCTCTAAGTTTTCTTCCTCCGATGCCATGCCCATGCTCCGTCCTGCGAATGAGTACTCCATACGTTTGCTCGGCGGTAGCAGCATGTTCTGCGGGCCGTAGGTACAAAACGTGGACACCTGATGTCCTTGACAATACTCTGTATTGGAACTGCCGACACCGATGTTACACCACTCGCTAACTCTCAGCTTCTTCTTGAACAGAGGGCACTCGATGTCTTGCGTAGATCGCAAGACTGGCCCCGTTCAAGATTGCTCAAATCTTCCTACTTGAAGGCAAGCTAATCCATGTATCAGTAATGTCCAGGTACAGTGCCCTGCATTTCACATTCTCATCAGTCTCGTGTATAGTAAACCTGCAACCTTTTATCATTCATCATTGGATAAATAAAAGTTTAGTGAATTTGCAGGTTGCGAGCGATGGGCGTCCGTGACCGGCGTGCCATGCCATCTGCTCTGTGCCCGATCGAGCTGGGTCCGTGCTGCTGCTGGTGCCGGGGAGGGAGAGCGGACACGGGTCACAGGACATGTGTGTCCGTGTGTCCCTGCAGCGATCTGGGCAGCACGCCTCTGCGCGCACTGCAGACGGCAGCCAGCGGCCGACGACAAGCGCACGAAAAGGGTACTCCGGTTGCACATGGCTCTGAAGAGTGAAGACTGTTCGTGCGTCCAGCCTCTGCCTCTGCATTTCTTTTACTGGATTGGGCAGCCAGTAATCCCAGCATGAAACATAAATAAATTACTAGATGCGGTAGTTAGATGGTAATCTTTTCCCCTGTCAGAGAAGTGATGCAGCAGCTTAGCTGGAGCTGTTGCCATGCCTTGTCTTTATCTCCAGTACTTGTTAACTCGACGAGCTTATCGGCGCAGTAAGATAAGAAGCAGTTGTGTTAGAGTTAACTAGTTTGATTCCATCTCAACGCCTGGTAAGGATCCGAGGGACGGGGGGACTCACTCGGATCCACCACGTTGGCAAGATCCCTGAATCCAATAGAAAAATCGGTCACCGTTCAAATTTCAACGCTGCTACTTCTACTTGCTGTGCATGCTCGCATCCTGCATCGTTCCCAGGAGACTAGAGATGGATATGAGAGACGCTTGAATTGAACGATCTCTTTCCGAACACTGTAGCTGTTGTACTGTTGAGCTGCGCGAACCGTGAGCCAGAGAGGGACTCCGATCGACCCTATTCATTCACTGCCTGCATTGTTCATGTTCATGGCGAGGTGTCGTGTACCTGTGCGCCTGTTGCCGTAGTCTGTGCTCTGTACATACATGGAGCCAAGTGAGCTGAGCAGAGAGATTCCCATCACCATCCATCCATCGTCCTTCCTTCCATGTGCTGTCACTGCCGAGACTTCACGTGTGGTAACTGGCCACCGGCCTCCACGCCCCGGCCGGTCGGTCCCCCGAATCCGAAATTCCTTCAGAATACTTGCCCTCCTAAAAAAAAATACTTGACATTATCCAGCCAGTAGTGGACGCAAAAACCTATCGACATCAGCTCCTTCTGCTCCTCAACTGTGCGGTTTCATTATAAAAAAACTGTGCGGTTTTTAAATTGACCACAGCAAGTTGCTATTCCGTTTATATTCCCTGAAAGATTTGGAAAGGAAATAATAGTGCATATATCCTGCAGTCCCAAACAAAGTGCAGGTGTAGTGTGTAGTGCTAGAGCCATGCAGCAAGATTAGAAAAGCGATCTAGCTTCATTGCTCAGGCTAAAGGAGGAAAAAGGATATGGCTGAACATTTCTGAAGAGCAAGCAAGCAACAAAGTATCAGATTCAGAGGTCGCTTCTGAATCAGAATTCAGACGTCGATGGAGGAGGCGGCATGCAGCACAGAGAGAGAGACGGAAGCAAAGCAAGCTCTGCGTCTCGCACATGGTGATGGACTGACTCCTCGTCCTCGCTCGCGTCGCGTACAAGGAGAGGAGGAGGCATCGCCGCGGGAAGGTGCAGTGCAGCCGCAGGAGGGGCGGGGCACAAGCAGAAGCAGCGCGTCTCAGCCTCAAGCTGCACAGTGCCAGTAGGTTATTGCACATCAACACGCACTGGGTGCGACCGGGCCCTGACGGTCTGGTCTCAACAGTTGGGCAATGTTCCAGCTACAGGCTACAGTGACGAGCCATGCGGATTCATCTTCATGTTCCTGCTGAGATTGAGAAATAGTACAGTACTGGCGGAAAACAAAAAAAAAACGTAGTACTACTGATGGTGCTACGTACTATTAAAGGTTCGGTGAAAGACGGAAGAGGTGGAGCGAGTCCCTTGCAATTGCAACACGACACTACACTAGAGAGTTTGAGTAGGGCGAGCGCTCATCCATCAGCTGGTCTCTCTGACAAATCCGGCAGGCTGGGACCCTCCCATCCCGAAATCATGAGTAGATAGATAGCCATTCCATTTGGAATTGGATAGCTCGTCGTCAACCATGAGTCGAAGAAGATACGAACGAAGATCTGCAGTGCACGCTGGGAGTAGGACAAAGAAAGGATCCCGCTTGATTGGCACATTGACCGCTTTTGTTTACGACCTGTTTGTTTACGAGATTTCTTCCTCGCGCCGGCGTCGGGGTTTCAGTCTGCCCGAGGCCGGCGATGGGTACAGAGCCCCGCCACCACGGACCATGGGTGCGCGAGCCCAGTCGCAGTGCCAGATTGCCTGTGCAACCCCGGGCCGGCCGCCGCCTCTCTCCGGCTCCGGTGCGACCGCCGTGCCGTAACCTGCGATCCATGCCGCCGTCGCGACAAATAAACCTGTACAGAACACGGGATCCAAACCACCCTTTAGTCCTTTACTCTGATCGGTAGTAGCAGCGAAACCTGATCCTATCTCGTCGCTGGTGCCGTGCCGCCATGCGAGCACAGAGTGAAGCGGAGCTCCGACTAGGCATCGCGCACGCTGAATGCATACGGCCAGCAGACGATGATCGCATCCGTCCGCCGCCGCGCCGCTATCTGGCTGGTCCAACTAATTAATCATCCGCCGAACGTGTTGGCGTCGCCGCTTGCCCGTCACTAGCGTCGCCGCTGTACCTGTACCTGTACGCGGCCGGCGGCTAGCTAGCCAACACCGATACCCCGGCCGCTGTCGCCGCCCGGGGTCGGCCGGCCCTCCCTCTCGCGCTCACGCTCATGGACCATCATCATCGCCACGCACGCAATTATACGCCATCGCGGTGCTGCTGCTAATCAGTCAGTCAGGTGCCGCGACGGCGAGGCTGCCCGCGGCCGTCCCGTCCAACAGGAAGAGAGTAGAGGACGGTGTGGGCGTGTGGTGCCTGCTCGCAAGCAAGGAAATGCCAAGGCGGCGGCGGCGGCGGCTGCTTTCAGTTTCAATCTGGTAGTACGGGCCCTTTGAGATTGAATCCAGCAGCGTCCTCCCCTTCCCCTATCTAGTGGCTATCTATCGGCATTGGATTCCTTGTCCATTGCCATTGGTTGCAATTTGCCATGGATGGATGGTTCGCATTACGCCAGGGGCTAGGCTCGCATCACTGCTTCTGCTTGCCCCCCCATCTAGATCTAATAGCGAAAGTCAATGCGCCCCTGCAATCTTGCCGGAACAAGTCCATCTCGTGCCAGCTCCTCCTTCTGACGCCGCCGTGCAACGTTCCGTTTCCACGATTCCGCGCACATGCCGAGCTACGCGCTGCGCCAAATGGCAACCATGCGACCAGGCGCCCCGCACCGGCACCACCAGGCGTCAATGGCCACACCGCCGCGCACCTCGCCGGGGGCTCGACGAGAGGAGTGGGTGCCCACTGGTGAGGCGACACAAAGGCAGCGTTGCGCCCACGGGAGAGTACTAGTAGTAGCCTTTCGCGGCGACCGAGGCTGCCGCTCCGGATGCGCGCGCGGGTCCGAGCCGAACCACGCCACGGACGCGACGGCACGGCAGAAGGAGGACGGCGGCCAGCAGGCTGGCAGGCCGCCCGCGCCGCGCCGGGCAACACAACAACAACAAGGCTCGGCGATGGACGCCGGAGGTGACGGAAAGGAGCCTCGCGCGCTTGCGCTGCGGCCCTAAAGAGCGGCAGGTTCGGTCGACCGCGACGGGACTCTCGCTGACGAACACCATGCCTGCCTCTCTCCCCCACACCTCGGGCCAAGACAAATTCGAGCGTGCAAATCACCGGGAAAGCAAGCAAGCGCGGTGGGCGCAAATCAAATCAAACCCTTTTCCTCCCTGCTCCCTTGCTTTGCTGTTCCCGACGAGCTCCTCAAGGCAAGGCAAGCGGCAGCGTGGAGCCGATAAAGGCTGCGCCCCGACACGACGCCGCCGTCTTTTCCCTGCTCTCCCTACTTGCTCCTCGACTCACACCAATCCTACGCTACACACACGGTCCTCCCCGAACGGCTAGTGTTAAGGTGCACGAGCTCAGCATCAACGAGCGAGTCTAACAAAGGATGGCATGGAACCGTACACCTTACCTTCCATCAAGGAACAAAGGACACAAAAAAGGAGGAGCAGTTTACTAGTAGAACAGGAAGCGACTTCACATGGGCGACGGCCATTATCCTTTTTTTTACATGCACACGGATTGCATACCACTGCTGCTGAGTGCTGACCACCGGACAGGCACCACACCAGTATCATCATCCAACTGGACGGCGAGATCATGCAAAGTAGGTACACGCTAGTAGGAGCTCGGCGAAAGACAAAATCTTTCGCCCGCGTCAGGACAAGCACACCACGCCTTTGTTTAATCCGACGCCACCACTACTACCATCTAGTACTACTACGCTAATACTACTACTAGACTACGGCGATCACCGTTGCTCGGGTCTCTGCATCGCCGGAATCACGCGCCGTCGCTGCTGTCGGCCGCCCGGCCGCCGTCCCTCGCCTCGCCCGCCGCCACGGTCCGCAGCGGCGGCGACTCCGACCCTACGGTGTTTATTTTTCCCAAGTACAATCCATTAGCCATTAACCATCGATGCTGCTCTCTCGCTGGGAGGTGGGGCTGTCCGTGCATGTACCTTTGGACGCGTTGAAGGAGCGCTTGCAGTGGGCGATGGCGCTCTGGATGCCGTCCTGCAGCTGCAGCAGCGAGTCGTCCCGCCGCTGCGGGGCCGCCCCGGCGCCGGGGGAAGGCGGCGGCGGCGGGGAGGGCGCCGCGGCCACGGCGGACGACGCCGACCGGCTCTTGCCCAGGCGCTTGCACACCTGCTTCAGCCCGGCGGGGACGCTCGCGCGGGGCGCGCGCACGCCGCAGGCCACCGCCACCGGCTGCGGCGACGGGGCCGGGGAGGGGGACGGCGACGGCGACGGGGCGGGGAGGTCGGGCTCGGCGTCCGTCTCCTCGCCCTCGCTCGCGCCCGCGAACCGGAGCCGCTCGCCGTACCGCCGGGACACCTTCACGTACAGCGGCTTGATCTTGCTCAGGTACTTGAGGACCACCTCCTTCGCGAACCGCCGCTCCTCGGCGGCGATCGCCGCCGCGGACGCGTCCTGGGGATGCTGCGCTGACGCCGGCACCGCCGCGGCAGGCCGGTCCGCGCAGGCGCCGGCGTCCGAGGTGCGCGAGCTGTTGTCGCGCGTGAACAGCGACACCAGGGGCGCGTCGTCGACGCGGAACTTTATCAGGAACCGGCTCGCCTGCTTCGGCGCCGCCGCGCCGCCGCTGCCGTCCGCGGGGACGGCGACCTTGGCCTTCCTCAGCTTCAGCAGCAGCACGCGGAACTTGGTCGCCGGCCGGAGCAGCGGCGCCGGCGGCGGGGCCGGCGCGGCCTCGGCCGGCTCCGCCTCCGCGCCGTCCTTCCCGTCGCCCGTCTCCACGCCGGCCGGCGCGGCCACCGCCGCGTGGACGGGCACCACCTCGCCCCCGCCGGACGCGACGTCCTCGCCGGCCACGGCGAAGTTGAACTCCATCCGCTCCTCCTCGGCGTCGGACGCGGCGCTCTCGTCGCCGGGCACCGCGAACTCCAGGTCGAAGAAGGACGCGTCGTCCTCGACGTCCGCGCCGCCGCAAGCGCCACCTCCTCCTCCGCCGCCGCCGTCTTCGCACGCCGACGCGGCTATGGTCGTGGCGGCCACGGGCGCGCGCTGGGTGCCGGCGACCACGCCGCCGCGCAGGTACTTGAGGAAGCTGAAGGACTCCATGGCGCGCGCGCAGGCGCAGCGGCACAGAGCTCGGTCGATTCCTGTGCTCACTCGCTCACTGAGTCACTCGGCTCCAAGCCTCCAAGCGCGACTACTCCCTCCTTGACTCCCAACGCTCAAAAAAAAGACTCTTTTTGGGAGGGAGGCTTTTGAGGAGGATGAGAGGGGAGTGAGGACTGTGAGGAGCGGAGCAGAGAGGACAAGGTCGTGCTGGGGGTTGGCGTTGCAGCCATCAATGACAAATAGATGAGCTGAGCGGCGGAGCAGAGCGCGGGTGGGGTTGGACGGGGAGGGCGGCTTCGGCCGCTTTGGATGGGACGAGGGACCCCTCCCGTGCGGGGGCCTTCAGTGCAGCGCCCAGACCGTGGGGCTCCCGTGATCTCTCTCTCTCGCGCGCGCGCGCTCTCACGCCATGGATTTCAATTCAAGCATCTCTCCCGTTCCTGAACCTCCAATTCAAGCATCTCTCACGTTGGTGGACCCGGGTAATCTCCTGGACCTCCAATTCTATGTCAAAGATGCACAGATCCGCGTCATCCGCCACGAAGTTGCTCATGAAGTAGATCTGATTCGCTTTGAGCCCTACGGGCCTTGCTGGGCAGGAGGCTGCCATGTTTGTATCCTCCAAGAGGATCGCAGCATCCCCAATGTCGTGCACCCTGCACCACGCTTCCGTCGAGAAATCCATCCGATACACGTTGATGGCACCGATGTTACCCGCGTCGAAGCCGACAAAGCAGACGCAGACCAAGGAGAGCTGGTCATCAGACTCCACCAACCAGGTTATCCCCGAGCTCATCCCGCAAGGGAAGTCGACCATGGAGGCATCAAAGAACTGGAACTCGGGGTCGTCGTCGGAGGCGGAGGCGAAGCTGATGGCGCACATGTCCTCATGCGAGCTGATGAAGAAGAACTCCCCTTGAACCGCGGAGATGCTCGAGATGACTCGTTTGGTAGGAGGCCTGCTGGTAGGGTCCTCGCCCGGCACCTCGTAGTCACCGATGTCGTAGGTGTAGCGCCTCCAGCTGCGGCGGCGGCCGTCGTCGACGACCTTGCAGTACCACATGTTGGGCTCCGTGCGGTCGAGGAGCACGACGAGGCACTCCGGGTGGGTTGCGTCCTTGCGCGTGAGCAGGCACTTGCAGTCCGTTGGGATGTCGATGCCGTCGTCGTCGTCGTCGTCACGTTCTGCTTCGACATCCGGCAGAGTGATCTTGTCCCCGGTGCGAGGGTTCCACAGCCACGCTGCTGCAGAGGACGACGAAGGGGACCTGGTGGACTTTACCACCAGCATCCAGCCCTGCGGGGAGGTCCAGCACATGTTGTCGCCTGCTGCGAGGTCGGGCGCCATGTCGGCGGCGTGCAGCAGCAGGCGCTTCTGCGAGACGCTGAACATGAGCATCTCGTGCTCGTTCTTGTGCTGGCAGCTTTGGTGCTGAAACACGAGCAGTGGTAAACATGCCGACATGCTCTTGCCTTCATCGCTAGTGTCGTCGTCCGTGGCGTGTTCCACCGGCACCATCTTCCTCCTCCTCCTCTTCGTCCTGTAGGTTTGCCCGGTTGATATTTAATGGATGCGTCGATGTTGGATTCAGTTCCGTTTGCGCTTCAAAAGGAACCGGCAGACTTTCTTTGCCTAAAAAAAAAAGGATGTGTCTCCTTGTCAATCGATTGACAAATTGTTATATGTCAATCACAAGTGATTTCCATTCATTCGTCATCCCACGGTGTTTGGCTTGCAGCCGCTACCTTTTCTATTTCCGAGCTGGTGTTTGACTTTCGCACGCCGGTTAAGAAGCCATAGCGGACGCACATGTCATGGGACCCGTTAGCACCTTGGGCCTATTTTGCCCGTGTTGTTGGAGTTGAAGGCTTGAGGGCTGTTTCTGTTGCAGGCCCAATACATGACATTGAGCCCACTAAATATTTGTTTTTGTGTGTGTTTTCTTCTTTGTACCAACTAGAGAAAAAAAATCTCAAAAAACAACGAATATAAAAAGTTACATGCAAATTTTTTGAGCTGACAACAAAATTACAATTAATTTTTCCATAGCCTAAGCAAACTTAGAAGCAACAGGGCCTCCAAGGTGTGCCTTTAGTACCAACTAGTTGCCTCTTCACCTCTTGTTCCGAATTTCCTCTCCAGTTGGTGCAACAAGTACAATCTCATATCTTCCCACTCTTTGGGAAATGGGGAGTAAACTGCAACATTGGAAAAGGGAAGGCTTAATCGTAAATCGTATAATAAAATGCATATTAAATGATAAAATAAATGAGTGCCTATTAGCAGCCTTGTAATTCGTTGGGAACTATATGTAAAAAGTAAATATTCTTGTGCCAACTTGAGGAAAAAATCCTAAAAAACAGAACGAAAACAAAAAGTTATATGTGAATTTTTTTGGCTGACAACAAAATTACCGTTAGGGTTTTCCCCTAGCCTAGTCAAATTTAGAAGCAGCATGACCTCCAGGATGTACCTTCAGGTACCGACCAGTTGCCTCTTGTTCTTAATTTTGCTCTCCACTTGGTGAAACAAATACAATCTCAGACTGTAACATTGAAAAAAGAAAGGCTATTAGTTCACATAATAAAATGCAAATTAAATGATGAAAGAATTGAGTGCCTATAGCAACCCTGTAATTCGTTGGGAAATATATGTAAAAAGTAAATGCTCGTTTCTAACATCATAAAAAAGCACACACATGAACATGCTACCTGGAAAAACTTTTCATGACAAAAAAAATCAGAAAAAAAGAACCGCAAAATGGCTGAAAGGAGGACACTCACTACGATTGTCATTAGTAAGCCACCACATAAGCTTCTTGTTTTATTTTGGCAATGCAGGAATTAGTCTAGGTATAAAAATTACAATGTAAGATATAAAAGTTAAAGTATAATTATTTCAAATTACAGAAGTGATAGCCATGTAATATTTATATAACACTCTTGGAAGGTTTCACATGGGAAACTGAGCTTCCAGCAAATGTGACATTAGTGGCCTATCATACAAAGCATAAAAGGAAATGGAATCCAGCTATACCAGCCATAAAAGGAAACAAATCACCTTGAAAAAAAAACTCTAATCTGAAAAAGAACTCATACACCATGCAGGAAAAGATTCGACCACATAATCAATATTTGAGTTATTTACAACTCAAATGGACTGTAACTAAATCTAGGATTGATAATCTTTAGAAGCAACTAGAATCAAGTTATATTGATAATTCCAAAATTTTGTCTACTATGGCTTATTGGACACCAGATTAGCGGATAAAAATGAATGCTTTATCAATATACACACTTACACAGAGATAAGACAAAAATGGAAAGTAACTTGTTGGCGCTAAAATCGGCCAGACAGGAATCGGCCGATGGTCTTCAGCGTCGGACACACGACCCGGGAGAATCTGCTTAGCTCCTGTTCGGGTTATCGCCCTGGTGCGGTTCGCGCGGCATGCCAGTCAATCTAACCTGTTGATTGACAAGGAAATAAAGTATTAAATTCCAAGCGCTTCGATCGGCTGGAGTTCCGATCTGTCCTGAAGAGCGCGTCGGCGGCGAATCGGCCAATTTGCTGTAGAGATGATCGGCTATGGATCAGCCGATAATCGCGTAATAATTGTAAAGAAAACTGCTGGAGCGATCTTAGACAATTAGTACGGTTGCAACACTTGAAATAGATCTAATCGGTTGTATGATGATAAGTTGAAGAAGAACGATGACGAAGCCGATTACTCTGACTTCAAGCTGGATAACTGATGATAATACTAGAATAACATGTAAACTTGCAATTCTAGTAAATATCGATAACTCGTGAATAAATCCAAACGAAACCACAGCGATGCGCCCGTAGTTAAAGCTCGGATATTACTCGATAAACGGAACCTACCAATTGGCTGGAGATCAGGTTGATGCAGCCCTGCCAATCCGTACGAACTCGTGAAAGAAGAAAAAGTATTGGCGAAGTCGCCGACTTGAAAGTAAATTGCTGGAAAAGTAGAAGTATTGTTGTTGATTGATGTGTTGATGATTGCAAGACCCTGACGACTCCTATTTATACCCTAAAACTAGGACTCCTGGTCGATCACGACTTGTTACAATCTTATTTAATAAACAAGAAAATTACCATATCTATAATAACTTTTAAAGAAAACGGACTCCCGCAGAATCTTCCGCCGCCGTCCCCTAATCCAATTAGGATTCTTTTCAATTGCTCCTTGACCGACTTAGCGTTGCCCTGTTGACCAACTTTTGACCAGGACCCTCCAAAATAATTCCATCCTGGTGGCGCAAGCTGTATCACCAATCGGCCGATTTTCAACTGTTACCTCAATCGGCCGATTCCTTACTGTAGCCTTCAGATCTGCCGCATCGGCCAACCTTCTCCTCCTGACGCCGATTCAACACGTGTCAAAATCTGGCGTCAACACATGCCCCCCAGTTTCGGAGTAAAACATAACTTTTTCTTCGAAACTCTTTCTTTAATCCTTTCCTCCGAAACGGGCGCAGTAAAATCTCCTTTCGTTCCGCGACACAATGATTGCAATTTCCTCGGACTGAGCGCGCGAAACGACTGCTCCTCTGGAATTCGTGTAGACGGCGCGGTAAAAATACCATCTTTGCCCTCGCTCTCCTGATTTTTCTTAAGTACTGGCCTTCTCCGTCTACTCTTCCCCACAAATCTAGCATTCTCTTCCAACGAACGACTGTTCGTCTTCCTCCAAGCTCTCTTGATCTCTGTTGACGCCAGATTTTGACACGTATTGAATCGGCATCAGGGGAAGAAGATTGGCCGATGCAGGAGATCTGAGAGCTACAGTAAGGAATCGGCCGATCGGGGTAACAGTCGAAAATCGGCCGATTGGTGGCACAGCCCACACCGATAGGATAGGATTATTCCAGAAGATCCTGGTCAAAAGCTGGTCAACGAGGTATGCTAAGACGGCCGAAAAGCAATTAAAGAAGTTCTGACTGGATTAGGAAGCGGCGGCGGAAGATTCTGCGGGAGTCCGTTTCCTTTTTAAAGTTATTATAGATATAGTAGTTTTCCTGTTTTAAATAAGGTTGTAACAAGTCGTAATCGACCAGGAGTCTTAGTTTCAGGGTATAAATAGGAGTCGCTAGGGCTTTGCAGAGACAACCAACATCAATCAACAAAATACTTCTACTTTTTACCAGTACTTTACTTTTCAAGTCGGCGACTTCGCCAATATCTTCTTCTTTCACGAGTTCGTACGGATTGGCAGGGCTGCATCAACCTGATCTCCGGCCAATTGGTAGGTTCCGCTTATCGAGTAATATCCGAGCTTTAACTACGGGCGCATCGCTGTGGTTTCGTTTGGATTTATTCACAAGTTATCGATATTTACTAGAATTGCAAGTTTTACCTGTTATTCTAGTATTATCACCAGTTATCCAGCTTGAGATCAGGGTAATCGGCTTCGTCATCGTTCTCCTTCGATTCATCGCCATACAGCCGATTAGATCTGTTTCAAGTGTTGCTTCTATAGTAATTGTTTAAGATTGCTCCAACAGTTCTCTTTACAATTACTATACGATCATCGGCTGACTCATAGCCGATCATCTCTACAGCAAATCGGCCGATTTACCGCCGACGCGCTCCTCAGGACAGATCGGAAATCCAGCCGATCGACGCGCCTGGAATTTAATACTCTATTTCCTTGTCAATCAACAGGTCAGATTGACTGGCACGCCGCGCGAACCGTACCAGGGCGATAACCCGAACAGGAGCTAAGCAGATTCTCCCGGGTCGTGTGTCCGACGCTGAAGACCCATCGGCCGATTCCTATCTGGCCGATTTTAGCGCCAACAACGCCCGGTGGGACCATCCAAGACATGATATGTCGAACAACGCAGAAATCTCTGACAGCAACATCATTGGGGTCACAGAAGCTGATCTCAAAGACGATCAGAGGGAGGAATTGGCCAAACATCTAGAAGATTACAAGAAGATATACCTCCAGTCGTTCAGTCGTACCAGAAGCGGGGAAGCAGTTAAGAAAGCTCCTATTCCAGCACCTCGCCACATCACCATTGCTGAAGACTCGGGCAAGATGTCGGAGATGATTCAACAGTCCGTGTATCAAGCATTCATTGATCAATCCTCGGTGATGAGCAACACGGTGTACAACGCCGTCGTCAACTCTCTGGCTAGCGGAGCCGTTCAAGGTTATCAGGGACCGGCATATGCCCCTCCAACCACCCTGCCGGCCAGAAGCTTACCGTACACATCCCAATCGGCTTCTCAGCCGATATTGACGCAGCGCGAGGGGTACAGCTCTCCACCACTTCCGGCGTCTCCAAGATACAGCGGTGCACCTTATCTCCCATCGCGAGCACCGCTTCAACCCGTCCAGATGGCTTCTGTGCAAACACTACCTACAAGCTCAGTGCCTTGGGGGGCATCAGCCACGACGTATTTCCCCGAGCCAGCGAATCGGCACGGCACGTATCCGTTTCAGGTGCCGTACCAATCGGCCGCCCGGCCGACGGTCTCTCAGTACCAGCCGATTTTACCGGAAATCGGCAGGGGGGCAAGCACTGTGGAAGCATTCAGAAGCACGGTGCCAGCGATGATGTACGAATGGGGCGCGGACGCGTTTCGCCAGCAGCTATCGGCCGCCCAGCAAACTTCGCCGATTCATCACCTGGCCGAACCAGCCCTTCAGCATATGCCCGCACCTCGAACGGCCATTCATCAGCAGCAGGTAGATTGGACGGCAAACATAGCAGAAGTAATTCAAGATCAGTTTGGGCTGAAGCCGAAAGTTCAAACTTATACTTACAAGACGCCGTATCCTTCGGCCTATGACTCGTTGCCGTTCCCACACCGCTACAAGGTTCCTGATTTCACCAAGTTCTCAGGGACGGATGACACATCCACTGTGGAACACATCAATAGATTCATCATCCAGTGCGGTGAAGCTGCCACACAAGATGCTCTGAGGGTACGATTATTTTCATCATCTCTATCCGGATCGACCTTCCAGTGGTTCACCACTTTACCGCCAAATTCTATCGTCACGTGGGCCGATCTGGAGAAACAATTCCACAAGTACTTCTATGCAGGGGTACACGAGATGAAGATTTCGGATCTAACCAGCCTCAGGCAGAGGAGCGATGAGCCGGTGACAGGGTATATATAGAGGTTCAGAGAAATCAAGAACAAGTGCTACAGTCTGGCTCTGACCGATGCACAGTTGGCCGATAATGCTTTCCAGGGCCTCTTACCGCAAATCAGAGAGAGATATGCTGCCCAAGAGTTCGAGAGCCTGAGTCAAATCGTCCACCGATTGTCGGGGCAGGAGATCCGACCGCTTGAACAGCGGAGGAGCTTTC
The DNA here is from genome assembly GCA_032594955.1 of Panicum miliaceum. NCBI lineage: Eukaryota > Viridiplantae > Streptophyta > Magnoliopsida > Poales > Poaceae > Panicum > Panicum miliaceum. The sequence goes on along the minus strand of CM064060.1, from coordinate 950,011 downwards.
AGAGGAAGGTGGCGTACTTGGAGGGATCTGAATCTGACGCAGAGGAGGAAATCGGCCTGGCGGAATGGGTGAAAGGAAAAAAACCAATATCCTGCCCCTTTGGCAAGAAGGAGCCAGAGACATTCGGCTTTGACACGTCCAAGGCCGATAAAATTTTTGATCTACTGCTTCGGGAGGGACAGATTAAGCTATCGCAACATCACACCATCCCTACGGCCGATCAGCTGAAGAAGATGAAATACTGCAAGTGGCACAATGCTACTTCTCATGACACCAATGAATGTAAAGTCTTCCGTCAGCAGATACAATCGGCCATTGAACAAGGGCGGCTCAAGTTTGAGACTCCAACCAAATCGGCAATGCCGATGTAGATAGATCAGCATCCCTTCCCAGCCAACACGGTCAACGCTGGAGAAGAATCAAGTCAAACCAAGGTGCTGACGTCAGAATCGGCGAGAAAAGACGGCGTTGTCGATCCCAGGAGGCAGATCACGGCGGGAGAAATTAGAAGGAACAGGCGAGGACCAGAACGACCACACAGGCCTGTCACCTCCCGATTTCTACTCAGGAAATATCGGCGGCAGCAAGAACAAGCACAACACCAAGAAGAGATGATACGCCGACGTGAAGATCACTGGCAGTGTCCCTTCTTCATCCACTGCTGGGAGAACGATATCAGACTGCCCTCTGCTGATAACTGTCCGGAGTGCAACGGATCAAACCGCAACGATCGCCCGAAGCCACACTCTAGGAACAGAGGATCAGAGCCGATCAACAGAAATCGGCGCGAAGAACGGCGCGTTTCGGTGCATGATCGGCTGGGGGGCAGAGTTGACCAGTGCAACAGGTCAGAGGGCAAGATCGGCCAGCAAGATGGACTGGGGGGCAGGATCAGCACGCACGATCGGCTGGAAGAGATGGCCGATGATAGGGTGTCAGACGAAGATCTCCTAGGAAGGGAACCAGATTGGAAACACGCTAAACCATCGGCCAAACCAGCGAACCCCAGGTGGTGTCCCGATGGCCTATCCAGATCCCAAAAGCGGAGAATCCAACGCCTACGCCAGTTAGAACATCAAGAAGGAGAACAAAGACATGTGCCAGAAAGAAGGAATGTGAAATCTCGAATTTGGCGCCCAAAGAAAAATAATCAGGAAGCAAACAGCCAAGAATCGGCGGCCGAAATCGATATGGTTTTCATACTGCCGATGGAGTTCATGGCGCCAAGCGATCGGGACAAAGTGACAAATACAGAGGAAGAGCAAATGCCACAACTGGTATTAGAGCCGATGACGGCTATGTTTGAGAAGCCAGAAGAAGAGAAACGACAGCACCTCAAAGCGCTGTTTCTCAAAGGGTATGTCAACGGAAGACCCGTCACCAAATTACTGGTAGATGGAGGCGCAGCAGTCAACATCATGCCGTATGCCATGTTCCGCAAGCTGGGCAAGGGCGATGACGACCTCACCAAGACGGACATGATGCTGAAGGATTTCGAAGGCAACGTGTCGCCTGCCCGCGGGGCATTCTGCGTCGACCTCACCATCGGCAGTAAGACCCTCCCCACTACTTTCTTCGTCATTAATGGCAAAGGGTCCTATAATATGCTGCTTGGTCGCGACTGGATACATGCAAATTGCTGTGTCCCCTCTACAATGCATCAATGCCTTGTGCAATGGGTCGGCGACAGTACAGAGATAGTCGCAGCCGATTCTGTCTACAGCGTTGCAGCGGCCGACACACAACAGTGGAGTTGCGAGCACGTCAAGTGTATATCTGGCAGGACTTGGGACACTGACTTCCTGAGAGTGTCCGATTTCGGTCTACAGCCGATCCAAGCTGTCGGCTCCGGAGATTCAGAATAAATGGATCAGCTCATCCGAGAAGATGGGAAGCTGGGGCACGGGTTCACGTCGGCCGATTTGTTAGAGATGGTAGATTTGGGAGATAGCAGAAAATCGAGGCCGACGTACGTTAGTGCCAATTTGGATCCTGAGTACAAATGCAAATTGATATAATTATTGAAAGAGTTCAGGGATTGCTTTGCTTGGGAATATCACGAGATGCCAGGACTAGACCGGTCTATTGTTGAACACCGGTTACCTATAAAATCAGGATATCGGCTGTATCAGCAACCTGCACGGCGGTGTAATCCCAAGATTCTACCTGATATAAAGGCTGAGATTACAAAGTTGATTGAGGCAGGATTTATTCGGCAGTGCCGTTACGCCGAATGGATTTTTAACATTGTGCCTGTATACAAGAAGAATGGAAAATTGCGTGTGTGTATCGATTTCAGGAACTTAAATCAGGCTACGCCAATGGATGGTTATCCGATGCCAACGGCCGATATCTTGGTGGATGCTACCGCAGGCCACAAAGTCATAAGTTTCATGGATGGGAATGCCGGATACAATCAGATATTAATGGCCGAAGAAGATATTTCGAAAACGGCTTTTAGGTGCCCGGGCCATCTTGGTTTATTTGAATGGGTGGTTATGACTTTCGGCTTGAAAAACGCCGGCGCTACATATCAACGGGCCATGAACTACATCTTCCACAAACTCATTGGTTCATCAGTGGAAATTTATATAGATGACGTCGTGGTCAAGTCAAAGGTCACCAGGATCATCTGGCCGATTTACAGGAAGTGCTGGAGTGCACAAGGAAGCATGGGCTGAAGATGAACCCAAACAAGTGTGTGTTTGGTGTATCGGCCGGACAATTCTTGGGATTTATGGTCCATGAGCGTGGGATGGAAGTCAGCCGCAAGACTATAGACGCCATCAATAGAGTAGTGGCCCCACAAAGTAAAACTGAACTGCAGTCCCTCATCGGCAAGGTCAATTTCATCAGAAGATTCATATCCAATCTATCGGGACGTATTCAGGCTTTTACCCCTCTTTTGAAGTTAAAGCCCGACCAAGAGTTCATATGGGGGGAAGAACAACGCAAGGCACTGGAGAATATCAAGCAGTATCTCGTTTCACCTCCGGTGTTGGCCCCGCCACAGTCTGGTAAGCCGTTCAGGTTATATTTATCGGCTGATGAGCAGGCTATTGGATCGGCGTTGGTACAGGAGTTTGAAGGGAAAGAACGAGTGGTGCACTACGTCAGCAGAAGACTTTTAGATGCCAAAATGAGATATTCTTCGGTAGAGCGGTTGTGCTTGTGCTTGTACTTTTCATGTACTAAGCTCAGGCACTATTTGCTATCGGCAGAATGCATAGTCATGTGCAAGGATGATGTGGTGAAGTATATGCTATCATTGCCGATTTTGAAGGGGCGAATTGGAAAATGGATCCTGGCCTTGTCAGAATTTGATCTAAGGTACGAATCGGCCAAAGCCGTCAAAGGTCAAGTGTTGGCCGATTTCGTAGTTCAGCATTGTGGACCAGAAATTGCCGCCGTTGAACCAGTTCCATGGACTCTATATTTTGATGGTTCTTCGTGTGGGGTCGGATCAGGAATCGACATCGTTCTTGTGTCGCCTCGGGGGGCAACTTATGATTTCTCTCTGCCGATAGAAGCTTCTGCAACCAACAACCAGGCGGAGTATCGAGCTGTTCTGAAAGACATCCAATTGTTAAGGGAAGTCAGGGCGGATGCAGTCGAGATCTTTGGGGACTCCATGCTCATTGTGGATCAGTTAACAGGACGATCCGAATGCAAGGACGACATCTTGAGGATTTATTATGAAGATTGTCTTCAACTTTTGAAAGGCTTCAAATCTGCAACAATTGAGCACATCCCCAGAGATTATAATGGAGAAGCCAACAGACTGGCTCAACATGCTTCTGGGTATCGGCCGATTCAGGGAGCGATGACGCTAGAACTTGCGGCCGATGACTGGCGGAAGGGGATCGCCGATTATTTGAAAAATCCATCCCAAAAGGTGGATCGGCGAACACGTTTTCAGGCTACAAAGTATGTGTTGCTTGAGGATGACTTATTTTTTCGGACGATTGATGGAGTTCTTCTCAAATGCCTGGGAACAGAAGACGCAAAGGTCCTAATGGGAGAAATCCATGAAGGCGTGTGTGGAGCTCATCAATCGGCCCATAAAATGAAGTGGATGATCAGGAACAATGGATATTACTGGCCGACCATCCTGGAAGATTGTTTCAAGTATTACAAAGGATGCCAAGACTGTCAGAGGTTTGGCGATGTGCAGCACGCACCAGCATCGGCTATGAATCCGATAATTAAGCCGTGGCCGTTCAGAGGTTGGGGAATAGATCTCATCGGACAAATTCATCCTCCGTCTGGCAAAGGGCATAAGTTCATATTGGTGGCTACAGATTACTTTACCAAATGGGTGGAGGCAGTTCCTTTGAGGAACGTGACATCAGCCGATATGATTGAGTTTGTTAAAAGCCATATTATATATCGATTTGGTATTCCTCAAACCATCACAACTGATCAAAGGACAATGTTCACTTCTGGAGAATTCGGAGAGTTCGCCGCCGATATGGGGATTAAATTATTAAATTCCTCTCCATACTATGCTCAAGCCAATGGCCAAGAGGAGTCATCTAACAAGGGGATAATCAAGCTAATTAAGAGGAAGATAGAAGAACAACCCAAGAAGTGGCATATGTCTTTGGCTGAATCTTTATGGGCGTACAGGATGTCTTGTCATGGGGCCACTAAAATATCCCCTTATCATTTGGTTTATGGCCATGAAGCAGTCTTACCATGGGAGATAAGAACAGGGTCAAGACGCATATCGCTACAGGATCAGTTAACGGCCGATGATTATTCCTTTCTCATGAAAGATGAACTTGACGATTCGGCGGGTTTGCAGTTAAGAGCTCTAATCAGCATAGAGGAGAACAAGAAAAGGGTGGCCAAATGGTATGACAAGAAGGTCAAAGTCAAACAGTTCTCTCAAGGAGATCTGGTATGGAAGCTGGTGCTGCCGATAGGATCTAAGGATCCCAAATTCGGTAAGTGGTCACCCACTTGGGAAAGGCCGTATAGATTCTGGAGATGCATACATTCTGGAGACGATAGAAGGGGAGGAATTCCCAAGAGCTCTGAATGGACGATATTTGAAAAGGTACTATCCAAGCATTTGGGTAGATGCATAACTTACAGCGAGATATATCAAGATTACATGGCCGACATGGTGTAAGTCGCCCTTAGAATAAAAACACTACTGGTTACGCCTGCGTTGGATTTCTCTTTCGACACGACCTAATCTTATCATGAGGGAGAGCCTTTCATCTTTCACGTCCTTTGCAGTGACTCCAGCTTCAGCTTGGTCGCAAAGTTCTTTCAGCAGGCGGGCCTTCTCCTCTTCCAAATCTTTCATGGTGGCTTCAGTCTTAGCTTCAGCAAGTCGGTGTGAAGATGAGGAACTCTCGTCAGAGGATGGCATTTGTTCAAAGCAGACGAGATCCATATGGTCCAAGATTGATCGGACACTGGCAGGAACATGATCTTTGAGTTCTTCAGAGTGAGCTTTTATCAGATCTATATCAGCTTGCGACAAAGGCTTGCCTGAATGCATGATTTCGATCGCTCTTTCCAAAACAGGGCTGAGACGGTTCGGCTGAAAGAAGGAATAGGCAAATATGTTGGAACAAAGTGAGATGTCTCAGGAAGGGATGGAGAGGAAATTGATACCTGATTAACGGAAGAGGAGGATCGAGAAGACATTTTAATGCTTGGCCAAAGACGGCGAGCGGCGGGTTTCAGAGGGAAAAGAAGACAAGCCAGATGAACATTTTTGGAAATAATACGAAGAATCGTATTTATAGAAAGGAAGAGACAGAGGGTTGGCAAGACGTGTACCGCCGGAGTAAAGACATCAGTAAATGTAAAGCTGCCAGGGGAGACGGTCAAAGTCTGAATCTACACGCCAACATAAATCCTGTTACCGGATTCCATGTCATAGAGCTGATTCTAGAAAAAGATCAGATGCAGAGGGAAAGGTAACACAACTGATTCCGAGGTTTACTCCTGTCGCAATGGGGAAGCTTAGAGAGAAGGATTAAAGAAAAAGTTTCGAAGAAAAAGTTATATTTTACTCCAAAACTGGGGGGCATGTGTTGACGCCAGATTTTGACACGTATTGAATCGGTGTCAGGGGAAGAAGATTGGCCGATGCAGGAGATCTGAGAGCTACAGTAAGGAATCGGCCGATCGGGGTAACAGTCGAAAATCGGTCGATTGGTGGCGCAGCCCACACCGATAGGATAGGATTATTCCAGAAGATCCTGGTCAAAAGCTGGTCAATGAGGTATGCTAAGACGGCCGAAAAGCAATTAAAGAAGTTCTGACTGGATTAGGAAGCGGCGGCGGAAGATTCTGCGGGAGTCTGTTTCCTTTTTAAAGTTATTATAGATATAGTAGTTTTCCTGTTTTAAATAAGGTTGTAACAAGTCGTAATCGACCAGGAGTCTTAGTTTCAGGGTATAAATAGGAGTCGCTAGGGCTTTGCAGAGACAACCAACATCAATCAACAAAATACTTCTACTTTTTACCAGTACTTTACTTTTCAAGTCGGCGACTTCGCCAATATCTTCTTCTTTCACGAGTTCGTACGGATTGGCAGGGCTGCATCAACCTGATCTCCGGCCAATTGGTAGGTTCCGCTTATCGAGTAATATCCGAGCTTTAACTACGGGCGCATCGCTGTGGTTTCGTTTGGATTTATTCACAAGTTATCGATATTTACTAGAATTGCAAGTTTTACCTGTTATTCTAGTATTATCACCAGTTATCCAGCTTGAGATCAGGGTAATCGGCTTCGTCATCGTTCTCCTTCGATTCATCGCCATACAGCTGATTAGATCTGTTTCAAGTGTTGCTTCTATAGTAATTGTTTAAGATTGCTCCAACAGTTCTCTTTACAATTACTATACGATCATCGGCTGACTCATAGCCGATCATCTCTGCAGCAAATCGGCCGATTTACCGCCGATGCGCTCCTCAGGACAGATCGGAAATCCAGCCGATCGACGCGCCTGGAATTTAATACTCTATTTCCTTGTCAATCAACAGGTCAGATTGACTGGCACGCCGCGCGAACCGTACCAGGGCGATAACCCGAACAGGAGCTAAGCAGATTCTCCCGGGTCGTGTGTCCGACGCTGAAGACCCATCGGCCGATTCCTATCCGGCCGATTTTAGCGCCAACAATCTCCAAGCGCTTCCCCCTTTCCGGCGATCTCATCCGCGGCCTGCTCCAACCCTCCAATGGCGTCACCATCGGCGACCGCTCCATCCACGGAGGCTCCATCGGCAACTCCTTCGGCGGCGGCGTCCCAACCGGCGGTTTCCCCAGCGGTCCCATCGGCGACGATGGTTTCCATCCCAGAGGTAAATGCTCGAGATTTGCTCTTCTACTGCTTTAGCACTTTCCGAATTCTTTCTCAGTTTCTTCCCCTTTTCCCTTTTTTAGGCACTTAGGCACCGAATCACCATTCCACTCTCAGAATCCTCTGACCTCATCTGTTTGGGCCCTATGGGGAACCCCGATCCAACGGACCTGATCAGCCTAGAAACTCATAGAATTCCTTTTAAGCAATCATCCATGGATTTAGATCACTAGGTAGGCACTTTCAGATCCTTGCCAAACGAAACCCCCGGGTGGAGAGAGTGGTACCAGAGGGTGGCCAAATCCTGGAAGGTTCAGTGGGAGGAACAAAAAATCGGCCAGTGCATAGACTTATCCCTGTCTCTGTAACACCTCAGGTGTTTTAATTGTTAAACAAGTCTTATTGGCATAATAAAATGCATCACTAACTAAGAAAATAAAAGGAGTGGATTAAGTTTGGTTTTGCTTTTACCTTTAAAAGTTGTATGTGCATAAATGCATGTACTTTAATGAAACAAATTGGATAACTTTCACATCAAAGCAAATATGGCTATGAAATTAATTGAGCACACCAGTATTAGCATGACAAATAAAAGTTTAGTTGAAGCCTAGGGAAGAAAATGAAATTTTGAAATAAAATGACGCGCCCTCCGAATAGAGTTTTCTTTAAGTTTTTAAAATAACTTTGGAACTAAAGCTCAAATGAATTTTGGCCTGAAACGAAACTTGTAGAACTTTTTATTCTGAACAACTTTCATGTTCAAAAGATTTTTAAATTCAAATTAGAAAGTGGAGAAAACGTCCTGTTTGCAACCAGCCCCCTGGAAATTTTCAAATTTCGCGTTTAGGCCCTTCGCCCCTCCCCTGCAGCACCGCTACAGCTGCCCAGTCGCTGGGCGCCGCCCCGCCACCCAACGGCATGCCCCCGTCGTGCCGCCCCAGCTCGCCAATCGCACGCCCGCGTCGTCCGCACGCGACGTCGCGCCCCGGTGCGCCCACCTGCTCGCCCGGCGCACGCACGCCACGCGCATGGCGCACCTCTGGCCGCCGCCGCCTGCCCAATAGCGCACCTCTACCCACCGCCGGCAGCGCCCAATGCCTCTGCTCGCCGCCCAGCTCGCCCAACCCGCGGCCGTGTCCTCCTTCTTCCTCACGCGGCAGCCCGCACGGCCAGTGGAACGCCACCGCCCCGACGCCCAATGGCGTGCCGCACGCCGCACGACTCTGGTCACCGCCGGCCGTACCCAATGGCGCCCCAGCCTCGCCGCCCCCTCCACCCAGCGTCCCGGCCGTGCCAAGCTCGCCCCCATGAGCTCCACTGGCTATAAAGCCCGGCACAGCGCCCCTCCCTCCTCTCCCTGTTCCTCCTTTTTCCCCGCCAGAAGAGAGCAGAGCAGAGCCGAGCTCCGCCCCACGCCGCCGCCGTGGAACCCCCTCCTCCGCCCCTCCTCGACCCGAGCTAGGCCCCAAAATTGCTCTCCTACCTCCGCGCGAAGCCTCCCAGCCCAAGCCCCGCCGCCCAGCTCGCCGGAGCTCGCCGGAGCAGAGCTCCACCCGTCGCCGCCCCCCCTGGTAGCCGCGGGCAGCCCCGCTCAGACCGCCTCCGCCCCAACCGTGACCACCCAAAGGTAGCCCCCAACCTCCTCTTGCTCCTCCCCCACCTTGCCCTCGCCGCCGGCGACTGAGCTCGCCGGAATTCGGCCGGACAGGATGTTCCCCACCGTGAATCGCGACCAGGGACTACATTGCAATCGCCCAAATCTTCCTAGGGGGTTTTCTGCTAGTTTTCAGGGACCCCTCTGTAAAGAAAGTTTTAACCAAATCAGTGAACTTGTAAACTTCGTATAAAATCGTAGAAAACTCAGAAAAATGCAAACTAAACTGTTGTGGAATCCTTAGAAGAAACTCTACAACTTTTGTTACAAAAAGTTTCTCAGATTCTCAATATATTTTTCTCTACATTAAATGGAAGTTTTAATGGACTTCTTTTGTACCCACTGTTGTAGATCATTGCTGACCCTAAATTTTGGGCAGTGAGTTAGTTGCTTGATGTTTAGGACTGTGTGAAAAGATCAGGACCAAAAGCCATCTCTAGATACACCTTTTGTCCAACCTTGTTTTATGCCATAAAGTGTTAGAACTAATTTTTCCTGCTGTTCTGTGATGTTTAATGTCATGAAACTGTTTCTGTGTTGTTGTAGTAATACCTAGATGCCATAGAAAAATTTTGAGACTTTTTATCTCACAGGAACCTATTTATTTGATTTATGTGCTAATAACATACATTAAATTAAGAAAATAGTATCTTAGCTTGGAAAATTCTCATAGTTTTACTAGAGGATACTCCGTCGTAGAGGATGCTGTGTAAAAAGTTTCATGGACAAAAACCCTGTGTAGGATCCTGTAAAAATAAATCCTTGAATAACCTAGGTGTGTAATGTCATATTTACTATGCTCTGAAAACTGCATAATAAATCCTATAAAAATTACAGTAACTCCTACATGATTAAATGAAAGCCCTGTAAAAATCTTAGACTCAGTTTTTGCACCATTTGTTCTGTACAAAAAGAACAAGGATCTAGCAACAACCATGTATTATATTTTTCATAATTAATCTGCTGCATGAAAATATCTGAAAATTTTACAGTAAGCATATCTTTCCCTGATGTGCCTAGATCCAAGATTTCATGACCAGAAACTACTCCCTGTAGTAGTTGCACTTAAATCATGTTTCCATAAGGAACATAAGTTCCCATGAACACCCACCCCACCTTGCTTAACGAAGTTACTTATCGTACTAATCTACTCTATTAACGATTGCCCACGAATGATAAAGTAACTCACTCCACAACAAACTCATGTTTTACAAACTGCAACTTTATCGTGAAGGAAATCATGTCATTTACTATCACCACTACTTAAACTTGTGCATTCATGTAGAAACGACTACTCTCGCCGACGGAACGTACGAGCTGGTACCCGCGTCCGAGAGTGAGCAGCGTGAAGCTCAAGTAAATCTAACTGAAGCTCTTGAAGACCCGAGCCCAAGTTCGGAAGAGCCCCAAGCTAACTGTTCACAAGAAGGCAAGCCCCGGAGCATGACCCTTATTTTCCAAACTTATGCAACTTATTACTCTACTTTACTTGTGCATTAAGTTTATAGGAGTTGTTTAAAAACTTAGTTGCATGATCCTAGGTACCCATACTCTGAACACTAGATGCCAGGTTCGATAGAATGCTATGCTAATAGGACTCGGTAAAAGTCGAGTGATTTCCTGTCACTCGCGAGAAATTAGGAGTTGATTGTTTACTACATGCTGCAATCATAAGGTCGACGGACGGGGCTATGGTACGATGTTTATGTGGATGATTGAGGCCCCGTCTGTTTAGTGAAAAATGCTAAGGCCGCAGTGTATGGTAGTGGTGGTTAAGTCTTTGAACGTACTAACCACATGCCGAGAATATGGTAATCGGTAAGCTTAAGTACTGGATTGAACCGAGGCCGGAATATACTCCCCACTATCTTGAATTCGTTCACATCTAGCTAATGGCGGGTGCATCGGCCGCCACAGCCCGACGTACCGTGGTTTGTGGGGAGGTGTAGTCGAGGGCGGTGGGCCTGTTCCGTGAAGCGGGAATTGAAGGGAAAAGTTGCACGTGTGACTCTGGGAGTAACCACGTGACGTGTGTTTAGGTTTCCCTTGCAAGGTTAAGAAATTCGATTCGAATCGTCCGTTTCTCACGGCTATTGAGACTGCTTAACCACTTTTACCCACAGAGTAAGAAGAGGAACAATGATGATGAATAAACTTGTTGGATGAAAATTTAATGCTTCATCATGTATGATATTGGATAGTTGCTTACCTAGAATGGTTAAAGAAAGCTAGAACTTGGAGCTAAAATCTGAAAGTAAGGACCTACTATATATGCTTTTTGGTAAAACAAACCCCTCAAGCCAAAAGCCTCGCATGTCTAGGAGTCGGCTAAGTATACCCCATTAGTCGGGTAAGCCTTGCTGAGTATTAGTATACTCAGCCTTGCTTGTGGCTTGTTTTCAGGTGAAACTTTCGAAGATATGATTGCTAGTTTGACTTGGCCGTGTACTCTTCCCCCTGGTTGGTCGGTGGAATGGGATACGCCCCCGACCAATGGAGACAATGCCGAGTGATGTCTCGTACGGGCTTCATCGACACATCCTTATCGTCGAGTAGCCTTCGTTATTTTATTTCCGCTGCAACTTAAACTCTGAAGGACTTATTAGTTATGATCACTGAAGTACTTGGTTACTAAACCCAAACTTGGTTGTAATATTCACCTATGATAATTTTGTAATATTTGCTGGAATGTGGTATTCTCTGGGCTCATCTTCGCATGAGCGTTTGTATGTATGGCTTCGATCCGCTCTACCGTGGTTGCATCGGGAGGTTATACCCGACAGACCAGTGGATTACTCCGTTTGAAGTGTAAGGTTAACCGAGATTGCCCTAATGGTGATGGTTAATACACTTGAGCCGGATTAATTCAGGTGGTTCTGCCACAGCTGGTATCAGAGCCGTAGCTGGTGCCACAGCTGGTAATAGCTGGCACCAGAGCCGAAATGCATACGCCAGAGAATACGACAAGCCTTAAAAACTCATTTTACTAAAACTTGACTAGAAGGATGTGTTGCGAAATACGTTGGTGCGTTAAGGATGGTGCCTAGTTCGTAAAGCCCTAAGGGATTATGGGAAAGTTACTAGGTGGCTATCTAACTTATGAAATACTATCAACTGACTTCCAGCACATTACTTTCTGTCAAAACTTACTTTCATGCACAACCGACCTTAAATTTTGTAACGACGCACTCATCGCTAAGGTAAGAAGGTAAGAATCCTCAGCCAACTGAGAGAGCTTGGCCTTCCTGTCGGCAATGCGAACCGAACGCTGCTCTCAAGCAGTGGCTTACTTGAGGTGCTGCCAATATGCCAACTGTTAGTTGAATATATTGGGAGTAGAAGGTTTGGCGCAGGGTATGGCGATCGCTGTTCATACCCCCGTCTCGTGACGGTACCCCCGTGAATACGCTATCTCGATAGCGTATGTTAACGTCGTCTGTACGGCGGAAATTGTACAGATATCGTTTCTATAAGTAAACGGTAATGAATACGGACGCTTTCATGAGTGCTGGCATGAAAGGTTCATGAAATATTTGTGCTCTATCAATCTTCTGCAGGTACACTAACCGCGATTACGATAAGTTAAAGAACGGTTAGAAAATCTCGACTAGCTATTATAGTGAGAGCCGTTTTGTGTATGCCACCGAAACTATCTTCGTAAGACCAAAAGTATTTGGCAAGTATTTTATTTTGTGAGGACGAATAGGACGTGCATGCATCATGACCATACATATCTGAAATTGAAAATGCGTTGTATGAGAGTGGTAAGGTTCTTGCGTATCTAAGCGTGGTTTGCATAAGGACTATCTAGCGAATCTGTTCCAAATCTGCCATGACCGAAAAGAGAGATTTATTGATCAGAGAAAATGACCTTTTCTGGTAAAATTCATGTTGAAAGAATTGTTCCAAATTTTGTGTTCTATCTCCGGTTCAAAAATGAAAAATTCTGAACTTATGGATAGTAAGAAATAACAGAAACCATGGAATGTCAGAATTCTATCCAGAATAAGCACTTCTGCCCCTTAAATTTTTAGGCCCCCTTCCTACAGTTTTCTACAAAAGAGTACAACACAAAACTTGTTCCAAATTTACCCAGGTAGCTGCTGTTAAAATTTGGTAAATTTTGGCTGGGTAGATTTCCTCTGGTGCACGAAACATTGGCCCTCTGTTCACTGGAAATTCTGGGTAGACAGAGAAGTAAGACCTTAAGGAAGCAGCCATCTTAGAGCCTAATCCAGCCAAAGTGTTGAATACCAAACTTGTCCTAAATTCTGTGATCTAGGTTCTCACAAAATTTCAGCCCTATTGGATCTTCCTAGTTTGAGTTATAGGCCAGATACTATAACTCGTTCTGCTGAAAAACAGCCAACCAGCGAAGCAAAGAGTGAATCGTTTGACCATCTTATCCATCGATTTAGCATCTTGGCTGAATATCAAAGTTGTACATCCCTAAATTCCCTATCCACAGCCAAAATATGAGGAACTTTGGATGAACCTACCAGGAGTTATAAGATTCTTATGGCAGACAGTTTTTATGCCCGCGATTCCATCCAGGACCTTTTGGAAGTCTACTATTCTGCGTTAGATCTTTTTGAGTCATGGAAGCAACATGGATCACGTTGCTAATGAAGAACCTTCGCCTTTTCAGATGGTTGGAGCAACCCGTGGTAACCCGGATGGTTTTGGTGCTAGCGCAAGTGGATCACAACCACAGCCGCCACCACCACCCAGCTTGGTTGAAGTAATGGCCGCTCAAACCGAGTTGCTTCGTCAGCTGGTGCAAGGACAGCAACACCACCAGCGGGGTGGGCAAAATGTCCCCCACCCCCAAGCTGCAGGATACACGAATTTCCTAGGGACCCAGCCTCCCTTGTTCCATAAGACAGAGGAGCCCTTGGACGCAGACGCATGGATTCGCACCATCGAATCCAAGTTCACACTACTTGTGGCCCCATGCTCAGAGGCCAACAAGGCCCGCTTTGCCGCGCAGCAGCTTCGCGGTACAGCTCGTCTATGGTGGGACCACTATTTTGCTATGCTCCCCGCTGATCACATTGTCACCTGGGATGAATTCAAGACTGCGTTCCGGGCACACCATATTCCCGAAGGTCTCATAGAAAGAAAGCTAAATGAGTTTTTAGCTCTCACTCAGGGTAACCACACCGTGCTGCAGTACGCCCAGGCGTTCAACAACCTATGCCAGTATGCGGGCTATCACGCTGATACGGATGCCAAGAAGCGTGATCGTTTCCGCCGAGGTCTGAATACCAAGCTCAAGGAACGTTTGAACCTAGCCAGGGCTGACACCTACAACGAATTGGTCAATATGGCCATTACCGAGGAAGACTGTATCATGGCACACCGGGCAGAGAAGAAGAGAAAGGCACCCGCTGGACCTTCAAGTGCTCAGCCACCGAGGTATCGCTTGGTGCGAAAAGCTGCGCCTACAGCTCCACCAAAGGCCCCTCGGCCAGGACGTTGGATTATTAGGCCCCCGCAACAAGGTGTTGTACGACCCCCTATGCCTCAACAAACTGGACCCCGGCCCGCTACTCAGCAGTTTATTCGACCGAGCAGCACCAATCGTTGTTTCAAATGCGGGAGTTCCGGTCATTTCGCTCGCGAATGCCCTCAACCCAGGCTGCCAAATCAGGGCCAGGACTCTAACCAGAACAATAAGAACAAAGGCAAGAAGCAGACTCTCCAGGTCAAACAAGGACGGATCAACTTCACCACCCTTGCAGAACTTCCTGAAGGAGCACCAGTGATGACGCGTACATTCTCTATCCATAACAAGCCTGCAGTCGTATTGTTTGATTCTGGTGCATCACATAGTTTCATAAGTGCAAAATTTGGTGCAAAAGTAGGCTTGAATGTTTGTCACACCAAAGGGTCGTATATGATATCAACACCGGGTGAAAAAATTGCTTCCAACCAAATAATAAGGCTGGTACCGAGAAAATTGGGAAGTAAAGTCATCAACACAGACCTTGTTCTTTTACCCCTTGACGGCATGGATATTATTTTGGGAATGAACTGGATGACTAGGCATGGAGTCACACTGGACCTTTCTTCCCGAGCCGTTGAGATAAATTCACCTAGTCACGGAGCCACCACCCTTTACCTACCATTCCTAGATTGCACGAATTCCTGTGCTTACAAAATGGAAGGTCTTAAGCTAGAGGATATTCCTGTGGTAAACGAGTATGCCGACGTTTTCCCGGATGACTTACCAGGAATGCCACCGGATAGGGATATTGAGTTCATCATTGAACTACAACCAGGCACTGCACCTATATCCAAGAGACCATATAGGATGCCCCCTAAAGAATTGGCAGAGCTGAAAATTCAACTCCAAGAACTGCTGGACAATGGTTTCATTCGCCCTAGCGCGTCACCTTGGGGATGTCCAGCCCTATTCGTAAAGAAGAAGGATGACAGTTTGAGGTTATGCGTTGACTACCGACCTCTCAACACAGTAACCATTAAGAATAAATACCCACTTCCTCGTATCGATGTACTCTTCGATCAATTAGCTTGAGCCAGAGTCTTCTCAAAAATTGATCTTCGTTCGGGATATCATCAGATCAAGATTCGCCCATGTGATATTCCGAAGACTGCCTTTTCCACACGATATGGACTATATGAATTCTTGGTCATGTCCTTCGGACTCACCAATGCCCCCGCCTACTTCATGTATCTCATGAATTCGGTATTCATGCCCGAACTTGACAAATTCGTCGTAGTGTTCATCGACGACATCCTTATCTATTCCAAGGATGAGGAAGAGCATGCCAAGCACCTTCGCATTGTTCTTCAGCGACTCAGAGACCATCAGCTCTATGCTAAGTTTTCTAAGTGTGAATTCTGGTTGGATACTGTAAAGTTCTTGGGTCATACGATCTCCAGCGAAGGCATAGCTGTTGACCCCAGCAAGGTACAAGAGGTGATGGATTGGAAACCCCCTACCTCTGTTCATCAGATTCGCAGTTTTCTCGGCTTAGCCGGTTACTACCGTCGCTTCATCCCGGATTTCTCTCGAATTGCTAAGCCCATGACTGAACTGTTAAAGAAGGAAGTAAAGTTTGTATGGAATGAGAAATGTGAAGAAGCTTTCCACACTCTCAGAGAGCATCTGACTACTGCACCTGTGTTAGCTCAACCCGATAATACCAAGTCGTTCGATGTGTATTGTGACGCATCGGGTACTGGTCTAGGATGTGTGCTTATGCAAGAGAATCGAGTGATTGCATATGCCTCACGAGCCCTTCGGCCCCACGAGCAGAATTATCCCACTCATGATCTTGAGCTTGCAGCTGTCATTCACGCTCTGAAAATATGGAGGCACCATCTCATGGGTACACAGTGCAATATCTACACTGATCATAAGAGTCTCAAGTATATCTTCACACAAGCCGATCTGAATATGAGACAACGAAGATGGCTAGAATTAATCAAGGATTATGACCTTGAAGTGCACTATCACCCCGACAAGGCTAATGTAGTCGCGGATGCACTAAGCCGCAAGTCCCATTGCCATTGCTTATCCAAGGAATCCTACAATGAGACATTGTGTGCAGAAATGAGGAAGCTTAACATGGAAATGGTTTCCCAAGGCACTCTAAATCACATTTTAGTTGAGCCCACTCTTCACGACCAAATCGTCATGGCACAACTACACGATGAAGGAATTAAGATCATCAAACAAAAACTCTCTCTAGGTGAGGAGAAGTATAAATATTTCCGCCAGGACCATAAGGGAGTTCTATGGTTCGAAAGTCGTATAGTGGTTCCGAAGAATCATGAACTCCGCAAGCAAATTCTCGATGAGGCACACCTTTCCAAATTCTCTATCCACCCCGGCAGTAGCAAAATGTATCAAGACCTAAGGCAAAACTTCTGGTGGACTAGAATGAAAAGAGAAATTGCTACGTATGTCTCAGAATGTGACACGTGCCAGAGAGTAAAAGCTAGCCACTTGAAAGTAGCCGGTACACTTCAACCGTTACCTATACCATCATGGAAATGGGAAGACATAATTATGGACTTCATCGTTGGACTACCAAACACTTCCCAGAAACATGATTCCATATGGGTTATCGTTGATAGACTCACAAAGACGGCACATTTTCTTCCGGTACACACCACCTATTCTACCAAGAAATATGCCGAGATTTACCTCGATCGTATTGTTTGCCTACATGGAATACCTAAGACAATTATTTCTGATCGTGGTACTCAATTTGTAGCACGCTTTTGGGAACAACTGCAAACGTCTCTTGGTACCAAACTGATTCGCAGCTCAGCATACCATCCTCAGACTGACGGACAAACGGAAAGAGTAAACCAAATTCTTGAAGACATGCTGAGAGCTTGCGTCATTCACTATGACAAGAATTGGGACAAATGTCTACCCCTAGCAGAGTTCTCGTACAACAATAGCTATCAAACGAGTTTGAAAATGGCACCATTTGAGGCCCTGTACGGACGAAGGTGTCGAACTCCTTTGAGCTGGTCACAAACCGGAGAACGTAAAATAATTGGACCCGACCTGGTAATCGAGGCAGAGGAGAAAGTAAAAGTAATACAAGCAAATCTTAAAGCCGCACAAGCCCGACAAAAGAGCTATTCTGACAAAAGGAGAAAGCCCCTAAAATTCGAAGTTGGCGATCATGTCTATCTTCGAGTTTCACCCACCAAGGGAGTGCAAAGATTCGGAATCAAAGGCAAACTAGCTCCCCGTTATGTTGGTCCTGACGAAATCGTTGAGAGCTGCGGACCCGTAGCCTACAAATTACGACTGCCCCCTCAGCTCACGGCCACCCATGATGTCTTCCACGTATCTCAACTCAAGAAGTGTATTCGAGTCCCTACCGAGATTGTGGAACAACAAGAAATATTGTTAGAACCCGACCTCTCGTATGTCGAACACCCGGTTAAAATTTTGGATCGGAAAGAAAGAGGGACCAGGAGGAAAGTGATTAAAATGTATAAAGTTCAATGGAACCATCACACTGAAGAAGAAGCCACCTGGGAAACCGAGAGTTACCTAAACCAAAATTTCCCTGGTTTTCTTACCTCAACCACGGGTATGTACACACACTGCCCACACTAAGCTTATTGTCTGAATCTCGGGGCGAGATTCTTTTTAAGGGGGGAAGGCTGTAACACCTCAGGTGTTTTAATTGTTAAACAAGTCTTATTGGCATAATAAAATGCATCACTAACTAAGAAAATAAAAGGAGTGGATTAAGTTTGGTTTTGCTTTTACCTTTAAAAGTTGTATGTGCATAAATGCATGTACTTTAATGAAACAAATTGGATAACTTTCACATCAAAGCAAATATGGCTATGAAATTAATTGAGCACACCAGTATTAGCATGACAAATAAAAGTTTAGTTGAAGCCTAGGGAAGAAAATGAAATTTTGAAATAAAATGACGCGCCCTCCGAATAGAGTTTTCTTTAAGTTTTTAAAATAACTTTGGAACTAAAGCTCAAATGAATTTTGGCCTGAAACGAAACTTGTAGAACTTTTTATTCTGAACAACTTTCATGTTCAAAAGATTTTTAAATTCAAATTAGAAAGTGGAGAAAACGTCCTGTTTGCAACCAGCCCCCTGGAAATTTTCAAATTTCGCGTTTAGGCCCTTCGCCCCTCCCCTGCAGCACCGCTACAGCTGCCCAGTCGCTGGGCGCCGCCCCGCCACCCAACGGCATGCCCCCGTCGTGCCGCCCCAGCTCGCCAATCGCACGCCCGCGTCGTCCGCACGCGACGTCGCGCCCCGGTGCGCCCACCTGCTCGCCCGGCGCACGCACGCCACGCGCATGGCGCACCTCTGGCCGCCGCCGCCTGCCCAATAGCGCACCTCTACCCACCGCCGGCAGCGCCCAATGCCTCTGCTCGCCGCCCAGCTCGCCCAACCCGCGGCCGTGTCCTCCTTCTTCCTCACGCGGCAGCCCGCACGGCCAGTGGAACGCCACCGCCCCGACGCCCAATGGCGTGCCGCACGCCGCACGACTCTGGTCACCGCCGGCCGTACCCAATGGCGCCCCAGCCTCGCCGCCCCCTCCACCCAGCGTCCCGGCCGTGCCAAGCTCGCCCCCATGAGCTCCACTGGCTATAAAGCCCGGCACAGCGCCCCTCCCTCCTCTCCCTGTTCCTCCTTTTTCCCCGCCAGAAGAGAGCAGAGCAGAGCCGAGCTCCGCCCCACGCCGCCGCCGTGGAACCCCCTCCTCCGCCCCTCCTCGACCCGAGCTAGGCCCCAAAATTGCTCTCCTACCTCCGCGCGAAGCCTCCCAGCCCAAGCCCCGCCGCCCAGCTCGCCGGAGCTCGCCGGAGCAGAGCTCCACCCGTCGCCGCCCCCCTGGTAGCCGCGGGCAGCCCCGCTCAGACCGCCTCCGCCCCAACCGTGACCACCCAAAGGTAGCCCCCAACCTCCTCTTGCTCCTCCCCCACCTTGCCCTCGCCGCCGGCGACTGAGCTCGCCGGAATTCGGCCGGACAGGATGTTCCCCACCGTGAATCGCGACCAGGGACTACATTGCAATCGCCCAAATCTTCCTAGGGGGTTTTCTGCTAGTTTTCAGGGACCCCTCTGTAAAGAAAGTTTTAACCAAATCAGTGAACTTGTAAACTTCGTATAAAATCGTAGAAAACTCAGAAAAATGCAAACTAAACTGTTGTGGAATCCTTAGAAGAAACTCTACAACTTTTGTTACAAAAAGTTTCTCAGATTCTCAATATATTTTTCTCTACATTAAATGGAAGTTTTAATGGACTTCTTTTGTACCCACTGTTGTAGATCATTGCTGACCCTAAATTTTGGGCAGTGAGTTAGTTGCTTGATGTTTAGGACTGTGTGAAAAGATCAGGACCAAAAGCCATCTCTAGATACACCTTTTGTCCAACCTTGTTTTATGCCATAAAGTGTTAGAACTAATTTTTCCTGCTGTTCTGTGATGTTTAATGTCATGAAACTGTTTCTGTGTTGTTGTAGTAATACCTAGATGCCATAGAAAAATTTTGAGACTTTTTATCTCACAGGAACCTATTTATTTGATTTATGTGCTAATAACATACATTAAATTAAGAAAATAGTATCTTAGCTTGGAAAATTCTCATAGTTTTACTAGAGGATACTCCGTCGTAGAGGATGCTGTGTAAAAAGTTTCATGGACAAAAACCCTGTGTAGGATCCTGTAAAAATAAATCCTTGAATAACCTAGGTGTGTAATGTCATATTTACTATGCTCTGAAAACTGCATAATAAATCCTATAAAAATTACAGTAACTCCTACATGATTAAATGAAAGCCCTGTAAAAATCTTAGACTCAGTTTTTGCACCATTTGTTCTGTACAAAAAGAACAAGGATCTAGCAACAACCATGTATTATATTTTTCATAATTAATCTGCTGCATGAAAATATCTGAAAATTTTACAGTAAGCATATCTTTCCCTGATGTGCCTAGATCCAAGATTTCATGACCAGAAACTACTCCCTGTAGTAGTTGCACTTAAATCATGTTTCCATAAGGAACATAAGTTCCCATGAACACCCACCCCACCTTGCTTAACGAAGTTACTTATCGTACTAATCTACTCTATTAACGATTGCCCACGAATGATAAAGTAACTCACTCCACAACAAACTCATGTTTTACAAACTGCAACTTTATCGTGAAGGAAATCATGTCATTTACTATCACCACTACTTAAACTTGTGCATTCATGTAGAAACGACTACTCTCGCCGACGGAACGTACGAGCTGGTACCCGCGTCCGAGAGTGAGCAGCGTGAAGCTCAAGTAAATCTAACTGAAGCTCTTGAAGACCCGAGCCCAAGTTCGGAAGAGCCCCAAGCTAACTGTTCACAAGAAGGCAAGCCCCGGAGCATGACCCTTATTTTCCAAACTTATGCAACTTATTACTCTACTTTACTTGTGCATTAAGTTTATAGGAGTTGTTTAAAAACTTAGTTGCATGATCCTAGGTACCCATACTCTGAACACTAGATGCCAGGTTCGATAGAATGCTATGCTAATAGGACTCGGTAAAAGTCGAGTGATTTCCTGTCACTCGCGAGAAATTAGGAGTTGATTGTTTACTACATGCTGCAATCATAAGGTCGACGGACGGGGCTATGGTACGATGTTTATGTGGATGATTGAGGCCCCGTCTGTTTAGTGAAAAATGCTAAGGCCGCAGTGTATGGTAGTGGTGGTTAAGTCTTTGAACGTACTAACCACATGCCGAGAATATGGTAATCGGTAAGCTTAAGTACTGGATTGAACCGAGGCCGGAATATACTCCCCACTATCTTGAATTCGTTCACATCTAGCTAATGGCGGGTGCATCGGCCGCCACAGCCCGACGTACCGTGGTTTGTGGGGAGGTGTAGTCGAGGGCGGTGGGCCTGTTCCGTGAAGCGGGAATTCAAGGGAAAAGTTGCACGTGTGACTCTGGGAGTAACCACGTGACGTGTGTTTAGGTTTCCCTTGCAAGGTTAAGAAATTCGATTCGAATCGTCCGTTTCTCACGGCTATTGAGACTGCTTAACCACTTTTACCCACAGAGTAAGAAGAGGAACAATGATGATGAATAAACTTGTTGGATGAAAATTTAATGCTTCATCATGTATGATATTGGATAGTTGCTTACCTAGAATGGTTAAAGAAAGCTAGAACTTGGAGCTAAAATCTGAAAGTAAGGACCTACTATATATGCTTTTTGGTAAAACAAACCCCTCAAGCCAAAAGCCTCGCATGTCTAGGAGTCGGCTAAGTATACCCCATTAGTCGGGTAAGCCTTGCTGAGTATTAGTATACTCAGCCTTGCTTGTGGCTTGTTTTCAGGTGAAACTTTCGAAGATATGATTGCTAGTTTGACTTGGCCGTGTACTCTTCCCCCTGGTTGGTCGGTGGAATGGGATACGCCCCCGACCAATGGAGACAATGCCGAGTGATGTCTCGTACGGGCTTCATCGACACATCCTTATCGTCGAGTAGCCTTCGTTATTTTATTTCCGCTGCAACTTAAACTCTGAAGGACTTATTAGTTATGATCACTGAAGTACTTGGTTACTAAACCCAAACTTGGTTGTAATATTCACCTATGATAATTTTGTAATATTTGCTGGAATGTGGTATTCTCTGGGCTCATCTTCGCATGAGCGTTTGTATGTATGGCTTCGATCCGCTCTACCGTGGTTGCATCGGGAGGTTATACCCGACAGACCAGTGGATTACTCCGTTTGAAGTGTAAGGTTAACCGAGATTGCCCTAATGGTGATGGTTAATACACTTGAGCCGGATTAATTCAGGTGGTTCTGCCACAGCTGGTATCAGAGCCGTAGCTGGTGCCACAGCTGGTAATAGCTGGCACCAGAGCCGAAATGCATACGCCAGAGAATACGACAAGCCTTAAAAACTCATTTTACTAAAACTTGACTAGAAGGATGTGTTGCGAAATACGTTGGTGCGTTAAGGATGGTGCCTAGTTCGTAAAGCCCTAAGGGATTATGGGAAAGTTACTAGGTGGCTATCTAACTTATGAAATACTATCAACTGACTTCCAGCACATTACTTTCTGTCAAAACTTACTTTCATGCACAACCGACCTTAAATTTTGTAACGACGCACTCATCGCTAAGGTAAGAAGGTAAGAATCCTCAGCCAACTGAGAGAGCTTGGCCTTCCTGTCGGCAATGCGAACCGAACGCTGCTCTCAAGCAGTGGCTTACTTGAGGTGCTGCCAATATGCCAACTGTTAGTTGAATATATTGGGAGTAGAAGGTTTGGCGCAGGGTATGGCGATCGCTGTTCATACCCCCGTCTCGTGACGGTACCCCCGTGAATACGCTATCTCGATAGCGTATGTTAACGTCGTCTGTACGGCGGAAATTGTACAGATATCGTTTCTATAAGTAAACGGTAATGAATACGGACGCTTTCATGAGTGCTGGCATGAAAGGTTCATGAAATATTTGTGCTCTATCAATCTTCTGCAGGTACACTAACCGCGATTACGATAAGTTAAAGAACGGTTAGAAAATCTCGACTAGCTATTATAGTGAGAGCCGTTTTGTGTATGCCACCGAAACTATCTTCGTAAGACCAAAAGTATTTGGCAAGTATTTTATTTTGTGAGGACGAATAGGACGTGCATGCATCATGACCATACATATCTGAAATTGAAAATGCGTTGTATGAGAGTGGTAAGGTTCTTGCGTATCTAAGCGTGGTTTGCATAAGGACTATCTAGCGAATCTGTTCCAAATCTGCCATGACCGAAAAGAGAGATTTATTGATCAGAGAAAATGACCTTTTCTGGTAAAATTCATGTTGAAAGAATTGTTCCAAATTTTGTGTTCTATCTCCGGTTCAAAAATGAAAAATTCTGAACTTATGGATAGTAAGAAATAACAGAAACCATGGAATGTCAGAATTCTATCCAGAATAAGCACTTCTGCCCCTTAAATTTTTAGGCCCCCTTCCTACAGTTTTCTACAAAAGAGTACAACACAAAACTTGTTCCAAATTTACCCAGGTAGCTGCTGTTAAAATTTGGTAAATTTTGGCTGGGTATATTTCCTCTGGTGCACGAAACATTGGCCCTCTGTTCACTGGAAATTCTGGGTAGACAGAGAAGTAAGACCTTAAGGAAGCAGCCATCTTAGAGCCTAATCCAGCCAAAGTGTTGAATACCAAACTTGTCCTAAATTCTGTGATCTAGGTTCTCACAAAATTTCAGCCCTATTGGATCTTCCTAGTTTGAGTTATAGGCCAGATACTATAACTCGTTCTGCTGAAAAACAGCCAACCAGCGAAGCAAAGAGTGAATCGTTTGACCATCTTATCCATCGATTTAGCATCTTGGCTGAATATCAAAGTTGTACATCCCTAAATTCCCTATCCACAGCCAAAATATGAGGAACTTTGGATGAACCTACCAGGAGTTATAAGATTCTTATGGCAGACAGTTTTTATGCCCGCGATTCCATCCAGGACCTTTTGGAAGTCTACTATTCTGCGTTAGATCTTTTTGAGTCATGGAAGCAACATGGATCACGTTGCTAATGAAGAACCTTCGCCTTTTCAGATGGTTGGAGCAACCCGTGGTAACCCGGATGGTTTTGGTGCTAGCGCAAGTGGATCACAACCACAGCCGCCACCACCACCCAGCTTGGTTGAAGTAATGGCCGCTCAAACCGAGTTGCTTCGTCAGCTGGTGCAAGGACAGCAACACCACCAGCGGGGTGGGCAAAATGTCCCCCACCCCCAAGCTGCAGGATACACGAATTTCCTAGGGACCCAGCCTCCCTTGTTCCATAAGACAGAGGAGCCCTTGGACGCAGACGCATGGATTCGCACCATCGAATCCAAGTTCACACTACTTGTGGCCCCATGCTCAGAGGCCAACAAGGCCCGCTTTGCCGCGCAGCAGCTTCGCGGTACAGCTCGTCTATGGTGGGACCACTATTTTGCTATGCTCCCCGCTGATCACATTGTCACCTGGGATGAATTCAAGACTGCGTTCCGGGCACACCATATTCCCGAAGGTCTCATAGAAAGAAAGCTAAATGAGTTTTTAGCTCTCACTCAGGGTAACCACACCGTGCTGCAGTACGCCCAGGCGTTCAACAACCTATGCCAGTATGCGGGCTATCACGCTGATACGGATGCCAAGAAGCGTGATCGTTTCCGCCGAGGTCTGAATACCAAGCTCAAGGAACGTTTGAACCTAGCCAGGGCTGACACCTACAACGAATTGGTCAATATGGCCATTACCGAGGAAGACTGTATCATGGCACACCGGGCAGAGAAGAAGAGAAAGGCACCCGCTGGACCTTCAAGTGCTCAGCCACCGAGGTATCGCTTGGTGCGAAAAGCTGCGCCTACAGCTCCACCAAAGGCCCCTCGGCCAGGACGTTGGATTATTAGGCCCCCGCAACAAGGTGTTGTACGACCCCCTATGCCTCAACAAACTGGACCCCGGCCCGCTACTCAGCAGTTTATTCGACCGAGCAGCACCAATCGTTGTTTCAAATGCGGGAGTTCCGGTCATTTCGCTCGCGAATGCCCTCAACCCAGGCTGCCAAATCAGGGCCAGGACTCTAACCAGAACAATAAGAACAAAGGCAAGAAGCAGACTCTCCAGGTCAAACAAGGACGGATCAACTTCACCACCCTTGCAGAACTTCCTGAAGGAGCACCAGTGATGACGCGTACATTCTCTATCCATAACAAGCCTGCAGTCGTATTGTTTGATTCTGGTGCATCACATAGTTTCATAAGTGCAAAATTTGGTGCAAAAGTAGGCTTGAATGTTTGTCACACCAAAGGGTCGTATATGATATCAACACCGGGTGAAAAAAT
Organism: Panicum miliaceum; assembly: GCA_032594955.1. NCBI lineage: Eukaryota > Viridiplantae > Streptophyta > Magnoliopsida > Poales > Poaceae > Panicum > Panicum miliaceum. The sequence continues at coordinate 924,651 of CM064060.1, read as the reverse complement.
TGCTTCCAACCAAATAATAAGGCTGGTACCGAGAAAATTGGGAAGTAAAGTCATCAACACAGACCTTGTTCTTTTACCCCTTGACGGCATGGATATTATTTTGGGAATGAACTGGATGACTAGGCATGGAGTCACACTGGACCTTTCTTCCCGAGCCGTTGAGATAAATTCACCTAGTCACGGAGCCACCACCCTTTACCTACCATTCCTAGATTGCACGAATTCCTGTGCTTACAAAATGGAAGGTCTTAAGCTAGAGGATATTCCTGTGGTAAACGAGTATGCCGACGTTTTCCCGGATGACTTACCAGGAATGCCACCGGATAGGGATATTGAGTTCATCATTGAACTACAACCAGGCACTGCACCTATATCCAAGAGACCATATAGGATGCCCCCTAAAGAATTGGCAGAGCTGAAAATTCAACTCCAAGAACTGCTGGACAATGGTTTCATTCGCCCTAGCGCGTCACCTTGGGGATGTCCAGCCCTATTCGTAAAGAAGAAGGATGACAGTTTGAGGTTATGCGTTGACTACCGACCTCTCAACACAGTAACCATTAAGAATAAATACCCACTTCCTCGTATCGATGTACTCTTCGATCAATTAGCTTGAGCCAGAGTCTTCTCAAAAATTGATCTTCGTTCGGGATATCATCAGATCAAGATTCGCCCATGTGATATTCCGAAGACTGCCTTTTCCACACGATATGGACTATATGAATTCTTGGTCATGTCCTTCGGACTCACCAATGCCCCCGCCTACTTCATGTATCTCATGAATTCGGTATTCATGCCCGAACTTGACAAATTCGTCGTAGTGTTCATCGACGACATCCTTATCTATTCCAAGGATGAGGAAGAGCATGCCAAGCACCTTCGCATTGTTCTTCAGCGACTCAGAGACCATCAGCTCTATGCTAAGTTTTCTAAGTGTGAATTCTGGTTGGATACTGTAAAGTTCTTGGGTCATACGATCTCCAGCGAAGGCATAGCTGTTGACCCCAGCAAGGTACAAGAGGTGATGGATTGGAAACCCCCTACCTCTGTTCATCAGATTCGCAGTTTTCTCGGCTTAGCCGGTTACTACCGTCGCTTCATCCCGGATTTCTCTCGAATTGCTAAGCCCATGACTGAACTGTTAAAGAAGGAAGTAAAGTTTGTATGGAATGAGAAATGTGAAGAAGCTTTCCACACTCTCAGAGAGCATCTGACTACTGCACCTGTGTTAGCTCAACCCGATAATACCAAGTCGTTCGATGTGTATTGTGACGCATCGGGTACTGGTCTAGGATGTGTGCTTATGCAAGAGAATCGAGTGATTGCATATGCCTCACGAGCCCTTCGGCCCCACGAGCAGAATTATCCCACTCATGATCTTGAGCTTGCAGCTGTCATTCACGCTCTGAAAATATGGAGGCACCATCTCATGGGTACACAGTGCAATATCTACACTGATCATAAGAGTCTCAAGTATATCTTCACACAAGCCGATCTGAATATGAGACAACGAAGATGGCTAGAATTAATCAAGGATTATGACCTTGAAGTGCACTATCACCCCGACAAGGCTAATGTAGTCGCGGATGCACTAAGCCGCAAGTCCCATTGCCATTGCTTATCCAAGGAATCCTACAATGAGACATTGTGTGCAGAAATGAGGAAGCTTAACATGGAAATGGTTTCCCAAGGCACTCTAAATCACATTTTAGTTGAGCCCACTCTTCACGACCAAATCGTCATGGCACAACTACACGATGAAGGAATTAAGATCATCAAACAAAAACTCTCTCTAGGTGAGGAGAAGTATAAATATTTCCGCCAGGACCATAAGGGAGTTCTATGGTTCGAAAGTCGTATAGTGGTTCCGAAGAATCATGAACTCCGCAAGCAAATTCTCGATGAGGCACACCTTTCCAAATTCTCTATCCACCCCGGCAGTAGCAAAATGTATCAAGACCTAAGGCAAAACTTCTGGTGGACTAGAATGAAAAGAGAAATTGCTACGTATGTCTCAGAATGTGACACGTGCCAGAGAGTAAAAGCTAGCCACTTGAAAGTAGCCGGTACACTTCAACCGTTACCTATACCATCATGGAAATGGGAAGACATAATTATGGACTTCATCGTTGGACTACCAAACACTTCCCAGAAACATGATTCCATATGGGTTATCGTTGATAGACTCACAAAGACGGCACATTTTCTTCCGGTACACACCACCTATTCTACCAAGAAATATGCCGAGATTTACCTCGATCGTATTGTTTGCCTACATGGAATACCTAAGACAATTATTTCTGATCGTGGTACTCAATTTGTAGCACGCTTTTGGGAACAACTGCAAACGTCTCTTGGTACCAAACTGATTCGCAGCTCAGCATACCATCCTCAGACTGACGGACAAACGGAAAGAGTAAACCAAATTCTTGAAGACATGCTGAGAGCTTGCGTCATTCACTATGACAAGAATTGGGACAAATGTCTACCCCTAGCAGAGTTCTCGTACAACAATAGCTATCAAACGAGTTTGAAAATGGCACCATTTGAGGCCCTGTACGGACGAAGGTGTCGAACTCCTTTGAGCTGGTCACAAACCGGAGAACGTAAAATAATTGGACCCGACCTGGTAATCGAGGCAGAGGAGAAAGTAAAAGTAATACAAGCAAATCTTAAAGCCGCACAAGCCCGACAAAAGAGCTATTCTGACAAAAGGAGAAAGCCCCTAAAATTCGAAGTTGGCGATCATGTCTATCTTCGAGTTTCACCCACCAAGGGAGTGCAAAGATTCGGAATCAAAGGCAAACTAGCTCCCCGTTATGTTGGTCCTGACGAAATCGTTGAGAGCTGCGGACCCGTAGCCTACAAATTACGACTGCCCCCTCAGCTCACGGCCACCCATGATGTCTTCCACGTATCTCAACTCAAGAAGTGTATTCGAGTCCCTACCGAGATTGTGGAACAACAAGAAATATTGTTAGAACCCGACCTCTCGTATGTCGAACACCCGGTTAAAATTTTGGATCGGAAAGAAAGAGGGACCAGGAGGAAAGTGATTAAAATGTATAAAGTTCAATGGAACCATCACACTGAAGAAGAAGCCACCTGGGAAACCGAGAGTTACCTAAACCAAAATTTCCCTGGTTTTCTTACCTCAACCACGGGTATGTACACACACTGCCCACACTAAGCTTATTGTCTGAATCTCGGGGCGAGATTCTTTTTAAGGGGGGAAGGCTGTAACACCTCAGGTGTTGTAATTGTTAAACAAGTCTTATTGGCATAATAAAATGCATCACTAACTAAGAAAATAAAAGGAGTGGATTAAGTTTGGTTTTGCTTTTACCTTTAAAAGTTGTATGTGCATAAATGCATGTACTTTAATGAAACAAATTGGATAACTTTCACATCAAAGCAAATATGGCTATGAAATTAATTGAGCACACCAGTATTAGCATGACAAATAAAAGTTTAGTTGAAGCCTAGGGAAGAAAATGAAATTTTGAAATAAAATGACGCGCCCTCCGAATAGAGTTTTCTTTAAGTTTTTAAAATAACTTTGGAACTAAAGCTCAAATGAATTTTGGCCTGAAACGAAACTTGTAGAACTTTTTATTCTGAACAACTTTCATGTTCAAAAGATTTTTAAATTCAAATTAGAAAGTGGAGAAAACGTCCTGTTTGCAACCAGCCCCCTGGAAATTTTCAAATTTCGCGTTTAGGCCCTTCGCCCCTCCCCTGCAGCACCGCTACAGCTGCCCAGTCGCTGGGCGCCGCCCCGCCACCCAACGGCATGCCCCCGTCGTGCCGCCCCAGCTCGCCAATCGCACGCCCGCGTCGTCCGCACGCGACGTCGCGCCCCGGTGCGCCCACCTGCTCGCCCGGCGCACGCACGCCACGCGCATGGCGCACCTCTGGCCGCCGCCGCCTGCCCAATAGCGCACCTCTACCCACCGCCGGCAGCGCCCAATGCCTCTGCTCGCCGCCCAGCTCGCCCAACCCGCGGCCGTGTCCTCCTTCTTCCTCACGCGGCAGCCCGCACGGCCAGTGGAACGCCACCGCCCCGACGCCCAATGGCGTGCCGCACGCCGCACGACTCTGGTCACCGCCGGCCGTACCCAATGGCGCCCCAGCCTCGCCGCCCCCTCCACCCAGCGTCCCGGCCGTGCCAAGCTCGCCCCCATGAGCTCCACTGGCTATAAAGCCCGGCACAGCGCCCCTCCCTCCTCTCCCTGTTCCTCCTTTTTCCCCGCCAGAAGAGAGCAGAGCAGAGCCGAGCTCCGCCCCACGCCGCCGCCGTGGAACCCCCTCCTCCGCCCCTCCTCGACCCGAGCTAGGCCCCAAAATTGCTCTCCTACCTCCGCGCGAAGCCTCCCAGCCCAAGCCCCGCCGCCCAGCTCGCCGGAGCTCGCCGGAGCAGAGCTCCACCCGTCGCCGCCCCCCTGGTAGCTGCGGGCAGCCCCGCTCAGACCGCCTCCGCCCCAACCGTGACCACCCAAAGGTAGCCCCCAACCTCCTCTTGCTCCTCCCCCACCTTGCCCTCGCCGCCGGCGACTGAGCTCGCCGGAATTCGGCCGGACAGGATGTTCCCCACCGTGAATCGCGACCAGGGACTACATTGCAATCGCCCAAATCTTCCTAGGGGGTTTTCTGCTAGTTTTCAGGGACCCCTCTGTAAAGAAAGTTTTAACCAAATCAGTGAACTTGTAAACTTCGTATAAAATCGTAGAAAATTCAGAAAAATGCAAACTAAACTGTTGTGGAATCCTTAGAAGAAACTCTACAACTTTTGTTACAAAAAGTTTCTCAGATTCTCAATATATTTTTCTCTACATTAAATGGAAGTTTTAATGGACTTCTTTTGTACCCACTGTTGTAGATCATTGCTGACCCTAAATTTTGGGCAGTGAGTTAGTTGCTTGATGTTTAGGACTGTGTGAAAAGATCAGGACCAAAAGCCATCTCTAGATACACCTTTTGTCCAACCTTGTTTTATGCCATAAAGTGTTAGAACTAATTTTTCCTGCTGTTCTGTGATGTTTAATGTCATGAAACTGTTTCTGTGTTGTTGTAGTAATACCTAGATGCCATAGAAAAATTTTGAGACTTTTTATCTCACAGGAACCTATTTATTTGATTTATGTGCTAATAACATACATTAAATTAAGAAAATAGTATCTTAGCTTGGAAAATTCTCATAGTTTTACTAGAGGATACTCCGTCGTAGAGGATGCTGTGTAAAAAGTTTCATGGACAAAAACCCTGTGTAGGATCCTGTAAAAATAAATCCTTGAATAACCTAGGTGTGTAATGTCATATTTACTATGCTCTGAAAACTGCATAATAAATCCTATAAAAATTACAGTAACTCCTACATGATTAAATGAAAGCCCTGTAAAAATCTTAGACTCAGTTTTTGCACCATTTGTTCTGTACAAAAAGAACAAGGATCTAGCAACAACCATGTATTATATTTTTCATAATTAATCTGCTGCATGAAAATATCTGAAAATTTTACAGTAAGCATATCTTTCCCTGATGTGCCTAGATCCAAGATTTCATGACCAGAAACTACTCCCTGTAGTAGTTGCACTTAAATCATGTTTCCATAAGGAACATAAGTTCCCATGAACACCCACCCCACCTTGCTTAACGAAGTTACTTATCGTACTAATCTACTCTATTAACGATTGCCCACGAATGATAAAGTAACTCACTCCACAACAAACTCATGTTTTACAAACTGCAACTTTATCGTGAAGGAAATCATGTCATTTACTATCACCACTACTTAAACTTGTGCATTCATGTAGAAACGACTACTCTCGCCGACGGAACGTACGAGCTGGTACCCGCGTCCGAGAGTGAGCAGCGTGAAGCTCAAGTAAATCTAACTGAAGCTCTTGAAGACCCGAGCCCAAGTTCGGAAGAGCCCCAAGCTAACTAGTTTGACTTGGCCGTGTACTCTTCCCCCTGGTTGGTCGGTGGAATGGGATACGCCCCCGACCAATGGAGACAATGCCGAGTGATGTCTCGTACGGGCTTCATCGACACATCCTTATCGTCGAGTAGCCTTCGTTATTTTATTTCCGCTGCAACTTAAACTCTGAAGGACTTATTAGTTATGATCACTGAAGTACTTGGTTACTAAACCCAAACTTGGTTGTAATATTCACCTATGATAATTTTGTAATATTTGCTGGAATGTGGTATTCTCTGGGCTCATCTTCGCATGAGCGTTTGTATGTATGGCTTCGATCCGCTCTACCGTGGTTGCATCGGGAGGTTATACCCGACAGACCAGTGGATTACTCTGTTTGAAGTGTAAGGTTAACCGAGATTGCCCTAATGGTGATGGTTAATACACTTGAGCCGGATTAACTCAGGTGGTTCTGCCACAGTCTCAGATGGAAAGAAACGAACCTCTGGTCATGGCAGCCTCTTATTTTTGGTCTGATGCACTTAATGCATTCCTTTTCGTACATGGACCTATGACCCCGACCCTGGCCGATGTTCTGCTGTTGACCGGCCTCGATATCTCCTCCGCCGATACCCCTTTCAATTATCTGTTCAAACCATCTCATCGGCTAGAAACCAAAGGAATCAGCGGGTGGAAAGGGTATATTAGCAAAAATATGAAGACCTGGACAGTCTCCCAGAGGGAGCATACTGCCTTTTTGATGATGTGGCTAGAAAAGCATTTCTTCTGTGGCAGAGCAGTTGGCCCCTCTTCAAACACCCAAGCTTTAGCAGAAGCTTTGTCACAAGGATCAGTCATCCCCCTTGGAAAACATTTGCTGGGATCGGCCTATTACCTGATGCACCAAATCGGCACCAAGCTATCGAAGGGGGAGCCAATCGGGAACCCTGGTGGTCCCTGGTGGTTCATCACCCTCTGGCGCAATTTACACATGAGCAAGGTCTCTCAGCAACGGATAGAGACCAAAACCTTCCCCAATATTGAGTCAGAGGAGAATCCATCCGTCCGACGTCGCTGCAGATCTTTTGGAGAAGCGGCATCGGCCTTCCCCGGCTGCCAGTTTACTGCTACCCGCACAGCTGAGTATTTCAGATGCTTTTATAATGGCCTTAGTGAAGAGACCATTAGCTAGCACCCATATCAAGCAGTGGAGCCGATTTTTGAATTACCCATAAGCTACGACTTTTCCACCCATACTTTTGACACAGAGCTTATGGATGTCTTGATCAAACCGGGGATTCTGCCAGCCAATTTCTTCTCAGGAAGGATTCTCCCACCTACGAGTTCTACAATCCATCGGTTGCGGCAAGGCAACGGGGTTTTGGCCAACTGCCGATTCGGGTCTACTTCGCCGGTCAGGCGAAATTCAGAGATGGTCTGACCTCAAGTCTTGATTACAGTCGGCTGTGCGATCTAGTACCTAATTCCAGTACTATTGACCTGAATAATTGGTCAGTTGCCTCTTTTGCCACCCAGCAATTTAAATTATGGTGGGCAGAATGGAAACAACATCTTTTCTGCAAATCTCCATCGTCTTACTGCAACATTCTGGACCCAGAAAACATTGATCCAAACGCAGCGGTATGTCCTCTTCCTCAGCCGATTCCAATGCTATCTCTTTCCATATTGTCATTTTGTTATTAACTCACGTTCATCTTCTCAGTCTGAAAGCCATGTCCCTCCGATGCGGAGCCGAAGCGGCAGGCCGATAGATAGTCATCATCAATACACACCATATCCACTTATCGGCTTCCATGCTCCAACCGTCAAAGATATCTCTACTGGCCGATCGAAGCAAGCACCGAAAAGGCCAACATTAAAGATAACCAGCCGTCGAGTGAGAGCTCGCATCGGATCGGCCGATCAGACGGCAATAGCATCGGCTGAAGTTCCCCGTATCGGATCGGCCGACCAGATGGCAGTGGCATCGGCCGGGACTTCCCGTATCGGATCGGCCGACCTAGTGGCGGTGACACCGGCCGAGACTCCAATCCCTTTACCTTTGCCGGTTGTCGAGATGGCCGATCCCCAAGTCACTGCCGAAGTCGGGGAAGCTGCAACATCGCTATTAGTAGAAGCTGTTCAGGTAATCTTACTTATCTCATATATTCTTCAAATCTTCTACTGACTTTAACTCTCTTCCTCTGCCAGGCTGCACAAGCTATCCCACCACAATGTCCGCAGCAATCGGCTACGTCCCAAGTGGGAGCCGAAACTCCAGCAGTTCCTATCATCGAGGTAAATGATCTCTTACCTTGATCTCTTATCTTTCAGAAAACTTTAACCGATCTTGATGCAGGCCGATTTGGGTATGTTAACTACAACCCCACGACAGGCATCGGCCGGGAGATCCACAGAGGCATGGCAAATTTCTCACGCCATCTTATCTCAATTTCCCATAGCATACTCACAGGTTCTTCTTTTATATCCTTTTCAGGTAGTTGGTCCAAGCGGAGAACTAATAATCATTGAATCTTCTTCTTCCGACGAGCCAACTGCACCAGCCCCTGAGACAAGGGAAACGCTTCCACCGGCGCAGGCAAGAGAAATTCGCTTTAAGGAGGTAACAAACTTACCATTAGAATCGGTCGATTTCCCTTTACTGCTTGCCTACCCTTAATACTTTATTTCCTCACAGGAGCAGGACACCCCTAATAACAGCATCTTCTCCTTTGCCGTCTCCCTGCCCGATGACGAGGAAATTGCTTCACACCCAATTCCTTCGAGCTCCACCTCCGACGATGTCCGCGCCAAGCTCGAAAGCATGCGCACTCTCCTTCAAGATGACATCGGCCGATTGGTAGAAGATGCGTCGCCGATTCGATGACTTTTCAACGAGATCAAAGGACGAATCCCGGAAGAAGTATCAGAAAATTTAGCGCATGCTGCCTATATAGAGCACATGCATATTCCGGTTTCCAGGGCGCTGCGCCATATGGCCGATCGTGCTCAGATGGCAAAAACTCAGGAGGAGGTCGATTCATACAAGCACCGGACTCAGGAGGTACACCACAAGATCAATTTCCTTGAAAGCTGTCGTCCGGATATTGTCGGCGCGATAGATCGGCTGAAATAGAGAAGAGCAGAACTGGCCAAGGAGATGGAACAGATAACCAAAGAGATAGCCGCTGAAGAAAAGAAACTCCAAGAACTCCCATCCATCATCAGTGAGCTGAAGCAAGAGAGACAGCATCTGGCCCGTGAAATGATAAGGCTTCGTCGCCGTGTGTCAGAAGTCCCAGGATCGGCCGATGACGACCAAAGAATACTAGACTCGGCCGATCAAATTAGACGACAAGCCATTGTAGCCATAGATGCTTTTCTTGGGTTGTAAAGAACACTGTAACATTTATTGCTCCCTCAATGTTACTGCGCCGATTTGGTTTCGAACTGTTTCTTCAGTCAGCTTTGCATTTATGTATGTATTTACTCCGATAGGACGTGTCTCACCATCCATCTACCTCTCCTTCCTTTATAAGTAGACCATTCACCATCTCCAGAGGCATACACATCACTTATCTTCTCTTCCCCCTTTACTGTCCCAAACTGAACTGCAAGATGTCTTCCTTGTCCTCTTCATCTTCTTCCTCCGTCAACCAGGTATGAACTTCTCTTCTGCCTTCCCCCAAGCATCTCAATCGCTCTGATGTTGGGTAACCCCTTTTATCTCTATTTAGCCAAAACGTCTCAGCCCTGGTCTAGAACGGGCGATTGAAATTATGCATTCAGAAGAGCCACTATCACAGGCAGACAGAGATCTGATAAGAGCTCATGCTGGGGAACTCAAGGATCATGTCCCTGCTGATGTCCAAGAGTACTGGGAACTCATAGATGCTCACTTTTTGGTCCGTAAGCGACCATTTCCTGAAAAGAATCCTCCACTTCCTTGTAAAGCTAAAACCGAAGTTGCCATGGAAGATCTGGAGGAGAAGAAGACCCGCCTGCTGATAGAACTTTGCAACCAAGCTGAAACTGGAGCCACTGCAGAGGACCCGAAGGAGAAAAGGCTCAGCCTTATGATAGAACTGGGTCGCATCGAGAGAGAAATCCAGCGTAGGCGTAATCAGTAGACATATCGGTATTTTTATTCTAAGGGCGACTTGTACCATGTCGGCCATGTACTCTGTCATTTTCATCCAATAATGAATCCCAATGTTCTCTTCACCAGATGTGTAGACAGAAACCGATGAGAAATCGGCCATGTTATCTTGATATATTTTGTTGCAAGTTATGCATCTACCCAAATGCTTGGATAGTACCTCTTCAGATATCGTCCGTTTAAAGCTCTTGGGAATTCCTCCCCTTTGACTGTGTCCAGAATATATGCATTCCCAGGGGCACATCCGCCGATTCTATACGGCCCTTCCCAAGTGGGTGACCATTTACCGAATTTGGGATCTTTGGATCCTATCGGCAGCACCAACTTCCACACCAAATCTCCCTGAGAGAACTGTTTAACTTTGACCTTTTTGTCATACCATCTGGCCACCCTTTTCTTGTTTTCTTCTATACTAATCAGGGCTCTCAACCGTAAACCTGCCGAATCGTCAAGTTCATCTTTCAAGAGAAAGGAATAGTCATCGGCCGTTAACTGATCTTGTAACGATATACGTCTTGACCCTGTCCTTATCTCCCATGGCAAGACCGCCTCATGACCATAAACCAACTGATAAGGGGATATTTTAGTGGCTCCATGACAAGCCATCCTATATGCCCATAAAGATTCAGCCAAAGACATATGCCACTTCTTGGGTTGCTCTTCTATCTTCCTCTTGATTAGCTTGATTATCCCTTTATTAGACGATTCTGCTTGGCCATTGGCTTGAGCATAGTATGGAGAAGAGTTTAATAATTTAATCCCCATATCGGCGGCGAACTCTCCGAATTCTCCAGAAGTAAACATTGTTCCTTGGTCAGTCGTGATGGTTTGAGAAATACCAAATCGATAGATAATATGGCTTTTAACAAATTCAATCATATCGGCCGATGTCACATTCCTTAAAGGAATTGCCTCCACCCACTTAGTAAAATAATCTGTAGCCACCAATATGAACTTATGCACTTTGCTTGATGGAGGGTGAATCTTTCCGATCAGATCTATTCCCCAACCTCTGAACGGCCACGGCTTAATTATCGAATTCATAGTCGATGCTGGCGCACGCTGTTGGCTTCTTCATTATAATTTCTGGGGATGTGTTCAATTATTGCAGACTTGAACTCTTTTAAAAGTTGAAGACAATCCTCATAATAAATCCTCAAGATATCATCCTTGCACTCAGATCGCCCCGTCAACTGATCCACAATGAGCATGGAATCTCCAAAAATTTCGACGGCATCAGCTCTGACTTCCCTTAATAATTGGATGCCTTTCAGAACGGCTCGATATTCCGCCTGGTTAGTAGTTGCGGAGGCTTCTATCGGCAGAGAGAAATTATAACTTGCCCCCCGAGGCGACACAAGAACCATACCGATTCCTGATCCGACCCCACACGAAGAACCATCAAAATATAGAGTCCATGGAACTGGTTCAACAGTGGTGATTTCTGGTCCACAATGCTGAACTATGAAATCGGCCATTACTTGACCTTTGACGGCTTTAGCCGATTCGTACCTTAAGTCGAATTCTGACAAAGCCAGGATCCATTTTCCAATCCGTCCTTTCAAAATCGGCAACGATAGCATATACTTCACCACATCATCCTTGCACACGACTATGCATTCTGCTGATAACAAATAGTGCCTGAGCTTGGTACATGAGAAGTATAAACACAAGCATAGTCGCTCCACCGAGGAATATCTTGTTTCGGCGTCTAAGAGTCTTCTGCTGACGTAGTATACCACTCGTTTTTCCCCTCAAACTCCTGTACCAACGCCGATCCAATAGCGTGTTCATCAGCCGATAAATATAACTTGAACGGCTTACCAGGCTGTGGTGGAACCAATACCGTAGGTGAAACCAGATACTGCTTGATATTCTCCAGTGCCTTGCGCTGTCCTTCTCCCCATATGAATTCCTGGTCGGGCTTTAATTTCAACAGAGGGGTAAAAGCCTGAATACGTCCTGACAGGTTGGATATGAATCTTCTGATAAAATTGACCTTGCCGATGAGGGACTGTAGCTCAGTTTTATTTTGTGGGGCCACCACTTTATTGATGGCGTCTATGGTCTTGCGGTTGACTTCTATCCCGCGCTCATGGACCATGAATCCTAAGAATTGCCCAGCCGATACACCAAATGCACACTTGTTTGGGTTCATCTTCAACCCATGCTTCCTTGTGCACTCCAGTACTTCCTGTAAATCGGCCAGATGATCTTGGTGACCTTTTGACTTGACCACGACGTCATCTATATAAATTTTCACCGATGAACCAATGAGCTTGTGGAAGATGTAATTCATGGCCCGTTGATACGTAGCGCCGGTGTTCTTCAACCCAAAAGTCATAACAACCCATTCAAATAAACCAAGATGACCTGGGCACCTGAAAGCCGTTTTCGAGATATCTTCTTCGGCCATTAATATCTGATTGTACCCTGCATTCCCATCCATGAAACTTATGACTTTGTGTCCTGCGGCAGCATCTACCAAGGTATCGGCCGTTGGCATCGGATATCCATCCATTGGTGTAGCCTGATTTAAGTTCCTAAAATCGATGCACACACGTAACTTTCCATTCTTTTTGTATACGGGCACAATATTAGAAATCCATTCGGCGTAGCGGCACTGCCGAATAAATCCTGCTTCAATCAACTTTGCAATTTCGGCCTTTATATCAGGTAGAATCTTGGGGTTACACCGTTGTTGGCGCTAAAATCGGCCGGATAGGAATCGGCCGATGATCTTCAACGTCGGACACACGACCCGGGGGAATCTGCTTAGCTCCTGTTCGGGTTATCGCCCTGGTGCGGTTCGCGCGGCGTGCAAGTCAATCTGACCTGTTGATTGACAAGGAAATAGAGTATTAAATTCCAGGCGCGTCGATCGGCTGGGGTTCCGATCTGTCCTGAGGAGCGCGTCGGCGGCGAATCGGCCAATTTGCTGTAGAGATGATCGGCTATGGATCAGCCGATAATCGTGTAGTAATCGTAAAGAAAACTGCTGGAGCGATCTAAAAGATTACTGCACGGGCAACACTTGAAATAGATCTAATCGGCTGTATGATGACAAATCGAAGAAGAACAATGACGAAGCCGATTACTCTAATCTCAAGCTGGATAACTGATGATAATACTAGAATAACAAGTAAAACTTGCAATTCTAGTAAATATCGATAACTGGTGAATAAATCCAAACGGAACCACAGCGATGTGCCCGTAGTTAAAGCTCGGATATTACTCGGTAAGCGGAACCTACCAATTGGCCGGAGATCACGTTGATGCAGCCCTGCCAATCCGTACGAAATCGTGAAAGAAGAAAAGTATTGGCGAAGTCGCCGACTTGAAAGTAAATTCCTAGAAAAGTAGAAGTATTGTTGTTGATTGATGTGTTGATCCCCTCTCAAGACCCTGACGACTCCTATTTATACCCGAAAGCTAGGACTCCTGGTCGATCATGACTTGTTACAACCTTATTTAAATTACTATTTCTATACGAACTTTTAAAAGGAAACGGACTCCCGCAGAATCTTCTGCCGCCGTTCCCTAATCCAATCAGGATTTCCTTCAATTGCTCCCCGACCGACTTAGCGTGCCCCCCTTTGACCAATTTTTGACCAGGACCCTCTGAAATAGTCCCATCCTATTGGCGTAGGCTGTATCAGCAATCGGCCGATTTCCAACTGTTACCTCAATCGGCCGATTCCTTTCTGTAGCCTTCAGATCTGCCGCATCGGCCAATCTTCTCCTCCTGACGCTGATTCAACACGTGTCAAAATCTCGCGTCAACACATGCCCCCCCGTTTCGGAGTAAAATATAACATTTTCTTCGAAACTCTTTCTTTAATCCTTTCCTCCGAAACGGGCACAGTAAAAATCTCCTTCCGTTCCGCGGCACAATGATTGCAATTTCCTCGAACCGGGCGCGCGAAACGACCGTTCCTCTGGAACTCGTGTAGACGGCGCGGTAAAAATACCATCTTTGCCCTCGCTTCCCTGATCTCTCTTAAGTACTGGCTTTCTCCGCCTATCCTTCCCCACGAATCTAGCATTCTTTTCCATCGCATCACTGTTCGTCTTCCTCCAAGCTCTCTCGATCTCCAAGTGCCTCCTCCTTTCCGGCGATTTCATCCGCGGCCTGCTCCGACCCCCAATGGCGTCTCCATCGGCGACCACTCCATCTACAGAGGCTCCATCGGCTACTCCTTCGGCGGCGGCGGCCCAATCGGCGGCTTCCCCAGCGGTGTCATCGGCGACGATGGCCTCCATCCCAGAGGTAAATGCTCGAAATTTTTCCCTTTTCGCCTTTTTACTGCTTCAGTATTTTCCAGAACCTCTCTCAGTTTCTTCCCTTTTCCCCTTTTTTAGGCGCTTAGGCACCGAATCACTATTCCTCTCTCAGAATCCCCTGACCTTATCTGTCTGGGCCCTATGGGGAGCCCTGATCCAACGGACCTGATCAGTTTAGAAACCCATAGGATCCCTTTTAAGCAGTCATCTATGGATTTAGATCATTGGGTAGGCACTATCAGATCCTGGCCAAATGAAACACCCGGGTGGAGAGAATGGTACCAGAGGGTAGCCGGATCTTGGAAGGTTTAGTGGGAAGAACTCAAAATCGGCCAGTGCATAGACTTATCCTTGTCTCAGATGGAAAGGAACGAACCCCTGGTCATTGGAGCCTCTTATTTTTGGTCCGATGCACTTAACGCGTTCCTTTTCGGACACGGACCCATGACCCCGACCTTGGCCGATGTTCTGCTGCTGACCGGCCTCGATGTCTCCTCCGCCGATACCCCTTTCAATTATCGGTTCAAGCCATCTCATCGGCTGGAGACCAAAGGAATCGGCGGGTGGAAAGGATACATTAGTAAAAACATGAAGACCGGGACAGTCTCGCAGAGGGAGCATACTGCCTTCTTAATGATGTGGCTCGAAAAGCATTTCTTCTGTGGCAGAGCAGTCGGCCCCTCTTCAAATACTCAGGCTTTGGCAGAGGCTCTATCACAAGGATCGGCCATCCCCCTTGGAAAACATTTACTGGGATCGGCGTACCACCTGATGCACCAAATCGCCATCAAACTATCAAAAGGGGAGCCGATAGGGAACCCAGGTGGTCCTTGGTGGTTCATCATCCTCTGGCTCAACTTACACATGAGCAAGGTCTCTCAGCAGCGGATAGAGACAAAGACCTTTCCCAATATCGAGTCAGAGGAGAATCCATCGGTCCGTCGCCGCTGCAGATCTTTTGGAGAAGCGGTATCGGCCTTTCCCGGCTGTCAATTCATTGCCACCCGTACAGCTGAATACTTCAGATGCTTTTACAATGGCCTTAGTGAAGAGATGGTCAGCTGGTACCCATATCAGGCAGTAGAGCCAATTTTCGAATTGCCCGTATGCTACGATGTCTCCACTTATACCTTTGACAGAGAGTTAATGGACGTCTTGATCAAGCCGGCGATTCTGCCGGCCAATTTCTTCTCAGGAAAGGACTCACCCACCTACGAGTTCTACAATCCATCGGCTGCGGCAAGGCAACTGGGCTTTGGCCAACTGCCGATTCGGGTCTACTTCGCCGGTCAGGCAAAATTCAGAGATGGACTGACCTCAAGTCTTGATTACAGCCGGCTGTGCGATTTGATACCCGATTCCAGTACCATTGACCTGAACAGTTGGTCAGTTGCCTCTTTCGCCACCCAGCAGTTCAAATTATGGTGGGTAGAATGGAAGCAGCACCTTTTCTGTAAATCTCCATCGACTTACTGCAATATTCTGGACCCAGAGAACATTGATCCAAATGCAGCGGTATGTCCTTTTTCCTCAGCCGATTCCAATGTTATTTCTTTCCACATTATCATCTTGTTGTTAACTCATATTCATCTCTTCAGTCTGAAAGCCATGATCCTCCGATGCGGAGCCGAAGCGGCCGGCCGATTGATAGCCACCACCAATACACGCCGTATCCACTTATCGGCTTCCATGCTCCAACTGTCAGAGATATCTCCACTAGCCGATCATGGCGAGCACCAAAAAGGCCAACATTAAAGATAACGAGCCGCCGGGTGCGAGCTCGTATTGGATCGGCCGATCAGCCGGCGATAGCATCGGCTGAAGTCCCCCGCATTGGATCGGCCAGCCAGACGGCAGTGGTATCGGCCGAGACTTCCCGCATCGGATCGGCCGACCAAGTGGTAGGGACACCAGCCGAGACTCCAGGTCCTTCTCCTCTGCCGGTTGTCGAGATGGCCGATCCCCAAGTCACTGCTGAAGTCGGGGCTGCTGTAGCGTCACTATTAGTAGAAGCTGTTCAGGTAATCTTACTTACCTCATATATTCTCCAAGTCTTCTACTGACATCAACTCTATTCTCCTGCCAGGCTGCACAAGTTATCCCACCGCAGTCTCCGCAACAATCGGCCACGTCTCAAGTGGGAACCGAGACTCCAGCAGCTCCTGCCGCCGAGGTAAACGATCTCTTACCTTGGATCTTTAATACTCAGAAAACTTAGCCAATTTTGATGCAGGCCGATTTGGGTATGCCGATTATAACTCCACAACAGGCATCGGCCGGGAGACCCACAGAGGCATGGCAAATTTCCGTTACTTATCTTATTTCAATTTCCCATAGCATTTTCACGGGAATCTTCCTTTATATCTTTTTCAGGAAGCTGGTCCAAGCGGAGCGCTAATAACCATCGAATCCTCTTCTTCCGACGAACCAAATGCACCAGTCCCTGAGATAAGGGAAACACTTCCACCGGCGCAGGCAAGAGAGATTCGCTTCAAAGAGGTAACAGTCTTACCATTAGAATCGGCCGATATGTTAGAATCAGCCGATTTCCTTTCACCGCTTGCTTACCCTTTACTTCATTTCCTTACAGGAGCAAGATACCCCCAACAATAGCATCTTTTCTTTTGCTGTCTCCTTGGCCGATGACGAAGAAATCGCTTCACACCCAATTCCATCGAGCTCCACCTCCGACGATGTCCGCTCCAAGCTCGAAAGCATTCGTACTCTCCTCCAAGATGACATCGGCCGATTGGTGGAAGATGCATCGCCGATTCCACGACTTTTCAACGAGGTCAAAGATCGAATCCCGGATGAAGTATCAGAAAATTTAGGGTATGCTGCCTATATAGAGGGCATGCAGATTCCGGTTTCCAGGGCGCTGCGACGTATGGCCGATCGTGCTCAGATGGCCAAAACTCAGGAGGAGGTTGATTCGTAGAAGCACCGGACTCAGGAAGTACACCACAGGATCAACTTTCTCGAGAATTGCCGTCCGGACATCGTCGGCGCAATAGATCGGCTGAAACGGAGGAGAGCAGAACTGCCAAGGAGATGGAACAGATAACCAAAGAGATAGCCGCTGAAGAGAAGAAGCTCCAAGAACTCCCATCCATCATCAGCGGGCTGAAGCAAGAAAGACAACATCTGGCCCGTGAAACAATAAGGCTCCATCGCCGCGTGTCAGAAGTACCAGGATCGGCCGATGATGATCAGAGAGTACTAGACTCGGCCGATCAAATTAGACGACGAGCGATTGTAGCCATAGATGCTTTCCTTGGGTTATAAAAAATATGTTAAACATTATTGCTCCTTTAATGTCACTGCGCCGATTCGGTTTTGAACTGCTCCTTCAGTTTGCTTTGCATTTATGTATGTATTTACTCCGATAGGACGTGTCTCACCATCCATCTACCTCCTCTTCATATATAAGCAGACCGTTCACCATCTCTAGAGGCACACGCATTACTTATCTCCTCTCCTTCTTTTAGTGTCCCAAATTGAAAGGCAAGATGTCTTCTTCGTCCTCCTCATCCTCTTCCTCTGTCAACCAGGTATGAACTCCCCCTCTGCCTTTCTCTTAAGCATCTCAATCGCTCCGATACTGGGTAACTCCTTTTATCTCTATTTAGCCGAAACGTCTCAGCCCCGGTCTAGAACGAGCGATAGAAATCATGCATTCAGAAGAGCCACTATCACAGGCAGACAGAAATCTGATAAGAGCTCATGCTGGGGAACTCAGAGATCATGTCCCTGCCGCTGTCCAGGAATACTAGGACCTCACAAATGCTCATTTTTTGGTCCGCAAGCAACCATCTTCCGAAAAAAGTTCTTCACTTCCTTGTAAAGCCAAAACTGGAGTCGCCATGGAAGATCTGGAAGAGGAGAAGACCCGCCTGCTGAAAGAACTCTTCAACCAAGCTGAAACTGGAGCCACTGCAGAGGACCCGAAAGAGAAAAGGCTCACCCTTATGATAAAACTGGGTGGCATCGAGAGAGAAATCCAGCGTAGGCGTAATCAGTAGACACGCCAGTATTTTTATTCTAAGGGCGACTTGTACCATGTCGGCCATGTAATCTGTAATTTCCATTCAATAATGAATCCTAATGTTTCTTTCACCAGATGTGTAGACAGAAATCGGCCATGTTATCTTGACAAATTTTGCTGCAAGTTATGTATCTACCCAAATGCTTGGATAGTACCTCTTCAGATATCGCCCATTTAAAGCTCTTGGGAATTCCTCCCCTTCGACTGTCTCCAGAATATATGCATTCCCAGGGGCACATCGGCCGATTCTATACGGCCCTTCCAAACTGGGTGACCATTTACCGAATTTGGGATCTTTAGATCCTATCGGCAGCACCAACTTCCATACCAAATCTCCTTGAGAGAACTGTTTAACTTTGACCTTTTTGTCATACCATCTGGCCACCCTTTCCTTGTTTTCTTCTATACTAATCAGGGCTCTCAACCGTAAACCCGCTGAATCGTCAAGTTCATCTTTCATGAGAAAGGAATAGTCATCGGCCGTTAACTGATCTTGTAACGATATACGTCTTGACCCTGTCCTTATCTCCCATGGCAAGACCGCCTCATGACCATAAACCAACTGATAAGGGGATATTTTAGTGGCTCCATGACAAGCCATCCTGTTTGCCCATAAAGATTCAGCCAAAGACATATGCCACTTCTTGGGTTGCTCTTCTATCTTCCTCTTGATTAGCTTGATTATCCCTTTATTAGACGACTCTGCTTGGCCATTGGCTTCAGCATAGTATGGAGAAGAGTTTAATAATTTAATCCCCATATCGGCGGCGAACTCCCCGAATTCTCCAGAAGTAAATATTGTCCCTTGATCAGTTGTGATGGTTTGAGTAATACCAAATCGATATATAATATGGCTTTTAACAAATTCGATCATATCGGCCGATGTCACGTTCCTCAAAGGAACTGCCTCCACCCACTTAGTAAAATAATCTGTAGCCACCAATATGAACTTATGCCCTTTGCTTGATGGAGGATGAATCTGTCCGATGAGATCTATTTCCCAACCTCTGAACGGCCACGGCTTAATTATTGGATTCATGGCCGATGCTGGCGCACGCTGCACATTGCCAAACCTCTGACAGTCTTGGCATCCTTTGTAGTACTTGAAACAATCCTCAAGGATGGTCGGCCAGTAATATCCATTGTTCCGGATCATCCATTTCATTTTGTGAGCCGATTGATGAGCTCCACACACGCCTTCATGGATTTCTCCCATCAGAACCTTTGCCTCTTCTGTTCCCAAGCATTTGAGAAGAACTCCATCAATCGTCTGATAAAATAAATCATCCTCAAGCAACACATATTTTGTAGCCTGAAAACGTGTTCGCCGATCCATCTTTTGGGATGGATTTCTCAAGTAATCGGCGATCTCCTTTCGCCAGTCATCGGCCGCGAGCTCCAGCGTCATCGCTCCCTGAATCGGCCGATACCCAGAAGCATGTTGGGCCAGTCTGTTGGCTTCTTCATTATAATTTTTGGGGATGTGTTCAATTATTGCAGACTTGAACTCTTTTAAAAGTTGAAGACAATCCTCATAATAAATCCTCAAGATATCATCCTTGCACTCAGATCGCCCCGTCAACTGATCCACAATGAGCATGGAATCCCCAAAAATTTCGACCGCATCAGCTCTGACCTCCCTTAATAATTGGATGCCTTTCAGAACAGCTCGATATTCCGCCTGGTTATTAGTTCCAGAGGCTTCTATCGGCAGAGAGAAATCATAACTTGCCCCCCGAGGCGACACAAGAACAATGCCGATTCCTGATCCGGCCCCACACGAAGAACCATCAAAATATAGAGTCCATGGAACTGGTTCAACGGTGGCGATTTCTGGTCCACAATGCTGAACTACGAAATCGTCCATCACTTGACCTTTGACGGCTTTGGCCGATTCGTACCTTAAATCGAATTCTGACAAAGCCAGGATCCATTTTCCAATCCGCCCTTTCAAAATCGGCAATGATAGCATATACTTCACCACATCATCCTTGCACACGACTATGCATTCCGCCGATAGCAAATAGTGCCTGAGCTTGGTACATGAAAAGTACAAGCACAAGCATAATCGCTCCACCGAGGAATATCTTGTTTCGGCGTCTAAAAGTCTTCTGCTGACGTAGTATACCACTCGTTCTTTCCCTTCAAACTCCTGTACCAATGCCGATCCAATAGCCTGTTCATCAGCCGATAAATATAACTTGAACGGCTTACCAGGCTGTGGCGGAACTAATACCGGAGGTGAAACCAGATACTGCTTGATATTCTCCAGTGCCTTGCGCTGTCCTTCTCCCCATACGAATTCCTGGTCGGGCTTTAATTTCAACAGAGGGGTAAAAGCATGAATACGCCCTGACAGGTTGGATATGAATCTTCTGATGAAATTGACCTTGCCGATGAGGGACTGTAGTTCAATTTTATTTTGTGGGGCCACTACTTTGTTGATGGCGTCTATGGTCTTGCGGTTGACTTCTATCCCGCGCTCATGGACCATAAATCCTAAGAATTGCCCAGCCGATACACCAAATGCACACTTGTTTGGGTTCATCTTCAACCCATGTTTCCTTGTGCACTCCAGTACTTCCTGTAAATCGGCCAGATGATCTTGGTGACCTTTTGACTTGACCACGACGTCATCTGTATAAATTTCCACCGATGAACCAATGAGCTTGTGGAAGATGTAGTTCATGGCCCGTTGATATGTAGCGCCGGCGTTCTTCAACCCGAAAGTCATAACAACCCATTCAAACAAACCAAGATGACCTGGGCACCTGAAAGCCGTTTTCGAAATATCTTCCTCGGCCATTAATATCTGATTGTACCCGGCATTCCCATCCATGAAACTTATGACTTTGTGGCCTGCGGCGGCATCCACCAAGATATCGGCTGTCGGCATCGGATATCCATCCATCGGCGTAGCCTAATTTAAGTTCCTGAAATCGATGCACACATGTAATTTCCCATTCTTTTTGTATACAGGCACAATGTTAGAAATCCATTCGGCGTAGCGGCACTGCCGAATAAATCCTGCTTCAATCAACTTTGTAATCTCGGCCTTTATATCAGGTAGAATCTTGGGGTTACACCGTCGTGCAGGTTGCTGATATGGCCGATATCCTGATTTTATAGGTAACCGGTGTTCAACAATAGACCGGTCTAGTCCTAGCATCTCATGATATTCCCAAGCAAAGCAATCCTTGAACTCTTTTAATAAACTTATCAATTTACATTTGTACTCAGGATCCAAATTGGCACTAATGTACGTCGGCCTTGATTTGCTGCTATCTCCCAAATCTACCAACACTAATGTACGTCGGCCTTGATTTGTAATCTGGTGACGGGTCTTCCGTTGACGTAGCCTTTAAGAAATAACGCTTTAAGATGCTGTCGTTTTTCCTCCTCTGGTTTCTCAAACGTAGCCGCCATCGGCTCCAACACTAGTTGTGCCATTTGTACCTCTTCGATTCTTATTATCTTATCCCGATCGTTGGGCGCCATGAACTCCATCGGCAGTATGAACACCATATCAATTTCGGCTACCGATTCTTGGTTCTTTGCTTCTTGATCGTGTTTCTTTGGGCGCCACACTCGAGACTTGACATTTATTTTTTCTGGCACCTGTCTCTGTTCTTCTTCTTGATGCTCCCACTGGCGTAGGCGTTGGATCCTCCGCTTCTGGGATCTGGATAAGCCATCGGTACACCACCTGAGATTTGCTGGTTTGGCCGATGATCTGGCATGTTCCCAATCTGGTTCCCTTCCTAGGGGATCCTCGTCCGATACCCTGTCATCGGCCATTTCTTCCAGCCGATCGTGCGCGCTGATCCTGCCCCCCAGTCCATCCTGCTGGCCGATCTTGCTTTTTGACCGGCAGTACTGGTCAACTCTGCCCCCCAGCCGATCATGCACCGAAACGCGTTGTTCCTTGCGTCGATTTTTGCTGATCGGCTCTGATCCTCTGTCCCTAGAGTGTGGCCTCGGGCGATCGTTGCGGCTTAATCCGTTACACTCTGGGCAGTTATCGGCAGACGGCAATCTGATGTCGTTCTCCCAGCAGTGGATGAAGAACGGACATTGCCAGTGATCTTCATGCCGGCGTATCATCTCTTCCTGGTGTCTTGCTTGTTCTTGCTGCTGCCGATACTTACTGAGTAAGAAATGGGAGGTGACGGGCTTGCGTGGTCGTTCTGGCCCTCGCCTGTTCCTTTTGATTTCTTCCGTCGTGATCTGCCTCCTGGATCGACGGCGCCGCCCCTCCTCGCCGATTTTGACGTCAGCACCTTGATTTGACGTGAATTTCCTCCAGTGTCAACCATGTTGGCCGGGAAGGGATGCTGATCTATCTTCATCGATTTTGCCGATTAACCTGGGGTTTCAAATTTAAGACTGCCCTGCTCGATGGCCTATTGTATCTGCTGACGGAAGACTTTGCATTCATTTGTATCATGAGAAGTGGCGTTGTGCCACTTGCAGTATTTCATCTTCTTAAGTTGATCGACCGAAGGGTTGGTGTGATGCTGAGATAGCTTAATCTGTCCTTCTTGAAACAATAAATCGAAAATTTTATCGGCCTTTGACGTGTCAAAGCCGAATGTCTCTGGCTCTTTCTTCCCAAAAGGGCATGATATCGGTTTTTTCCCTTTGACCCATTCTGCCAGGCCGATTTCCTTATCCCCATCGGATTCAGATCCTTCCAAGTATGCCACCTTCTTTTGGAAATTCCTCCGCTGTTCAAACGGTCGGACCTCTTGTCCTGACAATCGGTGGACGATTTGGCTCAAGCTTTCAAATTCTTGGGCAGCATATCTTTCTTTGATTTGTGGCAGGAGGCCTTGGAAAGCGATATCGGCCAACTGTGCATCGGTCAGGGCCAGACTGTAGCATTTGTTCCTGACTTCTCTGAACCTCTGTATATATCCCATCACCGGTTCATCGATCCTCTGCCTAAGGCTGGTCAAATCCGAGAGCTTCATCTCATGTACTCCTGCGTAGAAGTACTTGTGGAACTATTTCTCCAAATCGGCCCATGTAACAATAGAATTTGGCGGCAAGGTGGTGAACCACTGGAAGGCCGATCCGGACAGAGATGACGAAAACAAATGCACCCTCAGAGCATCTTGCGTGGCAGCCTCCCCGCACTGGATGATGAATCGGTTGATGTGCTCCACAGTGGATGTATCGTCTGTCCCTGAAAACTTGGTGAAATCCGGAACTTTGTAGCGGTGTGGGAACGACAGCAAGTCATAGGCCGATGGATATGGCGTCTTGTAGGTGTAAGTTTGCACTTTTGGCTTCAATCCAAACTGGTCCTGGATTACTTCTGCTATTCTTGCCGTCCAGTCCACCTGCTGCTGATGAACAGCTGTTCGCGGTGCGGGCATGTGCTGAAGAGCTGGCACGGCTGGGTGATGAATCGGCGAACTTTGCTAAGCGGCCGATAGTTGATGGCGAAGTGAATCCGCCCCTCCATCGTATGTCATCGTTGGCGCCGCGCCTCTGAATGCTTCTACAGTGTTTGCCCCCCTGCCGATTTCTGACGAGATCGGCTGATACTGGGGGACCGTCGGCCGGACGGCCGATTGGTGTGGCACCTGGATTGAATAACTCCCGTATCCGTTCGTTGGCTCGGGAAAATACGTCGTCGCCGATGTTCCCCAAGGTACTGAGCTTGTGGGCAGCGATTGCACAGAAGCAATCTGGACGGGTTGAAGCGGTGTCTGTGATGGGAGACATGGTGCACCGCTGTATCTTGGAGACGCTGGGGGCAATGGAGAGTTGTACCCCTCGCGTTGCGTCAATATCGGCTGAGGAGCCGATTGGGACGTGTATGGTAAGCTTCTGGCTGGCAGAGTGGTTGGCGGGGCATATGCTGGTCCCTGATAGCCTTGGACTGCTCCGCTGGCCAGAGAGCTGACGACGGCATTATACACCGTGTTGGTCATCACTGAGAATTGGTCAATGAATGCCTGATAAACGGATTGTTGGATCATCTCTGACATCTTGCCCGAGTCCTCAGCAATGGTGATGTGGCGGGGAACTAGAATAGGAGCCTTCTTGACAGCCTCCCCGCTTCTGGTACGACTGAACGACTGGAGGTACATCTTCTTGTAATCTTCTAGATGTTTGGCCAATTCTTCCCTCTAGTCGTCCTTGAGATCCGCTTCTGTGACCTCAATGATGTTGCTGTCGGAGATTTCTGCGTTCTTCGACATATCAGATCTTGGATTGGTCCCACCGGGCGTGCCAAAAGTGTGTTGGCGCTAAAATCGGCCAGACAGGAATCGGCCGATGGTCTTCAGCGTCGGACACACGACCTGGGAGAATCTGCTTAGCTCCTGTTCGGGTTATCGCCCTGGTGCGGTTCGCGCGGCGTGCCAATCAATCTGACCTGTTGATTGATAAGGAAATAAAGTATTAAATTCCAGGCGCTTCGATCGGCTGGAGTTCCGATCTGTCCTGAAGAGCGCGTCGGCGACGAATCGGCCAATTTGCTGTAGAGATGATCGGCTATGGATCAGCCGATAATCGCGCAATAATTGTAAAGAAAACTGCTGGAGCGATCTTAGACAATTAGTACGGTTGCAACACTTGAAATAGATCTAATCGGTTGTATGATGATAAGTTGAAGAAGAACAATGACGAAGCCGATTACTCTGACTTCAAGCTGGATAACTGATGATAATACTAGAATAACAGGTAAACTTGCAATTCTAGTAAATATCGATAACTCGTGAATAAATCCAAACGAAACCACAGCGATGCGCCCGTAGTTAAAGCTCGGATATTACTCGATAAACGGAACCTACCAATTGGCCGGAGATCAGGTTGATGCAGCCCTGCCAATCCGTACGAACTCGTGAAAGAAGAAAAAGTATTGGCGAAGTCGCCGACTTGAAAGTAAATTGCTAGAAAAGTAGAAGTATTGTTGTTGATTGATGTGTTGATGATTGCAAGACCCTGACGACTCCTATTTATACCCTAAAACTAGGACTCCTGGTCGATCACGACTTGTTACAATCTTATTTAAAAAACAGGAAAATTACCATATCTATAATAACTTTTAAAGGAAACGGACTCCCGCAGAATCTTCCGCCGCCGTCCCCTAATCCAATCAGAATTCTTTTCAATTGCTCCTTGACCGACTTAGCGTTGCCCTGTTGACCAACTTTTGACCAGGACCCTCCGAAATAATTCCATCCTGGTGGCGCAAGCTGTATCACCAATCGGCCGATTTTCAACTGTTACCTCAATCGGCCGATTCCTTACTGTAGCCTTCAGATCTGCCGCATCGGCCAAACTTCTCCTCCTGACGCCGATTCAACATGTGTCAAAATCTGGCGTCAACATAACTATTAAAAAGAACAAATACCAAAAGAAAGGACAAAACATAAGTTAACTATAGTATAAAATTAATAGAGGTATACATTTAGATCCAATAACATAAAATTGGTAAACAATGAGTAGCCAAGATAATACACAAGGTAGGAAGCATGACTCAGTGATTGCACCGACAAAACATGGAGATAATAACTAGAATAGAGGAGATTGAAACAAGTAACAAATGACAAAATTATTTGGCCAAGTCATGTATAGTTTAAAAGATTATGACAAAATAACTAAAATTTATATAGTTGTGGCACAATGTAATTCTACTACAAATTGTTTGAGTTTTCTTAGATTTAAACTTAGTAACCACATATTTATATCCAAGAAAATTTATAGTTCTAGTATACTAAAATTTGTGAAGTGTAAGCACTGAAATATTGATATGTACCACATATTTACACTTATTAATCACATATTTTGTATCCAAAATTACCACATATTTTCTATCTAAAAAAACCCACATATTTTCTATCCGAAATTACCACTACTTAATCTAGCTAAAGCATCAAGGCCCTAAAACCAACATATTGAAGAACCTCAATTTTAGAAAAAAAACAAACACAAATCCCTCCAACTCGAACCACTTAGAAAAGCATAAACGGCCTGCCAAATAAGCAGCGAGAGATGGGGAGGGATCGAGCATACCAACTACACAGTGGTACAGATAATTAATAGGATGTTAGTACAAAATAAAATGTTGGAAATTTACTTGCCTTTCAAATTGGACCCTTTTGACAGTGGAACCCACTGCCCAGTAGAAGCCAAGAGCATTCCTTCCAACAAAAAAGTGAAATGTTATTTGTTGATAAGGGAGGCTAAAAAAAGAATTATTGGAACATGTAGGGAGCTCACACATTATCTAAAAAAAGATAGGGAGCTCACAAGAAAATCAAAGTATCCAAAAACTTCATGCAGGTACAGGCTCATCACAAAAAGGCTGAATATTACAACCTATGCTTTTCATGCTTGAAATGTAGTAGTTGAGATCGGAGTACTCGTACAGAATTTATGAATTCTCTCACTGATACCTCGTGGGCCCCGGTGAGAATCGTCTTGGCCTTCGCTATAGGCCGGCGGAGTAGTAAAAAATCAAACGGCAAAAGGATTCCGAATACTGTGGCCGAGGGCCCACTCCAGCAGAAAAGCCGAGTGATGCAGGTGTGACGGGGTGCCCTCCACGTTGATTCCGCGTACCTTTTCACGGTTAATGGCTGGTCCTCCTCCCCTCCTCTTCACTGCTACACCTACTAGTCCTTGTGCACCCAGCGCTAGTCTTGAGGCAAATCATAAATTCATAAAATTGCTCATCCTTTTTTTATGCCCATAACATTTTGCGAGCAAGAACATACTCCAACTACATTAGAAGTATGGACAAGACCCATGGCGGGACGACCCATTTCATCTAAATTAGTGTTGGTGCAAAAATAAATATAGATAGTAAAGATCACTCTCCAAAAGATGGAGTTATGATTTGGTAGAAATTACAGGAAAACTCTATAGTTATTCGTGGAAACCTTTTGGTATTGTTCTGATTTCTGACACGTGGGACCAGACGATTTTCTCCTTAAAAAAGTCCACATTCGTGTAGTACACCAAGCGCTACTCTCTCTACTCAGCAAGCAACTGAGCACCGAAACCGAAAGCAGCCACCGTCCAAGTCGTCCAGCCCAACCCCTTCTCACCGTCGAATCCAAATCTAACGGCCCTGATTTCCCCGCTAGCCCTAAACCCTCCCGCGCCTATTATATAAAAGCCCAGCACAGAAATGAGACCAGATCTCCCCCATTTCTCCTCCCTCCCCTTTCGCTGCATCGCACGCTCCTCCGCCTTTCCCGTGTCCCCCGGAGCAGCGCGAGGGTTTCGAACATGGCGGAGCAGCCGCACGCGGAAGGCGGCGCGAGCCCCAAGCACGAGACCCTGATGGAGAAGCTCGCTGACAAGCTCCACGTCGGCGGCAAGGACTCCTCCTCCTCGTCGTCGGACTCCGACAACGACGAGCGGCCGCGCCCCTCGGCGCCGCCCGCGCCCGCCGCCGAGGTCAAGCCCTCCTTCTCCGACTCCGCCGCCACGGCGGCCGCCGAGGCCAAGGCCAAGGTGTTCCACCTCTTCGGCCGCGAGCAGCCGATCCACAAGGCCCTCGGTGGAGGCAAACGTATGGCTCTGTTCCATGCTCTGAATGATGCTGCTTTTTTTATGTATGGTTTTGACTTGAAATCGGTAGATCGGATCTGGTTGCGGGGGATCTGGACGGGGGACTGAGGACTTGGGTTGCGGGCTAGATCTGATAGGTTGCGTTTTCTCGGCTGGAAGTAGGGTTTAAGCAAAGGGCGGTTATTTTAGATCGGTGGGCGCAGAGTATCAGATGGGGGTCTTATCTATCGTTGACAAATGCAGGCGACCCGTATGTGCTGATGAGGCGACTCTCGCTTCAAATTCGATCAATGTAGCTTGATTGCATATTGCTACATGATCTGATCTGAACGAGTTCACACTTTATACTCCCTCCGATTGTGAAAACTTGTCACTGCTGAGCTTGTTTGAGTCTGGGCTTATAGGTCAGGTAACATGAATACTGATTGCATTACTTTCGGTGAAGGCAGTATTATGGTATTTTGTTTAACATGATGGTGTGATGGGAATCACTTTCTTATGAATGTTTTGTTGTTTTGGCCAGAGCATTTCGGAGGTGTTACACTTGTATGAGGGTCAATACTTTAGGGGCCTTTTGGTTGCTTTGCATTAAGGTGCTGAAAACTTGAAGTTTGTTTGAAAAAGAAAAAATGAACTGGTTGATTTCTTGTCTAAAAATAAAAGGACTTCCTTTAGAGAGGTTGCGATACAATCTTATTGCACTGTGTCAGTGTGTCTTTGCACCTTATTGCATATTTAACGTAAACTTGACAATCAGAGCACTTCCATACCTGCAAACACCTTTCTTTGTCAAGTGAATTGTCTGGTGACCGAGATGTAATAGGAATTGTGTAACCTGACCACCTGATTATCTACTATTGTACCTGCCGTATTCATTACTGTTCTATATTTTGCAGCTGCTGATGTGTTCCTGTGGAGGAACAGGAACATCTCTGCTGGAGTGCTTGGTGGTGTCACTGCAATCTGGATCCTCTTTGAATTGCTTGGCTACCATCTTCTGACCTTCGTTTGCCATGGTCTCATATTCTCTTTGGGTGTTCTGTTTCTCTGGTCTAATGCCTCCTCGTTCATCAACAAGTAAGATTTTCATCTTAACGTGTTATACTGCACAAGCTTATAAGATACAAAGTTTGTTCATAGCAAGTTACATGGATGTAGAATTAGTTAATGATGTGTGATCCTGACCTTTATTTCAGATCGCCCCCACGGGTCCCAGAGGTGATCATTCCTGAAGATCTGGTTGTCAACATTGCACTATCTACTCGTTATGAGATCAACAGGGCCTTCGCCAATCTTCGCCAGATTCCTCTTGGCCGGGACATAAAGAAGTTCCTTATGGTAAGTCTACTAGGAGTATGTCTTTGCCTGTGCTGATCAATGGTTGCTACAGAAAATGTACCTGTCTCATTTATCCTCCATGCAATTTTTAGGTGATTGCTGGGCTTTGGTTGCTTTCTGTGCTTGGGAGCTGCTGCAACTTCTTGACCTTGGTTTACATTGGTAAGGGATCCAAGCAACTCAAAGAGAACCTTGTTTCTTAACACCTCTTATAACTATCTACATGCATGAAACTGATCCTCTTCTCTTATGCAAAACAGTCTTTGTGGTGCTGCACACAGTCCCTGTCCTCTATGAGAAGTATGGGGATCAGATCGACTCGTGTGGCGAGAAGGGGTGGGTTGAAATTAAGAGGCAGTACGCCGTGTTTGATGAGAAGGTTCTGAGCAAAGTCCCAAGGGGCCCCGCGAAAGACAAGAAGCACTAGAAACACAAGTGATTTGGTGTTACTCTCGGTAGGGAATGCTAGCAAGTGGTTCGAGTTTCTCAGGAGGCATCAAGACTCCCTTTTTGTGGTACGAGCATCAATATGCCACCTATCGCCTTGTTTGGTCTTTTGATGGGGGTAGCCGGATAGCTTTGCCCTACAACAGTGATGCAGATGCAGCATACGATTTTCTTGTACTGCTGTTTGATTTTGATCTGTGTTGTAAGATGTAGCGCGCGTATTGTACCCGTGACGCTGTTTTTTCTACCTATATGGATGCAGTTTGGAGTTTGTTTATGAACATTTGCTGAGGATTTGGTGAAGAAGGCTTGTTCTTGTTGTACTGTTAGTGCTCGTTGTACTGTTAGTGCTCGGTTTTAGTTTCTTCGAAAGTCTGCTCTGTTTTAGGATGTGGTGCGCATTGCTTTTGTTGCGGTTCTTTGGCTTGTTGGGATATTGAGGCGTTTTGTGGTTCGTCGGGACTCGGGGTTATTAATCAGACCACGCCTATGCTTTGGCTGTAGGAAGCAGCGTGTTGCCCTAGCAAGTGACCGGAGAGTTGGGCTCAAAAGTGACGTGCCTGCTTGGAACGGTCTCAAAACAAAGCAAATGAGCATTTCAGAGCACTGAATGGGTGAAAAAGGTTAGATCCGTTACCAATTAATATCATCTTAATCGGACATTAGAAACTAGCGGGTGCTGCTGGCTGCCTGTATTTGAACTCCTTGCAGAAACTCAAGTCTTTCGCTGATTGTTATATAAAAAAATGTCTTTGGCTGATAAACGTTCTGGTCAGCAAAAGAGGAACCACACGGAGGTTTTTTTTTTAGGTCACACCACACGGAGGTAGCTGAAGGGACAGGCAGCCCGCAGCCAAGTTGCCCGAAGTGATGTTAATGGTACTGCCGGCCTAATGGGCATAGAACTTCACAAGATCGCAAAAGCCTTCACCCTATCTGATATAAGGGCTTGCATCAAACAAACAGAAAAGTGAATGATGGACTCGGCTAAGCTCTTGCCTGAGGTCTACAAAGGTCCAGACGCACACACAAAAAGACCAAAATCAGTTTGGGGCTGTCCAGAACCTATGCAAATAGCATTATTGTGACCAGGCAAACACAAAGGGGGGAAAAAGAGAACAATCTGCGCCGCAGATTCATTATTGATGTATTACAACAACCAGCACAGGCGAACTGGAATTTAAGGTGGAGATAGAACTGTTTTTCCTTGTTCTACACCAGAAACCGGCTTGCACGGCCTGATTTCTTGCCCCCTAACACTCCCCATTTCTCATCATGTTGTTATACATGTTCGGCCTATTTCCCCATGGCTGTTTTGTGCTCTACTCTATACTTCCAAATTATGTCCATACATTCTGCGTGTGGCGTTCAGAGTGCTCAGAGGAAGTATGTCAATTGCGGCTTCTTTCTGGAGCCGCCTTCACCATACAACTCGTTCCATTGCCTCAGCTCACTCATTATGGAGCCCTCAGAAGCGAAACTTGCAGCCACCTGCATTTTTAGAGTTTAGGAGTATTAACAACTGAACTTCGAGCTACCAGCTATTCAGTTTCACGTTGACGAGTGCTACGTGCTGCAATGCATGTGCTTTCGCATTCCACTTGAGTTAGATAAAAACATGGATTCACCTGGTTCTTTGCTTCCTTCAAGTCTGTCATGTTTAGTGGCCTTAGAATGATTGGCTCCTCCTTTTCTTTCTTCTTTGTAAGATCCGATGGAGTTCCTCCTTTCTCACGCTTCAGCTTCTCCTGAAGATATTGAGAACAAAGGTTATCATAGTGAATGCACACAATTCCTCATGAATAAAAAGCTTTTGAGTGTAGTGATCTGACTACCAGCTCCTTCTTTCTTTCCTTCTGGATCAGCTCCCTCACAGGGCGATATGCTGCCGTGGTGCATAGATTCTGTTACAGAGCAATGTGAGTCAACAAGGGAGTTTCTCTTTCATTTTTATTGGTGTGTGGATGAGATGCATTCATGTCTCATGATACCGAGTTACTGACCTTAAGATCACTGCCACTATAGCCGTCTGTCATGGTCGCTAGCTCCTTAAAGTCCAGACTTTGATCAACCTTCTCCTTTGACAAAAGCCGCCTCATAATCAGCTCCCGACTTTCCATTGACGGCAGGCCGACCATGATTCTGTTAAAAAAAAGAGAACACACCTCAGCCATAGAACATTGAAATGGTTCTCTTAGAAACTCAAGGATGGACAAACATAACTACTTCCTAGCAGGGACAAGATACAGACCTCCTCTCGAACCTACGAATGATAGCCTCATCAAGATCAAAAGGCCGGTTGGTTGCAGCAAGAACAAGAATTCTCTGATCTGGTCTTGACAAGAGTCCATCCCAGTGCGTCATGAACTCATTCTTGATCTTCCTCATTGCCTCATGCTCCCCAGCTCTGTTCCGCTGCCCAAGCATGCTATCAACTTCATCAACAAAGATGATAGTTGGCGATACTTTGGCAGCTAATGTGAACAATGCGCGGACATTCTTTTCGTCTTCCCCAAACCACTTCGATGTGATAGTTGACATCGAGACATTTATAAAACTTGCTTGAGCTTCATTTGCTATAGCCTTGGCCAGCATTGTCTTTCCGGTTCCTGGTGGACCGAAAAGTAATATACCTCTGCAAGGCTTAAGAAGACCACCTTTGAAGAGATCAGGACGTCGAAGAGGCAGCATGACAAGTTCTTGAAGGGATTCTTTGATATCATCCAAGGCACCGATATCATCAAATGAGACTCCAATTTCATTAGCAGGTATCACTTCCGGTCTGATACGCTTTTCAAACTCATTATCTGGTGGCACTTCCTAATAGGAAAACAAAATGAAATTACAGATTGATAAATTAGTTTCTCGAGATATGCACAGGATAACATAAACCAGACACTAATACTATTTACTGAAAGATGCAACAACAAATGCTATTACCGGTGCTTTTGCAGCTGGAGGTTGATTATCCTTCTTCTCTGTTTCTGTTTTGCTCGTAACTGCAGGAGCAGGGGCAGCAGCAGCAGCAGTTCCAGGGGCAGTAGAAGCAGTGGCAGGAGGCCGTACCGGTGGCAGCAAAGTTGCAGGTTTTGTTTCTGATTTGGCAGCAGTTGGAGCAGTTCCTTTTTCAGCAGCCTATATAGTTGAGGTATGGTATGTGAATGCATAAAATTTCTGAATGTTTCTTAGACAAGTAAAAGTACAGTACTAAAGGACAAATTAAAGGCATGCCAAAGATCATTCAAACCTAGCCAATTTCCTAAGTTCTAAATGGTAAAAGATTTTAAATAATCTGTGACATATCAACCAGATGCCGGCTGCATCATTCTTATTGTCAATCCAAATGTTAGTTGCAACATTTTATTGTAATCGAAGTTACTTAGTATTTTTTTACTCTAATTAAATAACGAAACTTGTTATAACATCAGTACAAACCTAGCAGCCTTCTCCAAAATTTAGGTAAAAAGATAACAAAACCTTGCAAGGTAGAATTAAGAGTGATAATTTTTATCATCATGTGTATATTTAGTAGGGTATATCTGTAACGTAAATCTTTACAAGAGTTAACAGTCATGTGTGTTTAGTAGTGCGTATCTGCGATTTAAATAATAATAATGAACTTGGAGGAACATCAAATGAACAAACCTTCAAGGCATCACCAGGCAGTTCCAGCTTCATGCTGTCCTTACTACTCATCTTGTTCTCTTGAAAAATTTCCAATGCATGAGACAAGCTGTGCCATGAAAGAGTCACAATCCGAGGAAGAAATGAAAAGATCAATAGACAACTACACTAATATGCTAACTACCTCTTTGCAGATATAACTAATTTTCCATTTCGGTACTCCGGCTCCCTCTTATTCATCAAGTGATATGAAACTGCAGATACCACAATCTCCTCTATATACCTACTAAGTCCTATTGTATCTGATAGGCATATTGAGCCTAAGTCATCACACTCGAGGTCATTTTCTGCAAGGACTTCCAAAATATGATTCCGGTTATCTTGAAACTGAATCATCTTCATGTCTTCTTCTAATTGTGAGTTCCAACTTACAAGGTGGTTTTCGTTTTCAGGTGGCTTAATTTCAATATTATATGGGAATAAAACTGAAAGTCTTTCGTCCAACTCCTCATCACTGTCCATTTCGACAATCCTTGATCCGAGGACTAGCACTGGCCCTTCAAGCTTGTTTAGTAATTTTTCGAACAGGAGATACATTTTTGGGGACTTGTGAAGAAATTTCTCGACATCTCTTATGTAGAGTACAATGGGATACTTTTTAGACACTGAATGCAGAACCTTGTACACTGCTTGTACTAAAATTTTCTCATCAAAATTCCAGCTGCTAGCACGCCTGAGAGGAGCTGCATTGTTTATCAAACACCATCACGAAAACAGAAAAGGTGCATAAGCAACGCAAGAAATTACAAAGGTAACTGCTGCAGTAAAATTTGTACATTTTCTCAAGACTATGAGTAGCATAGTCTTGTTTTCTTATTTTTCAACTATTTGCAATTGCAGTGTTACCTGCAGAAAAACACTCGATGTCCAAGTATATGTGTTCATCCTTCATTGTTACAATATTGAAATGTACAAGGTACTAAAACTAATGAGGAGCATTGACAAAATAACAAAAATAAACTACCACTAATCAATCTGTGCTTTGCAGCCCTGGTATGGATCAAGAAAGTCTACCTTGCAGGTAATAAATTAATACCACACCCACTATTTGACATGCTAAGCACGCAAGCAGCTAAAGACAGCAAGGTTCTATTAAGATAGACACATATGGCAATGTTATCAAAGATGCATTTTTTCCTTCAAGAAAAAACAAGGTCCAATTTAATGCTAACATAGTTTCTCAGCCAGCTCATGAATGCTGGACAGGAAAAGTAAGAATTTTATTCAGGGACGTAGCTTCAGTCCTGTGCGACTAAGTATTTAGAAAGAACATCTTCTGACCTGTATTAGTTGAAGGACCTTGCGATGCCAGGCTACTCATATCGGATGAA
The DNA here is from genome assembly GCA_032594955.1 of Panicum miliaceum. Lineage (NCBI taxonomy): Eukaryota > Viridiplantae > Streptophyta > Magnoliopsida > Poales > Poaceae > Panicum > Panicum miliaceum. The sequence goes on along the minus strand of CM064060.1, from coordinate 889,906 downwards.
GAAGACGCATTTCTTCTGAGCTTTGGCAAGTTGCTCATACTTTCAGAACTCCTGGAAAATTCCATAGGACAGAGCATATAAAAACAGTAAACAAATTCTAGTCTGTGTTAAGCTCAGTAAAGTCTACTTTTCTTTTTCTAAGAATACATTAAGGCTTAACTTTTTCACACCTTAATTTCACGTCTGTCATGCTGCTTTGTCTACGTATAGTTCCTGCTACAAAAGGCAAGGAAGTTATCATCAACTATATAGTTAAATTTGTAAACAACAACAACAACAACAACAACAACAACAACAATACTCTGTCATTTCCTTCTTCAGTCTACACATGTAATTATGCAAGTGAATTCAGTTTCGCATTGGAAGAGAAGAACAATATTTCCAGTAGCATTCATAACAAATGGAAGCTAACTGACTTTAAGCAACTTTCTTAAAACTGATCTATGGAAGTTTAAATGTTCAGAATAATCGAAAACTGAATTAGACCATTGGAGGTGACCTTTCGGTTGCTCCTTTTGTGGAAGGATTGAAAGAGATCCAAGCAATCCAGACACACGTTCAAGGGTCGTCGTAGATATTGATCTTTTAAAAGGCTAACAAGAAGAAAAATGCTCAAGTTAGGGATTAGCTAAAGATGACACAATCTGTCAAGAGCTGAAAAAGATCAAGCTTGGCAATGATATGCAGACATATTACAACACCGTATGAACAATAAGCAAACCTAAAAAGACCGGTGATTTCTATTAATACTTGCATCTGAAGGCTGATGGTACGGAAATATGACAAGATGAAAGTAACAACATAATGTTTAGAGGTCTTACCTGCTCTGTGCTGACACCAGTGCCATATTTGCTATGGATCTGTAACGAAGGAGCTGCATTAGAACTTGCAACAAATTTTGTGTGCAACAGGAAAACGTGGCAGCTGAACTCACCTTTATAAGAAAATCTGTAGGATCTAGCAAGAGCAATTTTGCTTGGAAATAGTGGGCAAGCGCCTTGGCGAGCATCTGCTGGTAAAGCTCTTCAAGCAGGAACTTGGTCTTAACTTAGTCTGAAGCAGAAATAAACCAAAACGATTGAACAACTGCTCACTTTCGCACGGAAGAGATAATCTACCTGCAGGGCCTGACAACAGAATTGCACGGCTAGCCGGAGCGAGATTCCTGGTGTACTTGGAGATGTCTGCTTGCTTCAAGTGAACATACGCTGCGCTTGTAAGCACGACACGTGTCTGCTCACTGAAAATTGGAATTGGAAGTGGTGAAGCAAAAAGAAAAACACATTAGGGGATGTGATGATGAAATGAAAATGAAAAATGTACTGCACGCTGAAGGCCAAAGGGAAAAAACAGAGCTCATCGTGTGTGCAACCCATCATTTATCCATTAAGGTCACTAATTCATTATGTTCTGCTGGGTGCGGTCAAGGCACAAATCAGGCTCCTTTTCTTTTGTTGGATCAATAAATTGATACCATACCGTGGTACCTTTTCTCATCCGGTAAATGGGGGAGAATTAAAAAAAAATGGCATATCTGTTCATACTTTTTCTAAACGGGAGGCCATCTTCGTCACCACCTTTCGTGGCAGCCGTTTTAACTAATTACACGGAGCCAACAGTGAGATCTGTTTGTTTATAGGTCAAATTGATATGGTAGAGTAGGAACTGCTGGAAAAATCATCTAGGTCACTATCTTGAGCGACAGCGTCGAGAGACAGAGTTCCCCTGCTAAAACGCCTGAGATTGATGATGGCGGGCACGCACTTTTCCCTATATTTTTTTTCTGAATTTTTTCTTCTTTTTCAGAAAAAAAAACGCAGTTCATCTGTAGTATGTCTCATTGGATATGTGCATGAGAAAATCACATAAGAGAAGGAAAAAAAATAGAGAGATCCGAGACTGAACAAGGTGACGCAAAGCGCAGCAGCTCGAGCAGAGTCTGACGAAAGAAGCTCTGAAGTCTGAACTCTGAAGTGGCGACGTGACGTCACACGGTGAGCGCGGCTGGCTAACACACATGTGCACGCAGCTAGATCCTGGCTTGCTCGGTGCAGAACCGATTCGTCAGCGATGTCTACGCACGCGGAGAAGGGAGACGAGCGAGCAAGCGAACCTGAGGTAGTAGGGGAACTCGTCGAAGGTGACCTTGCTCCCGGCGCCGTCGACGAGGAGGCGCCTGAGCTCCTGCTCGACGCGCTCGACGGTGAGCCCGGCCCGCGCGGAGGCCGAGCCGCCGCCGCCGGCCCAGGGCGCGGACGCGAGGCCGAGCCCCACGCCGACGCCGATCCCGATCCCCAGCGCCGACATGACCACGCTCTTCCCCTCCATGGCTGGATGCCTGCCTCCGGCGATCCGGGCAGCCAGCAACGGCGACGACGACGTACGCTGCGCGCGCGCAACGACCGGACCTGCTGTGCGGGGTGGGTTGCTAAAATTAATCAAGCGAGGGTGGTGGTGGTGGTGGGAGAAATCAAGCGAGCAAGGTAGCGCGCGCGAGAAGGAAACGGGTGGTGCGGCGTCGGCAAGGCGAGACGGAGGGGGAAGCGCGAGTGGCGGGGAGGTGCTCTGCTCGTTGCCGCAGCAGGGCAGCAGCAGCAGCTAGGCTGGCTTCTCGGCCCTTCCGTCCCTCTCTCTCCGCAAGGCGATGGTGATGGTGGTGAACTGGTGATGCAATGGGGCGCCGGCCCGCGGCCCGCGTACGTGTGATATAGCGGGTACACGCGGACCGCCCTGCAGAGCAGGCCGCCGGATCGGAGGGCGATTGTTGTGATTGCATAGGGTGGCGTGGCGGCACTCTTGTGCCCGGGACCTCTGTGTTTGGAGGAATCATGAATAGGGAGCACAGGTGCCGCCGCCGGGGGTTAGCACCACGATCCAAGACTTGAAGTACTCTGGCCGGCAAATAGTGGTGCTCCGCATGTATGTATGTATGTAACGAATCGTACCTTTGATTTCTCACTTTGTTTCCTTTCACTCTCATCCATCTATTTTCTGTTGCGTGACTATTGTCACGCGCGGCGAGGGGAACTGCTGGCGCTACGCCGCTAGTCTGTCAGATCTATATGGTCGATTAATTATAAAAAAAAGTTAAGTAATAATCTATGTCCTCTAGCGCACTAGGCCTCGCCGAGACTGTTCTAGTTCTAGCGCCAGCTGACGGCCCACGTCGCTGGTTTAGCTTAAAGCAATGGACCGCAACCTGGTGCTACGTGGCCGTCCATGACTGGCCGACACGATACGCGGCATGCATGCAGCGCGCTTCGTGGCCGAGAAAAATATCTCACGTGCGACGTGCCTCGTGTCCGTGGACCCCCGTACCGAACCAATCACCCGTCTGTCCCTCCGTTCGCGAGAGGACAAGGCCCACAGGCCGGGGCGACCTATATACATACTTACCACCACCCCGGGCCCGGCCTTCTTTCTTCTCCTCCTCCTTCGCGGGCGCCCGCCTTTCAGCCCACGACCCTCGCCACCTGGCCCACACCACCCGTTCCAAGACTAGAGTTCGCACGAGCACGCAGCCCAGCTGGGGCCTCCCGTCTCGCGGTTTCGGTGGGCGGCGGCCCTGCGACTCCTCTGACCTCTCCCTTTCCCGTTCCATCCAACTGGAGCGCAGCCGATCCCCCACCCGCCCGATCATCGGCGCTCGCCGGGGCCGCCGCCGCCGCCGCCCCCGTTGCGACACCCGGACACCTCGTCGTCCTCCTCCACCGCCGCGCCTCCTCCTTGTCACTTAATCTCGGTATAAGTCTCGACCGCTCATTCAATTTCAGTTTTCCCTAATGATACCTTCGAGAAGGAAGCGGCTTCTGAACGATTCCACCCCGTCCTCGCGCGCCACGCCGCGCTTGCCACTCTGCAGCTGACTGCCCTCTCGAATTCCTCGCTCGCAGCCGGCGCGCGCCCAAACCGGCTGCTCGGTATGTTCCGCCCGCCGAATGCTTTCGGGGCGCCTCCTCGTCCGCTGCAACCTCCCCCGTGGCACTGGCAGCAGCAGCAGCAGCCGCCCCAGGCTCCGCCTGCCGTTTCCTTCTGGCAGCGCGACAATGTGCGGGACCATGTCAACAAGCTGCAAGAGACCATCCAGGTTTCGACTGCACTGTGAGTTCCTGTCTCCTGATACCCTGGAAGCCACTGGTGGCCATGTAATCTGGTTATTTACGCGCTTGTCTTGACAGTGGATTTGAACTTTCAGGATAAATGAGCTCGAGGAAATCGCAGCGACTAGAAATCCCGGTGATGCTGCTGCCCAGGAATCTGATGCGTCTTCGGCGAAACTGCCATCAGAGTCTGCTGATTCTTCGGAAGACAAGCACCTCCGTTTCGTTGAGCTTGCTAGATCTATGGGGGTTAGTCAGGACACTCATGAGTCGATGGCAACAGATGCAGCTAATTACCTTTGCCATCAACTTCAGCATCTTCTTGCACCTATTTCTTCGGCAATTAATCAAAGCGGTCCTTGGGAGGACAAATCGGCAATGGTTAGGTTAACTCAGAAGCTGCAGAAAGCCAAGAGAAATAAGCGCTGGAGGAAGAGGAAAAGAAGGCATGCCGCAGAGCTTTTTCAGAAGGTGGCGCTCACCCTTCTCTTTTAACGGTTTATATGTTTGTGAAGGCATTCATTCAGAGCAGCCAAAAATCCAACTATGTGATGGCATCCATGGTCTCGACGTTTCACAGGAGCGTGCAGATTATGATAGAATTGACCAGGAAGCTGATGAATGGAGGGCCAAGCAAATAGCCAAGGACATTGCGAAACGGAAGGTGCCTTTCTTTTCATTTTTGTGAAATTTTGTTTCACTGTTAGGGTTATTCTGAATTAGGACAGCATTGCTGCTCCATGATTAACTGATTCATTTGTGTACCTGTAAACCAGGTGGAAAGCATGAAGCAGATTGCTAGAAAGAAAGCAAATGAGGAAAGAAAGCGTCTAGAATCTGAGGTAATATGGAACAAATTTCATGCCTGTGGTGTGTTGTGAAAGATCTGTTCTCTAGCTTGTTCAGGACTGTCTTTTATTAGTTGTCTGCAAGTATGCATTGTACTGAATATTGGTACGACACAATACTTTTTTTAGTATGGATGAGTTTAGCTGCAACCTTTAAGTTATGCCTTCCTATTCTTTTGAACTTTCTCTTGTTTCTTATGAATTAGAAACCCTTTGACTCTATAACTCACATAGTTTCTTGCTTTTTCTTCAGAGCTGTTATGCAATCAGTTGATGAACAATCGAGTAGTCGTTCGAGTTGCTTTCTTTATAACTTAATGTTCAATGATTCTATGGATGTTTTCATTATGTTCTTGATTCTGACTATACTAATTTTCTACATACAAATCTGGTACTTCCAGCTCGAGCTTGCCCTAATGGTCGAGAAACTTCAGGAGCTTCGTTCTATAAGAGTTCAAAAAATGAAGAAACAAGGTGCAATATTCCTGTTTACCTATTGCTTTATTTACCTTACTCTGTTTTACATGATATATTATCTAACCTTCTGACCATAAATTAATGAGGTGGATTATCTAGGAAATAATGGGTCATGTTTAATTTAATTAACAAATATTTTAACATTTAAATCCGTTGTCCCTCAGCCTTAAAACCATAGGCAGTTGGAAAAAATATGGTGACTATACTTTATTTCCGTAATTAACTTACATCGTGAAACACCAATTCTCTGATGGACTTTTACTAATAACAGTTTAAAACAGATCGAATGTCATTATCACATTGTTTTCTGACCTTAAAGACTCAGATATATGGTTCAGATTCCGGCAAATGCATGCTGAAAGCACACATGCCTAGCAGCCCCTTTTCTTTTTTTAAGAGAAAAGGATATCTTATTCATGTTGTCAATAACATATATCTGCCCACCTGTATATGATCCCACTGGCGCAAAGTTTTAATGCCACTGTGCTCACGGACTTCTGCAAGACTGCAAACTTTAGGAATGCCAGTATGCTCACAGGATTCTGCAAGACTACAAACTTTACTCTTTGCATTGGTGGTGTTGATTTTCCTTTTTCGTTTTGTTCAGTGTTTGACAAAAGATGGATACATGGGTTTCTTTTATGTCGTAGGTCATTTTCTTCCTGAAGAGGATGATAAATACCTCGAGCGTGTTAAGGCTGCAGTTGAGGAAGAAGAGCGCCAAGCTGCAACTGCTGCTTGGACTGATGCTGTTAAGGATGCTATTCTGACTGCTGAGGAGTCAAGGAAGGCTCCACAGAATGAAAACCATCACGAAGATGGTTCTGAGCATTTGAAAGGTGGACCAACAGAAGACAAGAATCTGGGAGATGTAGGGATAAGTGAGAAAAATGACCAGGCAAGTCAGAAAACAGAACATGAAGGTCATAAAGTTGAGGGAAAAGGGCATGGACATCATGACCCTGTAAGCAATCTTCCTTTTGAGTTCTACCATTATTATCATGGAAGCAGCTACGATATGGGGACACTCATTGAGGTAATTGCCAACTTCAGAACTTTGTGAGAGTATTTTTTAGTTAATCATGTATAAGACTATGTAAATAACTTGACAATTTTCACTTCATGACATGGGCAATTACTCAATATATTTACTCAGTCAACTTGTTTTTATATTGCCTCTGTTGTAGGTCCGCAGAATGTGGGATTCTTTCATCAGACCTGGAGGAAGGTGAGACTTTTAGCGTTGAAGCAATTTCTTTCGAGCTAGCTAGATGCGTTGAACAAGAATCTCTGTAATTAGTTTGAAGTTGCTATGCAATTATGGTTTCTGGGCTTCTTTTAGCTAACCATAACAAGATGAAAAGAACGTTAACCATCAACTTACTTTAGTTTGAAATTGATGCATTGTTGTGTCCTCAACTTTCAAGCCTGATACACTTATGATAGCTTCATCTTATTGCTGCTGGAAGAATATAGTTTAACATAACTTCATTGTTTTTTGTCCGAGTATCTTCTACTCCTATATAATAGCATGTAACTAATGTACAGCTGGAGTAACAGAATGGCTCAGCGCTGTGTTGTGTTAAGCAAATCTTATATAATCTTTTCCCTAATTGTGAATGTTGCACCTGCCTGCAGCCGTATACCTGGGCACTGGGTTCAACCACCCCCTCCGTCCGATGAGGTATGGGCATCGTATTTAGTGCAGCCCAAGTAAATCGCATTGAGTTCTGCAAATGGTCTTTTCTGCTTCAAAACCAGTGGAATCTTTCAAGGCTCCTGCGAGGTAAGCTAGGTACTTGAGTTATAGAACTTTTAAGTGTTTTTACATTCCTTGAGAGGTTCCGAGAGGTATCGGTAACTCCTGCTATCTAATGTCAATTAATGATGTAGAGGTGTTATTGGTGCAAGAGATTGCAATAGTTTGAGTTAAGTTTACTCAGTTGCTTGTTCTATAAACATTTAATTAATGCTTAATTATCTTGCGGTGTATGCATGGATTATCATGGAACTTTAACTATAGAAACCATCTGTGTGTTTGTGGAAAAAAAATTATTCTGGTCTATACATTTTCCAGGATGTGGTATTTTCCACACCTACCATATGTTACATGTGTGGTTTCTGTGATTTCAAGTCCTGAATTAAATTTTTAATTTGTATAACCTCAGTTGATATCCTAGCTTAGTTAAGGAAAAGAAAGAAAACACTAGCAAGGACCTTCTTTTTGATGGTTGTGGAGGCATTTTCTTTATGTGAAGATTGCCAGCAACAATTTCTTTTCTGACTTGTTGAGTTGTTCATTGCGACCTGCTGTCTACTAGAATATGACTCCAAATTACTTAGCCTCAGGACATATTACTACTGAGAGTGGGAAAAAGGAGAGGAAAAATTGAGCTCGAATCCTTTAGGTCTGTGGTTCCTAATGCATAGAGACCATGTTTACCATAAAACTCGTTCACGGCAAATCAAGATTTCTGAACTATGCTGGAAGAATTGAACTAGTCAACACCTCTCTGACCTCTCTCCCACCTACACAATGTGCACAATCAAGATTCCTCTTGGAGCTATAGACAACATGGACAGAGCAAGAAGGCATTGCATTTGGCGAGTACCTGATATAAATGCAAGAAGTAGACCTTTAGTTGCTTGGAAGAAAGTAAACAAATCCAAAGATAAAGGTGGAGTAGGAGTAATCAATCTTAGAAGTCAGAACTGTGCTTTGCTTCTCAAACATCTAGACAAGTTTTACAACAAGAAGAACATCCCCTGGGTAAGATTAATATGGAAGACTTACTACCCCAATGGAGAAATCCCTCGTGTCTCTGCGGAGAAAGGTTCATTTTGGTGGAAGGACATTATGAGACTTTGTGACATGTTCAGAGGCATTGCAACCTGCACAATTGGAGAAAGCACAAGTGTACTGTTCTGGAAAGATGTATGGAACAATAACCATCTAGATGAAGCCTTCCGCCGGCTCTTCTCCTTTGCCAAGAACCAAGACATCTCAGTGGCTGAATTCCTCCAGAACAATATAATTGAAGATCAGTTTCACACTCCTTTGTCCACTGAAGCATTCCAAGAATATCAAGAACTTCAGAACCTGATTCAAAATCTACAGGCTCAAGAGAATGAAAAGGACAAATGGCACTACATTTGGGGATCAAACAGGTACTCATCCAAGAAGTTCTACAATCTGCCCTATAGAAACATCAAACCTCCCCCACCTTTCCAATGGATCTGGAAATCTAAGTGTAGCAACAAGCTGAAGGTTTTTTCACGGCTTCTTCTAATGGATAGACTGAACACAAGAAATCTGTTGAGAAGGAGAAACTTTCAAATTGAAAATGGAGACTACAACTGTGTGCTCTGTAGGGAAAATCTGGAAGAAACTGCCCTGCATCTCTTCTTTACTCGCCCCTTTAGCAGAGCTTGTTGGGAAAAGATAGGAGTGCTATGGAATTTCAATCTGCCTTTCTATAATATGATGAAAGATGCAAGGCAAAACAGCAACAACTTCTTCATGGAAACTTTTATCATTGCTGCTTGGGGAATCTGGAAGCAAAGAAATAAATTTATTTTTGAAGGAAGAAGGCCTTCTCTTCGAGGCTGGACTTCTCAGTTTGTAGAAGAAGCCATTCTACAAGCGCACAGACTAAAAGATAGCAACAAACAAGTTTTCTTAGATTGGGTAAACAATATATAGTTGATGTATAGTTTTTCTTTACAGTGAGGGCACTCTTGTGCTGTTGTTGCCCTACCCGGGCTATGTACAGTTCTTCTTTTTTCTTTTTGTTTTCTCATATTGATATATTTACCACAGTGGGGGTTTCCCCTGCCGTTTCCTTTCAAAAAAAAATCGTTCTTGAAACAGAATGTCCCATTCTAATGATATGCGGATATGACATGCTCCTAACTTATTAATGCAGAAACTTGTAATTATGGAAGAAAACAGAAGTATCTACAACTGATTCGGGCACTAAATTACCTTGTTGAGAAATAAACAACGCACCATCCAAGCTACAATATTTCAGTACTTTTCTTTTGGTGTAAAAAAATTAAATGCCGCTAAATATTCTTTTTGAGATCTAAAATGATATGAAAGTATTACATTACATAATGTTACTCATTGCTGTTTATATCCCTTTGCCTATTGTTGATTTAATTTCATGGAGTACCAGACTATGTTATATTTTTCTATTAGGCTTGACATGGACCTTTCTCTAAACTGCAAAAATACTTTAATTACCAGTCAAAACAACTTCAAGATCACTGTATAATAAATTAGGCTAAGCTTTATTATACGCTGATAATTCTTTATATTCACCTTCTTCTGGTGACTCCTAGGATCCGAGGACAAAACAATGCATAGTTCTGGAAGAAACTATGACATCTTGCTAAGACAACTTAGAGATCCCAAGTTAAACTCAGTGAATGTTAACTCAAAGTACAAACGAGAAGGTACAATAACCAGTTGATCAGTGTTTGACTCGGATTCTTTGACAAAGTGGAATGAAAAAGAAGCTGAAGGAAAGAGCAAAGACTGGCACTGGTGCCCAAGAGTATACTATATTCATGGATTTAAGGTGCTGAAGTTAAATTCGTAGCATACATGACATGGTCTGCATGATCATATCTTTTGTTAGCTTCAATCCTTCCAGCTGTCCAGGCACCCTATTGTTTTACTGGTGTCTCAATCATTGTCTGCTCAATGAGTGCAAACTTCCATAACACTTTTGTTGGCACCATCGTTCATTTGATCTCCAGCAAAGTAGGTCCTTGATTTGTCTATGTAAAGAATGAAGACTGGCACTGGTGCCCAAGAGTATACTATATTCATGGATTTAAGGTGCTGAAGTTAAATTTGTAGCATACATGACATGGTCTGCATGATCATATCTTTTGTTAGCTTCAATCCTTCCAGCTGTCCAGGCACCCTATTGTTTTACTGGTGTCTCAATCATTGTCTGCTCAATGAGTGCAAACTTCCATAACACTTTTGTTGGCACCATCGTTCATTTGATCTCCAGCAAAGTAGGTCCTTGATTTGTCTATGTAAAGAATGACCCCCGTGCTTACTGGTGATTTGACGCGGTAGGTTCTCAAATAGTAGAATTTAGTGCAATCTGTGTAGTCTGCTGAACTGATGAGAAATTTTGGTAAAGGTGACCTGTTAAGGTAGATCATTGTATTTTACCTAACAATAATGAATGGAGTTTTTAATATCTTGGTCTAGTCTATGATTGATTAGATGGATAACATTTTTGTGCCTCAGTGTATGGCTAGTTTTGCACCTTTTTAACAAAAAGAAAAAAAACTAGCACAAGGCTGCAAAGTGCATGGCCATTTGAGTTACCTACCCATTTTCCCTACAGCAGCATTCTGGGGAGATGACTGACAGCTCACCTATTTATTAGGACTTTGCTTCTCTATATCCTGTACATAAGGCTCCATGAAAAAGCATCCAACGAAAAACTTATGGACACCCTAATAAGAAACAAAGAGGTTCATGAATTGGATGGCATTAGCATCGAGTACTAGATCTGTTAGATAATATAAGGACAGCATATGCAGACCACCTTTCTGGTTATGCTTGCTTGCTCCTCCCATTCTCTATCTCTTTGAGGTGATTGTATTTCCCAACACTGAATCCTAAAGCTTGTGGTGACAAAATTGATGATTCTTGATATCAGGGCAACATATCTCCTTGCTTTTGTGGATAATAATGCCGGTTTGCTCTTTGGGAAATTATTGGTTGCACTAGGTTTCTAGTTGTAAGAAATGGAATATCCAGTTGTCCTCTGACTTTGCTGAAGGCAGTTTCGTTTCTGCATTTAGGCATGGATGTTAAGAGACAGGTCAATGAAGCAACCCACCTAGCTTGGTCATGTCATCCTGTGTGACATACTGCTAATCCTTTTTATTCCGTGCAGTGCTGCTACAGGGTTAGAAATATTATGGATATTAGTGAAAGTTGGCAAACTATGCGATATAATTTACATTTCCCCTTCCCAAAAGAAAATAAATTTGTCATTTTTTTCTTTACAGATGAAATTGAGTTTTGAATGGCTCAATTCTGAAGGAATTCATTTGGAAATGATGCAATTCGTACCGATCAGTTTCTCACAATAGATAACTTCAGTTGCGGGTCGAAAGCAACTTGAGCCGTGCTAATATTCACTCTGTTCGGCTGGTCTAAAAGCTGGCCGGCTGGTTTAATAGTATTCTGTGAGAGAGAATAAGCCGAAAGAAACCGGCTGGTGCTGTGGTGCTGCTGGCCAGCAGAACAGAGTGATTAATGTGATATGTTGGGTGAGTGCTGTCTTGTTTCATCATCTTTTGATTGTTATTCATACGGCATTTCTCCATGGATTTCAAAAAGGACTAAAGGAAAAACGTAAAAGCATGGCGCGCTTTTGTCTTTTGGCCTTTAAGCTACTTTAGGTTTGATTTCCATGCTTTGCCAAATGGCCACGGAACGATTGGTTTGCTGGGATTTAATTTGGGCTGTAATTTTCCCGGCATGATGTGGTGTGGCTGTGAGTGTGACCTGACCTCGCAGCTGGGTGGAGTGTGCATTTGTGGCTACCTTGGTTGCCTTGCTAATGGTGGTGCCGGAGACTTATCAGTAATTCCACCTATCATAGCCCTCTTACACAAATGCTCGGGCTATGGGTGAGTTTCTTTCTAGTTCTAGGAGGTGTGATAAGGGACGCAACCGCGCATGCCTTGTCATCATGTTCAACACTGTACAGATGGATCTTTGTAATAATGTTTCATTTTTTTAGTAATAAGTTTGTTCTAAACATTTTATACATTTAACAACGGAGTTCTTACTCATGACTTCTGTGATGGTACGGTATCTAATGTTGTGTTTCACTTGATTTTGGTACTTGATTTTGGTAAAGATGGGAACCAGCTCACAAGCATGCATATTTGTAAGCGTACGTGTCTGTACCGTGCTTTGAAAAGGAGGAGAAGAAGAAGATGGAATCTAGCTCACAGGCAACGCAGCTCTTGGAACCAATCCTAGCCAAAGCCAACATATATTATATATGGCTTATCTCTTGCTAATATGCGCGTGGTTATGTTATCACAAGGAAAAGGGCTGTTACTTGCGAATCCTGCCATTGCCTGGCCTGGGGGTGGGAGAATTTGTTGCATATAGAGTATATAAAATCCGGGGCGAGGGGACGGGAGAACATCATCAGATTCAGAGAGGAGCTCCTGAAGCAGGCGAGACAGAGCTGCTCCAACAATCGAATCAACACTGGAGGCTGGAGCTGTTCATTCATTCATACTCCGTGCCAGCAGACCTGTACATTGATTGATTGATTTGCAAGGTCAGCTGGTGAGTCCAAAAATCTGCCCCGCTTTAATTACATAATAATATCTTGCTTAAACTTCTTAGCTACATGCTAGTATATCCTTTGTTGGACAAAAACAAATTTCTTGCATATATACTAGGGTTAACATGGCCTAAAAATACTTTAAAAGGACGACGCACGCATCCATAATCGTGGAGACAGTATCTGCTGAGCTATATCGTGGGCCCGGTATGTCATACTCACTCACGTAGTTCTTGAGGTACACCCCCGATGTACGGACACGGATCGACCTCCCTAGCCAGACTGACACGTGCGCCGGGCATCGAGCTCCTCGAGTCCGACCCCACCCGCAGCGACACAGCTACCCTCCCCGTCGCTCGCCGCCGCTAGCTAATCGATCGACGGCCCCTCCCGGACCCTCATCTCCCATCCCCAATCCACCCCGACTGGTGATCGCCCTCGAGGACTCACCGCCGGCATCGCCGGGCCCCCGCCTGCATTGCCCTGCTCGTCCCGACCGAACGCACCGATGCACCTGTGTTCCAGGTATGATCCCCAACGCTTCCTTCTTCCCTGGAATTCTCTCGCTGCATCACATCGCATCGGGGACGACGCTTCTCTCTGACGCCTGGGCCTCGCGTTGAAATATGAATGAAACCCAGGAGCCGAGAGGGCGAAAACAAGTTCAGAGATTTTCTGGTTCCGGAGCTTCTAGGCAGTTCGATCAGGCTGTCGCCTGAATTTCCCTGACAGCAACCCGGCATGGCATGTGGCGTGGCTCAGTCAGAAGAAGCCTTCGCCCTAACGCCGTGTGCGGATCCTGCACGCGCTTCGCTTTCAGTTCAGAAAGTTGGCGCATGGCCTTGTCCACTTGTAGCCACCCTTAGCTTGAACGATCGATCGTTTTGCGTTTACCTTGAGCAAGGACGAGCTCGATCGGCCAAATGTTCAGCAAAGGCATTCAGTTGTTCCTTTGAGCTGATCGGGCAAACCTTTTATAACAGAATTTGAAAAAAAAAATTATGGAATTCAGATGCAAACTGATCTGCATCCCAGTGGAAAAGATTGATTGGAAATCTGAAAACCAACTGTCATCTCACTCCCCTGCGCTGGTACAAGTTTTCAGAGCCTAGCTCCTGAATGATAAGGTAAGCAATAAGTTTCAGATATGACGGTCGTCCTATCAGCTCAGCCATCGCCCAGTTGCGATGCATCCCTGTGGATGCATGCGTCGCCTCGACCTGCCTGCCTCACTGTTCTCTTCCCCCAACAGCTCTGCATCTGCTACCAGGAACTAGAGGCCATGCTCTCGTCAGGGTTGCCTGCAGTTCAGGGAAGGCCATGCCATTTGTGCCCAAAGCTTGCCGTGCCTGCGCTCGGAATTCCGGAGCCACAAGTCTCGAGATCTTGCCGGGATATCCTGCAGGGCTGCGCCTGCGCCACACATATGGACGGTTCGTGATGCGTCGGCATTCAATTGCACATTCTGCCCGGCGATGCCGTCTATCTAGCGAGCTCCCTGCACTCAGCTCCAACGCCTTATATATACGTGCGTCCACTGCACAAGTGGTCTTGCATTGCATCTTCTTGTGAGCAGCTGATTGTCTGTTACACGGGACTAGCTGATGCTCTTGTTCATCTATCTTGGCTTCAAAGTAACATTCCCCTGAACTTCTTCTCATAGTGATCACTGCTCAGTCAGGTGTCCTGCACTGGACGTAAACGACAATGACACGATGCAGTGCGTGCACCCGTAAGAACTCCACTCCTTGCACTGACAAGTGATCAGCTATATATGGTGTCTGCATTTGTGTCGATAGATCATCATCTCCAGCCTTTGTTTTGTTTTCCTCTGACGATCAGCATGCGTGTGTCGCAGGTTTCGCGAGGTTCATGGAGACGGACGAATCCGCGGCGCCGCAACGTTCCGCACACGTGCACCCGGACGCCGTCGCCGTTCACATCCCGTCGAGCCTCTCCGCCGAGGAGCCAGTCTTCAGAGTAAGCCCTCGTGCCATACTGACCATACACGCAGCTTAGCACCGAACCTGGTCGAGCCACGAGTATGAACGGTTTTGCGTGCCGGTGTGTGCGTAGGAGCGACACGGTGACATGATCGCCGCCGCCATGGCCGCAGCGTCCCCGGGGTACTCGCCGTTCCAACCGCCGTCGCTCCCGGCCGCGCGGCAGCAGGTGTCGATCAGTCTGCCGGCGTCGCCGACCGGGTTCGGCGCCTCCAGGACGCAGGCGGAGCTGGAGCGGCACGCCATGACGGACGCGCCGCGGCGGATGATGGTGCCGCCGCGCGCCCCGGTGGCCGTGGCGCTGGCGCAGCCTGACAAGGTGGTGTTCCGGTCCCAGCCGATCCCCGCGGCGCCGCCGGGGGCGGATGGCGCCGCCCAGGGGCACGACGACCCCAGCCGGAGCGCGCCGCACGCGGCGAGGTCCAAGGCGCGCAGGGACAAGAGCTACGACTCGTTCAAGACGTGGTCCGGCAAGCTGGAGAAGCAGATCACCACGCACCTCCTGGGCGGGCGGCCGCCGCCGCCGCAGCCGCAGGAGGAGGAGCCCGAGGAAGGCGGCGCGGCGAGCAACCGCCGGCTCTCGTCCTCCATGCCCCAAGTGCAGCGCTTCTTCGCGGCGCTGGAAGGCCCCGAGCTCGACAAGCTGCGGGTACTACTGCTGCTGACAATGACATCCGTAGCTGCTGTTAGCACCTCGCCCGCTGCTCGCGCGAACAACTCATCTATCGCAGCACGACGCGTTTCTTCTACTACTACTAGCTTATTGCTCGTGCTCCTGCTGACGTGGCAGCTGGCTGACCGGCGTGTTGTTGTTGTTGTTGTTGCTGCCGCCGCTGATTGGCAGTCGTCGGAGGAGCTGATCCTGCCGTCCGACAAGACGTGGCCGTTCCTGCTCCGTTTCCCGGTGTCGGCGTTCGGCATGTGCATGGGGATGAGCAGCCAGGCCATCCTGTGGAAGCGGATCGCCATCTCGGCGTCGACGCGGTTCCTGCACATCACCGTCAAGATCAACCTGGTCCTCTGGTGCGTCTCGGTGGCGTTCATGTTCGTGGTGTCGGCGCTCTACGCCTGCAAGGTGGTGTTCTACTTCGAGGCGGTGCGGCGCGAGTACTACCACCCGATCCGCGTCAACTTCTTCTTCGCGCCGTGGATCGCGTGCCTGTTCCTGGCCATCGGCGTGCCGGACCTGGTGGCGGCCAGCCTCCCGCACTGGCTCTGGTACGTGCTCATGGCGCCCATCGTGTGCCTGGAGCTCAAGATCTACGGGCAGTGGATCTCCGGCGGGCAGCGGCGGCTGTCGCGGGTGGCCAACCCGTCCAACCACCTCTCCATCGTCGGCAACTTCGTGGGCGCGCTGCTCGGCGGCATCATGGGCCTCAAGGAGGGCCCCATGTTCTTCTTCTCCGTCGGGCTGGCGCACTACATGGTGCTGTTCGTGACGCTGTACCAGCGGCTGCCGACGAGCGAGACGCTGCCCCGGGACCTCCACCCGGTCTTCTTCCTCTTCGTGGCGGCGCCCAGCGTGGCGTGCCTGGCGTGGGCGAGGATCACCGGCGAGTTCGGCTACGGGTCCCGGGTCGCCTACTTCATCGCCATGTTCCTCTACGCGTCGCTCGTGAGAAGCTCGATCTTTTTTGCTCCTCGATGGCTACTACTAGCTGGTAGCTGCTGCTGCTGATGCTGACATCTATCTATCTATGGGGATCGATCGATCGATTGGCATGCAGGCCGTGCGGGTGAACCTGTTCCGGGGGTTCAGCTTCTCGCTGGCGTGGTGGGCGTACACGTTCCCGATGACGAGCGCAGCGATCGCGTCCATCCGGTACGCGTCGGAGGTGAAGAACGCCTTCACGCAGTGCATGTGCATCGGCCTGACGGCGGCCGCGACGCTGACGGTGACGGCGCTCTTCCTGACGACTCTGCTGCACGCGGTGGTGCACCGCGACCTCTTCCCCAACGACATCTCCATCGCCATCACGGAGCGCCGGCGCAAGCCCATCTTCGCGGAGGAGATGAGGACGAGCAAGCGCCGCGGCGGGGGGACGAAGCAGCAGCAGGCGGCGCTCGACACCGCCGCCTCCGACGCCGCGGACCTGGAGGCCACGCGCGCCGCCGCGACGTCGTACACGTAGACCGGGCCGGCTGGGCGGCTGAACCGGCTGGGCAATGTCACACCCGGTTTTAAAGGCAAAATCAGATGCATAAATTATATGTGCGTCAAGATCAAGTTTCACACACGCAACGACTTCAGTAAATACCATAGACAGTGTCAAAACGGAGTATTAAACTTTATTACATGACCGAAAGTCTTTAAATTGAATAAGCGAAACGAGTATCTAGCAGCGATCACAAGACAACTCCACAGGCAGTTGAGTGGTGGTACACGTACGCCTACAATTCTCCAAAATCACCAGGGAAATCCTTAAATCCCTCCAAGTCTGAGCGGCAATCCGGGTGTTGTAGATGCAATAAAAATAGACAACAAGCGTGAGCACATGACGTCTCAGCAAAGGCAAAACCAATAACTAACAAGCAAGGCTTTATGAGTGGAAGGCTGACACGGCTAACTGCAATTAGCAATTTTAGTTGGTCACTTTTTATTAGCAACTATTTACTAGCAAATGTAAGTTTATACCAACCCACAATTAATTTAGAGCATCAATATATCAAAAATATGAACATAAAGTAAATACAATAATTTAATTCAACTTTAACTTATTTAATCATTTGAGGGTCCAGGCCGCTCTTGACCGTGAGCACGGCTAATCGATTAGTTTTACACTCTGCAGAAGTTGTACAACTTTACCCATAAGTCGCGTAAAAGTTCTAGGAACTTTAAACCCAACCATGCGATGCTAGCTAGGCATCATACCACACTTCCGAGATCTGATTGCATAGGGACGCTATGATACCTTTACAAAGATGCCCTAGTAAGTGGTAACCCGCTAAGAATTCAGGCACCAGCAAGGCATAAAGCTCCCTAACGGCCACGGTGTCTTATCAAAGCCCACTTCCCGAGAGGACAAGTCTATACCCCAACAAAGCGCCTCCCCTCTTGCCCTTTCGGTAAGATTACCCCAAACTAAAGTTTCTAATTATTCAGTCAAGCCAGAGCCGTTTAGTCTTATGGTTGTACTGTTTTCCTGGGTGGTTCTCCATGTTCCAATTAAACATTGTGATCTTGCAATGAAAACATCATAAAGGAACATAGAGTAAATAAATAGATACAAGGTAGCCATGTTGTTTAATATCAACCCGTTGAGCAAAGCTAAGCATCAACTACCAACAAGATTAATTAAGCAACCCGGTTGTGCATTATGGTCACAAAGGTGGCTAGTCATCATCCTTAATAGGGACCCATCAATATTAATGCAAAGAAATAAAAATAATCAATGTAATTGAAATGCACGCTGTATAGGTGTAAACGAAAATGATTGAAGTGGAAACTTGCCTTCCTCAAAACCCTGCTGCCGCTCAGTGTTTTCAAAGCCTTGACCTTCAGGAAAAACCTCGAGTGACACGTCGTCTACGCATCACAAAAACATACAAGCAAGCAAATAAAATAAATTAAAAATATTACACCAAACAATATCAACAGAACAAAACAAGGCTACTAAACTAATCTTCTCTTCGAGACGATCGCATGGACATAAAGAACGCTTAAAACGGAGCTAAAACGGTAAAGATACGCATTAAACAAAACCTAGGACTAAACTGCGAGAAAAACTAGACTTCCAGGGCTAAAATTGAAGAAAAAAAGACTAAACTCTAAAGAACTTTGAACTACAAGGACTGCGGGTGCAAAAACGAGAAAGCTCGGGGTCTCTTAAGCAAATATGCGCGGCCGGCCGGCGGGATGACCAGTAATGTTTTGGTTGACTCGGGCTAGATTGGATTTGGGCCATAGGATCCCGATCCGACGACTGGAGCGGCGCTGGGGGGAGTCGGGCGGCGGCGCCGGCTGTGGCGGTGGGCGGCGGCGAGCTCGCCGGGAAAACATGAAAACGCGATTCCGGCCACGGTTTTGGCCGGGATTTGGACTGGAAGAGGGAGGGAATCGCGGCGAACGCGATTAGGGCCTCGGTTCGGGGCTACGGTGAGCGGGGTCGTGCGCACGGCGGCGACGCGCGGATAGCTCGCTCCGGCGAGCGATAGCGGGCAAGAGAGAGCGAAAAAAGGGGGGGGGAAAGGGTCGGAGGTGTTCCTTACCCCACGGCGGAGCTCCGGCGGCGCTCGGTCGGCACAGGCAGGCAACAGAGCCACGGCGGAGCTCGGTCGGTCTTGCTCCCGAGCTCGAGCAATGACGGCGGCTTGGAGCTGGGGTTAGGCTTCTGTAGGGGCAAAAATGCGGCGACTGCGGTCTAAGGGGGCGGGTCAAGGGTGCGGGCGGCCTAGGTGTGCGGGGCCA
This sequence comes from Panicum miliaceum, assembly GCA_032594955.1. Taxonomy (NCBI): domain Eukaryota; kingdom Viridiplantae; phylum Streptophyta; class Magnoliopsida; order Poales; family Poaceae; genus Panicum; species Panicum miliaceum. The sequence continues at coordinate 870,724 of CM064060.1, read as the reverse complement.
GGGGCACGGGCGCGAAGGCAACGTGGTGCGGGGGGGGGGGGGGGGGGGGGGGGGGGGCAAGCGGCTCAAGGCAGGCTTGGGCGCGGCCGGAGGTGAGGGATGACGCGCGGGCCCCGCTTTTCAGCGGCACAAGGCAGGGGGCGGAAAGCTGGGCCGGGACTGGCCAGAATGGGAACTGGGCCGGCGACGGCGGCCATTGCGCGGCCTGGGCTGCCTGCAGCTGCAGCTGAAGAAAAAACAAGCCCAAGGAAGAAGAAAGCAAGGAAGAAGAAGAAAGGAAAAGAAAAAAAAAACTGAAAACCAAACACACTCAAAGAAATGACTTCAAATCTGCAATTTGAATTTGACAATCAACAAACGCAGTGCTACAACATGAATGCATCAAGAAGAACCTATGATTATTAATTAAATTTCAGAAAGCATTTAAATGCCTAAAAATCAGGCAAAGCCTTAGAAAAATCCTTAAACCCTTAATAAAGCTTAAATAAAATTCTGCTACTCTAACAGATTTAATTAAATTGCAAAAAACTAAAAATTCAGGGTGTTACAAACCTACCCCGCTTAAGATGAATCTCGTCCTCGAGATTCGGATGAAGTTTCAAAGAGTTGGGGAAGTTTCGCCTTTAGTTCATCCTCTCTTTCCCAAGTTGCCTCGTCTTCTCCATGGTGACTCCATTGCACTTTACACATCTTAATGACCCGACTCTTGGTGACCTGTGCTAAAGTTTCCAAGATCTTAATAGGATATTCCGTATAGGTGAGATCAACCTTTAAATTTAATCCTTCCATAAGTAATGGAGGATCCTCTGTGTCTCTAAAGCACTTCTTTAACTGAGATATATGGAACACATCATGCACATCAGACAGTTGACTAGGCAACTCCAACTGGTATGCTACTTCACCCATCCTCTCCAAAATCTTGAAGGGTCCAATAAAGCGAGGTGACAACTTCCCTTTAACCTTAAATCTGCGCAAACCTCAGATAGGTGACACTTTCAGATACACATAGTCACCTACCTCAAAAGTCAATTCTCTCCTCCTAACATCTGCATAACTTTTCTGCCTGGACTGAGCTTTCCTCAAGTTCTCTCTAATGATCTGAACCTGCCTTTCAGCCCCCTTAATTATCTCTGGCCCAAACAACTGGCTCTCTCCTGTCTGACTCCAATAAAGAGGAGTTCGACACTTTCTTCCATACAAAGCCTCAAACGGGGCCATCTTTAGACTTGCTTGAAAGCTGTTGTTATAGGAGAATTCAGCATAAGGCAAGCTCTTATCCCAACTACCTCCATGTTTAAGAGCACACGCTCTCAACATGTCCTCTAGAATTTGATTTGTCCTCTCAGTCTATCCATCTGTCTGGGGATGATAGGCTGAGCTGAAATTCAACTTCATATCCATGGATTCATGAAGCTTCTGCCAGAAACGAGATGTAAACTGAGTACCTCTATCTGACACTATCTTCTTAGGCACACCATGCAGGCACACAATCCTTGACATATACAACTCTGCCAACTTAGCTCCAGTATAGGTGGTTTTTAATGGAATGAAATGAGCCACCTTAGTCAAGCGATCCACTATAACCCATATCGAATCATACCCATCTCGAGTGTGAGGCAACCCAACAATGAAATCCATATCGATCTCCTCCCACTTCCATTCTGGCACCTTCAGCGGCTGAAGCAATCCAGCTGGCCTCTGATGTTCAGCTTTGACCCGTTGGCATATATCACACAAGGCTACATGTGCAGCCACATCCCTCTTCATCCCATACCACCAATACTTCTCCTTAAGGTCTTGATACATCTTGGTGCTGCCAGGGTGAATCGAATAAGCTGAATCATGAGCCTCCTTCAAGATGGTGTTTCTAAGCTGCTCCACATCTGGCACACATATCCTTTTCCTAAACCACATTGTTCCTTGATCATCCTTAGTAAAATCCGGTGCCTTCCCTTTCTCCATAAGCTCTTTGATCTCCTTAATCTTTGCATCCTCAAGCTGTCCCTCTCGAATCTCCTTTTCTAGGGTGGGTTCTACCTCCATAGTCACTCCCTCGGTATGCGCAACTATCCCCAGGTTGAGTTTCTCAAACTCCTTCATCAACTCCCCGGGCATCTGAAATGCTAGAGTCATGTTAGCATGACCCTTCCTGCTCAAAGCGTCGGCAACCAAGTTTGCCTTCCCAGGATGATAGTGAATCCCAAGATCATAATCCTTTATCAACTCTAACCAACGGCGCTGCCTGAGGTTGAGGTCACTCTGAGTGAAGATGTACTTTAGGCTCTTGTGGTCAGTATAGATCTGGCACTTGGTTTCCATAATGTAATTCCTCCAAATCTTCAGAGCATGCACCACTGCTGCTAACTCTAAATCATGGGTAGGGTAATTCTGCCCATGCTTCCTCAACTGCCGAGATGCATAGGCAATAACATGCCCTTCCTGCATAAGAACACATCCTAAGCCCTATCGAGATGCATCACAATAGATATCAAAGCTCTTCTGCAGGTCTGGCATTACTAGCACTGGGGTTGTGGTCAACCTCTTCTTTAACTCCTCAAAACTGGCTCGACAAGCTTCGGTCCACTTGAACTCCCTATCCTTCCCCAATAGTGAGGTGAGGGGCTTCACTATTTTAGAGAACCCTTCCATGAACCTGCGGTGATACCCTGCAAGTCCAAGAAAACTCCTGACCTCCTTAACTGTCTGCGGTGGCTCCCAATTCAGAACATCTCTGACTTTGCTTGGATCCACTGCAATTCCTCCATTGGTGATGACATGACCAAGAAAAGAAACCTCATTAAGCCAAAGCTCACATTTGCTGACCTTGGCGTACAACTGATGTTCCCTGAGCTTCTGCAATACTAGCCTCAAATGATCCTCATGCTCTTCCTCATTCTTGGATTAGATCAGAATATCATCGATGAATACCACAACAAACTTATCAAGATACTCCATAAACACTTTGTTCATCAGATACATGAAGTAGGCAGGTGCATTGGTCAAACCAAATGACATAACTGTGTACTCATAGAGCCCATACCTGGAGGTAGTCTTAGGAATGTCTGATGGCCTAATCTTCATCTGATGATACCCAGAACGCAAATCAATCTTATAGAATACCTTGGCTCCTCTCATCTGATCAAATAAATCTTCAATGCGGGGCAATGGATATTTATTCTTGATAGTCACATCATTAAGTGATCTATAATCCACACACATCCTCTGAGTACCATCCTTCTTTGCCACAAAAATAACAGGTGCTCCCCATGGTGATGAACTAGGACGAATAAACTTCTTATCCAACAACTCTTTGATTTGGTCCTTAAGCTCTTTAAACTGAACACTAGACATTCTATAGGGACGTTTAGAAATAGGTGCAGTGCCAGGTAAAAGATCAATAACGAACTCAACATCTCGGTCAGGTGACATACCTGGAAACTCATCTGGAAAGACATCTGGGGAATCACACACCACTCTGATATCTTCCAAAGTTGCACCTTTGAGCTGATTCACACTACAACCTGTCGTTGGTGATTGAGTAGCCACAAACTCAATCCTCTCTCCATCTGGACTGGTGATAAGAACAGACCTCTTTGCACACTGGATCACTGCATCAAACTTGCCCAACCATCCCATCTGATAATCACATCAATCCCATTTGAACCCAACACTATGGGATCAGCCCAGAAATCCTTCCCCATAATCTGGAGAGGAACACCGACACACCTGTATGTTGCTTTCATACCCCACCCCCCTGGTGAACTAACTAGCATGGGTCGTGGCTTGATACTTATGGGTATATTATGCTTGGCTACAAACTGAGCTGTAATAAAAGTATGGGATGCTCCAGAATTAAATAAAACTAAGGCGGGGGCTGAGTTAACAAGGAACATACCAAGCACCACCTCTGGGGTCTCCTGGGCGGTCTCATTATTCACGTGGTTCACCCTGCCACGCATGTCCCTTGTAGCCTTGCGGGGTCTGGTTCCCATTCCTCATCTGCTGCATCTGCTGGCTCTTCACTGGAGTACTCTGAGCATGCCTCTTGGGACATGCGTTGGCATAATGGCCAACCTCTCCACACTTGAAGCAAGTGTTGCCAACTGGAGTACTGGGGGTGTGGCCCTTTACTGGAGTGCCTGCAGGGGTGTTCTGGCGATTCTGCTGGAAAGGAAGGTGTTGTGTCTGCTGAGCTGGGCGCTGGGACTGCTGAATGGGGTGTTGAAACTGCTGAGTGGGGCGCTAAAACTGACTCTGCCCAAAATTCCCACTCGGGCCCCCGGGGCGGAATGGAGTCCCTTGTGGTGAAGTGAAGCGACGGCGAGTGCTACTCTCAGACTATCCCTGTGTGAAGGACTTCCTCTTCAGCTCTCTCAACTCCTGGCGCTTATGCTCCAAACCAATGGTCTTGTCTAGCAGCTTCTGAAAAGATGGGAAGGTGTGAGACATCAGCTAGTACTGGAGTGGCCCAACCAATCCATCCAAGAATAGCTCCTGCTTCTTGTCATCATCTACCACTTCCTCAGGTGCATAGCGGGACAACTGGATGAACTTGTCCCTGTACTCGCTCACTGACATTCCCCCCTGTTTGAGAGAGAGGAACTCCTTCTTCTTGAGCTTCATGAGGCCGGCAGGAATGTGGTGGCTCCTGAAGTTCTCCCTGAACTCCTGCCAGGTGATTGTGTCTGAATGAGCATGTGCGGCGGTGTAAGCATCCCACCAATCTGCTGCAGACCCCTCAAGCCGTCCTGAAGCATACATGACCTTCTCCCTATCACTGCACTGGGTAATGGTGAGCATCTTCTCCACAACCTTCAGCCAATCATCAGCCTGAAGAGGATTAGCAGAGTGAGAGAACGTCGGGGGCTTGTGACTCATGAACTCCCGATGTTTATCCCTCGACGGCGGTGGCGGTGGTTTCTTGTTGTTGTTGCCCATCTGATTCTGTATGTTTACCACCGTCTGAGTCAAGTTGTTGATAAGCTGCATCTGAGCTGCGAGGAACTGCTGCACCCCTGGATCCATCTGATTCTGTTGAGTATTGCTTCTCCTCCGACGGGGCACTCGTGGCTGATCAACTCCTTCCCCGGACCTGGTGTTTACCATCTAGACTGTTAAAAATATGAGGTTCAGATGTTGGAAGATAAAGACAGATAGAAAGATAAACTGGTAAGAATTTCAGATTATGACAGATTCTGTTGACTTTAGTAAATATTGCACCAATAATAGATAAGGTTTCCAAAAGTGCTGAAAATTTCCCAGATCAAAGTTGACGAACTTCTGAACTATCCCAACTGGAATCACCCCAATCAGATGTATAGAACTTGAGATATGAATTTTATAAGATGACCAGGTCAGCAGCAATGACAGATTCTGAGTACTAAACAAATTAGTATGTATCTTCCAGACGAAAATTCAAATACTGCTGAAATTTTGTCAGCCAGTAAATAATGAAATCCTTGAACTAACCCAATTGAAATTTTGTCAATCGGAGGTCTGTAGCTTCCGATATGATTAAAACAGTACTGCTGTGTCAGGAAACGACGCGAACAGATTTGGTATGACAGAACTTGCATGAAAGATAGATATAAGTAGATAAAAAGATTATGCGAGATAAAACTTGATTGAGATAGAATTCGAACCCAACTAAACAACTTTACTAAAACTAGAACCGGTGTCGTTGTGGTCATACCCCACAACACGCCGCACTCACTACAAAAGTCCAACTCAAGCATTTATCACAAATACAAGCACCCAAACACTTTTTTTAACTAAGCACACGGTTTAACTAATGACGATCGAAAACTAAGTGTTTAGAGTACAAAAGACGAGCCTAAATTATCCTATATGATATGGGTGATAGAACTAAGAGAACCAAATCTAGTCCTAACTAGTCCTTCCTATCGCTAGATGAGTTAGAACAAGTACTAGAAATCCCTTGAAGCAAGGATAAGAAGCATAAAGCGAGTAGAATAGACCAAATAGCAAGATAAAAGAGCAAGTGAAACAATAAGGAGGGGATAAAAGCAAGGTTAAGTATATAAAGAAAAATTAAAGCAAACATGGGGTAAGAATGGCTACTAAAGCATTATAGTCCTTAAATTCGACCATTTTCTAACTAGGCTAACGTCCTACAGTCAACACAGCTCTGATACCACTTCTATCACACCTGGTTTTAAAGGCAAAACCAGATGCATAAATTATATGTGCATCAGGATCAAGTTTCACACACGCAACGACTTCAGTAAATACCATAGACAGTGTCAAAACGTAAAGAGAGTATTAAATTTTATTACATGATCGAAAGTCTTCAAATCGAATAAGCAAAATGAGTATCTAGCAGCGATCACAAGACATCTCCACAGACAGTTGACTGGTGGCACACGTACGCCTAGAATTATCCAAAATCACCAGGGAAATCCTCAAATCCCTCCAAGTCTGAGCAGCAATCCGGGTGTTGTAGATGCAATAGAAATAGACAATAAGCGTGAGCACATGATGTACTCAGCAAAGGCAAAACCAATAATTACCATGCAAGGCTTTATGAGTGGAAGGCTGACACGGCTAACTGCAATTAGCAATTTTAGTTGGTCACTTTTTATTAAGCAACTATTTACGAGCAAATGTAAGTTTATACCAACCCACAATTAATTTAGAGCATCAATATATCAAAAACTTGAACATAAAGTAAATACAACAATTTAATTCAACTTTCACTTATTTAATCATGTGAGGGTCCAGGCCGCTCTTGACCGTGAGCACGGCTAATCGATTAGTTTTACACTCTGCAGAGGTTGTACAACTTTACCCATAAGTCGTGTAAAAGTTCTAGGAACTTTAAACCCAACCATGCGATGCTAGCTAGGCATCATACCACACTTCCGAGGTGTGATTGCATAGGGACGCTACGATACCTTTACAAAGATGCCCTAGTAAGTGGTAACCCGCTAAGGATTCAGGCCGCAGCAAGGTATAAAGCTCCCTAACGGGTACGGTGTCTTAGCAAAACCCACTTCCCGAGAGGACAGGTCTATACCCCAACAAAGCGCCTCCCCTCTTGCCCTTTCGGTAAGATTACCCCAAACTAAAGTTTCTAATTATTCAGTCAAGCCAGAGCCGTTTAGTCTTATGGTTGTACTATTTTCCTGATTGGTTCTCCATGTTCCAATTAAACATTGTGATCTTGCAATGAAAACATCATAAAGGAACATAGAGTAAATAAATAGATACAAGGTAACCATGTTATTTAATACCAACCCGTTGAGCAAAGCTAAGCATCAACTACCAACAAGATTAATTAACCAACCCGGTTGTGCATTATGGTCACAGAGGTGGCTAGTCATCATCCTTAATAGGGACCCATCAGTATTAGTGCAAAGAAATAAAAATAATCAATGTAATTGAAATGCATGCTGTATAGGTGTAAACGGAAATGATTGAAGTGGACACTTGCCTTCCTCAAAACCCTGCTGCCACTTAGTGTCTTCAAAGCCTTGATCTTCAGGAAAAACCTTGAACGACACATCGTCTACGCATCACAAAAATATACAAGCAAGCAAATAAAATAAATTAAAAACAGTACACCAAACAATATCAACAGAACAAAACAAGGCTACTAAACTAATCTTCTCTTCGAGATGATCGCATGAACATAAAGAACGCTTAAAATGGAGCTAAAACGGTAAAGATATGCATTAAACAAAACCTAGGACTAAACTGTGAGAAAAACTAGACTTCCAGGGCTAAAATTGAAGAAAAAAAGACTAAACTCTAAAGAACTTTGAACTACAAGGACTGCGGGTGCAAAAACAAGAAAGCTCGGGGTCTCTTAAGAAAATATGCGCGGCCGGCTGGTGGGATGACCGGTAAGGTATTGGTTGACTCGGGCTAGATTGGATCTGGGCCATAGGATCCTGATCCGACGGCTGGAGCGGTGCTGGGGGGAGTCGGGCGGCGGCGCAGACGGCCAGCGGCGGCGAGCTCGCCGGGAAAACGCGAAAACGCGATTCCGAACACGGTTTTGGTCGGGATTTGGACCGAAAGAGGAAGGGAATCGCGGCAAACGCGATTAGGGCCTCGGTTCGGGGCTACGGTGAGCGGGGTCGTGTGCACGGCGGCGGCGCGCAGATAGCTCGCTCCGGCGAGCGATAGCGAGCAAGAGAGAGCGGAAAAAGGGGGGGGGGGGAGGGCCGGAGGGGTTCCTTACCCCACGGCGGAGCTCCGGCGGCGCTCGATCGGCACAGACAGGCGACAGAGCGGCGGGTCGGCGGAACTCCCGAGCTTGAGCAATGGCGGCGGCTTGGAGCTAGGGTTAGGCTTCTGCAGGGGCAAAAAGGCCGTGACTGCGGTCTAAGGGGGCAGGTCAAGGGTGCGGGCGGCCTAGGTGTGCGGGCCCAGGGGCACGGGCGCGAAGGCAACGCGGTGGGGGGGGGGGGGGGGAGCGGCTCAAGCCAGGCTTGGGCGCAGCCGGAGGTGTGGGATGACGCGCGGGCCCCACGCGTCAGCGGCACAAGGCGGGGGCGGAGAGCTGGGCCGGGACGGGCCGGAATGCAAACTGGGCCGGCGACGGCGGCCATTGCGCGGCCTGGGCTGCCTGTAGCTGCAGCTGAAGAAAGAAACAAGCCCAAGGAAGAAGAAAGCAAGGAAGAGAAAAAAACTGAAAACCAAACATACTCAAAGAAATGAATTCAAATCTGCAGTTTGAATTTGACAATCAACAAACGCAGTGCTACAGCATGAATGCAACAAGATGAACCTATGATTATTAATTAAATTTCAGAAAGCATTTAAATGCCTAAAAATCAAGCAAAGCCTTAGAAAAATCCTTAAACCCTTAATAAAGCTCAAATAAAATTCTGCTACTCTAACAGATTTAATTAAATTGCAAAAACTGAAAATTCAGGGTGTTACAGGCAACCGCGAGCATGACAGTGATACTCATTGATACTGTGGATCGTCGTCCCAGCTCTCGGACATCTGCTTGCTTGGTAGCTGTAGAGCTAGTCGTTGTTGGCTGCCGTGTGGGGCAGTGCGCTCGGCAGAGCCACTAGTGTAGGATGCGTGGCTGGATGATGAGGCACGGACACAAGCAGATACGTCGGTCAGAGTTCAGAGTTGTTGCAAACACACACTCGATTCTCTGTATGTACATTGTGTATCACAGAGGAAGATCTATCGTATATACTAGTAGCTCATTAATCTCCGCATGAGTGTCCGGCGTGTCGGAAAGGAAAGCAAGGCTGACAGTGAATAGCAATCCGGTGACAAACCAACAGCAGAAAATTAAGATTGAGGACATTGCAACCAGAAGGAGATGCAAATCACAAGCAGGTCTCGTCATCTTGCTAATTCTTTACACCATTTTGGATCAAAGAAGCTCTTTTTGGCCGGAGCGGGAGCAATACGCCGGCCTGAATCATACTGCAGTCAGATGTGGCCAGCCCACACGCAGCCCACGCTACGATGCGCCGCCGTCCACCCACGCGCTAGCCGCCTCGCAGACCTCCACCAGGGCACCCACAGCTAGCTCCCGACGCGACGCCGCCTCCGATCCGCGCGACAGCTAGCATCGCCGGAGGGCCTTGGGCCGTCAGCGGCGCGCGCGGAGAGCCGGGGGGGGACGGATTGGCGAGTCAATCTCGACGGAGGCTCGCGTGGAGCGCAATGGCGGCGGGGCTAGCGGAGTTCGGCGGCGGCGGCGCTGCGGCCTCGTCGCCTGATCCGGCGCCGCCCGAAATGTATACCAAATGCCCCCCGATAGGGTTGCTTTTATAAATATTTGAACCGGTGGTTTTCAAATAAGTCCCTGGTTTGGATCGCGACTATGGATCGCGATCCGAATTAGGGTTTGTTTTGTAAATACCGGTTTGAGTATTTTCATAATACCCCCTGTTTTGGATCGCGATTAGTAATCGCGATCCGGATTAGGGGTCCCTTTGTAAATTTTTGGATCGCATATTTGCATAAAGCCCCTTATTCGGATGGCTCCGGCTCCCGCTGTCCACCGGCGCCGGCCGCCGCAGTCGCCGTCCTCCCTTCCGACCAGAAGCTCAAAGACCAAGGTTCGAACCTGATCTCTCCCTCCCATCGCCCGTTTGCGTGCGCGTTGCCCCCATTTCACTCTGATCTGATCCTCCCTTGCGGCCATGGCGGGGCCGAAGCTGCCTCGGCGCTACTTCGCCTTCTTGGCCGCCGCTCTGCTCCTGTTCTCGCCGGCAGTGGCGGCGGTGGAGAGAGGCAGGAACAGGTCCTCATTGCTCGAGCAGCCGAGCCAGTGGGCCACGGGGAAGGACGAGGCTGAGAATCTGAGATACTCGCGGAAGCGGAAGCTCGCGGCGGAGGCGGAAGGAGGAGGGGAATCGACATCGGGGGACCGGGGGAGCAAGTTCTCCTTGCTAGACAGCATGCTGCAGTGGGCGATTGGTACGGTTCGGGAGTTCAGGGGTTCGTCATTTGTTGAGTGATTTCGCCCATTTGAACCTGAAATGTTTGCAATCTGGGTGCGATTTTTCTTGGAAATTTCAGTTCATGCTTATTCGTTTGCATCCTTTTTATTGATGTGGGGCGAATTGATCTTGGAATTTGACTCCAGAAGTGCTTCAATAGCATTGTAGAGAATTCTCTTGAATGGATCTTTAACGAGAAGAAAAAAACTGCTGCATTCCACTGTTAGTTTTAGATTCAGTGAATTGGCTATTTTGCTGTTGCGTGCGGTGTAACTTCGTACTCATATGGGGGCTTTGTGTTTTGGGGGGTATGTATACAAATGTTGCTGGCAAGCTGAAGATGCAAGCGTATACCCTACTGACTGAAGCATTGTTAACTTGCTGTGACAGGAGATGAGTTTTACGCCTTTGTGGTTGCCTGACAATGCAGTTCAGCAAGCTGTGCTGCGGCGATTGAACAATTTCTGTTCTGTGATTGTGAGCTGTGCTTCTCATCATCTCATGGACTGGGCATTTCGTTGCTTCAGATGCATGTGCTGCGTCTCTTTGATCCACCGCCTCCCTCTCCCTGGCGAGGAAGCGCCTGGAGCACGCCGGGTCTGACGAATTGCTATCGTCAGCGATACTGAATCCTTTTGGGTCTTTAACGGGAAGAAAAAAGATTGCTGAATTGCTCGGTGTTGAACTTGCTGAAGGTGCGCGGGCATACTCTGAAAATTTCCCCGGACAAATACATGAGTTTATGTCAGTATGGTCTTATGTCCCCTTTCTGTCTGTTGCTGATACACTCGGCCGGAGCGGTGGAATGGGATATCATGAAGTGGCGATGGCCTCTGTACGTGTCTCCGTCTCCGTCGCCGAGCGGAGCCTGACCGCCCGGCCGGCGCTCGGTCTGCTCTGCTTGCTCCGCCGTCGGATGTCCCCAGTCCACGAAGCCCACGCTACAATGCTAGACGAAATGCTGGACCGGGCAAGACGCCTCGCCGACCTGAATATAGAAGGTCGGCCATCGTTTTCGGGCACCCAGCTCCGATCCCGACACGCCGCCGCGGCATTGGGCTTGGACCGTGAGCGGCATGGGCGGGAAGCCGTCGGAATTGAGGAGCGTCTAGGAGCAGGCGAGTGAATCTCTACTGAGGCTTGAGCGGGAGGCGGGACGCACTGCGGCATGGGGTTAGCAGAGGGCGGCGGCGGCAGTGCGCCCTCGTCAGCTGCTCCGGCGCCGCCCCTGGAATATTTGCAAAATGCCCCCTGGTTTGGATCGCGATTAATAGTCGCGATCCGAATTAGGGTTCCTTTTGTAAAATACTGAATGCAGTATTTGCAAAATACCCCCTAATTCGGATCGCGATTATAGATCGCGATCCGATTTAGGGGTCTTTGTGTGAAATTCTGAATCAAATAATTTGCAAACCGACCCCTGATTGGGACGCCTCCACTCCCGGCGGCCCATCGCCGGCTCCCCGCCCGCCGTATTTCCGTTGCGGGCGGGTGCGCGCGCACCCATATCTGGATCAGGCCCTGCCCTAGCACGATTCTAGACTCGTCTGCTTTGGTCCGGCAACAAGAGGCACGGCCCGCCGGCCACCGGAGCGCAGGCAGGTGCCGGCGCCGGCGTCTCCTCCCGAAACACGGCAGCCTAAGTGGCCGTCGTCTCTATTACCTGGACCCTGGTCCTGCAGTGCGACGGTGGGTGATAGCTCGGCCATGAGAGGTGAAGGGAGCTTTGTTTCTCCATGAAATGTTCGTCTGATCTCTCTCTCCCTCTGAAAGCCTGATGATGTCTAACAATTGGATGGAATGGGTTCGAGTCTCCGTGATGAATCAAGCAAGCATTGCAGAGTGTACGACTTGATTTACTAGTTAAAGTCGTGTGTCTTCATCTGGATATCAACATCTGTAGACTCCTGTAGTCCTGTTGATCCAAGCAGAATGTGGGGAACGAGGACGTCTGCTGGCAGCATCTGTTTCAGTGAATTACAATGCCCGAAAAATTGAACATCAATGTCCTTGCAGAGAATTTCCTTTTGAGAACAGGAAGGAAAAAGTTTCTGAATTGCAGTGTCAGCTTTTAGTTCAGTGAAGTGCCTATTTTGCTGCTGCGTGCGTGCGTCTGAGTTCAGAGGAGTATATATGCAATTTCTTGATAAGGGACGCGGATGCTGTTGTCAGCTAAGATGAAGATACTCTGAAACCTCTTACCAGCTGCTGAGCTGCGATTTTCTGAAAAATTCAGCAGAGCATGCTTCTGCCACGGCCATGGAGACGAACTAGAACTATGTTCTGCTAGCTGGTTTGTAGCCTCGGCCGAACAGGAGCGCATCCTGTCGACCGAAAAGCTCATCGACTACGCATCCTGTTTCTCTCTTCCCCTTGCGAGCAGGGTCCATGCTTCTCAGCTCCATGGTGAACTTCGCAAGGCAACTGATCTGCGGCTTTCTTCTGAACATCTTCGATCAAAGCTGCCTAGTTTTAGCCGGAGTCCCTGACCTGATCACCTGAATCCTCCCATCAGATCAGACATCATATCCCCTATCCAGCGGCCTACTTTTGCCTAAAAAGGCCCGAAAAGGATGGCCCTGATTTCCCACACGAAAACATGAGGATTAATACCAGTCTCAATCATTCTACGGCACTGCCAAAATTCTGCACAGATTAAAAATACTGGTGCTACCAAGTCAAGCTGACAGCAACGGAAGATGCCGAGACAAAATGGACCACTATATGCAGAGCAGAAATGAACACGACAGGGGCGAGCCACCTGCAAGAGAGCTGGTAGGCACCCGCTGTTTGGTTGGCTACCAAAATGTAGGCAGGATAAAATATGGGTATGACAATATTTAGGAACAACACCGGGATCTATCTCAGTGTCACGGTAACTTCTCTGCAGCGAGTCCCACCACCGAGTATGCTGTTGAGGTCACCAGAACCGGTAGTGATTTGTTTCGGTGACTGCTCGTGAGAGAGCATGCATAGCAAATCCCCTGCAACGTGTCTACATCAGTATACCAATTCGGCCATTCTGTATTATGGTTATTCGATAATAAAGCCTTCCGAGCATCAGACAAACCAGCACAGGTACGGGAAATGTGAAGGCAAGGTAGTAACAAGACAAAAGGTCCTAAACAGAAGATAAGTTTTCCAAGTCCCCTGGCGTGTTTCCGCAAACAAAGGACACAGCAAGTTAAATGTGGATCCTCACTCGATGCCAACGCCTCCAGTAGTCAGCAGGAGGAAACGCCGACCACGCGAGAAGAATCCGCTCGCGGCGGCTACCCGCGTCCTCGGTGACGTTGACGCCGGTGACCGGGCGGGTGTGCCGTGGGCCGCTTCTTGATTGTGGGCGGCAAATGGGCCCAGCAGAGGCTGCTGAACCGTCAACCATGGGCCCAGACGACTCGATGTTTTGCTTGCTTGGAATCTCTCTCGCTGCCGTCGGCGGCGCTTCCTCCACAACCAAACTCCTACAGCCTACAGGCGAGGTCGCCGTCGCCTCCTCCACTAATCGCGGTCGTGGCTGACTTCTCGACGCCCCCGCCAATTGGCCACCTGTACCCCCAGATACACCGGTGTCAGCTGCTCCTGCAGCACAGGCGTCGTCTGATGAGGCCGCCTCGCCGGCCCGCCGCCGCACGCCTCCTTTCCTTCCTTTTATAACTAACCACCTGCAGTCCCCGTGCTCTCTCTGCTCAGTGCTCGCCAACCAACTCCCCAACCACATCGGATCCCCACCCGAGGCGAAAGGGATGGCCGCCGAGACCGTCGACGGCAGCGCGCTCGCGGGGCGCGCGCTGGCCGCAGCCGGCGCCCGGCACATGTTCGGCGTCGTGGGCATCCCCGTCACCTCCCTCGCCTCCCGCGCCGCCGCCGCGGGGGTCCGCTTCCTCGCCTTCCGCAACGAGCAGTCCGCGGGCTACGCCGCCGCCGCCTACGGCTTCCTCACCGGCTCCCCGGGGCTCCTCCTCACCGTCTCCGGCCCCGGGTGCGTCCACGGCCTCGCGGGCCTCTCCCACGCCACCGCCAACGCCTGGCCGCTCCTCATGGTCTCCGGCTCCTGCGACCAGGCCGACGCCGGCAGGGGCGACTTCCAGGAGCTCGACCAGATCGCCGCAACCAAGCCCTTCGCCAAGCTCGCCGTCAAGGCCACCACCATCGCCGACATCCCGCGCCTCGTCTTCCAGGCCCTCGCCGCAGCCGTCTCCGGTCGCCCTGGCGGCTGCTATCTTGACATCCCCTCCGACGTCCTCCATCAGACCCTCCCTGAATCCGAGGCCGCGGATCTCATAGCAGCAGCAGCAGCCGATTCAGCCGCTTCCAATCCATCCCCGCCCAAGCAAAAGCCCCTAAACGAAGGCATCGAGAAAGCTGCGGACTTGCTCCGGCGTGCGGAGCGGCCTCTTGTCGTGATCGGGAAGGGTGCAGCGTACGCGCGCGCGGAGGAGGCCATCCGGAAGCTGGTGGACACCACGGGCATCCCCTTCCTCCCCACGCCCATGGGGAAGGGGGTCGTGCCTGACTCGCATCCGCTCTCCGCCACAGCGGCACGGTCACTCGCTATCGGGCAGTGCGATGTGGCTCTGGTCGTCGGTGCCAGGCTTAATTGGTTGCTTCACTTCGGCGAGCCACCCAAGTGGTCCAAGGATGTCAAGTTCATACTTGTGGATGTCTGCGAGGAGGAGATTGAGCTCCGGAAACCACATGTGGGGATCGTTGGTGATGCCAAGAGGGTAATTGAGCTGATCAATAGAGAGATTAAGGACAACCCATTCTGCTTGGCAAGGTCGCACCCATGGGTTGAAGCGATCACCAAGAAGGCCAAGGACAACGTTGTTAAGATGGAGGCGCAGCTAGCGAAGGATGTTGTGCCGTTCAATTTCATGACACCATTGCGGATAATCCGGGATGCGATCCTTGCTGAGGGGAGCCCTGCTCCGATAGTGGTCTCGGAAGGGGCAAACACCATGGATGTTGGCAGGGCTGTGCTAGTGCAGAATGAACCAAGGACAAGACTGGATGCAGGGACATGGGGGACGATGGGGGTCGGATTGGGGTACTGTATTGCTGCTGCAGTAGCCGAACCCGAACGACTTGTGGTTGCTGTGGAAGGTGACTCTGGATTTGGATTCAGTGCAATGGAGGTTGAGGTATGAATGTGACATGCCCTTTCCACATTGAAATATTAAGTAGTTAAATCTCAGGACTTATTTGGTTTAGTTGTGTTATGTAACATGCTATTAGCACCCTTTCTTATTTTTCTGCTGCTTTTTTGCTATCATCATGTTACTGTGAGACGAAATTAACATTCTTCTGGTTGGAGAAAAGCCAGGGTCATGTTGCTGATGTCAATAATGCTAAGATAATTGCCGAGACCATCATCTATTTACATGAACTATGACGCTGCTGCCACATTCCGCGTGTTAGTGTGACACATAATAACATGGAAAATAGAAAATTAATCTAATGGATATGCATAGATGGCATGCCCTCTGAAAATTACCCAATCTTTCGCAATTGTGCTGGTTCATACTGTTAGTACAAGTATTTTAAGGTAGCATATGCTTTCATCAACGAATGGATAACCAATCAACTGTTGTCCACAAATGAGCAATCGAATTATCCTAGTGGTTCATCTTTGTCAGGATATGTTGTTTATAATGCACATTTGGTAGTATACATATGATGCTTCGGCATACTAAATCTCCCACCTCCATACAGTCACCATATATGCATATTTGTGTACTGTTTATACCTCTGTAATCTCATTGGCCCTAGGCACAACATGAAATAGTCACATGGAACCACCGGGGGCACCATTACTCATAAATTAGGCATTTTGCCGTAAACTTACAATTTCATTGTTTTATGTGACAGTTATCCATCTTTATTGCCAATTGAACAATGAAACCATTTTGCTTTTATTATGGTGACCTTGTCTTTTTCTTCAGATTACTGTGCATCATGATTTATTTATTTATTTACTTTGGAATATGATCTGGTGAATGCTTGGCAAAACCTTTCCACTCCCTGTGACATTCTTCTAATTTTGTCTGCAATTTGGTCAATGTGTCTTCTTGATGATAAATTTAGAAGATGAACCAGAATATGTCTATAGTTTTGGTTATTACTTTTATAGGTTTACACAATATATGGTATTGGAGATGCACTTCTGAATTTTAGGTGTTACTTGTTATTCTTTGTTCTAGTAGGAGTACTATATGGCAGTTTTATAA
Organism: Panicum miliaceum; assembly: GCA_032594955.1. Lineage (NCBI taxonomy): Eukaryota > Viridiplantae > Streptophyta > Magnoliopsida > Poales > Poaceae > Panicum > Panicum miliaceum. The sequence goes on along the minus strand of CM064060.1, from coordinate 854,049 downwards.
TTTGTGTGTTGTTGCATACTAGGTAAAATAGTAGGATATTTGAACTGGCAGATGTGTGGTTCAAAAGAACTTGATGGAAATGCGTCAAACAATATATCTGATCGCTTGTGTGCTTATTTATATGTCCTTGATGGATTAGCTGGACAGGGTTATGGTCAACAAAGTAAATTTGTCATAACTAGCCATCTAATTAACCCAAATTCAGGTTTTCACTATTGTTGATACTTAGGATAAGCAGTAAAACTTCCTAGGATGTTTGAAAGTCTATGCGTGATTTGACAACAAAGCACCAAACCTCTGTTTAATTAGGTCACCTTTATTGGCTAATTTTGCTTCACTGTTTTTATGTCATTTTCATTTTTGGTAACTTTTAGTTATTCCTCTATCTGCTTGGTTTACATTATCTATTTTTCTTTTCCTTGTTTTTTTTTGCTACTTTAATTTCTAACTGGTCCCTTCAATAAACTATCTTTTCCTAAACGCTGTACAAAAATGTTTATCATTTCATTTTACCACATTGTACCAGACGAAGGAATCTCAATTATTTACTTTTGCACCTTTCATTTTACAGACATTGGTGAGGTACCAGCTGCCCGTTGTAGTAATTGTTTTCAACAACAACGGTGTCTATGGTGGTGACCGGAGAGGCCCTGATGAGATAACTGGACCCTTCAAAGATGACCCTGCCCCAACTTCTTTTGTCCCAGCAGCAGGCTACCATAAAATGATGGAAGCGTTTGGAGGAAAAGGTTATCTTGTGGAGACACCAGACGAGCTTAAATCTGCCCTTTCAGAATCATTCCGTGCAAGGAAACCAGCAATCATCAATTGTATCATTGATCCTTACGCGGGTGCAGAGAGCGGCCGGATGCAGCACAAGAACTGAGGGTGTTTGTACCATACCATAGCAATACGCAGATGTGACTTGATAAGCAATGTCCTCCAGCGACCAGGCGTTTGTTTTTGACGATGGGTTCTTTGTTCTTCGTACAGATGTGAGATGCTCTGTAAACTTAGCTGGGCGGTTGAAACTGAAGCGGGTATTCACGGAATTTAGCTTCACCGCCCCGGTAAATATGGATGCTCTCATGGATAGTGTTTCATCTTTGATGGCATGTAAATGTATTGTGATTGTCCTCATGCCACAATGCAAACGTGAAACCGGTATCCACAAAAAAAAAACAGTTTGTAAACTGGTGTGCTTTTTCTTCTTAAAATGAATGAGTAATAAGCTGCAAAAGGTTCGACATTTCTGCCATGCCTTAAATTGGCATTTCAAGATATGCCACTGTATGTATGCTTAGTGACAAAATACCTCTTGATGAGATGAAAGAAAGGGCTCCGGATTTCCTGATATCCTCTTTGACTAAAGAACTATGTTTTTCAAATTTGGATTTTACCTTTTTAAGAAATGTCGTAAAATATGAATTTAGCCTCTCTTTTTTTTTCTAGACAGGTGAGTCATGGTGGCTACACGACGACGGTACGGTTGGTTTCCGTAGTTGTTGTGTCGTGTGGTGATGAGGAAGCGGTATGCAGGACAGCGCTAAAACGGAGAAACCCGCGCTCCAGCTCGAATGTTTTCCGTTACAATTTCTGAGCCGAGCTGATCCTAGCTACTTAAGCTTCGGTTGAGATTTTTTCCAATCTCAAAGTTGCTCTAAGATGGAAGACAAGTCAGGTTCAATTGGCCAGCAGTGATTGCTCGTAAGCTGAAGATAAATGGGAGTTTCATGTCTGAAAATTCAGGTCGGCATGGTGCTGAGCCCCCTTTTCTGCCTGCCTGGCAGTGGTAGTACACTGAGCATGCAATGCTTGCGCTGCGTCGCCTACAAGACCGGTGCGCTCGTCTCCGTCGCCGAGCCCGACCGCCCGGCGGTGTGCTCTGCTCGATCTGCCGTCAAACGCCAACGGTGCACGCAGCCCCACGCTAACGATGCTAAGAGTAAATGTTGGCCCGGGCTAGCAGCATCGTCGACCTGTATAAGCTCCGCCACCGTCTCAGGGAACCCAGCTCCCAACGCGCCGGCGCCGGCGCCCGCCGCCGCCGCACCTCTGTAGAAGCTTGGACCTTGAGCGGAGCGCGCGAGGAGACTGGAACGGCGGTGAATGCGAGCGAACCTCGACGGAGCTCGCGCGGGACTCTCGGCGGCATGGGGACAGCGCAGCTCGCCGCCGCCGGCGCGGCCTCGGCTGCTCTCCAGCGCCGCCGCAGAACATTTGCAAAATACCCTCGCGATCTAAACTAGGGGTCCATTTGCAAAATACTGGATCACATTTGTTCAAATAACCCCCTGATTCGGATCACGATTATAGATCACGATCCGATATAGGGGTCTATTTGTAAAACATTGGATCATATATTTGCAAAATGCCCCTGACTCGGATCGTGATTATGAATCGCTATCCGATTCAAAGGGTTAATTGAAAAATACAAAATCAAATCTATACTATTTATTAAGATTGGGCCTACTCACCCTCCTCACGAAACACGTTCTGATAGCCTATAATTTGATTGACAGCGTCTGGCAGACCGAAAAAAAAACAATCGGAGGAAAATGATTCCGCCACCGATCGATGTTTTTTCTTACGGCGTCGTGGCGCTTACTCGCCTGTGTACCCGCCTGACCCCGCCACCCTTTTCTCCGTGAAATCAGCCAATCCATCAATTGAATTTGGAAGCTTAGCATCAATCAATTCATCCGCTCTCGATCTGCGTCGCCATGCCGACTGCGCACCTCCGCCGACCACGGGCGAGCGTGAGTTGCCGCCGGCGCGCCCCACCACCGCGCCGGAGCTCCGCCGCCGCTCGCCCGTCCACAGCCCGCGGGGGGAGCTCCCGCCGCCGCGCAGCCGCCCACGAAGCTCCGCCGGCCGAGGGCGCGCCCCACCACCGCGCCGGAGCTCCGCTGCCGCTCGCCCGTCCACAGCCCGCGCAGGGAGCTCCCACCGGCCGGGGGCGTGTCCCACCGCCGCGCGCGGCCGCCTGCGTCCCTCCGCCTCAGGCCTCTGCTCCGCACGGCCCCGGGCCTCGCTGCTGCCGCCGCCACGGGTTTCTTTTTGCCTCCCGTCCAAGGATCGCAGCAAGGCGAGGCGACGAGCTCCAATTGCCTGCAAATGGCGCGGACCAGGAGCCGTTCCACGAGTGGAGTGAGAGCGGAACCCTCGCCCTCTGCCGGTTCATCCGGGCCCACGCCCCTAGCCCCTCTCTCCGTTCTCTGCCTGCTGCGTGTTTCCCCATTTGAGATGAGTGCTCTGTTGTTCTGCAGGGTCAGACGCAAAGGCCGCGACCGGCGGGGCGGGTCGCCGGAGGGCTTCGCCGGCAGCCAAAGGGAAATCGCCTGCCAAGGTGAGATTTTTCTTTTGTACTCCCATGCGTAGCTTGCATGTCAGGATGCTGCAGAATTTCTCTCACCTCAACTGGGAACAAATGAGTTACTGCACTTGAATGCGTATTGGGCCAAATTAGAGTGTAATCTTGGCAAAGATCTTGCTGCAGCTCGTGGAGTTTGGGGAAACACTATCTGACACCCTTAATTCTGTTATTGTACTTCCAGCGGGTCTGTTTTGGAAGTTTGGCAGCAGTACATTTCAATGGAGATGGAAATGGGAAATATACATGAGGCACGATCACTTTATAAGCGCTATTATAGCAAAACATTTGCTGGGTCTGCATCAGAGGTAAGCTGTTCTCAAATAAGCATGAGAACATCTCTTTCTTACTGCTATTATGACCTGAAAACTTGCTCATATACTCTTGTTGCTGCCTATTAACCACTCTTAAATAGTAGCTTAATTAGTTAGTTATCTCAGTTATTTTTGTAAAATATCATCATTGTTGGTGTTTTGACATGATGAATCTCATGAATACTGATGACTTAATTTTCAAAATTACGATTTGAAACTTACTAGGATATATGTCACGCATGGATAAAATTTGAACAGGAGAATGACACTTTGGACCTTGCTGTAAAAAAGGTATGCTACTGTCTGAATGTTTTTCCATTTCATCTGTTCATTTGGCTTTCTGCTGAATGTGAATAGGAACTACTTTTTCCGATTGAGCGTTATCAACCTGTGTGTGTGAGTCAATGTTCCTTCAATTGGTCATCTAATCATGAATCACTTTTTTTGCTGAACTCCATTCAAGCTGGACCTCGATGAGCTAATACCTGATTATGACAAGATAAATTTTGTTAGAAATTTTGTGTGTTATGTACATGCTAACTTGGACGAGTTACATTGTTGCGTTCCTGATTGGTAGGAGAACAACACGGCACTGGCTGACTTCAATCCAGTTTGGAAGGCAAAGAAATTTTCTTATCTCTATGAAGGCAGACCTAAGATAAACTCTGATTTCTTCATGCAATCCCTCTTTCTGCATTGTATTGGTAGGTATTGTCTTTCTGGAAAAGCAAATTTCTGAACTGAACTCGCAATTGCTAATGAACCTTTTTTTGTTGCCACTTCTGAACTACTTTTCATTTAATTGCGCACCAGGTCATTTGACTTCTCAAAGTTCTCTACACCGAAGGTTGGCTAGGCTTTACTGTCTTTACTGTAAGTATGAGTGTCAGCATACAAGCCACAGTTCAAGATCTGCTTGTCCCTTGCTAAGGCATATATTTTTAAGCCAATAATTTGGTGCTTCTGAAACTGAATGTTAGTACACTGAAACTTTTCCTCTGTTGAAAAACAGATGAGTGCAGGCAACTGAAAGGTTTTGTCATTACGGCTAATCAAAAATGGAGTGCATCTCGTGCTGGCGCTTGTCAAAAGGATGCTGGATAAAGGCATGTTTTTGTTTGGCTACATGAATTTGCTAGGTGATGAAAGTGAGAAGCAGGTCGAGAAAATGACTGCATTGCAGAATAAACGAGTCAAATTTGCCTGTGACAAGTATGTGATTTTTGCCAGTGTGAAGTCTAGCATTAGCATTTGTATTTTCAGTAAATTGCACCAAAGAGTACTTAGATTGTTGACACAACAACATGAGTTTTTAGTTTGATTTTTTATCCTTGTATTAGTGTTTCAAGTAATTTGCACATATGGATACATAAATAAGATTAGTGACATATTTTTCACCTCACTGATGCGCTCGCTCTTTCATCAAGTTCCTCCACTAGCTACACCCATCTTGCATGTTGTTCTACACTGCAGTTTATTACTAGTGTTATCTTCTCGTGCAAACGAGATTATTAGTATTCCATGCTAATATTTCCCTGTGCTTTTATATTACAGGTTGTTCGCAAACACCCAAGCAGAAAGTTATAGACACGTAGGAAGCGCAAAGGGATAACTTGCTCACTCAATACGCATTAGCTTGATAAGAACCGTGCAAGAGCATAGTAGGAAATGGGAAAAGTATGAGGTAAATGTTCTACTTTTTTGAGTTATAATTGTCTAGCATTGATCCTGTCTTAGTAATGAGTTGAGTGAAAATTAGTGAGACCAACCATATTTGAAGTGTGTATCATAAACAAGTATGGAGGGTTGTTTGCTACATTATGCTTGGCAAATTATTTTTTTTTGAAAAGTAGCAAATTCGATTATTTTAGTTTGTGAGAGAAAATTGGTTTAGTTATAATAAAATAGAATCACAGCATCCTACGAAATCTAACTAGATGCTTTAGTTATCCACATTAATCCATAGCTTCAATTTAGTTTATTAATGTCTGCTTCAGAGATACACGAATTGATGGTTGGGTAATCTGGTTCAAGGCATTCTAATTAGTGGGCATTCTAATCTGGTTCACAGCATCCTACGCAAGCTTTTGGTATTGTTAGTTTTGAATCTTAGTAACCTGCAATAAAACCATCTTCGGTAGTGGTAACTAGAAGGGTGTTGGAGCTGTCTTCTCTAAACATCAAATCAGATATGGAGCCTGTTGGAGTTGGGAGCAAAGAAGAGTAACTTTATGACTGCTATATTCGTACTCACATCTAGAAATTTTTGACAGCGGTGGTCATGGCTCCATGATCCGATGGACAAAAAATTGGGTCCCAATCATTCCTTTGGGGAAGCTGAAAAGCAAATTGCATCATATGATGGTGGGATTCAGAGCACTTCCAATAAAAGGTGAGAGAAATCCAGTAGGAGGATATTTCTCCAGAGCTTGCCAGGTGAGAAAAATGGTTTATATTTTAAGAAAAATAAAGAAAAGTGTTTCTGCTATAGTATAGATAGTATAGTGATATCTTTGAGACATTTGCTGATCGATCGTCCACTCTTCAGTTTCCCAGTTATTCTTTTGAGGGCCAGTGTGATCTCCGAAGCACATGGAAACTCCTTTGGCATGACTATATCACCAGTTGTTGGCTGCAAGGCCAAGCTAGGCCGCCAGCTACAAGGTTCAGCAAGGCCACCAGTGTTCAATCCATCTCACGGCTATACTCTATAAGCAAGATAAAGCTTCAATTACTGTATCTTGGAGCCCAGGGATGAGGCAGATGCTGCTCTTGGAGCCCAGGGATGAGGCAGGGGTCTATCGCCGCTGCCGTGGAGGGAGCCGATCTTGACGGCAATTTCAGGACCAGCATCCAAGGGAGTCCGGAAAGCTTACTCCAGTTCTCCTTGGAGAGCGGTAAGTCTTGTCTACTACAACCTATACTAAATGTGAATTTTGATATACTCCATCAAATAGATGTGCGAAGTTTGACATTTTGGCTGGAATTTGTGAGAGAAAATGGTTTACTGTTCACACTTGGTAGATGATCCCGAGGTCCAGACTGTGGAAGTAGTTGATGCAGTGTTCATCAACCAAGGGGTAACCCTTTCAAGATTCTGAACGAATCTATCAATACCATACTCTCGAATCTTCAAGTAACCACAATATTTTTGAGCATCAATAAAGCATGCTATCCTGGAGGTATGCTGTGGCATGACAATTATTTTTTGAATGTTTGAACCTTTCATCCTTTCTTTTGTCATGATTTACCTGATCTATCAAATGATTTAGTGATGCTATCTTATTAGAAGGTGAAGTTATTTCAGTTAAAGATGGATAACTTACATTGGCTGTAAATATGAAGTCTGATAATTTAGGAGATCCTTGTGACATAGAGATGTACATTTCTGAAAACTGCCTGTATAAGTACATGTATTGTTTGTCCAAATCAAGCTAAAAGTGTGTCTTTTCAGTCTGGTAATCCCACCTGATTAGATGTAAAGGAGACTTTTCAACAATTAGTAGCTACAAGCTGGATAAAACTGATTATGCGGTTCATAGTGATAAGCTAAGTTTTGATGCCACACACGCTTGCGAAGAGGGAAGACGAAGAATGGAAAAAGGAAGATTAGCCATCAGTTTCCTGGGTTGGCTATTTCTCAATTTGGCTTGGTGCGGGAGTAAGGCGCGTGGCCATCAGCAATAAGGTCTTGCCGTTCCTCCTGGATTCAGATAACCACGAAACAACAAGAGTATTGTTCGATTGTATGGAGGGGTAGTATTTTTCCACAAATACATCATATTAGAAGGAATTAATGACTCTGATAAGTTGTGTTTCATGGGAATGTAGGGTTAGTTAACTGAATAGGGAAAAACTGAGGTAGATAGGATTCTCAATTCTGCGATTTTGCTTCTTGGATAGTTGATTTTTGCCGAGTAATTTTGATCGTTGGTTCTTGAAATCTGCTAATCAGCAAGGGGGAGTGGATGGACGACCACAAGAAGGCGGTGGCGACTTGTACAACATGTGGGGAAGCAGCTCTCTGGTTGAGGACTCTTCAGCAATAAGTATGAGGAAGCTGCCTACCTCCTCAACAGGGCCGACATCTCCCTCAAGCTCTCCAAGAACTGTGAGCCCACTGCTACGCTACTGCATTCCTTTTGCAGGTCTGTTCAGCCTTGCTTCAGCTCATTAAAGCGCGGCCATCAAATTTGGAGGTATTATCTTGTTTGCTGCCCGTTAGATTTTATTTCCAGCTCTCACCATATAATTCTGAGCTTGTGTCCTTATAGGAGCTAGAGCTGCCAATCACGTTTTAGCTGTGCTGATTGACTAATTTCTAAGTCCCAACTTTAGTAAATTGTTGGTTGGAAAACTGTTGTAGATGCAACCTGTTAATTATTTGTGTATTTGTTACTAGCCTTGACTCCCTAAGCTAGAAGCTTGTTTTTTATAAGAAAATTGTTTGTTGTTGAATTCCTTGTTGCTTTCTTGAATTGGATTGGCCAGTATTATTTCTAAAATTTAGGCACTTAGAGACTTTAATGCTGCAGCAAGAAACACTATTTGCCTTTGGTGACTACAGATTACTTTTTTGTTAGAAGGCAGATTACTAAAGAATGACTATTTTTACAGACTGTTAGATCTTGTTTGTTAATTTCAGAATTTTTGTTATGGCTCTTGGTTGACCGAATGCTCTCTTGATCTTGCTGGGTAGTTGGCATCTGCAGTCCATGGAATGTATTATAAGAGGTAAATGTCTCTATCTGGTTTGCATAAATATTAGAAATCACATTTTGTTTTTTGAAATCAGCAGCAAGCCGTGCGGCCATGAGAAAGGTGATAACTGCTTCCAGTTCTTCATGGCTACAGCTTCAGTCTTATTTTGGTTTCCACTCTTTATTTGGCTAGAATATCAGGAAATAATAAATTTTGAATTATGGTTGTTAATTTGCAGAATGCAAGAATTCTGAATGGCAAACATTTGTATTGGTATTATAGTGTACTAAGATGTTACATATGGTTCACAATACAAAGTTCGGATCGATATACATGGTAGGAGTAATTTCAAGGTTTTTATATTGGGTGGACATTAAACCAATACATGGCAGGATATATGTTGTATACACTGCCTAAAGTAGAAGCAATTTCTGTTTCGATGCATTGAGATCATTTCTTTGCCTGTTGAATGGGCGAAATGTTTGGCACTCTACGTTGAGATACATCATGGAAAGCTATCTCAATTCAGTGTGTAATCTGTGATTATTTGAACTGAGAGCTTGGAGATATTGATAAGATTGTACACTGACAAGCTATTAATGTTGGTATTTTTTGTGTGTAAAATTCACTTGAGTTGCCTCGTTGTGCGTTTTTAAAGTCATGTTTATTTCCGTATGTTTGTTTTCCAAATAAGTTTCATTATACTTTTCACATCATTGGAACATATGGCATTGATAATTCAATCTTACAAAGTTTTTTCTTACCTCTTCATTTATATGTTACCCAATATTTTGATCTATGAATATATAAATTCATGTTTATTAAGTTTTTATAATGTACTATTACATGTCCAAGACAAGTGTGCTCCCCATATACTTAACTGCATCTAGGTATATACATTGCAAAAATCATATAGACTACACAGCCCAAGACAAGTGTGCTCCCCATATACTTAACGTATTATTGAAATATTTATGAGGGTAAGTAAATGGAGGTATTTGAATTAATGAATTTCTTAAAAAGCAACACAGCCCAAGGAATTAACCACCCGTATTTTTAATGTAAGAAATATTTCATATTTTTAACCATGCCAAATTTATTTATGATATTTTTAGTAGTTATTTGATTAATCCAATAACTTTTAAATAATTTACTTTAAACACGTGCCGGCACGTGCATCCACTAGTATTTGTAAAACCCGTTCGAACGGCTCTGCTCCGGCGGTCCACCGACGGCCGCCGCCGCCCTCCTCCACTCCTCCCCGTTTCCCATCCATCCTGAAGCGCAGATACCAACCCTCCGATTCAGACCCTACCCTAGCAGAGCACGAGATCTCCCTGCGCCGCGGCGGCGGCAGCTCCTCTCGGGAAGTCGGAGCGCAGCAGCCTAGGGGCCGTCTTCTATATTCAGTAATCCTGTGCCGCAGGCGCCCGGTGCTGCTCGACGGTGGCTGCTAGCTGATCTGCCATGAGAGGTGAAACGTACGGATCGAGCTTATTTCTCCATGAAATGTTTGTCTGATCTCTCTCTCTCTAGGATTACGTTGTTGTAGCTAGCTTCATATATATATCAATCGCAGCACTGTGCCCCCAGCGTGATCGAACTGAAGCACAACCATTGAATTTTTTTTAAAGGAGATAACTCGGCTGTTCTTGAAAGCAAATAAACAACCATTGAATTTTTATTTTACATGTTTCTAAACTTCTCGTCTTTTGACATTATATTACCCTTAAGAAAATTACCCTCAATACGTACTTGAAAATTATTATGAAAAGTTAACCCGAACACCCCTGCATGTTTCTAGAGTTTAAATTAGAGATTGTTTAACGATCATGAAGCCCAGAGAACTTGCAATGATGCAGCGGTGTTGTTGTTGTTGTTGTTTGCCAGAGCCCAGAGAGGCTGTAGGTTAGCATGCATGCAGGAAGCCGCGTTGCTTGCATTGTTGGCACCAAAAGATAAAGAGGAATGGTTACTTTAATTTGTGAGCGCGATGCTAAGTCACACACACATATGTTAGGCTTGTACTGATCCGTCTTGACTCGTTGTGCGTGTAAGTATCTGTCTTGTTTCCTCTCAATCGACCAGTTGTTGACTTCTCAGTGAGTGCTGACCTATTGATCCAGAGCACCACCACGCTCTGACCTGAGCACGCACGCAGCCCATCATCCTGCAGGTCTAGCGCATTTCAATTTTCTCTGAATCTGTCAGACACATGCATATATGATCGATGATACATATGAAATTAACCACCATGCTTGGCAGCTGGAGAATCGATTCGATTCAGAAGCTAAGTTAAAAGCTACGTGGTGGTGACTGATCGAACATGAGCAATAACGGCCTGGATCATGCGCGCATGCAGCAAGGCATTCAGAAATAAAGCAAGTATAGTGTCCATTGATTTGCAAAGAAGCGGGGAATAAGAAGACAGTGGCTAGCAGCCGGTTGCAAGCAAAGGCTGACCCGCCGGCCGTCGTATTCTGAATGAAAACTTGTCCCGTCGTTGTAAAGGCGACTGTGTATTTTCTCTGAATCTATCTTTGTCGGATATATATATATATATTGGTATATATATCCTATATATCCAGGCACCACGTACAGCAGCTGAGGACGAATGGATCCAGAAGCTAGAGGCTACTGACTGAGTGATCATACGCGATGGTGTCTACTAACTAACGACCTGAATCGATCATGTGGCAGGGCACAGAAACTAAAGCCACTAACAACAAGACAAGAGCTAGCTTGCAGCAGCAGGCGGCAAATAAAGGTTGAACCTGAACGGACCACTCGCTGACGGACGGACCGTAGCCGTTTGAGTGGAGAAAGGCTGTGGCCTGTGGCTTGCGGTTGGCCTGGCCCTGGCGTCGTCTCCAGGGTCAGGATCGGAGGCCCAATGCAGGCTAGGCATCAGCTAGCGATCGAGGAGGCCGGTAGTAGTGGCCGGCATGGTCCCGATCGTGCACGGATGCTTGCTCGCTAGGTGGATCCTGTTGCAGTGACTTTTTTTTAAGTCTCCGATCCATCGGGTAGGCACTACACAGGCCCGGGCCTTGCATTCATGATTATTGCATGCTGATGCTGAGAACGAACTTATTAACAGGGCATCAGTTCCATCCTATCCTGTCTATTCATGAGGTGTGCACAGATGGATGCACGTACGAGGTCTCTTGTACGGTACGGATGACGAGTTGACGGTGCATCAGTACAAGAATAGTGGAGGACTAGAAAATCTTGGAGGTAGTCAGCCAGGCAATCATTAGAACTTAATATGAAAAGGTATGTAGTTTCGCTGAAATTCGATATAGTTTACCAGAAGCTCCGCTGTTGGTTGTTTCATGGTTGTCAAATGATACACTTCCCTCTCGCTGAACATGTTTTAATTTGTAACGGAAGTATATGCTCATATCATGTGCATTCCCGTTCAGTTGTTAAAGTTGCAGGACTACAGATATACATGAGCCAAATATACCATTTGTAGCACTACAGACTACAAATGTTATGTTTTGTTTTTCTCCTCAAACTTCCTAGGTGCGAATGAAATCGAAAAAAGGAAGCAAGAGGAAAAATCATTACATACATCAATCATGTATGAAAGTCCAGGTATTAGTGTCAGGCTTCCTCCCACTGTTTCATTATGTAGACTGCTCTTATTTTTTGTTGCAATTGCATCAACAAATACATTACAAATATTAAAAAGAATGTCCCTTTTTTGTTCAAACGGAAAAAAAAACAAAGACGATTCTCAAATCCAGAATTTTTTTTATCCAACATGTGATATCTGTGGCAGCAAAGCTTCCTCAAATTAGAAATTAAATGATGTTTATAAACAAAAGATGTTTATAAGTACGGGATGACTTGTAATAGGTAAACAAGCATATCGCTGCCAGTAACAATAACAGCAGACATGCATGGTATCTTGTCTGAGAATTGGAAGCCAACATGTATAATAGTGTGCACAATTATGTACATACATAGAGAAATTAAATACAAGAATTTTTAAATCGAACTTGTGAATATAACACTTGGTTCGCTCAAGCTGGAATTATTGATATAGGTAGGTACTATCATCTGAAAACTGCAAACCTTTTTTTACAGAAAGTAATTCCTGAAAACTTCAATGGCCAGGCTTATACTCCAATCTACAAACCTGAATGGGAAGTGAAGCAACAACGGTTTAAGCTGCAAGAATCAATGTCCATAGTGATTTACCCTTTCTTGAAACTCTGAATCGAATGCTTGAATACAAAATACCATAAGTTATATCGAGAGCTCAGGAGAACAGGGTGAAATTAACACTCATTTGTCTCTGCAACCTTCTAATTTTGGCTGAACAGCCCCATTGGATAAGCTGCTTTACTTTAGCTGCATTGTATGGCTAAGGTTAAAACATCCAGTAGATCATGCATATCCGCTGCAGCTTCACCATTTCTTCTTTCTTTTATCACTTAGGAGCCGTATGTGAGATATCACATTTCCGCTGCAGCTTCACCATTTGTAACATTTGTTCATGCACTATAGTTCATTCATTCAAGGGTGACAGAAAAAGGAGTTGTGCATTTCAGAAAGGAGTTCGCAGTTCAGATTATAATACTCAGAAAGATTTTATCAGTATAGGGAACTTGCAATTAGGTATTTTTTTTTCATCTGAAAAAACACAAGTTTGTTAGCATATCACTCTACTTTAACTTCATCATACAAATGGATCAGTGCTCACATTACATTACAAAACTCAAGGTGAATACAGCGATGCTCAAACCAAACTAAAGCTTAGTGACTTATAATGACTGTGATTTTTGTAGTTTTAATAAATAGGTCAGAAAATAAGATCATAGTTTGGAAAAATGCAAAGAGTACTAGGTTGCAGCACCAAATTTCATTTTTTATATATATGGTAGTTTACTGAAAAACAACTGAAAGCCATGACATGCTTACCATTTTTAATTCCTCGTGGTGCTTTGTATTGTATGTTGCCTTCAGGAGTCGCAGCAATCAGTGTGGTGCTCCACGGTTGTGCATTTCATCAAATACATATAGGTCATGGGGTTTTTCAGCTTGCCTTGCATATAAGTAGTGGCAGCAAGATAGCTGCGGGCAAAAATTGCAAAACAATAGCCTGCGATGGTCGGATATGGGGATTCCGGACTCCCTTTGATGGAGAGGAGTAGCGTTCCGGCCGGATTGGACGGTCAAAGGGGTGTGCCTGTGACGACGAGGGGAGGAACTGGAAGACGAATCGATCGACCGCTGGGGCAGTGGACCCAATGTTCGAAGCCCAATCGACAGCCGGAGTCTTTAGCATCGGACCTACAGGGGTGAGGCGCTCACCGTCGGGCCCCTCGATGAACGGCCGGCGTCACCGTGCTGCCACCGCCCGTCGTCGTAGGGGATGCGATCGACAGCCGGAATCCTTGGCACCAGGCCGGCAAGGATGGGGCGCTTGCCGTCAGGCCCCTCGATGAATCGCCGGCGTCACCGCGCTGCCGCCGCCCGTCGTCACAGGGGATGCGCTCACCACGGTGCCACTTCGTTGTTGTCGTGTGGCTTGCGCTCGCCACCACGCCATCGCCTGGTGCATGTCGGGTCCTCGCGACCCGGCGACGGGAGCTGCGACATGCTCGGGACGTGAGGGAGCCGCCGGCCGGCCGCGATGCATCCAGAAGATGGCCGAGGGGCGGCCCGTTTCTGTGCTTTTTCCATCCTAGATGAAGAATCGGACGGTCGAGCATTTGGCCGCGACGTGGCTCAGTCTGCGCTCGAATTTGGCCGGGATTCGCTTCAGCACTTGCGCCGCGCGCGAATCAAACGCGGGTCAGGGTCAGTCCAACCAAAACCGGCAGCACCCGACGATTTTCTTTCTTTCTTCGCCGCCCTTCCCGAGGCCGCACCCGCACACCGCTCCGTCGTCCCCTTGCCTTGGATATACTCCATAATGGATCTCCTCCGGCCTCCGGCCTCCGCCTCCTAGGAGTGAAACTACTACTGAGGTCATCACCATCATCCTGGTTCTTTAAGAAATGACAGCATGCATGTGGTTTGCAACAAGTAAACAGTTTTTATTTTTTTATTTTGCAAAGCCACGCCCTCGCCCTGGTTCTTTGAACTGAAAACGGGACCCAGACGAGAGAGAAAGTGCATGAACAGAGAAGAACAACGCCATGTTTCGCCCACTGTCCTTCCGGTACGGTGTGCATGCATGGCAGGCGCGCATGCATCAGTTAGTTCAATTCAGAATTCACCACCTCAGCTACATACACCTCCATGCATGCACCCACCCACCCGCATGTACGTGTTGGCGCTCGTACAAAAAAGCTACTACCGTGCTGTCCAGCTCCACTCGAGCAGCTCACGTCAAACTCAGTCATCAGCTCCATCACCACCAGCCAGTGAAGTGTCAACTGCCACATCATCATCTCCGGCCGGTAGCTGGATGGCCTTTTCCCCTCTTAATTTGTGCCAGCCACGACGAGCTGCTGATCCGCATCTCTCTCGGTCTCAGCTCACACACTAGATGAGCTCATGAGTCATGAGCTTGCTTCTTGCCTTCTGGAGTTCTGGTACGCAGCTAGCTTACATCCACGCATGGAAGGTAGCATCGAGCAGCTAGCACTGTACTTTACATGTGCAGGGATATCGAATCGGAGCAGGATACGTACGTATCACGCGTTCATCAGTTGATGCAGATGATGCATGTACATACCACGACGTCGACGACTACGGCTTCCTTTTGTTTCTCCTCCTCGGCCTTGCAACAGCAGGGCACACGTACAGTCGCAGGTGCTGTTGGCCTGTTGGGGACGACGAATTGAAGAGGAGCCTGAAGCGACTATAGAGGCAAAAGGGCCCTCACTGGGCCAGAAACGATTTGGCGTGGCGGCCAAATTATATCTGTGCTGGCGGGTGAGACGCCCACCAGCACTCGTGTGCCAGCACAAATGGCCATCTGTGCTGGCGAGCGCCTCACCCGCCAGCACAGATAGCATCTGTGCTGGCGGGCAGCTTATGACATCCGCCAGCAAAGATGTATATCTATGCTGACGGGTTACATAACCGACCGCCAGCACAGATTCATTCTGTGCTGGCGGTCCTCATAACTGCCCGCCACAACAATCCTTTTAATAAACAGATTTTATTACCCTTTAATTTAAAGTTAATATTTCTTGCCAGATATCAATTAACATGACAAATATTTTAAAGCAAATATTATTTACTAACAAGCATCCAACAACATGCATGTTTAGAATAATATTTACACAAATTATTCAAAGATAAACAACCATTAATTATCCTTTAACAAGCATCCAATATGCATGTTTAGAACAGTATTTACACAAATTATTCAAAGGTAAACAACTATTAATTATCCTTTGTCCAGTTACTAAGACTCTCGTGCTCGTCCAAAGCCAGCACCCCACCATGGTCAAAGTATTCGTCCGCCACATGACAAATCTCACGTTGGATGAACCTTGCAATATTAGCGCAAATATTGTCGATGTCTTTTTGTTCCACTCTACAGTTGGTCTTGGGGATGGTAGGCATCTGAAAAAAGTAGTAAGATGTATTAATTATGTTCATGTGTCATGATAAATCATGTAGTTAGTATATAGTAGAATATATGTGACTTATATGACTTACGTCTTCGGGGTTTGTCCTGTACCTCCCACTATTTCTAAGGAACTCGCACGCGTAGTATCCACATAGCACGGAGCCAGGAGGTTGCTTGTGGCACTTCATAAAACAATAATTATACATTAGGAGTGCGTAATTACATAACTAATAAAGATGAAGTGCTATGTTCTTACGTAGAAATGATATCGTATGTTCATAACGTCCTTCCTGTCCTGTGGATGTGGCCCGCCTTTCATGACGTAAAGACGGTACGCGCTTTAAGGTCAGAATGATAGAAAGTAATTAAGTAAGGTAATTTAGGGAAGCATAAATTATGGACAACATAAATATACATGGAATTGAATGTCAAGGAATATCTTACTTTTGTAAAATGCCTATGAACTCCATGTAACGTTTTTGGTCATAGTCGGCTGAGTCTAGGACCACTGCTCTTCCGAGCTTGGGCATAATCAATATAGCAATCCAATGGTTGTTGCGAACTTAATTATATGGTACATTAACATTAATTATCACATATTATACAACAATTAAAGAAAACTTACTCAAATCCATATGGAGCGAAGATATACTTCTTGTCAACCCTCTTCAGCATCACTTTTGCAATGTAGACGGACACCTTGTGCCTTTCTTTTTTGTGTCATTCTTCTTTGATCTCAGCTTTTCGCTTCTTGGTCTTTGCGGCTTTTAGTTGTTCTTTTACATGTTCGGTCATTTTGAAGCTATGCTCGGTCTGGTGAATGTGTGCCGGATCAAGGTACGCGACCTTGTGCTTGTGTGTTTTCTCTTCTTCTAGCCATTGCATCCTACAAAGATAGATGTCAGACGTACATGTCAGACACCATGCAATAATCTAAATTCGCATATATGGGACATATATATATTTATCAACTTACATGCAAAATATAGTAATGAGATTGACGTCCATACGTTGCAGATGGTAAAGTCTGTGTAAATCCTCAAAATCAATGACTATTTCATGCGGGATTGGGTTGTTGAAAACAGAAGGTGGGACCATCGCGGTGATTGCCGTGATCCCTTCCTTCATCGCCTTCATGATCCAGCCATGAAACTTTACCAGTTCCCACGGGCGCAACTGTAAATCCACGTGAGGCAGGAAAGGCTTGCCATGCACATAATTTTCCGGGCATTCCCAAGGTCTAGGTGAGAAAAGATCCATTACATCTATTTCCCTTCGTACAGGCTCCTTTTCCTTATTTTTGGAAGATTAAGGCATCTTTTTCAGTGCCCCTAGAAACTTACCAACATCTGCAGATGGTGCCTTTTCATATGTAGTGATTTGTCGAGGTATTTCCGGCATATTGGTGGAGCTTGCGGTGCTGGCTTTTTTGTGATCTTGGGTGGTGACGATTACGGTGATGGCAAGACGGATCGCTTGGCCTCAATGTTAGCTTCTAGTAGAAGTAGCTCTGAAGGTGTCGGATCATGAGCTGAAAACTCATCTACTCCGTCAGTGCTTGCAGTTGTTGTTTGATTCCTCTCCGGATTGTTTCCTTCTGACACGGGTGATAGCGTTGCGTGCTCTATGTTTGCCTCTGGTCGGGGTTGTAGTTCTTGGCTCAGACGACCCTGCAAAATGATATCTCGTCAATGCCACTGGACGTATTGATTGATCGCATCTCCAAGAACCTCAATCCAGTCATCAGTAGTGATGTCTAACTCGCATGCAGAGTCCATCACCTTAACGACTTGTACCCAGGCGTACTCTAGAGCAGGTGACCTTGGAAACACGTGACCCGTTACCGCCATGCCAGTTGCAACTTCTTGAAACTTATTTTGTTTCCTTCTGTAAGGCACAACCAGCGTGCAAGGTGTATCCACTTGTATGTCATCAACCGGATACCTATGTTGTGTCGTGGACCCCACACTACTCGGAGCAATCAATCCAGATTGGACAAGCGTCAAGTCTTGGTTAGCTTGTGCCACATTTGGCACAAGGGATCCCTGCTGGCTGGCCAATAATTGGGAGAATTCTTCTTTTGCGATTGCTCTCATCTTTTCTTCAAGATCTTTCTTGTAATGGTCACGTTTCTTATAGCCAGGGTCATTGGCAAATGCTTGTTTCCAGGGCAACGATGATGAAACCCCTCGAACACGTCCAGAGTGCTCTGGGGTGCCAATTGCAGCGGTTAGTTGATCTTTCTCCCTATCAGGCAGGAAACGACCTTGTTTTTGGTCCTCAACGATCTTCGCCAACCTTTCAAAAATTTCCGCAGTGGTCGAGTTCTCGAATACAATCTTGCCCCCTCTGTTTCTTGGTCATCGAGCTAGGCACCAATACTTAGCGCGTTCTTCAATGCCTTCAAACAGATCTAGTAAACCTGCTTTCTTTCGTTCTTCTTCCTCTCTCCTCCAGTGAGGGATCATGCCATTGTATCCACCCGCACCCAAGTGATGGGGATTCTCTGCGGCCTTTTGGGCCTTCTCGGTCATCTGTTGACTCAAAGCTTTTGCCTCCGCTGTATTCTTCATCTTTTTGAACTCTTCCCACATAGCATCAGGAATCTTCCCGAATTTGCTTTTAGGACTCAACCCTTTCTTGACATAATCTTTATGAAGAGTATGCCGGAAGTTCTTGAAAGCTGTCCTTAAGGTGATCATCGCAAATTTCTTTGCATCTTCCTTCGGTTTACCTTCAGGGAATCTGAAGCATGCTTGCAGTGCAGCCCACATAGACTCCTTCGTCGAATCGGGCACCTTCTTCCAATCATTAGTAGTGATCCAGGTTCGTAGTTGGTCTCTGGCAACGGCTCCACATACGTTCCGAAATCTAGCCGATATCCCTTGTGGTAATATGGACTTGCCTCTGGGACTAACCTCTGCAATCATTAGTAGTGATCTGGTTCTGGCTTCGCTCCCCACGTTTACGTTTCGACTTACTAGTAGAAGTTGTGGTAGTCGAGGGTTGTGGGGCTGAGACAGTGACCTCCTCTTCAACCATAGTAATTCTACATTATCGGCATGGGGAGTGCGCTGGGGATTCAACATCGTTCTATAGAACAAATAATAGATGCATTTGTTATCTTCATATATGATCGAAGGACGCATATAACTAAAACATTATAAACCTAATTATACCTCCGCGGATGGATCGTATTCGGGGTCTTCTTCGTCTAGCCGTCGACGATGCCTCGGTGGGCTTGGGTGATATTCATCTGGGGTTTCAAAACCACCAGAAGAATTTCCATCCTCTTCCGATGATTCCTCGGCCTCTACCAACTAATAGTTAAAATTTCACAAATTCTATCATAATTCTATCACTAATAGTAAAACTAGTTAAATGTGATACCAAAAAAATTATAAAAAATTTCAAAAATATCAATCTCAATTTAGAACCAATATAATTGCATTTATGAAAAAGTGCTAGCAATAAATTATAAAAAATCAACCAATATCATAACCAACTTGTATCACATTTTGTAATTACAATTGAATTAACCAAAATGAATATAGCAATCAATTTCAATTGAATTAACCAAAATGAATATAACAATCAATTTCAATTGAATTAACCAAAATCAACCATCACATTTTGCAAATGAATTACAATTGATGAAAAAAAAGAAATTAAAGAGACCGGCTGCTTCGACGGGGAAGAAGAGGCAGGGGCCGGCGGCGTCGTAGTCGGGACAGGGGCCGGCGGCGTCGACATGGTGGAGGCGGAGGGCCTTGGGCGGCAGCGAGGCCATTGGGGCGGCAGGGGCGGGAGTCGCGGCGCTCGGGGCCGGAGGCATCGGGGCAGCGAGGGCGGCGATTTCGTGGCCGAGGCCGGCGGCGCGCTCGGGGCCGAGGACGGCGGCGGCGCGCTCAGGGCTGAGGACGGCGGCGGCGCACTCTGGAGCAGGGGCGAGCGGCACGGGAGCAGGAGGCGTCGGGGCCGGAGGCAGGAGGGGCCGGCGGCGAACGACGCGGCTTGGTGCACGGCGGGGGCAACCGGCGGCGGTGGCGGTGTGGCGGCGGGAAAATTTGGCAGCCTGACGGCGTCTTTTCAGATTCGCGCCAGTGACTTAGAAAAATTTTCGGGGTTGGCGGTATATGTAGGAATGGATCTGTGCTGGCAGGCCACCTAATCGCCCGCCAGCAAAGATCTGTTCTAGCGGGTCACCTAAGCGATCGCCAGCAAAGATTTGTGCTGGCGGCTAACATAAGTGCCCACCACCACATATCTGTCCTGTCGGTCGCTTAGGAAGCCCGCCAGCACAGATCTTTGCTGGCGGGCGCTTAGGTGGCCCGCCAGCACATATCGTTTCCACAAATACTATATGATTTAAATTGTGTGCTTAATGATTTCAAACATCCTTCAAAATTGTGCAGCATGAACATGTATCATCCCTGGTCTAATTTGTACAACCATAAAAGATAAATATTTTGTGTAGTTCTTTCACATATCACTTTGGCTACCAAGTTAGCTTGAGTTATATATGCTAAGTATGAGTCACTCATTTAGTATTGTTTTATAAATACACCAAATCAATCAACCCTTGTTTGTTCTTTTTTTCAATGCAAGCATTAATAATGAATTATAAGCATAAATAACTAAACAAATTATAAGCATTAATATAAGTAGGAATGTTTTACAATATAATTAATAAAAGTATAAGCATTAATATAAGCATTAATGTTTTAGAAACAATTAATAGTCTTACAATGTAATTAATAAAAGTACACTCTTTGCGCGCCCAGGGGTTCTCGGATTTGTCTATGCTTCCTTCTACCTTCTTAATCCTTATTTCTAGCACTTTGAACACTTGCAATTCTTCGTACTGATTATATTCCTCAATGTCCTCTACACCATCAACTCCAAGAATCCTTTGTTTCCCAGAGATAGCAATGTGTTTCTTTGCATTTGCGGGGTCGGATATATAGAATACTTGCGCGACACGATCGGCGAGCACCCAAGGGTCATCTTTATAACCGACGTTAGCTAGATCCACAAGTGTCAACCCATAGTTGTCCACTGCAACGCCCCTCGAGTGTTTGACCCATTGGCACTGAAAGACAGGGATCCGAATATTCACTCCATAGTCAAGTTCCCATATTTCCTCTATGAAACTGTAGTAAGTTACAGTTTGCTCGGATGTGTCAATAGCCTCTATGCGAAACCCACTATTTTGGTACGCCACGCTCTTCTTGTCCTTTTCGATGGTATAAAATGTGTACCCATTAATTTCATACGCTTGCCATGATGTGACATTGCTTGACGGTCCAGAAGTCAACCTCGTTAATGTTACTTCATCTGTTCAATCTCCTTGAAATTGGTGTTCATGGTCCCTAAACCATGATGAGAAACGACACTTGTGCTCTTTGATGATCCAATCCTGCGAGCGACCATTACTTTCTGACCCAATCTCATTTAAGTGTTGCTGGATGTAGGGTTCCACTAATGTGAGTTGTTGTAGAACACTGGAATGAGCTTTCTCCAACTCTTTGTTGTCACTATCGACGAATCTTTTCTTTCCAATGGTTCCCCTTCCGGACAACCTCCCCTCATGTCGAGATACCGGCAAACCAACAGCTCTCATATCTTTTATGTAATCTATGCAGCAATCAATACTCTCTTCTGTATGGTAGCTCTCCATCATGGAACCCTCTGGGAACGCGTTGTTTCTCATATATCCATTGAGAGTTGACATGAACCGTTCATATGTCCACATCTGATGGAAGTTCGTAGGCCCTAGTTCAGTTATCTGGTTGACCATGTGGATCATAAGATGCTCCGTGATATCAAAAAAAGATGGAGGGAAGCACATCTCAAGTTGGGCCTGAGTTTAGGCCACAAATAGCTGGAGTCTAGCCAGTTCTACGCAATCGATCACTTTCTTAGAAATTGTGTTGAAGAAGTAACACATCCTTGTGATAACCATCTTGACAAACACTGGTTTGATAGCCCGGATCACAATAGCAAGAAAAACTGTGATCATCACATGACAATCATGGGAGTTATAGCCAGTAATTGTGAGGTCTTTCATCGAGACCAGTGACCTGATGTTTGATGAGAAACCATTCGGCACTTTCAACCCGCGCAAGCACTTGCACACAGCACTTCTCTCATCTTGTGTTAGGTTGTAGCTAGCTGGAGGAAGGTATTGTTTTCCATTAGGATGTGGTACGGGGTGGAGATCTGGTCTGATTCCGAGTGCAACCATATCCTTGCGTGATTTCAATCCATCTTTTACCTTCCCTGATATTCCCAACAACCCTACGGTGTTATCAAACACATTCTTCTGTAAATGCATACCATTAATGGCATGGTGTACCGCCAACTCCTTCCAGTATGGCAAATATTTGAAGAAGATAGACATCTTCTTGAATGGCAGATTGACGACTTCTGTAGTTTCATCCTTCTTATTCCTCCTTTTCTTTTCGGCACCGGGTGCTAACTTCTTTCCAGGCTTGAACGTGACATTCTGGCATATTTCACACACTGCTTCTCCTGTAACCGGTTGAGGAGCCTCATCTCTCTCATTGGTGCCATCAAATTTTTCATCTTTCGGTATTTGTGCGTACTCATTAAAATGCGTCAGTGGCTCATGTACACTGTCTTCATAGATCCCGTAAGATACACAGATGTTGTTTTATCCACACATACAACGCATGCCGTCTTTCCTTTTATTTGTCCAAGTAGGGCAAATAGGGCGGGATAATCATTGATGGTAACAAAAATAATGGCCCTTAGTGTGAAGTGATCCTGCCGGTACTCATCCCACATCCTAACCCCCTCGTACCATAATCTTTGCATATCTTCAAGCAATGGCCCAAGAAAAACATCTATGTCAATGCCTGGTTGCTTCGGGCCTTGTATGAGAATTGTTAGTAGAAGGTACTTCCGCTTGTGACATAGCCATGGTGGAAGGTTGAATATGGTCAGCAGCACTGGCCATGTGCTGTGTGTGCTGCTTCTTTCACCAAATGGATTCATCCCGTCGGTGCTCAATGCGAACCGTACATTCCTTTTTTTCATTTCCAAAGAGTTCATGATCGGCATCGAAAGTCTTCCACTGGCGAGCATCGGATGGGTGTCGAAGCTTTCCATCATTCTTTAAGGGTCGATCGTCATGCAACGTCATCAGTTTAGCGGTGTTCGGATTTGAGAACAAACGCTTCAAGCGGTCGACCACTGGTAGGTACCACATCACCAAGGCTGGAATTTTGCGTTGACCCATTTCAGTACCTATACAACAATCATCCTCTACTTGACAATCTGCACTTCTCTTTGATGCCATCTTCCTCTTGTTCCCTACTGCGGATCCATCACCGTCGTCACTAAAATTGGCATTACTTTTGTAACGACTAGCTTCACAAGTTGGACACTTAGTCAACGCCGCATAGTCACCACGTGTCGTCGTCAAGATTAGCGGATCAAGACTAAGACTAATAAATTTCTTTTATGCGCATACGGCTTCAGATGGTTGCGCGGGTGACACGGGGTTTAGACTGGTTCGGGCGAGAAGAAGCCCTACGTCCAGTATGAGGAGTTGCTCGTGTTGCCCACGCGGGGTCTGTAGTAGGGGTTACAGGAGGGCGAGAGAGGGAACCGGTCCCAAGTCTCTTGGGTGTGCACTGAAGCTCTAATGGTGAGAGTGTGTTCTACTCGCCGGGGAAGGAGTCTGTGTGAGAGAGAGTGAGTGTGCGGGAGAGAGTCTTAGTTTTTTTTTGTCCGTCTTCGTCTCAGGGCCCCCGGCCTTCCCTTTATAGCGCAAGGAGGGCTCGGGGTTATAGGTGAGCCGGGCGAGGGGAGAGAGAGAGAGAATAGAATAGAAGGTGAGGATTCGAGTTCCCGGGTCGCCGTGCCTGGCTCCAGCTTTCGGCTCCTGTCAGCGCGTCCGCCAGGGGAGGACGGCTTCCTCCGGATCATGTCGATGATCTCCTCGGGGGCCGGTGCCGGCGGGCGTGCGTGATGATGGCGCTTGGTCATGGCATCCGTGCCCGTTGGGGAAGATGGCTGCCCCTGTTATCCTGCTGACGGCCTGTGCAACGCGGACGTCTCGTCCCTGTCGCCGGATTTGCGGGGCGCGAGGACGGGCGGGCGTGCTCCCGTGCCAGGCGGCGCAGGTCATGAGTGCCTGGCGGCGAATCAGGGAAGACTGCGCCACTGTGGCCTGCGCTGTGCGGTCGCGCTTGGGTAGTTGTGACGGGTCACATCGAGGGCGCGAGCGCCTTTCTGCGTGCCAGAGCCGCGGCGCATTTATGGCGAGACCGGCGGGGGGGCCCACGAGATCCTCGCTCGCATCTTCCAGTCTGCGCCCAAGGCAAGCACTCGCCTGGTGGGCCCAGGTGAGTCCGACCCCCTACGCCCCGGGGTCGAGTGAGGCGGAACCTTGTGGCGAGGGGTCGGGAGCATCCTACCTCGAGGCATTTGGTCGGGCGAGGCGGAGTCCCACCGTCGAGGGGTCGGGGGCGTCCGACCCCGAGGGACTTGGTCAGGCGAGGTGGAGCGCTTCTCTCGCACGTTGGGCCGACGGCGGTCGCCGTTGCCGTAGGTGGGCCCGAACCTCCATTATCGTTGTTCTGATGGTCATTAGGGGGTCATTAATGTTTCCCCCTGACACCACGGTATAGCATGCAGTGGTTTGGACAAGCGTGTATTTTTTGTACACGCATTTTCAATGGATTGATAAGCTTCTTCGCTTCATATGTATTTTTGGGAACAAAGTTTGGATTCGGAAGCAATTGACCAAGAAGAATAAGAAGATCATTGAAACTATTATCTAACCAGCCGAACTTAGCCTTAAGGATAAGAAGATGAAGCACTCCACGCAGAACTGTCCACTCTTTCCCACAACCATCATACATGCGGTCCTTTGCAGCCTTCTTCAGTGTCTCGAAGTGCTCTAAACATTTAGCACTTTCTAGCAACACTTCCGGTTCAATATGGCGCAACATTTCCTCCATATCGATATCATGTTCCTCTTCCTCAGCATGCAAATCATCATCGACACCTGCGTGGTCACCATTTTCATTTTCAAGATCGCCATCATGCATCATACCATGATCACCGGGATCCTCACCATCATCTTCATCAGCAGCACGCACTTCATCATTGACATTGTTGACGCATGTGTTGGCATTTAATTGTGCCTCACCATGGTGTATCCAAACCTTGTAATCAACCATAAAACCCCGCTGGATCAAATGTGCCTTGATTACATTAGTGTTCTCCCATACTGTATTGTTCTTGCAGTCAAATCACGGACAACGAATTTGCTTTGTCCTCTCACTGTGAGCGTGCTTTTTCGCGGCATCAACAAACATTGATACTCCTAACATGAAACAATCTGAATGTCTCTTTATGCCGTACATCCATGCTCAGTCCATCTTGAAGCTCCCTATGGTAATAAATGTAATATTAAATAAAACACAATTAACCGCTAATGTAATTTATTTTGACAACAATTATAATATGAAAAATTTTCTAAATTTTATTAACATGAAAGGCAAGCTCTTAGTGGTAGATCAATTGAGCTCCCTATGGTAATAAATATAATATTAAATAAAACTCAATTGATCGCTAATGTAATTTATTTTGACAACAATTATAGTATGAAATTTTTTTAGTTTTATTAAAAATGAAAGGCAAGCTCTTAGTGGTAGATAGATTGAGCTCCCTATAGAAATAAATGTAATATGCCATGAAAGTCAATTAAATATTTTTTATAACAATTAAAGTAGGAAAATATTATCTAAAATTTATTAAGATTGAAAGACAACTCCTAGTTATAAATAATACTAGATATTCTTGTTGTAGATGAAAAAACAAACTCTTATTAATAAAATCAAGCTCATACTCTTTTTCTCTCCTGTTTGTTCTAGATCTAGATGATTTTCAAGCTCCTATTTGAGGAATATGCTAAGTAAAACTTGTAACTAGTTGTTCAATCATTTCTACCTAATCATTCAAGGAAAGATGGAAACAAACTCATAGCTCAATTGCCTCTAAAATGAGGAAGATAGATCCATGAATGCCCTCCTCCAAAGAAACACAATTTAAGCTCAAAAAGATGGATTTAAATTTGAAAAAGAAGCTAGAAATGGCACAACTTACCTTTTAGAGCCACCTCCTCCAAGGAATTCAAGAACAAAACCTTCCCCTTGTATCTGATGATTTTGGAGTTTTACCCGAGCTCCTCTCGGGCACACTCCAAAAGGAAGGCTGTCTGGAGAAGAATCAGTTCGCTAATGTTTATAGTGAAGCTTTTGTGCTGCGTCAGCACAAAGGCGGTCATCTGTGCTGGCGGTCTGTTAGGTGGACCGCCAGCACAGATGTTATTTGTGCTGGCGGGCGCTTGGTCTGTGGGCTCTGTTGACTTTGTGCTGGCGGCCGCGAAATATGCCCGCCAGCACGGTAAAATTACGGTGCCAGCACAAATTGTTTGTGGCCTAGTGCCTGCCAACGGGCCGGCTGTTCGATCCGCAGGTGATTTGATATGATGCTGGGAGAAATAAAAAATAAATCATCTTTTTCTTTTCTTTTCAAATCATATATATCTCGGCCGATCGAGGAGGGAGCTAGGCCTACTGAAACAGTAGTTTTGAATTAAATGCCCAACAGATGCTGAGAAATTCGACGATCCATACCCAGCATGCAAGGCTGGTCTCCAAACTCTCTGCTTCCTGTCTCCTTGCACTACTGTTGAGAATCCTGTTGCATGCATGCTGGGTGAGTGGAGCGTGCATGGAGTGTCGTCCATTGACTATGATGATTTTATTTATTTATTTATTTTTGACAAAGAAGATCGATTCACTAGTACAAACCTTATTAGCATATATGCAAGTAAATGATGGACGGTGTGAAAGCCTGCTGCAAATACTAGAGCTAGGTAGAGGCTTAAGTTGTCCGCACCGCTCCCTCCAGTACCAATTTAGCGGAAAAAGAGGTGCACCGAGATCCGCCGCCTCCCCTCGCTGTCATCACCGCCGTACGGGGGAGAGCGGGAGGGGGAGAGGATGGTGGGTGGTGGGAGTAGATAAGGTTGGGGTGGTGGGTCCCACTCGTCAGCCGCTCTAGAAGGAAGTAGATTTGGGTAGAAAATGTTGATGACTGTGATATATAGGAGAGAATCTCGATGACCAGAATAGAATATTGGATGAAAATAGAGTATGACTAGTCACACACAGGCTTAGACAGCATACAACGCTCCAAGCATTTCGCCTGCCGTCGTCCGTCCTCTGAATTGAATGAATGATGTGCTGATAGCTCTTTGTCCAGCTAGACGATGGTGGTAGTAGACTAGTAGGTGGTGGCGAGCTAGGGCACTAGGGCATGGTGCCTTGAGATCGACCTGCTGCAAGCAGAGCAGAGGGTAGCCTATCCGATCGAACGAGATCCATAGGGAGGGATGGGAGGATCGGACGACATCTGATCGATGGGAAAAGGGTAGCTAGCACTTAGCAGGCTGGTTTGAAGAGGAGGACGAGGACGTATAGCTATCTGCTCTTGTACAGTAATACCGCGACAGGGACCCGTAACCGAACGCCCGACAGCCGAATGCAGCGGCTATCAATATCATTGCCCAATACGTACATGCTGCATTGCTGCTGCTGCTGCCGCACTACCTGCATTTTGCTCCAGGGGTAATAGCACACTAGCATAGCAAGGAGAGCAGCAGAGTGCAGCCTCCATGTGTATAACTACCTACACCTAGTGTTTATTGCTGTGTTGATGACTGGATTATGTACGTACGTGGAGCTGGCTACCAATGTAAAGAATTCTCTGATGATCAGAAAAATGTATTGGTTGCGAGCAGCACAAGTGCATGGCAGAGATGAGTAAAGAAAGGTGATGGATGAGGCAGGCTGCAGGCTGCAGGCTGATGGATCAGAGGCTCAGAGCAGAGCAGCAGAGGAGGGGAAGGCGAAGGAAGGCCTTGGAAACATCCATCCATGCTCTTTGGCAGGGGAGCTAGGGAAATAATGAGGCCATCCATTTCAAATGTTTGCTTCTACTACTACTACTGTTTGCCTGGGTCGAGGAGTCGTAGAGGACCGATATTATATTAATGTTGATTCCTTTGGATCCAGAGCTCGCCGGCATTCATGGCGATCGGCGTTGAGCACTGGAATGCGTGTGCGTCTGAGAACTAACGCATGTCTGCTACTGCTACAGGAACATGGAGGACGTGCTCTCCATGAAAATTACGGATCGGAAGCCAAAGCATTTGTCTCTTGTTATCAGCAAGTACAGATTATTGTGTGTGGATGAATGAAATTGAGGAGTACTCTACTTGCCATTTACCATTTTATTAGGGCATGCAATTTTCTTTTTGAAAGAGCAGAGCAGCAAGGCATATTATTCCTCGCTCCCAGCTGATGAAGCATCCAACCTATAAAACTTACTGTAGGTAAAGGAAGGAGGTGCAGTACGACAGGAAGCACGCATTTACTGATGGGGAGTGTATTTGAATCGCCCTAGCTTCTAGGCTACGACGCATGCTTTGAGTTTACTGTTTGCCTGCTCAGGCCTTAGCTGCGGTCGTGGCGACACCGCTACTGCTGCAGCCTTGGCACCCAGCCAGATGAGGAAGGCGCGGGGCGGGCCACCCCTCTCTCTGCCTGAAGCATCCATCGCACCGCACAGCTCGTGGTCCACGGAAACAGTTTCCGTTTGCGATCCAGTGCGGAGGAGGCCGCCGGGCGTCGAGGCGACACTCGTTCGTGGCGCGGCATCATGTAGCGTAGGCGAACCTGGCACCGGAGCACGACGTCGCAGCAGCTCCTGTGCATGTGTTGTTTTGGATGCATGGGGTCGAGCGAGCCACATGACGTGTAGCAGCAACAGTTGATCGAACAATGCGCCGTCTACTACTGTACTATGTGGCACTGACGAGAGACGAGACGAGACGAGACGAGACGGAGAGAGTCATTCCATTCATCTCGGATGGTTACCATATTCCGGGTGATCTGTCGTCGGAGCATGCAACCTAATTGATTGGGTCCGGTCGTGCACATCAGCACATGAAACAAGGATGGATGGATGGATGGCTCTGCATCTGCACCACCAGTATCACCACCGTTCCTGCTCCTCGTGCACGCGACCAACCAACGCTGGCGGCCGGGACCAAAGTACAAGGCTACGACGCGGCACCAACAAGGCAAAGGCAAGCAAGCGGGCACGAGGGCCGCTACATACGGCTGCGCACGCACATGTTTCGTGCCCGTGCCGTCGGCGTCGGCGGGCCCATCGGCGGCGGCAACACCCCCGATCCGCGGTGCGGTCGGGTGGAGTGGACACGGCCAGTACGGTACGGCCACCCTGGACACGTTGCCCCCTGCCCGTGCCCTCATCATCACGAATGATTTCAAGCGGAAATGCGCGTCCCTTTTATTTGCTTGCGTCGTCGCGGCCGGAGACTTAGACTGCACTGATATAACCTTTCTTCCCTGTCAGCAGGAGCTTGCTGGCTACAGTAAGTAATCGCCGAGGAATGGCTTTATTTACACCCAAATCTCTGTCAGATTATATATGATTACCCGATCCCTAAGTAATTAGCCCAGGCCATGGCCATTACTGGCGACCTGGCCTGCTCCGAGGATGACAAGCGTCGGTCCATGGATCATCCATCACGTGACCAAGTTTTCGCTCGCTCGCTCGCAGCCAGTGCGCCTACGCACTCCCCTCGCTGGACACTGGTCTCTCGTCTCCCCCTCCCACGCTACCCATTTCAAAACGCCGCCAGGCCAGGCTTTCCCTCGCGTCGCGCCCGTTCCCACCCGAGCTATATATATCACACTCGCCATTGGTGTGGTGTGGTGCTCCTCCGAAGAGAGAACATAACCAAACCAGCGCCCACGGCGGCACCGGAGAAGCGGCTAGCGTCGGCGATGGACCACGGCGGCGGCGGCGGGGGAGGGAGGAGCGCCAGTCGCCTCCGGGACCGCCTGGCCCGAATGTTCCGCCCGGCCTCGCTGCTCCGCTCCACCTGCAACACCACCTGCTCATCCTCCTCCTCCACCACCACCTCCGCCGCCGCCGTCGCCCCGGGCGCCGCCGCGACGTCCTCCAAGGCGGCGCCGCCGGCCTCCGCGTGCTCCTCTAGCCGAGCGCTGCTCGCCGCGGACGACGGCAGGGACTCCTTCCTCGCCTCGTCCCGCCGCGACCTCGTCGCCCGCACCGAGTCCTTCTCCACCGCCGTCGACCGCCTCAACCGCCGCGCAGGGGCCGCGCCGCCGCTGGCGGAGACCAATGCCAACGCCAAGGACAAGGAGAAGAGCCCACGCGAGTACCGCCTCGGCGGCGGCAAGAATAACAGCAGCGACAAGATGAAGATGAGGCTGCTCTCCAACCCCTACGGCTTCAGCACCTCGGACGACGACGACGCCCACAGCGACGTCTTCAGCAGCGACGCCGAGGATCTCGCCGACCGCGGCGGGGCCGCCAAGAAGCTGACGAGCGAGTCGGCGGAGGCATTCTTGTGCTCCTCGCGGAGCTTCTCCTCCGACTCCTCCGAGTTCTACACCAACACCAACAACACCAACAACAACAACAACAACAAGAAGAAGAACAGGGCCAAGTCCCCCGCGGCCGCCTCCAGCAACCCGCCGCCCAAACCCCCGAAGCAGCGGGGCCAGACCCAGGCCGCCGGCAGCATCAGGCGCCACCGCCGCGCGGCGAGCAGCGCCTGCGACACGTGCGGCGTGCGGGACGGGTTCCGCCCGGTCGTGTGCGCGGCGGAGGAGCAGGTGCGCAAGGGCTTCGCGGTGGTGAAGCGGTCGCGGGACCCCTACGCGGACTTCCGGTCCTCCATGGTGGAGATGATCGTGGGGCGGCAGCTCTTCGGCGCGCCGGACATGGAGCGCCTGCTGCGCTCCTACCTCTCCCTCAACGCGCCGCGCCACCACCCCGTCATCCTCCAGGCCTTCTCCGACATCTGGGTCGTCGTCCACGGCGGCTAGCCGCTGGCTAGCTGACCTGCAGCCGGCCTCATCATCAATAAGCTTGGTTAATCATGCATGCATGTCGTCGCGGACAAATGTAGAAGCTCCATCTATAACGTGCTGACTAAGAGCTTTATTAGTTTGCATGGTTAATCTGCGAAGAAGGCTACCTACCTT
This sequence comes from Panicum miliaceum, assembly GCA_032594955.1. NCBI lineage: Eukaryota > Viridiplantae > Streptophyta > Magnoliopsida > Poales > Poaceae > Panicum > Panicum miliaceum. The sequence continues at coordinate 822,969 of CM064060.1, read as the reverse complement.
AATTATTCTTGATGTGTTTGATATTGATTTTGATCTGAATTTAGTAGCTAGATGATGATGACAGCTTCTTTGTACTGGTGCTGTGTGTAGTAGGATCTGAAGCTGATCAGGTCGTAGCTTCAGATTTGATTTGGATTTGGATTGACTGACCACTGAGAGTAAGTAGTCTGAGAGCTAGCAGCGTCATGGTTTTGTTTGGTAGCTAGAGGTGCTGTGCGCCTGTGCCTGTGTGGTACTCCTCCTACCTGCGTTTGATTTTCCACCGGCCGGGGACAGTCACATTTGGACTTTAGAGCGAGCGAGATGACGACGACGACGACGACGACGACACATTGACACAATGTTTGGTTGGGTAGCGATGAGGGCTTGTCAACTGAAATTTGAAAACGGAGCAATCAGTCCTGTCAAGCAGCACTCTGTTATGCAGGTCACCTTTATATAAGTATGTGCCACAAGCGCCATTACAAATTGTTCTCCGTTCAAAAACTAGACCTCTATCTCCAAGCATGCACCGACAGTTAACTAGTTAAGAATACTACTACTTTTAGCTGGACAAGTAATGCAAGGTCAAGTTGGGTGGCTACCTGTCAAAAGGGCACTTAAATCTGCAAACCCAGCCACTTCAGTTTCAGAGTACATACAACCGCATGCATTCCTCTGCTGAAAAACGAGACGTGCTGCCAAACAACCAACCCGCTATAATATTCCCAGGACCATATGCAGCCGGCCACATGCTGACGAAGATTTCAAACAAGAGGCTATATTCATTTTTTTTTCTTGAAATGTAACCAGGAGCCCTGCTATGTCATACTCCCTCCGTTCCAAAATATTTGCATTTTTAGATTTAGACACGTATACCAAGATAGATGAAAAATAACGCTTTTGCCACTAACTTAGCTTGTTGGGATCAATCATGCGGGATGCGAAGCAGCAGAAAGGAGTAGTCATGCGATCCAGAGCATGCGGGAGACGTTGCGCTCCGCAAGACTAGAAGAATTGAGAGCTGGTCAGCTGACAGAGGTGCTTTTGATTTTTTAAACAAATGGTGGGTCCAACCGGCCACGTTTATGCACTCACGTCACGCGCTGGTCCAGATATTTTAAGTCTTACTAGTACGGAGAAGGGCCGTTAATTTGGGGTATTTTTTGAATGGTAGAAGTGCAGTTAAATTGGGACGGAGGGAATATAAGGTATGGACGGACATTCATTCTGCTGCGTAGGAGTACAGTACACATTACAAGCCTCCTCGAAAGACTCGAACTTGGGCCGTGTGGCCGCTGCACAACACAAGAGGTCAATGCATGGGAAAAGGAATGGAAGATACAAGTAGAGTATGCGCACATCACTGGCTTGGGATCTGAGGAGCCCTTTGCTGCTTGCTTTTCACCCCTGCCCTATCAGATCAGCAGTGAGAGAGATCAAAAGACTAGAAGAGGTCGATCGCAAGCAAAGGTGGTAGATGGGATGCGAGTAGCTAGCTAGTGGTACGTTGGAACGACCTTGGAAGCAGGAGCCTCGCCCGGCCCTTTCTCCAAGAAGTTATAATAGTAGATTTTGCATCTCAAGTTTGAAAAAAGCTTTTTTTTTTGACGGAGAAAACTCTGCTATTATATTGAAAGCGAATAGAAGTTTGAAAAAAGCTAGGTTGACAGCGCGCGCCTTGGCGCATTCTCCAAACCATGCTAATGGAAGCGTCTTGTTTCCTCGAGGGAGCAGGTTGGGATTAGGTTTGTGGGGCGGGCAGTACGTGCTTCCACTAAAGAAATGGTACTGTACCGTAGTAGCCCCATCACTGAACTTAAGCCTTGTTCGCTTCTGTTTAGAAGCAGAGGCGGAGACAAGACAAGAGGCCGGTGACCTGAATGCCACATTATTGCCACGCCCTCATGTCGTCAGCTGTACAGTATCTCTCTTCTTCACTGGTGCTTAGGTACCGTGCAGTGTGTACTAGCTACTAAAAGGTCTAGAGCCACCTGTGCTGCTCATCAGATATACTGTATATCTTGCTTGGGCAGCTTGCATCAGTAGAACTAACACTCAAGTTACGTTTGACCAGGCGGATGACGCATGCATATGCCCAAGTATGGCACTGGGATTCCTGCTGAAAACGGGCAGTTTTGATTTGAACGACCCGGCCGGCCTACTTTTCCAGCATCGGCATCGCATCACATCTGCTCGAGGCGCCAAAAGGTATCTTGCATTGGTGGCGATCAACGGCAATCTCAGTTCTCGAGCAGAAAGGCGAGTGTACTATTGTTTGACAATGCTCCTATATATGTATGTATGACTAAATGCAGTTAAAAAAGTCTACTTTATGAAAGAAATCTTGTGTATGCTATAGAATATGCCCCGCAATAAGCAAGGCTAACACTGTAGCTAATTTAGTGGTTAGTGGTCTCTCACTTCTAGTAGTAAGTAGTCAAGCAAAAGGCTGTTCCTCTTTGACCTGGATGCTGGTGCTGGATTGGATCCATCACCGCCGTAGCACAACTCTGGTTGCATGGATGTGTCGATGTCGTAGTAGTAGTCCTCCACCACCTTCCGCTGTCGGAGGAAAAGCGGCCGGAGCTTGGAGAAAGGCGATGGATCCACCCATGGACCGGCGGTCGCTAGCGCGCGCGGCCTCCATGCATGCACGCGCGTTCTATCATGCACGAATGATGATGCGCCACTCGCTCTCGCCGATGTCCGTTCGAAATGTCACCTCTCGATCGGTGTGCGCATGTGCATGGCTTTTCGACTGTGTGTTGTGGGCGTCAACAGCCAGCCAGACCCCATGGCTATGGCTGATGGCCGTGCATGCATGCAGTTCTGCCTGCCCGGCCGGTCGTAAACCACTGTGTCCCTCCGGCCTGTTGCTACGTGCTGTCTTGTTTCAAGGAAAGAAGAGTTTGAACAATGCTCGCAGGCGTCTCCTCCCCTGTGCTTGCATTGCATCTGTATGTACTTGTACACACGTACGTACGCCATGCATGCGTACTTGTACTGACGCACTAGCTGTAGCGCTACGAAGCACACTACGTTCTCGTCTTCTTGAGACGGACGCAGCAGCAGCAGCAGAGGCCAGAGGCAGGCGCGGAACAGTGCTAGGAGTGGGAGGCAACAAACCGCAGTTATTGCGGAGGTGGTGGGGCTCGACAGCGAATGCGCGCGGTTGCAGGATTCAGGAAGCATTGTCAACAGCGAATGCATGCATTGCAACCCAGGCTAGCGGCGCTAGGCGCCGTCCGGGAGTCCGGGATCCCGTCGCTGCGGCGGCGCCAGGCAGGCAGGCAGGCAGGCAGGCAGCGACGGCGCGGACAGGCGATACGGCCGGCGCCCGGCGGTGGTCTGCAGTCGCGCCGGTACGGGGCGATCGATCGACCGTCGACGGAGGAGGCTCCGGCGTTGCTTTGGGAGAGTGCGCGCGTGCCGGGCCGCGCGCACTCCGCCTGCGGCTGGGCCAGTTTAGTCGAGGCGGCGGCAGCAGCCCCGGCCTCCTGCCTGAGACGACCGTGTTTGAACTGGATGCACTTCGAATCGTGTTTGAACTTGGAGCGCTTCGAAACCGAGCAAAATGCATTCGAACTGCCAGATGTAGCAGCTTATTAAATGAACTACGTACTGTACTTGACAGTGGCAGTGTGCGTTCGATCGAAAAAGAACTCGACGGGACCACCCCAGAAAAAAGAAGAGAAAACGAACGAGGGCGCCATTCCGCCGGACCACGGGATCGAGCCAGTGCGATGTGCAAGCAGTAAATGGGATGCTCGATCACATTCTGCCGCCTGCTGCTGCTGCAACTGCAAGAGACATTGGCAAGCAACTCGGATGGAGCGCGAGCCGAGGCGCCTTGAATTTGCATTTGCATTTGCTTGCTCTTGGGCATCGGGCCCCGCGCGTCACGGGCTCACGGCCGGCGACCAACGACGGACGGACGGACGGACGGACGCAGATGTCTCCCTACCGCTGCACGGCGCCTGGCAGTCGGGGCCGTACCAAAGTTTTGAAGGCCCTGGAGCAGAACACAAATGATGGTGGCCCTGTAACTGTATTATAAAATGCAAATAATAAAAATATATTCATACTTCATAATATAACTACAAGAATTCATGCATGCTAAAGGATTAAAGAGTGAATTTGCCTGATCAAATAAATATGAGTATATGACCACGTCTGGCAGCTTGCAGCCCTAGCAGATGCAAAACGAGATCATTCTGAATTCCTGATCGGTGATCATCTATTTACCTGATGTCTGATGATGCGCGTGATGCCCTGGACGGCTGGACACCTGAACTGGCTCGCTGACAGCAACGCGCGGCAGGCGGCAGAAACCCCTGCTGGAAAACCTCGACCGATCACCGACGGCAACTCGACTCGCGGCAGCAGGCGGCGGCGAGGAGGGAAGACCGAAGACAAATCGTCGCGAGACTCGCGACTGATCTTGACTCGTGCCGTGCGTGGCAGGCGTCTCTTGGTTTCCTTTCCTTTCCTGCTAAGTGCTAGCGTTACTGGCCTACTGGGCTTTAGGTGTTTAATGTAATTACTAATTAGCATGTTTATTAGTGCTAAGTGGGCTTAATTTGACGGCCCCTGGCCCGGTGCCTAATCGACGGGCCTGCTGGCAGTACATACAGACGCATTCACCTCGGTCCGGCTCCGGAGCAGGGGAGGCCGGCGCGCGCTGGCTCGTCGTCTCGTACTCTCGCCTCCACCCTCCTCTGCGCTCGCTGCCTTTTGTGGCTGGTGACAGATATCCGTGTTCGCATTCCATCCCACCCAGATGGGCTCTGGAAGCGGGCTCGGCTTGTGGCCCATCATCGCTGGGAAACGGACCCAATAACGATCCACAGAGAAAGAGAGAGGCCGTGTCCGCTACGGTACGAGAGTAGGACCGAGAGAAGGCAAAATATACGGTTGGTTGGCACGTCTCAGGAAACGGATAGCGGTTGAGTGCACGTATCCTGCGGCACGGAACAGGGCAGGCCGGCGCAGGTGCACAAGCGCAACAGTCCAGGAGACGCACGGGCATCCGAGTCAGCAGCTTGCTTGCGTTGCGTGTGCCGAAACATCGCGCCTTGCTTTTCCGTGGAAGCCTCGCCCGCCCTGACGGGAGTTGGTTCCGTGCACGCCATGTTGACCTCTGCTTATGGACAGAAGATGAAAGAATCAAACCAAACATTAATCAATCAAATCTGGCAGAGTTACTACTCCTATTTTTTGCTGGATGAAATATCGGATCTGCTGCCTCTGATATTTAGGAACAGAAAGAAATGTCCCTGCCGGTTAAAAAAAGAAAAAAGCGGTGCCGTCGTGATTGAAGCTGAGATACTACAGTAGATATTTATTCTCTTTTTCGAGGATGCTGAGATATTTTGCAGGCCGTGCCAAAAAGGAAATATCCATTCGATTCAGATCAATCCATTCCATCGCGCAAGTTGCAGCAATTCGCTCGCTTGGTGGGCCGGAAATCCCATGGAGCTCAGCTCTTCGACGAGTCTCAGGGATGGGCCCCGAAAAGCAGAGGCCGGCCACGTGGCGCCTATCCGCCACTAGATGAGGTTGCTCCAGCGTGTGGCCACCTCGTTGCCTGCCTTTGCCTTTGCCTGCGACCACCGGAGGACTCTCACTCTGTTCCGCTGCTCTGGAAACCGGCTGGTTTCGCCTGATTTAATAGTATTCTTTGAGAGAATAAGTCGAAAAAACCGGCTGATGCTGGTACTGCTAGCCAGCGGAACAGAGTGTCCGTATTTCCAGCGTTTTTTCCTATGTCAATATCGAAAGTATGGTAATAGCGTGCAGACTCTGCGATCTTTTCCATCAGGTGATGGTATTCTTTCTCAAAACAAACAAGAATGAATCCGCGCCTCACCCCTCCACCGCTGCCAACGTGTTCGTATCCTGCTGGTCCAACGGTGCGTTTGGTACCTGTAATTTTCGTAGAGACTGTTGTGAGGGGGAAAAAATGTGTTGATTGTTACTTTTTTTTTGAAAAAACATACTAGGGACCTTTCTGCAAAAATGCTGTACTGATTATTTATTCACTGTTAAAGTGCACGGCACACGCCCCTCCGAAAATCATGGGACACAGACACAAGCACGCGAAAAGGTGAGCAGCGCACGCAACGAGTGAGCAGGCGGAGCCCAGCGAGATCGCCGAATCCTTATCCGCCATGGCCGCCGCCGCCGCGGTCGTCCACCTCTCCGCCCATGCCCGCCTCCGCCGCTCGCCGGCCGAGCCGCCCTCCACCTCCTCCCGCCGCCCGACCCTCCTGCGCTGCCGCGCGTTCAAGCAGGAGGAGGCCGACGGGGCCGGCATCGAGACCGAGGCGCGGAAGCGCAGGAAGAAGGGGCCGCTGTACAAGCTCAAGGCCGCGATCCAGGGGCTCGCGGGCTCCCGCTTGGCCGCCGCGGAGGCGTACGGGGGAGAGTACCAGCGCGCCGTCGAGAAGGCGGAGGAGATCTTCTTCTCGGTGAGCACCGAGCTCCATTCGTTCATGAACCCTCTCGCCCTTGGCCAACGCAGCAGTACGCGTACATGTACTGTTAGTTTGTGCATCGGTTTGGTGGTTTGAATATCCGATGGATGATCGGCTAGTTGAATGCTCGTGGCCAAGTTCGCTTCCATGCTTGGGTCCGCACAGTTGCACTGCACAAGTGTCCCTCCCATAGGAGAATCCCTCCCTCCTCATCAAGTGCTCAAAGTGAGCTCGAATCTGGTCCGTATCCTGGTTACTACCTGACCATAGGGTGTTCGAATGATCGAATCTGATTCACCACTGCTGGTGGCTCCAATCCATGTGCAACACAATAATCATCAGCCCGTCGCAAACTAAGGGATGCAGGCTTACAGTTCTGTAGTGTTGGTTGGTTCTATAGCATGTTTTTGCACTTCCAGGGCCTACTACACGGCACGATTGCACATGTGGGGGCCGCCCCTTTGCAGATTTTTTTTTCCTCACAAAGGCACAAGCCTATACTAATACTGGAGATAAATTTCTACATGGATCCTTCATTCCTTCTCTGCAGAAATGGACTGCAACTCAAAGGTGCACTGGTTAGAATTGGCTAACCATGTAGGAGTACTGGTGTTTGCTGATTCAAACCAAAGTGCCTTCGGAGTACCAAATTGTGGCAGCATGAGCAAGCAGTGGCTTTTTAGGCGTTGCTACTGCCAGTCTTCCAGAGTGGCTGCATTGTGCCCACCCACTTCTTGGCCTATCAAAATGTCTAGAATCCAGACATACGCATTAGACCCTGTTGATCACAAGTCATGTTGTATACCAGCAATAGAGATCACAATTCTGTTAGACCTCATTTTTCTTCTGCAACAGGGTGTCCTCTATGTTCGCTTATTTCCTTCACCATTTCAGGTTGCTACTCAGCTAGGCAAATATGTTATCACTATGATGAGCAGTGGTGTTGTACTTGGGGTCGGATTTCAGCTATCAGGTTTGTTAGACACTTGGTGCTGCATTGCCTTTGCTTTATACATTATACTTCTGTTTTCATTTCGCATACCTTTTCTAGACTCCTGTTTACGTAGTCTGACTATTCTTTTTTAGGTGGAGACAGCCAAATGAATGAACTAATTTGGTACAGCTGGCTTGGTGGGGTGATTATCGGTACAATGATAGGTACAAACAGTGTTCTAGAGGAACACTGCAAAGCTGGACCTCGCAATATCGTCATAACTGGAAGGTAGCTTTTTTTTTCTCCTTATTTAACATGCCTTCTGAATATTTTGCCAGGAAGTAATATGCAGTGTGTTCATTTTCACTTATCTCTTGACTTGACTTGCCTTGTAAATGTTTTTTTTCCTGGAAATTATTGTCTAGCATATTCTAAATAACAAACAATGTCTCTCAGAAACAGAAAATTATCAAAGCTACTGTAATATTTGGTGATTATCATTGACATTGTTTTTTGAATTCTCCAGCACGAGAGGGTTAGGAAAAGCACTTGCTCGTGAGTTTCTTATTTCAGGAGACCGTGTTGTTATTACTTCACGAAGGTGATTTTCGTGATCATGGTGCTTAAACTTTAGTCTAGTTCTATAAATCTGCATTTACATATTTCTTATGGTGTCTTATGCTTTGTCTTAGTTTTAAATATTTTCTTTTTGTGAAGACAGTCCTGAATCAGTTCTTCAGACTATCAAAGAACTTGAAGAGAACATTCAGGAGGGCTTATCAGTCGCCAAAAAGAAAGAAAGGAAAACTTTATCTCATGCCAAGGTTGTTGGTACAGCTTGTGATGTCTGTAAACCTGAAGATGTGAAGAAGTTAGTGAATTTTGCTATTAATGAGCTTGGCTCAGTTGACATTTGGGTAGGTGATTGTTTACTGTTCTGTAGCTTAAATCTATATCTTATTTGGCCTACCTTTTGTATTTATTGAACTGAATGGCTAGTCCAAAACTGGATTGTGCATGATCAAAGAATAATATATATTTACTGATTCTTCTTCAATCTTATGTACAGATCAATAATGCGGGCACAAATAAAGGTTTTAGGCCACTGGTAACTTTTTCTGATGATGACATTACTCAGGTCTGTTTATTGTTATATTCTGTTACCTTCTACTATGATGTTGCATGTATCATTGATCAGCAGACTTGGTGTAACCATGATATCTTATTTCCTTCTTTTTTTAATTTGTTCTGATCTACTTCATGCTGTTACAGATCGTCTCAACAAACCTAGTTGGGTCTTTGCTGTGCACCAGAGAAGCCATGAATGTCATGCAATACCAAGACAAGGGAGGCCATATATTCAACATGGATGGAGCAGGTTCTGGAGGATCAAGTACACCACTGACAGCTGTGTAAGGACCTTAATTTTCTAATACTACGTTGCTTCGGTATATACTTTACTGTATAAATAGTGTGCTAATTTTTTCTTGTTGGCCAAAACTGTGTTTTGTTGGAATTCCTTGTGTGCTGGAGCTAAATCTGATGCTGAACCCAAATTTGCAGCTATGGTTCAACTAAATGTGGACTGAGACAGTTCCAATCATCACTTCTGAAGGAAAGCAGAAGATCAAAAGTTGGAGTGCACACCGCCTCTCCTGGTATGGTCCTCACAGACCTTCTTTTGAGGTAACTTCTCCATACTCATAAAATTTTAAGTTACTCACATATCAGCTGTCATGATATGACTTATAAGTTATAAAGCTCACTGTGAACTCTGTATATGTTGATTGTCTGATAAGTAGTTATATTGCATTTGACATGGCGCAAGTGTTCACGATGTCTAAAGTGCAGAATTTTGTGAAACGATTGCAAAACAAGGCTTGATTTAGGTGCTTCCTTGCATACATACACAACATATTAAACACAAAGTTGTGTAGATGCTGCTGAGATTACCTCATCACAGATTACATGGTTTAGTGCTGTAAAATAAACTATTCTATAACTAGATTAATTCACTGTTCCCGTGTATGTACAATTAATTGATGAGATATGTTTGAGCTATGATATTCATAATTAATTTAATAGCAGAAAGATCAAACATGGCCTTATTAATTACCACTTGTCTACTTGGCAAAATGTGTGTTACTTATTTGCCACTCTTCAAATATGATCTGATCGACCCTTTTATTGTTGTCTGCTGGGATCTTGTTTACTCTTCTTTACTGATTACCTGTTTCTTTGCAGTGGTTCATCCCTCAGAAATAAACAGATGTTCAATTTAATATGCGAGCTTCCAGAAACAGTAGCTAGGACATTGGTTCCAAGGATGAGAGTTGTAAAAGGAAGTGGAAAGGCAATCAACTACTTGACACCACCAAGGATCTTGCTGGCCTTGGTTACTGCATGGGTTCGAAGGGGGCGGTGGTTTGACGACGAGGTACACAGATATACTTATTTCATACTACTAACATACACTTAGATTTAGCTTTAATTCAATAGTATCATCGGTCACCCATTGTATTTACTTGGAAAATTGGAGCTCAGAACATTTAGTTGTTGTGCTTCTTAGATTTACATTTCTAAAGCTAAAACATTGAGTTCTACAACTGAGCTAAATGTCTAAAGAAAGAATGTTTCATCTTTCTTTCCATTGGATTTACATTAGTTTTTTTGGTTTCAGTCCTTTCTGGTTGTCATTTTCACATGTTATAGTTATGGTGTTTTTTATTCTCTTTTGCTGAATCTGGCAGTATTCAAATTTATATTATTGCTGTTATTATGCTCTGAGTTATATGATCAATCATATATCCATCACAGGGAAGAGCAGTATATGCAGCCGAGGCTGATCGAATTCGCAACTGGGCTGAAAGCCGAGCACGCTTCTCTTTCACGGATGCCATGGAGATGTATACGGAAAACACATGGGTTTCCGTGTTCTCGCTCTCCGTGGTCTGTGCGTTCATAATTCTTTCCAGCTCAGGTGGACCTCTTCCAGGCACATGATCCCCAGAGTTGCCAATCTAGATACTCCATTTATTTTCACCAAAGGCGTTCTATTACCGGAAAGGATATGACACAACACTTGTGAATGGGGAAGATGATGAACCCACAAATGTAGATAGGTGCAAAGGAGATCAGCAGCTGCTTCCTCTCACCATTTAAGGCTTGGCTAACCATGTGCTCAGAAAAAGGGTAAATAGAATTTGTTTTGTGGGCATTCCCACTTCTGTAAGCTAGCCTGTGATCTGTGACTTTTAAGAACATGTATGAGAAAGTGAGCACGATCAGAGTCGATAAAAGTTCTTACCTGCTGTACATGCTTGTATAGTCATGATAATTATTGTAACTCTCTGGTCGCCACTTGTTCCCTTAGCACTAAAGTATCTAACTTGAGTCATGGGTCAGAACTCAGAATCATGAGATGTCAGGTGTGTATGCATGTCATCTATTACTTTTAGGTTGCCATGGGAACTACAACTACAAGAAAAGCTTATAAAGGCAGGCTTGCAGTGACTTGAATCTTTGCACTCTGGTTTGCGAGTTGATAAAGCATATGTGCAGTTTACAACTGCAGGGAGAGGTACCGCAGTGAGTAACAATATTTACAGAAAATCTACAAACATATATAGTATCTGATAAAGTGTATAATAGTAGTACTACGGGTGGGAATGTGGGATGCTGCATAGATGGTGTGCCATGTATGAATGTGTTGGCAACTCCCCTAAAAGGAAAAGGAGAAGCGGGTTCTTCTTTCCAAGTTGATAAGAGCAGGCACTTTGAAGTTGGGTGTCAATTCTTTCCTTTCCCTGAGCACTAGCTCTCAAGTTCATTCCAACTGTTGGAGGTTGGAAGTTTGGAACCTTCCTAGCACTCTCCTGCGTACCCCGGCCCATCTTCTCCAATCTGCTCAATTCCATACGACAGCTCCTCAAACCTGCTGTGCTGACATTCGTAATCTCCAAGTAAGACCACAACGGAGTGATGAACACGCATTCAGAATTTCAGATTGTCTCAGCAAGCTGCAAGAGTAAACATATACACGGACGCCACACCTCTGGAGGATCTAGAGAAATCGCATAAGCCAGAAGAAATTGCAAGAGTAACTTGCGGTTGGTTGGTTGGTTGGTTGGTTCCCTTAGATTTCCACATCCAGCTGCACAGAGCCGCCGGCTTTTGGCGGTGATTTAGATATTTCCTGGATTGGTCTGTGATTGCAGCTAGCTCACTAAACAGTGGTACCTACCGCCAATTTGTTACTCTCCTCTAGATCGAAGAAGACACATACTGTTATTACATTATATTTGGATAAGAAGGCCTTTTCAATCTGGCTATCATGTACTCCTCCTAGTACAGATGCCACTAGTTTATTAGTTCAGACAAGAATAAGAAAGAGCCAGGACGGACTGGTCGTTATCTCGAGCACTGGCTGCCACTACTAGAGCTCATAAGCTCAGCTCCCCTTTTTTTTTCTTTCCATTTCATGAGGATCTATATATCTATGCATCATCAAGTACTAGAGCCTAACTAACTTACGGGGTGTTTGGATACCCCGGACTAAACTTTAGTCGCTGTCACATCGGATGTTTGGACACTAATTAGGAGTATTAAATATAGGCTAATTACAAAATCAATTGCATAAATGGAGATTAATTTGCGAGGCGAATCCATCAAGCCTAATTAGTCCATGATTTGGCAATGTTGTGCTACAGTAAACATGTGCTAATGATGGATTAATTAGGGTTAATACATTCGTCTCGTGAATTAGTCTCCATTTATGCAATTAGTTTTAAAATTAGCCTATATTTAATACTCATAATTGATGTTCAAACAACCGGTGTGATGGGATCCAAACAGGCTGCTAGCTAGTATTTTTCTTGAAAAGACAAGGCATGGCCTCCATAAGGTACTAGAGCAGTGGTTAGGGCCGTGCATGCAATGCCTCGAAGGTAGCAGTAGCTTGTTTGGTTGGGTGTCCAAAACAACTCTGGCTGCAGGTACGCCGCGCGCTATATATCTTGCAAGCGAAACGGATGCTTGCTGCTCCTGGCCAATCTTGCAAGGCATGCAAACGGAACGCGGCCACCGATCGATTAAATTAATAAATTGTGCGAGCATACAATCGACTTTGCTTGCATATGCTGCTACACACACATCGATCGGCTTCAGCTTGAGCGAGACCAAAAGTCTCGCCTCCTGACAGCAATGCAGGAGCGGCTAGCTATGGATGGATCAATCAATCACCCGTGCCATAAAACCTCGAGAAAATGTGTGCATATCAGAGTCCAGTTGCGTACCAGTCACGCACGTTCTTACTGATAGTACCGGTAAATATCTTCATATATATATATATATATTACATCATTAATCATGAACTAACGCATTATTATCCTGACTGTGCTTTAATTAGTATTTATTTTTTTGGAGAAAAATAAGTTTGAGACCCGTCTCGATGCATATACACTTTTGCCAGTGAAAAAACTTGCAATTAATTTGAAGTACTTGAAATCCAAGGCAGGTAGGCTATCACCTGAGGCCTTGTTTATATTCATTATGTAATTTTTTAAAATAAAATCTTTTCATATTTGAAAAATTAAACATAGACTAATTAAAAACTAATTGCAGATTCCGTTTGTAAATCGCGAGACGAACCTAACGAGTCTAATTAATTCGTCATTAGCACATGTTTATTGTAGTATTATTGTAGCAATTTATTGTCTAATTATGACCTAATTAGGCTCATTAGATTTGTCTCGCGATATCTGTGTAATGCAATTTTTTTCAACTATATTTAATATGTAATGTATGCGTGCAAATATTTATTTAAAATTTTAAATTTTGGATCTAAACAAGGTCTGAATCCAAAAAGTAGTACTTGTTAGAAGATACTTGCATTATTATCCTAACGTGTAGTGTTCACAGAGGCTGGTACGGTGCTAACAATGCAGCACACACCTGAATTCAGTAGCAATCAATCTGCAGTAACCGGATGCATGATAGATGCGCATCGTCTTCTTCAGGAGTAGACATCATCATTAGAGCTATAGGAGCAGAAGCCAAGCCTAAGCTAGGCAGCGCGCGAGCGCGAGGGAGGGAGGCGTCACCGGCACCGCACGGCGGGCGGGTCACCCTCCGAACATGTTTAGCACGCTGCGTAGCTGATTAATTGCAGATTTCCGGAGTGTTCGGATGGAGGAGTAAAAAGTTTTTACGTGTCATATTAAAGAGGATTTTATCATTAAATAGTATTAAATATAAATTAATAATAAAATTAATTACATTTCTCATCTGTAAACCGTGAGATGAATCTAACGAGGATAATTAATCTATGATTAGTGGATATTTATTGTAGCATCACTATTGCAAATTATGAATTAAGTAGCATCATTAGATTCGTCTCGCGAATTACAACCCATTTGTATAAAGAAATTTATAAATAGACTTTTTTTAATATTTCTAAATAGTAAGATTTTTTTTTTTTGACGTGGCTGGTGAAAATTTTTTTGGGAGGGAGCTCGCTCGCTGGCAGCAGCAGGTCTCCTTGAGTCGCACGACGCCGGAAATCAGGGCAGGACAGCAGGGACCGTCGCTTCACCGGTGGTTGCCGGTGTCGTCCTCCTCTCCCCCGCCACCCGCGTCACCGTCGTCAAGTAATCATGCCACGCCGTGGGGAGAAAGCAAACGCGACTCGCGCCGCGCCGCCCGGAGGAGCCGAACCCGAAGCCGGGAGCACTGCCTCCGGGCCCCGCAGCCGGCCCCCTCCCTTCACGGCTTCACCAACTCCGCCTCTGTCCTGCAGGCCCCACCGGCCAGTCGGTCGCCGGGCAGGCCGGACGGAGAGAGGAATCCCGGACCGGAAAGCGCGGGTAGGCCGGCCTGCCCGCGTGAGCACCGGCGCCGCAGCCAGCGAGAGCCGCGTACCCGCCGCCCGGTCTCGGTCGCTCGCCGTGCTCCCCGTTTCCTCCTCTCCTTGCTGGCTGCTGGCTCGCGATCCCACGCCCACGCAATCCAACCGCAACTCCTCTCCCGATTCCTCGAGCTTTTATTATTCCCCGTCACGTCGCTCGCGCCGCGCCCAGCTTCCCACCGCACCAGTCGACTCCACTCCCCTCCCTCCCTCCCTCTCCCACCGCCCGGCCGCCGCTGCTACGGCTGCGCGCCCGCCGCTCCCGCGGGTCGCATTCCGTCCCGGTAGGCCTCCCGTTCCCAATTCCCCTCCCCTCCACCAGCCAAAAGCAGAGCACCACTAGGCAGGCAGCTGCGCGTACTCTTACTACTCGTGCGCTGCAAGGAAGCACGCGCAAGTGACAGGCAGGCAGGTCAGGCCGAAGCGGCGGCAGCGATGTCGTCGTCGTCGCCGCCGCCCAACGGCACGGCCACGGCCCCGCCGCCGGCGCCGCCCACCGCCGCGCCACCGCCGCCGTCCAACAGCTCGTCCTCCCCCTCGACGCCGACGCCCACGCCAGCGACGCCCTCCGCGCCGCCGCCAGGGGCGCCCGCGACGCCCTCCACCCCGTCCCCAGCGCCGCCCGGGACGCCCCCCGCGCCCTTCCCCCCGGCCGCGCCCGCCTTCCCCACGCCCAGCAGCAGGGCGACGCCGGCCCCGGCCACGACCGCGCCCTCGCCGCCGCCGTCCACCTCGGGTCTCTCGACGCCCGTCGTCGTGGGCATCGCGGTGGGCGGGCTGGCCGTGCTGCTGCTCGGCAGCCTGCTCTGCGTCTGCTTGTTCAGGAACAAGAAGAAGCGACACCACCACCACCCACCCCCGCCGCCACCGCCGCCGCACCACCTGCACTACTACGGCCACCCGCCGCCGCCGCCTCCACCCCCGCCGCACAAAGGTGAGATACCACCTTCAATCAGCTTCACAGGCAGAGGCAGGTGTCCCGTGCCTCCATTCCCACCACGACTGACCGAGTCACGTCGCCGTCGCCTATAATTCTGCTGTGTTCTAGGCAAATGTTTTCTGTGGGTTCTGATGCACAGTCGTGGTTTCGCTTCTCGAAAGTTTTGTTTTGGTGTCAGTATAAGAAAAAGGTTTTTTTTTGCGCGTATGAGATGGATCCTCGTTGCGGCATATATGTCATGTGACTAAAATATTGACCCAATATTTTTGAGGTTTGGCTGCGTTCAAGAAATGTGGTGACAGGTCTCACGTGTTGTTCATGGGGATAAGTTTAGTATGGAATAAGTGGTGATGTGGATCTTTGTCAGTGTTCTAGATAATCTAGAGGGTGAATTTTGACAGCAAAAGCTGAGAGCACACCACATGGTCCACAATTTTTTGGAGAATAGAGGAATTCACTAGGTTAAAGTCAAATCACAAGGGAAAGATTTGTTCAATTCTGGGTTCCCTATCATGTACAGCGTCATACCCTTTAACAATAGTTTCTTCTCCATTATATTCTGCACTGGGAATTATCTTTTACAATAGTTCATGTACAAATTCTTTCTCCAACATTATATTTAGAATCACAACTATCTTTTTAATGGGGTTATTATTGTTGTGCCTCAGGGGATCAGTACCAGAATTGGCAGCATAATGCCCCTCCACCACCACCTGAGCATGTTGTCAAGATGCATTCACATCTTTCCCCTCCACCTCCTCCGCTTAATGTACATAGTAGTGGTTCTGCTTCAAATCACTCAGGTGGTGAGAACCGCCCTCCGCTGTCGCCTGGCACTGCCTTTAGCTTTTCAAGAAGCACATTTACTTACGAGCAGCTGATGGCGGCAACCAATGGGTTTTCTGATGCTAATCTTCTCGGACAAGGCGGTTTTGGGTTTGTTCACAAAGGAGTGCTACCAAATGGCACAGAGGTTGCCGTTAAGCAGTTAAGAGATGGAAGTGGCCAGGGAGAGCATGAATTCCAGACAGAGGTTGAGATTATCAGCAGAGTACATCACAAGCATCTTGTATCTTTGGTTGGCTATTGCATTTCTGGAGTCAACAGGTTGCTTGTATATGAGTTTGTTCCAAATAATACATTGGAATTCCACTTACATGGTATGTTCTCTTCCGGTATCTGCAGTTCGGCACAGTTATTGCTTCCGCTCATTCAAAATGCTTTGTATAATATGTCTAACGGCAACTAAGAAAGTATTTCCATTAGCAGTCACAGATATCCTAGCTAATACCTGTATCATCATACACTAAAATAGCCTAGTAAGAGTACAGATGATAGGCAAGGGAAGGCATGTGAAATCTAGGTACACATATACAAAAATAGTTTTTTTGTTGTTTCATTTCATCAAAGCAACAAAGAAGTATACTAAGGATATGTTTTCGCTCAGGATAATTGAGTACAATAGGAAATTAATTTTTTTCAAAGTGGATTATAGTCATGTATATTGGAGTTGGAGAATTTCGTCAATGCATAGCAGCAGCCACAAACAAAACCATTCTCTTGAAGCTATTAAATGCTATTCCTTTCTTCAGTTTGAATAATATGTTATTTTCAATCACTTTGTCAAATTGTCAAGAGTATTAAAAAAGACAAGAAGATGTCCCATTCAACGCAATGGCTGAGCTCGTGCAATGAAAATGTTTCTGATCCCAATAGTTTCTCAACCACTTCTCATATAAATCCTGAACATTTTTCTTGGGTGCACCTGTCATGCATACCATCAGCTACACCATTTTGGTTTATGGTCCTTGCTCATCGGCTTAGGGTTATTTTCACATTTGTTTCAGGAAGAGGCCGACCAACCTTGGATTGGCCAACGAGACTAAAAGTTGCTCTGGGTTCTGCGAAGGGATTGGCATATCTTCATGAAGACTGTGAGCTCACAGCCATAGCTACTTGCTATGCTTTCAGCTTTCTTTTCGCTTTCAGATGAGCAAGTAGTTATTCTTTACTGATTTTATTTTTTCTTTCATTTCTAGGCCATCCTAAGATCATTCATCGTGACATAAAGGCCTCAAATATTCTTCTTGATCTAAGATTTGAGGCTAAGGTATCCTATACTTTCTCTGCTTGCCTTTCTTTTCCTAACGATTAACACACTTTCTCCATGGACCTGTCATTGTTCCTTGAATGGCACTAGATGAGAAACTGCCAATTATTGAATTAGGCTAACCTTTTGTGTCTAGACTCTAGTTGAGACTGATACATTCAGATGACATAATTGTGAGAGACAGATGTACAAGTATTACCAATCATCATTAAATGGTTGATATAAACCTACAAACCTACTAGCACAACAGATGTGCAAGTGTAATTTGCTAAGGACCTTTTCTTTGCAGGTGGCAGATTTTGGACTTGCAAAATTCACTTCTGACACTAACACCCATGTTTCAACCAGAGTAATGGGCACATTTGGGTATGTTCAATCTTATGGTTGAAATAGAAAATTTCATCAGGGTTATCTGTATACACAATTTACATTCAGAATTTACTCCTCATAGGTATCTAGCACCTGAGTATGCTGCTTCTGGCAAGCTCACTGAGAAATCAGATGTATTTTCTTTTGGAGTAATGCTTCTTGAGCTAATAACTGGGCGACGTCCTGTAAGTTCGAGACAAGCGCCTATGGATGACAACTTGGTTGACTGGGTAAGTTTTGCATCAAAACTAATTTGAATTTTCTACCCACTGAACTGTGGCTAACAGGATCAACTAATTTCTCATGTACTTTTGCCTGACAATATTTAGTGTTATTAAGACTATGATACCATCATTCTGAAGGTCTGTAATTAATAGCTGCATGCTTTATCTTCAAACAATTATAGGTTACTTCCTATTTATCTTGGATAAAAAATGACGTCCTTCGTCTCTTTTTGATTGGCTTCCATGTAAATTTTATATGATGAATCCCTCATGTATCTTTCTCTAAACAGTCTTTCCTTTCTTCGAATGTATTGTTTGACCTTGGATGGCTCGTGTTGTAACAAACTTTTAAATCATGTCTTAATGAAAAAGATATGTAGTCCTCTTGCGTATTCTTGAAAAAAATATATTGTTTGAATTATCTCTGTTTTTCCTGCAGGCTAGGCCTTTAATGACAAAAGCATTTGAGGACGGTAATCATGATGCTTTAGTGGATCCCCGGCTGGGAAGTGAGTATAATGATAATGAAATGGCGAGGATGATAGCCTGTGCAGCTGCATGTGTTCGCCATTCAGCACGGCGGCGACCACGAATGGGTCAGGTATACAGCTGAACTATTTTCCTGTATATTTGATTGCCATCGTCAGTGCAAGTTCATCGCCCTTTTATTTGAACCTTTATTTTTTTTGTTTTCTTCCTGGAATCATGCTTAACAACTTGTAGCAAAAAAACTTCAGTTAATCAATTATAAAAATTCCTCTTAGAGACGGATAATAGTTACTTAGTTTCAGTTATTCAGTGTAACAAAATAAGAGGCGTCAAACACTGTTTCAGGTTTTCAGTTTGGTAGTGTTGCAACTTTATACCCTGCCGTTGCTATCTGATCCACGCAGTGTAATTTCTTGCTACCTGTATGTAATCTAAGGAGAAACCATTTGTTGCTGTCTGACTCACGCAGGTTGTTCGGGCCTTGGAAGGTGACGTGTCCCTGGACGATCTGAACGAAGGCGTCCGGCCCGGGCACAGCCGGTTCATGGGATCCTACGGCAGCTCGGCCTCGGACTACGACACCAACCAGTACAACGAGGACCTGAAGAAGTTCCGGAAGATGGCGTTGGGCGGCAGCGGCGTGCAGAGCGGCAGCCAGCGGACGCCGACGAGCGAGCACGGGCAGAACCCGTCGGTGTCGAGCAGCGACGGGCACCATACGACGCAGGAGACGGAGATGGGGAGCGCGAGGAAAGACGGCGGCAGCGCTGGAGACAGCCAGAGCCAGGCTTCGTGAGATACGGTGTCAACTAGTAGCGCGCATTTGTAAATCCCCCGGCCCAGCCTAGCTAGCTGATTGAATCGACATAAGTTGCTGACCTGTTCGCGGCCAATCGATGATTGTTTGGTTGAGGTAGATTCTTCTTTTTGCCAGATTCGGTTCACTGTTTCTCTGAGATTTCAGCGCGACTGAGAATGTTCATGAGGGTATGTATAGTTGGATACCTCATCTCGTATAATCATATTCATGACTGCACTGATTATGAGCAAAGCTGCAGAAAACTATTGTCTGGCTGCACGAAATTAACATGAGATTGTGCAGCAACACACGAAAAAGCAAGGTAGTAATTGCATGAGAGCTTGATTGATGCATGGCTATTGTAGTGGAAGCAGGCATCCACCTGCAGCATAGGCCTTGTTTAATTCCCAGTCAAAATTTTTACACATTAATCACATCAATGTTTGGACACATGTATGGTGTATTAAATGTAGTTGAAAAAGAAATCGCATTACATAAATGGACTGTAAATCGCGAGACGAATCTAATTAACCTAACTAGGTCGTGATTAGACAATAAATTGCTACAGTAATGCTACAGTAAACATGTGCTAATGACGGACTAATTAGGCTCATTAGATTCGTCTCACGATTTACGGACAGAATCTGCAATTAATTTTTTATTTAGACTAATTTAATATTTTAAATATGAAAAGATTGTATTTCAAAAACTTTACACGGGGACTATACAAGACCACAACAATGGAGTGGAGATACACAGTAGAACAGATATAGGCTGTGTGTGCTGGAACTGGAAGCATACGCCTCCCCTGTCAGGCTGTCACTTGAATATTATCTTTTGGTGCATCTGGAGACAGCGCAGTATCCATGTTCAGTTGTTTGGCAGGCAGTTACGGGACTGAAAAAAATCACAACTGGTGGGAACTCATTCAGTAGACGGCACAGGCCCGTTGCGGCTTCCTGTTGCAACTGCAGCGGTTTGCTCCAGCTAAATTGATTCAGTAGTTAGTGATGATGGGATCGAACTGACAAAAAAAAACACAACAGAAGATGCATCACAACGAATTTCAGTCAAACTGGACCATCTATGGATGGCGATCGATCTCGTTTATAGTTCAATCAAGAAGAGGTATCTTTAGTTTTTTTATAAAAAAAAGAGAAGAGGAATCTCCCAACAAAGCATGTTTTATGTTGGCGAATATTTGTGGCATCATAAAACGAGCACAAGGCGACAGCGCAGCAGATTCCAGACGCGGACCCAACAAGCAAACAAAGGAGGCTGAGGACCAACAGTGGTCTACCCTAAGTTTTGATGTCTCTTGACTCATGATGTGTAGGTACAGGATATGATGTGGCGGTCGGCTGATGCGGTGAAGGTCAAGCAAAAGATTCATACCGATGGACCAAGAGCGGTGAAGGATGAACGCGTGTAGGCTTAGACCGAGGGACCAGAGAAGTCTGGACAGAGTCACGGACGATCCACGTGATGCACTGAAGAGCAAGAGTACGTCGACGGATGGAGACGGCGTCAGCCAAATCGAGCGTGAAGGTGATGGCAGGTCAAGTAGGCGGCCCGTGTGGCGAAAGCAGGAAAGACTTAAGGTGTCAAGGTTCGGCGGGAGGTTGGACACGCGTCATCATCGAGGGGGTCGCGTAGCGACCAAGCGGAGATGGACGGTTTGGGTGGTTTGGTCCTCAAAACCACCGTGCAGGCGGGTTTTCCGGTTTGGGCCTCAAAACCGAGGGCACATCCAGTGCGGCCGGATTGGCGGAGTGGAGGACGCGTGGCGCCATCGCGAAGCTTCCGTTGAGGCGAAGCAAAGTCGTGAAGGCGACGCGTCCGTCCGATGGCTCTACAAGAAGTTAGAACAATTTACCCTTGCGTGGGCATGTATCTCAGTTATTAGGGTAGGGGCATTTTCATCTTTAGGCGAGGATCATTAACAGAGGGTATGGCTAGTTACCATCCCATCCCTTAAACCCTAGTTTATTTTTGCTCTTTATTTTTCTAATTTTCGGATTAGTGTTTATACCAAAATTTTCTTGGGAATGGAGGTCCGAACCTCCTTTTTTATCCTCCGGGATTGAAGATTTTTTTTATCCTCCGGGATTGAAGATTTGGGTGCAAGATTTGTTGTTCCTGCATTTTTCTTTTTCGGTATTTTCGGGTGATTTTTGGATGAACTTCCGTTCATCGCGTTTGGCCGCAATTTGAGCCGAATTTCTTGAGGGGTTTTGTTGCTAGGATCGTGGTGAACAAATTTGGTTCAATTCCTCTTTAAATCTCTCGCAGATTCGGTTGGATTTTGGGTTTTTCCCAAATTCGAGTTCTTGCATGGGCGTTCGGTTTTTCTTCCGATTCGTGATGAATTCTTGATATTTTCGTGAGCTTCTTCTTGGATATATTAGCTCTAGTAGTTGTTCATCTACGGTTCAAGTTTTGTTCAAATTCATGAAGTTTTGAGAGAGTAGTTTGGATTCAAAGTTTCGGTCGTGTGCTTGTTTCTCTCTTTTGTTCCCTTCTGTTCTTGTGCTTGCAGGAGGGTTTGACCGAGCTGCAGACGTGCTCGCGCGGGGAGCTCACGCCTGCGCAGGCAGCTCCAGCCAGCGCCTGGGCACGCGACGCCCAGGGGCACGCAGCAGCCAGCGCCGGCACGCGCGGCGGCGGCGACAGGCACGCGCGGCGCGGCAGCACCGGAGCGGGCGGCGCTCGCTGCCCGTGCGAGGAGCGCACGCAGCCACAGGCGTGCGTGGCACACAGGTGGGCCGGCGCTGCGCACAGGCGGCCCAGCTCGCCTCGGGTGCGCCCAGCCCAGCTTGCGGGTGCGCGTGAAGCCCAGCAGGCCGTGCACCAAGCAGCAGGAGCCAGGAGCGGCAGGCAGCCGGGCAGGCAGCAGCACAGCAGCAGCTGCACGTGGCCCAAGGAGGCAGCAAGCACTAGTGCTGAGAGCAGGAGCAGACAGCGAGAGAGCACAGTGAGCCCATTTCTTGTTTCTCGCATTTATTGATTTCCTGACCTCTTGCTTATGCTAATTAATTAGTGTTGTTGTTACTAATGCCTAGAGGTAATTTACATGCTTAGTTGACTTGTGTTAATGAGCTCTAATTGTGAATCTTTGCGTGCTTAGTTAAGAGTTCTCTTGTAGTGATTAGTCCTAATCTTTTTGTGAGATTTGGTTTATTAGTTAAGTTTTGCTTCCGCTTGATGTGAGTTTTGCTATTCTTATTGAATCATCGCATGCTTGATTAAGTGAAGTTAGGTGATAGTTTTGCTCAAGTGAATCACTTTATGTTGGCTTCCGCTTGTGTCATACTTTCGGCATTTTGATTAATTATTGCTTCCGTTTTGCGTCAAGTTTTATTACTATTCCTACGATAAACTTATCACTATTTGACTCGTGTCATCTTAACAGTGTATTGTGGAGTTACAATCAGAACATATACTTTGGTTCTCATTGGCGAGAATTTCTTAAAATCTTCTCCTCTCCCCTCTCTGATCACCCGTTTCGGTCCTTAACGGTCAGCCAACGGAAACCTTTCCTTCCTAGCAGCGCGGCGCAGCGCAGCTCACCAATCCCGACGCGGATCGCCCCCAACACCAGGCGGAATTTCCAATCCCCTTCCCCACCCACCTCGGGCTCGGGTCCTCGGCTCTTCCTCCCCCGCTCCGCTCCCCGTCGCTCCGGCCCTCCCAGATCCGCCCGCGCCCATGGCGTCGCGCAGGCGAATGCTCCTCAAGGTCATCATCCTCGGCGACAGCGGGTGCGCCACGCGATTGATTGCACTTTTCCTTTCAATCCCGTCCTCATTTTTTTTCCCGGCGCCGTTTTTCTGATCCCCTTTTGCGCCCGCGCTTCCTGACAGGGTCGGCAAGACCTCGCTGATGAACCAGTAAGTTTTGCCTTGTCCCGCTAATCGACTTTATCGCTGAAGATTATTCATTCGTTCGTTCGGGGGGGCGTGATTCTGGTTCCTGTGCTCGCGCGCGCAGGTACGTCAACAAGAGGTTCAGCAACCAGTACAAGGCCACCATCGGCGCCGATTTCCTCACCAAGGAGGTCCAGATCGACGACCGCCACTTCACATTGCAGGTCCGCTTGCTTCGCCTTGCATTCAGCTTCGTCTTCGATTGGTTGGGGGGCCCGGCCTTGGGGGTATCTGGGATCCAGGAACCCAATACTGGATTTGAGAGTTTGCGCTCCTCTGCATCTGTCAGTATAGTTCTGGCGCCGAATTCTGACGCCTCGGTTCAGTCCTGTGCTCTGGATGAGCTTGTTCACGATCCGGCCACCTCAGGTCCGAATTCTGAAACAACCATCAGCTTCGTTAGCTCATAACAGCTTGACCGGGCTGCTACATTGGGTACTTAGGCCGTACAGCAACATTCATTGATTTTTGTTAGCGTGTACTTCTCAACTACTCGGGGTGTGGGGTGGCTTGTTGGAGACGCTGAGTGATTCATAAGTGGTTGGGGGGTAAAATGTCACAAGCGGGAATGGTGCTTCTGTCAACATCTAGTTATATCAAACAGCAAGGTTTCTAGACTGAATCCAGAGGCACACTGTGCCATGCTGGTTTTCAGTTCACACTGCATAATGTAACTCCTCTTATAAGCTGCATCGACTACTATGATATGACTGCATAAGGAAGGAAACTACATCCATGTGACTTCAGATTAGACTGTCTACTTGCAAAGACATTGCTTCACTAATGCGACTGAAAAACAGAAGTGGAAGCAGTACTTGATCATATATGCATACGCTCGAGTTACAGCGTGTGGATATGTTGATTCACTGTGAGGTTTCTGTTTGGGGTATCAATCATCACTTAATCAGCTAACCAGGGTAAAGCAGAGCTGTGCCTCATGGAGTCGTAGTTCTCTGTCAAGACTTTTGGGAGACATAATTTCCTTTAAAAATATGTCCCAGTCATGATTCCTGTGTACGCATTATCATCCAGACTTCATGGATTGTCTACTGACTTTGGCCAAGATAGTTTATATTTGTCTGGCTCATAATGGATGGTGACGTAGAGCTGCTATCTATTTGTCATGTTCTTTTGAATTCTGACAAGTATTTGCTATGTCAAACATTTAGGTCAATACATGTCAGTACCATTACTGCTTGTAACATTGGTTCTTCGTTTTCTTTTCTTCTAATTCGTACTTGTGCCTGTAATTTCCCTTCTTAATGTGATAGCAGCTCTCCTGCCACTTTTTCTAACATGATAGTTGCTCCTCTGGGATTTAGCTTACCACACATTTGTTTCTCTGAAGCTTAGATATGGGATACGGCAGGACAGGAGCGGTTTCAGAGTCTTGGTGTGGCATTTTATCGGGGTGCTGATTGCTGTGTTCTTGTGTATGATGTCAATGTTACCAAGTCATTTGAAAAGCTCAACAACTGGCGTGAGGAATTCCTAATTCAAGTAAGTAACTGTCTTATTGGTGGTCTAATTGTATTGCAGTTTGTGTGGTGAAAAATTTAACTCGTTGTTCATGGTGCAGGCTAGCCCATCTGATCCAGAGAATTTCCCATTTGTTGTACTTGGGAACAAGATTGATGTTGATGGTGGTAATAGCCGGACTGTGAGTATTTCTCGTCACTAGTTACTACTCACTCCTGCTTCCACCGAATTTATTTTGTATTGTTGTTAATTCTGTTTGATTTTGTCCAGGTTTCCGAGAAAAAGGCTAAAGCATGGTGTGCTTCTAAGGGGAATATCCCCTATTTTGAGACGTCGGCTAAAGAAGGCTTCAACGTGGAAGCTGCTTTCGAGTGTATAGCGAGGAATGCTATCAAGAATGAGCCAGAAGAAGACATGTAAGTTTGAACGATAGTAACATGGATATATACTAGGAAGGAAATATCCTATCCTTACAGGCAGAGGCAGCCCCCATGTAATGTAACTTGATTGACTTTTTACTGACTTGTGTAGGTATCTTCCTGATACAATTGATGTTGGGGGTGCTGGAAGGCAACAACGTTCATCAGGCTGCGAGTGCTAGAATATATGGATGGAGCCGATTTCCTCGGTTGATTGGTTTGGTTCTATAGGGTTTGTTGTTGATCGGCTATGTGTTCCCATATATAAGTATATTTAGTTTGCGAAGCTGCTATTTTTGGATGGTCTACATAGGGGTGCTTATTGTTGACTCCCTTATGTGGACGCAAAAGACATTCTTTTGTAACCTCTGCTGGTTGGCTGTTGTATCGGCTCTAGATGGTAGTAGGGTTGGAGTACATTCTAGTCTTGTAATGCTTTTGATTGTCGAGGTGCATGTATGTATCCAAGTACTGATGTTTTCGATAGTGTTGTTGTAAATGAAAACAGTCTTGTTTCTCCACTGCCCATTTTGACCCTAGAGCCCAAACCTTTGTCCAGATGTGGTGGCCGCTTTCTAGCCCACTTGGGATGACCTTGTACCATGGGTCTGCAGTCTGCACTGTGCTGCTGCTTATCTGTATGCGTGGAATTTTGTGCCATTATTGTGAATTCGTCAGTTCTCTGGATCCGGAAGGATAACGTCCGTGCAACGATTTCCATCTGCTGGATGCAGTTTTTTGTTAGCATCTGCATCTCCAGCAGGGAAGTTGGAAGGCAATTTGCCGCCACGTGCACTATAGCAGCCCCCCATACTGGAGCACCATGTCGTCTTCCCCATCAGAGGAGAAAATGGCCACAGCCTTATCTGATTCGACGATACCAGCCAGAGCGCCGGCGTCTCACCGTTTGCAAACATGGACGTCTCACCGTTCGCTGCACTGTTGATCGTCGCTCTCGTCTCCCTCCTGCTCTTCGCCACTAAGAGGAAGCCCTCCGATGGCCGGCGTCGTCTGCCTCCATCGCCGCCGGGGCTTCCCCTCCTCGGCCACCTGCCCCTCCTTGGCCCCCTGCCTCACCGTAAGCTCCAGGCCATGGCCACCAAGCACGGCCCGGTCATGCTCCTGCGCCTCGGCCGCGTGCCCACCGTGGTGGCCTCCTCGGCGGCCGCGGCGCAGGAGGTCATGAAGACCCACGACCTGGCCTTCGCGAGCCGCCCGAGGGCGCGCATGGCCGAGCGCCTCGTCTACGGCCGCGACATGGCCTTCGCGCCCTACGGCGAGGGCTGGCGCGCCGCGTCTGCGTGCTCCACCTCCTCAGCCAGCGCCGCGTCCGCTCCTTCCGCCACGCCCGGGAGCAGGAGGCCGCCGCGATGGTCGCCCGCGTCGGCCGCGCCGCGCCGGGTGGCCGCGGCGCCGTCAACGTCACCGCCCTCATCATCTCCTACACCAACGGAATCATCTCCCGCGCCGCGTTCGGCGACGAAGGGAGATTCGGGGTCGACGGCGGTGAGAAGCTCACCAAGCTGTTCGCCGACTTCGAGGAGCTCCTCGGGACGGTCACCATCGGGGACTTCGTGCCATGGCTGGCGTGGGTCGACGCGCTCATGGGGCTGGACGCCAAGGCGGCGCGCACGTCCGCGCAGATGGACGCCTTGCTCGAGCGGGTCATCGCGGACCACCGACAGAGACGCCGTGACGGCCGGCGGGAGGATGACGGCCACCGGGACTTCGTCGACGTGATGTTGGACGCGAACGAGGAGGCGGGCAAGAACGCTGCCGCCGAAGGAGTCATGTTTGACGACGTAGCCATCAAGGCCATTGTCCTGGTATGCACAGGTTCTTATGAACTGCTAGACTATTAATTTGAGGACGATGAACTGCATGTATGCTTGTAACATCATCAAGCTCGGTATGTCCAGGACATGTTCGCCGCCGCCACGGACACCACCTACACCTCGTTGGTATGGGCCATGGCGGAGCTCATCAACCACCGACACGAGATGCGCCGTGTCCAGGACGAGATCCGCGCGGCCGTCGGCGGCGGCGTCCACGTCACCGAGGACCACCTGCCGAAGCTGCGCTACCTCAAGTGCGTGATCAAGGAGACGTTCCGGCTGCGCACGCCGTTGCCGCTCCTCCTGCCCCGGGAGACGATGGAGGGCACCCAGCTGCTCGGCTACCACGTTCCGGCGCGAAGCCGCGTCATCGTCAACGCCTGGGCCATCGCACGCGACCCCGCCACGTGGGATCGCGCCGACGAGTTCGTGCCGGAGCGGTTCGCCGACGACGACCTGACGACGGACTACTTGCTTGGGCAGGATTTCCGGTTCGTGCCGTTCGGCGCCGGAAGGAGAGGCTGTCCTGGGGTCGGGTTCGCCGTGTCATCCATGGAGCTTGCGCTGGCGAGCCTGCTTTACCACTTTGACTGGGAGCTGCCGCCCGGCGGGCCGTCGAAGCTGGAGATGGACGAGCTGAACGGGCTATCGGTGCGGCTCAAGGCGACGCTGGTTTTGGTCGCCAAGCCATGGTCTCCTTAGTATCATCATGCATGTCTTTGGGCCTGTCGTCTTTGGTAGTAACATAAGATCAGTGACTTGTGATTTTGAGCCTGTTTGTTTTAGCTCGCTGGATTCTTTGATTTTGGGAGCCATCTAATTTTTGAATTTTTTAAAATTAAACCTTTAAAATCGGTCAGAAGCTGAAACAAACAGATTTATTTTGATCGTGTAATTATAGTACTCATGTACGGTACATCAGATATACATCTCTAACTTTTTTTAATGTCATTTGCAAGTGCTCGATGGTTTGTTCCAAGTGCAATTTGAGTGGTTTTGGTGGGTTAAGCCAAATTAACAGCCATAGGAAATCACCGGCCAACAATTGGTAATAAGATTGTATCATGTAAGAAAAAAATGACTACATAAATACTGTACATCATCGAATGTTTACTAAATTTTTAACGGGATAGTCTGTTATACAATCCTCAACTATGAGTTAAGTTTTCACCGCTCAATTATAAAACCGTTCACTTCTCAACCTTTAACTATCAAAACCATTCGCTTTCCAAAACAATTGGGCCAGTCATTGATATGATGACATTCTAAATATTTTTTTAAATGGAAGATATATTAATGACTTTAACAAATTTTGAGGTACCTAAATAATTTTCTATATGAGAAATTAATTATAGTAGGACTACAAACAGATAGTGCTTAAAACTAAACTAAATCCTTTTCACCATGTTAATCAAACTAAACTCCAGACCAAATTGATTTATGTTCTGGATTATACTTTCTGCAACTGGACTTTTATAGATAAACTAAATCCATTTATAAATCACAAAAAATTTAAAACATGCCCAAATCAAGAAAAAAATACTATAATTCTAACTGTCAAAATAATCAAATCCACACAAGTGAAAAAATTGAAAAGTTTGTTAAGATACTTATCTATGTTGTCACGTCGATGCCATGTTGCCTAAAATTACCCGAATTTGTGCCAGGCTTGAAAAGTGAATGATTTTGATAGTTGATGATCGAAAAGTGAACAGTTTTGTGCTAACTAAACAACATTCTCGTAGGCTAAATTTTATAACTATGAGACCACTTATCTTGCCAAACAACTAATAATTTCTTTTTCTATGCACAAAATAAGGGATTCTAGAGTTACCGTGAGGCAAAAAAAAGATAATCTATTATAAAAACTGTTAGTTAAATCATTTCAATATTACATAGCAATAATGCACGGAACCGTTTATAAGAAAATACCAATATTTGTCATGAATATCTGTACTTCTGCGGATGTGGAATATAACAACCGAGCTGGACCTCTTATGGAAAGGCTACACAAGGTTTGACGTGGTGGTTGTCTACATCCACACCACACATTTGTTCCCGTGCTCGTCATACACTCATACCGCTTGTTGATTTTATCGATCTCATTGCGTTTTGCACCACAGAAGGGCAGGCAGTTCTATTCTGTTTCTCTGCATTCCCCATCCTCGTTGCTGGGAGCTACCTCGATCAACAGTGCAACGCAGCCATGGGCCGAGACTCCCTCCATCCCCACCCGGTGGCCTGCCGCTCCTCTGCCACCTCCACCTCCTGGGCAGCCTGCCGCACCGAGGACTCAGGTGAGGTCGATGGCCGCGTCGTGCGGTCCGGTCATGCTCCTGCGCCTCGGCTAGGTGCCCACCGTCGTGGCGTCCTCCGCGGCCGCCGCGGAGGAGGCCATGAAGACCCGCGACCTGGCCTTCGCCAGCAGCTCCAGCCTGCGCATGGCCGACCGCCTCTACTACGGCACCCGCGACATGGTGTTCGCGCCGTACGGCGAGCGCTGGCGCCAGCTGCGCCGCGTCTGCGTGTCCCACCTCCTCACCCACACCCAGCGCCGCGTCCTCCGCTTCCGCGCCGCCCGCGAGCAGGAGACCGCCGCGCTGCTCGACCGCGTCCGCGTCCGCGGCGCCGGCGGCGCCGTCGTGAACCTCGCCTACGCCAATGCCGTCGTCTCGCGCGCCACGTTCGGCGACGCGGGCTACGGGCTCGATGGCGGCGGCGACGGGGGAGGGGCGAAGCTGAGGAAGGTGTTCGGCGAGTTCGAGGAGCTGCTCGGGACGGTCCCGATGGCGGAGATGGTGCCGTGGCTGCGGCTGGTGGACGTGGTGACCGGGCTGGAGCGGAAGGCGAGGCGCACCTCTGAGGAGATAGATCGGCTGCTCGAGAGGGTCATCGCCGACCATCGCCGGCGACGTGGTGAACGGCGGGTCGGAGACGGAGAGGACGATGGCAGGGACTTCGTGGACGTGCTGTTGGACTTGAGCGAGGCAGAGGATGAGGTCGGGGGTGTCCAGCTCGACACGGTCACCATCAAAGCCACGATCCTCGACATGCTCGCTGCCGGCACAGACACTTCGTACACGCTGCTGGAATGGGCCATGGCGGAGCTCATCAACCACCCAACCCAGATGCGCAAGCTCCAGGACGAGGGCCGTCGGCGCCGCTGGCGGCGTCACCGAGGACGACCTCCCCAAGCTACCGTACCTCAAGGCCGTCATCAAGGAGACGCTCTGGCTGCACCCGCCGGGACCTCTCCTTCTCCCCCGGGAAACCCTCGAGGACACCGAGCTGCAAGGCTATCACGTCCCGGCGCGGACGCGCGTTGTGATCAACGCATGGGCGATCGGCCGGGACCCGGCCACCTGGGAGCACGCCGAGGAGTTCGTGCCGGAGAGGTTTGCCGCGGACAGCAAGGCGGAGTACCACAAGATGGGGGTGGATTTCAGGTTCTTGCCGTTCGGCGCCGGGAGGAGGGGATGCCCGGGCGTCGGGTTCGCCGTGCCAGCCAACGAGCTGGCGCTGGCGAGCTTGCTGTATCATTTCGACTGGGAGGTTGCAGTTCCAGGTGGAGGGAGGCCATGGACGGCGGCATCATCGTTGGTCGACATGAGCGAGGTGAACGGCCTCTCCGTGCGCCTCAAGAGGGCCCTGCTTCTGGTAGCCAAGCCCTGGTCTGGCTGACATGCTAAATAAGTTTTGGAATTTGGCTGAAACTTAAGAAAACTTGAATGAAATTTGACTGTAAAGTTTGAAATCTTAGTGAAGTCTTGAAATATTACCCAAGTCCGACAAAAATCTGCCCAAACTACCATACCTCAAGGGCCCGTTATCAAGGAGCCATGGTCCGGTGGTTAACCAATGACCAATGGACAAAACAGCATCCATCCATTTCTGTGTCTCTTCTGTCTGAGCAGTCCAATAGTAAGTGCAACACCGGATACTGCTCTATCACGTCACAGCTCATGAAATACGTGATGTTAATTTTGAACAGCAAGAATTTCATTTAATATCATTTGGTTCATTAGTCCCCATGATGGTGGTCATGATTTTGCAATCATCTCTGAAACTGCTGGTTTAAACTGAGGCGGTTAGTAAGACCAGTTACTTGCTGATCAAATCTGTTTACAGTATTTCATAATTATGCCATAAGTTCAATTAAATTTGAATAATGTTTCACTACAACATTGAAATCAGGTGGATAAAAGCCTGAAAATTGATTCGTATTTTACATCTATTAAAACTCAAATTAACTCAATCTTTGGAATAAATATAACACAAATTCCCAACATATTGACAAAGTCTCGTAGTATTATTAAAATTTGAGTAGTTCTGTTAAAAATTCAAAAAATTCAAAGTTTCTTAGTGCATACATTATATATTTTTTAAGAAAAAGGTTAGGATTTTATTCATGACTAATATAATAATTAAAAGGTACATTTTAAAAATATGGCACTGGTTGAGCAACCAAACGTAGCAATTAGGTATCCCACACCTGTCATCCACAAACCACATAGACGCGTGTACAACTCTGCAACATACCCAAGAGTGATGTTACTAGTCTTTTCACTTGAGATCATTCAGTTACATCGCGGCATCACGTAGAAACGACAATGGTGGCACCGCAACTTGGACAGTGATTGTACAGTGGTAGTGCAGTGCAAGCATAGCCATCTTATCTTGA
The DNA here is from genome assembly GCA_032594955.1 of Panicum miliaceum. Taxonomy (NCBI): domain Eukaryota; kingdom Viridiplantae; phylum Streptophyta; class Magnoliopsida; order Poales; family Poaceae; genus Panicum; species Panicum miliaceum. Next base: position 791,402 of record CM064060.1, on the reverse strand, counting down.
GTCCGACATCTGCCTTTGCATTCGTTGAACATGCTGGTTCGTGGAGGAATTTGGGATTTTGCCACCAAGATGCCATACTTTAAAATACCACTGTCAGTTATCGATCAGCACATGGCACGCTCGTCTTCATTCATTGTACGCTTTACTTTATTTTTACCATTTCTTTCTTTCCACTACTAGTGAATATAATACCAAACTTTAAGAAAAACACCCGATGAGCTCTGTCTGGCTGAAAAGAAGAAGAAGAAGACGACGACGACAACTAGGTATCTCTAACCCGTCGGTGTACTAGCTAGCAGAAATTAGACCTAGCTAGTACTAGTAGGCAGGGCTCACGCCGGTCGCCTAAAGACAAATGAAAGATGGCAACTGATTGTTAATTGGCATCATTAAGCAACATCACTAGCTAGCAGCACGTACTGATGTGCTGTCGGTCCACTGTCACTGTAGATTTTTACCCATAACATGGTTCACCTTTCGCACTACAGAGTAACAGTTTCGCACTACAGTCACAGTAGCTAGCTAGCCTTCGTACATGTTCGTATCATTTTCATGTTATCTAGATAATAAGCATGAGAAATGACCTATCCAACAAAAACTTTAACACATTGCTCGTCGTTCAAAGTTGTTGTAGGTCTGTGTGGTAGATAGAGAAGATACGCGTGGATCGATGGCCTCATAAGTCATCATATATAACCTTAGAATAATCTGCAGAGTAGCTCTTGATAATCTCATAAGCAATGCAAACAAATTAAACAAGTGAGATCTTTGCCTAGGAAGTCAAAATGGCCACAACCTCATCTAATGAGCTTCTCCCATAGATGACTTTTTAGGTTGTTTGTTTGTGGTGGCAACGGTTTGGGAGAAGCCAAATCAAAATGGCCACAACAAACAGTTGAGAGATGTGATCACACTGCATGCTTCAGCCTTCAGAGCGTTAGTTTCTAAAACAATTCAGTTACATACTAGATGCTAGACCTCTTATCTTTATCTCATTGTCGTTCTAGTTAGAGAAAAAGAAAGACGACGCCTCCAACAAAAAAAAACTTGGCACATATATTGTCCAAAGTTATTGTATGGCCCCCACATGATAGAGCCGGGTGAAATATGTAGGTGGCCTCATGTTCTTGGACATTTGCATTGATCACGCACCATGTACTTTGTTTAGAGATCGATCAAATTTGCTTTTCAGATGTTAGAGTAGTCCATTGTTCGCCTGAATTGATATATGAGTATCTGCTACTACTGTACGTTCATCTTTCCCATGACTTGAGATGAGCCTCAAGTTATATATTCTGTTTGTTAGGCAGATTTCGGCTGGTTTAATAGTATTCTGTGAGAGAGAATAAGACGAAAGAAGCTGAAAGAAAAAAGCTGAAAGTAGGTTCACCAGTACTGCTAATACTCTATAAAAGCCGAAAGCTGATAAGCTCTCCGTCCATTTACTGAGATCTATCGATCAGTAAATTGGGTGCTGATGCCTGTGTGTCCATCATGGATGGTGGCAAGGTAAGGGAATGAACCCCCACGTGATCTTTTGTTGAAAATAACAATCCATACTTGAGAATGTTCTAAAAAATTTTGAAAATGGCAAGAGAAAGGAGTTGTCATGCTTCATGGCAAGATAAAAATTTCTCTAGAATGCGATATTTAGTATGGTTGGATAAGGATGAGAAAATTTTAGAGATAGATATTTAGTAAAGAAGAGTGTGCAAGTTGCCACATGGCAACACCACGACATACATGAGCACCTATAAATAGAGGTGCTCCCATCCCCTCTTGCCATACTATAGCATAAGATATCTCAAGTAGGAGATGGCAAGATTGCCATGTAGTATAGAGTAAAGAGTATAAGAGTCTTGTGTTATACTAAGTTATGGTGAATAAATATTTGAGTCCCTATATAGAGTTGGTCTCCCGTATCGGTGTCTAAGTGAAGGTCTTCTTGGTGTAGTGTGGGTATAAGGTCTGCAGAAAAAGTGATATCACACTACTCCCTCCGTTCCAAAATAAAGGCACTTCTAGAGTTTAAAATTTGTCCCAAAATAAATACACATCTATAAAAAAGGACAACCCAACCTTAGTTGTCCTTTTCTACTTTTTCTACTCTCAAAGTATAATAATTACATCTTATAGGGGTATATATATAATTTCTCACTAGTATTGATCTTCGCACCCAAACTCTAGAAGTGTATTTATTTTGGGATGGAGAGAATACTTTGGCACTGCTTGGAAGTCAGTGACTGAAAGTCAGTATCAAAACAGGCACCGATTTCTCAACATCGTAACATGCTTTACCGCAGCAATATCCTTCATTTGCAATACATACATGAGCTCGCCACCATGAACAAACGTGAATAGGTCGCCTTCGTCTGCATCTTATCTCGCATGAGCTCGAGGAGGCCCATGCCATGTCATAATTGCACCTAAGCGAGCGAGTACTTGCCCGAGGAGAACACCAACTCACGAAGGGCCATGCGGCAAGCGCAAACACAGAAAAGATAAGGACAAAGAAAGGATAAGGATACGATAATAGAATGGTACTCCCTCCATACCGGTAAAAAATGACGTGTAGTACAGCATTTAATATATCAAGGAGTGATTAATTAGTGTACAGTTTTTTCTATTTGCTCTTATTAAATAGGGTGGCGGATAAATTCCCAACAGCAATAATGCATCAGTTGACTAGCTAGCACGGGGAGGCTGAGACCTTTAGGTCCCGGGTTCAATTCCTCCCCTAAGTTTATTTTTTGCATAGGAAGAATTTTGTATGGCACTGTGGCGCGGGGAGGGGTCGTTTCTGCGCTCTTTTTTTCGCTCGTTGCCACGCGCGTTTGTGTGCCGCTCGCGCTCATTTTTTTCGCTCGTTGCTGCGCGCGTTTGTGTGCCGCTCGCGCTCCTTTTTTCATCGTGCCGCGCTCGTTTCTGCCGGCGCGGTCTTTTTTTTTCACCTGGCGCGCGTAACGCCTGGCTTGCCTACTTAAGCGATTGCTTGCTTGCTTGCTGGTGCATCTCTTCTAGTACTGAGCCTGGCGCTTGGCTCTCTGATTCCATGCCACATCTTCCTTTTCTTGTTCTTGTACTGAGCCATCTCTTCTAGTTCTAGCTAGATACACATGTCCGATTCATTTGCTGGGTTCGATCTTAATGAGCCTGTATCCGAAGACGACGACGGCAACAACGTTGAGTTTGTCAGTGACCCTGAAGATGATGACGGCGACACTGCCTTTGATCTCAACGACCCTGAAATGACGACTGTGATGCCGCATCTGATCTCAATGAGCCTCCAATGGAGCACGGCAACGGTATTACTTTTTCTTCTCTCGTGCATGTACTGTGCTATCTCTTCCTCTCATACCATTGTTTCCTTCTTTGACAAGATTTGATTTGAACTTACCACTGGATGAATTTGGTACAGTGGATTTTGATTATGTACAAAACCTTGCTGGTAAGCCAACTTGCTTTTTGATACAATTAGATTTTGAATTAGCTTGTTTTTCTTCTTTTTGCTAGAACATGCCGTGGCTATTAGTAGTATCAATGATCTTATTTTTTATCTTTTTTCTAGAACATGCCATGGTTATTAGTAGTATCAATGAGCTTGTTTTTCTTCTTTTTGCTAGAACATGTCGTGACTATTAGTAGTATCAATGAGCTTATTTTTCTTCTTTTTGCTAGAACATGCTGTGGCTATTAGTAGTATCAATGAGCTTGTTTTTCTTCTTTTTGCTAGAACATGCTGTGCCTCCCGTTGAAGTAAACCATCGAAGGAAAGACATGACAGAAGAAGTGAGAAAACAAGTTTATCAAATGTTGTTGGCTAGAAGCAAGAATGGAAAACTAGGCAAGAAAGATACAAGAGCTGTTGCAGATCAGTTTGGTCTACACATTCGTGCAGTTCAGCGCTTGTGGAAGCGAGGTAAAATACAACTTGCAAATTTCATTCCGGTTGACCTTGGTAGTCGAAAGAAGGGTAAAGTTGGTCGTAAGGCAATCCCTGTTGATTTGGAACAATTACGTAGCATTCCTCTCAAGAATAGAATGACCATAGAAATGTTTGTGATAGATTACACATGAGCAAATGGAGGATACAAAGGTATTTGAAAAAAGGTTTGCTTAGGCGCCACTCTAGTAGTATCAAGCCATATCTCACTGAAGCTAACAAGAAGTCTAGGTTAAAGTAGTGTGTTGACATGATTAAGAGGGTTTTGCTTGGTGATCCAAGGTTTAAGGATTTTTTTGATTTTGTATTCATTGATGAAAAATGGTGCTACCTCCATCAAAAATTTGAAAAATATTATTTGCTGCCCGAAGAAGATGATCCCCATCGAACTTGTAAGAACAAGAATTACATCCCTAGGCTCATGTTCTTGTGTGTTTGTGCTTGGCCAAGGTTTAGGGATGGGGAGTGCATTTTTGATGGTAAGATTGGTTGTTTTCCACTTGTCACTTATGAACCGGCTATAAGAGGTAATCAAAGAACAGGCCGTGTCCGTAGAGACTTGGTTATGAAACCCATAACTTCAATCACAAGAGATGTGATTAGAGATTTCATGATCAACAAAGTGTTGCCTGCCATTCGAGCCAAATGGCCAAGAGAAGATGTGGGCCAACCAATCTTCATTTAACAGGATAATGCACCTTAGCCAAATGGCCAAGAGAAGATGTGGGCCAACCAATCTTCATTCAACAGGATAATGCACCTTCCCATTTAAAATTGGATGATCCATTGTTTTGTAAGGCTGCTAAGCAAGAAGGATTCGATATTCGTCTAATTTGTCAACCACCAAATTCTCCGGATTTCAACATTCTTGACTTTTATTTTTTTCGAGCTATTCAAGCAATTCAATACAAGAAGAATGCAAAAACAATAGAAGCTCTAGTTCCAACAGTCCAATAGGTAATTTGATCAAATTGTTCACACATGTTTCATTGTTTCTTCAGCAAGCAATATAATATTCTCATTGATTCATTTCTAAACACTTGTTTTGTAGGCATTCATGGAGTATTCTCCACACAAAGCAAACCGAATGATTCTAACACTTCAAAGTGTTTTGATGGAAGCTATGAAAGTGAAAGGATGCAACAAGTTCAAGATTCCTCACATGAAAAAGGAAACATTAGAAAGACGAGATAGGTTGCCAACTTCTATCCCTTGCGAACCATCTTTGCTAGAGGAAGCCGAGGCTATTCTTGCTGCATCAAACATTTAGGAGATGCACATTAGCTTATGCAGCAAATTTGGAGAGGAATGTTAGGTTGAATCAATGAGACATGTAACCTTACCGAGAACTCCATCTGCTGATCTTTCTTTGCATCTTGCTTCATCTTTCATACCTCGTCCAACTTCTCCAAAACGTGATCAGGAAGAATTATAGTGTTGCCATCCATTTGAACCTTTTCGACGTGAGGAATAAAGAACTGACAATCAAACTTTGTATAGATCAGATATCATCCTAGTTCCAAGATCGTACTCACTATGATTAAGACTGCAACGAGCACACTTTCTAGCCTCACGGCGAGCGGTGCGGCATGCTTCAAAGTACTCATTGCCGGCGTGGGTCGCGCCGCAGTGAACGCACAGAGAAGGTTGGGATTCCGACAGCAAGGAGTCCGGTACAAAGTCGAGTGGCGTCATCTCTGAGTCCGGTGATGCCACTTGCTTCGATGAGTCAGGCGCCATCTCCTTCGACGATGCGGAGTCCAGCGGCTGCTCCCCGTGCTGGCCGACGCGGATGCCGGTGGCCGCGCCGTCGACCTCCAGGATGTGCTCCCCGTGCTGGCCGACGCGGATGCCAGTGGCCACGCCGTCGTGCTGGCCGACGCGGAGACTGGTGGCCGCGCCGTTGACCTTCAGGATGTGCTCCCTGTGCTGGCCGACGCGGAGACCGGTGGCCACGCTCATGGAGTCCGCCGGCGCCGCATCCAAAGAGTCCGCCGGCGACGCATCCATGGAGTCCGCCGTCATCTTCTCCGACGATGCGAGGACGCGAGGCAAGCGGTGAGTTGGATGCGGGGCGAGCGGCGAGCTGGATGCGTTTGGCGTGCAGCGAGAGGCTGGTGCGACGATTGGCTTAACAAAGCAAGCGAAGGGGTGTGGCGCTTCTTGAATCGAGGCGCTAGCGAGCGTGCCGCGGAGTAACTGCGGTGCAGCGATCCAACAAGGACAAACGCGTCCATATTAGCCCGAAGTGCTCCGGAAGGTCATTTTTTACGCAAACCAGAGGAGGGAGTACAAGAGCAGAACTCTGCTGCACGCGTCGCTACTCACGAGCAAGAGAAGGTGCAGCGGGCAGCATTATGACGTACGAACCTTTTTCACGCCCGGGGGGTCCCCAGCCACTGAGGCTGCAGTGACCAGTGAGGAACAAATAACAAGGTCAGTCATTGAAGGGAAGCCATGTGTGGTTGCAGAAAGAAAATGATTGGGCCAAAGAAAACGAAATGAAGATAGATGCGAGAGGAGCAACAGACACCTCAACTGCTACCGGTGATTAAAGGTGGCAGACATGCTGCTCCATCGGGACCCCGTCCAATCCCATCGCGTCGGAGCCACATCATCTGCGCCAGCATGCATGTTATGTGGTGGTGGTCCTGCGGTAAATAGTGGTGGGCCTGCCGTAGAGAGAGGAGAGTTGCGCTAGCTGCTGTTGGATTGACCGTCCAAGTAAATGGTACAGGAGTCGAAACGAAAGTTATTGGATGGCCAATCCCCTCACCAGTCCCCAGTCCCAAAACTAAGGATAGTGCGCACCCAGTAGAGTACGGCACCGTACTTGATAATGGCGGGACTTCTTTTTCAATGCATGCATGCCTTGGCTGGCTGCACTATACTGTACTACTCCATAATGGCGGGACCGTGTTGTCCTATTCATCTTTTCTACTACTCCATAATTTTTTTTATGTTGTCCTATTCATCTTTTCAATGCATGCATGCCTGCCTTGGCCAGCTGCAGTAACGGACGATTTATTAGATGTCGTTTGGTTTGATGAAGCAATGGTTGCTTGCTGTAAGATGAATCAATATAAAGTTGGACCTGATAATTGAACCGTCCACAAATACTTCAAACCGGTGCAATATCATAGTATATAATAGATAATAAGCAACATAGAGTTAAACACATATACAAATAAATTGTTAAATAACATAATTATATAAATAAATTCCAACTAATCTAGCCATAGGTCTATAAAAGATACTCCAAAATTATCATTTGATGTGTTTGTGGTTGTTAAATAATATGATGGCCAAAATATAATAATGTAATATAATAACAATGTTTCATAATGCATCATAGCAAGATGTGTCTTATTTTAATAAATCTTATAAGTTTTGGTGCTCTAGAGTTGTTTTACAAGACACACCAAAAATAAATATGCATGAAAAGATAATATATGTAGCATTTATAAATTAGAAAGACTTAATTCAAATATTTACCATTGTAAAACAACCTCAAATGCTAAAATAAAGTGCACCATTGTAAAGGGCTCATCGAAATAATCAAAATGGACATATTATTTGTCTAATTTGGAGCCCATATGAAAAAACTGTCCGGTTCAATTGAAACATGCCGGTTCACCGGTTCCGTAGAAAACCTGCCGGTTCAACCGGTTTTTACCGATCCGATGGCTGGCCGGTCCGTGAAGTCAACGGAACCGCTGTGGTCTTTGGTTCGGTCTTTTACCGCCGGTCCGATCCGATCCAGTAACTAGGCCACCGCATGCATATGGTCATGGTCATGGCGACCAACCGGGGTGATTTTTTGCCGGTTAAGCACTCAGTCCCGTACGTAAAACTCAGAGCTTATTAGCTTAAGCCTTAAACTAGACGGTGCACGGACGCAGTCCTTCAAAATTCAACACCACCGATTTCATAGTTTAGAAAATGTGTGGCGCACTGCCGCTGCAGCAGTTTTAAGCTGGTGGGGAGGTGACTGGAACTCATCACAATGGCCTCGTGCAGGAGCGTGGATCCAAAGAAACCAACTTGTTTCTAGTTTCCTATGGGGTAGGCGTAGAGCTCAGTTTTGCATCGTCACCAAGCAGGGAATCATCCCCGTACCGTAGCTGACGAGCCCGACCAAAAATCGCAGGCGGCCGTGTCTGTCTGGCGTTCTATGTGGTATGGTCTCACGGTGCAGGTGTACTAAAGGTAGTAGGCGTAGACATCTCTGAGAAGTCCTTAAGTGACTAAAAACAAAGATAATTTTGTTATTGCGTGCCCTGGTAAAGGAGGAGTTTAGCCCATGGTTACGTGGTTCTGCTCACCCCTCCTAAACCGGCTGACTCAGATTTTCTTTTTCTATGTTAGTTGTCCCAGAGCTAATTGTCTGGACAACTAATTAATCTCAAGGTCCATGAACCAATAAATCTGAATAATCTTGATTATATTTATGTTTAGTTGGACGATCTAAATAACATTGCTATGAAGCCAAAATGGTCACAACCTCACCTCATGAGCATCTCACAAACTGTCGCCACCGCAAACAAACTAGTGAGATCTTTGCCTAGGAGGCCAAAATGGGCACAACCTCATCTAATGAGCAATGGCCATCTTGACTTTTTAGGTTGTTTGTTCGTGGTGACGACGGTTTTGGAGAAGCCAAAATGGCCACAACAAACAGTTGCGAGATCAAAGACCTGGCTTGTTTCAACCGTGCACTGCGAATGCGATGGCCATGGCTTCAATGGACAGAGCCTATGAGATCTTGGACTGACATGAACATTAAGCTGACCGAGGATGAAATAGAACGTTTTCGAGCATGCACCACCATCACGATCGGTAATGGAGAGAAGACCAAATTTTGGAAGGACAATTGGCTCAATGGGCAGGCACCTAAAGATATTGCTCCCGACTGCTACCGGTGGGCATGGCGGAAGAATATCACAGTTGCAAAGGCCATGGAGCGGCGCAGATGGATGAAGGGGCTGAGAAGAATTAACACGGAAAGAGCTCTATTGCAATTCGTTCACTTGTGGGCACAACTCCGAACCATCTGTCTCCAGCAGTCACAACCTGACACAATCAAATGGAGATTTACAGCTGACGGTAACTACACTGCCAAATCTGCATATAAGGTGCAGTTCTGGGGTGCCTGTATACCAGATGTGCTGGGATCAATTTGGAAGGCAAATGTTGAAAACAAATGTCGGTTCTTCACGTGGTTACTCCTGCAGGACAGGTTATTCACTGCTGATCGAATCATCAGGCGCGGTGGTCAGGCAAATCCCACTTGTCAGTTGTGCAAAACAGGGGTTGAGTCAAGCTTCCACATGGTGGCTGCTTGCTCCTTCTCACTGCAAGTCTGGGATCAGATCGCTCAGCACAATAGCTTCCAAATGGTGCAGACACCAGCCCAACCAGGGCTACTGACTACTTGGTGGAAAACCTATCGCTAGCCGGACAAACACAGCCAAAAGAGCATCTACAAGTTATTTATATATACCGCATGGAATCTGTGGAAAGAGCGTTGCCGTCGCGTCTTTGATCACAAAGAATTAGCTGTCGATCAGTTGGTGGCCATCATTAAAAACGACATCTCCAACTTTAGGGTCGCGCATGAGTCTGTTGTTGTATAGGCCTTTCTGTTATTTTTCATTAGTTTCTAGTCTGGCAGTTTTATTCCTAGCGGTTGTACAGTTTTTGTATCTTGTAAATACTTTTCTCTACTCCCTGCTTAATGAATAGGCAGAGCACCTGCCCTTAACTGTTAAAAAAAACAGTTGCGAGATGTGATCACACTGCATGCCTCGGAGCGCTTCTAACAATTCAATTAGATGCTAGACTTCTTATCCTCATCTCATTGCCGTTCTAGTTAGAAAAAAAGAAAGACCATGCCTCCAACAAAAAAAAAAATTGGCACATCGTCCAAAGTTATTGTATGACCCCCATATGATAGAACCAGGTGAAATATGTAGGTGGCCTCATAAATCATGATAACCTTGAAATCCGCTAAAGAGTGGCACTAAAAGCTACCTTTTCTTTCTCCTCCTACCTTACTCTTCAAAAGGTTGATCTGGATGTAGACATATCATCGTTGGAGCAGCTCAACGAATTTAAATGAACACGACATTGCCCATCTTCTCTATAAATTGGATGATACGTTGAATGCAGGGCAGGGCAGTGCAAACATGGACGTCTCGCCGTTTGCTGCCCTGCTTTTCGTTGCTCTCCTCTCCCTGCTCCTCCTCTTCGCCTGGAAGGGTGGTTCTCCGTCCAGCGGGGATGGCCGGCCACTGCCTCCGTCGCCGCCGGGGCTTCCCCTCCTCGGGCACCTGCCCCTCCTTGGCTCCCTACCGCACCGTAAGCTCCAGGCCATGGCCGCCAAGCACGGCCCGGTCATGCTCCTGAACATGGGCCGCGTGCCCACGGTGGTGGCCTCCTCGGCGGCCGCGGCGGCGGAGGTCATGAAGACCCACGACCTGGCCTTCGCGAGCCGCCCGAGGGTGCGCATGGCGGAGCGCCTCCTCTCCGAGCACGACATGGCCTTCGCCCCCTACGGCGAGCACTGGCGCCAGTCGCGCCGCGTCAGCGTGCTCCACCTCCTCAGCCAGCGCCGCGTCCGCTCCTTCCGCCACATCCGGGAGCAGGAGGCCGCCGCGATGGCCGGCCGCGTCCGCCGCGCCGCCGGCGCCGCCGTGAACCTCAACGCCGTCCTCATCTCCGACACCAACGGCGTCATCTCCCGCGCCGTGTTCGGCGACGATGGGAGCTACGAGCTCGACGGCGGCGAGAAGCTCGCGAAGCTGTTCTCCGACTTCGAGGAGCTGCTTGGGATGGCGACCATGGGGGAGTTCGTGCCGTGGCTGGCGTGGATGGACACGCTCATGGGGCTGGAGGCCAAGGCGACGCGCACGTCCGAGGAGATGGGGGCCTTGCTGGAGCGGATCATCGCTGACCACTGGCAGAGGCGCCGTGGCAGCCGCCGGGAGGGAGACAACCACCGGGACTTCGTGGACGTGCTGCTGGACGTGAACGAAGCGGAGGAGCACGCCGGCGCCGGCGCCGGTGGAGTCCCGTTTGAAACGAAGCCATCAAGGCCATGATCCTGGTACGGACGGACGTGACCACTAAATGAACCTTCAATTCCTTGTGCCAGAAACCAACATCGAGGGCTCGATCTGTTCATGTACATACTCCAGCTCATGTTCGCCGCCGCCACCGACACGACCTACACCACGATGGTATGGGCCATGGCGGAGCTCATCAACCACCCACACGAGATGCGCCGGGTCCAGGACGAGATCCGCGCGGCCGTCGGCAACGGCGGCGGCGGCCACGTCACCGAGGAGCACCTGGAGAAGCTGCGCTACCTCAAGCACGTGATCAAGGAGACGCTCCGTCCGCACGCGTCGCTGCCGCTCCTGCTGCCCCACGAGACGACGGAGGACACCCAGCCTGGGCTACCGCGTCCCGGCCCGCACCCGGGTCATCGTCAACGCCTGGGCCATCGCGCGCGACCCCGCCACGTGGGAGCGCGCGGACGAGTTCGTGCCGGAGCGGTTCGCCGGCGACGACCTGACGGCGGACTACATGTCCGCGCAGGACTTCAGGTTCGTGCCGTTCGGCGGCGGGAGGAGAGGGTGCCCGGGGGTCGCGTTCGCCGTGCCGTCCATGGAGCTGGCGTTGGCGAGCATGCTGTACCACTTCGACTGGGAGCTGCCGGCCGGCGCGGCGTCGAGGCTGGAGATGGACGAGATGAACGGGCTATCCGTGCGGCTCAAGGCGACGCTGCATTTGGTTGCCAAGCCATGGTCTCCGTCTCCCTGAGTGCAGAAGCTCATCAGTGATCAGTACTCTGCTGGTTTCTCTCTACCAATAAGCATATATATGTGCCAGCTTCGACGGCAGATGATGGCTTTCTAGCCTATAGCTTGCTGCTACTTGTAAGATGATGCTACCACGCACAACGTAAATAAATAATCAGTAATGGATCATACATACGTGGATTGAAGTCGAACCCCTTGCAATGGTTAAACTGTCTCCTGTTCTCTGGATCTGGAGGTATCATGCATGCTCATTTCAATGTACAATCTCCAGCCAACTTAGGCATAGATCTCTTGCGTGCAGACTTTTGTCAGCATCCCCTGTGATTCTGTGAACAAGCTGTTCAATGCTTGATGTCTATTGTTCAGGGGCCAAAATGACCATAACATTAGTACAAGCACAAACCTTTCAGTTTCATCGCATCAGACAAGGTTACGAGCAGAACATGATTAGCATAAAGCATGAGACGTCCGGGCGGCTGCGGCACAGCATTACTGAATATAGAAGACGGCCCCTAGGCTTCTGCGCTCCGACTTCCCGAGAGGAGATGCCGCCGCCGCCGCGCATGAAGATCTCGTGCTCTGCTAGGGTAGGGTCTGAATCGGAGGGTTGGTATTTGCGCTCCAGGATGGATGGGAAATGGGGAGGAGTGGAGGAGGGCGGCGGCGGCGGCCGTCGGTGGACCGCCGGAGCAGAGCCGTAGAATCAGGGGCTTTTTACAAATATTTGATTTCGTAATTTTCAAATAACCCCCTGAATTGGATCGCGATCCATAATTGCGATCCGAATCAGAAGGCATTTTGCAAATATATGATCCGGTGTTTTACACGTAGACCCCTAGATCGGATCGCGATCTATAATCGCGATCCAAATCAGGGGGTTATTTGAAACAATGCGATCCGGTATTTTGCAAATGGACCCCTAGTTTGGATCGCGAGGGTATTTTGCAAATGTTCTGCGGCGGCGCTGGAGAGCAGCCGAGGCCGCGCCGTCGGCGGCGAGCTGCGCCTGCGCTATCCCCATGCCTCCGTGAGTCCCACGCGAGCTCCGTAGAGATTCGCTCGCCTTCACCGCCGTTCCACGTCTCCTCGCGCGCTCCGCTCAAGGTCCAAGCTTCTACAGAGGTGCGGCGGCGGCGGCGGCCCCGGCGCGTTGGGAACTGGGTTCCCTGAGACGGTGGCGGAGCTTATACAGGTCGACGATGCTGCTATCCCGGGCCAACATTTTACTCTAGCATCGTTAGCGTGGGGTTGCGTGCACTGTTGTCGTTTGACGGCAGATCGAGCAGAGCAGACCGCCGGGCGGTCGGGCTCGGCGACGGAGACGAGCGCGCCGGTCTTGTAGGCGACGCAGCGCAAGCATTACATGCTCAGTGTACTACCACTACCAGGCAGGCAGAAAAGGGGACTCAGCACCATGCCGACCTGAATTTTCAGACGTGAAAGTGAAACTCCAATGCGTCTTCAGCTTATGAGCAACAGCAGAATCAGCGAGCTTAATATCTAACGAGAAATTCAGGGATCTTTGTTTTCCTTCCGTCAAAGATCCAAGACAATTATCTACAACGAGATAGATATTCAGTTTTTCTGGCACTGCAATCCGATTAAGGGCTCGTTCGGCAGCAGGGGATTCAATCCCCAGCAGGGGATCATTGAGACGTACAGTGCATCAAGTACAATAATAACACAAGTCTTGAACAGTACCACACACAAACCAAGTCAGGTCCTAAGAGGTGCTGATATACATACCAAAGTAGGTCATACATACGAAGTGCAGCAGCTTGCTGCGTTCATTAATTTTACAAAAACATGGTTGATGACACATTATATGATCTCAAAAGGAACAAAGTCACATACTCATATGGAGCAAGGTACATAGTAGCTAGATAGATGGATCACCACTTGAGGCTCCTCTCTTCCTTCCAAGCAACTTTGGAATGAATGAACACCTTGCATAGATAGTTTAGATGTCCAAAGCCCAAGGAGTACAAGGATTCAGATGACGCCTTCTGTACGTACGTGTTTTCTGATGCGAACTGTTTAATAATCCTCTTCATCCCAAACCCAAAGAAGTACTCTCTATCTCTCTGTTCGCCGGTGAGGCAGATGCAGCCCCGACTGATAATTTTCTCAGAGATTGTATTATATTGGCTCATTAAGAAATACAACTAGGCCGGCTTCACTAGAGGTAGCATCTGGTATCGGCGTATCGCTCATGTCAAAAGGATTAGGTTTGCATCAGACAGACAGAGCGTCGCTAGCAGCCATGACCAATCCAGCAGGTGCGTTTTGCACAACGCAGTAGTAGTCTACAAGGGCAGCTTCAGTGCTGGTTCGGTTCTGGCTGTGTTCGACGCCGTTTTCGTGGGGCCCACCTTCGGGAAAAAAACCATTCAATCACAATCTCTCTTCCTCGGTTGCTACTGTGTCTCGGTTTGCTTTTTCACCGCCTACCTTCCTCTGATCGATCGGCCAGTCAGCAGCCACAGCCATGGCCGTCTCGCTGGTGGCGCTGCTCACCGTGAGCCTCGTCGTCGTGCCTCTCCTCTCCCTCCTGCTGCTCGCCACCAAGAGGCCTCCCCGTCCGCAGCGCGCCGACGGAGGCAGAAGGCTTTCTCCGTCGCCGCCGGGCGCCCTGCCGCTCCTCGGCCACCTGCACCTGCTGGGCCGACTGCCGCACCGGGCGCTCCGGTCGCTCGCCGCGTCACACGGCCCGGTCATGCTGCTGCGCCTCGGCCGCGCGCCCACCGTCGTGGCGTCCTCGGCGGCGGCCGCGGAGGAGGCCCTGCGGACCCGCGACGCGGCCTTCGCCAGCCGGCCCCGGATGCCCATGGCCGACCGCCTCGTCTACGGCTCCCGCGACATCTCCTTCGCGCCCTACGGCGAGTACTGGCGCCAGGCGCGCCGCGTCTGCGTGCTCCGCCTCCTCAGCGCGCGCCGCACCCGCTCCTTCCGCCGCGTCCGGGAGCAGGAGGCCGCCGCGCTGGTCGCCCACGTCCGCGCCGCGCAGGCTGGCGGCGTGGTCAACCTCAGCGACGCCCTCATCTCCTACTCCAAGGCCGCCGTCACGCGCGCCGCGTTCGGCGACGGGGATTACGGGCTCGACGGCGACCGAGGGGGTGAGAGGCTGAGGCGGGTGATCGCGGACCTGCAGGAGCTCATCATCGCGCCCCCGGTGCGGGAGATCGCGCCGTGGCTTCTGGCTTGGGTGGGTCGACACGTTGACCGGGCTGGAGGCCAAGACCCAGCGCACCTTCCAGGCGATTGATGGCTTGCTGGAGCGGGTCATCGCGGACCACCAGAGCCGGCGTCTCGGTGGCCGCCGGGTTCCTGCAGACGGCGAGGCCGACGACCACCGTGATTTCGTGGACGTGCTGCTGGATGTGAACGAGATGGCCAAGGACACCGGACTCCGGTTCGACACGGACAACATCAAGGCAATCATCACGGTACGTTATGGACTCGGACTTCTTCGATACAGTTCTTTCACTCGTACATGTTTTTATGCATCCGCGCTTCACTTACCGAGAAATGAGAACAGTACATGTTTATCGCCGGCACTGACACCTCGTACACGGTGCTGGAATGGGCCATGGCGGAGCTCCTGAACCACCCCCAAGAGATGCGGAAGCTCCAGGGCGAGATCCGCGCCGCTGTCGGCGCCACCGGCGACGTAACCGAGGACCGTCTCGACGGCATGCCGTACCTCAAGGCGGTGATCAGCGAGACCCTCCGGCTGCACCCTCCGGCGCTGCTCCTCCTGCCCCGGGAGACGACGGAGGACACGGAGCTGCTGGGCTACCACGTTCCGGCACGCACGCGGGTGATTATCAACGCTTGGGCCATCGGCCGGGACCCGGCGTCGTGGGATCGCGCCGGAGCGGTTCGCCGGCGGCGACGCGCCCATGGACTACGCCAAGGTCGGGCAGGACCTGCGGTTCCTGGCGTTCGGCGCCGGGAGGCGAGGGTGCCCTGGGGCCCGGTTCGCCGCGCCGTCGGTAGAGCTGGCGCTCGCGAACGTGCTGTACCACTTCGACTGGGCGTTGGCTGCGATGCGCGGCCGGAGGAGCCCGCCGGTGTTGGACATGAGCGAAGCGTACGGGCTGACCGTGCGGCTCAAGGAACCGCTGCTCCTTGTTGCCAAACCATGGACCGGCCAATCAGTACTTTCTTTGTAAGTCAAGATATTAGCTTGATATGATTGGCAACTGTCCTAATTTAGCAAGTCAAGATATTAGCTCGATATGATTTTAGCTAACAAAAAATTATAGCATCTTCAAGAGTTTTTCTAAATTTCACTCTCTAAATTATCATTTGGAGAGCCTTTTGCATAAAAATCGTTTTCTATATATTTTCATTCTCCAACAGCTTGCACTCTAAAAAGCTATTTTCGTTATTTATTTTTGGCTAGCGAGAAATACAAAGCTATTTTCGTTATTTATTTTTGGCTAGCGAGAAATACGGAACGAAAGATGGCTATATTTGGATAACAAATAGAGAAGCCGTTGGAGATAATAAGAAAAAATTATAGAGTCTTTTGAAGTTGCTCGCGTGCAAGCAAGCAGAGTCTCTCTATAAATGAATTCTATCGTGGCCTAGGTTTTCCCATCTGCGCCGGCATTAGTCCCACTCACCACGAATGGTGGCCAGGGGAAGGGGAGGACGCGGCGGCATGGGAGGTCTACCGGACGAAGCCGGCCAACCGGGCGGGCGAGGCGGTGCCCCCGGCGGCCGAGGCGCGCGCGGGAGGGGCCCTCACGGGGGCACCGGCGGCCAAGGCGGCACCGGCAGGTTCCGTGGCGAAGGCGGTCGCGGTGGCGCCGGTGGCCCAGGTGGCGTCGGAGACTAAGGCGGACAAGGCGGCGCGGGCGGACAAGGCAGCAAACGAGGCCGCGGCGGCGACGGAGGCGAAGGCGGCCCGGGCCAACGGGGCGGGGACGGCGGGCGCGGCGGGTACGGCGGAGGGCGCGGCGGGGACGGCGGGATGACCGGTCTTCCCGTCGACGCGCCAGCGGCGTAAACGGCCGAGCGGAGGCCATCCGCATCACCAGGAGGGGCAGTTCATCTATCCTTGGATTTGGTTCGGTGTGATGGGTGGCTTAAATACTAAATAAATGGGATATGGTCGTGTTAGTAGTAGTTAATCCTTGATTTGGTTCGGTGTGATCTGTCATTCTGTCTCTCGCTGTAGTATTACGCTGTCTTGAATGAATTTGCTAAAACCTGCACAGCGAACCAGCATAAGTACTTGATAGATAATTCGGTATTCCATGAAATTTGGAGGAACATCTTTCAAAAAAAAAGTATGTTTGGATATGTGCTCTACAATATGTACGTATTTCATTCATAGTTCAAACTCAAACATGCACAGCGAACCAGCATTGTACTTGATAGATAATTCAGTTGATACTTGATAGTAGTCTCATTTAGTGGCTAATTATTTGTGGAGATGGGAATGAGATAAGTCACAAGCGCAAGTAAACTGCTTATCTTGTGGTGCCTATCCTAGCAAAAATAAGGTGAAGTTTATTTCCAACTACAAAAGGTAGGATGATGGTTTGTGAAACATATTATAGACTTGTTACTCCAGATGATTATTAATCAGCCGGCATTGGCCTTAGTGCGTCACGTCTGGTGCTCATTATATATGCACCTTCACATGGGGGCTTGCTTTGCTTGTTGACATCCTTGGTAATTTACATATTAGAATATGTAATCTCTATCTCAACCAGTTAAATCATCCTTTACCTTTTTCATTCATGTCACTTGTCAGCGAACAATTTGAGTCGTACTGCTCCTTCCGTTTGTTCCAAATTGGAAGTCATTCCAACTTCCTTGGAAAGTCAAACCATTCTAATTTTGACTAAAATTATAGAGAGAATTACAAAGATTTATGACACCAAATATGAAACGAACCGAGTTTTCAAATTGAAAACCCGACTCCCTGTATCGTCGTGATAGTCCCTGGATCAGTAGCTATCACATAGAGAACTCATTTCAATTACATACCACAATCATACAACTCGATATTTCATTATATGAGTTTAATATTTACATAATTCAGAGGATTGTGATACGAGTTTCTCAGTACAAGCTCCTTGGGCTAAAAGGAAAAACATAAAGCGGAAACGATAACGAGTCTTCAGGGCCGCCCTTCATCTTGACGGATAGTATCTCTCCACAGGCATGACTTGAGCGTAGCACGAACCGTCCTTAGAACTCCACTTCACCAAGTGTGGATCACCGTTTCGTATCCTGCATCTACCAACTATCCCCAAGGAGTGGGATAGGTTCACGTCACCATCCGCATGCAAGCTTTAAGTGGAATGCATAAGGTTATCAAGCAAGTCAAAGATAAGGCTGATGTTTCCTATGCAAGCAGCAAGCAAGTACATATATTCATCCAAAACACCTCATCTCGGGCCATCCTGGCCTTCCAGGCCCTCGAGACACTCACACCTTCAAACCCCAGGCCCTCGAGACACTCACACCTTCAAACCCCTCCAAGTTGGTGCGAGAACTCCCTCTCCTTGCACCTCAACTGCCCCAGGCAGTAAATCAAGACTAGAGGGAGGTAGAAAACAAGTAACACTAACTATGAAAGCAAAGCCGGATCAAGAGTTGTACATGACTGAGTACGCGGCTATATGTATAATTTTCACCCTGCGGGTTGTACACCTGGACCCACTCGAGTCGCAGCCAACGAGGGATCAGTCCACTAACATGCGAAACCACGGTCAACGAAACTAGCTGCAATGGCCCCCATCATGCCTTCCCGGGTTTGGGGTGCTCCCTCCCGCAAGAGGTTGCCCCGGGACTGTGATGCATTCTACATCGGGTCCCGCAAGACCCTGCAATTCGGGGGACGTGAGGTCAGCACCTCCTTCCCTTACACTGATACTCTATCCTCCTACAGGTATGGTGCCGCGCGTCACTAGCTCGGACCGGATCTGCCCTCATAACAGATAAGTGGTGTGCACGTTTGACATAACTTCATCTCCAGGTCCACTAACTCGGGTCTTAATTGCCGAGGCAAGATTCTCCCACAAAACTGCTCAAAAGGATCCAAATTACAGCAAAACCTTCTCTATCGGGTAGATCATAATTTTCGGAGGTCTGGTTAAATTATTTTAATTTTTCTAAGTTTAAATCATTTTCTGCAATTAATAAATTGATTAACGAAAAAGGAAAAACTCACAGGTGACACGTGGCTTGTTGACGTCATCATCCAGGGTCAGGCCAGCAGCTGTCAGCAGTGGGCCCTGCTGACATCAGCGTTGACCGATCAACGGTCAACGGGTCAACAAGTCAACAGGTCAACAGTTAGTGGGGTCCGCTGGTCAGTCTCAGCTAGAGGCTGACAGCTGGGTCCCATGGGTTAGGTCTTTAAAAAGAATGGGGTCTGGGTTTCGGTCTGGTTTAGTGGGCTCAAAGCCGGTGGGTCGGCTTGTGTGGCCCATCAGCTAGGCTCGGCTAAAGGGGCAGAGCTCGGCTTGCGGCTCACAGGCCAGCTCGGGTCTTCAGACGGCCAGCGGGCTGGCTCGGCTCCGGCGGAGGCTCGGCTTGGTCACGAGGCAGGCCGGCTAGCAGACCAGCTCGGTCTGCTGGCAGGCTGGCTCGGGTCAGCAGGCAGCTAAGCGGGCCGAGCTCACTGTGTGGTTCCTGGGCTGGCTTGACTGCGAAGGCCAGCTCCAGCTGTCAGCTAGGTTTACGAGCTGGGCCGACATCAGGATAGGCTACAGCCCATGCTTGATCCATTCAGGCTTGGCCTGGTCCGCTTCTCTCTCTCTCTCTCCCCTGTCGGGTGGGTCCCGCCTGGCGGCGTCTTCTGCTTCTTCTGCAGCTAGGTCCCACGCGTCGGTGTCCTCCTCCTGATGACAATTGGGCCCCACCAGACAGCCTCCTCCTCTCTCTGTCCCTTCCCTCTGGACAGTGGGTCCCGGGGTCAGCACACCTCGGATCCGGTGCGGTGGGGTACGGATCCGGTGCGGGGGCCAAGCGTGTGTGCGTGCGTGCGCCCAGAACAGGAGGTGTGCGTGTGCGTGTTCTGGGCGCCCGCGAGGTGCTCGGCCAAATGCCGTAGTGGCACTCGTGGGTGCCTGGGCACGACATCGTGGCGCGGGGTCGGCCCGTGCGCGGTCACCATGGCCACGGTGAGGCCGTGGCGCACCGACGACGCGGCGAGGGTGCTTAGGAAGGGCTAGAATGCGAGCCGACGGCATGATGGCGCGGCGGGGCCAAGCCGCAGCTGGCTCGCGGCCATCCGGCGTTTCAGGGTCGCGGCCGGAGTTTTGGGTGGTGGCGTCGTGGCTGCAGCACAGGGGCGGCTCAAGGGCAAACGCGCGGGCACCTGGTAGTCCAGACCCGCGGCGGTTTGGCACGGTGGGTTTTCGCCGGCGGCGAGACCACGGCGCAGGGGGTTCGGGGTGCAAGGATTGGGGCAACGTGGAGGGCTCGGCGAGCTTGGGTTCACCGTGGGGTGGAGGTACGCGCGCACACGCGCGGGTCACTGGTGGTCCAGGACCGCAGCGTGGCCTTGGCGTGCACGAGTGGCCGGCGTTCCAGGCCTGCAGCACGGCGTGGCGGCGAGGCATGGGCGAGCGGAACAAGGGCGACGGAGGTCTGCATGACAAGGGCGGGGCGACGGGCTCCTGCACAAGCTCGGGGGTACGGGTGGTCCTAGGGTTGGCTCTACAAGGGGCTCATCGGCGTTCAGCTGACAGCACGAGGGGAAAACGACGGAGGGAGCGTCGGGGTGACCTACCGCTGAGCTTGGGGGTGATGTGCTTGACGCGGTGGTGAGGCAAAGCAGGACGAGCTGTGGTTGTGCCGTGCTGAGCTGCAACGCCGCTGTCGTCGATCGGGGCGCCGGCGAGTTCCGGCGGCGTCCTCTCCTTGGCTTCCTCCTCGACATGGCATCGATGTACAGGCGGCGGTCCTCCTCCTCCTGCTCCCGGTCCTCCTTCCCCTCCTTGACCCCTCCTCCTCTTGGCTCTCCCTCTCTCGGGTGCTCCGGCGGTGGCGTCGAGGGAAACCCTAGGGCTAGGGTTTGCGGTGGCGGTCGATTGGGGCATATAGGGGGAGGATTAGGGTTTGGCGAGGATGCGAGGCTCGAACGGCAGGGATCCTCGGTGTTCGTGCCACGGACGCGTGGCGCGGATCCGAGGGGGTCCGAACTAGGGTTCCCAAGGTGCGGGGGGGGGGGGGGGGGGGGGCTCAGGTGCAGCGCGGCTGGTGTGGTGGCCGACAAGGGAGTGCAGACGGTTGCGCTCCCGTGTCACGGAGCGGGGACAGGCGGGCGGTGGTGACGCAGGCGAAACGGGGGTCGCGGTGCGAGGCACGGGGCAAAAGGCGAGGCGAGGTGCAGGCGGCGTGCTGGAGGTTGGGTAAAGCTGACGGGTGGGCTCCACCCGTCAGTCGCCCCGGCATGGCGAGGGGATAAGGGCGAGAGGCGCTGAGCGGCTGGCGCGTGGGTCCCGCTTGGCGGAGGAGCTGGGCAGTGTGCTTAGGCAGGCTAGCGGGGTTCCGAGCTGCGCGTAGCTGGGCCGTGTGTGGGTTGCGGCGGCTCATGGGCCATCGGCGCATGGAGGGGGCAGGCCGGTTGGTCAGCCGGCTGGTCAGCTGGCAGGCTGAGCTGGCTGGCGGGCTGGGCTGGCTTGTAGCCCAGGCCCATTAGGTCTGGGTAGAGGTGTAGGCTGGGTTAGCTAGGTTGGTTTAGGGTTTTGGTCCTTGGGCCGGGTTAGGGCCAGGTTAGTGTTTGGATTTTGGCCTGGATTCTGGGTTAGGGTATGGGTAGATGGTTTAGGGTTTTTAGGTAGGGTCCACCTTAGGGTAGATAGTTAGGTTAAGTTAGTAGATAAATTCAAATTGAGGGGTCCACTCAATTTGAACTCCACACAATTTCACACAATCAAAATGTTTTCAAACCAATTAGTTTAAACACGGTAGAAGTGAAACCCAAATAAATCCGAAAGAGCTCACACTAGCTTTAATGCCCTTATGGTTAATTGGTTTTAATTTTTCTGGGATTTTAGAGAGAACAAGCATTAACCTTAAGTTATGCTAGCTAACAACACTCTCATACAAAAAGTTTTTGAAATTTCACATTTTTGCATTCTAACATTCCGGGAGAAAATTCGGGGATGTTACAAAATAGATATACTCTGAAAATATATTTACCAAAGAATACAAATGCTACTTATTTGGTATCATATAAAAATGTTGATATTATATAAATTTGGTCAAACTTAAAATGGTTTGACTTTACAAGAAAGTTGGAATGACTTGCAATTTAGATTGGAGGAAGTACAATTGATGGCTGCATATATATGATTTGTTGCAAGGCAGGGGCAAAATTGATTTAAGGTATCAAACGGTACATCCGATCCGTTCCAATTCATAATAATACTGCAGGGTGCAGACAACAAATATGACACCAGCAGAGCAAGTTGGTGTATATGCAGTTTTTAATAAAGGACTAAAATCTAACTCGCTGTTCAAGAAATGACATGCTTATTACACAACTCAATCAGACTAGACATGCTCAGAATAGAACACTCCAATCTCCTCGACAGACAAGGGGCCGCGGCCAAAAGATGATTATTCCCGGCTGCGTGAATTCTATTTTAGGGCAGGACGACTGGAATGTAGTACATCACTGCATAGGAACACCAAGGAACGCAAAACAAGAGTAACTGGAACTCATTTGCAAACTGGAAAAGTGATGGGCAAATGCTGATCAGATCAACTAGCACCAGCGGATAGAACAAGAGAAGGTTTACCGGCCGGCCATATGTTTGAGAGAAAGCGTAGCTGTAACTCAGCTGCATGCAACACGGCAAAGATGACAAGCCAAGTTGATGTAGAGAAAATGCTGCAGGCGCACAGAACGAACTTTGCCATTGCAGAAGCAGAACCATTACAGTCCTCCGTCCCCTTCAATATTCAGGCCCAGTTTAGTTACCAAAAATTTTTCATCGCTACAGTAACTACGAACGTTTGACCACTAATTAATAGTATTAGATGTGAATAATTGACAAAACCTATTCCATAAGCTCCGGGTGAAATTGCGAGATGAATTTTTTAAGCCTATTTGGACCATGATTGGATAATATCGTGCTACAGTAAACAAACTCTAATGACGGATTAATTAGGCTTAATAGATTCGTCTCTCGATTTCCCGTTCATCCGTGTAATTAGTTTTATAATTAATCTACATTTAATACTCGTAATTAGTGTTGAAAAAGTTGCCAAAAACTTTTTACAAAACTTTTTGGCAACTAAACGAGCCCTTAGCAGTGATGGCATGAAGCTTTCTCGGGATGATGAGATGTTCATAGTCAACAATGTTCTAACGGGACGCCTTTAGAGTCCAGCCTGAAATCCTACGTACAAACGCTCGGCCCCCACGTCGCCCCCAGGGGGCGACTCGGGCGGAACTGCCGGCACCGCCCCACAAAGGCCGTCCCCGTCCCCGTCCCCCTCCTGCCCCCCGCCGCTGCCGGAGAGCTCCGCCGGAAGTCCACGCAGGTTCCATGAAGGCGGCGGCCGGGCGTGTTTCCTTCTCCTCACCTACCCCCCCTGCTCTCTAGTCATTAGTCATGGTGGATCTCTCCGGTAGCGGTGCGGTGGGGCATCTGCAGCTCGATCCGCTCCTCTGCTATCCGGATCCGACGACCATGCTGGTCAATAGCAGGTCCCTACGGCTCCTTGCGGGGCAGCTCGTCCTCCAGCCGGGTGGCTGCCCTGGAGCGGCGGTGGCGGCGGTGGCACGCTGTTCTCTCGTTGCCGACCGGATCTGAGCGGCTAGCGGTCGGATCCGCGCGCTGATGGGGTGGCTTGCCTGGATCTGTCTCCGGCCGGGCGGCGGCGGCGGCATCCCCCCTCCCTCATGCTGGTTGCGATTGTTGCCCGTTGGGTGATGGTGCTGGTGTGCAGGGATAGGTGGTGCACCAACATCAACGTCCGGGAACACTGACGACGGGAAGGAAGGGTACACACCCTACCCAGCAGCGCTACTGCCCCTACATCTGCTGTCGTCGGCCTCATTGATGCCGATGAGTTTGTCAATGTTAGGGGTTTCGGGTGAAAACCCATCTCAGTCTTCCTGTTGAGCAATGGCGGTGTCTGTCTGACGTCATGACCTTCTTGAAGGCATTGCTATTGGAGACCCCCCTGCCACCACGGTGAAGCCTGCCACGGGAGCTTTTGTGTTGGTCCACTCGGCACCGGGAGAATTCCTAGTCCGGCTATTTGCTGGCCGGTAGCGACGACGCTTCATGCGCCGCTATCCTCGCGCTACTACCTCCCTATAGCTTGCCGGCAGTCAACTTCTTCAGCGTGCCGTTGTTGCTGCTGCCTGGTCCTCCACGAAACCGGTGATGGTTCTGTTCGAGCTATGACATCGTTGACTCTTGTTGTTGACTATTGTCGTGGTTTGGCGATTGCTGTCATTTGGCGCCTCTACTCCGTCAGCGCTCTCCCTGTTGGTGGTGTCATCGAATATTATGACAGGTGGTGTTTCCACCTCTATCACCACTCCCCTTCAAGGCTTCCTCCCCTTGTATGACGTTGGATGGTGGGACGTGGAGCGTGGATGTGCTTTGAAAGGTGGTTCCATCAGCTTCAAAAAAGGGAGATCGTCGTTTTCGGTGAGCTTTGGTTTGCGCCCCTCCCATCACCTTTAATCCCCATTTTGTTGACCTAACCCTCAGATGGAGGGTGACAGCGGAGCGGCGTAGCTACAAGGGGTGGTGTGGCGGTGCAATGGCTGCGGTGTATTCGGCGAGTATGCTGTTTCGGTGGTGGCTCTCATCGACGATCGGTGGTCGTCTTTCTCGCTGGTGTCCTAGCTTTGTCTTTAATCCGTAAGCGTGTTGTCCTCTCTAATCTAGGTGTTGTGTTGTGTTGTGTTGGGCTGTTGTAAAATTGCTGAACCTCAAATGTTGTAGCATTTTGGCTTGCCTAAAGCCCATCAATGAAATCAGAGCAACCCTAAAAAAAAACAATGTTCTAACGTGCTACCCAGAAGAGGAGAAGAAGAAGAAGAAGAAGAAGAAGAAGAAGATGGCCGCCGGTCATGGCAATTACATTACGGTAAGTAATGAAGCATCAAGCAGCTCATCTTTGCATGAGAACGAAGAAATAGTATATATAACCTTCTGATTAACTGTTTCCCAACTTGTAGGTTGCTAAGCATGAAATAAGATCAGCATTGGCATGTTAATTTGCCTTAGTGCTGCTTGCTTACAGTAGTACTGCCACTTTGTAAGTCCTTGAACTTGGAGCGACAAAAAATATGTGCAATTTCGGTTACAATGTTGTCTTTGGTGTCCACTTATCTAGTCGCGGACTAATCGTGATTAGTCGGGCTTATCGGTCCATTGAGCTCGATAAGGGACACCGAGTAGGTTGGAGCGACTAGATTTCTAGTCGTCTACACTGACTCGGAATTGTTTTCTGGGCTGTTTGAGTTATGGGCTTCGGCCGGTGATGGGCTGGCGAGGTGGCCCAGTAGGTTATATAGAGCCGTACAGAGAGCAGCTGCCGTCCACACCACCCTCCAGAACACGCGCCATGCCACCAGCAGAAGGATCGGAGAGAGAGAAAAGGCAAAGTAAAGGAAAATGAATTAGAGAGGACGGAGCAGCTCGATTCGAGGTGACAAACTGACAATAATGCAAGGTCGAGTCGCGTGTGCGTCCTGTAGCGAGCAGAAATGTCTCGCAACCTGCTCAACTTACCTCCGTCCAACCTGTCGGCTTCTACGCACCTGTTCTGTTGAACAATGTTGCCATCGATCAACATTCTTCAGACATCATGCATCTTTGTTCTCTTTCTTAAACAACAAAAATTGCAGATCTGTCGCTCACTTCTTTTAGATACTTTTGGTCGACGTCTTACTACAAATTAAAGGAGATCGAACGCAATAAATAAAGCTCCGATCCGATCCTTGCAGAGTTTGTACCGCGACACTGCAAGCATGGATGTCTCACCTTGCAAGCTGTCAACATACCTCCAACCCACCAGTTCACCATCAACATTCAGACATCTTTATTTTCTTTCTTACTAGGTAAAGGCCCGTGCGATGCTATGGGCACTTAATATTTGAACAAAATAAGATAATTTTAAAGAATATGCGGTAAGAAGACGATCGATACATTGTCTGGCCATAAATTTGAGTAGCAAAATACATATTAAAGATAGTGGAAATGAATGCCAAATGTCTTAAACTTTTGATACAATTTTCTAAGAATCAGCTAGACAGAGAATGCTATAACAATTCATGCTTTTTCATTTGTGAGGCTAATGTAGCACCTAAGATAATATCGTAGAACTTCAGGTATGTTGCGCTCATATTAATTTTCCTTGCATGTCAATAGGTGCACCAAGAAGCGCTTCCTTAGTTCATAAGCATCCTGTACATACATTATGCATACAGATGCATCAAAAACAATTAGGATTCATATCCTAAAATGTATGTATCAATGCCCATGCAAAATACTCACAGTGCAAAATGGTGTGTGAAGCCTTTCACCATCCCATGCACTCATGAAAAGTAGCACATGATAACCAGACATTTCACTGTGAAATAATTAACTATTACGTTTGTGTTGTATAAAGAAGCTTCCAATAATTTTTTTAAAAAAATGGTACCTGTTTGTGTTTACTTGGACACCGTTTTGGATCACATGATCCCATAGATAAACATTCTCGTTCCGCCCCGTGCATGCAATGTTCATGACCACCTTTAGGACACTTGAAAGACGCTGAATTTTTGGTGTATACTGTCGTAGTGGATGTTGCTTGAACATAGGGTCTATAGGAACCGGGTCATATATAGAGACAACTCTAGTCTTCAGGTCTAGCCCGTACAACATGAACTTGGTGGTTAAGGAATTAAAGCATGGAATAAGAACTTGCAACCAAAACGTAGACATGAGGATAGGGAAAACGTATTGCATGAAAGATAGAAAAGGTACACCACATTACCAATCTGCACTTTGAGACATCATACTTCCTCCAAGGCCAGCTAAGAACCAGTTTCACTAGCATCCTAGAATAAAACATTAAAGGCTTAGAAACATGACAACATCAATGATTACATGATATTAAAATAACTCACACAAAACTTTAAGTCCATGTA
This sequence comes from Panicum miliaceum, assembly GCA_032594955.1. Taxonomy (NCBI): domain Eukaryota; kingdom Viridiplantae; phylum Streptophyta; class Magnoliopsida; order Poales; family Poaceae; genus Panicum; species Panicum miliaceum. The sequence continues at coordinate 764,491 of CM064060.1, read as the reverse complement.
GTGCTTCGACACAATTTTGTTCGTTGCTTTCAACATATGCAGTTCTTGACAAGCGAGGTGTCGTGCAGCTAGGTTGAAACAATCTGGATCCATAGATTTATCCTTCTTTAATGTTTCTTGGATTTTCTTGAGAGTTAAGGCAATCGGGTAAGGCTTGGGGCTTAGCACCCATTCTTTCCTGTAAAACAACCACTTCCATCCTAAGTGAGATGACACAAAACAACTCATTTACTGTTAAGAATAATCATATGTATAGAACAATTGTGGCTCACTTTAAAGCCTCATCATGATCAATTGACATGACATATTCCCAAATTTCGTCCCTTAACTCTTGTTCTCCAAGCGGTATGCTACGAATGGAAAGAACTCGTGCTTTCGTCTCTTGCAAGATGGAAGCTAATTTCTGCCTAAAAATCCTATGGTATGATAACATAAAATTAGTTACACTATTAAAAGCATATGCAAATTTAAATACATACATAATTGAAATAGAGGGATCTTACTCCAAAGTATTAGCATCGGTCATTGATTTGATATAGTTTTGAAGCATGGCTATTAGCTCCTCTTCATTCATCGCATTTGTTGTCATGTTTTATCAGGCGGATCATGTGTCATCGCATTTGTACAGGAAGAAAACACATTTATAGCTCATGCACCTTTGCTCTTCATAACGCGCATAGTTTTACAGCACCAAAACTCAGATACTTTCCAACAAAATAAAATATATGTCTGTATCTGTAAAGTATATGGTAATAGCCAGGAATAAGTTTGGAACAAATAGATACAACACTGAGCCAAATTGCAAATCAATGTTCTCTTTCTCCGCACCTCCTCCATTAAGGCGTTAGGACCTCCTTATAGACAATATTCTTCGTGTATGTGCCATCTATTGCTGAGATCTTTTTCTTGACCTTCTTATTAGCCTTTTCCTTCTCCTTTTTATTAGTATTTTTCCTCTCCTCAGCATTAGGTGGGAGGGCGAGGATCCTGATGTTGGATCTGGAGGTGGCTCTAGAGAGAGAAACATACAATTGACTATGAGAGAAGACGGGTTCAGGCCAGTACACGCCGACATTGGGGATAGTTTGCCCTTGTGCCTTGTTGACCGTCATGGCAAAACTGAGCCGAACGGAAACTGCTTCCTCTTGAACTGGAAAGGGAACATCTCGTCATCAGAGGGGCATAAGGGTATTCGAGGTAGGAAAACCCGCTTCCCAGCATGCTGCCCCAACACAATTTCTGCGTCGATGGTGTTTTTCTGAAACCCCCGGACCACCAGCCTCGTACCATTGCAAAGTCCGTTTGCAGGGTCGATATTCCTAAGTAATATGACAGGGCATCCGTTCTTGAGTTTTAACACATGTGGAGGTAGCCCATTGGGGGTTAAAGTGTTAAGGAACTCTGATGGATAGTAGTTGTGCGGATCATCTACCGCGAAGTCAAAACTATGATACACTGTCTCCCCTCCTTGGAAACGACCGATCATCTTCATATTAATCATATAACCCAGTCATTTCGTGTAGACAAAATAGCTCTTGAAGTGATGTAGTCTTTGTTTGACATGTTCTCATTGAGCCTTGGAAAAATGCATTCGATTAGTGTATCAAGGTTGTTGTCATCCCCAGTATATGGCACACATATCTCGTCTGGAAGACGGACATCGCCATCACCGTTAACCTCCTCGGTACCGCCACCGATGCGCAACAGGTAATCCGCAAACCATGGATCGCTTTGCGCCCTCATGTTGCGCACCAGCTTCAAGTGACACATGGAATCCCAAAGGTAGGACCTCCGCAGGGAAGCATCAACTATCTGAGCCCTCGACCCCCTTCGGACAACAGGGAGGACCTGTCCGAAATCTCCACCAAATACAACAGTCTTGCCACCAAATGGTAGCTCCGGTCGATCCATTATATTCCTTAGGCTATTGTCTAGAGCCTCCACCGCTTGCCGCTTTGTCATAGACACCTCGTCCCAAATTATGAGAGATGATATTTGTAGTAGCTTGGCAGTACCACTCTGTTTCGTGAAGGTACAACAACCACCTTCATCGACAGTAAGAGGTATCTTGAAGCGCGAGTGAGCGGTTCTCCCGCCAGGCATTATGGAGGCAGCAACACCAGATGTGGCTTTTGCCACAACTAGCTTGTTCTGACTACGTACTTTTGCGAGCAGAGCCCTATACAAAAAAAGTCTTTCCCGTGCCGCCAGGTCCATCCACAAAGAACAAGCCGCCATGGTCGGTGTCAATGGCAGACATGATCTCATCGTAGGCAGCCCTCTGCTCATCATTTAGAGACTCTGCAAGAGCCACATCATCGATGTTGATCTCGATGCTTGCCTCCTCAAAAATCTCCCGTGGAATACCGCTAGCGTTGTCATACGTGTTGTCGATATCTAGAAGAGGAAATGACTTTATGTCCTTCCCCATTGATTGCAACATATTTCTAATATCAATCAAAACCATCTGTTCCACGGGAACTGAAGATGGGTTATTCCGCCGATAGTCCTCTGACATCGCATCGGTGTGTTTTTGCCATAGTCCAAACACATTGCTCGGCTCACAGAATACTAAGATCGTTGCAAATAGCCTCCGTAGCGAGGATGGCATCTGAAATAGAGTAGCCTCAGTGAGACACTCGTCTAGTGTGTTGTCTTTTTCGATCAGACCCCTTTTCTCCGTAGCTTCATGGAAAGTTGGTTGGATCACACCATTAACAGTTCTTAGATGCTCATAGGAGGTAGCGCCAACAACATGGTTTAGGAGAATTCGGAGATAGTATCATTCTCCCTGGGCTGGATGAGCTAAGATGATTCTACCAACCTGTCCACCTGTTCTTAGTTTTCTTGGTTTCCATAACTTACCATCCGTCTGCCAATTATAAAACTCCGGGAAGTCGCGATACAAGATACCACGAGCACGAAATATGCCGTCAGCATTGATGTATCAGCACCTGGACGGTTAACCACTCGTTCGATCTTATCGTGCTAATGAAATGCCACCATGTGCATGTCGAGAAGATGTAGTTGCAGCTGCTTTACAGGTGGCCAGTTCTTGCTTAAGTCGAAGCCGTATATCCTCCACAAGGCTTAAGGAGGGGTCACCCACTAGGCGTCTCTATACTGCTTGATCTCATCGATGTTACCTTTATCATCTGTCTTGGCAGCCTCTGTCACAGCCGCAGACACCGGCCCTTGTATATGTACTTGAACAAGTATTTGACGGACTTAATGCTACCACATGCCTCAACATTGATGTGACAATTGAATAGCCGTAGTAGGTAAAGGGTTGTAAGGGACGACCCATCTATTATCCAGCTCATGTCCCCGAACTGTTTCCTTACGCCCATCCTCACGTCTCCTATAGATGGGGTAGGAATCCTTGCCATGTGAAGTAGTTTCGTAGAAAGATCGAGGGTAACGATTCTTGCATGAAGCACGACCCTTTGTGCGCTGGCAATTGGGATTTAGCAAGCCGCACGGGCCATGCATCATATGCTTGGTAACCATCTTGTATAGCTCTAGGTACTTCTTCTTGTTTGGGAGCTCAACTGATATGAGAAGATCATACCGCTCCGGGCATGTTAGCTTGAACTTCCTCTGCATGATCAACAGAAAATGGGCATGCGGTAAATCCCTCTTTTGGAACTCCACCACGTATACGTAGGCCTGGACCTTTCCCAGGATGTCGTAATCCAGCAACCTCATCTTCAGCTCCTCCAACTTTGCCTTGAACACCCGAGTTACAAGATCCGGACGGTCTTGCAGTGTCTGCCCGGGGTAAAGTTCAGCCTTGATCTCATCCCAATTAGGGTTGCACGTCATAGTGAGGAAGATATCCGGTTTACCAAACTTCCGCACCAAAGCCATAGCATCCATGTACCGACGCCTCATGTCCCGCGGCCCTCCAATGAATGTTGTAGCCAACACAATGTACTTTCCAACAACATCTGCTCGACCCTCACCGGCGTGCAAGCTATCGACTAAACCTTGGTCTAGGTCAGCCCTTATCTGTGACTGATTGTTACCGATGGAGTCTAAGCGAGAGCTCTCTATCTTGATGTATGTGTCAACCACGAACTGTTGGAAAAGACGACCTCCATGTAGTATTGGGTTAAATATACCTGGCCACGTCTGGAACTTATAGCAGTAGTAGTCACGCACAGAGACACATTTATTTCCAGCAAAATCTACATATACCAGAACTTGATATTAGTGACGTTGATATCACAACCTAGGATGGATACTATTTAAATTAAGAAAAACAATTTACCTAGATCATCGTTGTTATTGCCCTCGGCACGAGCCTTTCGGATCGCACGAGCGGCGTTCACTTCATCCATACTAACACCAACCTTTGGAATCATGTTGTGCCACCCAATTTCACCTCTAGGGAAGAATAGGGGGTATGACAGAGGGTCGTAGCAGCCATGATATGATCAGATGCCGTGTATAGACCTATCCTTCCCTTGCAGGACAACACTATTCTGGAACTGACCTTGACGTTCGCTCCCCTCGATCCAAACGGCGACCACCTCTGATGTGATTTGCACATTATATGTTCTCTGATCGAGTCATTGGTCAAGGTTCAATGTCACATGGTAGTCCTCAAGGTGTTTAACTTGCCCCATACTCCTAAGATGTTCAAAGTATGGGTTGTCATGAAGGATGCTAACCAACCTCACCACAACCTCCTTATCCTTTTCTAAGCATTGTTCGCGGCACTTGCGATACCGATGTTCAAGAGAAGGATCATCATCATAGAAGTAATGCTCAAGATGTTTGGGTTCTGTTCTATCTAAACCAAATGACCGTATGTTGTGGTAAATTTGGCCATAGGCACGAAACGTGTAGACACCACCATTTCTCATATTGGTGGTCATATGATCGAGGTGGCAGTATAGAGAGGTGAATGAGAAATATCCATTGAAAAACCTTATGTTTGCACGAAAGTGCTTGGCATCACTATCTGAACTCGACCATAACCTCATGAGCTCAGCTGGTGTGTCCAGTGTTGTTAGATGAATCTTTCCATTGCGACAACAGAATCCTGGTGGTTCAGACTCAAGCTTCTTTGCACTCTCGCAATTCTCAACAGGTTTTAGCATGTGTGTGTTCGATGGGACATTACTATAAACCTTATCATACGGATCAGGTATGTCGGGGATTAAAGTAGAGTCATCATGAGTATCTTCGAGTTCGATGTCCTCATTGTTTTCTTCATTTGAAGTATGATAGTTAAAGATTTGTTAGAAAATGTTAAGCAATATATGAAAGCATGTACAACGCTTTTTGGAGTACCTTGACCTCCGAAAAGGTATCCCTCATCCTCTTCGTCCTCCTCCTCCTCAAATATCACATCCTCATCGGCATCTATTGCATCACAAACACTTGTGTCAATACAGGACCAATGGTATTGAGTTCCTGACAAATATCGAACCGAGTGAAAAAAATAAAGAAAATTACCATCCTCGATAATAGATGGTTCTATCTGGGTTGCTGTGTCAGCTTCAGGACTTGGATTGGTTAATCCTTTTAAATATAGTGTGAGCACAATTGAGAGATAATAAAGTTATATTAGACTTATCAAAAGGACTATTAATTAAAAAAGCAATTAAATTACCATGATCAATAGTTGATAGTTGTGTTTGGGTTGGTATGTCCACCCGAGGGCTTGGATCGATACTTCCTACCAAATAGAACAAGAGCGCAGGTGAGGCATGTTATCAATGTATTAGAATTGTCGAAAAGATTAATAATAAAATAATTAAAGAAACCACCATTGCCAATAACGCCATCTTGAGTCATGCCATGAATTTCATCGGCTAAACCATTGGCTCTTCTGGCAATTGTTGATTCAAATTTGTCATTTCGACGAGCTAATAGTGAATATCTTTCTCCGTGTGTGACATGATGTCTACGAGTTTTGGGTACATGGATATCACGGGTCTCGACATTTGGTATCTGGTCGCTTGTTGTTTCGCTGTAAACAGGTGTTCCATTCACCTCCGGAATAGTCCAGTCATGGGTCGATATGGATCCATGAGGACCATATCCATCCACATTGGAGGATGTAGAGTCTGGAAGGTAATTTGGGTTTTCCATGGCGATAGATTCTTGGTTCAAAGCAATCTTTTTCAACTCTCTTTTTTTTCTTACATTCTCTATCGGCCGCCTTCCGTCCCGGCGTCTTATTATGCAACCTCTGCTGTTCTATTCTAGCTTTCCTCACCGTTGGTGTCATTCTTTTGGATCGCTCACTCTTATCAACAGGGTTAGGAGAGACGCCATCATTTTGTCCTATGGTATTGATAGGATGATATACACTTAGTGGCTAATTCATTTTCCACTATCATCAAGTGTTTGTTACTAACATAATTTAGTTTTCCTGAACGATGATACCTGGGCTGAGATCCATGGAGATATTACTGGATGGCTCTAAAATGCCTCCGTTGTCTGCATAGGGATGTTCTATTTAAGATTGCAAGGTGGCTTCATACTAATAATAAACTTAATGACAATACCTCGTAATTGCACAGGCTTGTTTTCATTGTCAACATTACGTGGTTGTGGTTGGTATGATTCGTTCCTATGCAACCAATTATTATTTTCATCGAGATCCACATTCTCACCGTTCAGTGCGGCATTTCCATCTACAGATCATTTTACAACATATAAGAAGCAAAGGACCTTGAAAGGGTAACTCCAAAAATTTTAAACATCACCTTTCTTTTTTTACCGGCTTCACGACGCTTCTTATTTATTTCCATCTTTTTCTCATTTGACATCGTTTCGTATCGAGCTCTTTCTCTTTCCCGCTTACGTTCATTAACATCTTGGATTTGTGGTTGAAACTTATCACGTGATTCCTCAATGCTCTCACTGTCTATAGAACGTGTTGTGGACATATCTGTATTATATAAAAGCAAGCAACATATGAGGATAGCTTCAATCAGCAACGTATCATATTGTCGTTCTAAATGATTGGATGAGTCACCTTTGTTTCTTTGTCAGGATTCACGATGTTTCTTATTTTTTTTCATTCCTCTGGTCAAGAGACATTGACGCATATCGGGCTCGTTCCCTTGCTCGTTTACATTCTTTAGGGTTAATGAGTTGCAGCCTTGTATTGGATGCATTCGGTAAGCACTGGATCTCCTACCGCAGTGCGATCACCACTCATTTCAGATGTATCCATTTGCAATAGTCAACCTGATCAATGGAAAAAGGTTGAATTATGTTGCAGGAGAGATTTAACAGCAAGCAATGGAGTTTTTCAATAAATATCAATGGTAAGAAGTGTTTCAAAAAAACTATCTGCGCCCTAGGTCAAGAAGCCCATAGACTATTTCTGGCCCACGGTACATACTAATCTGGGCTGCAACAAAGTCAGTCGGCCCAGGAAACCCACTCCCTCTCCGGCTTGTTAGCCTGGTCCGCAAAGGCCCATTTTAGCCCAAAAGAAAACCCTAACTCCCCCACCCCCCGTCCCAACTCCAGGAGGCCACCGCAATCCCACCCGACTCGGCCACTCCCACTGCGGCGACCACTCCCACCGCAATCTTCCGTCGCCACCCCTCCTCCCCTACCCCACAGGGCGCCGCCGTGGCAGAAGGGGCTCCTGCGCGAGAGAAGGGAGGCCGCCGGGGTTGCCTCGCCGCAGCTCACGCGCGGCATGCTCGCGTCTCCGTCGAGCCACTCAGCAACGGTGCATGGGCAGGATGTACGGCTGTCGCCCGGCTGCGACGCTGGCGGCGGCGCTGGGCCACGACTACACCGGCTGGCGGCGGCGCTGGGAAACGACGACACCGGCTGGCGGCGGCTTCGGCGTACGTACGAATTGGGGATATGGGGATTTTGTAATCTGTAATTCCCCTCTTTCTTGCTGAGAATTGTTGTTACCGAGTTGATTTCACCTGCTATTGACCAGTTTAGTTACCAAAAATTTTTCATCGCTACAGTAACTACGAACGTTTGACCACTAATTAATAGTATTAGATGTGAATAATTGACAAAACCTATTCCATAAGCTCCGGGTGAAATTGCGAGATGAATTTTTTAAGCCTATTTGGACCATGATTGGATAATATCGTGCTACAGTAAACAAACTCTAATGACGGATTAATTAGGCTTAATAGATTCGTCTCTCGATTTCCCGTTCATCCGTGTAATTAGTTTTATAATTAATCTACATTTAATACTCGTAATTAGTGTTGAAAAAGTTGCCAAAAACTTTTTACAAAACTTTTTGGCAACTAAACGAGCCCTTAGCAGTGATGGCATGAAGCTTTCTCGGGATGATGAGATGTTCATAGTCAACAATGTTCTAACGGGACGCCTTTAGAGTCCAGCCTGAAATCCTACGTACAAACGCTCGGCCCCCACGTCGCCCCCAGGGGGCGACTCGGGCGGAACTGCCGGCACCGCCCCACAAATGCCGTCCCCGTCCCCGTCCCCCTCCTGCCCCCGCCGCTGCCGGAGAGCTCCGCCGGAAGTCCACGCAGGTTCCATGAAGGCGGCGGCCGGGCGTGTTTCCTTCTCCTCACCTACCCCCCCTGCTCTCTAGTCATTAGTCATGGTGGATCTCTCCGGTAGCGGTGCGGTGGGGCATCTGCAGCTCGATCCGCTCCTCTGCTATCCGGATCCGACGACCATGCTGGTCAATAGCAGGTCCCTACGGCTCCTTGCGGGGCAGCTCGTCCTCCAGCCGGGTGGCTGCCCTGGAGCGGCGGTGGCGGCGGTGGCACGCTGTTCTCTCGTTGCCGACCGGATCTGAGCGGCTAGCGGTCGGATCCGCGCGCTGATGGGGTGGCTTGCCTGGATCTGTCTCCGGCCGGGCGGCGGCGGCGGCATCCCCCCTCCCTCATGCTGGTTGCGATTGTTGCCCGTTGGGTGATGGTGCTGGTGTGCAGGGATAGGTGGTGCACCAACATCAACGTCCGGGAACACTGACGACGGGAAGGAAGGGTACACACCCTACCCAGCAGCGCTACTGCCCCTACATCTGCTGTCGTCGGCCTCATTGATGCCGATGAGTTTGTCAATGTTAGGGGTTTCGGGTGAAAACCCATCTCAGTCTTCCTGTTGAGCAATGGCGGTGTCTGTCTGACGTCATGACCTTCTTGAAGGCATTGCTATTGGAGACCCCCCTGCCACCACGGTGAAGCCTGCCACGGGAGCTTTTGTGTTGGTCCACTCGGCACCGGGAGAATTCCTAGTCCGGCTATTTGCTGGCCGGTAGCGACGACGCTTCATGCGCCGCTATCCTCGCGCTACTACCTCCCTATAGCTTGCCGGCAGTCAACTTCTTCAGCGTGCCGTTGTTGCTGCTGCCTGGTCCTCCACGAAACCGGTGATGGTTCTGTTCGAGCTATGACATCGTTGACTCTTGTTGTTGACTATTGTCGTGGTTTGGCGATTGCTCTCATTTGGCGCCTCTACTCCGTCAGCGCTCTCCCTGTTGGTGGTGTCATCGAATATTATGACAGGTGGTGTTTCCACCTCTATCACCACTCCCCTTCAAGGCTTCCTCCCCTTGTATGACGTTGGATGGTGGGACGTGGAGCGTGGATGTGCTTTGAAAGGTGGTTCCATCAGCTTCAAAAAAGGGAGATCGTCGTTTTCGGTGAGCTTTGGTTTGCGCCCCTCCCATCACCTTTAATCCCCATTTTGTTGACCTAACCCTCAGATGGAGGGTGACAGCGGAGCGGCGTAGCTACAAGGGGTGGTGTGGCGGTGCAATGGCTGCGGTGTATTCGGCGAGTATGCTGTTTCGGTGGTGGCTCTCATCGACGATCGGTGGTCGTCTTTCTCGCTGGTGTCCTAGCTTTGTCTTTAATCCGTAAGCGTGTTGTCCTCTCTAATCTAGGTGTTGTGTTGTGTTGTGTTGGGCTGTTGTAAAATTGCTGAACCTCAAATGTTGTAGCATTTTGGCTTGCCTAAAGCCCATCAATGAAATCAGAGCAACCCTAAAAAAAAACAATGTTCTAACGTGCTACCCAGAAGAGGAGAAGAAGAAGAAGAAGAAGAAGAAGAAGAAGAAGATGGCCGCCGGTCATGGCAATTACATTACGGTAAGTAATGAAGCATCAAGCAGCTCATCTTTGCATGAGAACGAAGAAATAGTATATATAACCTTCTGATTAACTGTTTCCCAACTTGTAGGTTGCTAAGCATGAAATAAGATCAGCATTGGCATGTTAATTTGCCTTAGTGCTGCTTGCTTACAGTAGTACTGCCACTTTGTAAGTCCTTGAACTTGGAGCGACAAAAAATATGTGCAATTTCGGTTACAATGTTGTCTTTGGTGTCCACTTATCTAGTCGCGGACTAATCGTGATTAGTCGGGCTTATCGGTCCATTGAGCTCGATAAGGGACACCGAGTAGGTTGGAGCGACTAGATTTCTAGTCGTCTACACTGACTCGGAATTGTTTTCTGGGCTGTTTGAGTTATGGGCTTCGGCCGGTGATGGGCTGGCGAGGTGGCCCAGTAGGTTATATAGAGCCGTACAGAGAGCAGCTGCCGTCCACACCACCCTCCAGAACACGCGCCATGCCACCAGCAGAAGGATCGGAGAGAGAGAAAAGGCAAAGTAAAGGAAAATGAATTAGAGAGGACGGAGCAGCTCGATTCGAGGTGACAAACTGACAATAATGCAAGGTCGAGTCGCGTGTGCGTCCTGTAGCGAGCAGAAATGTCTCGCAACCTGCTCAACTTACCTCCGTCCAACCTGTCGGCTTCTACGCACCTGTTCTGTTGAACAATGTTGCCATCGATCAACATTCTTCAGACATCATGCATCTTTGTTCTCTTTCTTAAACAACAAAAATTGCAGATCTGTCGCTCACTTCTTTTAGATACTTTTGGTCGACGTCTTACTACAAATTAAAGGAGATCGAACGCAATAAATAAAGCTCCGATCCGATCCTTGCAGAGTTTGTACCGCGACACTGCAAGCATGGATGTCTCACCTTGCAAGCTGTCAACATACCTCCAACCCACCAGTTCACCATCAACATTCAGACATCTTTATTTTCTTTCTTACTAGGTAAAGGCCCGTGCGATGCTATGGGCACTTAATATTTGAACAAAATAAGATAATTTTAAAGAATATGCGGTAAGAAGACGATCGATACATTGTCTGGCCATAAATTTGAGTAGCAAAATACATATTAAAGATAGTGGAAATGAATGCCAAATGTCTTAAACTTTTGATACAATTTTCTAAGAATCAGCTAGACAGAGAATGCTATAACAATTCATGCTTTTTCATTTGTGAGGCTAATGTAGCACCTAAGATAATATCGTAGAACTTCAGGTATGTTGCGCTCATATTAATTTTCCTTGCATGTCAATAGGTGCACCAAGAAGCGCTTCCTTAGTTCATAAGCATCCTGTACATACATTATGCATACAGATGCATCAAAAACAATTAGGATTCATATCCTAAAATGTATGTATCAATGCCCATGCAAAATACTCACAGTGCAAAATGGTGTGTGAAGCCTTTCACCATCCCATGCACTCATGAAAAGTAGCACATGATAACCAGACATTTCACTGTGAAATAATTAACTATTACGTTTGTGTTGTATAAAGAAGCTTCCAATAATTTTTTTAAAAAAATGGTACCTGTTTGTGTTTACTTGGACACCGTTTTGGATCACATGATCCCATAGATAAACATTCTCGTTCCGCCCCGTGCATGCAATGTTCATGACCACCTTTAGGACACTTGAAAGACGCTGAATTTTTGGTGTATACTGTCGTAGTGGATGTTGCTTGAACATAGGGTCTATAGGAACCGGGTCATATATAGAGACAACTCTAGTCTTCAGGTCTAGCCCGTACAACATGAACTTGGTGGTTAAGGAATTAAAGCATGGAATAAGAACTTGCAACCAAAACGTAGACATGAGGATAGGGAAAACGTATTGCATGAAAGATAGAAAAGGTACACCACATTACCAATCTGCACTTTGAGACATCATACTTCCTCCAAGGCCAGCTAAGAACCAGTTTCACTAGCATCCTAGAATAAAACATTAAAGGCTTAGAAACATGACAACATCAATGATTACATGATATTAAAATAACTCACACAAAACTTTAAGTCCATGTAGTGCTTCGACACAATTTTGTTCGTTGCTTTCAACATATGCAGTTCTTGACAAGCGAGGTGTCGTGCAGCTAGGTTGAAACAATCTGGATCCATAGATTTATCCTTCTTTAATGTTTCTTGGATTTTCTTGAGAGTTAAGGCAATCGGGTAAGGCTTGGGGCTTAGCACCCATTCTTTCCTGTAAAACAACCACTTCCATCCTAAGTGAGATGACACAAAACAACTCATTTACTGTTAAGAATAATCATATGTATAGAACAATTGTGGCTCACTTTAAAGCCTCATCATGATCAATTGACATGACATATTCCCAAATTTCGTCCCTTAACTCTTGTTCTCCAAGCGGTATGCTACGAATGGAAAGAACTCGTGCTTTCGTCTCTTGCAAGATGGAAGCTAATTTCTGCCTAAAAATCCTATGGTATGATAACATAAAATTAGTTACACTATTAAAAGCATATGCAAATTTAAATACATACATAATTGAAATAGAGGGATCTTACTCCAAAGTATTAGCATCGGTCATTGATTTGATATAGTTTTGAAGCATGGCTATTAGCTCCTCTTCGTTCATCGCATTTGTTGTCATGTTTTATCAGGCGGATCATGTGTCATCGCATTTGTACAGGAAGAAAACACATTTATAGCTCATGCACCTTTGCTCTTCATAACGCGCATAGTTTTACAGCACCAAAACTCAGATACTTTCCAACAAAATAAAATATATGTCTGTATCTGTAAAGTATATGGTAATAGCCAGGAATAAGTTTGGAACAAATAGATACAACACTGAGCCAAATTGCAAATCAATGTTCTCTTTCTCCGCACCTCCTCCATTAAGGCGTTAGGACCTCCTTATAGACAATATTCTTCGTGTATGTGCCATCTATTGCTGAGATCTTTTTCTTGACCTTCTTATTAGCCTTTTCCTTCTCCTTTTTATTAGTATTTTTCCTCTCCTCAGCATTAGGTGGGAGGGCGAGGATCCTGATGTTGGATCTGGAGGTGGCTCTAGAGAGAGAAACATACAATTGACTATGAGAGAAGACGGGTTCAGGCCAGTACACGCCGACATTGGGGATAGTTTGCCCTTGTGCCTTGTTGACCGTCATGGCAAAACTGAGCCGAACGGAAACTGCTTCCTCTTGAACTGGAAAGGGAACATCTCGTCATCAGAGGGGCATAAGGGTATTCGAGGTAGGAAAACCCGCTTCCCAGCATGCTGCCCCAACACAATTTCTGCGTCGATGGTGTTTTTCTGAAACCCCCGGACCACCAGCCTCGTACCATTGCAAAGTCCGTTTGCAGGGTCGATATTCCTAAGTAATATGACAGGGCATCCGTTCTTGAGTTTTAACACATGTGGAGGTAGCCCATTGGGGGTTAAAGTGTTAAGGAACTCTGATGGATAGTAGTTGTGCGGATCATCTACCGCGAAGTCAAAACTATGATACACTGTCTCCCCTCCTTGGAAACGACCGATCATCTTCATATTAATCATATAACCCAGTCATTTCGTGTAGACAAAATAGCTCTTGAAGTGATGTAGTCTTTGTTTGACATGTTCTCATTGAGCCTTGGAAAAATGCATTCGATTAGTGTATCAAGGTTGTTGTCATCCCCAGTATATGGCACACATATCTCGTCTGGAAGACGGACATCGCCATCACCGTTAACCTCCTCGGTACCGCCACCGATGCGCAACAGGTAATCCGCAAACCATGGATCGCTTTGCGCCCTCATGTTGCGCACCAGCTTCAAGTGACACATGGAATCCCAAAGGTAGGACCTCCGCAGGGAAGCATCAACTATCTGAGCCCTCGACCCCCTTCGGACAACAGGGAGGACCTGTCCGAAATCTCCACCAAATACAACAGTCTTGCCACCAAATGGTAGCTCCGGTCGATCCATTATATTCCTTAGGCTATTGTCTAGAGCCTCCACCGCTTGCCGCTTTGTCATAGACACCTCGTCCCAAATTATGAGAGATGATATTTGTAGTAGCTTGGCAGTACCACTCTGTTTCGTGAAGGTACAACAACCACCTTCATCGACAGTAAGAGGTATCTTGAAGCGCGAGTGAGCGGTTCTCCCGCCAGGCATTATGGAGGCAGCAACACCAGATGTGGCTTTTGCCACAACTAGCTTGTTCTGACTACGTACTTTTGCGAGCAGAGCCCTATACAAAAAAAGTCTTTCCCGTGCCGCCAGGTCCATCCACAAAGAACAAGCCGCCATGGTCGGTGTCAATGGCAGACATGATCTCATCGTAGGCAGCCCTCTGCTCATCATTTAGAGACTCTGCAAGAGCCACATCATCGATGTTGATCTCGATGCTTGCCTCCTCAAAAATCTCCCGTGGAATACCGCTAGCGTTGTCATACGTGTTGTCGATATCTAGAAGAGGAAATGACTTTATGTCCTTCCCCATTGATTGCAACATATTTCTAATATCAATCAAAACCATCTGTTCCACGGGAACTGAAGATGGGTTATTCCGCCGATAGTCCTCTGACATCGCATCGGTGTGTTTTTGCCATAGTCCAAACACATTGCTCGGCTCACAGAATACTAAGATCGTTGCAAATAGCCTCCGTAGCGAGGATGGCATCTGAAATAGAGTAGCCTCAGTGAGACACTCGTCTAGTGTGTTGTCTTTTTCGATCAGACCCCTTTTCTCCGTAGCTTCATGGAAAGTTGGTTGGATCACACCATTAACAGTTCTTAGATGCTCATAGGAGGTAGCGCCAACAACATGGTTTAGGAGAATTCGGAGATAGTATCATTCTCCCTGGGCTGGATGAGCTAAGATGATTCTACCAACCTGTCCACCTGTTCTTAGTTTTCTTGGTTTCCATAACTTACCATCCGTCTGCCAATTATAAAACTCCGGGAAGTCGCGATACAAGATACCACGAGCACGAAATATGCCGTCAGCATTGATGTATCAGCACCTGGACGGTTAACCACTCGTTCGATCTTATCGTGCTAATGAAATGCCACCATGTGCATGTCGAGAAGATGTAGTTGCAGCTGCTTTACAGGTGGCCAGTTCTTGCTTAAGTCGAAGCCGTATATCCTCCACAAGGCTTAAGGAGGGGTCACCCACTGGGCGTCTCTATACTGCTTGATCTCATCGATGTTACCTTTATCATCTGTCTTGGCAGCCTCTGTCACAGCCGCAGACACCGGCCCTTGTATATGTACTTGAACAAGTATTTGACGGACTTAATGCTACCACATGCCTCAACATTGATGTGACAATTGAATAGCCGTAGTAGGTAAAGGGTTGTAAGGGACGACCCATCTATTATCCAGCTCATGTCCCCGAACTGTTTCCTTACGCCCATCCTCACGTCTCCTATAGATGGGGTAGGAATCCTTGCCATGTGAAGTAGTTTCGTAGAAAGATCGAGGGTAACGATTCTTGCATGAAGCACGACCCTTTGTGCGCTGGCAATTGGGATTTAGCAAGCCGCACGGGCCATGCATCATATGCTTGGTAACCATCTTGTATAGCTCTAGGTACTTCTTCTTGTTTGGGAGCTCAACTGATATGAGAAGATCATACCGCTCCGGGCATGTTAGCTTGAACTTCCTCTGCATGATCAACAGAAAATGGGCATGCGGTAAATCCCTCTTTTGGAACTCCACCACGTATACGTAGGCCTGGACCTTTCCCAGGATGTCGTAATCCAGCAACCTCATCTTCAGCTCCTCCAACTTTGCCTTGAACACCCGAGTTACAAGATCCGGACGGTCTTGCAGTGTCTGCCCGGGGTAAAGTTCAGCCTTGATCTCATCCCAATTAGGGTTGCACGTCATAGTGAGGAAGATATCCGGTTTACCAAACTTCCGCACCAAAGCCATAGCATCCATGTACCGACGCCTCATGTCCCGCGGCCCTCCAATGAATGTTGTAGCCAACACAATGTACTTTCCAACAACATCTGCTCGACCCTCACCGGCGTGCAAGCTATCGACTAAACCTTGGTCTAGGTCAGCCCTTATCTGTGACTGATTGTTACCGATGGAGTCTAAGCGAGAGCTCTCTATCTTGATGTATGTGTCAACCACGAACTGTTGGAAAAGACGACCTCCATGTAGTATTGGGTTAAATATACCTGGCCACGTCTGGAACTTATAGCAGTAGTAGTCACGCACAGAGACACATTTATTTCCAGCAAAATCTACATATACCAGAACTTGATATTAGTGACGTTGATATCACAACCTAGGATGGATACTATTTAAATTAAGAAAAACAATTTACCTAGATCATCGTTGTTATTGCCCTCGGCACGAGCCTTTCGGATCGCACGAGCGGCGTTCACTTCATCCATACTAACACCAACCTTTGGAATCATGTTGTGCCACCCAATTTCACCTCTAGGGAAGAATAGGGGGTATGACAGAGGGTCGTAGCAGCCATGATATGATCAGATGCCGTGTATAGACCTATCCTTCCCTTGCAGGACAACACTATTCTGGAACTGACCTTGACGTTCGCTCCCCTCGATCCAAACGGCGACCACCTCTGATGTGATTTGCACATTATATGTTCTCTGATCGAGTCATTGGTCAAGGTTCAATGTCACATGGTAGTCCTCAAGGTGTTTAACTTGCCCCATACTCCTAAGATGTTCAAAGTATGGGTTGTCATGAAGGATGCTAACCAACCTCACCACAACCTCCTTATCCTTTTCTAAGCATTGTTCGCGGCACTTGCGATACCGATGTTCAAGAGAAGGATCATCATCATAGAAGTAATGCTCAAGATGTTTGGGTTCTGTTCTATCTAAACCAAATGACCGTATGTTGTGGTAAATTTGGCCATAGGCACGAAACGTGTAGACACCACCATTTCTCATATTGGTGGTCATATGATCGAGGTGGCAGTATAGAGAGGTGAATGAGAAATATCCATTGAAAAACCTTATGTTTGCACGAAAGTGCTTGGCATCACTATCTGAACTCGACCATAACCTCATGAGCTCAGCTGGTGTGTCCAGTGTTGTTAGATGAATCTTTCCATTGCGACAACAGAATCCTGGTGGTTCAGACTCAAGCTTCTTTGCACTCTCGCAATTCTCAACAGGTTTTAGCATGTGTGTGTTCGATGGGACATTACTATAAACCTTATCATACGGATCAGGTATGTCGGGGATTAAAGTAGAGTCATCATGAGTATCTTCGAGTTCGATGTCCTCATTGTTTTCTTCATTTGAAGTATGATAGTTAAAGATTTGTTAGAAAATGTTAAGCAATATATGAAAGCATGTACAACGCTTTTTGGAGTACCTTGACCTCCGAAAAGGTATCCCTCATCCTCTTCGTCCTCCTCCTCCTCAAATATCACATCCTCATCGGCATCTATTGCATCACAAACACTTGTGTCAATACAGGACCAATGGTATTGAGTTCCTGACAAATATCGAACCGAGTGAAAAAAATAAAGAAAATTACCATCCTCGATAATAGATGGTTCTATCTGGGTTGCTGTGTCAGCTTCAGGACTTGGATTGGTTAATCCTTTTAAATATAGTGTGAGCACAATTGAGAGATAATAAAGTTATATTAGACTTATCAAAAGGACTATTAATTAAAAAAGCAATTAAATTACCATGATCAATAGTTGATAGTTGTGTTTGGGTTGGTATGTCCACCCGAGGGCTTGGATCGATACTTCCTACCAAATAGAACAAGAGCGCAGGTGAGGCATGTTATCAATGTATTAGAATTGTCGAAAAGATTAATAATAAAATAATTAAAGAAACCACCATTGCCAATAACGCCATCTTGAGTCATGCCATGAATTTCATCGGCTAAACCATTGGCTCTTCTGGCAATTGTTGATTCAAATTTGTCATTTCGACGAGCTAATAGTGAATATCTTTCTCCGTGTGTGACATGATGTCTACGAGTTTTGGGTACATGGATATCACGGGTCTCGACATTTGGTATCTGGTCGCTTGTTGTTTCGCTGTAAACAGGTGTTCCATTCACCTCCGGAATAGTCCAGTCATGGGTCGATATGGATCCATGAGGACCATATCCATCCACATTGGAGGATGTAGAGTCTGGAAGGTAATTTGGGTTTTCCATGGCGATAGATTCTTGGTTCAAAGCAATCTTTTTCAACTCTCTTTTTTTTCTTACATTCTCTATCGGCCGCCTTCCGTCCCGGCGTCTTATTATGCAACCTCTGCTGTTCTATTCTAGCTTTCCTCACCGTTGGTGTCATTCTTTTGGATCGCTCACTCTTATCAACAGGGTTAGGAGAGACGCCATCATTTTGTCCTATGGTATTGATAGGATGATATACACTTAGTGGCTAATTCATTTTCCACTATCATCAAGTGTTTGTTACTAACATAATTTAGTTTTCCTGAACGATGATACCTGGGCTGAGATCCATGGAGATATTACTGGATGGCTCTAAAATGCCTCCGTTGTCTGCATAGGGATGTTCTATTTAAGATTGCAAGGTGGCTTCATACTAATAATAAACTTAATGACAATACCTCGTAATTGCACAGGCTTGTTTTCATTGTCAACATTACGTGGTTGTGGTTGGTATGATTCGTTCCTATGCAACCAATTATTATTTTCATCGAGATCCACATTCTCACCGTTCAGTGCGGCATTTCCATCTACAGATCATTTTACAACATATAAGAAGCAAAGGACCTTGAAAGGGTAACTCCAAAAATTTTAAACATCACCTTTCTTTTTTTACCGGCTTCACGACGCTTCTTATTTATTTCCATCTTTTTCTCATTTGACATCGTTTCGTATCGAGCTCTTTCTCTTTCCCGCTTACGTTCATTAACATCTTGGATTTGTGGTTGAAACTTATCACGTGATTCCTCAATGCTCTCACTGTCTATAGAACGTGTTGTGGACATATCTGTATTATATAAAAGCAAGCAACATATGAGGATAGCTTCAATCAGCAACGTATCATATTGTCGTTCTAAATGATTGGATGAGTCACCTTTGTTTCTTTGTCAGGATTCACGATGTTTCTTATTTTTTTTCATTCCTCTGGTCAAGAGACATTGACGCATATCGGGCTCGTTCCCTTGCTCGTTTACATTCTTTAGGGTTAATGAGTTGCAGCCTTGTATTGGATGCATTCGGTAAGCACTGGATCTCCTACCGCAGTGCGATCACCACTCATTTCAGATGTATCCATTTGCAATAGTCAACCTGATCAATGGAAAAAGGTTGAATTATGTTGCAGGAGAGATTTAACAGCAAGCAATGGAGTTTTTCAATAAATATCAATGGTAAGAAGTGTTTCAAAAAAACTATCTGCGCCCTAGGTCAAGAAGCCCATAGACTATTTCTGGCCCACGGTACATACTAATCTGGGCTGCAACAAAGTCAGTCGGCCCAGGAAACCCACTCCCTCTCCGGCTTGTTAGCCTGGTCCGCAAAGGCCCATTTTAGCCCAAAAGAAAACCCTAACTCCCCCACCCCCCGTCCCAACTCCAGGAGGCCACCGCAATCCCACCCGACTCGGCCACTCCCACTGCGGCGACCACTCCCACCGCAATCTTCCGTCGCCACCCCTCCTCCCCTACCCCACAGGGCGCCGCCGTGGCAGAAGGGGCTCCTGCGCGAGAGAAGGGAGGCCGCCGGGGTTGCCTCGCCGCAGCTCACGCGCGGCATGCTCGCGTCTCCGTCGAGCCACTCAGCAACGGTGCATGGGCAGGATGTACGGCTGTCGCCCGGCTGCGACGCTGGCGGCGGCGCTGGGCCACGACTACACCGGCTGGCGGCGGCGCTGGGAAACGACGACACCGGCTGGCGGCGGCTTCGGCGTACGTACGAATTGGGGATATGGGGATTTTGTAATCTGTAATTCCCCTCTTTCTTGCTGAGAATTGTTGTTACCGAGTTGATTTCGTTGCTAATCGATTTCGGGGATCATGGATCTGTAATTCCCCTCCTTTCTGATAATTTTTGCTACCGAGTTGATTTCGGGGATCGTCGATTATGAGGTACGCTTACTGATTGAGGAGTGGCTGCCGCACGTTCTTGCGAGTGGAGGAGGTCCTCCTCGCCGTACGGTGACGATGGCACCCCGTGCGGTGAGGTCCTGCAGAGGCGGTGCAGAGGAACGCGAGGGCGTGGGGAAGAGGGGAAGATGCAAGTGCTTTGGTTGAAAGGAGTTCGCAGCGTTTTGCAGGGGACGGCGGAGCAGGGGCGGATACACCCGTATTCTCACGAATACGCCCACTACTCTATGAATTTAATTATCCGTAACGTATTGCTTTCAATTATATGAATTTAATTATCGGTAACGTATTGCTTTTAATTATATTTAAGTTCTATAGATGAATTATTTTCTTAATATAAATTTAGAAATACCTAAATTTCAAATACTGCGTCCGCCACTGCGGCGGAGCGATTTGAATTTTGAACGCGGCATGTTGATTGGCCAGACGGGTGGATGGCGGTGGATGGAGGGGTCGGTCGCCCGTGGCTCTGCAGGCGGGTGTTAGGCGACTTCCAGGAGTTGCTCCTCGCGCCCCCGGTGCGGGAGATTGCGCCGTGGCTTGGGTGGGTGGACACGTTGACCGGGCTGGGGGCCAAGACCGAGCGCACCTTCCAGGCGCAGAGGCGCTCGATGGCTTTCTCGAGCGGGTCATCGCAGACCACCGGAGCCGGCGTTCCGGTGGCCAGCAGGTTCGTGCTGACGGGGAGGCCGACGACCACCGCGATTTCGTGGACGTGCTGCTGGATGTGAACGAGATGGACACGGACACCGGGCTCCGGCTCGACATGGACAACATCAAGGCAATCATCATGGTAGGAACATTTTGACATGGATTCAACGCAACTAATTTTTTCTTGCAAAGTTGTGATTGGTGTACGTTATTCATTTGCATGCGCAGGACATGTTTAGTGCCGGCACTGACACTTCCTCCACGGTGCTGGAATGGGTCATGGCGGAGCTCATCAACCACCCGCACGAGATGCGGAAGCTCCAGGACGAGGTCCGCGGCGCCGTCTGCGCCGCCGGCCGCGTAACCGAGGACCACCTCGACGCGATGCTGTACCTCAAGGCCGTGATCAGTGAGACCATGAGGCTGCACCCTCCGTTGCCGCTCCTCGTACCTCGTGAAACGACGACGGAGGACACGGAGTTGCTGGGCTACCGCATCCCGGCGCGCACGCGCGTCCTGATCAGCGCGTGGGCGATCGGTCGGGATCCGATGACATGGGAGCGCGCGGAGGATTTCTCGCCGGAGCGGTTCGTCGACGCGCCCGTGGATTACAGCAGCAGGGTGGGGCAAAACCTATTCAGGTTCGTGCCCTTCGGCGCCGGGAGGAGGGGGTGCCCTGGGGTTGGGTTTGCAGCGCCGGTGGTGCAGCTCGCGCTCGCCAACATGCTGTACCACTTCGATTGGGAGCTGCCGCGCGGTGGGAGGGAACCAGGGGCGGCGCCATTGGTGGTGGATATGAGCGAGGAGTACGGACTGACCGTCCGGCTCAAGGCGCCATTGGTCCTTGTTCCGAACTCACAATTTCATCAGTAAAGGGAAACAGACTTTGTGGCTCATGAATGAATCAATTAAATTAAGCCGTAGATTGTTCGCCTCCTCAAGAAACTGTTCAAATCCGAAATTTCCGTAGCACACGAAGCAAGCCAGGTTTCTCTGCTGAAAACACTCCCTACCATTCCAGCAAGTGATCAAGGTGTTCAGGCAGCGGGGAGCAGAGCTGCCTCTTGTCCTCCACCAGGAAGCACGCCGCCGGCTGCCTCCGTCGCCGCCCAGCCTGAAGCTCTTCGGCCACCTCCATCTGCCGGTCTGCCTGCCGCTCGCCGTAGCCGCGTCGCACGGCTAGACAATGCTCCTGCGCCTCGGCCGTCGTGGCGTCCTCCACCGGCGAGGATCACCAGAGGAGGCCGGCAGCTGAGGGGGCAGCCCGGCAAGGATGGCTAAGCAGGCCTAAGGCTTTCAGTCCAACTACAACGTTTGGATCAAGACGGCAAATTGGGCCTGCGTTTGGCCCACAGAATGCCCCCGCTCCAAGGGAATCGTGGCCGCACTTGTTCGATCCAACGGTTCGTACGACCTTGACCCCGGACGGTAAATGAAATACCGTCCAGGCGGACGGCAAATGAGATACTGTCCAGGCCGCGTCCAACCCGGGTCTGATGTCTGAGCGCCGGACGGCGCTCCCCCAGTTCGCCACCGGCCCACCGCCATCCCGCTGGGCCTCGCCGGAGAAGACACGGCCGTGTTGTGTTGAAGCGTCACGCCGAAACCATTATGCATCTCCGCGTCCGCGGCCGCCGTCTCGGCGACGCTGGCAAGCCGCCCGTTCCGGCACCCGACCCCCGCGCGTCGCGCCCCACGGCGGTCGCCAGATGCTTCCGTGTCAATCTCAATCGTATTCAGCGGTGGTCGCCGAACCTTGTTGTCCGGCAGGAGAACCGGGGATTTGTGCCTTTGCCCACAGGACACCACGTCCCTGATTACGCCTCGTCGATCTACTCCTCTCCTAGGGGCGCCTCCGGCTTCATGTCCGCCTCCACGGCGGCCATGCTGGCGTCCCTCTCCATTTCTCCAAATTGCTTTGGTCGCTGATTTTGGCACCAACTTGCGTGAAGGAAGCTACGAATAACAGACAAATCGGCCATCACTTGGAGGAGCCAGTTTGTGCCAGCGAAATTTCCGGAAGCCAGGTTTCTCTGCGGGAATCGAAACACACCGTACCAGCAAAGTGATCGAGGTATTCTTGTTCAGGCAGCGGCGAACAAAGCAGCCTCTTGTCCTCCATTAGGAAGGCAGGAAGCACGCCGCCGGCCGCCGGGTGCCTCTGACGCCGCCCGACCTGCTGCTCCTCACCCACCTCCACCTGCTGGTCACCTTGCCGGTCGAGGATCACCGGAGAGGAGGCCGGAAACTCGGGCAGGCCGGCCCGGCAATCGTGGCTCAGGAGGCCCTAATTCCATCCAACAACTTGGGCCAAACCAAGTCGGAAAATTGGGCCTGCGTTTGGTTTGGCCCACAGAACTCCCCCGCTCCGAGGCAATCGTAGCCGCACTTGTTCGATCCAACGGTTCCTACGACCTGGACCCCGGACGGTAAATGAAACACCGTCCAGGCGGACGGCAAATCAGATACCGTGCCGTCCAGGCCGCGTCCACCCCGGGTCGACGGCTCGCTCGCCAGCCCGGCGCGCTCGCCCAGTTCGCCACCGCCATCCCGCTGGACCTCGCCGGAGAAGGCATGGCCGTGTTGAATCGTCACGCCAACACCATCATGCATCTCCGCGTCCGCGGCCACCGCCTCGGCGACGCTGGCATGCCGCCCTTTCCGGCGACCCATCCCCGCGTCGCGCTCCACCGCGGCCGCCAGATGCTCCGTGTCAATCGCATTCCCCGGTGCCGGTGGCCATCTTGTTGTCCGGCCAGGAGGACCGGGGACTTGTGCCTTTGCCTCCATGCCACAACGTCCCTGATCATCTCCTCCGCGAGCCTCCGGCTTCATGTCCGCCTCCACGACGGCCATGCCGGCGTCGACGCTGGACGGCCAGCACCATGAGCCCCGTCCATGCATCCCGCGCCAGCCGCCATCCACCACCCATGGACATGGACGCTTCCCCTGCTGTGAGCACGTCCATAGCTTTGGCCACCTCCCTCTCCAACTCGATCAGGCGACGTCACCTCATGACTGCTCTTGGAATGCTCGGTGCATAAGAGGGCGCTTTTGCCGTGTATGTATATATAGGCAAGCATGTGGACGGTACAGGGTCGGGGAGAATGTTCTAGCATATATCTATTATATTATTAAGGGAGTGTTAAAATAAGCTATCACGATTGTCGAGAGGATCTAAAAATTTTTACGTTAATCTAAAAAAGAGAAGGATTTAGACTGTTGGATTTTATGAAGATCTGACGGTCTAAAAATAACTCAAGAGTCCATATCAAATACGATTAATAAATATATAATTTTAGATTTAAAAATTAAAAAAATAAGGACATGGTCAAAGAGTCCATACTGAATAAGATTAATAAATAGCTAATTTTAGGTTTAAAAATTAAGAAAAATTAGGACATAATCAAATTGTCCATGCCGAATACGATAAGTAAATAGTTAAATTTGGATTTAAAAATTAAAAAAAATTAGGATATGATCAAAGAGTCCAAGCCGAATATGGTAAGGAAATAGCTAAATTCGAATTTAAAAATTAAGAAAAATTAGGACATGATCAAAATGTCCATGACGAATATGATAAGTAAATAACAAAATTCAGAATTAAGAAAATAAGAAAATTAGGACATAACCAAAGAGTTCATGTCGAATCAATTAGTAGATTGATAAATTCGGAATTATAAAAATAAAAAAAATAGTATTAACACTTGATAAAAAGATTTAGTATTAGTAAAATAGCTAAATTCAAAATTAAAAGGTGCATTTTCATTACGAAAGAGTGCCAAATTACTGTAACGTGTATTGCCTATATATATCTATAAACATGTTTACGTGAACTTAAGTTGTTATGATGTTTGAAAGATATTTAGATGTTTAACCACAATAATGTATGAAGCATGCGGTGAAACTACATCAAATGTATTATGTAAAGTACTGATGATTATATCATGTTCAATTTTTCACTAGGTGCGTATGTACAGAGGGCATTCCCTTTCTTTTTCTTTTTGTCAATAAAAAGATATATCTTTAAACAATCTGTTATTGTAAGAGCTAACAAAGAAAAATATTGTCTGCATGTTATTAACAGAAAAGGTCATTATATTACTGAGTTTCTAATGAATGAAGTCTGGGATAAGACATACAAATTCTTTCAGCTTTAGAAATTCTCACGTTAATCTAAAAAAGAGAAGAATTCACACCATTAAATTTTATAAAAAAATGAATGGTCCAGAGTCTAGACTAACCCAAGAAGTCCATATCAAATATGACTAACTGATATATATATATAAATTCAAAATTTTAAAAATAAAAAAAATCAGCCATGAGAGAGAGAGAGATCTATGCCTTAAAAATTAGTATACTATAGCAGTTGAGACTGATTTTCAATTTTAGACGACAACTAAGAAAAGATGCATCACGCAGAGAGTACCAATGTGATCTAGAAAAAAAAGCAACACGAAAGTTGATGTTTGCAATGCTCACCCATACATTTCAAGTTGCAAGTAGTATTCAAAAGAGGGAATGACGAGCACTGTTGGGTGTTAGGAATGCATCTACGAGACATAAGTCGAGGCATAGCAGGCACGAAAGTCAAGGCATAGCAGGCGAAACTCCTTGAGAGCAGAAGTAGGAGAAATAAGACGAGCGCAAAGTAGACGGTTATACCTCGCCAGCTGTAGTTGTGAATGTGTAGAACCCATGCATGGTTCGTGATGGGGAAAAGGTGGAGCAATGCTTGAAAATATAGAAGCATGTACGCATGGAGATATAGCAAATAGAGATGGAAAAAAAGAAAGAAGATTATTTATTTTTGTTGGTATACACTGAATTATCACTCACCATGTCTTCTTCTGAAAATCTAAGGCTAATTTATCATATATGATAATTGAAACTCACAAAAAAGTCTACATATCCAGTAAAAGTTTCAAAATATATTCATATAAAAGAGGTAAATCTTTATATTACTTTCGATAAAATATATGTTTTTATAAGGTATTTTCTTTTTCTCCTGAATTTTTATTCTAAAAAGGAGTATATGGTTGGTGAAAAAAGAAGTATAGATTAGATGAAAAGAATATAGATGATATATAGGCCATCTAGAAAATTATTTCTTATAACATCATTAGAAAATAAGCTATTGACATCCAATTTTTAAAATAAAAAGTATAAAAAACTAGCTATTTGCGCGGGCAACCTTGCTAGTTTGACTATTATTTTGGAGCTGTTACGGAGTCGAACGGTCTCGTACAATATCTGTGAAACTGAAGCAGAGTGGTGAACTCTGAATATATACCTTCACTCCGAACGTACATGAAACTCATGTCAACGGGGTGCTAGTTTTGAGTTAGAGATGGACTGTATGCTGAGAATACGCAGGCCGTTGCTTCATTTGGAACCTGCACTGCAGGGATTGTACTTGCCCGTCCATACTATTTTTTACAACTAGAATTATATTCAGACCCTAGTTCACTCACTTGTAGTAGGTTTGACAAGGCTAGCTAGCATAGAACCAACAATCATG
The DNA here is from genome assembly GCA_032594955.1 of Panicum miliaceum. Lineage (NCBI taxonomy): Eukaryota > Viridiplantae > Streptophyta > Magnoliopsida > Poales > Poaceae > Panicum > Panicum miliaceum. Next base: position 738,169 of record CM064060.1, on the reverse strand, counting down.
CTGCCATGGTCTAGGAACCCTTACAAGAAATAAAGAAATGAAAAACCCTCTGAAAAAGTGTGGGAGCGCCATGAAAAACATGTTTTTCCGGGATTTTGTCCATCTCATTAGATTCAACACGTCCTGATCCATATGTGGTGCTACGTCTATATCTCGATCGGTGTAGAATTGGAAGATACCACCGGAAAGGCTCCAACCTTGTTCGCATCATAGCGAGCGTCACTACTAGGAAGCACTATTAACCTCACATGACATGTCTGACGAAGACATGTGTTTGCATCAACGACAGACATATCGAGCCAACACTACTAATCAACCACTCACTTGTTCTCATCTCTGTTCAGTGCACAAATAAAGATAGGGAGAGGAGAACGCAATTGCGATGCTGCAAGCATGGAAGTCTCACCGTTCCTCGCGCTGCTGCTCCTTGCCCTTTTCTCCCTCCTGCTCTTCTTCTTCACCGTCCGTGTCAGAAAAACCTCGTCGTCCCAAGCGGATGGCCGGAGCTTGCCTCCGTCGCCGCTGGGCTTCCCTCTCCTCGGCCACCTGCTGCTTCTTGGACCCTTGCCCCACCGGTCGCTCCGGGCGCTCGCCGCGTGGCACGGCCCGGTCATGCTCCTGCGCCTCGGCCGCGTGCCCGCCGTGGTGGTCTCCTCCGCGGGTGCGGCGCGGGAGGCCCTCAAGACCCGCGACCCTGCTTTCGCGAGCCGCTTCAGCTCACGGATGACCGAGCGCCTTCTCTACGGCTGCGACATGGCCTTCTCTTCCTACGGCGAGCACTGGCGCCGGGCGCGCCGCGTCTGCGTGCTCCACCTTCTCAGCCAGCGCTGCGTCCTCTCCTTCCGCCGCGTTCGGGAGCAGGAGGCCGCCGCGCTGGTCGGTCGCGTCCGCGCCGCCGCTCGCGACGGCGCCGTGAACCTGAGCGACCTCCTCATCTCCTACGCCAGCAGCGTCATCTTTCGCGCCGCGTTCGGTGACTGCTCGAGCTATGGGCTCGGCGGCGGAGGGAAGCTGAGGAAGGTGTTCGACGACTTGGAGGAGCTGCTGGGCTCGGGCACGCTCGGCGAGCTCGTGCCGTGGCTGGCGTGGGTGGACTCGCTGACAGGCTTGCACGCCAAGGCGACACGGACGTTCGAGGCGCTAGACGGATTACTCGAGCAGGTCATCGCCGACCACCGTGAGCGGCGCCGTGGCGGCCCGAGAGTGGGAGACGGCGGCGGCGGCGGTCAACGGGACTTCGTGGACGTGCTGCTGGATGTGAACGAGGAGGATAAGGCCGGGGGACTCTGGTTTGACACAGTAACCATCAAGGCATTCATCACGGTACGTACTTCACTTTAATGGCCAAGGCTTCTTGCTATGCTTGACAGGAGTTGAAGCAAAGATCGTCGATATCATATGATCTCTAGCAGGACGCCCGAACGCCGCCCCTTCCCCTAGCTGCACGCCCCTTCCCCGACGCCGGCACCCGCCTCCACCACACCTTCCTCTACCTCCTCTCCCCAGCCGGGCGGCCGCGCTGACGCCCCTGCTCCATTCGGTGCCGACGTGCCCAGGCGGGCCCGGATCTGGGACCAGGTCGCCCATCCGCTCCGATCCGCTTGGGCCGGAAGCCGCTGTTGCCATTATAGTTGGCCAAATAAGCTCGGCCAAATGAGCAGCCTTCAGAAAAAGCACGGCCCAGTCATGGCCTCGCACTATTGCCATAGTGCCCGGGCCGGCACATCACGATCAAGCGGGCCGTGCCTGGGCCACCACCGCAGCCCGCAGTGCCGGCCTGAGCACAGCCTGACTAAAGGTCAGGCCCGATGGCAGCCTGTACCCAGGCCTGCTAAACGTTGGCCTCGGCCTACCAGCCAATCTGGCATGTAACCTCCCCAGCTCTCCTCCCTCGATGGGATTAATCCCTCCTGTAAAAAAAACTGGATCAATCCATGACCAAGCCACACGCCCGCAACTTGCCCGCGGGCCTTTCTCTCGCGCCTCCTGCCTCGCCGTGGGTCAAGCTCAGCAGCTGGTGGCTCCCCTCCCCTAGTCCCTCTTGCCCTTTCCGGCTGACCGCTTGCTGCCTTCCCGCCGCCGGTAACTTCCCCCTCACGGGGCAGGAAAGGACGGCAATGGGTAGCTGATCTATGGGCACCGGACGGAGCTGCGAAGATTGCGGCAGAGCTCCATGCCTCCATGGTGGAGCTCAAGGGCGCGTGGAGGCCGAGGTTGGTCATCGGCGGCGCTTGAGTCCCCGACAGCTCCGCCGGTCGCCGATCCACTTAGCTCCGCTCGCCGCTCCAGCCGCCCGCGGGCTAGCAGGCCAGCATGGTCCGCCGTGCTCGTTGGCCTGGACCGGCACGATTCTCCTGCCCACAAGCCGTGCCTGGGCCGTTGGAGCGGCACATCAGGCGGCCTGGCACGGCCCGTTAACGTGCTCGTGCTAGATCGGGCCGTGCCGCGACTGGCCCGTGCCGAGTTGGGCCGGGCGGCCCATTTGGCCATCTATAGTCTCTATTGACACCGCGTTCGCTACAGCTGGAGCTGGGCACTGTCTGGCGGGTGCTAGTGCTGGTGCCACCACTACGGGAGACGTCGCGGCTGCCGTGCCACCGCTGGCCGCCCCCAGCTCGCCCCACCACGTCGGCCGCCCCGATCTGGATGCGACGGGGGCTGGGTCGCGGGCAGCCATGAGGGCAACTCGGACCTGACCCTGCCCTCACCAGACGCAGCTCCGTTCCACCCAGGTTGTCTCGGTGGGCGCACAAAGAGCCATCGATGGGCGGATGAAGACGGCGAGGAGTCCGACGACGACCACCCCACAACCTACCTTGACGTCGTTCATCGCCCGGCAAAGCCGGTGCCTGCATCCATGTCGCGCGCCCAGACTCGTCCAGCCATGATTCGAGGTCGAGGCGGGATGGACGTTGGGCTATAGGGACCCGGCGAAGGCGGAGGAGATGCAGTCGGCCGTGCCCCCAGCTTGTGCACGGCTTGCCTGGTTGGTTTGTGGATGGCCGCCAACGCCTTGGCTGCCGCGGACGAGTGTCCGCCCCCAACGCCGATGGGTGGCGGGAGATTCTCCCACGGCAGGAGACGCATCCCGCGGCCTTCTCGGTTGAGCATCACCAAAAGCAACTCCCGCAGGCCCGGAGGATCCCTGCAGAGCTTCGCAACAGATGCTTCAACTGTCTCTCCTACTTGCACCGTGTCGAGACTTGTCGGTTGCCACGACATTGTCTACGCTGCCATGGCTTCCGCCACCACGCCAGGGAGTGCAAGTAGCCTAGGTCGGTTGCGAGTCGGTAGCGAAGGGTGGCGACCTGCCACGACACTCTATTCGTGGCCGCAACCCATCGGCCTCCCAGCACGTGACCCACGGTGATCCGTCGGATCCGGTTGGGGCTATGCAGGGTGCCGCGAGGGGCGTCGGTAGAATCCAACGACGACGCCGGCGGCGCCGGACTACGCCGATGGGAGACGTCAGCATGGCCGTGCCTGTCGACTTCTTCGACAACACCGACAACGCCGCTACTGCATACCATCTCCCGTGCCTGATCCACTGGTGTTGGAGCTGTGTGCGGGCGGGGGGCCTCCGTGGGTTGACCCCATGTTGGAGGAGCTCTCCGCTTCGCTCATCCTGGCAGCAGGAGCACCAGCGATGGGGTGCCCACTTCCTTGGCCGATCGCCTCTCAGGAGGTGGATGCATCGCTGGTGGACACCCGTTCTCCGGTGAAGGGTGCCCAGTGGACGCCGAACTCGCCTCCGCTATCGCCTGTGCAGGAGGGACACCGCGGCGCCGCGAATGCCGAGGTGCGCTCCTCCCACCCAGGTGCGGTCCCGGCCACCTTGTCCCGACACTTATGCCCTGCGCTGGTCAACGCCGAGCCAAACACCCTGGGAGACACGACGATCGAGGTTGTGTCGGACGTCACTAACCGCACTCCTTCACCTCAATTGTCATCGACTGAGAAACGACTCAAGCGCTTCATTGGTAAGATCAAGCGCAAAGTCAAAACGCCGTTTTACCGAAGCCCCCTAGGAGGACGAAGGTGGTGGAGCCGGTGGGTGTTGGCAAATCGCCTGCCCCATGCCTCCCCAAAAGAAGCCGACGGATTTCCAATCAACCTTTGGCCAACATTGCGTCGTCCAACAGAGCTGAGGTTTTGCTCATGCAGCGCTTCGATGGTGTTCCTGCGCAGGGAGAGCCCTCGGTACCAGCCAAGAAGATGATTGCTGAATATTTTGACGCTAACTTTAGCTTCAAATACATGGAGGCAGCTAGGGAGCTCTTCCCGTCCCTCAGGAAGGATGGGACACTATCGCAAGTCCAGCCGGCTGCTCGTAGGGATGATTGAGCAGTAGTGGCTCTTTTGCTCCTCTCTCTGCCCCTCTTAGATTGTCTTATGTTTGGTTTAAATCACAATAGCGTGCTCTAGTATGTTGCGTGAGTGCTAGCCGCTCCGCGTCGTTGTAAGAAACTCTATTTTTTTCAATCATCCTCTTAATCCATTGAAACGCAGTTCTCCTGCGTTTTTGAGAAAAAAAAAAGAAGACACAACTAGTTGCAAGAGGAGGGAGACTGAAGAGTTTAAAGATGGTGGTGCCTTTTTATTTGAATCTGGTCCGCTGACATTTGGTAGTAGAACTATCCAAAAGAGAACATATATATAGTTGGATTTTATGATCATCTAACAACCTATATCAAACCAAAAGTTAACACTAAATAAAATTAGAACAAATTTCGGGATTAAGAAAGGAATCAAGGAAAATTAAAGTCCATGTTAAATACAATAGATAAATAGCTAAATTGAGAAAAAAAATGTTAGTTTGATTTTTATTTTGAGTTGGGAAGAAAAATATCTAAACACAAAAGTTCGCATAAAATGCAATAATAAATTGATTGGTAATGAAAAATAATGAGGATTGGTAAATAAGGTTAAACAGAACCAGATAATGTTTAAATAAAAACAAGGAGATTAGTAATTTGATTCACACACAAAATTGGCGGAGCAACATAAATAAAGAGTCCGTGTAAATAAAACAATCTGCAATTAAAGTTCATAATAAAAATATGAAAAATTATCACAATGTAGTTTGCCAGTTAATCAATATGTATTCCACCATGAGAAAACACCTCGCCTCCCATACGTCTTGATTTTAGAATTAGGGTAATCAATGACATTAATGGCATGAAAAGGACGGCAACAATGTCACTATGATGAAAATATATAAATGAATATTCCATTTAGGCCCATGTGAAATACAGTCATGGAAAAATTTAAATTCAAAACAATTAATATGAACTTTATGAAATTTAGTAGCACTAATCGGTGAAATAGAGAATTCTTATGTCATTGAATTTAGTAAGTAAAAAAAAGACAATACTTCTGCCAGTGATTTTGATATGTCGATATGATAAGGGTGCATATGTAATAGAGTCCATAATGACGAGTGGTTTTTGCCATAAGCCAATTGAGCTTCATGATTTTTGCCCAAAGACCTCGGGAATGTTGATTTTTGTTGGTGGACACTCCCATATGTGTGGATATTTACTAGAAGACAAATTTAGTGTCTTTTGATAATGTTGAAAAATGGATCTTTGTTGAAACACACTCGATTATGTCCTCTGGTAGATATCCACACATTTGGAGTGGCTTGAAACTATATGTACTTACAATCAAATGGTTACAATGAAGCTATATTTGAGCAAGCCTAGACATGCTATTTACACGAGGCACCTTACTATAAGTCACCATCATCTAGGACCTTGGAACAAAACAAGTGCCGCAAACCGTAAATAACTAGACTGAATTTGGCTAAAGGACTAAGGACATTATTGGTGATTCAAAATAAGACAAAAAAATAGCTCTAGAGTAATTGGTCATCCATCTATCGTTGTTGCTAACTGAAAGGATTCGGTGCTCTCGTAGCCTAAAAGAGGGAGGGGGTGAATTAGGCAAACTTAAAACCTTAACGGCTCAATCTAGTTTGCATAAAACTTAAACTAAAACATGCTATCTAGATGTGCAACTAGGGTTCTTCTAGTGTGAAAACCTCATCCCAAAGAGTTTTGCAACCTATAGCCAATCCTAACAAGATACTACACTAAGAATGTAAAGGCACACAAGTTGCAATATGAAATGCGGAAGCTTAAGAGTAAAGGATGAGGGGGAAACAAACTCTCGACACGAATATTTATCCCATAGTTCGGTTAGGCACAAAGCCACTCCTACATCCATATTGTTGAAGCACTCAAAAAAGTATTGCTTCCCGGCAACAAAGTCTCTTCCCGGACTTTTCTAGACCCGCCACCAAGGCTATGTCAAGTCACCACGATCAACTTGATCCCGCTTTCCACTAAAGAGTTTCTCCACCAAGGAAGGGAGTCTCCACGTCCCCCGTACAAAGCCGTCGACGCCACTCCACACCAAGCTGGAGGGTCGTAGACTTGCTGGCGAGCCACCAAAGCTCCAAGGGGCCGGCACACCAAGATACACTTGTGGTTCACTTTTAGAACCAGCACACAAGGCTGAACACCTTGCTCTCTCACTCTGTCAAGAGCTAATCCTAACACTAACTCTCACAAAGCTTGTGCTAAACCTAAAGATGTGATCAATATGCTCTTGGGTGGCTTGGAAGCGTTCTACAATGCTTCTAGGGTTTCTCCCAAGCTCCAGCACACTCAAATGACCCAGGGTGAGGCCTTATATAGACTAGAGGTCCAATACTAGCCGTTACATGCTTTTACCCAGAAAAGCATAAAGCGTCGGTTTAATCGACCAGGGGTGTCGGTTCAACCAGTCACACTAAGCCTGGTTTGTAGCCGTTGAACTCCAATGTCTCTCTACATGCTTGCGGCATTGCACCGACGCTTGTACCGACGGGTCGTCGGTTCAACCGGTCCTGATCACTCTGCTCCACGGACGCCTCTGGACACTTCTGTCTTCTTTATGCAATCACAACACTAATGCACCGACGCCTCTTGGCTTAGCGTCAGTTTAACCGATCGTGAAGAGAAATCCTGAGCTGAGATTATATATCTCTCTGATGCAACTGACATTGCACCGATGCCTCAGAAAAGGACCCGTCGGTTCAACCGACTCATCTTGGATCGACTTCACTTGATCAACGTGCTACTCTGAATTGCACCGACCCGTGTAAATTTTTTGTCGTCGGTTCAACCGACTTGTTGACTGTTTCTACCACTTGTCCAAATCTCTGCATTTTCAATGTATGCATTGTGTCTTGATAGCGATTTGGACCATCTTGGAGATGGTTTGGACTACATCCATGAGACCTAAAAATCCTATAAACTTGAGCTTACAAACTTATTAGTTCCATTGACTATGTTATCACTCGATCACCAAAATCACAATATAGCCTAATGGGGCCATTTTCCTTACACTGACTTGTTTTCTGCCTGTGTACATAACAGGATATGTATATCGGAGGCACCGATACAACCTTCGCAACTCTCGGATGGGCCATGGCAGAGCTCATCAATCATCCGGACAAGATGCGCAGGCTCCAAGAGGAGATTCACGCAGCTGTTCGTGATGATGACCACATCATCGAGGATCACCTCAATAAGTTGCACTATCTCAAACTTGTGATCAAGGAGACACTCCGTTTACATCCGCCAGCGCCACTCGTGCCGCGGGAGACGGTAGAGGATGCTGAGCTGCTCGGCTACCATGTTCCGGCACGCACCCGCGTCCTCGTCAATGTCTGGGCCATCGGGCGGGAACCCACAACGTGGGAGAGGGCGGAGGAGTTCCTGCCGGAGCGGTTTGCAGAGGATGTTGACATGGATCAATACATGCTAGGGCAGGACTTCACATTGTTGTCGTTTGGTGCGGGGAGGAGAGGGTGCCCCGGAGCCGGGTTTGCTATGGCAAGTGTTGAGTTGGTGCTGGCGAATCTCTTGTACAGCTTCAACTGGAGTCTACCGGCCGGGGCATCAATGGTCAACATGGACGAGCAAGGCGGGCTGGCCGTGCGCCTCAAGAAGACTCTCCATTTGGTTGCTATGCCATGGTGTTCTGAGTAAGACCACCCATGCAGCAAAATAGTGGGCCATCGCTTGGTCCACAGAGTGCTGGAGTACTTCAAGACGTGCTTAGATTGAGATGCTGGCTGCACTCGATCTTCAGTTAATACTTCTCCGTATTTAAATATAATACTAGCAAATATGCCCGTGTATTGCCACGGGAAATCATATTGATTAGCATGTAAAAATATATATATTATATACACATGTATTTATTTTATAATAACATAGTACATGTTAGTTGAGGACTTTAATCTTTTTCTATTTTACTCACCAAATGCTAATTCTAAACGGTTTCGGATCCTTAACTCCACATACGGTCACCCGGATTCCGATTAGAATTCCGATTGACGGACCAAGGAATCATTGCTTCCTTTAGTAATAAAAGTAGAGATATATTATTAAGATAAGCTATTAGTTCGAAATAAACTAATTTATTTATCTTAAACGTCGTATCTTTGAGAATAGAGAAATTATGTATCAGTCAATGAAGACCATAAAGCTTGTATGCATGACTTCATACTCAAGCATGTATGTGGGAATTACCTGTTGCACACACAACTATAATTCCAATAAGTAGCAACAAATAATGATTGGATTTATAATACAGTAGTTTTCTTTATCATCCTAATCATTTTGACCATTAACATAAGTACCTTGACTTTCTACGTAATATTATCACCCTTATCATGGCCACTTAAAGGGACGCCTACCTTCCATGTCACCGCATCTGTGTTACATAGCTATCTTCTCAAATGGCGATTATTTAGCCCTTTTGAAATTAACAATCAATGCATTTCTTACTCTTTTTAAAAAATAATTTAATTTGATTTTTTGTAGTGGATCTTATCCACTCAGGATTGAGCATGTCTTTCATAGGCATTTCTATGGGTGATGGTGCATGAGTATGAATGTTTATAGGGGTGAGTGTGGGTGCATGTACAAATGTGAGGGTTTGTATCCTTTGAGTTTTGCCAAAAGAAGTCTATCTTATTTGGTGGATGGGAGATGGAAATGTGCATTCATATTATTCATATTACCCAAGATAGGGTTTTCTATAATAGATGGTAAGAGTTTTGTTGTAGCATATCATTTGAATAAAATGAGTTGATGGCATCTTGCTGACACGCACAAAATCCGAATATGTAACACCCTGAATTTTCAGTTTTGCAATTTAAATAAATCTGTTAGGAAGGTAGAATTTTATTTGAGCCCTATTAAGGATCTTAGGATTTTCTAAGGCTTTGCTTGATTTAGGCATTTAAATGTTTTCTGAATTTAATTAATAACCATAGGGTCTTCATGTTGCATTCATGCTATAGCACTGTGTTTATTGATTGTCGAATTCCAACTGCAGATTTGAATTTATTTGTTTGAGTATGTTTGGAGATGTCAGTTTTGTTTCTTTCTTTCTTCTTCTTCCTTGCTTTCTTCTTCCTTGGGCTTGTTCCTTTCTTCTTCAGCTGCAGCTGCAAGCAGCCCATGCTGCGCAATGGCCGCCGTCGCCGGCCCGGTTCGCATTCCGGCCCGTCACGGCCCAGCTCCCCGCCCCCACGCCTTGTGCGGCTGACGCGCGGGGCCCGCGCGTCATCCCCCACCTCCGGCCGCGCCTGACACAGGCTCAAACCAGCTCGCCCCTCCGCGTCTGGCTCACGCCCGTGCCCCTGGGCCCGCACGCCTAGGCTGCCCTGCCCGTTTTTAGCGTGCGCCGCCACCCCCGCGTGCCCTTTTTTTCGCCCATCTGCAGCTACAAAGCCCCACGCCCGCTTCAAAGCCTAGCTCCAGGCTGCCGTCGCTGTTCGAGCTCGGGGCCGCTCGTCGCGCCGCCGCTCTGCCGCCTGCCCGCATGGTGGGGCACTCAGTTTACATCTCATTTCCGGCAGAAGCTTTATGAATCCATGGATACGAAGTTGAATTTCAGCTCAGCATATCGTCCTCAGACAAATGGACAGACTGAGTGGACAAATCAGATTCTAGAGGACATGTTGAGAGCGTGTGCTCTTAAACATGGAGGTAGTTGGGATAAGAGCTTGCGTTATGCTGAATTCTTTTATAACAATAGCTATCAAGCAAGTCTAAAGATGGCCCCGTTTGAGGCTTTGTATGGAAGAAAGTGTCGAACTCCCCTTTATTGGAGTCAGACAGGAGAGAGCCAGTTGTTTGGGCCGGAGATAATTAAGGAGGCCGAAAGGCACGTTCAGATCATTGGAGAGAACCTGAGGACAGCTCAGTCCAGGCAGAAAAGTTATGCAGATGTTAGGAGGAGAGAATTGACTTTTGAGGTGGGTGACTATGTGTATCTGAAAGTGTCACCTATCTGAGGTTTGCGCAGATTTAAGGTGAAAGGGAAGTTGTCACCTCGCTTTATTGGGCCTTTCAAGATTTTGGAGAGGATGGGTGAAATAGCATACTGGTTGGAGTTACCTAATCAGCTATCGGATGTGCATGATGTGTTTCATATATCTCAGTTGAAGAAGTGCTTCAGAGACACAGAGGAGCCTCCGTTACCTATGGAAGAATTAAATTTGAAGGATGATCTCACCTATACGGAATATCCTATCAAGATTTTGGAAACTTTATGTGACAACCCTGGTAATTAAAATTCCAAAATCAATGTCATTAGCCTAACTCTATGTTTTAAACCAACTAATGAGAGGGTGGAAAGAATTAAAACGAGTTCAGTTGGAATTCAAATTTAATTTGAGCACTTTGGGTTACTTTTGAACTTTTAAATTTAACTTTCAAACCATAAGCCAAATGAGATTTTGCCTGAAACCAAAATTGTAGAACTTTTTATTTTGAACAACTTTCGTGTTCAAAAGTTTTTGAAATTCAAATCAGAAAGAGGAGAAAACGCCCTGTTTGCACCCAGCCCCCTGAAGTTTTTCAAATTCTTGCACTTCGGTCCCTCGCTCACCCCTCCCTCCTCTGCTGCGCCGCGCGCTCGCCCGACCGCCGCCGGCCACCTGGCCCTCGACGCCTGCGCAGCACCAGACGCCGAGCCAACCCCCGACGCCCTGCCTGCTGCCGCCCCCGCTGCCCAACCGCGGCCGCGCCTTTTCTTCTCCCTCCCGCACGGCATGCCCCTGCCCAACCCGCGGCTCTGCTGCACCGCCGCGCCGCCCAGCCACTGGCCGCCGCCCCGCCACCCAACGGCGTGCCCCCGTCGTGCCGCCCGAGCTCCCCAACCGCCCGCCAGCGTCGCCTACACGCGACGTCGCGCCCCGGACGCGCCCAGCGCACGCACGCCACGCGCACGACGCGCCTCTGGCCACTGGTCACCGCCGGCCGCCCCCAATGGCGCCCAGCCTCGCCGGTCCCTCCACCTCGCGCCCCGGCCGTGCCACGCCCACCCCCACGAGCTCCACCGGCTATAAAGCCCGGCGCAGCGCCCCTCCCTCCTCTCCCTGTTCCTCCTTCTTCCCCGCAGAGCAGAGCCGAGCTCCGCCCCACGCCGCCGCCGTGGAACTCCCTCCTCCGCCCCTCCTCGACCCGAGCTAGGCCCCAAAATCGCTCTCCTACCTCCGCGCGAAGCTTCCCAGCCCGAGCCCCACCGCCCTCCTCGCCGGAGCGCCGCAGTCCGCGCCGCCCCTCCGCCGCCGCCCCTGCTCTCCGCGGCCAGCCCGCCACCGGCCATCCCAAGCCACTCCAAGACCACCAATAGGTGCGCCCTGGTTCCCTCTCCGTTCTCCCCCACCTTGCCCTCGCCGCCGGCGACCCAGCTCGCCGGAATTCGGCCGGACAGGATGCTCCCCGCCGTGATTTGCGACCAGGGACTACATTGCAAACGCCCAAATCTTTCTAGGGGGTTTTCTGCTAGTTTTCAGGGACCCCTCTGTAAAGAAAGTTTTAACCAAATCAGTGAACTTGTAAAATTCGTATAAAATCGTAGAAAATTCAGAAAAATGCAAACTCAACTGTTCTGGAATCCTTATAAGAAACTCTACAACTTTTGTTACATAAAGTTTCTCAGATTCTCAATATATTTTGCTCTAGATTAAATGGAAGGTTTAATGGACTTCTTTTGTACCCACTGTTGTAGATCATAGCTGACTCTAATTTTTGGGCAGTGAGTTACTTGCTTAATGTTTAGGACTGTGTAAAAAGATCAGGACCAAAAGCCATCTCTAGATACACTTTTTGTCCAACATTGCTTTATGCCATAAAGTGATAGAACTAATTATTCCTGCTGTTCTGTGATGTTTAATGTCATGAAACTTTTTCTGTGTTGTTGTAGTGATACCTAGAGGCCATAGAAAAATTTAGAAACATTTTTACTATATGTAACCTGTTCACATGAATTTGTGGTAGGAAAACTTCACTAATTCAAAATAATTAGTAAAGCCCTTATAAAATGTTCATCTTTTTACTATGAAACACCATAGAGTAGATCAACCTGTACAATAAGTTTCAAAGATAGAAACCCTGTATAACATCCTGTAGAAAATAATCTTTTATAACATGAGCGTAGCTTGTCCCATTTATTATGCTCTAAATAATGTACAATAAAATCTGAAAAATTTACAGTAGCACAAATATGGTTATAGCAACACCCTGTAAAATTTGTAGCATCAATACTTGCATGGTTTGTTCTGTATAAAAATAACTAGATTCTAGCAGTGGCTGTGTATTACATTTTTCATATTTAACATGCTACACAAAAATGTCTGAAATTTTTACAGTGATCTTACCTCTGCATAATGTACTTTGAATAAAAATTTTATTACCAGAAGCTAACTAGATTAGTAATTGTGTTCAACTCATGTTTGTGTTTAAAAAGAAACTAAGTTTTCAATATAACACAACCCCTTCTTCTTTAACGAAGTTAAATAGATTAAGATAAACTCTATTAACGATTGCCCAGGAAATGTTAAAGTAAATAACTTCACAGCAAAACTTATGTCTTATGAACTGCAACCTTATCGTGAAGGAAATCATGTCGTTTAACTTAAACTTGTGCATTCATGTAGAAACGACGACTCTCGCCGACGGAACGTACGAGTTGGTGCCCGCGTCCGAGAGTGAGCAGCGTGAAGCTCAAGTGAATCTAACTGAAGTTGCCGAAGACCCGAGCCCAAGTTCGGAAGAGCCCCGGACTAACTTTTCGCAAGAAGGCAAGCCCCGGAGCATGAACCCTATTTTCTCAACTTATGCAACTTATTACTCTACTTTACTTGTGCATTAAGTTTATAGGAGTTGGATGAAAACTTAGTTGCATGATCCTAGGTACCCATGCTCTGAACACTAGATGCAAGGTTCGGTAGAATGCTATGCTAATAGGACTCGGTAAAAGTCGAGTGATTTCCTGTCACTCGCGAGAAATTAGGAGTTGATTGTTTACTACACGCTGCAATCATAAGGACGACGGACGGGCTGTGGTACGATGTTTATGTTGATGATTGAGGCCCGTCTGTCTAGTGAAAAATGCTAAGGCCGCAGTGTGTGGTAAGTGATGGTTAAGTCTTTGAACGTACTAACCACATGCCGAGAATATGGTAATCGGTAAGCTTAGTACTGGATTGAACCGAGGCCGGAATATACTCCCCACTGTCTTGAATTCGTTCACATCTAGCTAATGGCGGGTGCATCGGCCGCCATGGCCCGGCTGCGTCCGTGGTCCATGGGGAGGTGTAGTCGAGGGCGGTGGGCCTGTTCCGTGAAGCGGGAATTGAAGGGAAAAGTTGCACGTGTGACTCTAGGGAGTAACCACGTGACGTGTGTTTAGGTTTCCCTTGCAAGGTTAAGAAATTCGATTCGAATCGTCCGTTTCTCACGGCTATTGAGACTGCTTAACCACTTTTACCCACAGAGTAAGAAGAGGAACAATGATGATGAATAAACTTGTTGGATGAAAATTTAATGCTTCACCATGTATGATATTGGATAGTTGCTTACCTAGAATGGTTAAAGAAAGCTAGAACTTGGAGCTAAAATCTGAAAGTAAGGACCTACTATATATGCTTTTTGGCAAAACAAACCCCTCAAGCCAAAAGCCTCGCATGTCTAGGAGTCGGCTAAGTATACCCCATTAGTCGGGTAAGCCTTGCTGAGTATTAGTATACTCAGCCTTGCTTGTGGCTTGTTTTCAGGTGAGTCCTTCGAAGATATGATTGCTAGCTTGACTTGGCCCTGCATTCTTCCCCCTGGTTGGTCGGTGGAATGGGGTACGCCCCCGTCCAACGGTGATGATGCCGAGTGATGTCTCGTGCGGGCTTCACCGAGACATCCTGTATCGTCGAGTAGCTTTCGTTATTTTATTTTCCGCTGCAACTTAAACTCTGAAGAACTTCTTAGTTATGATCACTGAAGTACTTGTTTCTAAACTCAAACTTGGTCTGAAATTTTCACTTATGGTAATTTTGTAATATTGCTGGAATGTGGTATTCTCTGGGCTCATCGTCGCGTGAGCATTTGTATGTATGGCGCTCGATCCGATTACCGTGGTGTATCGGGAGGTTATACCCGACAGACCCGTGGATTACTCCGTTTGAAGTGTAAGGTTAACCGAAATTGCCCTAATGGTGATGGTTAATACACTTGAGCCGGATTAATTCAGGTGGTTCTGCCACAGCTGGTATCAGAGCCGTAACTGGTGCCACAGCTGGCAACAGCTGGCGCCAGAGCCAAAATACATACGCCAGAGAATGCGGCAAGCCGTAAAAACTTATTTCATAAAACTTGACTAGAAGGATGTGTTGCGAAATACGTTGGTACGTTAAGGATGGTGCCTAGTTCGTAAAGCCCTAAGGGATTATGGGAAAGTTTACTAGGTGGCTATCTAACTTCTATATATATTATCAATTGACTTCCAGCACATTACTTTCTGTCAAAACTTACTTTAATGCACAACCGACTTTAAATTCTGTAACGACGCACTCGTCGCTAAGGTAAGAAGGTAAGGATCCTCAGCCAACTGAGAGAGCTTGGCCTTCCTGTCGGTGATGCGAACCGAACGCTGCCCTCAAGCAGTGGCTTACTTGAGGTGCTGCCAATATGCCAACTGTTAGTTGAACATATTGGGAGTAGAAGGTTCGGCGCAGGGTATGGCGATCGCTGTTCATACCCCCGTCTCATGACGGTACCCCCGTGAATACGCTATCTCGATAGCGTATGTTAACGTCGTCTGTACGGCGGAAATTGTACAGATATCGTTTCTATAAGTAAACGGTAATGATTACGGACGCTTTCATGAGTGCTGGCATGAAAGGTTCATGATATATATATGCTTGTCGATTTTCTGCAGGTACACTAACCGCGATTACGATAAGTTAAGGGACGAGTAGAAAGACTCGACTAGCTATTATAGCGAGAGCCGTATGGTGTAAGCCACCGAAACTATCTTCGTAAGACCAAAGCTATTTGGCGATTATTTTATTTTGTGAGGACGAATAGGACGTGCATACATCATGAACATGTGTATCTGAAATCAAAAATGCGTTGTATAAGAGTGGTAAGGTTCTTGCGTATCTAAGGGAGGTTTGCATAAGGACTATCTAGCGAATCTATCACAAATCTGCCATGACCGAAAAGAAAGATTTATTGACCCAAGAAAATGACCTTTTCTGGTAAAGTTCATGTGGAAAGAATTGTTCAAAATTTCGTGTTCTATCCCCTGTTCAAAAATCAAAAATTCTGAACTCATGGATAGTAAGAAATAACAGAAACCACGGAATGTCAGATTTCTGTCCAGAATAAGCACTTCTGCCTCTTAAATTTTTAGGCCCCCTTCCTACAGTTTTCTGTAAAAGAGTACAACACAAAACTTGTTCCAAATTTATCCCAGTAGCTGCTGTTAAAATTTGGTAAATTTTGGCTGGGTAGATTTTCCCTGGTGCACGAAATATTGGCCCCCTGTTCACTGAAAATTCTGGGTAGACCGAGAAGTAAGACCTTAAGGGAACAGCCATCTTAGAGCCTAATCCAGCCAAAGTGTTGAATAGAAAAGTGGTGCACAAATACCTTAGAAATGCTCTGGTAAAAGTTGAGAATTTTTGGACCAGAACTTTTGAAGTTATAGGCCAGATACTATAACTCGTTCTGCTGAAAAACAGCCAACCAGCGAAGCGAAGAGCGAATCGTTTGACCATCTTAGCCATCAATTTAGCATCTTAACTGAATATCAAAGTTGTACATCCCTAAATTCCCTATCCACTGCCAAAATATGAGGAACTTTGGATGAACCTACCAGGAGTTATAAGGTTCTTATGGCAGACAGTTTTTATGCCCGTGATTCCATCCAGGACCTTTGGAAGTCTACTATTCCGCGTTAGATCTTTTTGAGTCATGGAAGCAACATGGATCACGTTGCTAATGAAGAACCTTCGCCTTTTCAGATGGTTGGAGCAACCCGTGGTAACCCGGATGGTTTTGGTGCTAGCGCAAGTGGATCACAACCACAGCCGCCACCACCCAGCTTGGTTGAAGTAATGGCCGCTCAAACCGAGTTGCTTCGCCAGCTCGTGCAAGGACAGCCACACAACCCGCGGGGTGGGCAAAATGCCCACCACCCCCAAGTTGCAGGATACACGGATTTCCTAGGGACCCAGCCTCCCTTGTTTCACGAGACGGAGGAACCCTTGGATGCGGATGCTTGGATTCACACAATCGAGTCCAAGTTTTCTCTACTTGTGGCCCCATGTTCGGATGAAAACAAGGCCCGCTTTGCCGCGCAGCAGCTTCGCGGTACGGCTCGTCTATGGTGGGACCACTATTTTGCTATGCTCCCCGCTGATCACATTGTCACCTGGGATGAATTCAAGACTGCGTTCCGGGCACACCATATTCCCGAAGGTCTCATAGAAAGAAAGCTAAACGAGTTTTTAGCTCTCACTCAGGATAACCACACTGTACTTCAGTATGCTCAGGCCTTCAACAATCTGTGCCAATACGCGGGCTATCACGCAGACACAGATGCCAAGAAGCGTGATCGTTTCCGTAGAGGTCTGAGTACTAAACTCAAGGAACGACTGAATCTTGTCAAAGCCGACACATATAATGAGCTAGTCAACATGGCCATCACTCAAGAGGACTGTATTGAGGCTCATCGTGCTGAAAAGAAGAGGAAGGCTCTAGCTGGACCCTCGGGCGCTCAGCCACTGAGGTATCGCTTGGTGCGAAATGCTGCGCCTACAGCTCCACCGAAGGCCCCTCAGCCAGGGCGTTGGATTATCAGGCCCCCACAACAGCCAGGCATGGTACGACCCCCGATGCCTCCACAGAATGGTCCGAGGCCCACTCTGCAACAGCCTCTTCGACCCAGCCCCGCGAATCGTTGTTTCAAATGCGGGAGTTCCGGTCATTTCGCTCGCGAATGCCCTCAACCCAGGCTGCCAAATCAGGGCCAGGACTCTAACCAGAACAATAAGAACAAAGGCAAGAAGCAGACCCTCCAGGTCAAACAAGGACAGATCAACTTCACCACCCTTGCAGAACTTCCTGAAGGAGCACCTGTAATGACGGGTACATTCTCCATCCATAACAAGCCTGCAATCATGTTGTTTGATTCTGGTGCATCACATAGTTTCATTAGTGCAAAGTTTGGTGCAAAAGTAGGCTTGAATATTTGGCACACCAAAGGGTCGTATATGATATCAACACCGGGTGGAAAAATTGCTTCCAACCAAATAATAAGGCTGGTACCGATAAAATTGGGAAGTAAAGTCATCAACACAGATCTCGTACTTTTACCCCTTGACGGCATGGATATTATTTTGGGAATGAACTGGATGACTAGGCATGGAGTCACATTGGACCTTTCTTCCCGAGCCGTTGAAATAAATTCACCTAGTCACGGAGCCACTACCCTTTACCTACCGTTACGAGAGTGCACAAATTCTTGCGCTTTCGTGATGGAAGGGACCAACCTAGAGAATATTCCAGTGGTATGCGAGTATGCCGATGTCTTTCCGGATGACTTACCCGGAATGCCACCGGATAGGGATATTGAGTTCGTTATTGAACTACAACCAGGCACTGCACCTATATCCAAAAGACCGTATAGGATGCCCCCTAAAGAATTGGCCGAGCTGAAACTTCAACTCCAAGAACTACTGGACAAAGGTTTTATTCGCCCTAGCGTGTCACCTTGGGGATGTCCAGCCCTATTCGTAAAGAAGAAGGATGACAGTTTGAGATTATGTGTGGACTACCGACCTCTCAATGCGGTAACAGTTAAAAATAAATACCCCCTTCCTCGTATCGATGTACTCTTCGATCAATTAGCTGGAGCCAGAGTCTTCTCAAAGATTGATCTTCGTTCGGGATATCATCAGATCAAGATTCGCCCGTGCGATATTCCTAAGACTGCCTTCTCCACACGATATGGACTATATGAATTCTTAGTCATGTCCTTTGGACTCACCAATGCCCCTGCCTACTTCATGTATCTCATGAATTCGGTATTCATGCCCGAACTGGACAAATTCGTCGTAGTGTTCATCGACGACATCCTTATCTATTCCAAGGATGAGGAAGAGCATGCTAAGCACCTGCACATTGTTCTTCAGCGTCTAAGAGACCATCAGCTCTATGCTAAGTTTTCTAAGTGTGAATTCTGGTTGGATACTGTAAAGTTCCTAGGTCACACTATCTCCAACGAAGGCATAGCTGTTGACCCCAGCAAGGTACAAGAGGTGATGGATTGGAAACCCCCTACCTCGGTTCATCAGATTCGCAGTTTTCTTGGCTTAGCCGGTTACTACCGTCGCTTCATCCCGGATTTCTCTCGAATTGCTAAGCCCATGACGGAACTATTGAAGAAGGAAGTAAAGTTTGTATGGAATGAGAAGTGTGAGGAAGCCTTCCACACTCTCAGAGAGCGTCTGACTACTGCACCTGTGTTAGCTCAACCCGATAATACCAAGCCATTCGATGTGTATTGTGACGCATCAGGTACTGGTCTAGGATGTGTGCTTATGCAAGAGAATCGAGTGATTGCATATGCCTCACGAGCCCTTCGGCCCCACGAACAGAATTATCCCACTCATGATCTTGAGCTTGCAGCCGTCATTCACACGCTGAAGATATGGAGGCACTATCTCATGGGTACACAGTGCAATATCTACACGGATCATAAGAGTCTCAAGTACATCTTCACACAAGCCGATCTGAATATGAGACAACGAAGATGGCTAGAATTAATCAAAGATTATGACCTTGAAGTGCACTATCACCCCGGTAAGGCTAATGTAGTCGCGGATGCACTAAGCCGCAAGTCCCATTGCCATTGCTTATCCATGGAGTCCTACCATGAGACATTATGTGCAGACATGAGGAAGCTTAACTTGGAAATGGTTTCCCAAGGCACTCTAAATCACATCTCAGTTGAGCCCACTCTTCACGACCAAATCGTCATGGCACAACTACATGATGAAGGAATCAAGATCATCAAACAAAAACTCTCTCTAGGTGAGGAGAAGTATAAGTGTTTCCGCCAGGACCATAAGGGAGTTCTATGGTTCGAAAGTCGTATAGTCGTTCCGAAGAATCGTGAACTCCGCAAGCAAATTCTTGATGAGGCACACCTTTCCAAATTCTCTATCCACCCCGGCAGTAGCAAAATGTATCAAGACCTAAGGCAAAACTTCTGGTGGACTAGAATGAAAAGAGAAATTGCTACGTATGTCTCGGAATGTGACACGTGCCAGAGAGTAAAAGCTAGCCACTTGAAGGTAGCCGGTACACTACAACCGTTACCTATACCATCATGGAAATGGGAAGACATAAGTATGGACTTCATCGTTGGACTACCAAACACTTCACAGAAACATGATTCCATATGGGTTATCATTGATAGACTCACAAAGACGGCACATTTTCTTCCGGTACACACCACCTATTCTACCAAGAAATATGCCGAGATTTACCTCGATCGTATTGTTTGCCTACATGGAATACCTAAGACAATCATTTCCGATCGTGGTCCTCAGTTTGTAGCACGCTTTTGGGAACAACTGCAAACATCTCTTGGTACCAAACTAATTCGCAGCTCAGCATACCATCCTCAGACTGACGGACAAACGGAAAGGGTAAACCAAATTCTTGAAGACATGCTGAGAGCTTGCGTCATTCACTATGACAAGAATTGGGACAAATGTCTACCCCTAGCAGAGTTCTCGTACAACAACAGCTATCAAACGAGTTTGAAAATGGCACCATTTGAGGCCCTGTACGGACGAAGGTGTCGAACTCCTTTGAGCTGGTCACAAACCGGAGAACGTCAAATAATTGGACCCGACCTGGTAATCGAGGCAGAGGAGAAAGTAAAAGTAATACAAGCAAATCTTAAAGCCGCACAAGCCCGACAAAAGAGCTATTCTGACAAAAGGAGAAAGCCCCTAAAGTTCGAAGTTGGCGATCATGTCTATCTTCGAGTATCACCCACCAAGGGAGTGCGAAGATTTGGAATCAAAGGCAAACTAGCTCCCCGTTATATTGGTCCTTACGAAATCATTGAGAGCTGCGGACCCGTAGCCTACAAATTACGACTGCCCCCTCAGCTCACGGCTACCCATGATGTCTTCCACGTATCTCAACTCAAGAAGTGTATTCGAGTCCCTACTGAGATTGTGGAACAACAAGAAATATCGTTAGAGCCCGACCTCTCGTATGTCGAACACCCAGTTAAGATTTTGGATCAAAAAGAAAGAGAGACCAGGAGGAAAGTGATTAGAATGTATAAAATACAATGGAATCGCCACACGGAAGAAGAAGCCACCTGGGAAACGGAGAGCTACCTGAACCAACATTTCCCCGGGTTTCTTATCTCAACCACTGGTAGGTGCACCCACGCCCACACTAAGAATTACCGAATCTCGGGGCGAGATTCTTGTTAAGGGGGGAAGGCTGTGACAACCCTGGTAATTAAAATTCCAAAATCAATGTCATTAGCCTAACTCTATGTTTTAAACCAACTAATGAGAGGGTGGAAAGAATTAAAACGAGTTCAGTTGGAATTCAAATTTAATTTGAGCACTTTGGGTTACTTTTGAACTTTTAAATTTAACTTTCAAACCATAAGCCAAATGAGATTTTGCCTGAAACCAAAATTGTAGAACTTTTTATTTTGAACAACTTTCGTGTTCAAAAGTTTTTGAAATTCAAATCAGAAAGAGGAGAAAACGCCCTGTTTGCACCCAGCCCCCTGAAGTTTTTCAAATTCTTGCACTTCGGTCCCTCGCTCACCCCTCCCTCCTCTGCTGCGCCGCGCGCTCGCCCGACCGCCGCCGGCCACCTGGCCCTCGACGCCTGCGCAGCACCAGACGCCGAGCCAACCCCCGACGCCCTGCCTGCTGCCGCCCCCGCTGCCCAACCGCGGCCGCGCCTTTTCTTCTCCCTCCCGCACGGCATGCCCCTGCCCAACCCGCGGCTCTGCTGCACCGCCGCGCCGCCCAGCCACTGGCCGCCGCCCCGCCACCCAACGGCGTGCCCCCGTCGTGCCGCCCGAGCTCCCCAACCGCCCGCCAGCGTCGCCTACACGCGACGTCGCGCCCCGGACGCGCCCAGCGCACGCACGCCACGCGCACGACGCGCCTCTGGCCACTGGTCACCGCCGGCCGCCCCCAATGGCGCCCAGCCTCGCCGGTCCCTCCACCTCGCGCCCCGGCCGTGCCACGCCCACCCCCACGAGCTCCACCGGCTATAAAGCCCGGCGCAGCGCCCCTCCCTCCTCTCCCTGTTCCTCCTTCTTCCCCGCAGAGCAGAGCCGAGCTCCGCCCCACGCCGCCGCCGTGGAACTCCCTCCTCCGCCCCTCCTCGACCCGAGCTAGGCCCCAAAATCGCTCTCCTACCTCCGCGCGAAGCTTCCCAGCCCGAGCCCCACCGCCCTCCTCGCCGGAGCGCCGCAGTCCGCGCCGCCCCTCCGCCGCCGCCCCTGCTCTCCGCGGCCAGCCCGCCACCGGCCATCCCAAGCCACTCCAAGACCACCAATAGGTGCGCCCTGGTTCCCTCTCCGTTCTCCCCCACCTTGCCCTCGCCGCCGGCGACCCAGCTCGCCGGAATTCGGCCGGACAGGATGCTCCCCGCCGTGATTTGCGACCAGGGACTACATTGCAAACGCCCAAATCTTTCTAGGGGGTTTTCTGCTAGTTTTCAGGGACCCCTCTGTAAAGAAAGTTTTAACCAAATCAGTGAACTTGTAAAATTCGTATAAAATCGTAGAAAATTCAGAAAAATGCAAACTCAACTGTTCTGGAATCCTTATAAGAAACTCTACAACTTTTGTTACATAAAGTTTCTCAGATTCTCAATATATTTTGCTCTAGATTAAATGGAAGGTTTAATGGACTTCTTTTGTACCCACTGTTGTAGATCATAGCTGACTCTAATTTTTGGGCAGTGAGTTACTTGCTTAATGTTTAGGACTGTGTAAAAAGATCAGGACCAAAAGCCATCTCTAGATACACTTTTTGTCCAACATTGCTTTATGCCATAAAGTGATAGAACTAATTATTCCTGCTGTTCTGTGATGTTTAATGTCATGAAACTTTTTCTGTGTTGTTGTAGTGATACCTAGAGGCCATAGAAAAATTTAGAAACATTTTTACTATATGTAACCTGTTCACATGAATTTGTGGTAGGAAAACTTCACTAATTCAAAATAATTAGTAAAGCCCTTATAAAATGTTCATCTTTTTACTATGAAACACCATAGAGTAGATCAACCTGTACAATAAGTTTCAAAGATAGAAACCCTGTATAACATCCTGTAGAAAATAATCTTTTATAACATGAGCGTAGCTTGTCCCATTTATTATGCTCTAAATAATGTACAATAAAATCTGAAAAATTTACAGTAGCACAAATATGGTTATAGCAACACCCTGTAAAATTTGTAGCATCAATACTTGCATGGTTTGTTCTGTATAAAAATAACTAGATTCTAGCAGTGGCTGTGTATTACATTTTTCATATTTAACATGCTACACAAAAATGTCTGAAATTTTTACAGTGATCTTACCTCTGCATAATGTACTTTGAATAAAAATTTTATTACCAGAAGCTAACTAGATTAGTAATTGTGTTCAACTCATGTTTGTGTTTAAAAAGAAACTAAGTTTTCAATATAACACAACCCCTTCTTCTTTAACGAAGTTAAATAGATTAAGATAAACTCTATTAACGATTGCCCAGGAAATGTTAAAGTAAATAACTTCACAGCAAAACTTATGTCTTATGAACTGCAACCTTATCGTGAAGGAAATCATGTCGTTTAACTTAAACTTGTGCATTCATGTAGAAACGACGACTCTCGCCGACGGAACGTACGAGTTGGTGCCCGCGTCCGAGAGTGAGCAGCGTGAAGCTCAAGTGAATCTAACTGAAGTTGCCGAAGACCCGAGCCCAAGTTCGGAAGAGCCCCGGACTAACTTTTCGCAAGAAGGCAAGCCCCGGAGCATGAACCCTATTTTCTCAACTTATGCAACTTATTACTCTACTTTACTTGTGCATTAAGTTTATAGGAGTTGGATGAAAACTTAGTTGCATGATCCTAGGTACCCATGCTCTGAACACTAGATGCAAGGTTCGGTAGAATGCTATGCTAATAGGACTCGGTAAAAGTCGAGTGATTTCCTGTCACTCGCGAGAAATTAGGAGTTGATTGTTTACTACACGCTGCAATCATAAGGACGACGGACGGGCTGTGGTACGATGTTTATGTTGATGATTGAGGCCCGTCTGTCTAGTGAAAAATGCTAAGGCCGCAGTGTGTGGTAAGTGATGGTTAAGTCTTTGAACGTACTAACCACATGCCGAGAATATGGTAATCGGTAAGCTTAGTACTGGATTGAACCGAGGCCGGAATATACTCCCCACTGTCTTGAATTCGTTCACATCTAGCTAATGGCGGGTGCATCGGCCGCCATGGCCCGGCTGCGTCCGTGGTCCATGGGGAGGTGTAGTCGAGGGCGGTGGGCCTGTTCCGTGAAGCGGGAATTGAAGGGAAAAGTTGCACGTGTGACTCTAGGGAGTAACCACGTGACGTGTGTTTAGGTTTCCCTTGCAAGGTTAAGAAATTCGATTCGAATCGTCCGTTTCTCACGGCTATTGAGACTGCTTAACCACTTTTACCCACAGAGTAAGAAGAGGAACAATGATGATGAATAAACTTGTTGGATGAAAATTTAATGCTTCACCATGTATGATATTGGATAGTTGCTTACCTAGAATGGTTAAAGAAAGCTAGAACTTGGAGCTAAAATCTGAAAGTAAGGACCTACTATATATGCTTTTTGGCAAAACAAACCCCTCAAGCCAAAAGCCTCGCATGTCTAGGAGTCGGCTAAGTATACCCCATTAGTCGGGTAAGCCTTGCTGAGTATTAGTATACTCAGCCTTGCTTGTGGCTTGTTTTCAGGTGAGTCCTTCGAAGATATGATTGCTAGCTTGACTTGGCCCTGCATTCTTCCCCCTGGTTGGTCGGTGGAATGGGGTACGCCCCCGTCCAACGGTGATGATGCCGAGTGATGTCTCGTGCGGGCTTCACCGAGACATCCTGTATCGTCGAGTAGCTTTCGTTATTTTATTTTCCGCTGCAACTTAAACTCTGAAGAACTTCTTAGTTATGATCACTGAAGTACTTGTTTCTAAACTCAAACTTGGTCTGAAATTTTCACTTATGGTAATTTTGTAATATTGCTGGAATGTGGTATTCTCTGGGCTCATCGTCGCGTGAGCATTTGTATGTATGGCGCTCGATCCGATTACCGTGGTGTATCGGGAGGTTATACCCGACAGACCCGTGGATTACTCCGTTTGAAGTGTAAGGTTAACCGAAATTGCCCTAATGGTGATGGTTAATACACTTGAGCCGGATTAATTCAGGTGGTTCTGCCACACTTTAGCACGGGTCACCAGAAGTCGGGTTATTAAGATGTGTAAAGTGCAATGGAGTCACCATGGAGAAAACGAGGCAACTTGGGAAAGAGAGGATGAACAAAAGACGAAATTTTCCTAACTCTTTGAAACTCCATCCGAATCTCGAGGACAGATTCATCTTAAGGGGGTAACACCCTGAATTTTCAGTTTTGCAATTTAAATAAATCTGTTATGTAGGTAGAATTTTATTTGAGCTCTATTAAGGATCTAAGGATTTTCTAAGGCTTTGCTTGATTTAGGCATTTAAATGTTTTCTGAATTTAATTAATAACCATAGGGTCTTCATGTTGCATTCATGCTATAGCACTGTGTTTATTGATTGTCGAATTCCAACTGCAGATTTGAATTTATTTGTTTGAGTATGTTTGGAGATGTCAGTTTTGTTTCTTTCTTTCTTCTTCTTCCTTGCTTTCTTCTTCCTTGGGCTTGTTCCTTTCTTCTTCAGCTGCAGCTGCAGGCAGCCCATGCTGCGCAATGGCCGCCGTCGCCGGCCCGGTTCGCATTCCGGCCCGTCACGGCCCAGCTCCCCGCCCACACGCCTTGTGCCGCTGACGCGCGGGGCCCGCGCATCATCCCCCACCTCCGGCCGCGCCTGACACCGGCTCAAACCAGCTCGCCCCTCCGCGTCTGGCTCGCGCCCGTGCCCCTGGGCCCGCACGCCTAGGCTGCCCTGCCCGTTTTTAGCGTGCGCCGCCACCCCCGCGTGCCCTTTTTTTCGCCCATCTGCAGCTACAAAGCCCCGCGCCCGCTTCAAAGCCTAGCTCCAGGCCGTCGTCGCTGTTCGAGCTCGGGGCCGCTCGTCGCGCCGCCGCTCTGCCGCCTGCCCGCACCAATCAAGCACCGCCGGAGCACCGTGACATGGTGAGGATGCTCGCTGGCCATTTCTTCCCGCTCTATCCCGCTCTCTCTCGCCCTCAATTGCTCGCCGGCGCACCCGAGCCGCCGCGCGCCGTCGTCCACCTGTCTCCGGCCGCCATCTCGCCGAATCGAGCCCGCCATCGTCTTTCCCGTCGTCCCAGCTCCCTCCCAGGCCAGATCCGAGCATCTTCTGTGGCCGGAATCGCGTAGACGCGATTCTCTGGCGATCCGCCGCCGCTCGCCGACGCGCGCCGCCGCCTGTGACGCCCCAACCGCCGACCACCGTCCGATTGTCATCGGATGGTCCATATCTGTTTGACCCGATGTCATACCGGTCAACCGGCCGGCCGGCCGTATTTTTGCTAAAGAGGCCCCGATCTTTCTCATTTTTGCACGCGCAGTCCTTTTAGTTCAAAGTTCTTAAGAGTTTAGTCTTTTTTTTCTTCGGTTTTAAGCCCTAGAAGTTTAGTTTTCTCGCAGTTTAGTTCAAGATTTTGTTTAATGCATATCTTTACCGTTTTAGCTCCGTTTTAAGCGTTCATGATGTCCATGCGATCGCCTCGAAGAGAAGATTAGTTTGGTAGCCTTGTTTTGTTCTGTTGATATTGTTTGGTGTACTATTTTTAATTTAGTTTGTTTGCTTGCTTGTATGTATTTGTGATGCGTAGACGACGCGTCCTTCAAGGTTTTTTCTGAAGATCAAGGCTTTGAAGAAACTGAGCAGCAATAGAGTGTCGGTATTTTTACCGTCAGCCTACCTAGGAATACCCCAAGGTATGTGATTGTTTGGTGAGGGATCGCCGGATCTGGAATTTGAAGGTAAACGCGAAGACACAAGACACAGATTTAGACAAGTTCGGGCCGCTAGAGTAGCGTAATACCCTACATCCTTTGTGGTGTTGTATATTGCGCCCTGCGCTTTAGTGTTGAGTTGCCTGTTGGCCGCTCTGTTAGTCTGCCGATCTAGGTGCTCCCGCCTTCCTTTATATACTCCAGGAGGTGGGGTTTCTAGTCGGTTACAAGGTAGGAGTCCTAGTAGGATTACAAGGTATGAGTCCTAGTAGGATTACAGAGGAATCCTAGTAGAAGTCCGACTTCTTCCTTCCTTGCGGGTTCAAATTTTGGATGTGATGCCGCACACCAATTTGCAGGTTCGAACGAACATGACACACCAGTTCAACAGTGTTGCCGTCAACATTCAGACATCTTTGTTTTCTTTCTTACTGAACAAAAAAATCACAATCTATCGCTCACCTATTTTTTTCTATTCTCTTCACGGGAGTCTAGTCTAGATATTTATATTTATTTGACACCTCGGGCCGTCTTAGCATATATAAAAGAAAAAAAGGATAACGTTGTAACAAAAGCTCCTTGCACAGTTCGCACGGCATGCGACACTGCAAGCATGGATGTCTCGCCGTTTTTTGCGCTGCTGCTCATTGCCCTTCTGTCCCTGCTGCTTCTGTTCTTCTCCACCGGCAGAAATACCTCTCCGCCCAAAGGAGATGGCCGGAGTAGTCTGCCTCCGTCGCCGCGGAGCTTTCCTCTCCTCGGCCACCTGCCGCTACTTGGGTCGCTGCCCCATCGAAAGCTCCGGACGTTGGCCGCGGCGCACGGCTCGGTCATGCTCCTCCGCCTCGGCCGCGTGCCCACCGTCGTGGCGTCCTCGGCGGCCGCCGCGGAGGAGGCCATGAAGACCCGCGACATCGCCTTCTCGAGCCGCCCCAGGCTGCTCATGGCGCAGCGCCTCCTCTACGGCGGCCGCGACGTCGCCTTCGCGCCCTACGGCGAGTACTGGCGCCAGGCGCGCCGCGTCTGCGTGCTCCACCTCCTCGGCCCGCGCCGCATCTCATCCTTCCGCCGTGCCCGAGAGCAGGAGGTTGCCGCGCTGGTCGCCCGCCTCCGCCACGCCGCGGGCGGCGTGGTAAACCTCAGCGACCTCCTCGTCTGCTACTCCAAGGCCATCATCTCGCGCGCGGCGTTCGGGGACGGGAACTACGGGCTCGACGGCGACGAGGGGGGAGAGAAGCTGAGGCGGGTGTTAGCCGACTTCATGGAGTTGCTCCTCGCGGCGCCGATGCGGGAGATCGCGCCGTGGCTTGGGTGGGTGGACACGTTCACCGGGCTGGAGGCCAAGACCAAGCGCACCTTCCAGGCGATCGATGGCTTACTCGAGCGGGTCATCGCGGACCACCGGAGCCGCCGTCTCGGGGGCCGGCAGGTTCCTGCCGACGGCGAGGTCGACGACCACCGCGATTTCGTGGACGTGCTGTTGGATGTGAACGAGATGGACAAGCAAACCGGGCTCCGGCTCGACACGGACAGCATCAAGGCAATCATGATGGTACGTTTCGGACTCGGACGTCTTCGATACAGTTCTTTTCACTCATACTAGTTTTTTTTTCGAACAATTCTTTTCACTCATACTGGTGCCTATTTTTACATGTTTTTATGCATTCGCTTCACTCACTGAGGAATCAATGAGAACAGGACATGTTTGTTGGCGGCACTGATACTTCCTCCACGGTGCTGGGATGGGCCATGGCGGAGCTCATGAACCACCCGCATGAGATGCGGAAGCTCCAGGACGAGGTCCGTGCCACCATCGGCTCCGCCGGCCATGTAGCCGAGGACCATCTCGACGGGATGCCGTACCTCAAGGCCGTGATCAGCGAGACCATGAGGCTGCATCCTCCGGCGCCGCTCCTCGTACCTCGTGAAACGACGGAGGACACCGAGCTGCTGGGCACACGCGGGTGGTGATCAACGCGTGGGCGATCGGTCGGGATCCGATGACATGGGAGCGCGCGGAGGAGTTCTCGCCGGAGCGGTTCGTCGACGCGCCCGTGGATTACAGCAGCAGGGTGGGGCAGAACCTCTTCAGGTTCGTGCCCTTCGGCGCCGGGAGGTGGGGGTGCCCTGGGGTTGTGTTTGCAACGCCGGTGATGCAGCTCGCGCTCGCCAACCTGCTGTATCACTTCGATTGGGAGTTGCCGCGCGGGGCGGCGCCATTGGTGGTGGATATGAGCGAGCAGTACGGACTGACCGTCCGGCTCAAGGCGCCATTGGTCCTTGTTGCAAACCCACAATTTCGTCAGTAATGGAAACAGACTCTGTGGCTCATGGATTAAATTAAGCCATAAGTAGATTGTTCGCCTCATCAATTATCATCAAGCAATTGTATGTTCAAATCCGAAATTTCCGTAGCACACGAAGCAAGCCAGGTTTCTCTGCTGAAAACACGCCCTACCATATCAGCAAGTGATCAAGGTGTTCATTCAGCGGGGAGCAGAGCTTTGTCCATCGCTAGCTTTGGCAACCTCCCTCTCCATTTCCCCATTAAACCATATTATGATTTTGGTGATTGAATGCCAACATGATCAATGGAACTAACGAGTTTGTGAGCTCAAGTTTGTAGGACTTTTAGGTTCCATGGATGGAGTCCAAACCATCTCCAAGATAGTCCAAATGATCTCAGCGACAGTTTGGATAAGTGGCAGAACCAGTCTACGGGTCGGTTAAACCGACGGCATCATTTTTGCATGGGTCGGTGCAAATGGAATTAGTATGCTGATCATGATAGGAAAATCTCTTCACAGTCGGTTGAACCGACGGGTCTGATTCAGCTGCGTCGGTGCAATGTCAGTCGCATCAGAGAGGTTGTATCTTATACCTGGAATTGCTATGTACAACCGGTTAAACCGACAAACCCTACGTCGGTGCATTAACCATAGCATCAGAGAGCTATGCAACTTCAGCCGAGGTTGTTTCTTCGTGACCGATTAAACCGACGCTGAATCAAGAGGCGTCGGTGCATTAGTGTTGTGATTGTACAAAGAAGACACAAGCGTCCAGAGGCGTCCATGCAGCAGAGTCATCAGGACCGGTTGAACCGACGACCCATCGGTACAAGCGTCGGTGCAATGACGCAAGCATACAGAGAGACGTTGGAGTTCAACGGCTACAAGGCAGGGTCAGTCTCACCGGTTGAACCGACACACCTGGTTGGTTAAACCGACGCTTTGTGCAGAAAAGGAAAAACGGCTAGTAACGGCTACTTCGAGTTGGTGGACTATATATATGCCTCACCCCGGGTCATTTGATGGTGCTGGAGCTCAAGAGAAACCCTAGACACATTGAAGAACACCTCCAAGCCACCCAAGAGCATATCGATCACATCCTTAGGTTAGCACAAGCTTTGTGAGACTTAGTGCTAGAATTAGCTCTTGTAAAGAGTGAGAGAAGCAAGGTGTGAACCTTGTGTGCTGGTTTTTGAAGTGAACCACAAGTGTATCTCGGTGTGCCGGACCCTTGGAGCATTGGTGGCTCGCCAGCAAGTCTTCGACCCTTTGGCTTGGTGTGGAATGGCGACGGCGGCTTTGTGCGGGGGACGTGGAGACCCCCTTCCATGGTGAAGAAGCTCCTTAGTGGAAAGCGGGATCAAGGTGACTGTGGTGACTTGACATAGCCTTTTTTCCAAGCCGAGCACACGCTCTGATTTCATTACTTCGCAGCAACGAAATTACAAGAAGTTTTAGTCCCAGCACGCAGAACGAACGCGGGGGGGGGGGGGGGGGGGGGGGGCAAGTCTTAGGTAAAGTCACCCTTACAAAACCAAGAGGGATTACGGAACTCCCAGGGACTAGGGCTCGCAGGCCCGCAAAACGGAATTACCAAAGCATGACCGAAATAAGTCTAGCAAAACTAGAACCCACAGCGCACAACAAAAACGACCTCTTCCCGCCAAGTGTCTGAAACAAAGCGAGACACGCAGAGGAGCATCTCAACGGCGGAGCACGATTGCTCCAGAGCCACCGTCACTCGGCGCCTGTGGGTGAAATGACAACGCCGTCGCCTTGAGGATTTCAACACCATCTTCCAGTTCCTTCTTTTCTCCGTCGCCTTGTAGCTCTGCCCAAAAGGAAATAAAAGATGAAGCAAGACGAACAATCTCTGTAGGAGATCTAGCCAGTTTTTTTTCAAAGCAAGTGTTGTTTCTTGTTTTCCAAATTGCCCAACAAACCCCAGCTAGACCCACCAGGTGGTACTTTTTTGCATGAGGCAAAAACTTTCCCAACCAAACCCAGAAGGAGTTCAGGGAAGTCGGCCTGCAGTCAGCCCCCACTACTAAAGCGATCAAGCTCCAAAATATCTCGCCATGGAGCAATCAAAGAAGAGATGGTTAATGCTCTCATTTTCTGGGCAAAAGCAGCATTTGACATCCCCTTGCCATTTCCTCTTGACAAGGTTGTCTTTAGTCAGGATTGCATTTTGATCAGCCAGCCACAGTAAGATTTTGATCTTCAAGCGGACCTTGTCTTTCCACGGTTTCTTATTAGATTTGTCTGCCTCAACATGGAAGAGATGTTCATACATCGATTTGACTGAAAATAACCCAGATTTTTCCCAGGCCCATCTAGGGACATCAAGATCCGACCCCAAGGGGAAAGCTCGAATTAAGTCATTCAGCTGTCTTAACTGTGTTTGGTTGCTCTCAGACAGCCACCTTCTGAATTGTAGGTGCCAATTTTTTGCGCCATCTCACACACAGTCTTGTTTTGATCATTGCATATAATGAACAGCTCAGGGAACATTTCCATCAGAGGGGAAGAACCACACTAAGGGTCCCTCCAGAAATCTGTTGTTTTACCATTTCCCACAATCATAAGTCTGCCTTGTAGATAAAGATCTTTTACTTTCAACAAATCATTCCACATAGGAGAATTGCCAGGTTTCTTTCTCAAATGCTGAATGGTGGTTTGTTTGATATACTTTTTCCTCACAATTTCTTGCCACAACCCTTCTCCCCTTTCAATTTTTCACCACCACTTACATAACAGACTTAGATTCATTTTTCTCAAATCTTTGATCCCTAGACCTCCTTTCTTTTTTGGTTTAGAGATTTTACACCATTTCACCAGGAAGTATTTTTTCTTTGTTCCACCCCCTTGCCAGAAGAACCTTTTCCTGGTCCTATCCATCCTTTTAATGATGGTTTTTGGGAGCATGTACATGGACATACAGTAGGTGGGTATACTGCTCAAGCAGGAATTAATTAAAGTAGTCCTGCCTCCTATGGACAGGGTTCCCCCCTTCCAACCATCCAGCCTTTTAAGAAGCTTTTCATCTAACATTTGCCAGTCTCTTACATGCAGCTTAGAGCCTGCAACAGGAACTCCCAGGTACTTAATTGGCCAAGTCCCAACAGCATAGTCAAAGATCTCTGAGTACAACTAAGATTTCATAGTATCCTCTGAAACCATGATTACTTCACTTTTGTTAAAATTTATCTTTAGCCCAGACATATCTTCAAACATATAAAGTAACAATTTCATCTTCACAGCCCCAGCTTCCTTATCTTCTAAACAAAGTATGGTATCGTCTGCATATTGAAGGATAACCACTCCATTTTCTATGTATTCTGGAAACTAGACCACAAATCAGCTTATTTTTTGGGGCCATGTTGATCATTTTTGCAAGAGCATCAGCAGCTATATTAAAGAGTAATGGAGACAGCGGATCTCCTTGTCTCACTCCTTTTCCACACATGAAGTAGGGACCTATCTCATTGTTAACTTTCACACTCAAAGTCCCGCTTGTCATAACCTTCCAAATCCATTGGCACCATTTATCATCAAACCCTCTCTGCTTAAGACAGTCCATGAGGAAGCCCCAACTAATTTTATCGTAGGCCTTTTCAAAATATAGTTTCAACACCAACCCCTCTTTTTTCCTTCTTTTTGTAACATGAAGAATCTCATGTAGGCTCATAATTCCATCCATGATGTTTCTTCCTTTGATGAAAGCATTTTGGGCTTTGTTGACAATCTTGTTCATGCATCCTTCCAATCTCAACATGAGGGTTTTGGTAAAAATCTTGTAGATTACATATAATAGGCATATAGGCCTATATTGCTGAATTTGATTGGCCTCTTTCACTTTTGGGAGTAAAATGATGGTCCCATAATTAAGTCTTTCAATACCCAATTGGTGTTCAAAAAAATCATCAAACATCAACATACTGTCTTTCTTTATCACTTCGCAGCACACCTGGAAGAACTCAATTGGTAAATAGTCTGGTCCTGGGGCTGTGTTGCCTTCCATGGTCATCACAGTGTTTTTAACTTCATCTTCTGTGAAATGTTTGGTCAGCATTCTATTTTCTTCTTGAGAAATTTTTTCATTTGGTTCCCAGCAACTTGGATCCATAGAAAGGTGAGGCACTTCAGAGGGACCAAATAATTTTTTATAGTAGTCAGTGGCATGTTCCAAAATTTTCCCCTCTTCCTCAATGCACACACCATTATGTGAAAGGCTAAAGATGGTGTTTCTCCTTTTCTTCCCATTCGCCACTCTATGAAAGAAACCAGTATTATTGTCACCTTCCAATAACCATCTAGAATTTGATCTTTTGTGCCAATACAACTCTTCTTCTTGTGTCAACCTCAACAGTTCAGTTTGTATGAAAGTTTTCCTATCAAGCAAAGTACTGTGTAAGGGGCCTTCTTCTTCAGATTTCTCTAGGACAAACAACTCATTTTGCAGCAGGTTTCTATATTTTCTACTATGCCCTCTCAGGCTTTGACCCCAGCGTTCTAGAAAATTCTTCAGCCTTTCCACTTTAATACTCCAGACATCAAGAGCACTACTGGCAGTAACTGTTTTGTCCCAAATTTCTTTAACTTTATTCAGAAATTCAGGATTTTTTATCCAAGCACTCTCAAAGCAGAAAGGTTTGGACTTTCCGTCCATCTCATTCTCCGTATTCAAAAGTAAAGGAGACTTGACATAGCTTTGGTGGCAAGTTAAGAAGAGTTCCGGAAGAGATTTGGTTGTCGGGAAGCAATACTCTTTGTGAGTGTTTCAACAACGTGGATGTAGGAGTGGCTTTATACCTAACCGAACCACAGGATAAATCTTCGTGTCGAGAGTTTGCTTCCCCTCATCCTTTACTCTTAAGCTTCCGCATTTCATATTGCAACTTGTGTGCCTTTACTTTCTTAGTGTAGTATCTTGTTATGTTTGGCTATAGGTTGCAAAACTCTTTGGGATGAGATTTTCACACTAGAGGAACCCTAGTTGCACATCTAGATAGCATGTTTTAGTTTAAATTTTGTGCAAACTAGATTGAGTCATAGGTTAAGGTTTTAAGTTTGTCTAATTCAAACCCCCTCCCCCCTCCCTCCGCTCTTAGGTTACGAGCACTGATTCCTTTCAGAGAATCTTTTCACGCTATCACTAATTTATAAAGAAAAACTAGAATTGTATTTTTCATGGGACGGAGCGAGTACACTTTACTTAGTAGTATTTTAGAGCTGAGCTATTACGGAGTGGATCTTGTTAAATCTCTGTGAAGCGGAGTGGGCGTCAGACATACAAGGGTAGGTGAACTGTGAATATAGCAGTGAACCTAGTCTTGTGCAGGGATCAAACTAGCCAACAGATACTACTTGTTGATCAGATCAAATTTCCAAGTGGGCACTCCTCTTTCAGTACTAGAACATGCTACCATGATCTAGGAATCCTTACAAGAAAGAAATGAAACACCCTCTGAATAAGTCTGGGAGCATGTTTTTCCGGGATTTTGTCCATCTCATTAGATTCAACATGCATGTCCTGATCGATATGTGGTGCTACGTCTACATCTCTTCTCGGTGTAGAAACTCTTGGAAGATGCCACCGGCAAGGCGCCAACCTTGTTCGCATCAAAGCGCCAACCTTCTCGGTGTAGAAACTCTTGGAAGCATGCATCATTAACCTGACATGACATGTCTGACGAAGAAGAACATGACGCACCGTACATCTACCTCCAGTAATTAATGTGTTTGCATCAACGACATGCATATCGAGCCAACACTAATCAATCACTCACTCACTCACTTGTCCTCATCTCTGTTCAGTGCTCACTGATCCACACGAGTCTAGATAATTTCTTAGCACAAATATAGATAGGGAGAGGAGAACGCAATTGCGACGCTGCAAGCATGGAAGTCTCACCGTTCAGTGCTCACTAATCAATCACTCACTCACTTGTCCTCATCTCTGTTCAGTGCTCACTGCATCCCTGTTACATCCCTACTACCCATTAATAACCATAGATATCTTCTCAAATGGTGATTACTTAGCCCTTTTAAAATTAATAATCATGCATTTCTTACTCTTTTTTTAAAAAAATAAATATATAGCTTAATTAGTTTGGTTTTTTGTAGTGGATCTTATCCACTTAGGATTGAGCATGTCTCTCGTAGACATTTTCTACGGGTGATGGTGCATGAGTACTAATATTTATAGGGGATGAGTGTGGGTCCACGTACAAATGTGAGCGATCGTATCCTGCTTATGATTTTTGCCAAAAATAATATATCTTATTTG
The DNA here is from genome assembly GCA_032594955.1 of Panicum miliaceum. Taxonomy (NCBI): domain Eukaryota; kingdom Viridiplantae; phylum Streptophyta; class Magnoliopsida; order Poales; family Poaceae; genus Panicum; species Panicum miliaceum. The sequence continues at coordinate 703,025 of CM064060.1, read as the reverse complement.
GAGGATGGGTGATGAAAATGCTATTCATATTATCCAAGCCAAGATAGGGTTTTCTTTAACAGACGGCAAGAGTTTTGTTGTAGAATAAAATGAGTTGATGGCGTTTTGCCGACACACCCACAAAATCCGGATAGGTCTTTTCTCCTATGCTCCTCCGTGGCTCACCACAGAAGGCGACGTCCAGCTTGCTCTGGCGAGGATTAATGTGAGAATATAGTCACGCTAATTTGCAAGACCTCATTACCATCAGATTGACAGCCGTTGGGCAGAGTTGGAAGATGTGTCTCTCTCGAGGCAAATCAAGCAGCAACTTTCAAAGTTTCCATTATTAAGGATAATAATCCTAACCAAAAAATACATAATATTGTCTATAACATATCATATCACATAGATACTACATAATAGATCCCAATGCGTAATATATAAAGACGGTCTAAACCAGTACAGCTGCAACTGACCGATCACCTCAGAGGCCAATTCGGCAATTCCTGACCAATCATCCTGACACTGTTTGTAGTCTGATCCCGTGCGCAACGACCACAGAGACCACCCAATGCCATCGCGTCACGCTATCTTCGTCAAAGACATGTCCGTATTCTATAGGGGACTGATGCACGCCACTCGTGTAAGCTTCGGCATCGTTCTCGATCATGGCCGTCATCTCACTTGTTGAGCTCCTCATCACAGTTGTCGCCGTGGTGCCAATAATCTTGGCGCTCCTCCTCTTGTCCTCCTTCTCCTCCAGGAAGCGCGCCGATGGCCGCCGGCAGCCTCCGTCGCCGCTCGGCCTGCCGCTCCTCGGCCACCTCCATCTTCTGGGCCGCCTGCCGCACCGGGCGCTCCAGTCGCTCGCCGCGTCGCACGGCCCGGTCATGCTCCTGCGCCTCGGCCGCGTGCCCACCGTCGTGGCGTCCTCGGCGGCCGCCGCGGAGGAGGCCATGAAGACCCGCGACCTCGCCTTCTCGGGGCGGCCAATGCTGCTGATGGCCCAGCGCCTCCTCTACGGTGGACGCGACGTCGGCTTCGCGCCCTACGGCGAGTACTGGCGCCAGGCGCGCCGCGTGTGCGCGCTCCACCTCCTCGGCCCGCGCCGCATCGCCTCCTTCCGCCGCGTCCGGGAGCAGGAGGTCGACGCTCTGATCGCCCGCGTCCGCCATGAGGCGGCGGCGGGCGGCGCGGTCAACCTGAGCGACCTCCTCATCTGCTACTCCAAGGCCATCATCTCGCGCGCGGCGTTCGGCGACGGGGACTACGGGCTCGACGGCGACGAGGGGGGAGAGAAGCTGAGGCGAGTGTTTGCCGACTTCCAGGAGCTGGTCCTGGCGTCGCCGATGCGGGAGATCGCGCCGTGGCTCGGGTGGGTGGACACGCTCACCGGGCTGGAGGGCAAGACGAGACGCACGTTCGAGGCGCTCGATGGCTTGCTCGAGCGGGTCATCGCGGACCACCGGAGCCGGCGTTCCGGTGGCCGGCAGGTTCTTGCTGACGGCGAGGTCGACGATCACCGGGATTTCGTGGACATGCTTCTGGACGTGGACGAGATGGACAAGGACGCCGGGCTCCGGCTCGACACGGACAACATCAAGGCAATCATTATGGTATGCCTACGTGTTGCTAAGCCTGCTGGTTACACATCACTTCCCGATCGCGTCATTGAATTGTACATGGACAGGACATATTTGCTGCCGGCACTGACACTTCCTCCACGGTGCTGGGATGGGCCATGGCGGAGCTCATCAACCACCCGCACGAGATGCGGAAGCTCCAGGACGAGGTCCGCGGCGCCGCCTGCGCTGCCGGCCGCGTAACCGAGGACCACCTCGACGGGATGCCGTACCTCAAGGCCGTGATCTGCGAGACCATGAGGCTGCACGCCCCGGCGGCGCTCCTGATACCCCGCGAGACGACGGAGGACACGGAGCTGCTGGGCTACCACATCCCGGCGCGCACGCGGGTGGTGATCAACGCCTGGGCCATCGGCCGGGACCCGACGGCGTGGGAGCGCGCGGAGGAGTTCGTGCCGGAGCGGTTCGTCGACGCGCCCGTGGATTACAGCAGGGTGGGGCAGGACTTCCGGTTCGTGCCCTTCGGCGCCGGTAGGAGGGGGTGCCCCGGCGCCGGGTTCGCCGCGCCGACGATGGAGCTGGCGCTGGCCAACATGCTGTACCACTTCGATTGGGCATCGATGGCGCACGGCGGCGGGAGGAGACAGTGGACGCCGTTGGTGGATGTGAGCGAGGTATTCGGGCTGTCCGTCCGGCTCAAGGCGCCGTTGATGCTCGTCGCTAAACCATGGTTGGGGTAGTGTTAATAAAGGAACTCAACGAAATGGACATTGTGCACTAGAGAAAACGAATGTGTTCCGTAAACTTGCAAGCTGTAACTGCATGGCAACAGCACTAGTTGTTGGATCTGTCTCTGTTAGCATTTGGGAAGTTGGGAAATGTAACAGAATGAGAAAGGCATGCAAACAAACCGAACAGGACAGAATGGAGAACCAAAACTGAATTCCATTCGTATTGGCTGATCGACTGGTGAACAGAGAAAGAGCATGTTCTCTCAGACAGACAAAACCACATTGCAGTACTGGAACTACCACACAAGCTTGTTCATAACATCGGCCCGGCTTTACCTTTTTGAAGTACTTACTACACTCAGCTGCTGAATTGAGATGTCGCTGACAGAAAGCTGCACGCTGTATCTATCTATCTGAAAGATGCAAGATCGAAAAAGCCTCCGCATGTTGAGACCAAGAAGTGGCCTATCTAGCCTCCCACTACCCAAGGAAAGGAAATCTTCCATATCTACGGTTCATCAGCCTGGTGACCCGCGTCAGGAGATGCTTCAGATGGCGGTGCCATGCCCTGGATCGGCTCACCCGACGAGCTCCCCTCGTCCGCCTGGCTCGTCCACTCAGTCTGGCTTAGCCAATCTTCAACATATCCAGTCACCCTACGGTCCTTTTCCTCGTTGTAACGCAAAACCTGCGGAGTCCGATCTGCGTGCAAAAACAGCAGTAATTAAGGTGGTGCTAGTCGTATCATATAAACATATTGCTGAACCGGGTCAGCAATTGCAAACAGCAATAATCCAAATGGTAGTAACATCATCAGAGACATGAATTTCAATTCCCTCAAGAAAATAAATAAATCAGAGACATGAATCAGAATCTGGGCAAGAGGAACAAATTGAACGCCCTTGACTAATATAACAGAAAGTGCAAAAGTTCAGAGCAATTCTATTCTGCGCAGCAAGCATGATTGGTAAATAAATGCCTAAATGGTAACAGTGGCTATCATCTTCAGTCTAATTCAGTCCTATGCACGCCGTGCAATTACAATTTCGTTCGATTGCAAATAACAGAGCAGTAATATCTTGGAATGGTAATTTGTATATGCAATCTCAAAGCAAAATCTGCACCGTATTACTGACAAGAAACGAACATTAATCAATGCAACTTCATTCAGTACACATCTACACGAGGAACCAAGTAACCCAATTGTAATTGGGTTTATTTGGGTCAGACTGTGATGAGTATATACGTTATCAATGCAAGTTAGCACACACTGAAAAGCATATCTGCTAGCAGACTGAATCCAGCCAGCGTACCTGGTTCGGGCGGCACCCAGGCCTCGACGAAGCGGGAGGATAGGTATCCCTCCTGCATCTGGTGACCATCGCCTATGACGCACTCGTCGCAGGCCACGACCCGCCTCGCGCGCACGTCCAAGCCGAAGAGCCGCGTGCCCTGGAAGAAGTAGACGACGCCGTGGTTGTCGGGGTCGACGAGGGCGAGGTTGGGCACCTTGTACGGCGGCAGGCCGGCGGCGACGTAGCTGTCGTGGGCCCAGATCTCGGCGAAGGGCACCTCGTACTCCAACTCCCAGGTGTCGGGGTTGGGGCCGAGCAGGTCGACGAGCGTCCACATCCAGAGGGTGGGGTCGTTCGGGGGCTCGGCGGCGGTGGCGGCCGTGTCGTAGTTGAAGCCGCGGATCTCGACGTATCGCAGCCTGCCCTCGCTGGGCCTGATGAAGCGGCGCTGGTCGAGGAGCTCGCGGGTTCTTTGCCAGGCCTGGAAGTCGTTCCGATCCGCCTCCACGCCCTGCAGGGCGCAACCATCCGGGAGCGGGACGCGGTACAGGTCCGGGGCGTCGTCGAAGACGTTGCAGACGAGCATCCCGTAGGCGACGTCGACCCACCAGAGGAGCCCTTCGTGGACGAGGACGCCGTGGCCGCCCCAGCGCTTGTGTTCCGGGGCGGAGGCGAGCTGCTTGGTGGCCCAGCGGCGGGTGGCGGTGGAGTAGAAGAGGATGAACTCGTGGCGGGTGGTGGGGGCGGGGTGGAGCTGGGCGATCATGAAGTGGCCGGTGCGGTCCGGGTCGGCGATGAGGCCGATGCTGCGGCGCGGGCAGAGGTCGAGGCCGCCGAGCGGGCAGGCGTTGGGCCCGCCGAGCTCGGCGGAGGGGACGGCGGGGAGGCGCATTGCGGTGCGGGCGCTGGCGTCGCAGAGGAAGTACTCGGGGCGGTTGACGCGGGCGCTGCCCCAGGCGGACTTGACGAGGAGGCGCCCGGAGGAGGAGTCGGCGACGAGGATGGTGGGGAGGAAGCTGGTGAGGTTGTCGCGCAGCACCAGGGTGGAGGCGCGCGGCGGGTCGTGGAGGTCGAGCAGGAGGTCGCGGCCGGGGAGGATGCTGCGGTGCCGCTGGTCCCCGGCGCGGTGCGGTCCGCCTGTGAGGGTGGCGAGGGCCACCCACCCGCGGCGCTGGGGCTCCTCGTCGGACGACGGCTCCTCCGGCTGCTTGCAGACGCGGGAGGACTTGGCGGCTTCGGGCGGCGCGGACGACATGGCTGGGCGGGGAGAGGGTGGTGGCGAGTGGGTTGGTTTGGTTCGATTTGAAATTGATCCGGTCGCCCGCTAGAGGAAGGGGATGGATTTATATAGGAAGGCAGGCGTGAGGAGCAAGTTGGTGTCGACGTGCAGCTGGCGACAGGGGGCCGCTCTGCTCTGCTCTGCTCCGCCGCTTGCCAGCTGTGATTGGGTGGCAACGCAACGGAATGCGAGCGAGCGAGAGGAGCGTGCATGCCTGCCTCATGGGCCCCCAATAGTTTGTGTGGGAGGAGGCTGTCTGATCGATGTATGGGCCAAGAGTGGTAGGCTCAAAAGGCACCCAAAGAAGTTGAATGGGCCAAGAGTGATATACACGTCATTCGAGAAACCTGGCCCGTGAAGGAGTAATTTGTGCCCAATTACTTGGTGCTATACGGCACCGTTTGTAGCAATTTTAGGGTAAAAAAATGCTATGATCGACAGTAGTGGTATAAGTCAAATAAATGTTACACCTTGGTGACGTAAATCTAAACATTAGTACAAAGGTAAATATGGATCGATGCCGTAATTAACACATTGACACAAATAAATCTAGTTCCCCCTAAAATAGAAATATTTTTAATTCATCTTACCACATACAAAAGGGATGCATGCTAGTAAGGAACAGTAAAAACTAAAAAAAGCCGAATCAAAATTACCATTACCACCCAACTCAACGGGCCGGTTAAACATACTTGCATGCGCATGGCGCCTAGGCCTGCTAGTGGGGCTAAATCTGGAAATATTAGAGCTCACACGTATGAGTAGCAGTCAAACCATCACATATAGGTGTGACTTTTTTTATATTGCTGGAACAATTGTTTCGGCAACAAAAAAATTATTCCGCGTTCAAAAATTATTCCAAAAAAATCATCCAAGTGTGATCTTATTTTGAGTTGCAAGGAACACATTGGTGCAGTCGAATTTATTTTAATTTAAATATACGGTTTTGGAAAGTATGACTGTCAATTACATGTGCGACTCCTATTAAATAGGCCCCGCTAAACCCACCCCTTCCCCACCCACCTCAAATGCATATGGAAATTAAACAGCAACCCACCCCCAACCTAAAAGCTCAGCTAAATAACCCACCCCAACCCATATTTAACTATATATTTATAAATTAAGTGGCTCCCCTTGACGTGGGTCCACCTATAGTCTTGCCACACCGATTTACACGGAGTAGCTGCCAGTCATATTGAGTCATCTCTAACAAATTTCAGTTAATTCGATAAAATTTTATAGTGTAAACGTGAGGTTTATTTCTAAGATCCAGCTCTTGTTTATAATATGAACAAAAGGTTTTATTTTCAGGGTCCGGCTCTTGACGTGGGGCTCGCATGTAGGTCTAGCCACACTATTTTGCAGATAGTAGCTGTCGGTCATACTGAGTTATCTCCAACAAATTTCAATCAATTTTGATAAAATTTTATGATGTGAACACATGATTTTTAATTTTAGGGTCCATGTCGGTGTTTTTACCGTCAGCCTACCTAGGGATACCCCAAGGTAGGTGATTGTTTGGTGAGAGATCGCCGGATCTGGAACTTGAAGGTAAACGCAAAGACACAAGACACAGATTTAGACAGGTTCTGGCCGCTAGAATAGCGTAATACCCTACGTCCTGTGTGGTGTTGTATATTGTGCCCTGCGCTTGAGTGCTGAGTTGCCTATTGACCGCTCTATTGGTCTGCCGATCTAGGTGCTCCCGCCCTCCTTTATATACTCCAGGGGGTGGGGTTCCTAGTCGGTTAGAGGGTAGGAGTCCTAGTAGGATTACAAGGTATGAGTCCTAGTAGGATTACAGAGGAATCCTAATAGAAGTCCGGCTTCTTCCTTCCTTGCGGGTACCTGGGGATCTATCCCTACCTGTCCGGCTCTTAAGGGGACCCACATAAGATTCTAAATAGCCGGCTATACCCACCGCTATAGCCTTTGGGAGAGGAGAAGGCTAGGATATCCATCGTTTAGCTCTAAAGGCTAATTCCGCTAATAGCCGGCTATAGCCGCTAAATTAAGGGTTATTTTACCAGCTAAACCATATAATTTGCCTTTATTTATTGTTAGTTTAGTATTGAACTTCATCATTTACAAAACTTAGTATTTCACCAATGATGTAATGAGGGAATGAAGCCCTAGACGTACTTCGGTGCATGAAATTTTCTTGATTTCATATTTGTGTGCAAAATTATATAGATTTATGCATGGTATTTATAGAATTGCTAAATGGGCTAGCTAGACTATAGCCCGCTATAGCCTTTCTTAGAGCATCTCCAAGAGTCTTTCTAAACCTCACTCTCTAAATCACCATTTAGAGAGTCATTTGCATATAAATTATTTTCTATATCTTTCCATTTTCCAACAGTTTTTCTATATCTTGTGTGCACTCTGGAAAGCTATTCTCTTTTCCATATTTGGCTAGCGAGAAATCTGGAATAGAGAGTGACTATATTTGAATAACCAAATAGAAAAGCTGTTGGAAGGTACCTTTTTAATTAAAATCTCTAAAATTAGCAATTAGGAAGAATTTAGAGAGTCTCTTGGAGTTGCTCTTAGCCTCTACAAACACCAACCGCTAAATGCCCCGCTATTTTAAACATTGGACCCACATTAGTTTGGCCTCAACCCGCATTTATATAGAACTCGCTCCGCCTCGCTCTATTACCTAATACAACACATTTTGACCCTCCTCCAAATACACTCCACATCAAAATCGATCTTATAAGACCTATTTCAACCCACGCCACTAGCAAGCCTAATGGCGCCCCACTGCATATCAATTGCTTCTAGTTTGGCCGGAGAAGGAAGGAAAAGATAATGATCTATCCGGTAGAAGTTGAATAAAAAAGGTGGATGCGGGTAGTTAAAACCAAATCCAAGTAAATTTTGGTCCACCTGAAACATCGTCGCGGTGGCAATGGCGATGCGTCGCTATTCTATCTTTATGTCAACATCGATCTATCTATTCGGCTTGTCTGCTTTCAACTTCTTTCAGTTTCTTTCGATCTATTCTTTCTCATAAAATACTATTGAAGCAGCCGAAAGTCGGAATCTACATGCCAAACGTTCCTTACTTTGGGACTTGCTGCTAGTAGCATTCGTCGGCCTCCTGCTCACCGTCGTCGTCGGACTTGTTGCTCTCCCCGGCATGCAACAAGCCCGTTCCTCGGCGGTGCCTACGCCAACGCCGTCGTGTCGTGTGCCGCGCCGCGTTCGGCGACGAGAGCGCGCGCGGCCTGTACTACGGTCACCCCACGGTGACCGCGTCAGCGAGCTGCGGGAGGTGCTCTGCTCACCGTCACCGGGCTCCAGGAGCTCCTCGCCGAGGAGCCGTTGCCCGTTGGGGGAGCCCATGCCGTGGCTGGGCTGGGCTGGGTCGACAAGGTGGTTGACGACCGCCGCCGCCGCCCTTGTGCACAAGAGGACTGGGAAACAGCCGACGGCGACCACAGCGATTTTGTGGACGTGTTGCTGGACGTGCACGACAGTAACAAGGATTTATGTGGATTGAAGTTTGTGAAATGGGGCAGGGCTTTGCCTGTCGTTCTAAAAACATTTCCGATCACTTCTCAGATGACCTGCAGATTGGGAGACTACTTGCTGGCACAAGCGTATACGACTGCGCCGCTTCGTTTCGGCACGGCAACCGTGCAATGCCGACACGGCGGCGCTCAATTCAAGTTGGTACGTTCAACGTCGTCGCAGTTCATCGCCTCTAGCCCCCAGCTCGAACTCGTCGGTGACAGCTAGCTAGCTGCTCCGGACAGCGAAACCTCTATGAATATATCCGTATCCTTTGATCCTCGAGAAAAGGTAGTCGTGGTCTCGCGTCCAGTGACAGAGGCTGCACTTGCGTACTCGCACCACACAATTAAGTGGATCGTGCACAAAAGTGGGGCACGCCGGCGAGAGCTAGCGGCGGCTCGGACGACATGGCTCTCTTGCTGCTTGCGGCCGCCGCCCTCCTCCTCACCGTCTCCGTCCTGCTGCCGCTCTCCTATCTCCTCCTCGCCGTCAAGAAGCCTGCCTCTCCGCCGCAGCGTCACGGTGCCAGCGGCCACGGGCGACGGCCGAGGCTGCCGCCGTTGCCGCCGGGCCTCCCGCTGCTCGGGCACCTCCACCTCCTCGGCTCGCTGCCGCACCGCGCCCTCCGGTCCCTGGCGCGGGCGCACGGGCCCGTCGTGCTGCTCCGGCTCGGCCGCGTGCCGGCCGTCGTCGTGTCCTCCGCCGCGGGCGCCGAGGAGGTGATGCGCGCGCGCGACCTGGCCTTCGCGAGCCGGCCCAGGAGCGCCATGGCCGAGCGCCTCATGTACGGCCGCGACGTCGCCTTCGCGCCCTACGGCGAGTACTGGCGCCAGGCGCGCCGCGTCTGCGTCGTGCACCTCCTCAGCGCTCGCCGCACCCGGTCCTTCCGCCGCGTCAGGGAGCAGGAGGCCTCCGCGCTGGTCGAGCGCGTCCGAGCCAAGGCCGGAGCCGTCCTCGGCCTGAGCGAGCTCCTCGCCGAGTACGCCAACACCGTCGTGTGTCGCCCCGCTTTCGGCGACGAGAGCGCGAGCGGCCTGTTCGACGGCGGTGACCGCGGCTGCGAGCAGATGCAGATCAGGAAGGTGCTTACCGACTTCCAGAAGCTGATATGGGGACGGAGCCGCTGGGGGAGCTCGTGCCGTGGTTGGGATGGGTGGACGCCGTGCGCGGGCTGGAGGGGAAGATCACGCGGACGTTCCAGGCGCTCGACGGCTTGCTCGAGAAGGTGATCGATGACCGCCGCCGCCGGCCTCCGAAAAGGAACGACGGCGATCACCGGGACTTCGTGGACGTGTTGCTGGACGTGCACAAGCACGACAAAGAGCACGGCATCCAGCTCGAGACCGACGAAATCAAGGCCATTATCTTGGTAAGGACCGATTCCCTTCCTCGAAAGATACTCGGCTGCACTTGAACGGTTCACCTGTCAGTAGCTGATGATCAACCAATCTCTGTCGTGTATCATGATGCACGGTCGTTGGCAGGACATGCTCGCTGCAGGCACGGACACCACGAGCACGGTGATGGAATGGGCCATGGCGGAGCTCGTGACCCACCCGCGCGCCATGCGCAAGCTCCAGGACGAGATCCGCGCGGCGGCCGTCGGCTCCACGTCCACCGGCGGCGTCGACGTCGACGAGGGCCACGTCGCCCAGCTGCACTACCTCAAGGCCGTGGTCAAGGAGACGCTCCGGCTGCACGCGCCGATCCCGCTGCTGGTGCCCCGTGAGCCGCCGGCGGACGCCGAGGTCCTGGGATACCACGTGCCGGCGCGCACGCGCGTGGTGGTCAACGCCTGGGCCGTCGGGCGGGACCCCGCGGCGTGGGGGGAGGACGCCGAGGAGGTCGTGCCGGAGAGGTTCTCGGGCAGCGCCGTGGACTTCAGGGGGCAGCACTTGGAGCTGGTGCCGTTCGGCGCCGGCCGGAGGGGGTGCCCCGGGGTCGGGTTTGCCGAGGCGAGTATCGAGATGGCGCTGGCGAGCTTGCTGTGCCACTTCGATTGGGAGGCTGCCGAGGGGAAGGGAAGCCGGACAGGGACGTCGTCGCTGGACATGAGCGAGATGAACGGGCTGTCCGTGCTCATCAAGTCCGGCCTGCCGCTCGTAGCAAAGCCGTGGGTCCCTTGATACATGTTCAGGTTGTGTTGTGTTGTTCTACCATTATTATAGACAGTGTCACATTAGTTTGGAAAAGAAGAGACATGCATGATGATAGAGTAGTAGACACATTGATCAAATTAACTAGTTAATAACATCTTAATCAATAAAGCTAAGGGTGGTTACATGCATGAGGAGGTGAGAGAAGGCAGGAAAAAGGTAACAAAAAAAAAGCAGCATCGTATATGTGCATGCAAATTGATGAGGCCCACCCAACTCGATCGGCAACACACACGCACACCATCTTCGCCGACGCCGGCCGGCGGCTGACCGGCCGGAGACACCTATAAATTAAATATGTACTATGTATGTATGTTAAGCACGCACTGCACACCCCTCCGGCCGGCGCCTGCTTCAATCATGGCGTCTCCGACGCGTCCTTGAGGTCGTACTTCTTCAGGATGTTGCCGCAGTCCTTGAGCGGGTCCTTGCGGAAGAAGGCGATTGGGTTGGCGTAGCGCACGCCCTGCTGCTTGATGCCGTTGTTGGAGGTGAGCGGGACGCGGGCGCGGTCGCGGAACTCCTCGATCTCGGCGCACGCCGGGTCGGAGCTCTTGTCCAGCACCGCCTCGCAGATCTCCTCCTGGTGGTCCTGGTCGATCTCCAGCTTGTACCAACCATTCTCGTCCGTCGTCGCCTCCGCCTTGAGCGTCTCCTTGGTGCTGCCGAACGGACGGCACACCACCTCCACCGTCGCGCCTGCATTCCATGCAACTCATCAGCTCCATGGATCATTGGATCATCATCATCTATCGTGGCAAGCATAGATATATACGCACCCGGGACGCTCTTGGAGACGTTGGTCTCGAACCCGGCGCGGCAGGGGTCGCAGTAGACGCGCCCGGTGACCACGAACCCGCCGGCCTTCTCGGCGGACGCGACGCCGGCGAGGGCCGCCACGGCCAGCACGGCGACCGCGACGGCGGTCGTCACCATCTTGGCCTGCGACATTTGTTAAGTTCCTGCCTTGGGTCTCTCTCCAACTCTCGATCGATCGTATACGGCGGTGGGAGGAGCGGTGCGCTTGGCGAGGTGGCGCCATTTATGCGCGCGCTGGGTGGAGGAGACGCCGACAAGGGACGCGGGAGGCGGAGCTCGTTTCCAGGCCCCGGGAAGAGCTCGGCGCCCGTGCGCCATGGCTTCTCTCCTTGCTCCGAGTCTTTGACCGTGCGCATGCCGGTCGTTTTAGTGCGTTGACAGCCACGTCGGATTGCTACGTGTTTCTTTAGATTTTTTTTTCTGAACAAGATGAGGTGATTGCAAGTTTCTGCATTGCAGTCAGAGTAGCTACGAGGCATGTTCAGACAGAAGAGGAGGAACAGAAGAAATTGCTAGATCCGCAAACAGTTCCTATTGTAGGATAATAAAATTGGATATAATGGATGATTTTATTGCATTGAGGTCTTAGGCCGGTATATATTGGGGTACATGATTTGGAGGGCAAGCCTCTCCTACGGTATGGTAGAGTCCGGATACAATCCTAACCTAACTATTATAGAGATATCCCAAATATACTCTAGTATTCCCCCGCAGTCACAACGAGTGCTGCAGACGATGAGATTGAAGAAGAAGCCGAAGGTAAAAACCAATGGACTGACATCCCCCCGCAGATAAAATATCGGTGTAGTACGAAGGATGTGACGGGAGAAAATTGGCGAAGCCTCATGCAGATGGTAGCCCTTTGTGCCGATGTCGAGGTAGCCGAGCATGAGGACGAGCAGCCATGGTCGAGGGTGCCTTGCGTAGAGTAGCCGTGGTCGACGTACGTAGCTGTTGAGGTTGCCGAAGGCGAGGAAGCCGCACATGAAGCCGCAGGCGCACGAGGAGGCGCCATGGTGGTGGCGTAATGGAGAAGACGCCGGAGACGAAGATGGTGACGTGTCGAGGCAATCGTAAAGGGGGACGCCGAAGTCGATGCAATCAGGCCATCGGGCGAGGCATTCCTGGGTTTGCCAAGCCCGGGAACACGTCGGGGACGATGGACACGCACCAGTGTTGTCAATACCGGACGTGCAAGGGATGGTGCACAACCAGACGTTGTCGTCTGAGGGACCAGCAGAGGAGGCCTCCATGGCGGTCGCAGGCGCTGAAGAACGGCGGGGTAGAAGATGCCGACGCCTGTTGTTGCTGGAGTAGAAGAAGTAGTCGGGGACGAGACGGCGACGCTGGCGCGTGGTTGTGCTAGACGAAGCGAGGAGGTGAACCCAGACTGTCCGGCATAAGGCCGAATGATTCGGATAACGTGGCGGCAGTGCGCGAAGGAGATGATGTAGAACTCGAACAGCTTGACGAAGACCATGCGCGCAGGGTGCACAAAGACATGTAGTCGACGATGAGGTCGTGGATGTGGTCGGCGGCGGTGAGGATGCAACGGCAAAGGGAACCACGAGTGGCACCGTTGCTGCCCGAAGAGGCGATGCAGCAGCAGCTCTCTATGCTCGGGGAGGAGGCGCGCACGACGAGGACGGACGTCACAGGAGCCGGGTGGGACATGCACGTCGGCTGACCAGACCCCGAGTGAGCGAGGCGAGGCGACATGGGCAAAGTCGGTGGAGGCGACGACGAGCCGACGAAGATGGACGTGTGGACGAAGCGGCGAGGTGGGTGGTGCAGACGGGCGTCCCCTAGGGCGCCGTCCATCTTGCCATGCCACACAGTCGTAGACGAGGAAGAAACCGGTGAAGTCGACGCCGACGTCGAGGTAGAAGCGCGAGGTCGACGGGCGGTGGGCGACGAAATCCCGATCTCTGATCGGGCAAAAGAAAAGGATACAACAACAGCATCTCGTGTTGGACCTCTGCGCGTAGCACAGGCACCCCATCCTCTTATCTCTTTCCTTCTCTCACCGGTCACCATGGTCACCAGCAAGCGAGAGAGGAAGAAACAGAGGGGCTCGAGATAGCCCCGCGGATGGTGATGAGGATGGGCGGCCGGAGGTGGGGGTGGGCGGATCCCGCCGGGGCGTGCGTCTCCTCACCGGGAGGCGCGGCGAATCCTGTCGGGGCGTGCGGCTCCCCGCCGGGAGGCGCGGAGGATCCCGCCGTGGGGCGTGGCTCCCCGCCGTGAGGTGCGGCGGCTCCTGCTTGGGTGGGCGGCTCCCTGCCAGGAGCAGCGGCAGATCCCGCCGGGGCGGGCGACGAGGAGCCCGCTGGCATGGACGCGACCGGCGGTAGAGGCCCCGCGTAGCGCAGGATTCGGCGAGGAGGGCGAGCCGTGGCCCGATGGGGCGGCGGAGGGGACGGGATGGAGGTGAGTCACCGCCACCAGGGAATCCACCGATGACGAGGTTGATGCACCGCGCAGAGTCCCTGCTACCACCACGGCAGCACGGCGTAGAGCACGGGCAGCAGAGGGAGACCGCGGCTGCCACCACGACAGCGTGGGACGGGTCATCATCGACAGCTTCCTTGGCGTATGGCGAGGTACACGTCGATCTGCTGTTGCTTGACGCTGGAGTGCAGCGGAATAAACGGGTCCGCGGCGGAGACGAAGGGCGCTGCCGCCAACGGAGGTCATGGGCAACCTCCCCGGGGCCACGCTACGAGGCCGTCAAGGGGGCGCGCTGGATGCGCATCGGGTGAGACCGGCGGCGCGTAGAGGAGCAGAAGGTGTAGCCTAGGATCTCAAAGCCTAAACTCGTGATACCATGTAGGATAATAAAGTTAGGTATAATGGATGGATTTATTGCATTGAATTCCTAGGCTGGTGTATATTAAGGTATATGATTTGGAGGGCAAACCTCTCCTATATTATGGTAGAGTTCACGTACAATTCTAACCTACCTATTGTAGAGATATCCCAAATATACTCTAATACCTATACGGTGGTTTGATTTATCCCGGAGCAAATCAATCCGATTGTTAGGTCTTGCGGGGAGTGACGGAAAAACAAACATTTCGCGGGAGAAGCTCTGTTCGTTCCACCTCTCATGGCGCCGCGGCGGAGCCAGCAGCCATCGTCGCAGCACCGGACAGGTGAGCGGTTCCACGGCGCAGGGTCCCATGAATGGAGACGACGGCCGCACAGCTAGGCTGCCGCGCTCCGGGAGGACGAGGACATCGTGTTCTCCGCGCCGCAGGCTGCCACCTTCGTGCGCTCAAGCGCCCGGCTTCTGGCTCGGCACCGGTGGGTGGCGCGGCGATCTGCGCGCGCGTATTGTCTTGTCTCTGGAGCAGTGCAGAGGAATTGAGATCTCGTGCTAGGGCAAGGTCTGATTGAAGGATGGATCTATGCACTTCCGGCTAGAACATAAGGTGAGGAGGACGGAGATGGCGGCGGCGGTGGCGGACGCCGGTGGACTGGCGAGCGTCGAGACTCCCGAATCAGGGGGTCCTTTTAAAAATGTTTGAGCCGACAATTTACAAAAATAACCCTAAATTGGATCGCGATTACGAATCGCGATCCGAACTAGGGGGTTCTATGAAAATATGTGATCCGGTATTTTACAAACGACCCCCCAGATCGGATCGCGATCCATAATCGCGATCCGAATCAGGGGGCTATATGCAAATATTTTATTCGGAATTTTACTAAACGACCCCTAATTTGCAACAAGCGGCGCCGGAGGAGCAGACGAGGCCGCGCTGGCTGCCGCCGGGCGCCGGCGACCTCTACTCGCCCCGTGCCGTCGTGCGCCCCAGGCGATGCCTCGTCGAGATTCGCTCTCCTACGCCCTAGACGTTCCTCCGTCTCCCCGCACGCGCCGCTCACGGTCCAAGCTCCTGCGGAGTTGTTGCTGCGGCGGCGGCGCCGCGCCGGGGCGGGAGCTGGGTGCCCTGAGATGGTGACGGACCTTCAATATTCAGATGGGCGAGACGGCTATCACGGGCAAGCTTCTACTCTATTCTAGCGTGGGCTGCTTGGCTGGTGGCTGCGGCAGAGCGGGCAGAGTAGATCGGCCGGTCGGTCTCGCCGACGGAGACGCGAGCGCCCGTCGTGTTCTTGACCTCAGGGAAAGGAAGGAGGCGGGCACGCGACGCAGCGAATGTTTCTGAAGCAACGACATGCCCAAGCGAAGAAACGACATGAATTTTCAGACAAAAACTCACGCGATGCAGCACCCGTGCCAACATGTTCAGAATTCATGTCGTGTGTGTCCAGGTTCTAATCTGGAGACTCAAAACTGCAACGACACAAACATTCAGGTATATGCTGTTCAAATCATAAGAATTCATTGACGGATCCAAGCAGCAAGGAAAGGAGACCCAGCACATGAATGCATTTGACGAAACGAAATGCCCCAGCAGCTTGCGATGACATTAAAGCTCAGTTTTGCTGGCATTGCGATGCAGCAATTGTTTCCTTCTCGTTAAAGATTTAAAAGAATTCTCTACAATGACATTGAAGCTCAGTTTTGCTGGCTTTGCGATTCACTTAAACAGATGCTGCCAGCAACAGTTCTCATTTCCAGTTTTCAGATTTGGATCAACAAGAGTTTACAGATGTTGATCCATTACAGATATTGATCCACATGAACGACACATGACTCATAACTAGTAAAATCAAACCTTACTCTTCTGGTCTTCGATTTTATGGAACGACGTGAACCACTGTTTCCAAGAGGCATCTCCCTGCTGCTCAATCCATGACAGGAAACAGCTGTCCAGAAGGCAGAACAAGTTCACATACAGGAGCTGGTACCGCACGGGAATGAAGCGGAAGTTTGCGATCTGCACGGCTGGCCAGATCATCCCACCCAGTACCAGAGCGGGAATGAAATCTCTTTTCACGTCTTCCTTCACTTGCTCTACACTCCTTCCTTGGCCGAGACCCACATATGAAAAGAACAAGAGAAGATCTAACGGTCCAAAGAGCAAACCATCCGCAGCAACTTTTGAGGCAACAAACTTGAATGTGTTTGGTTGAAATCTCCGCCGGATAAAACGGTCCAGGTACTCATACCTGCAACAATACCAAAGACTTAGTGACAAAAATTGATACACTAATAATGCAAGCAATATGCCATATGTTAGATCAATTTACAATAGTTGAAATTCCATACTCCTAAAATCAGGACAGAGCTGCTTTCACCAGTAAATCACTAAATCTACAAAGCACCCATACCACAATACCTTAGCCAGCTGTTGTAAAATGAATAAATTGCAGCAGATAAGTGAGGGGATTCTGGAATCGCTATTTGTTACAGGCAAGGTGGGAATGAATATGACAGTAGGAGTCAACTAGTACATGAAATCCTGTATAATCATTTTTTTCATCTGCATTTTCATATAGCAGAATATAGTCAACTACTACATACTTTCCAAAACATAGCATTGGTTTGTTTCTCTGTCACTTATTAGGTTATTTCTCTGTCCCAAAATGAAATCCTGTATAATCATTTTTTTTCATCTGTATTTTCAGAATAGAGTCAACTACTACATACTTTCCAAAACATAGCATTGGTTACTACACACCTAAGGCCGGTAAGCATGAAAATGCAACAGATTATGTGGCATGGCGGAGATAAAGTTGATGTCGAAGTGGGACTACGAGCACACCAATGAGCAAATAAGGATGTCTACTGCAGAGTACAGCCCAAGATACTTCTACTCATAAAGCCGATGTTTGCCCCTTTCGCACTCAAACTCAGTTGCCTGACTGCATAGCTAAATAATGAGGCAAGATTCAGTGACACAAGAACCAGTAGTGTGCTCATGCATGTATCCCTCTACTGTTGATAATACTATATTTCCCTTTATTATGTTGAAAGAAATGCATGCACTTATACAAATGCTTGCGTCCAATAAGCATAGTATTATAGTAGTAATATCCAAATCCCAATGACCCAAATCTAGAAAGCACTGTGATGTATTCAATCAAAATCATATGTTCTTAGATCTATCCAAATTTCAAGAACTAGTCAAGTATTCATTATTAATACTCTGACACACCATAAACTGACAATTCATGTTGTCACCTAGACATGAGTAGCTGTATGGAGACCAGTGCAGGATTGGGATTCCATCCTCACTCCGCCCTTTATCTTTTTTATTATCCTATACTTCCTTTTTTATTTTATCTCAGTGTTTGTTGTCCTGTATTTACCCTTTATCTGTGAAGCACAGTGACTGTGTGGCATGAGACAGAGGGGTATGCTCACAAATTTTTTATTGTTAATAATGTAAAAAAATCAACCTATGATCATAGAGAAATCAAATCATAAAAAGGGCAAATGTAGCGCCATGTGCTAAAATACAGGAACTAACCAGTAATGTCCAACTGGTCCAACAAAAGCAAATCCAAAGGAACTTGTGATGCCCACCCTCCTCCAATCAACTTTGAACTCTTTATCTTTATCCTTATCCTGTAAAAGGCAACAGAATTTTGTTGAATAGACAACAATTATATTGAAGAATGAAGAAATTAGGAGTAGACATCCAAACAAAGAAGAACTAATAAACTGCCCATAAGGCAGAGATAGTTTATATAGGGTCCCCAAGACCTAATGAAATGCCAGTCAGGATTCCTTAAATTTCCAATCTCGTATCTGAACAAAGGCACCATGAACAGCAACAAAAATCTTGTTTCAACAAATTGGCCAGTGCATAGCAACATAAGCAGCCCAACAGCATCACTGCTTGACTTTATTCACAGAATAAACTGACCAGAATTGAACTCTAGATACAAGAAATTCAAAGGTTGGTCTGCTGATTAAAGAGAAGCCAACTATGTTAAGCAAATTACATATTAACAATAATCAAATCAAGCTCCCGATGCTAGTTATACTCAGAGTTGAAAGAACAAACAAGCACATCTGATTATCTGAAGCTTAAAAATCAGAGAAATGGCTAACCTTTGCTATCAAAGCAAAAAATGAAAAATGTACTAACGGGATACTAAAAACCTCATCCCAACCATACCCATATAAAACTGCACAGTAAACAATAACCCCAGTGAAGATCACAGCAATCAAAAGAGTAAATCATGTGGTCAGAAAATTAATCCGATTGCAGTTTAAGCTATTTACCAAGCAAACATCCATCTATTGAAAGGAAAAAAAATAGCTTCAACTTCTCATTCCATTACAAATTTACTCCTCTAAGTCAAACATCTGGGAGGAAAATAAAAGCTCCATTACTACCCCAAATGGAGTGAAACCATCAGAACTCAAGTAACATCAGACATCACTGACCAATCAGACCCCCTAACTCGTTTTTAGCAACAAACCTCCTATGTCCAACGTTTTGCCAGAAGGGGACAGTTCTTCTCAGTTCTCACTACCACAGAAGTCTATAGAGGCATTCACAAGAATAGATTTGACAAGGCTCTAGCATTAGAAACAAAGAATCTTAAGATATTAAGGGGTTCCCCACCAAACACTCTAGTTTCTTTGCAGTAAACCTCACACAGGTCGAAGGGAAAAGGCACAAATCCAGCCATCATTCGCATTCAGGTGCTGACAAGTTGACACATTTGTGATGCCGTTTCAGGTTACCGATCAAATCCACAGGTCGTCCGAACCGATAAAACATTACCTACGCATTAGCAGCTAGCTATATGACATTGGGTCACACCAGACAGAAGTTACAGCTCCCAAGGAACCCGCCCAAGTCCAAGCCAAGAATAGGAATAGCTTAAAAAAATCCTGGGAAACCTCTGCTAGCCAAGTGGGTGTGGAGAATTTACAAAGAAAAACCTGGTGATATGTGCTGTACCCTGCTAAAAGCAAAGTATGGCAGATCCAAACCTTTTGCTGAGATCCCTGGGAAGAAAGGCTCTCAATTCTGGCAGGGCATCATGAAAATCAGGCAGAAACTCAAATGGGGGGGGGGGGGGGGGGGGGGGGGGGGGGGTCACTTTCCAGGCGAACATCCTATTCTGGGAAGACACTTGGTTACAAAATGAAGGCAGTCTGCCGCTTCTATGAGGAGGAGGTGTGGGGGTTAGATTTATGCAGATCTTTAGATGACTCAGAGTTTCAGGAATGGTCTCGGCTGATGGAACTTTTGTCCAGTGTTCACCTGAACAGTTTGACTGACCAAGTAAGATGGGAATATGAGAAATCGAGGCAGTATACTACCAGATCTATGTACAGATTGATGACCTTCAGGGGAGTGACTAACAAAAGAATGCAACAGCTTTGGGAGTCCAAATTCCGTCCGAAACTAAAAGTCTTTATGTGGCTGGCTGGACAGAATAGACTGCAAACTGGAACTGCTCTGAAACAGAAGAAATGGAGGGGGGATTACAAGTGTGTGCTGTGTGGAGTTCCAGAAGATGTAGATCAAAGCTTCTTCCAATGTGCCATGGCCCGTTTCACTTGGATAGCTTTCAAAGAAGCCTTGGGGTGGGATAGGATTCCGAACTCTATGCAAGACTTCTTAGAAAAATGGATGCCGCTGAACACTCCCCACTTCAAGTACAAACTTTTCAATTTTACTATTGTCTTATGGGTGCTATGGAAATGTCGCAACAGGATGGTGATTGAGAAAACATTTGTGTGGAACCCTGCTGATATCATCTTCAAAATCATTGCCTGTATGCAGAGGTGGCGCATGCTGTTGAAGGCTGGTGATCGAGATCGCCTCGACGATCAGATGAAGCGGGTACGAGGGTGGCTCCTGACTTTTGCTGTCAACAGAAGGTGTGGTACTGAAGAAGAATGGCTTTTGGACCTGGATGGTAGGCCATTAATGGCCTGGAAGACGAAGAAGGATGAAGATGACGACACAAGAGACTGGACAAAAAAAGCTTATTTTTCCTTTTGCTCGTAGACCAGTTTTAAAACTCCTGTAAAATCGTTTTAATTCCCGCTAGCTTCTTTGTCTGTGTGCGTCTGTCGAAATCGAAAGCTGGTAACCCCAGAGGTCTGAGTGTCGGAATCTGTACAGCAACCTTATTGCCTTATTGGCTTTCTATAAAAGCTGGGGAAAACCTTTGTCGAAAAAAATAATACTGGAAGGACCCCGTCTGAGAACTAGCCGGGGGAATCTACATATCACGACATGGACGAAGAAAGCGGTAGGGGATGGAGTCGATTGGGGCTGCTACCTCGGGGGTGTTGTTGGCGCGGCGGTCGGGGCGGCGTGCGGAGTAGTGGGTGACGGCCTGGGCGCCGATGTCACCGGAGGCCCAGAGGATGCCGGAGCTGACGACCTGCGTGCGCACCGGGTGCGAGGCCAGGCACTGCTGGTACCATCGCCATAGCCGCCGCATCCCCACCGCACCGGCCGCCGGGCAATCGAGGAGAGAACAATTCCACGGGGAAGAAGAGGAGAGAAGAAGGGGAGTCCGAGCAGAGGAAAGGAAATGAAGGAAGTGTGCGCGTTCCTCCCTCTCTTTTTATTTCTTTTTTTTTCGTCGATCATGCGAGTTAGGGTTAGGTGGGCAAAGATGGTGGTCTGTAGGTGCGTCAAAGCCCAACCAGATGGGGGAAGAAGAAGATTCAAAGAAAGACGCCGGTTCAAATGTTAAACGGTCAGACTTCAACAGTGTGAATTTGTGATTTTTGAACGGTGATCAAATTTTTTTGAACAGTTGTGAAATTTCTCGGAAGGATCAAGCCTGAGTATACATTGGTTTGTTGTGTTTCATTTTGCTAATAAAGGGCACAAATTATATGGAGATTGATTGTGAATATCTTTGTGATTCAAAATTTCTTGATCAATCTCCACACGTGCAATTGTAAACTTTCCAGTTCCAGATAATCTCCTTTTGTAAACTTTCAAACAAGATTTGATACTTCCGAACTGATTTAACAAACTATTGAGTGTGTGAGAAATTTTGATCTTTCCGCTTAAACAATGACCCTCTAATGATTGATGACCAACGAAGCATGTTTACTTATGTGGCAATAATATTGTGGAAGGGGCAAACGAAGCTTCAAAATATTTAAAATGATAATGGGATTCATTTTGAAACGGGAGCTATCCAATTGTTATCTTGAAGTTTTTTTTCTAAACATAGTACAATACTCGCCTATCACTGGAAAAATAGCTCCGATTAAATTCTTGAATAAATTCAGAAAAATGCAATCACCGGGTAGGTTCCGCCACATGGGAGTTTACCAGCTTCGCTCAGCTCCCTTGTTATTTGAAGTTTATTAGGATAAAGTCAAGCTTATGTTCTGGGCTGGCCCAGATGCATTCCATTGATTTTATCCTTTTTAATTCTAAGTTTTTAATTCTGGAGAATGATTTAGTTCAGTTTCCTCGTCATGTTCCTCTTTTGCATCTCTCTTCTTCCCACTAATCTATGAACAGTTTGAGTGGTTTTCCCAACTACTCAAACAATTACAACAATAAAGTATGGGCCTAACTCCCACCATACTATAAAGTACCATTTTTCTACTATTTCTAAGATGTGATTTGTGAATTTGTGTATGCGTCTCCAGTCAAGGCTCCAACTACCAAAAACTTCAAAAAACTGGAAAGATGAAGCAAAGGACGGCTCTTTAGGGGCTGCTTGGCAGCCAGTCACCGGCTGCCACGCCAAGGTGAGGCGGCGCCACAGTTTGTGGCGTCGATATTCCACGCCACACTTATGGCGAGAAATCTGCAGCAAAATACTTGGAAACTATGTGGCGCGCCAAATGCTACTCACGAATCAAGTGGTGGCCATTTTTTTGGCGGCACCACAGCTGTAGCTGTGACAGATTATGGCGGGAACCAAACACCCTCTTAGTCTTTAGTCTTTAGATAGACACATCTTGCAGTCACTCTGAATGATGAGAGAATCCGCTGAACCCATAAACTTCAGCAAGGCCTGAAGCACTATCAGGTGGGCACGTGACACCGGTGAGGTGAGAAAAAACTCAGGAAAAGGTTCATGGAGATGGGGGACACGATCGATGCAGGGAGAGATGGAAACGAGGAATCGATCGGGTTCACGAACAACGACTTGCCCGCTGCAGCTACAAAGCTCGCTTCCCTTGCTTCCACATGGATTTTGTTTCTTCAGTTAGAATATCGAATTGGATATGGATCCCAGCTATAGTTCCTTGATCCGTCGATTTTGTGTGCACGCCACCGCTATGTCTACCTACCGGGTCACTCGTCAGTTGCTACTTCCATCAGCGTTGCAATCCGCAAGCCCTACAATTATATAGTTTGTGATATTCTAAATCTGTTTATTTGCATATGCATATGATTCTCTGATGATTGATGACCAATGAGGAGTGTTTACTTATATTACGTGGCAATAATGATGTTTAAGGGGCATACGAATCTTCAAAAGATTATATGGTAAGGTCAAGCTTATGTTTTGACACAGATGCACTCCACTGATTTTATCCTGTTTATTTTTATTTTTGGAGAAGGATTCATGAACAAACTAAATTAGTTCAGGTTCCTTCTTCATGTCCTTTTTCCATCCCCCTCTCCCTCCCACTAATTGTTGAATATTTTGGGTGGTTCCCAACTACTTAAATGATAACAACAAAGTATGACCCTAACTTCCAGTGTTGGATAAAAAATTTCTAGTATTCTTCCAGACCCAGGCTCCAAATGGAGACCTGATAGATCCAGCAAAAGTCACCTCTTTCTTAGGAAATTCCACGAGCCTGTGCATTGCATTTTTCTTTTTCTTTTTTTGCGAAAGCAAGATCATCGGGTTTGGACTGAATATTGCCAACGTCAGCTGGAGTTTTCGCTGTTCCCGCGGCGCGCCAGACCCAAGGAACGTGAGGAAGAGCAGCGGCTAGCTAGCGATGGGGGCTGGGCGATGGAAAGGATTCCTTCCTCCCGGCGATGCACACCTCCATCCATCCATCCATGGAGGACCCGCTCAGGCTGCAGCCGTTGCAAACTCGAATGATTGGCGCGCGACAGACTCTAGTTAACTATGGATCGGACACCCGTGCTTTTCGGAACACGATGGAAAACCAATAAACGTTACGGCGTCCAAATCCTCGCCGCCCGCCGCCAGATTCGTCTCGAGACCTAGCGCAGTCTTCTCATCCGATCCCTCGGAACCTGATGGCGGCGGCGGCGGCGCCGCCGCAGTGGGTTGTGTTGCGCCGCTTCCCGCGCGCCGACCTCGCTGAAGACGCCGGCATCTTCCTCGCGCTCGACGCGCCTCCGCGGATCACGCAGCTCGTCGGATCCCCTTCGCTCCTCGCCAGGGGCAGCGGTGTCCTCGCCGCTGATCCCTCCGGCGTCCTTCTCCTGTCCGAGTCCTATGTCTGCGCTGCGGACCCACTTGCCGTCGACCAGCCCGCCAGTTCCTCCTACCTTCTCTGGGACGCAGTTTACAAGAACTCCCGCCGCATCCCCGCGCAAACAGGTGCCGCTGGCCTCGTCGTCGTGCCCCGCGACTTCGGCGACTGTGACATCATGCTCGCCGAGCTCCTGCTTCCATCGGCTGATTCCGGCTGCGCCTTGCGCTGCTTCTCTGTGCCGACAGGGCCTGGCGAGTGGACCACCACCAACTTCCCTGAGCTCCCTCCAATCAAGTTCCCATGGAGTAGTGCCCACGTCCTCGCTTTCAAGGGGAAAACTCTTCTGGATCGACCTCTTGCAGGGCCTTCTGGTTTGCGACCCGTTTGCTGACAGGCCAGAGCTCCATTTTGTGCAGCTCCCACCCTGCTATATGGTCGCCAAGGGCAATGAGCAGCGCCGCCGCGAAGGTCTGGGGAAGGATCGCTGCATCAATCTTAGCTGTGGGAAGATACGGTTGGTAGTGATAACAAGACGCACCTCACGACCGGTAATCAAATTGTGGACGCTCCAGGATATGCACGCCGCAAGATGGACTATGAGGTCCCCTTCTCCCTCATCTGGAACGATCCGAGCTACATTGCCATTGGGTTGCCGGCGGAGAGGCCTATGCTTGCGATTGTCCACCCTAGTAACCCACACGTGGTGTACTTCTTCCTAAAACAGCATCTTTTTGGCGTGGATTTGAAGAGGAGGATGGTTACAGAGAGTGCATCAACTGGGAGTGATGAGCCTTCTAACAGCCTCCTTGCTTGGGAGGTCCCATCGTCACATCAGGTTTGTCTCTAATATTTTAGACCTCAAAAGCAATTTTTTTGACATTTATGTTCACGTAGCACCAAAACAAAACATTTTTAGGTACCATTTTCTAAGAAAAAATAGAAATGTTGGCACTCATCAAATTCATAATTACATCTTGTCACTGATTTTGATGCCCTTTCATCAAAAGTAAGATAATTGTTGTTCTTGCAGTTCCGTGTGCTTCTTTAATTGTAGTATGTTCGGTAAAATAGGAAATTACATACATTGACTCAAAAAGTTCTATAAGCACCATTGCAATTTTATTACAGGCCCATCGCTCAGAGAAGATTATGCTTTTTATAGCATTTTGGATTCTTTCTGTTGTGTTTATTCTCACCATCTTGATGACATGGGTGCGCACCAATTGGCTGAACGAGCAATTGAATTTCTTAATAGAGAAATAGAAAATGAGGTACGTGTACACCACTTAGGACATGGAAGTTAATTTAGTGAACATTATTAATTCTTTCTTCTTTGCAGGACGACAAGTTCAAGCTATCTGATCATGTTTCGATGTGCTATTTTTATGAGGGTGATGGAACGAAGCAGAAAAAGTATGCTCACATGAACTTCTATTCTCATACCAGCTCTGGTAAGAAGCTTGTTTTTGCTGAGCTTTACATACAAGGCATGGAAGATGATTGTGATGCTGCTGATTATGACGATTGGACTGTGTCGTTATGCAAAGCATTACCCAGGAATTATCAAGGTATCACTCTCTTCGCTGAATTGCTTTATAAAAGTTTGCTAGACTAACATGAGACGCAATATAACCCATGTGACTTAGATTGCAGCTTGTTAGTGTCTGACATTGCAACTCATAGGTTAGGCCCTTAGGGGTAGAATTTTTGCACTCTGTTGGTGGTGGTTGTTCCTTAAATTAGAAAATAAAATATTTTTTATTAAATGGAGGTGGTGCCACTTTGATTAGGGAGAGCAAATGGGGGAGTGCGGGGAGGTTATGTATGCTTTGTTGCAGGAGAATAAGAGGCTGATATAACCTAGACACACCAACACTACACTGAGAAAATCTTCACCTAGACACCAACACGGGACACCAACTCTCTACAAGGAACTCAACTTCTCTATTCACAACCCAACAACTCTTACATTTTTATGTGGCTACCCTACCACACTCTACTCATACCATCCAATGGCATGTCGCTCGACTCTCCACGGTGGCTACCTATGCCATCTCCAAATGGCGTCTACTTGACATGGCTTGGGGGAAGGGAGAGTGACCCCATATATATAGGACTCCATAACTCATATGGTGTTGTCATGTGTCCACCTTCTACACTCTTCTACAATTCTAGAGTTTTTTTCAACTTTATCATATCATATAAATATCTCTTCTCTACAATATTTCACACTTTACTATGAGCATGACAACTATAACTCATACATGCTCTCTACTCTTCTAGAACTTCCTATGCTTATTGTGACGACCCGGGTTTTCAGAAGGGGAACCCGAATCTCTGTATCGTCATGATAGTCCCTAGATCAGTAGCTATCACATACAGAACTCATCTTAGTTGAATATCATAGTCATACATCGCATAAGTTCATACATGGAGTTAATTATTACATAATTTGTAGGATTGTATTACGAGTTAGTACAAGCCTATTGGGTTAAAGGAAAACAAACAGAAAGCGAAAGCGGTAGCTAATCTTCTGAACCATCCTTCAACTTGGCGAAGCACTCCTCCAAAGTCATCTTGAGCGAAGCACGAGCCATCCTTGATTCATCCGTCGACGTCGGGATCGCGAATCGGGTCAAACCCTGCATCTACCACCTATCCCCAAGGAGTGGGATAGGTTCACGTCACCATCCGTATGCAAGCTTTAAGTGGATGCAAAAGGTATATAGAATATCCAACGGGTAAGACTGAGGTTTTCCTATGCAAGCAGCATCATAAGAATATCACCAACATCCAAACTCCGAACACGGGTCATTCCAGCATCCCGGACTCCCGGTTCAACACACACCTTCCAAACCCACCAAGTCGATGCGAGAACTCCCTCTCCTCGCACCTCAACTGCCCCAGGCAGGAATATCACCACTAGAGGGAGGTAGAAATATGAGTAACACTACTATATGAAAGTGAAGCCGGATCTAGAGATGTCCATGACCGAGGATGCGGCTATACGTATAGTTTTAACTCTGCAGAGCTTGTACACTTGTACCCACTCGGGATGCAAATTGGTCGCGAGCCGATTGAGACACATCCCACAACCATGACTCTCTAGCTAGTACGGTACCATCCTGCTTTCCCGGGTTTGGGTGCTTCCTCCCGCGAGAGGTTGCCCCGGGACTGTGAATCTCTAACCTGGCCAACTGGTCTCGAAAGTCTCAAAGGCTTGGATCGGAAACCCCGATCGGGCCCGGTGCACCCCCAATTCCTATGGGCATGCCCGGCACACCCCCTTCTGGCACACTACTCCTACAGTCCTGGTACCGCACTATTAGAGATGGCTGGAACCCCTCCCCATTCAGCGGTAAGTGGCATCCACATTTAACATAGTTCCTTTTCCAGGTCCACCAACTCAGGCCTTAAGTGCCGAGGCGAGCATCTTCGTCACAAGGCGTATCTGACGCAACAATCCGCCGATGGCACCCATCACAGGTATAGCCCTGTACTACTCCTCCAACGTCCACAAAGGACCAACTGTCCACAAAGGACATGTGCCCGCAACAGGCACTCCGTAGGATGTGCCCAACACACACCCCAAGCCCCTGATCCAACGATCAGGTTAACTCGCTCGCCCCCGCTAAAGTCCTAATCACCAACTCCTCAAAAGTGTATCTCCACCCACGCCAAGACTATATCACCATATCGCACACATACACATGCAAGCATAGCGAGGCATCTCAATTATATGTAATAGTGTGTAGGATAACAAGGAGTTTAGGTAATAAAAGGGGCCACGCAGATTCATCTTATCATAGCAATAAAGTAAAGCATAGCATAACTAGCAAGCAATGCCTAATGGGTGTTCAAATCATAGATGGGCGTGAGCCTGGTGGTTCTTCGTTGTTCTTCCGGGGTCTTCTGGTCGTCTGAGTCGTTCTTCGGGGTCTTCTGGTCGTCCGGGAAGTCCTCCGGGGTCTTTGGGTCGTCCTGCAAGTCCTCCAGGGTCTTCGTGTCATCCTGGAAGTGCTCCGGGATCTTCGGGTTGTTCGAGACGTCAGACACTTTCTCCCCACAGGACCTAATTGTAAATATGTATAAATACAGGGGGCAAAGTGTAAAATGCACAAAACTGCACAAATAAGATTCAAATCACAACAAAACCTATTCTAACGGGTAGAGCATGATTTTCGAAGAATTATGAAACTTGTTTCATAATTTTCGGAGGTCCAGTTAATTTATTATGAAGTTTTGAAGGTTAAATTATTTTCTAAAAATAATAAATGGTTTTCGTAAAAGAAAAGCACACATTCAGCCACGTGGCAGCACCAGGGAGTGCCACGTGTTATGCTGACGTCACCAGGGGGTTCGGGTAGGCTGACGTCAGCGTTGACCAAGCTGACGTCAGCATTGACTCGGTCAACGTTGACCGGGTTAACGGGTCAACGGTCCGTGTCAAGGTGGGTCCACTGGTCGGTGACTGGGTCTTACTGACAGGTGGGACCCACGTGTCAGTTTAGTTAAACAAAAAAAAGAAAAAGGAAAACAGGAGCAGTTTGGGTTCACGGGCCGAAAGTGACATGGTCGGCTTGGTTCGGCCCAAGGTAATTGCTTCTTCCACCGACAGCGTGGGCCCATGCATCGGTCTTCTCTACCCGCTGACAACTGGGTCCACTCGTCGGCCTCCTCTTCCTCTCTCTCCAGGCACTGGTCAGTGGGGTCCGCCTGTCAACCTAAGGACGGATCCAGTGTGGCAGATTGATCCCCGTGCGGTCTTCCGCGTGTGTGCGTCCGTGTGCGACAGCTAGGGGTGAGGCCGTGAGGGTGCGCGGGAGGTGTTTGTCGGATGATCGTAGCGGTCTGGCCACGCCGCGAACGCGACGCACGGCCGTGTCCGCGCGGTGACCGCGCCCGGGCAAGGCAGGGCGCGTCAAGGGAGGTGGCTACGGCGGCGCGAGCTTAGAGGCGAGCCCGGGCGGCGGGTCCAGGCGTTCCTGGGCCGCGGCGGCTAGTAAGATCGGTAAGGTGGCGTTGCGGTGGTGCAACAAAGGCGGGCGACAAGGTTAGGGCAGCGTGCGCGGCTAGGTCGGCAAGGCGCGACTGCGGTGAACGGCGGCGTGCTGGGGACGGGCTCCTGCACAAAGGGGCGGCGCGATGGCCGGATAGAGAGGACAAGGGGGTTTCTAAGGCTCTACTGTGGCGGGCTCATCACCGATGCCGTGGCGACGCGGGGCTGTGCAGTGCCGCTGCGTCGGTGTCGCCGATCAGGCGCAGGCGCGGTGAAACCGTGAGAGTCGGCTCTGATATTATTTTGTAACATCCCACCTCCCCGAGGCCGGGCCCGCTTACATCTGGCCGCTTCCCAGGACATAGGCTGCCCTCACATACCAACACAAGTCTTTTTTGCGCACTTTATCCTCACTCGTGCGCACCCAGGAAGAATTTTCCGGTCGGTCACCCATCCCGAAATTGCTCCAAGCCAAGTACGCTTAACCTCAGATTCAGGATTGACTTCCGGAAAAAAAGTTGCAACTTATTGGTACGAGTATCCTGTTAATCCTATTAAGGCTTGGGCCAGAATGTCACACTTATGCATTGCAAAGTTAGTTTGTTATGATTTTTACAATCTTCTAGAATATTCCTTTTCAAGTATACATTGCATATTTTAACACTACACTTATTGTTGCAGGTGGGAGAATAAAGAGGAAGAACTCTCTTAAATGTTACGCATGTGAAGCTGATGTGTTGCATCCCGTATCTGGCTTTCACGGTGGTTATTGTGGCATAGAGTAACTAATTTAGGTCTAGTTTTTATAAGTGGTTGTCGGATTTGGACGCTGGTTAAATTTTAAGAACGTGGTACTTATGCTTGTGCGAAATAGCTAAGTGGTTACGCATGTGAAACTGAAATGATATCCTTTAGAAAGCTGTTCTGAATAAAACTGCCGCAGAAGCACCCTTACGATTTACTTGTGATAGAAATATGGGCTGTGATAGAAACTGATGATAATCGCCACGCATCACTTGTCCCAGAAAGAAAAATCTTAAGCGGATGCCACGTAGCAAATCTGACAAATGAAGCTCGGCTATCCGCACACATCGTACTCTATTTTTATACTCTAAAAGGAATATTTTATCTGATCATCGAGATTTTTTCCTCTATATACAATTCTTCCGCACCCGTCACGCTATGTATCTCATACTCTATACCAAATACCTTACATTTTATTCAACCATCTCCATCTACCATCTCCTCTCTCCTCACTTTTCCTTTTTTTCTTTCTTTTTTTTTCTCCCTGACCCCAGCGAGCCCCACTGGTCAATGGAGGGGGCTGCATGTTCCCAGGCGATGCACGCACGCCACGGCCAGATCCTTGGCCATGGCCGGTGCTGTGGCGGCACCGCCATTCCCACCGGCGCTCGGCCGGCTGGCGGCTCGGCGGGGCGGGCCGGCGGCCAACGGCCCCGGAGGAGGCCGGCACACCCGGCGGCCCTGCACAGGGCGGCGCACGGCGCTTCCCGGTGGCACAGGCGGGTCGGAGCGGCGGCATGGCGGCGTTCCGGCGAGTGCACCGGCGAACGCACGGATGTAAAGCGAGCATGAGCATCGGGGAGCCATCGGGCTTCGGTTTTTGTACCTAGCTCGAGCGGAGGGAAGCCGAGGTGAGCCGGCGACGTGGAGGCGGAGCTCGGGCGGATGGTGGCAACAGTGGCCGCGAGATTCGCGATTCCCACCGCGGGGAGGCTCGGCTGTGACAATGGCTTGGTCGTGGATGTATTGGGGGAGGTTGGTGTTCCGTGAGCGAGAGGAATCGGCCGGAGATGCTGTGTGCCCGGCGAATTTGGTTGGCGCATAGGCTCTGCTCGGTTTTGTTTGTTTTGGCCAGAGGAAGAAGAAAGGGAATGGGACAGAGGGAGGGTGAGGGTCGGCGCTGCTTCCATGGCGTCCTCCTCGCGCGCCGGTGCAGGGTGCTCGCGGGCGGCGGCGCCCCTGCCATCCGTGCTCGCCGCGCTCTGGTGCGCTGCCACCTGGCCGCCATCCCCCTCCATCTCCTCTGCTCGAGCTGGCAGCGGCGGGAGGCCACGTCGGCCGGTAGCGGGCATCCGCTCCAGCCGCTTGATTTGGCGTACCTGGGCCGATACGCTTGTTTACCGGGCCCCCGGTGCGCCAAACCGGTACTGGAGGGAGCGGTAGCGTCTCCCTCCCGGTACCCGGTGCGGTCTGTCTTATGCTAAAATGACAAGGAAACAAAATGTCAACACAAGATATAATCAACCATGCACATATGGAATACCAGAAAACTGCACATTTCTTTATTTGATCACCATCAGGTCATATGATCAGCCTAGTAAGTAGTAACTGTATCTACATGATTACAAACCATTATTATTTATTTATTTATTAAGCCATCCCAGGACGAACAACATCCAGAAGGTGATCGATCGATTTCCCTCTCTAGCTCAAGCTGCCACCTAGCTTCCTTAGGTGTGTCTGCAAGCGCTCTGACGGAACCTAACTGGCTTGGAGCTGCCGGGATCGATGGCAACCGGGCATCTCACACGCCTCGCGTGCGTCACCCTCACAAGCTTCCCCATCACATACCCTCTGCTTCTGACGGCGAGTTCTAGCGTCAATGGCACCCTGCCTCCGGCGTTGGCCGGAGCAAGCGTGGCGCCGGCGCCGTAGAGGGGCGTCTTCTCTCCGTTCAGAATCGCGGAGGCGACGCGACGGCTGGTCCGTGGCTGGTAAAACTTCTCCAACTGCAGAGTAGTAATGGACAGGAACATGATCAGATGATATGGTGTGGTCTGCACTCTGCCCAAGGGAAGTTCTCATGTTTGTTACTGAAAGGGATGTTGTTACCTGGCCGTTGGCGACCGCGATCTCCGAGTACATGAGCCGAATCGAGCTTGAGGACACATGGATGCCGAACATTGTAGAGGGGTTGTGGACGTTTATCTTCAGCGAGCAGTTCAGTGTGACCAGCTTCGTCGGCACCCCGGTGCGGTCTGTGCCTTCTCCGGCGTAGAAATTGTGCACTGTCAAGCTCTGCAGACACAGAACAGTCAATGGGAATGCTCCATTAACAACATAGGAAGTTGATTAGGAAATGCTACATGAACTTCAGAAATCATTGACGATCATGCATGCTAGATCCTTGTAGTCATAGCGTCCCATAAATTCCTCTGAATCTGAGCTCTTGGCATTCAGGATATATATAAAACTCGATTCAGAGATGAGGTGTACCTTGACAGCGACGCTAGGCTTGTACTGGCGAGCAGCGCCCCAGACGCTGAGGCAGATGACGGTGAACGCCAGGAGAAGAGCCGAGAGCCAGAAGGCGACGACGCAGCACCGCGGGAGGTCGGGCTCCTCGTCCAGCTCGTCGTACGCGCCTTCCTCGTCGATGGCGGTGATCTCGCGCCAGCCCTTGGAGCCGAGCCGCTTGCGGCCGCCGCCGGCCCTGCTGCCGGGCGACGACGACCGGAGCGTCCCGGAGAAGCGGGTGGCGGAGGAGATCCTGGAGTGGCGGCCCGTGGAGGGGTGCGAGGGGGAGTCGAGGGGGCTGTTGTTGTACACGGGCGTGGTGTGCGTCGTCGACGACTTGTCGCCGTCGTCGTGGGAGTCGCGCGACGGGCTCTGCACGTAGTACGCCGGCCGCTTCGGGGTCTTGGGCGTCCGCGGCGGCGACGTCGTCGCCATGCTCGTCACGTCCGACTCCGACGTCGTGTGCTTCATCGTGCCGACGTTCTCTCTTCTAATACCGACCGAGCCAGCCAAGGAATGTAATGATCCACTTCGATTCTTGCTGAAAACCTGAAACTGAACTGAAAATATTTGGTGAGCGATATGTGTGTGAGAGAGAGATAGCTAGAGAGGGAATCTGAGCTCTGAAGATTGATAACAACTTTGGTGGGGAATGGAAGACAGCTACTTTTGCAACAACAGTGGCGGACGTGATAGTACAAGATTTAGGCAAAGACATTACTGCTTTAGCAACAACAGTGCCAGAAGATACAAGATTTAGGCAAAGACATTACTGTTTTTCAACCCCTTTTGTCATCATTCCTCAAAAGATCAAAAATAAAAAAACCTTTTGTCCAAAAGTACGCCTATACAAGTAGACATAGCAAGTTCATCCAAGAAATGTGCTAGAGAAAATAAGCCAAGCGCAAACCCACACTTATTCTCTTTGTGATCCCAGACAAAAACGCCATGCCAGCAGCTGCATTCGGATTCTTGCTATCGCGTGCAACGAAATGGGTAGGATAAAATCACCCACGGAGGCAGTGCTTTGTGCATGAGTGTTGTGCCTGGGTTTGTTTGGGAAAAAGCAAAAGAGCAAGCACATGGAAATACAAAACCAGAGAAGACCTTGCAGAGTTGCAGTGCGGGATGTCCGGAAAATGCAGGCGCTTTGTCTTGTTAAAAATTTGCGCTCTTTTATGGGAAGGACAGGATAGAAAATTAAAGAAAGTGGCACGTGTAGCACCAGCTCAGCGGTGTGGATAGGTGGCGTCGCTGCTACCAAAAGTGTCGGAGCTTCATCCCGCCACATGTCGCGAGGAACGAATGCTTTCTTCAGAAATGTGTCTGATCCTTTTTTTTATTCAAGAAAATAGGAGTACTAAATGTACATGCAGACTTAGGAGCACAAGTAAAGAATCACGGATCGGATCGCATACTGACAGACTTTCCGAGTCCAGAACTCCAGATGATGGTATAAAGCTGGAGCGAGAAATCGCATTGTAAACATATAGAATTCACATTTAGCTCATGATGAAAACTTACTTTTTTTTTCTGCACAACAAAATTTTGATCATAAGAGACCACAGAATTGTCATCTGTTACTGGATCCTGAAGGGACGAAACAGCTGCCAGCTGACGATTCCAAGAACATGTACATCTTTGCGCGCTGCGATTTCAGACGACAAGGCCGTCTGGAGTCTGAACAAACCCCCCCCCCCCCCCCCCCCCCCCCCCCCAAAATTCAGACAGAGAAAACCCCACCCCAGGCGATGGAAACCATTCCCCAACCAAGCGACAGGAAGAAGAGGCGGATGGATCGGAGGTCGATGCGCTTACCTCACTACCTTCCCTCTCAGCCTCTTGATTGATCTTCTTCTCCCTGGAGGAGGAGGTGGTGGAGCGGCAGCGAGTGACAGACGGAACGGGAGAGAGGAGAGGAAGTGGGGAGGAGGAGGAGGTCACGCACTCACGCGCTGGGTCGGTCGGTCGGTCCGCGCAGGTCAGGCTGCTTGGCTGCTGCTGCATGGAAGATGGAACGGAAGCGGCTTTCCCGGGCCCCGCTTGACCATGCGGGCTACGCTACGCGTGGGCCCTGTTCCGTGGGCCGCGCGCGCGGGTTGTTGGCTCGCCGCCGCCGTGGCGGCCTGTCGGTCGCTTTCATCCACCGCCGCCCGTCTCGTCTCCTTGGGGTCCGGTCAGCGTGCTACAACACTGCATGCCATGTGGGCCTAGGACAAGCAGCGCGCCACATGTCAGTCAAGCTTGGTTCGGGGTGAAACCGGTTGGAGTGGTTTGTATTTTGCACTGGTTCTACTTTAATTTGGTGAAAATTGATTTCTTTTGTAATCAGCTCGGTTTGGTTTGGTTTCACAAGAGAACCGGTTTGATTTGGTTTGGGATACTAATAGCGTCACGTGACTAGACATATGCGTGGGTCCCACGTCAAGAGTCGCGGATCCTGAAAATAAAATCATGTGTTCACACCGTAAAATTTTATCAAAATCGACTGAATTTGTTGGAGATGATTCAGTATAACTGGCAGCTACTCTATGCAAAGCAGTGTGGTTACACCTACAGGTGGACCCCACATCAAAAGCTGGACCCGGAAAATAAAATCTCGCGTTCACACCATAAAATTTTATCGAAATTGATTGAAATTTGTTGGATATGACTCAGTATGACTGGCATCTACTCTGTGCAAAGCAGTGTGACTAGATCTACACGTGGACCCTACGTCAAGAGTCAGAAATAAAATCTCGCATTCACATTATAAAATTTTTATTAAAATTGATCGATATTTGCTGGAGATGATTCAGTATGACTGGCAGCTACTCTGTGTAAAGCAATGTGGCTAGAAGTGCACATGGGCCCCACGTCAAGAGTCGAACCTTGGAAATAAAATCTCGTGTTAATATTATAGAATTTTATCAAAAATGACTGAAATTTTATTAGAGATGAATCAGTATGACACATAGCTACTTCGTATAAAGCAGTGTGGCTAGACCTACACGTGGGCCCCACATCAAGAGCGGAGCAAGTGAATTTGTGTATAGCCTCCGGTGTAGGAATTAAAAGTACCACCACCAGTATGCTCCTGCACTAGTTGCAGGTCTCCATCTTTCATTCTACCTTTGATGGTGTGGTGTGGTTTGGTTTTCATATGCTATCGTGTAATCTGGAGTGGTTTAGCACCTTTATTTAAAATAGTTTGGTGCGGATTTGGCAGCTTGACGTGTCAGTGCCAGATCAGACCAGATCATCTATACTCTAGAAGCTCAGCCAGAAGAGGAGACGGTCTGGCTCGTGCTTGGGCACCTGGCCGCCGCTTACGCGCTGGTGGGTCCAGTCCGTCAGTGTACATCCATGGTCGTGGGCGAATGGATGCTCGATCGGACGGTCATCATGTGTTGCACCTTGGATGCATGGGCTCCATGGATCGAAGCGTGCATAGAGTAGGAGACCAGACGGAATAATAAAGGCCATACTCGAGCTGGCTGTGCATTGCATGCGCTACTCATCAGTCTGTCAGTCTTGTCTGAACAAGAACAGACGAAACCTGTCGATATCAGTTTGCCATTGGCGCTGTACTATACTATCTAGCGCTTGGCGTTGCAGACGTACTACACCGGACTCTCTTCTGGCTGCTGAATAAGCAAACCTCCATGATGGCAAAGCACCACTGCATCAACGAGCACTGCGCCAACGCAGAAACCAAACCATCCATCATCGCCGTCAACACAGCATCGTTTCGAATCCAAACGAGACCAAACTTGACATTGCACATCCAGCACCTCAAGGCTCAAGCTGTTTGTTATTCTTATTCAGAACGAGTCGATCAACCACAAATCCTGGAACAGAAAAGGCACATCCGCTCCAGCTTCATCCTACACACGACACACGCACCGTCTCAGTCATCAGACCACCGGGGTGAGCAGCGGCTTGCTGAGGACGTGCGCCTCCAGGTTGCTCAGCACCAGGTCCGCCATCGCCTTCCGGGTCTCGTACGTCCCGCTCCCCATGTGCGGCACCACCACCACGTTGTCCATGCCCAACAGCGCCTCCGGCACGTGCGGCTCCTCCTCGAACACGTCCAGCCCGGCGCCGCCGAGCCGACCCTTCGCCAGCGCCGCCACCAGCTCCGTCTCGTCCACGTGCGGCCCGCGACCGATGTTGATCAGCACGCCCTTCGGCCCCAGGGCATCCATCACCTCGCGGTTCACGATGTGCCGGGTCTGCGCGTTCAGCGGGCAGGCCACCACCAGGACGTCGCTGTTGGCGGCCAGCTCCACCACCGACGGGTAGTAGCTGTAGTTGGGGTACGCCTGCTTCGTCCTCTGGTAGTAGTTCACCGGGCAGTCGAAGGCCTCCACTCGCCTGGCGATGGCCAGACCGATCCTGCCAAGCCCGATGATGCCCACTCTCTTCCCGCTGAACTGCAAGCAGTCACAAAATTCTGTCAGAAAAGAGTGTCTTCATCTTGACTAGAATAGAATGCTGTTCCATTACTATACCAACAGATTTAGCATGAAAAAAGGTAAGCATCCATGGTAAAAAAAAAGTGAAATCTCCATAGGGGTACTCTTATTTATCATGGCTGTTTGACATGATCCTTTACAAAAAATAAAATAAAAGAGAACAGCATATCCCTAGCGATGGTTGATTGGCAAACTAAAAATAGCAAACTGCAGAGTTGGCATTACAAATCATACTATGATATCCTTCTACTAATCTCTGACTACCAGCAGCAATCAGATTACTGGAGTGAGTAACGGCTTATTCGACGCATGTGCCTCTAAATTTCCAAGCACTAGATCAGCCATCGCCCTGCATGTTTCTTCTGTGTCACTGCCCACATGAGGAACTAAGACGACATTATCCAAGCCGAATAGCTGCTCTGGAGCAAAGGGCTCGTTCTCATACACATCAAGGCCTGCTCCTCCCAACTGTTTCTCAACAAGTGCAGACACGAGCTCAGGTTCATCCACGTGCGCTCCACGGCCAATGTTTATGAGCACACCC
Source organism: Panicum miliaceum (assembly GCA_032594955.1). Taxonomy (NCBI): domain Eukaryota; kingdom Viridiplantae; phylum Streptophyta; class Magnoliopsida; order Poales; family Poaceae; genus Panicum; species Panicum miliaceum. The sequence goes on along the minus strand of CM064060.1, from coordinate 666,120 downwards.
TCTGGTCCAAGTGCGTCGATGACCTCACGATTAACAATGTGATAGGTCTCCGCGTTAAGCGAGCATGCCACGATAAGCACATCGCAGTTGGCTGCCAGATCAACAACATTCGCGTAGAATTTGTAGTTTGGAACTGGCTTCTCTGATCTTGAATGATAGCTGATCGAGCAACCAAATGCCTCAGCTCTTTTCGCTACAGCTAAGCCTATCCTGCCAAGCCCCAGAATAGCAACTCTCTTGCCACTGAACTGCAGGAAGATAAGCAGAGTCATTTTCATTTTCTGTTCTAACAAACCGTACTTCAGTCTTTATACACATCCTGATGCTACTGAAGAGAGTAGCAGCATCCTAATGTGGCAAGCAACTCATGACCGGTTGGTTAAAATAGATTAACAACTGAAAATGCAGTTCATATGATGGGGCAAATTATTCACTAATCTGATTATTGCCTCAGCATTAGCATAGTTGAAGTGAGAAAACAACCAATCTAAGCCGCAACAAGCAAGCTCACAAAACTTGCTTACGTTTCTGGCTATTACAGGAAGAGGAAGCTACATTTCTGGCTATTAAGAAGGTCAAGACCTCCTCAACAAAGTCCGAGCTTTCAGTCAAATAGAATCAAGATTTTTCAGCCAAAACAAATCCCCCAGGTTAGGCTAGTTCTGAAAATGTGACTGTTTAATCTGCTGAAAGAAGCCACCTTCTGTTCAAGAGAGGCAACCGAATTTGAGAAACACAACCAGTGATGCGAAACAAAATCTTCTTTTCCTTGATTCTCTTAAAAATTTGCGCCCCGGATCATGACCCCTATTTGTAGTTCCTCCTTTCATTCAGTTGTATTCCCTGAACTGCGCGCAGCCCGCTGTCAAATAAACCTCGCCATCAAGGAGTACTATCCTCACTTCAACTAAACTAAATTAGAGGCCAAATAGTACACAGGTAATGGAACAGTGCCGAAGTACCAACTAATCATACCATATTCAGCAAAAGGATCAGCAAAAAAGAGCTATTTGCAGGAAGCAAGAGAAAATTTGGTCTTAAGAAGGGGGAACAAACCGACGAACCCGTGTGGTGAGTGCGTAGTCGCCCTTGGCCTTCCACTGGCCTGCACGGACGTAGCGGTCGGCCTGCGGGATCCTGCGGAGCACGGCGATGGAGAGCCCGACGGCGAGGTCCGCGACGTCGTCGGTGAGGACGTCGGGGGTGTTGGTGACCCGGATCCCGCGCTCGCGGCACTTGGCGAGGTCGACGTGGTCGATGCCGACGGAGAAGGAGGCGACGATCTCGAGCTCCGGGAGCGCGTCGATGAGCGCGGCGTCGACGCCGTAGGCGGGGTTGCTGACGACGGCGCGGATGGAGCCCGCGTGCGCGCGGAGGAACTCGTCGAGGGGCGCCCCCGGCGGGGCCTCCCAGAAGCGGTGCAGGCGGCAGCGGCGGTCCAGCTCCTGCTCCAGGTACGCGTTCATGGGGTGGAGAAGCAGCACGCCCAGGGACTCCATCTCTGCCGCCGGGCGGGCAGGAAGGGGAACAGGTGGAGGCGGCGGCGGGTGTGGGTGGGAGACGATACGAGGTGGTGTGGTGAGTGGTGACGCGGCAGTGGCAGACAAACCACCAGCCTAGAGAAGATGAGAGCATCGTGTGGTTATAGATGTCCATTCGGGCCGCCCGGCCCGGTCCGGCACGGGCCCGGCATGGCCCGTTCGTTTTCATGCCGGGTCTGGCCCGTCACGGTAACACCGTCGTGCCGTGCTGGGCCAGTCCACGGGCCGTAGAGACGGCCCATGCACGGGCCCGTGAGGCCTTTTTCGTGCCGGGCCGGTCCGAAGAGCCCGTCCATTTTTACGGGTCGGGCCAGCCCACAGCCCGTCAAGAGAAAAAAAGCACAGACACATTCAAAAATTTTCAAGTTTATCAAACATTCAAAAATCAAAATAGAAGGTTGGGCACGCCTGCCATCTTCCTTGCGCCTGCCGTCGCCGCTGCGCTCACCAGCCACCGCTTGCGCCTGCCGACGCCGCCATCCACGCCTGCCGAAGCCGTTGCGCCCGCCGGCCGCCGCCCACGCCTGCCAACGCCCGACGCCGTGCCTGCCTACTGCGCTGCCCGCCGGAGCAGGAAAGAGGGGATGGGAGCGTCGCCCGCCATCTTCCCCTGCACTCCGTCGCATAGCTTGCTGTCACAGGCTCGCAGCCCTGCGCGCTGACGCGGCCTGCTCGCCGTCTCCACCTCCAGCGCACCACCGTGGGTTGCTCTTCGTCCCCACCTCCTGTGCGCCGCCTTCGACCTGCTCGCCGAGGCCTTCCCCTGTGCGCGCCACTTGCCTGCTTGCTGTGGCCAGCGGCGGGTTGCAGTGCAGCAGCAGTCGGGAGGGACAAGAAATGAGGGGGATGCAAAGGATAGAGGAAGCCGACGATGTCTGGTGGGTAGAACGGATAAGGTTCGTGGGGAGAGGACTAGAAAAGCTGAGAATGTCAGGCTACCGTGGTGCCTCATACATGGGCTGGGCTGGCTCGACGTTGGAGTTACCGAGCCGGCCTGCTAACTCCGTGCCGGGCCGTGCCGGCCCACGGGCTGGGGTGGCAGCCCACGCCCGGGCACAGTTGACGGGCCGGGCCAGCCCAGGCACGGTGGGGAGCGGGCCGGGCCGTGCTTGGGCCGGGCCAACGGGCTGCGGGTTGCATGTACATCTATACGTGTGGTTTAGGTTTAGGTGTGGCGAGATGCCGGCCGGCCACAGCCAGCCAGTTTCTTTTCTTATTTTTCTTTGGAAAAAATAATATTCTTTGAACCTACAGTAGGTGAGGCGTTCGTCTCAAAATTGAGTTGATTTCGAGCGAATTGAAAGACCATGCTCAACCTCTCGTCAATGTCGATCGGCCTCTAGCGTAGAAATCGCCGTCCCCTTCACTCGAGTCAGTCTGGTAAAATTCAGCAATTCTTCAGCCTGAAATTAAATGAGCCTGCCCCTTTCAGATTAGAACTAACGACCAATATATTCTTCTGAAGATAACTGAACTGTCGCTCGAAGTTGTCTAGGTTCATCAGCCGTAGAACCTGTCATTTCCCCCCTATTAATTTTGCATGCCGGTTTGCACGAAATACATTCTTTTTTGGTGAAGACTGAAAACACAACTAGTTACAGCTTACTTCACCGGTTCTTAGCTCCTTATACGGGCGATTACACGGGTGGAATTACTTGAAACCCAACACAAAACACAAATAGTTCAGACTCAAGTTACAAGTTAGATCTTCATGGTGGTAAGAGCACCTCGCTGCTGTATGTCTTCAGGTCAGTGAATGCACATCTCCAAAGCAGCTTCCTCAATAAGCAACGACAGAATGTCCTCCCCAGCATCTCTGATGAGGCACTCTGTTTCTTCCGTGCAGATAAAATTCTGCCAGCCCATGATCCACACACCATTGATCGACTCATCTGACAACCTGAGATCCCTCTCCAGCTTCATGTCCAGGCTATCTTTCGGGCCACCCACGTTGTCTCTGTCGGAATAGCCATTCAGCTTTCTAATCCCGTTGCTGATCTCTCTTAGCAATTGATCCAATGAGAAATATGATGTTGCTCTGCATTTCTGGCCCTGAAATCCAGTGTAACACAGACTATTTTGCTGATGTTGTTTTTGTTCCAGCTGCTCCACTGCGGTGTCCAAATAGATCTTATGGTTTTTCATTTCAATCATGGAAATTAAATCGTGTTGGTTGCTCAGATGTTCATACACGTCGATGCCTATGAGTTTGGCTGCTCTGCTGAGGAAAGACTTATCACTTAGGAGAAGCAAAATGATCTCGTCTTTTATGTCAGCTTCCATTATAGGTGTTATGTCTGTTGATGATGGGTGAATAGCATCTCCATCAGTTGAACTGATTCTTTCAGCATCTCTGGTAGATAGCAAAGCTTCATTGGATTCGCAAAAGTCTTTCTGAATATCTGTAACACAAAGGGGTTGTTTAGTGCGAAATCATCTAAGTTTCAAAGACATGAAAGCAAATAATAAAACAAAACGGAGAAATGATGAAAATGTGCGTTAAAGAATGGAAATCTGCAGTTCCTTACCGTCCACAGATGATTCTGCCTCCCAATCGGCATTTGGATAGCTTTCATTGCTAGGTGTTGCACTATGTTCAGTGGATGGGCCGTCAATTTGATCTAGTACATGAAAGATCTCCCTTTGTATCTCATATGCCTATATTAGAAGCAAAAAAATGACTGAGGCGTAAATAATATATGCACACATATATCAACTTACTAGGCCTTTTTTTAATGAGTTAGCTAAAGCTTCTAAGTTTAAGAGTAAGGCCAGTTACTTGATTTTCTGAATCTAAGGATTCAAGCAATGATTTCAGTTTTAATAATTTCTTAGTTTGTGGGCTGGTCGTTCTTTAAAGTTGTCTTATATGCAATATTAAATGGAAAATTCCATGCCATGCTATAAGCCTGTAAACAAGGGTGCATACCACTAACTCATCAATAATTGAACTCTTGATATTTCTCCTGGATACTGCCTTCTCTCTGGAATTATTATGTGTTCTCTGTAAGACGGGCTTCACTGAGTCACAAGAGCGACTGCTACTTGATACCGATTTCTTATCAGAAACTTTCACCACTTTAGCATTACAAGATGCTGATACTGTTTTAGCCTTTGCATCCTCCCTCCTTCCTCTGTTCCGTGAAGTTGAATTAGATTTTTGTTTCTCCCTGGTTCTCCTATTGACCTCAGCTGTCTCCTTGATCTGCTGCTTTCTGCTTGTAGGTGCAGCAATCTTGATTTCTTTTGGGGATTTCGGTCGAGCCTGCTCCATGTTTCTCTCTCTGTGACTTGATTTCATCGGTCTGATCTCATTAGTCACTACAGTATTATATGAAGGAGCGATGCCCTTCTGTGAATTAGTATAATACGTCCGAACATTGTGAAGTTCTGGTGCTAGCTTTTCTGACCTAGGCATCTCCGCATCAGAACCATACTCCTCTCCAAATAATTGCCTCTGTAGCCTTTGTGACTTGGGCATCTCAATATCAAACCGCGCTCTTGGTGAACTCACTGTCTTAATCTTCTCGTCTTTCACTTTAGAGTTGTCTTTTTGTGAGGGCAATCCGTCAAGGCCCATGAGCTTGGCTACCAAACTTGGGGCTTTAGACTTGTCAGGTTGCACTGCTGCACAAGATGGAAATGATCTGGGCGACACTTTCTTCTGCTGAGAAGTATTAGACATCAAATAATTGTTCGGGAAGTACCGTGCTGACTGGCTCAAAGAGGCCTGGTCATTATTGGTGGAGACTGACAGGAGGTTCTTCCTGTAGAAACTATCCTTGACCACATTCTTCAACTCATCAGTAGAATTGCTTAGCTGCCCATGCAATGCATTGTTAACAGTTCTTGGTAGTGCCTGCTTAGCATTTGACGGTCTCAGGAGGACTTCACGGATTATGGTATCTATTTCTGGAGATTTTTCACCAGTTTCTGGTCTTCTCTTCTTGTTGGATAATCTTATGCTCTGTGATGCAGTTTGGAATTTCTCAAGCATCGCAAGGGACTCCTGGAGATCCATGGCACCTCTTAGGAGGTCCTCAGCAAAATGCTTGGATAGTGAAGGCGCCATAAGATAGTCCCCATGGAATGACATGGATCTTTCCTCCCGGTAGCTTTGCGATGTGCTCCGTTCCCGGCATTGGTAGTTTCGACAAACCGAAGGTTGCAGTGTAACAACACAAGGGAGATCACACTGGACTGTTTCAGGACAGCTGCCATCTTTGCTTCTGGGGGGGAGGCTCTTGGAAAGGGATCTGCAAACCACTGATCTGAAACTGTCTTGATGCATATTGTATTTTATTTCTGGAAGAAACAGAGATGGAGGAATAGACAAACTGAGATGGCCAGATTATCTATGAACACAAAATATTTCTTGTAAGCAAACATGATCATGTCTCTTGAGGAGACGAAAAACAAATTAAAGAAATGAGATATTGGTCAAATAAGAAATCTTGATGAGGACACAAGGTCAAGAGGAAACTGCAAGTAACAAGAAATCTATTTCTTAGTTTCAGAAGGAGAAGATAAGCTACCCATTTTTTATTAAAAAGGAAAAGAAAAGTTCCAGAGCAAGGAGCAGATATAAGAATTTCGTATGTCTGTCTGATTGACTATCATATCCTACAAACATCTATGTTTTGCACGAAACAGCGACTGCTGAAATAATTAAATAGGCAAGGATAGGAAGCAGTTGGGGAATTGGCTCCAGGAAAGCAATGGGTACTTTTTCTTTATCTCTCCACGGAACATCTGTGCATTCACTGGCCACCTGAGCTTTTACCAATCCATGGTTGCTCTGAATTCACATGGGTGGTGTCAAAGATGAGCAGCTCACAAGCAGTGCCTACTTTTGTGTCACGGGAAGGCGAAGAGGAAAAGGGAGTAAACCAAGATGCAGGAAGGAGAGTGGCGGATAGAGGCCATTGGTCTCCTCATCTAGACAAAGAAGGTGAAGAAACTCTGGTGGTATCAGATTGGACAGATCCTAAATTCCCCAAATGCACCGGATTGTACCAAGCTTTCCTACTCCTACATTTGACAAGTAACTGCGAGAAACGACCTGAAAATTAATCACAACAAAACTGCACATTTCTTGGCTTCTCTGAATCCCTCAGGTCTGAATAAACAGAACCTCGTTGCGCATCCTTGCTGACACACCATGCCCAACCGGAGAATTCCAGAACAAGCTACGCTAAACAGACAAGAGAATTTACCAAAACAGTCGCGAGAAGGGGGGGGGGGGGGGGGGGGGGGGGGGGGGAATTCAGAAGCCCGAACGGGTGGGTTCCTGCCCCCAAACTGCATTACAGAACAGAAATAAAACGAAGGGAATGGAAGAAATGGCACCTTTTGCTTCTTCGAATGGCTGCAAGCCTGTTGCAGCCGCTGCGTCTCTCTCCGATGTTGCTGCCTGGCCTGCAGGTTGTTGTGGAGGTAGGACAAGAAGCCCAAGATCTGCGGGAGAGGGAGAAGCGGGGAGGCCAGTGAGGGCGGCAAGGGAGAAGTAGAGAGAGGGAGGGCTACCACCTACACCTAGCCGAGTGCTACTGCAGCAACTGCTTGTGGCCTCCTACAGCGACACACATACCAATAACATACGGGAACTACGGGAGACTCCCTTTGCCTCTTGGTGCTGGCGCCGCTGTGACTAGGAATGGGTTGCCGCCCGTCGAGTCCGTCTTTTGATGGGATGGGTCATGGGTAGGGGAGACTGGCCGAGAGGGAGAGGAGGGAAAGGGGAGGGGGGACAGCTCATCAGCCAAACCGCAGACCGCAGTGGTGGGTTCATTTACTTTGACCGGGCTTGTGGACTGTGCTGACGAAGAAGATGATGATGATGATGGATTCATCATTCACCTCCAGCTTAGCTTGTTATGTGGGACCAGGGTGTCATACTCTGCAAGTGTGAATGAAGGCTACAAGCAAGTACGGCAGGGCGGACCACAGGCCAAAGGAAGTAGTAGTACGGATCAATCAATTGGCTCTTGGTCAGATGCACTCCATAAAAATTTAGAAATGAAATCTTTTCATATTTAAAATATTAAATATAGACTAGTTAAAAAATTAATTGCAGATTTCGTCCGCGATTTCTAATGAACATCATTAGTATATGTTTACTGTAGTATTACTGTAACAATTTATTGTCTAATCACGATCTAATTAGACTCATTAGATTTATCTTATGATTTACGGACCATCTGTGTAATACGATTTTTTTTCAACTACATTTAAGACGTCATGCATGTGTGCAAACATTTATTTGAAATTTTGAATCTTACATCTAAACAAGCCTTAAAACGAGCGAGGGATGCTCAGAGTTGAAATTGAAACGCGTGCGTGTAAAACTAAAACGTCTGAAAACTTGCAGCTTGTATTGGTAGGCAGGCACTTCCACTTCACTTGGTTAGGTAGGCCGTCTGGCTTCTATTCTGAAAACCCGCTAGCTGAATAATATAATCTTTGGTACTAGTACTCTCCAAATTACTGTACAGTGGTTAGTAGTAGTAGTACACTAATTAACATGGGTGGATTAAGATATGCTAGTACTAGTACATGCAAACGCGTTACGGGCAAATGCATGGTGCGCGTCAGATAAAGCTTTGCCGCCAAGTTAGACTGATGAGACTCCTCCATGCTCTGCTCTCATTCAGATCCATATATATATGCCCAATCCAAGCAGTTTTTTCAGACAAAACACACACACACAGAGAGAGAGAGAGAGAGAGAAGAGAGAGAGAGAATAATAAAATCATTAGCGGCGGCATGCATGGATCAAACACATGGCAAATTGCGCACAACTTGCCACGTTTTGTTTTTCCAGACGACACGCCACATTCAGAGTTTCAGACTCCACGTTCTGTTCGTTGAGTCAGCTGGTCCATCTAACACACAGATAGCTAGGCGCGTATGGTCAAAGGAGTAGCGCGGCGATGGACATGCATGTGCTGCGCTGCAAGAATTTCGGATCCAGGAGCGACGACTGTATGTGGAGTGGACTGACACTGATCCATGGCCATGGGAGACCCACACGGCCTCATCCATCCATCCATCCATCCATCCAAGATGATGACAAGCAAGGAGGACAATGCATGTTTTGCGTCATGAGAAGCACGACCGATGCCGGCACGTCGCTCGCTCCGCTTCAAAGTGTTGACAAAGACACAGCAGCGTCGTCGAATGTCGATGCGGTAGGTAGCTTCGTCTCCTCGATCGAGTACATACAGCAGAGCCCCGCCGACACTAACCACAATGTGATACTGTATTGATTATATATACACACAATCACTCTGTTCGGCTAGTCTAAAAGCCGACTGATTTCGGCTGGTTGAATAGTATTTTGTAAGAGAAAATAAGTTAAAAATAACTGGTTGGTGCCGGTGCTGCTGACCAACAGAACAGAGTGATTGTGTTTATGAACTGCCTCTACACATGCCATGGAATAATGCACAGTACCGAACCTGCAGGCCAGAAGGCAGAAAAAAAAAGTAGCAGGCCAGCGGTGTGTTTTGCTTTAGCAAAAGAAACAAAGCCCAGCAGCCCACTTCGGTCCAGGTTCCAGCCCATTCCTAGCAGGCCAGCGGCCAGCCCGCTAGGTTCGCTATGCAGTGGGCAACTGAACTGAGACCATTCGCATGTCCGATCCGATGATGCAGCTGGTTCATCATATCGATCAGGCGGCAGGTCGCCGCCCGGGAGCGCCACCATGTAATACAATACAGCCTACATGCATCGGCGAGCGGCGGCGGCACTCCGCATAGGATCGGAGGAGTTAAAGGAGGCGCTGCGACTGCGCGCGGAAGAACTGACAGGATGATGCTGCAGTGATCTCCACGTTGTACTACGGAGAATCATATCGAAGGGGATGGACCTGCACTACCGCTGCACAGGAGTACGTACTCCGGACCACCAGCAGGCAGCAGCCATGAATTAATAAGAGCAACAATATAATGTGTCTCAAGCTTTTATGACTGAATCTGAGAGCATATACACATATGCATCTATATCCTGCGGCTATCTATCCCGATCATGCACATCACGAGCCTCCCATGGTCCTGTACTGATAGATAGATAGATGTACCACTATTCGCTTCGATTTGTCCCCACTAAGATCCCGCTCGATCATGCACCATGATCGAATTGCTATCTTCGGTCACTAGGACGATTCAGATGGATCTCATATGCACATGCGGCACTACTCTAGTGGGAAAAAAAATTGCTACCAAATGCAAGGAGTTAAAAAAATGATACGCAGAAGGGCATGTAGGCTAATGGTTACAAAAGCCTCAGTTGCACCTCAGGGTCTGACTCGACTCCCCGTAGGAGCGAATATTCTAGGATTAACGGGGTTGTGCTTTCAGTGGTAGGAGCGAGGTACCTGTAGTGACTTTGTCAATTTTGAGGATTTGCCGGCTCAGTCTTCGAAGATGCTCATAGGGGTAGGGTTTGCGTATATCACTTCATAAGGGTGAGTGTGCATGCTTTGTGAGTGTCTGTGTAATCGCAAAATTAACATACCTCACTATGATTTTTTTATTCTAATGAGAGGCAGCAGAGAACATGGAGAGCACTCCTTTTCCCCCCTCTCGAGTAGCCTACGGTTTCTAGGGTACGATTTAGTAGATGTCATATCTATCGCAACAGCGGTAGTTTTACAAATACCAACTAAATTGTTAACAAATTTGTTGCCTAGAGTTATATTTGATACTTGATTTGCAAAAATGCCGTTGGAAAAGTGTTGCTAATCTTGCAGTGTGTTTAAGGTATCAATAAGAAGCCCAATTTACTTGAAATGTTTCATACTGTAGGAATGTTGTGTGTAACTAGAACTATGAGAAAAAAATTCATGTAGCTTATTTAATGCACTGCACATCTCTTTTGCCGGCAAAAATATATATATAGAAAACCACGAACTTCTTACTTAAATATTAGTATAAATTTATTAACTAATTTTTATAACCATATTAAAACATATAAATTTCCATTGACATATTGTAGCTTTACATTTTAATTTCTCTACATTTTTTGGTCTATAAATACTCTTTACAGCGCATAAATATCGTTTCTGTCCCGTTTCCAGATTCCAAAAACCAAAAGAACCGGTAACGCCCGTTAACTTCACGCTTGCCACGCACCCACCCACCCGTCCCAGCCGGTATCCCACCCGTTGGCATTCAAATATTGCCGACGCGGCACGCGAGTCAGCGGCGCGGACGGCCCAGATGCGTCCGCTTCCGCCGGTAACCATCTCCAACCGTCCATCTGCCACCCCATCCCCCTCCCCGTCACTCACTTGAGAGCAACCCACCCGCCCAACATGTCCAGCGGCAGTAGGGTTGATTTCGAAGCATCCTCCCCAAATTTGAAACCTCCCAGGCGGACGTGAGACGAAGGTGTCGGCATCTCACCCGCTCCGTCGGCTCTCTCGCGGCGGGGTTGGAGCGGCCGAGGAGACGCGCGCGGGCGCGGGATTGGATGCGACGCGGCGCGGTTCGGTCGCCGGAGGTGCTCGCTGCTCGCGTCGGTCGCGGAGGCCCGGTGGCCCGGTGAGATGAGATCTCCCAGAGTTTTCGGTTTTACTAGGACGAATTCGGTGGATGACTTGGGGGAAACTAGAGATTTTTCTGCTCGGGGGCAGTCGCGAATTCATCCTATGATTGCGGACTCGTGGGATCCCCCTTATTTTGTTGTGTATCTGTACTCTGGGGGAATCCGGTGATGAGAGTATCTCAAGTGAGTCTTTTCTTGTTGCGATCTTTGAAGTGTGAGATGTGGGTGGTGGAGGTGGATTGCCCGGAGAGGCGAGATCTCGCGGCTCTGCGAACTCGGAGGTTCCTTTTTCCGGAGTCGCGTTTGGTTGAGATTTGGGCGGAATCTGAGCCAAGCACTTGTTTGCCTTAGTGTCTCAGTGCTGGGTTGGAGCCATCAGTAAGCCACCGTGCATCAGCAAGTGGCTGGCATGGTTGGTGAAGGCAGCATGCTTCAAGGAAGGGGATGGGTGGGTTGTTGAAATGAGAGATAAGGATCTTGTTGCTTGAGGCGATGTGCCTCTGGATTATCACGGTCAAGGCTGCGCGTTTGATTAGTGGTTGTAATGCTCTTGGGGAGGTAGAGGATTCATCAGCTCGTGGTCATCATCTTTGGCCACGGTTGCATGGAGATAGTGGTTGCAATGCTATTGGGGAGGTCGTGGGTGGGTTGTGTATTGTTAGAATGAGGGATTAGGTTCATGATGCTTGAGATGATTTTGCTTCGGATTGTTCTTTCCTTCCTAGAGATTATTTGATTACCCACAATATGATGATAAATTATTTCATTCTAAATGTAATGTTCTTACAGTAATCATGGCAAGTGACAAAGCAAAAGTAGCAAAGAAGGGTGGAGAGGATCCTGGACTTCCGCCAGCTTCTCGCGAAGGGGAAAACAGCCATGAGCCACAGAGGCAACGGTCACTCAACGGGTAAAAGAATCGGAAACTTTTTCATATAAGCATGAACAGTATGTCGTACTTAATTTCCTTAGTGGTTATCTGCCCCTTTATCTTTAGGAGGACCACTGGTCCAACTCGGCGTTCCACCAAAGGAAATTGGACACCTGAAGAGGTATGCCATACAACCCTCAATGCTGTGTGTACAATTTTTTTTCTTGGTTAATTTTTTGAATGTCTAATATTGTGTGTGTTTGCTATTAAAATGTAGGATGCTATATTGTCCCGCGCAGTTCAGACATACCAAGGAAAGAACTGGAAAAAAATAGGTACATTCTATGGATCATGCTATATGCACAAGACAAAGTATTAAATTTGCTCAACTCGTTTTCGTAGAAAATCTGTCATGTAATGTTATTTCTTCATTTGCCCTATCGAACCTCTATCTCTTTAGCTCTTCAGAGAAACAGTAAGCCAAAGTGTAGGCAGCAGGGTTAGAATCAGACAGTTTTTAGATTAGATGGACACTAGTTGTCTGCAAGCTGGCCATTCTATAATATCCATGTGCATCTGTGTGATGCTTTGATCTCTCAGTAGAACTGCACTTTCTACCATGATTTTAATTTCCTTTTAACTTTCCTGTTCTTCTGTTCATGTTTGCTTTATGGTTACAAAACATGCTTTATCATTAGGGAACATTGAGAATAATGCTTGTCACAGGAACGGTTTGGTAGTTGCATTGTAATTATTCAGGAGATTTAATGCATTTCAATATGACCGTTCTCCAATGATTCTCAACACTGTGATATGTCACTATGTTTATCCTATTATCTAGCGCAATGGACGACATGTACCAAGCTGCATATTCTTCAAATCTTACTTCTATATGTTCATGCAAAAGAGAGCATTGCCTTGCTTCATTAACTTATGCTCTCTACCATTCGTTCTTCTGTTTCTGAAAACAAGAACCCCCTGCTGCCTCTTGTCCAAAGTTCCAGCCTTGACAAAATGCCTTCTACTTTTCCAGCGGAATGTTTTCCAGACAGAACCGATGTACAATGTTTGCACAGGTGGCAAAAGGTTCTAAATCCTGAATTGGTCAAAGGGCCATGGTCGAAAGAAGTAAGCACCCTCTTTGATTTCTTTTACATTGGCTTTCTTTCTATTACTATTGATGAAGCATTAGACAGCCCAACTTTCTTGGGACAAAAGGGAATTTGTTGCTGCTGCTGCTGCTGTTGATTAGGTATCTCATTATCACTGTTTCAACACGATCTATTAATATTAATCTGTTGTATTTCTGTTTATAGGAAGATGAAATCATAGTTCAGATGGTAAACAAATATGGGCCAAAGAAATGGTCGACCATTGCTCAAGCTTTGCCTGGGCGCATAGGAAAGCAATGCCGGGAACGGTATGTCACAGGAAGTTTCTTGTTTACTTCAAGTTTCATCAAGCTTGCATCTAAGTAAAGTTTTTTCCCTTTGCAACCATAGTATAAAACTTCATGTTAAATAAATGAACTGCAAATGTTAGCTCATGGAGTTTTGCTTTTGCACAGGATTATTGGTGCTAGCTGTTTTTTCTATCAACTTTTGCAAATCCAGTAACAGCACTGCAGTAGTAGCATTACTAAACATTAACATCCAAAAGTGTGTAAAAGTGCAGTCGTAGTTAGCAATATCAGCTTTTGATATTGCGAGCGTGTCTTGTTAACTAACTGAGATCTAGGCATTATACAATATGCCTTTGTAAACTAACTCGATTTTTGGTATTCTAAATATGTATCCGAATACCTTAATTGATGCTGATAACTATAGTTGACTACCTTGTATGATTCAGGTGGCACAATCATCTTAACCCAGCCATAAACAAGGAGGCATGGACGCAAGAAGAGGAGATTACTCTCATTCATGCTCATCGGATGTATGGAAATAAATGGGCTGAACTGACTAAGTTTTTACCTGGAAGGTAACTATATGTTTTCCTTAATATCGGCCAAGGAGCTGTTTTATCTCTGATAAATGGCATACATATTAGGATCAAGTAAAAAATGTGAACTTTTACAGTAAGCAAAGAGGACACACTATGATCTGTTTACACTTTCCTGCCATTTTGATAACACAAGTGTTCACTCACTGTTTACAACCAAATGTAATTGAGCTATATGTTACTATTGCATAATAATTCTTATCGTTAGGAAATGAATTATTCTAGACTACCAAAATCATTGAATCAGTAATTTCTATTTCCCCTACAGGACGGATAATGCGATAAAAAATCACTGGAACAGTTCAGTAAAGAAAAAAGTTGATTCGTACATATCTTCTGGCTTGCTTTCACAAGTCCCGTGCCTCCCTGTGATCGAATGCCCTGCACAATGCAACTCTTTATCTGCTATGAACCTACAGAACAATGGAGATAGTGGTTGCAATGCTCATAACACTAATGTAGCCTTGAGCTGTGAATTACAAGTAAATGTAGATGCCAACAAGGGAGAAGCACACGACTCTCACTCTTCCATGTGTCAGGGGGCATGCTATACTTCCATAGAGGCTGTAGGATCTGCTTTGCCTGATGGGCATCACCATCTTTCTTCGTCTTTTTCTCAAAGAATGGACCTGCAGATGGATGTAAATGAAGGGTCAGGTAATTCTGTGTTTGCAGATGACCAAACTCTTTGTAGCACATCAAATCAAGAAAAGTCCATGGTACCATATGGTGTTGCTCAGGAAATGCCTGTCTCTGTGCTATCAAGTGTTTCTGACGCTGAGCAGAAACTGCATTTAATCTCTGATGCTGATAGTCTGAATTCTGAACTTTGGAAAGATGTGTCCTTGCAAACATTAATTTCAGGAGATACAATTGATGGTGATTCTTCTTCAGGACTAAATCAACTGCCAGATACTTCTGAAACAGACACCAACTTTTTGGCACAGACGTACCCATTACACACATCAAATCCGTCCAGTGTGATGGAAACTGTGTACGAACAGAATACACTGGAGACAATATCTCCCCCTCCTATATGTTTAGATAGTTTATCTGATGCACCCGAAAATAGATCTGAGCCAATAGAAATGCCAGATTCTGAAGCAGAGATGATCACATGCTCAAACAATTCTTTTTGTGATGCTGAGCAATCTGCTAAACCTGGGAGCAGCGATGACAGACCTGGGGCTTTCACAATGACTGAGAGCATTACAAACAGCAGGAGCCAACAGTGCACAGATGCCGAAAAACCTGTGGTCAGTACAGCGAAAGAACAGTTACCGAAAGACATGGATATTGTGCCAGATGAAAAGAAGGGTGAGGGAGCTCTATTTTATGAACCTCCTCGGTTCCCAGGTTTGGATGTCCCATTTATCAGTTGCGATCTTGTAACTTCTGCTGATATGCAAGAATTTAGTCCCCTTGGGATTCGGCAGTGGATGAGGTCAACCGTGAATGTCCCCACTCCTTTAAGATTATGGGGATCCCCGACACATGATGAAAGCCCAGGTGTGCTAAAGAGTGCTGCCGAAAGCTTCCCATGCACACCATCAATAATGAAGAAAAGACAGAGAGGTCTATTATCTCCTACTCCAGATAAAAGAATTGAGAAGAAATCTGGGATTACAAAGGAGATGACAGACATCTCCTATATGATTGCAGCCACATGTTCCATGAATGCAACCAAAGATGAATCAACTGCTCCTGAATCAGTTGTGTGTGCTGAACAATATTCTTCTTTTAAACATCTAGATGAGAAGGAAAATTTCAATGGAGCACCTAAACAGGCCAGAGATGCACAAAATGGAGGAAACGAACAAGGAGGGCAACAATGTTCCTCATTAAACGTCGCCAATCCTAACACTGATCTGCCAGACAATTTAGTAAGTACATTTAAACAAATTCTTTGATGGTACCTAGCCAGTTGGTAGTACTATACTCCTTTTGAAGAAAAATATATCAGCCATATAACTTCCGAGTTCCAACTGCAATGGGGCCTTCAGAAATGAATCTTGATGGCATGCCAACTAGCTAAATAAATTTTGCACTTGATTTTCTTCTTACTGATATTGTTTAATGCAGCAACCTGTCGGTATTCTTGTTGAGCATAACTGCAATGACATCATTGCCGCTGATTACGGTGCAAAGCATGAATCTTTGTCATTCTGCAAGGAAGCAGTTAGTTCAAAACCAAAGCCTGCTGAACTAGTTGTTGAGAAATCATCACCATGCATCAATGCGGATTATGAATATGTGAACTTGTAAGATGCCCCACTGGTCTCACTTGTTTAATTATCTGTTTCTTTTGTTACTTAATCAGTTCAGGCTTCAGAGTATGTGAAAACTAAGTTGTAGCAGGCTTCACAACAGTTAGCAATTAGTGAATGATGATTCCCTCGTTTGCTTGCTAGAAAGTGTCAACGTGATGAATTATTAACTTGCATACTGATGTAACAAATATTTAGCTACTGACCCGTGTAACAAATACTGAAGAACACTGCCTTCTGGAGTCCTGTTCTTAGGGATAGTAACGGATCATGGCCCTAGTGCTCTCTTCACAATCCAACTTGGCCCTTATGTATATTTAGCTCAAAATTATATAAGATTAGAGCCCGGCCCTTTTAGGACCCGGTCCTTAGATTATCTAAGCTAAATTTTAGGACCTTTTACCACCCCTACCTGTTCTTTTGTTTTTCATAAGTCATTTGTTTCTAGTGAAAACTTCATTTAGGACAGTACAGGTATAGAGATGCACTACCATTGAAGTCTGAAGAACACTGCCTTTTGGCAATTTGTTCTTATTGCCAAATTTTATTCTGACATTGCTGCTTTTGCTAGATTGGCTGATACCCCAGGTGTCAAAAGAGGACTGGAATCGCCTTCTGCATGGAAGTCTCCTTGGTATATAGATATGCACATGCACTTTCAGGTAAATTCATTCTTAATTTGTTTACTTTTATTTTCGTACAGGCATTTTGTGTCATAAATAGACAATTTTTTTTAAATCAACATATAATCTGGTGGACCATGTTACTGATTCTAAGGGCTTGATTTGATAGGGGGATTTGATCTGTATATCTAGGGTTTAGTTCAACCTTGAAGTAATTCCTAAGAGTTACCATGTTTATTAGTTTTGAATTGTGCAAGAGAAGTGTCTTTTGTGATTAATTACTCACACTGTCAGCACTTGCAATTAGTGAATACTGCTTGTTCTGTTTGTTTGTTTTGGTTAACATATTTATTTGTGCCCATATGCTCCACCCAGGGTTTTGTCAGCCCAGCAGACAGAACTTATGACGCGTTAGGATTAGTGAAGCAGATAAGTAAGCAAAGTGCTGCTGCTGCAGTGGAGGCCTGTGAGGTGCTAGCAAGCGGCAGCAGAATCTCTGATAAAGAAAACAAGGAGAATAGAGATGACAAGGAGCCAGGGACAAGAAAATCACACACCAAAATCATGGTACGTAATCATCAACTGCTTAATAGTAAATTGACTATCATGAAACAATCTCTCTAGGAAACTGTAGCCTAACTCTTTCATTTTCAGTGATTCTTTGCATAACTATCACTAGTATGTATAGCAATTTTTTTTATCATAGTATGGGAGCTGTGGTTGCAGCTATCAATATGATATAATATTGGTTCCCCATAAATTAATGTGGATAGCTATTTGTCTGAATTATCCTGTCACAACTATGTTTAGCAATTTCAAGTCATAGTGGGGGAGCAACTATCAGTATGATATTGCTTTATCTTTAAAGATCAAGCATTCTAATTCCAGTTAATATTGCAGGCCGAGGCGCGAGTCCTGGATTTTGACGAATATTCCACACCTGCAAAGACAGCAGATAAGAGACTTGGCAGCTCTCGGAAGATCCGTTAGCTCACCGATTCTTTCCTCCCCGAACCTGAGAAGTTTTCGATAGGTAGACTTGTGAGAGATACACCAGATATGCCCCAATAATACATTAGCCGTATGTACATGCATGTTCCTAGAGCTCATTGTTCTCATTCGTTACTGTGTATTGTCAGTTGTTACCGTTATTTCAGCGTACAGTCTCAGCCCAGAAACTAGCTTCCCAAAGGCGGCAGTATCAGTGGACTGTTAAATTATGTATCATTCAATTTTAATTTACTATTGGTTAATAGTGGTAGTTTACATTGGAGGCGTTTCTTGGCCCTTCAATCTTCACATCACACATGCAGGTGCAGGCTCCAGAGCCCAGGCCAACCTGAACCACAGAAGAACCAGTCAGTGCTGACCTGTCTGTGTGCGTGTTTTTGTGAATCGATCTATTTACATTCAGTCATTTAATTTTGTTTTGTATACCGGGAGGTCACAAATATTTCCATGCACCTTCATATCGTAATCAACTGTAAGTTCTGAACTGACTTGTATTCAAGAGTGCACCTGTGTTTCGGAAGATTTTGTACTTCGTAATAAAACAATTCAAAGTTTCATATTGCATCACGAGCAATACTGGCACATTTGGCTGCAATTTCTTTTTTGCGTATAATGGCACCAAAGTTGATCTGATCAAACCCTAGTGATCAAACATTACCCTTTTTCATGCACTGCCCAGGATTAGTCTGTATACCGTCAGAAGTTTCGAATCTGATGAGTAATGGCCAGTTGCACCCTATGCTAGCCCGATCGTGCGCATTGACACCAGGTCAGGATTTCATCACAGGGTCTATTTTGCAAACAGACTCAGGCCAAACACGAATTGAACCTGGAGTCCTGGACGCTTAGTCCAAGCTAGGACGTTATGCATGTTGATATGCACATCCAGGCAATGGAATACCCATATAAGTATCACAATTCAACTAATAGAGCCTGAACGTTATGCAAAGTAGATTTCAGCAAAAAAAGAAAAGTACAAAATGACCAGGTCTCAACTAAGTCACATGGAGTACAAAAGGCACAAACATAACTCGCTAATACCAGCCATCATAAACGCCTTTTCCTATATTAGCAAAAAGGAAGCAATGACATTTCCCTCCATGATCACTACCAGGCTCAGTCAAACTGTACTTTCTCCAGTTCACCAATCATTTCCTCAAACTGTGGACATAGAAATCAGATCATATGTCAGCAACAAAATAAAACATTCAAAAAATGGAAACAGAGGGTAGGGGATAAATTTGACAAACTGGGATGGGCCAGTACCTTCAAAATTTGTCTCAAAAAGTAATCACCGTGACTCTTTGTAGGTTTGGACTCCACAATATGAATAACATCCTGCACCATGAATACAGTGTAGAAGTAATTAGTCATAGAAATTTGTATAGTATTATGTGCTGTACATATGCCAACAAGAGGTTTGCACTTTTATTTGGGGCAGACAAATGAGGTTACAAACAAGTTACATCACAAAAGGTCACATTCAAGTACATCCCCATGGGAAAAGCTCGCACAGCTAAATGTACCAGCACAAATAATTAGTCACTTGGTGCAGATTTGATCACAAAAAGAAAAACGATTTAGTACCACACCAAGGTTAGAATTCTGAAGACAAAACGTCCACAAATTAACAGTGGTACACCAAGTACATAAACAAGTGGCATGGGCATAAGCAAACATTATAAAGCACTACCTCAACAATATAGAAATCAAAGTCTGCACTGGATACTATCTTTCCATCACTGTCAACTGCATGCATTTTGTGCTTGTATGTCATCAGGATGGACCTGTCCAAACATTTGAGCTAATACATCACGCACAAATCACCAAAAAGAATCAGTAAACAGAAGTGTAAATTACTGATCATACAGACCTTAGTGTTGCCTCATCCACTTCCATGTATTGGGCAAGTTTACCAATGGTTATCGTTGAATATAGTTTCAGATAACTCCGTATCCCAGAAAGCAACTGCTGCTGCTTTACTTCATAGAGGAATAGCTTCAACTGAAGACGATATGCATCCTGTCAAAGACAACAACAAAGTCTATTAGTGCCATCAGGTTAGATGAAACCCGACAAATACCAGGTCAGTGCATAGAAAAAACTAGGTAGTAATAGTGTTATTAAAGTAGTAATAATAACAGTAAAAGGGGGCCAAGAGCTTGCATCTCATTCAAGAAAACTAATATGATGTAACAACTCAAGTAGACCATGCGGCTAAAGTATATGTGCGCCAAAGAACCAGAAACACCCTCAAACTAAAATATACTCACAAGGCAAGAATTACAGTAATACCATTTTGACCAGACTCAGTACCTGGTTATAGTTTGTAAGTGGCTGATCCAGAACTGGTGGTGATGGAGTAATGAACTTGGGGCAAGCATACGAGAATAGTTCATCATAGGCAGCATATGCTTCATCATCATACCTCTGCATCTTTGTCATCTTGTCATTATACTTTTCTTTCAGCTGGGTGCTAACATTTTCATCTATAAGCTTGTTCTGCGGGCACAAAGACAGGCAAATTGCCAACAATGCATACATCTGCTCGTTTTTCTTCAGTATCTGATCATACTGAGGAGACTTCTGGTGGTACTGCTTGTACTTGAGGATATATAGCAGAATTTTGTTGAATTCACGTGTGGCATCAACATACCTAGATTTATCAAGAAACGTTGTATATCAGCTAAGAGAATGCAAAACTTGGACAATTTCATCATAGAGTAGCAAACAGGAATGCAGATTTTGGCTTCCCAATACAAGAATGAGTGTTGAAATCTTGGATTCAGTTAAATGAAATGATTCAAATGCCCAGCTGCCTACCTGGTAGCTATGGTCAAAGCATTTAGCATTGCTTAGCTAGTAAGGCACAAGAACAAAATTATCTGATGATGTTATCCCTAAGAACAGCATATAAGACTACCGAAAGACTTGCGCATATTTCAAAATTTTGCAACCTAATCATATGCTATACCAAACCCCTGGCATTAGGGGTACAATGCATAAAAAGTGAATTTGGTAAGGCTCATCTGGCGGGACAGGTGAATGCTTCAACCAAAATTTTTTGTTCAAGATAGATATCTAATCATCCCTCAGATAATCCTCAGCACACCTACCAATTTGTATTTGTAAAACATATATATCTGAAGTTAGACCAAAATGAACAAACAAGGCTTCTCAGCATTTGCACCAAGGATGGCCAGTAATATGCCCAACTCACTGCACTAGGTTTACAAGTACCCATGGATCAAGAATGGTGAGGCAAGCAGAGTTTGTGCACCTGCGCATCATAAGTTTCGCAAAGCCGTAGTGATAGATGGTGGAGATGTGGCTCCCAATGACAATGGTGTAGACCCCTTGCTGGTTGAGGTCAATGGGTGCGAGGCACTTGAGCCCAGTGTGGTAATCCCCGAGGAGGCAGTGTATCCTGAGCAGGCCAATCATGCTGTAGTAGCCGAGCACCTTGAGCACATTGCTCCCTCCCTCGTAGTCATAGCCGTCAGTGGCGGTGAACTGCTCGAGGCCCTCCTTCTCCCTCTCGAGGATCTGCGTGATCATGGACTTCTCGACCAGCGCCTGGAGGTAATTGAGGACGCCATACACATTCCAAGCCTGCGCATTTCATTTCAGCATCATTAAGCACGCATTCATCTGTCGGGTAAAAAAGAAAGAAAGGAAACCTATAGCATTATAACAAACGGAATTGTAAAGAAGAAGAAGAAGAAGAAGAAGTGACCTTGTCGAACTGCTTGAGCTGCTGCAGCTCGTCCTCCGTCTTGTTCTTGAGCTTGGCGCGGTACTGGCAGAAGCTCTGGAACTGGTAGACGAACTCGTCGACCATGTCCCACAGCCACTGGTTGGGCAGCTGCATGTTGACGACGCCGTGGAGCACGACGCCGAAGAGGTCGCAGTAGTTGGTCCAGGACTCGGCGCGGTGGGCGGCCGTGAGCGGGGAGAGGCGCGCGTGGGCGTGGCGGTACCAGAGCTCCCTGTAGAGGAGGAGGAAGACGTGGTCGCCGTCGCAGTAGGGCGCGACGGCCTCCGCGGATGGCCAGGGCGCGTCGCGGAAGAGGCGGTCGGAGAGGCGCTGGAAGCCGCCCTCGTACATCTGGTGGATCTCGTAGACGTTCTTGTCGCGGATGTGGCGGTAGAGGTGCACGACGAAGGTCTTGACGGAGTCCGGGACGTAGTTGGGGTCGTAGGCGTCCGCCGCGTGCGGCGGGGGCGCCGGCGCCAGGCCGTCCTCCCGGTCGTAGGCGGCCGCCATGGTGGGGGAGGGAGGGAGGGGAGGGGGTTAGGGTTCGGGGAGCGCTGCGGCGGCGGCGGCGCGGGGAGGGATGGAGGAGAGGGGAGCGTTGGGTTTTCCTTTGTTTGGGGTTTTTGCGGGCTGGAGAGTTGGGTGAGGGCTCGCGATGCAGGCCGTGATGAGAGTTTGGGCCAGCAGCGTGGTTTTCGGCCCGCGTCGTGTTGTGGGTGCCGTTGCGTGGGGACAGTTGGGTTGGCGCGAGGGGAGGGAGGAGGCCGGCCGGCAAAGGCACGTCGCTCTGGCTCCGACGGCAACTGCAAGGGATGGGTGAAGCGCTCGAGCTTGTTCTGCAACGTCGGCAGGAACCTTGCCATCTCCTCCAATTCTTCAATGATATGCATCTTTTCACACACGCTCGGGTCGGCGGCTCCTCTGCAACTGCAAGGAGAAGATTCCATGGAGCTCTTTATGTATATATATAAATATAGTACAAAGATGAAGATTCCATGGAGCTCAGCTCAGCTTTAACAATAAAGCAAGCAAAGCAAGGGTAGACGCTGGCCAAAACTGATGAGCTGGACGACACCCACATCAATCCACCGGCGTGTGCATCTCCCTCCTTTCTCATCAGACATCGGTTTGTTTGGTTGGCCTTAAAAGCTAGCCGCTGGCATAACACCACCTTCCCCTTTTCTTCCTCTCCCCCTTCTTCCTTCTCCGGCGCACCCGTAGAAACAGAAAAAATAAATAAAAAAACAGGGTAAAAAGGCGCGCGGGCCGCCCCGCCCACCACCCACGAAAGGAACGCGCCCAATCTGGTCCTGCTGCTGCTGCGGTGGTGGAGGTGGTGGTGGTTCCCGGCAGCCTACAGGGCAGGGCAGCCGCTACCGCGCCGGCCCCGACCCGGCCAGCGGCCGCCGCTGCCACCCGCCAGCGCCACCGTCGGAGCCAGGGCCGCCCACGCCATGGCGGGCTCCATGGTGGACCGGGCCACCAGCGACATGCTCATCGGCCCGGACTGGGCCAAGAACATGGAGATCTGCGACATCTGCAACCGCGACCCCGGGTACCGCCCCGCTCTCTTCTCTCACCCCGATCCCCACCCAGATTCCGCCCGTCGCGGCCGAGGATTCGGTGCTGCCCTGCCAGATTCGGTGCCGGAGCTTCCCGGCGAGGGGATTGGGATGGCCGTCTTCCCGTGGACCTGGTTTCGTGGTGAAAAATGTGATTTTATGTCGTCAAACGGCGTGATTCCGGAAATGTTGGCAGGCTAATTTGAGTGGGATGATGCCAGACTGCTAAAGCTTCGGTTTTCATCAAAATAGACCAGCTACCTGCCAGGATCATGGGTTGCGAGCGCTGAATCTGGTTCACTTCTACGATCAGTTACCATTCTGATTCCACCCCCCAAGGATGGTTAGAGGAGTTTCTCATGTGTCATGGTTCAATGATAATTGGAGAATTGCCGGTCACTGCTTCTTGATGCTTCATTCTTCATTGCTTCATTGGGTGAAGTGACAAAATACAATTATACTTTTCCGCTTTGCATCCTGATCTATGTAATTGCTTTGATTTGCCAGACCGGTATAGGAATTGACTCGTTCTTATCCCTTGTATACTGGTCATGTACTGGCAGGAAAACCAACCACGATGTCAGTTTTACAATGAGCGAAGTTTCAGTAATTACCTAGTGGCTGTTGCTAGTCAGGAAACCATCGGGGATCCTGGACAAGTCAAATGGTTCGGTCCAACATACAAAAATGATATTTGTCTGCTTTGAGGCTATGAATCTGCTGCCAAGCGGTTTAAACATATGAGTGTAATTTATTTTATTTGGTTCGTGGTATCAAATAGTGCACCTGGCAAAAATAAATAATCCGATGTAGGATTGTAGCATACATACATGTGCATTTTTTTCTTGCGAAAAGATTTATTTCATTTATTTCTGTTGTCGTTTTACTATCAGTTAGTTATTGATGCTCCATATCCTTTTTTATAACAGGCAATCAAAAGATGTTGTGAAGGCGCTAAAAAAACGAATTGGGCACAAAAATCCAAAAGTCCAACTCCTTGCACTGACTGTAAGTCTATCTTCATCTTGTCATCTACTCCAAAGTGCAGTGGGCTATTGGTAACTGGTATTTTAAGATATTTTGTTTTTATGCTGCTTCCGTAAAATCAAACCCCTGGTTCGCTGCTATCTTATACATTTGCATTTTTCTTCTGTGTTCAGTTATGTTGCACTTTAAATTTCCAGCCTTTGTCCTGTGTTTCATGGCTACCCAGTTACTATCATGCACTCATCATACTCATGCATCCTGCAACACCATCAGCATTTGTCCTGTGTTTCATTGCTACCAGTTACTCTCATGTAATCATACTCATGCATCCATCCTACAACACCATCAGCATAATTAAGCATAGTGAAAATCTTGCTGAACAATGTTGCACTATTTATTCTAGCCTTTGAACCCTGTTAATTTTATTCAGTTCTAACTTGTACATTTTGATTTCCTTGTTCAATCCACCAATAAATAATCAACGCCCAATTCTTTTTATTGGTTCGAATTCAAGAACTCTGTTATTTATTTATGGTTTGTGGATATCCAGGATAAGTAGCTGGTGCAGGACTACCTTTTTCAGTATGTGTTGCAAAATATCATCATTATCTTTCTGAAAATATTTCTCTATTTCAGTTGTTGGAAACTGTTATCAAGAACTGTGGTGATATACTCCACATGCATGTTGCAGAGAGAGATATATTGCATGAGATGGTGAAGATAGTGAAGAAGAAGGTTCAGTGTACTTCATGCTTGTAAAACTATAATAATTATTCTAATGAATAATGATCCACTAAAAACTATAATAATTATTCTAACGATCCACAACTTCTGATGGCATTTTCTTTTCATGTTACAGTCTGATCCTCGTGTCAAAGAGAAGGTATTGGTGCTAATAGATACATGGCAGGAAGCTTTTGGGGGACCACGTGCAAGATATCCTCAATACTATGCGGCGTACCATGAGTTGGTGGTATGTTTTTGAAGCCCGATTCTGTTTACCGGTTCAAAACTTTCACTTGACTCAATTGGTCTGTGGTGTATTTGCCACGATTATGATCTTATATTTCTACCTTGCAGCGAGCTGGAGCTGAATTTCCCAAGAGATCCGAGAAACCCGCGCCTTTGTTTAACAGTCAGTCTCAAGCAGCAAGGAATATGCGTAGTCCTGATCAACAAGATGAAGCTGAATCTTCTGCTGCCAATGACTTTCCTGCTTTAAGGTATGCTCTTTTACTTTTCGTTTTCTGCATTGGTAGGTCTTTTTCTATTCATTCTCCTCACTGAAAGAGCTTCACAATTGATATACTTCACTATTCTCTCTTACTATCATAATCTAACCCACAATAATGGTTCCACAATGCATGCTAGATTTGGATAAATGTTTATATAAAATTATTCTTCTGCTAAATCTTTTTACTGAGATTGTGGTTTGATTGAGGTAAAGCTGAATGAAATATAGCAAACTGTCTGCTATTATTATCATATTTTTCTAGTATCTACTTGTTATTTGGTGACTTATCATTGACTTTCATGTGCTCATATAGAATGATCTTTCATGTAAAAAACTAGAATCTATTAATAGTAGTAGATCATTAATAGAGGGTATTGTTTCAGTATAACCAGATAATCTTCTTGGCACAATCTGATCACAAGACACCATAACTAGTCTTTTCCCCTCTAGTAGTGTGTCTAGTGGACATCTTGACTTCTTGAGAATATGCAAGTTTATGTGTATGCCAAACTCGTTATTTGTGTGTGTGCGTGCCACTGCGTAGTGGTGCACACATAAAGGCTGCTGGGCGGCTATTGGCGCACACACATATTCCAGTTGCATAGACACAATGACAGAACTAGTGAGTTTGGGATACAGCATGAGCAAAGCAGCAAATTTCCAATGGCACACAAATTTTCATGAGAATAATGCATCCTGTTCTTTTGAATGCATTTATATTTTATACTGAATGGATGCTTATATTTGCAGCATGTCAGAGATTCAGAATGCTCGCGGTATCATGGATGTGCTAGCAGAGATGCTGAATGCTTTAGACCCAGGAAACAGAGAGGTACCAGAGTACCCTTAGTATGCCTCCTCCTTTTATCGAAGCTTGCCGTTCAGAAAATTGACTTCTTTCCTGTAAAAAATTACAACCAACGGTGTAGCATGTCATTATAATTTATTGCTTCTCTTCTTAATATAATGATGGCGCCACTCTCCTGCGTGTTCGAGGAAAAAATATGATTAATTGCTTCTGGGTTTGTATATATAAAGGAATTTTCCATCTTGTTTTGTTTTTAGAAATATGTGCCAACCAGTTTTAGTCTTAAAAGATGATTTGTTGTAACTTATAACATGCCATACTGTGGAACATTTGCATTTTTATTTATTGGATCTCACTTGAAATACTGAAGCACAGAGTGTATAGGTAATGTGGTAAGGGCTGGTACTGAAGCATGCAAAATAATTGTCAGCATGCCTACCTTCAGTTTTGTGCCTAAGAGCATGTTGGGTACTCCTGTACTTTAGCTAATCACTTTTACCCATTTAGATTGGACTAAACAGAAGTAGGAATATTTTCTTTTTACTTATAACACCACCCTGTATCAGTTAACATGTCGGACCTGACTCCACATGGCATTGACTAGCCATATGGTAGAGATGAAAAGTATACCTCAACTGGTGGTATGAATGAAAATTCCACGTAAAGTAAAACAGTGATCTCTAACTAAAAATACAATTGCATGGTTTACTTCCTACTCAACCAATATTGTCCAGCTATATTCCTATCAATCTCCTCTTGATCTGTTAAGGCTTATTGATTATATTTTAACATGCTATGCACAGGGACTAAGGCAGGAGGTAATTGTGGAGCTTGTGGATCAATGTCGCACTTACAAGCAGAGAGTGGTGCAGCTAGTTAATACTTCCACGTGAGTGGACTTTTCTCTGAATTTGCAGTATATCTTATGACAGTGAATGACATTTCTAAAACCATCAGTGGTTTTTTGGCCCAACGAGCAATATCATGTGTACACACCAGACAACAGTTGTGCTTATACTCAAATGTCGCTTGCCATATTCTGTAGGGACGAGGAACTTATGTCGCAGGGGCTTGCACTGAATGATGATTTGCAGCGTGTTCTTGCGAAGCATGATGCAATAGCAGCAGGCATTGCAGTTCGAGTGGAGAAAAAACCAAAGTCTCTGCAAGCACTTGTTGATACTGAGGACTCTGCCAACCAGGACGCTAACAAAGAAAAAGAAAAAGAAAAAGGACTCATAGATATTGAGGACCCCACAAGCAAAGATTCCAAAAATGAACCAAATCAAAGGTTTGCTCCTATCACTTCTGCAAATTCTTAATTCTTCATAATGTTTATAAGTGCTGTGTGATTTTGTGCATAATGCTGAAAGCAAGTTCAAACTAGTGTTGGCTCATTTTTTGATTCAATAACCTTCAAAGCTAGGCATTCTATGTTATGAACTAATCATGCTATTTAAGTGTAGGCAAATTCCATAGTTTTGTTTTCTTTCTATTTTATTAGTTTTTCCATATGACTGCTCTAGTTACTACCCTCTGTTTGCATTGTCTTGTAACAGTACAAGTGACCAATCTCCTTTTGAGCAATTAGCGCTTCCAGCTCCACCAGTGTCAAATGGCACAGCAACCTCTGCACCAAACTCCGATCTTGGTATTGATCTTCTCAGCTGGGATGATACCCCTACTACAGCAGAAAATCCGCTTGCACTTGTTCCAGTCACTGATCCTCTTGCCGACTCTACTCCATCAAATCAAAATGCGCTAGCAATCGTCGACACGTTTTCACAAAACAACACTGCTAACAGCAACGCTCATCCAGCTGATCCCTTTGGTCTCAGTTCAAGTTCCACTATTCCAGGATCACAGCCATACAATACTCCAGCACAGCATCCTTTACAGTCACAACAGCCTCAGCAGGCGGCACCGCTCAATCCAAACGGGGGTGCTGTGAATGCTGGGACCTCTTACGAGCAGGCACCCCAGTTTAATAACATGAGTTCTGGTTGGAATGGTCAAGTTGCCGGTCCTTTGGCACCACCACCACAGCAAGCACAGAGCTATGGTATGGCAAGTCATGCAGACCTTTACCTTTTTTTCTGTATCGTATCTGTTCCTCCCCATATTTGTATTCATCCTTGTTCCGTCTGAAGAAAACACGACTATCGCATCCAAATTTTGTAGATGATCAAAGTGGATCCCTTCCACCACCTCCTTGGGAAGCTCAGTCGGCAGCAAGCAATGAATTGCCAAATGGCCAATTGGGGGGAGGTATGCAACCCCTCCCGGCTCTGTCAGCAGGCCAGATTGGCAGCATGCAGCAGCAACAGCAACCACAGATCAACCACATGGGAGTCCCACAAACCCAGCCAATGTACAACACCCAACAAGGAGTCATGTTGCCTCAAGCGATGCAACCTGGCCAAGGTGCCGTAGCACAGATGCAGCCAGGCTTCAGTAACCAGCAGTTTGGTTTGCTACCTCCAGCCTCCATGCCAGGCATGCAATTCCCCGGCATGCAACCTCCACAAATGTATGGCGGATCGCAGCCAGCCATGATGTACCCACAACAGATGCCAGGGGCACAGTACGGAGCAATGCCTCAACAGCAACCCATGTATGGTGGCCGGTTGGCGGGGTACATGCAGCATCCCGCGGTGGCTGCTGCACACTACTACAACCAGGGAACGTCGGGAATGTATGGGTACCCTAGTGCGAACGACCTGTCTCAGAGGATGTATGGCCTCTCAGTGCAGGACAACTCGTACATGGGGATGAGCTCGTCCTACCAGACAGCACCCTCCCCTGCACCATCAACGGGGCAACCTATGCGGCCGGCAAAGTCTGAAGACAAGCTTTTTGGTGACCTACTTAGCATTGCCAAGACGAAGAAAGCTTCATGAGAGAATGAGCGAGAGCGCAAGCGGTCTAATATATTGTCTCCCTACTTTTGTGATTTTCATGTTTGATGATCTTATACTTGTAACATTATTTGAATGTATAAGCTTTTGTTTTTTTTTCACGCTGTGATCATATTGATTCCATTGGATTCATTGTACCATGTGCACGTACTGTTCACGCTCAATAGGAAGCGCTGGTAAATGATGATTCAATAAAGAAAAGAGGTGTGCAGTACGTACTCTTTTTCTTTTTGCTGATATGTTGTCTTGAGGGGAATATTTCTCTTTTTTTCTGGTGTATGATTTGGGGTAGCACATTTTAAAATAGAAAGGAGTGAAAATGCACCATCATTTATAAATTGGCATTATTTTATTAACGTGGCTATTTGTTCAGTGTCCGGTGATGTATATGCTTCTTGTCGATTGTGATGTACTTCGTCTATGATACTTGCTTAAAGTGTGAGTTGGTGTGCATGTTTGTGAACGCTACATGGGTCCGTAATGTGTATTTGTGCTCGTGATAGAATTTGCATCGTGTGAGGCGTCTATTTTGTGGTTATTTACGCCGTACGCGTACGTTTCTCTTAAGGATATGCCTAAGAGGGTAGCCGCACATGGCAGTGGGCGTAGTTGGACACTGGTGGGTGTGCGATGGCATGAGCACGGGTAGGCGGTGACAGTGACTGGTCCGTTGCTGTACACCTACTACTGAGTCTGTCTTTGACTCAGCGACGAGCACGTACAGGGGCTCTTTTTTTCTTCCTCCTCCTCCTCCTCCTCCTTCTCCTCCTGCTTCAAGGATTAATAAGTTTCCGGTTGGGGAATTAAATTGCGCAGCACGTACGTGATGCTATATATAGAGTACTAGTATATATGTTTGAAATTAGTTGATGCATATTTCGTTTGGTTTGGATAACTTTTAACAGATAATTACTCTATTAATACATGACACGAAATTGATTGATAATGTCAGATTCATATTTTACTTACTTATGGTTATAATATTATATCACACAAATGAAATATTATTGAAGTAATTGTGTTGGCCAAAGTCTCATTCTGCTAGCAAAATAAATTCTCACCTTTGCATACTACTACCGATTTTTGGATTGTGTTTGATACATTTTTTCAGTAAGGTGTGACATTTTCTGGTTGGGAACATTATCCGCGAAATCGTTTTGACTAGCACTCGCGATCAAAAAATGAACACCAGTGGCTAAAATATTCACTAGCGTGACTGGAGAAATGTTAGTTTGGATGTGAGTTGATGAACCCTCAAGGTTTATCAAAAAATGAAGAGAATAATATACTACTCCGGGCATTTCTCTTTTTAGGATGCGCACGCATTTCAAGATCCAAATCTCCCGCATTTAATTTTGTAACCAACAATTTTGCCTTTATGGTTTGATTTTGTTCCTACAAACGTACATTGCATTTTTAATTAGGACACATTATCTATCTCTTCTCTATCTCTACTATTTCTAAAGCAGACAATGATTCCTTGATCCGTCAATCGAAATCCTAATCGAAACTCGGACAAATCAATTGGAATCCTAATCGGAACCCGAGCAAATTAATCGTAATCACAATCTGTGTTCGAGTTCAATGCTTCACACGCTCACAGCACAGTCTGTACACGGAGTGAAAGAGCACAAAGTTGGTGGTCTCATATAGATCCGGGTAAAATTTATATATATTATCCGTAGCCACTCACAGCCATTGTGCTAGTTTTAAAATAAAGGGAGTATGAGCCAACCAACCCTCTATCCCTTTTTAGAAATGTTCACATATACCACCACCAAATCATCACCATCCATCTGTATAACTCGATCTATATATTTTTTGCAAGTTGATTATTCAAAATTGAGAGGTTCGTGCAAATAATTGTTGTACGCGTTTTGAAAAGTGAACCAACCAACACTACTCCAGAGCCAAAAGTCGGGTAAAAAATGTTAAAAACCGATGACAAATAAACGACGAAGAAATCAAACCAGAGGACACGAGGATTTAACGTGGAAAACCCTTCCAAATCAGAAGGGAAAAACAACGGTCGCCAGCTAGCAAAACTTCACTATATTGAGTGCGGTTACAAACGCCGGGGATAATCAATCTAACTCTCTTATCCCGGACGGCGGCTTACAAGAAGTATATATGAAGGTGAAACCCTAAAAGGCATACGATCCACACCGCGGGGAGCGAAGCCCCCCGCACCCGCTCAGGCGTCCCCGGGTGCGACGGGCCTCCACTTCGCTACGACCGAAGTTGGTCTTTATACGTGTGTAGATGAATTTGGATCACAGCTCAACAAAAGATAGAGAGAGTAGTAGTATATACGTATATAAATATAATTAAGCTACGCGGGTACGTATACAAGAGGATACGTACCGTCACGACGACGCAGCCAGCTGTACGTATTGGCTGCTGCATGCTGTCGATCACTACCGTACCTGTCATGCATGCACGGCGTGTCGCTTGATCCGTATCCGTCGGTCGGCACTCGGCAGCACGTACGTACGTACGGAGATATGATCTGGGTGGAGACACGTACGTATATATGCTGCATCTGCGATGAGATGTGACTGAGTGCATGGTTGCTTTTCACACAAAACGAACCGAGCCAGCAATGCAACCGTCATTATTCCGACCGCCAAGTACTCATCTTGTTCTACAAATAGATTAATAGAGCTTAGTTAGAATAGCCCCCTGTGCCCACCTGCATCAATTTATCTCTATGATATGCTTGGCTGATATGCATACCCTCAAAATTCCAGTGCACAAGGATGGTATTGTGGGGATTCGAACCTAGGTTGCCTATTCTGAAGACTGGCCTAATGACTACTACCTAACTTATCTTCCCGTCTATATATATAAGCATTACTTCGTTAAAATTACATCACATCATTCTTAGTATATATTCTCTTTCATTAAAATTTTAAATTGTAACTATTCGTATACAAAAAAATTACATGGAGCGACAATTTACGATAATTGTTGCCATATTTCTCGTGATGCTATTTTCAAAAAAAAAAAATCATTTCGTTAACATTATTTTCTAAATTCATATTTTGGGTACAAATTGTTGGTTAAAATTACACTTTTATGTATAGACCATGTCCAATCCATATCACAAGAATACGTATTTGATCGAGTACGCATCAAGAGTTGTAGACCGCATTGAATTATATATGACGAAATGAAATGAATGAGACGCCGACCTAAATGGAAATGCTGTAGCCTTGCTGGTGCCAGCTGGCTGGCATGTGTTCATAATAGAAACCTAGGGTACGGTTTACCCCTGCAAACTAATGCTTTCGTCGCTCCATAATTCTTGTGGTTTATTATAGTTCTCACAACTAGAATATTAATTAATCCTAGCTAGTTTTAAACCTGATCACCGTATTGAAAAAAAAAGGGTTCATTTTAAGTAGCTAGGTCACATCATCATCCGTTCACGAGAACAACTAGCTAGCTACTACAAAAGTAGATCGAGAGTACAATATATGCATGAAACCCTGTGAAACTAGCTAGCTAACAACTTAGTTGAACCCCAAAATTGACTCGCTCGCTCGGCAACGAAGAAATTAGCCAGCACAGTTGTTACTTAATCATTATCTTTTTACGAGATGAGAATATTACAGCGAAAAGAAAACGAATATATAGGACACCGGTTAATACTCGACAAAGCTTCATCGCTAGCTTTATACTACTAGTACCTAGCAGTGACCGAGTAGGAAAACATAATTAATTAAATAATGTATTTAATAATCTTACATTTTTCTCTAAATAAATAGCTGCGGTCCTAGACCATTCTTGGCTCGATGCTAATCTTTGGATCCAAGAATAACTCCAGCTAAGATCTGAGAACCCTATTCTATTTTCCCCAGCAGTCTTATCGATGGGACGTTGCAGTTATTTGATTCCTAGGTTTTTCCACCAAGGAGTAATATAAATGCTTTACGTACCAGACATTGTACCTATAGATCGATGAAACTTCAACGCAATTCCATTTAGGTAGCAAATTTAAAACTTGGGTTTCGACTCCACATGCTACTGGTCGCAACTAATTAACTAGCATGAATATTGATGTACTATATATACAAACTAGTATCCGATATATGGGACTGTATAACCGTCCACTGAGAATAGTACAGTCTACAGTGTGACGCAACATAGCTACTTATTATTATATGCCGTTATATATACAAGATCAATATGATGACACAGCTTGGCAGCATGTGCTTTATTTGATCAACACGTTGACGCGGTGATAGAGCCTGCAGGAAGATGTATATATATGTGCAATTCCAAAACGATAGTCGACTTGTTCCTTTTTTATCTAGGACCTTTAATTTATAGACACTTTGTTTTATATAAAGAATACATATATATTGGTTTTATGCTATATATTAAATGCACTAATGCATCAACATCTACAGCATTAAATGCACTGTATGTACTAACACTATATAAATGCACTTTTAAGACATATATATTTATGGTGGAGGATTTAATTAAACTAATTTTATTTTGTAGATGTTGGTACATTTCCTCTACAACTTTGGTCAAAATTACAAAATTTTAACTTATTAAGACAAACCTAAACCTCTAATAATTTGGAATGGAGTAGCTAGTTAAATACCGGCGTAACAGCAAAAGAGTGGTATGGTTACATATTATACATATGTCCGTTCTTACAAGAAAAAAATACTTTAGAGATGTGCATCACTAGTAGAAAAGAAAATTATGTATCAACCTATGGTGGAAATGGATCCTTATAAATCGGTCAAACAACAATGTAACACATGTAGATGTGTCAAACCGAGCAAGTAGTATATATGTTGCAGCATGCTAAAAATGATCATATAGTACACATGAATCGTTGCATTATTCCGATCCTAATAACATGTATGCAATACCATTGGTTAAGGAAATCAGTTTGGATCCTTGATGGCTACGATAGCCCTGAACAGCATGTACACTAAGCCAAAAGGGTAAAGATGAAAAGTATAGAAAGGCAGGCTTCAAATAAGAAAAGGGCCTTCGTTCAAAATATACCTTGCTTGGGGTAGTTGTGTCATATGGATATATAGGCTGTATGTGTGCGAGACAATAAGGGATACATGGGGAAGAGTGAAAATTGTGTTTAACTAGGAGTGCGCCAACTTTGGTTTAGCTGGTTAGAAAAAACACTTCAAGTTTTAAAACAGAAGCTAGAAAACTCGAATGAATTGAAACTATTGTTCAAAAATAATCTGATATTCTTTTTGCAGCAAAATGCTTGTAACCATGTCGTATATATGTTACAGAAAAGAAACCCGACCTTATTACTTTGTTATTTAAGATGATGTTGGTTTTCATCTTGAATTACCACCAGAAATTAGCTAGCTAGGTCATCCTTATAAAGAAATCTATTAGTCCTTACATATAATACAAATTTGTTAAAAAAAACTCGACCCGCTAGGGTAAGATCTACCAAAGGCAGTGTGATTAAGGTAGAAGACAACCTCTCATGCAGGTCGAGAAAACCCCCCGAACCCCCACTCCACCCATACATAGCGCCACCGCAGCCCACGTGAGACTGGACCGGCCTTAGAACTGTGCTTTGATGTGGAGTGGGCGAGGGAATTTTTTTCAACGCGCAAATAAACTGCGCCATCTCCGGCCAACAAATCCACCGAGGGGGAATTTCTGGCCGGCAGGGTGCGACACCAGGTGAGAGCGCGAGCGCTCGAATGCTGGTGGGTAGCGCTCCATCGAGCGGACCTACCACCGAGCTAGAAGCTTGTTCGCATAACACAAACTTGCTAGCTATATGGATTATCTCTTTGTGAGGTAAAATTTATTTTGTTTGTCTAATTTTTTTTGTTGCATATAATAATCCCCCGGTAGTTGGATCTAAATCTAGCCATCCAAAGAAACTTATTTGAATTCAGGCCTTTCCTTCTCTATCCTCTACATTCCTTCTTTAAATCTCTTGTCTCTTTAGAGCTCCCTTCCAACACCGCCGCCACCCGCATCACCTGATGCTAACAAACTTGTACTGGCGCTCCTATACACCTTTTTTCTTTAACCGGTTGTCGTCCATCTCTATTGTCGTATCTATCAACACTGGTCATCACCAACTTATTCATTCTGGCAGGAGATTAATTAGGCGCCCCACATGAACATAAGTTTGTAGGGGTGAGAATTCACTTTCCCTTCATCCAGCGCCAGGCCAGCTGCATGCCTCCTCAACGGTACGCTAAATCTAAACTTTCCATGTTTTTCAAATCGATACAAAAATTAAATCATTTTGAATTTTTATTAATCTTTATTTGGAAGATCAAACCTTGATCCAACAACCTATTACTATTGTCAGCTAATAACCCATCATCGATGAGATATTGATCGGGCACCCCCACCCGATTTTGCTCAATGACATATAAATCGCTCCAAATGGCTTAACTTAGGTAATAAAGTCACAACAACCCAAAATCTGTTAACCCTAACTATTTTTGTTGCTATTTTCGAAACGATGTGAAATATTTTGAAATTTTGGTGGACCTCTAAAAAGTAAAGACTACATATATTTTTCTCATTGTTAATTCATTCCTTCCTTTTGGCTTCTGCTAATATTTTTTGTAGGGTAATTTCGCTTTTTATTAATTAATGTGGTGGTGTGGTGCATGTTGCAAGTATATCTCCTTGGTGCACTTGTGTTGTGCGCCTTGCATGACCTTAGAAAAAAACATAAAGCCATCACAGCACAGCAGCAAACCACCACCATTATTTTGTCCTTTTGCTTGACACACCCCGTCTCCTTTGAATGCTCCAAAGCCCCACAGGGCACGGCACTTTCATTTGCCGGCCCCACCTGCTCTGGTTAGCCATGGTTGCGTCCGGTTAACCCAATGTGGTTAGCGGTTAGGGTTAGGGTTAGGGTTTCTTTTGGTCTGCGTAGCGTGGCGTAGGGTCATGTGCGGCGTGTGGGCGTGCCTGCTGCTGCATGGGTGGAGTAAAGAAAAGATAGTGCGATGGGTGTGTGTGGATGGAGGATGGATTGAGTGGTGTGGCATCTGATGCGCCGCTCCCCACCCATTTCTGCTCCCAGATTCTCTGCGCTCTCAATTTCTGTGATATCGCCTGTGCCACCACGCACATACGATTGCGTGCGTCCATGCATGGTGTACTAGCTAGGAACTTTCACATGATGCGGTCTTACAAACTTTATCTACTCCATGTATACATTTTCCTTTTCTTTTCTGAGGATACTAAGGCATATAAGTAATTGACACCTTTCATATGGAATACTATTTTGCAGGGAAAGAATTTGTGTTAAAGCGAGTTCTTATTTGGTAACTTTGTATAAGTCATATGTACTGAAATAAATAATGAATATCAAGCTTGATCTTTCCCAATGTTTCACAACACGTAATATTGATACCCGCCTTATTATCGATGCATGATAAAATTCAGGTATATGCATGATGAGGAATAACATTGATAGATCGTCTATGACTTCGACACGATGAGGAGAAAAACATGAAAACCATGAGGTCGCCATGGTAGAATAGCTGTCTCCACATGTATCCAGGTAATACACCACGAAGTTTCTATTGTGTCATGCATCTTTATGACTTTCAAAAATATAGTGATTGTTTCACCAACTTGCATGATAACATTATAAATACATGTGTATATGTCCTTGGTCCAAGTGATTTCAAATTTAGGTCACCGTGGTAGAATAGTTATGTCAT
This sequence comes from Panicum miliaceum, assembly GCA_032594955.1. Taxonomy (NCBI): domain Eukaryota; kingdom Viridiplantae; phylum Streptophyta; class Magnoliopsida; order Poales; family Poaceae; genus Panicum; species Panicum miliaceum. Next base: position 629,279 of record CM064060.1, on the reverse strand, counting down.
AATGATAAAACACGAAACTTCTATAATGCCTCTTGGTTTGGATCCAACGGCTCTCTTTGCATCGTACATATTATTAAGAGTTACCGTAGATTCAAAAAAAATGATCATAGCACCAACTTAACGCATATGATCACAATGATAAATATTCATGTAGTCCTTGGATTCAAGCAATTTCAAATTTAGGGTGGAATAGCTTGGATTAACATTTATCTAAAATTGTAGCATTCTAAATTCTAAATTTAAAACAAGAAGACATGACATGAGATAGTTGGTTTAAAAACTTCCTTGCTTGATCGGTCGATCTATATCATCTATAATTTCAAATTATAAGGCCTCTCTAAGTGTGTCATCCGTAAGTTGGATCGAGTGGGTGAACCATACCATAAGGCTTTTCTAGTGTACAATTCTTACATTTGGTCTGATCTAACCTATATATCACCCTTTGTGTCATGATGAGAAACCACAAGGTAGGTTGATGCGATGTTTGCCAGCTAGGTTGTCCAATCATGAGCTCGCTAGGTATCAGATAAGAAGCCACACAATCAATGTGGTATAGCAGTTGTTAGTCACCTGTGTCAAGATAAGAAACCACACAACTGATGTGGTATAAAAATTGTCTACCAACTGTGTCTAGATAAGAAACCACGTGGTTGAAGTGGTAAAACAGTCGTTTGTCAATAATGTCCATATAGAAAACCACGCGGTCGATGAGCTGTCTGCCAATAGTGCCCAGATAAGAAACCACGCGGTCGATGAACTATTTGCCAGCAGTGTCCAGATAAGAAACCACGTAGCCAATGAGCTATCTGCCAGCAATGTCCATATAAGAAATCACACGGTTGATAAGTTGATTGCCATTTGCATCAAGACAATAAACCATGTGGTTATTGTGGTTCACAAATGCTTTGCCAGCTTTGTCCAGATAAAAAAACACAGAGTCAATATGGTATTACAACTTTTTGTTGGTTGTGTCCAGACCGTAAACATCAAAACTTGCATGATATCACTTGGTTTTTGTCCAGCGCATTATATCATAGTACATCTTTATGAGTTTCCTATAGTTTTTAAGAAATAGTTATAATTTCACCAACTCATATGAACACGTGATAAATACCATGTATACTCTGAATTCAAACAATTTCAAATTTAGGATGGAAATAGCCGTTGGTTCTCTCATCTACCCCTGATTCGCCCACCTACCTCCGGTTCATCTGACCGTTCAATAAAAAATAAACAGGTAAGATAGTTTATATGGTCGAAAGCATATATAGAAAATCTACTTAAGTTTTTTTTCGCGGTTAGTATTTACGGCAGCAGCGGACCCAGCGATACCTCTGTGGTGGGCGCTCCCGTCATGGACGCCACCCGCTCGGGCTCGAATCCGGTGCGCCGCACAATAAAATTTCCCCTCGCTAGCGCAGCCGGCAGCCAGAAATTTAGGAGATTTTTTTACGGCCGGAAGCCGATGTCATGCAACCCCGCCCCCTCCTAATATTTACGGCAGCAACCGGCGCTCTTGGTCGCAGGCGTCTAGGCGAGCCCTGATTCTCTCTCAACCCTGGGCAACCGCTGACGTGGCGGCGTGGGGCGCCGGCCGCACACCTACCGAGGACAGAAACATCCATGTCCACACAGCAGCCCTCCGCAGTTGATTACCAGCCCCATCCCGCATTTCTTTTTCTCCCTCATCCCTTCTCTCTCTTCCCCCTCCTCCCTGTCTCCCTCTCTCTCCCCCAGAAAACCCTAAAGCTTGCGCCTTTCCCCTCTCCCCACCCCCAAATTCCAGCCTGAGCCGCCGCCGCGTCGACCGGGAGCCGCCGCCTCCTCCCCAGCCTCGCCGCGATCTGGTCGCCGGCGCTCGCGAAGCCTCCTGCCGTGCAACATCGGGTACGTCGCAGCGGTGATTGCTGTCCTTTTCTTCGCTTGCTTTCGTTTTCCCCTTCCTGGTTTGGTTTGATTTGATCCGTCTGCGCCCGTTTTCCTCGATCCGTTTGGGTTTTTTTTTTCGGCGGATTTTCCATCGTTTCGTCCCCAAATCTCGGTGGCCCTTTCTCGTACCAAATCGCATCGGTTTCTTCGGCGGCAGTCCATTAGGTACTAGTCCTAGTTGCGGTAGATTTATTACTCCGATGAGGAAAAAAATATGCCTTTTCTCGCTCCAGTTAACCTCTGCTCCGGTCGATTACGCTCGTCCGTTCCTGGGTTATCGATTCCGCGGAGAAAGATCTGTTCTTCCTATGCGCGCATGGGGGTTTGGTGGGTGGTCCAGCAAGTTTTCCTCGCGACGGAGATCTGCTCCTCCTTCGCCTATCCGCCGATCCGGCGGAGAAAAAGGTCGCAACTTTCGTCAGGTTCGGCAGCTATCATTTCATGGATCTCGCGACGCGCTCGTTAGGTCCGATCAGTGGTGCGTTCCCTGCTAAGCTTCGGGGTCCGCGCCGTCGCTGTGTTACTGTTTCCCTTGCTTGCCCGGTCGGTCGCTCGCTTTGCTTCGTGTGGTGGGCTTCTTCGGCTTTGCCAGGGGCCAGCTGTGCCTGTGTGTGGGCCCTCTTGGGACCCGAGCCGTAGCTTACTGCGCCCGCATGGAAGCCGTGGCTGCCTATATTTCATGTCGCGAAAATGCGGGCCTTGCGTGGATTCTTGCAGATGGGAGTGGGCTACCGTGTCAGAGTTAATATGGCGAGGGCAATTTTGTTTGCATATATAGCCATGCATGGAAGTTAATCATATTTATCTATCTCTGCCTTACTGGCTAATTAACTTTGTTTGTTTAGTTTTACAGTCTGGGAATGAATTAATCTGAGATCTATGTTGCATTCATTTCTTTCCTTTGTTGGGATGTATATATACATGGTTCGTTATGCTGTGCTATATTCCATGAACCAAGATACATTTACAGTCCGTGTTATGTTTATGTTGGGTTGTATACAGTTTGACGTGCTGTTTCCTTCTTCCTGTACATGTTTGTATCAGTTATACCTTTCTGCAGTCTTGGTGAACCAAGATATATATGACAAGTCATGCAATGCTTGCTGTTTGTGCAGGAATGTGCCTGGTGCCTCGTTTTGTACAAAGATCACAGAACTGACGTGATAAAGTTGTAGCAATGGAAGCTGTTGCTCAGACTATTGGAAATGAAGCAGTGGAGGAGCTAGGGCGTCTACCTACAGTAGTGGCTGGACCTGATGACAGACCAGCAGAGCTCGAATGTGACCATTTCTCCATTAGGTAATATTTTCTATATTCAGATGCCTGCATTTCTTTCATTGACTGGCATGCCATGCATCTCTAGCAGGACGTACAGCACTGTTTATGACTGAGCAAAGTTAATCACACTTCTGCATAATATTCTTCTTTTCCAAAATCATCCATTATTTGTGCAAGCATATGCATTGACATTGTGATACACTGATCAATATCCATAGGAACATTTGGTTCGATTTGTCGGTAGATCCATTGATTTGGATGCACACAGTTTATGTTATTTATTTTGATTTTCCTTGTGTCTATCTTCATTTGCCATATACATGTATTGTGTCTTAACTATGCATATTGCTTTTGCCACCACACACACGCACGCGCACGCTTGCACATAGAGAGAGTGGGACGCGCACACACAATGGTGTGTCCATTTATATTTAAGGTGTTCAGTGTTTCATCTGTTGTCAAATGAGAAGGATTTAAAGAGATCTGCCTTCTTTTCTTTCTCTCTCTCTCTCTTGGAGAGTTTTCCAGCTAGATTTAACTCTAATACCCCTTGTCAAATTGATGTAGATTGAACCTATAGTTATAACAGGCTAACAGCGTAAATATGGCAATTCTTAGCCCTAAGCGTGGTTAGTCCTGCCATGATTTTTTTAAAAGCTTTTTTTTTTTGTTAAGAATTGGGTTGTAGCAATGCAGTATGTTTACTAAGAGTGCTAGTTTTCCTTCGATTCAAGCTGCCAAATGCAGCAGCATATTATTCACTTGTTAGTTTCAGATTTATTCAGAAGTCAGAACAGACTGTAAAATTTTGCTTTAGTAGACAGTGCTGCACATGTCTGGCATTATATTTGATGATTTTAGCTTTATGAGTCCTCTGTTCAGTTTAATACCGGCCAAGTAGAAATGAACTTAAATGTTTCATTCTTTATGTATTAGACACTCACAAAATGGGAGGACATGCATGTTCGGTTTATGGGAAAATTCTCTTATTTTTTATGCGTGTTTGCATTGGTTACTAGCATATCAGTATAGAATATTTTCTAGTGTCTCACTTGCCTCACAAATGTGCATGTTAATAAGGTCCCTTTTTTGGACTATAGGATCTGTGTCCAAGCCGTGAGTGAGACTGCCTTTGCACAGCTTTTAGTAGAGTAGTGCTATTGGATTTTGAAGCTGTTATATCCCCTTCTTATCACAAACATTTGTTGTTTTATATATGCATATATTGTGAGTTTTATTGATGATTTATACTTTTGGCAGGGGGTATGTTGCTCTGCGTCAGAAGAAGGATCCAAAACTGTGCTCTCTTCAGATTTTCCGTAACCAGCAACAATGTGATGAACACCATAACAACTCGTCCCCACTTTTGGTGGCAAAGTATCAACGATGGAATTGCTCAAGTTGCTTGGATAGAGTGAAAAATTCAGGTCACAGAACTACACCTGAGACTGTTTCTATGCAGCAGGATGGAGATGGTTGCTCCATTTCAATTATTCGAACTTTGCCTTATAATGTTGGTTCCAGAAGACTGTTTTCTGGCACACAACAATCATCTCAAGGGAATGGTGCTGATCAATCAACTGTTTCAAAGAGTGTCCAAGAATGCAATTCGAAATGCAGTTCTCCTTCTGACAACAAAGCAGTTACTGCAGAGAATGTTCCAGCCACATCCACTGAAAAAAGTGTTCCGGACACATTCGTCGAAAAAAGTGTTCCAGACACACAAGGTATGGCTGTGCTCAGTGTATTCCTAACTACTATTACTTTTCTTTGTATACAATAAGCTAATATGATGCTATATCCTCAGATTTGCAGGGCTCCCCCAATAATCTTGATGTACCGGAAAATATCTTGAATGCTGTGTCCATGGATGTTACTGATTTGCCTGATGTTCCTCAGATGATATCAAGCAAAGAAGGAAATGGCACACAAAGTCAATGCAGTCCAAAACCGTGTGAAGGGCCAAATGAAGATGAAAACAGGACAGTTCAAGATGTTCCGGATGTTGACCGCAATGAGTCCAGTGTTCATAAATCAATATCTGGTCACGAAGGCTCTAAACAATTATCTGGGCAAAAAAGCATCCAAGTTCACAACCAGGGTCCACGAAGAGCAGCTCTAAAAAGAAATGTTGGATCCGATGGTAAGAAGAAAAAGAACAAATCCACTGGCTTGGCTGATATTTCAGATCTCAAATTTTCTCAAAGAAAGCCAAAAAAGACCAGGCTAATATCGGAACTCATAGACAGTCAGATAGGGGGTTCTGCAGATGCCATTGAAACTGACAATGTAAAAACTGGTGATATCTGTGAGAGTCATAAAAGCAAAATGCCACTTGAGGTTGGAAAGGATGATGACACTCTTGTTAGCAATCAGAAAGTGTGTGAATTCCAATCAATGGCTGTCAAAAACAAGGCAAAACTCAGAGGAGCAGACAACGTTGATGATGGATCTTCTCTAATGAACTGGCTGAGAAAAACTCATAAGAAAGTTAGAAAAGAGAAAGGGGGCTCAGGACCCAAGAATTGTGATTCTTCTGCTGTTTCAAACTCTAATCCAGATATACCTGCTTCCAGTGACATGCACGATGGTTCTCTACCAGTTGGTGACCTGGCACAGGAAAAGGTGCTATCTACTACCAGTGTCATGCATGGGAATGAAAACGCACAGAAAAATATCCTGGAGCAAAATATGCAGAAGGCGGATGACCTGTGCCTAAATGAATCAGAGAACTTGAAACAGAGGTTCTTGTCAAATGGAAAATCAACGATTTTGCTAAAGAGGAAAGTACTTTTACCTGCCACTTCCTCTGATGATAACCCTGAGAACAGTTCTATAAAGAGAAGCATGCTCAGGACAGATGATTTGGGTCGAATGGAATCTGAAGGCACTGTACAGAGATGTCTGGCAAAGGTACGATCAAGAATAGTTTTTTGCTTTCGGAATTCGGATATGTTCTTGACTTTATTATTTGTACTCAAATTTTTAGGCATTTCTTCTATGTAAGTAGATAACTGCATTTGTTTACCTGCTTTACCTAGTTTCGCTGACCTGAGTAGGCAAACTTTTTCCAGTATAGCCTTCGTTTTTGTGGCATTTGTGAGTACCACTTTGCTCGCATGCCATATATACTAGTTGTGTGTACACCACTGGAATTGTTTTATGGCATCTGTGCCCACGCCACTTTGCCTGTGTGCTATTTGAACTAACCATTTTTTTCTGACAAATAGTTTGTTTGGGATGGATAGCGAGTAAATTAGTGAATTCAAAATGACCTGCACTCTCTTTGTAAACTAGTATGATATATTTTACTGGTGCAAGCAATGGAAAATCCATACTGAAAATTTATCCTACTGCTCTGGAAATATTCTTCCCTCTTATACTGTTCTGGATTCGTGGATATTATGAAATATTCACATTTATTTTATTCATTGCCTCAGGTTTCTCTTGGTAAGCGTCAGATCCTTGGGTCTGCTTTCCACAAGCAGAATATACCCAAGAATAAGAAGAAACGAAGGCTGAAGGTGCATGAGAAACAGAATGTGATAGATGACATCCCCATGGACATTGTTGAACTTCTTGCCAGAAATCAGCATGCGAGACAGCTGATGACTGATACTGATTCTTTGGAAAACAGTCATACTCAACCTAAGATAGCTGAAGTTGATTGTGCTGAAATTTCTGCCAAGGACGGTCCCATGGATGCATCAACAGTGCTTGACACTAATTTCCAGAAGTCTTTGGCATCAGAAAGTAAGAGGAAATCTTTACAGGGTAGTGCATCATCCAGCACAGCGGCTGCCAATGTGCATCTGCAGGATTTACATACACAGAAGTCATCACAGTGTCACGCAGCATCCAGCGCTGAGATTCCCAACGGTCATCGTCCGGAATCACATATGCAGAATTCGTTACAGGTTCATGCATTACCCATTACAGGGTCTTTCAATGTGTACCCTCCAAAGCTACGCGTCCCTGACATTTTAGAGTGTACCCAGGAACAACAGACGCATTTCTGTAGGGATGAAGAAGTCACCATTGCGTGTACCTCACCAATATTTTCACATCATCAACATATTGCTGAAGTACCCACTCAGAGCTGGAGTAATAAGAGGGAAAAGAAGTTAATGTGGGATTCTTTCAAGACAGCTTCAAGGAATTCACCAGCACCAACATATGGATTTCAATTCAGAAATAGAGTTCGAGAAGTTGATCCTACTCCCATTCCTGTGTATGGAGCTTCTTATGATTATGCAACTCACCAGCCAGTAACTGCGGCTGTAGACCAGTACACAAAGGAAGCAGTTAACCAGGTCCATCCAAGAAGTGTTCCAAGCACAGCATTGACAATGGAAGTTGGTAGGCTGTGCGATCGAAGTATTGCTGGACAGTCCGGCCTTTACCCAAAGGAGCCCATGGCTGCCACACATCTTCTGGGACTGATGGATTCATCAACTGCACGAGGCTTCACAGACTATCAAAGAGCTAGCAGGCGCCAGATGGAACTCGAAACACAAAATCTCGGTTCACAGTATGCACAGCATAATCACTACAATGCATCACCCAGCACATCATATGGAAGTCACCTAACTGAAAAGGTTCCATTGAGGCTGCAAGACTTGGCACGGCATCAGGTTGAGAAAAATCTGCACAGACCTTTGCGCCCTCATCCTCGAGTTGGCGTGCTTGGTTCATTGCTGCAGAAGGACATTGCGAACTGGTCTGAGAACTGTGGGACACAGTCTGGGTACAGACTAGGTGTGTCTAAAGGGACATCATCATTTGATATAAACAGAAAAGGAAATTATGAGACCTTGAACTCTGGAATGCTCTCAGCAGGATGGAATGCCCTGCAATTGGGTTCTGCTACCTCTGTTGCGAATCCAGAACGTCCATTGCCAAGGTATGGTGTAACTCAACCTTGGACTGGTGGCACTGGGAAGTCAGTTCATCCGCTGGATAAGCTCGTCAAAAAGGATATCTGTCAGACTAACAGAAACCCAGCTGATTTTACAATAATTAGCGACAAGAATGAGTATATGATAAACCTTTGAGGCTAGAGGGGTCTGGATAGCTGAGGACATTTAGTTTCATACTTTGACCTTGTCAGTGTCAAGCGGATTGTCATTGGTAGAGGAAGGCTTTGCCGAAGCTTTTGCAAGGTAAAAGATGCTCCCTCCCTCCCTTCCTCTCCCTTTTGTTTTGCCAGGTGATGGAAAAAACGAATATTTTCTTACTTTCGTGAGACTGTGCGTGCAGGTCTGGGTTCTCTGCTTACTGGATGGAGAAGCAACAGACACCATTGCCAGGTGAATGTAGTAGGCGAAGAGCTGATATGGGGTCGCTGTGGGAAACCCCCCAATAAACTTATTTTGTTGTGTACAAGAGGAACATTAAAGGTTGTGACCATAGAATGTTTTTTTTTTTGCCTGTTTTGTAAGTACCATAGTGGGGTTGTACACCATTAAATGTTGCTGTGGTTGTGCGATGTTTAAGCTAGATCAACTGGTTGTGTGATTGTGTCTGTGGCTGTGACTGTTGTAAAGCATCAAATTGCTGTTGTGGTGAAGTCTTAAAAGAAGGGAATGACTGAACATTGGATAAGTTATGCTTCTCAGCTGTTTTGATTCCGTTCACCGTGTTTGTCTGAAGATGCAAATATTCTTTGAGGTTGCTGCTGTCAGACAGTAGGGGCATGCAGGTTCCTCCGTGGTTGGGAAGGACATTCAGACCAAGTGAAGCAACCTGTTGTAGGCAGACTAGTACTAGCAGGTGTCGAATCGACTGCAGTAGGGAAGGGAAGACCGGAATAGAAGCCTGGACTGAATACTGATGGGTCATGGTGGGGTGGTGAGGAGCTCAGCCTCAGCTGCTGGTAGTGGTAGAGCAGAGCGTGAAGCTGGAGCTGCATCAGTAGGTGGGTGTGCTTCTCAGAGTTTCAGAAAGCCGCCCACGCGGTGGTGGCGGCACTACACTACTGTCTACTGACACGACGGAGTATTAAAAAGGGAAGCTCGGCCGAGGTAGACAGCGCTGACGCTGAGCAAACTGCAAACCCCGTCCAGTCAAACAAGGCAGAGGCAGGTAGCCTCGTCGTCCCGTCAGAGCCCGATCCCCACCATGGGCTCCCCGTCGGAGCCCCCGGCATGGATGGCGGACGCCGCCCGCAGATGGCTGGAGGACGCCGGCGCCACGGTGGAGGGCGGCCCCGACCGGGCCTTCAACGCGCTGCCGCTCTCCGGCGTGCGCGTGTCCCTCGCCGAGCGGGGCCGCGCCGTCTGCTCGCTCCGCGTGCCGGCGCACCTCACCGTGAGTTCCTTTCCCCCGCCGGTGGTTTTTTCTTTCTGCTTTGCCTTTGTAAAATAAATGGCACAATCCCCCGCTCGTGGGCGCGTGGGTGCAGGACGCGGAGGGGAACTGGCACACGGGCGCCATCGCCGCCGCGGCGGACGACGTCTGCGCCGCCGCCATCATGTCCGTCGAGGGCATCATCAAGGTCTCCGTCCACTACGACATCTCCTACTTCGTGCCGGCCAAGCTCCATGTGCGTTCCCTACCTACCATCTCCTATCCCTCCGATTTCCTCTTTCCTCCTCGAGAATCGACATGCTAGCGGAGGTCGCCGGCGGCGAGCCCGCTGCTCCGGGGCTGCCCCCAAAATCGATCCGAATTAGGGGTCTTTTTATAAATACTGGATTCAAAAATTTCATAAAACCCCCTGAGTTGGATCGCGATTATGAATCGCGATCCAAACTAGGGGTGTATGTGTAAATACCTGATCGCATATTTTGCGGAAAACCCCCATTCCAAATTCGGGGTGTGCATTTGTAAATTTTGCAATATATATTTTCGGCTAGACCTCTGACTCGTACGGCCTTGGCTGCGACCCATCCACCGGCGGCCGTCGCCGCCGCCGTCCTCCCCATGTTCCCTTCCAGCCGGAAGCGCAGAATCCATCCGTCGCTCGGGCCCCTCCCTATGACGAGATCTCCACTCCTCAGCTCTGATCCCGGCAGCAAGACGTGCGATTCGCATGAGCACAGGCAGGCGGTCCCAGCGGCGGCGTCTCCTCCCGGAACAAGGCAGCCTATGCGGCCTCCATCTGTGCCAGTGCCGCGACGGTGGGTGCTACCTCCGCCATGAAATATTTTTTGTCCCTCTCCGGTCCCTCGTCCCTGATTTATTGAGACGGATGGATTTGATTGGAGTAGGGTGGTGGCGAGCAAGTCAACCGTCTGCTCTTCTTGTTCACAGGCTCCGGCAAGCATGACAGTGAGTCTGTGATTCTGTGATCGAGTAGTAGACAGTGATGAATGAAGAAATCTGTAGTTCAGTACTATGAACTCGATCGATATTTACACTTTGCAGTCTTGCAAGATATATGCAGCTTGTTTTCTTTCACCTTAATCATCATGTATTATTTGCTATAGGCAGTCAGATCAGATCAAATGTTTTATACTAAAATTATTCTGGAACTTGTTAGTTGTTACCGTTGTTAAGATGGGCGATTAGGTAGGTTATCTTTCCCGTTTCATTCACGCCTTGCACAGAAACTTGGTTCAGAGTGTCCATTTAGGCGAACCTGCTCCTTCAACTAAAGCTGAGCACCGAGCATTTGGTTAGCAAAACTATTTTCTTTCCTGGTGATGTGCTCTGGGCACCTTTTTTTATTTCCTTAGCATTTCTTCTTTGAGAGGTTGGGCAAGAGACCTTTCCTGACGATTCTTGACAAATGGTGCCTAGTTAGTTTATTTGTGACCGCTCTGCCAAGGCGACTTTGGCTATATTTCAGCGCTAGAAGGCAAAGTTGTAAGATAGTAGGAATAGGGCTGTCCATTCTGTCACCTGCAGATATGCTTCTTTCTGAAGTTTATTCCCAGAAGCAACCGTGTTACCCCAGAAGGCCAGAACAACAGGGTAGTGGCTATGTTCCCCCTGCAAGGGAGATTCTCAAAGCAAACAATCAAAGTTAAGGCATAAACATTTGTAGTTGCAGCACATTATGCTTTGAGAACATATTCTGACACAGCAGGGCCCAAACTGAGTATTCCAGAATCATTTTGAGTTAGTAAATGATTCAGCAAGCTTTTATTTGTTCTCTTTTTCTTCAGATTCTACATTCTAGCTAGATTAGGTGCAAAATCTCTTTTCTGAATATATGCATAGTTAGACGCGACACGCAACTTTGTGCCAGATATCTGACGGGTGCATATATTCTGAAATTTTCAGAAATGTATATGTTCGTAAGGACTGACTGAACTAAAACGTGTCCAAAATGTCCAGGAGGAAGTTGAGATGGACGGCAGGGTGGTGAAGCATAAAGGGAGGATGACGGCGGTGACGGTGGAGATCCGGAAGAAGGAATCCGGCGAGCTGGTGGCGATCGGGAGGCAGTGGATGACGGCGTCCAGGCCTAGAGGTTCTCGGAGCAAGATCTGACGCCTCATCTATCATCTCTGCCTGACCCTGAAACGGGTGTTGAGTTACTAAACTAGCAGCTGGTGAGCTCGGCTCAAAGAAATCGCCGGGTGAGTTGCAGTTACATAGATTGATTGCTGTTACACAGGAGATATGTCTGGTGACTCGTGATTTCTCTGGCAATTAAGTTGTTTTTGTTTCTGCCTTGGGGGCCAAACAAGTTAGTAGGAGCTCTGTTCTTGTGCATTGTTGCTCTGCTGCATTGCATTGCAAGCTGTGCTGGGCTCTCGTTGTGGTGAACCTTGGACCAAGACCCCGATGGGCCTAACCAGTTATGGCCTTTCTTTGTCAAGACACTGGGTAGCGTCAAGGATGAAAACGGTCGAAAACAATATTACATTACGCGCATGAAAATGGTTCCGGATAGTACATGTTTTTCCGGGATAAAATGAAATATTTGATTTGTAGAACAGGAGAAAGATTTCCCACTCCTTAGCCCGTAAATCATAGTTTTGTAACGAACTATCAATGAAAGTTACAATTTCATTGTGGAATCGATTGAATATGACAAGTTTTACGGTTCCAGGAATTTGCCGCGCTCTATTTTCACACTCTGAAAAGTGAAAACGAGATAAATGACTGGCTTATGCAGAGTGCGACACCGTGGTAACTTAACTTTGCACATAAAATGGGCTGTCATGTCAGGCGCGGTGAATAATTGAGAGAGCGCACGTACTGTTGTGTACAAGTGTACAACGAAGCACCAAGGGCCATGGACGACGCGGCGAGAGCGCTGCGTCCGGTCGCCGTGACGAGGAAATGGCTGGAGGACCCCAGCGTCGGCCGTCGGGTACGCCGTCGCCGCCACCGGGCACCGGGCACCACGAGCTGTGCTGGCCGGCGCGCGCGTCTCCCTCGCCGAGCCCGGCCGCGTCGTCTGCTCGCTCCGCGCGCGCTCCGTATGAACCTCTCTGACTGACAGCAGCAGGGACCTCGGCAACGGCGATGTGGAGCTGTCCGTGCCGTCGTCGACGAGGATCTGGCTGAGGAGGATCACCGCAGCAGGGAGCACGAGTGGCGCAGGTGCGGGGAACAGGGGCACCGGCTAGGCAGAGAATCTCGGTGGGGTTCCCAGGATGGATGAATCTGGGCCAGCGGAGGTCGCCGGCGACGAGCCCGCTGCTCCGGCGCAGCCCAAGGATATTTACAAAATACCCCCTGGTGGGGCTTTATGTAAATACCTGATCGAATATATTTCGGAAAACCCCCTGATTTGGATCGCGATTAATAGTCGCGATCCAAATTAGGGGTCTGTTTGTCAATGTTGCAATATGTATTTTCGGCTAGCCCCCTGCGCGCTCGTACGGCTTCAGCTCCGACCCCGCCGCCGTTCTCCCCAGCTGGAATCGCAAAACCCATCCTTCGCTTGGCCCCTCCCTATCACGAGATCTCCACTCCTCGGCTCTGATCCGGCAGCAAGACGCGCGATTCGCATGAGCTCACGCAGGCGGTCCCGGGCTCCCGGCGGCGACGTCTCCTCCCGTAACGGTGGTTGCTACCTCCGCCATGAAATGTTTTCCTTTTTCCTCCCCGGTCCCTGATTTAATGAGGCGGATGGATTTGATTTGCGAGCACTCAGACAATCATACACAGATTGGAGTAGGGTGGTGCTGAGCAAGTCAATCGTCTGCTCTTCTTCACAGGCTCCGGCAAGCATGGCATTGACTCTGTGAGCACAGCAGTTGACCGTGATGAATGAAGCAATCAGTACTTCAGTTTTATGAATTCGATCGATATTTACACTTTGCAGATCTTGCAAGATCGTGCCAGACTGCCAGGAATAAAAAAAAAGAAACAAAACAATCAGCATTAGCCACTCGTATTTCCACATTTTATTCACCATTCTTCGATGATTTTGCTTCATCTGCATCTCCTCAAGTCAATCCCCACGCCTGCAATAGGAAGAGGAATCCCAATGTGAGTACTGAGATGCCATACACGAGCAGTTCAGATCTTGGCAATTCTGTCAGCACAAATCAGAGAAGCAGCATGTGACCTGAATCCTGCCGTCCGATGTCCCGAGGACAAGCACGTCGCCATCGCCGTCGACGGCCATGCACTGGACGCGGCAGCTGGGGCCGCCCGCCTGCAGCGTGCCGATCCTGGTGAGCTTCTCCCTGGACCAGATCTCCACGGCGCCGTTCCTGGAGCCAAGGTAGATGAGGTCTGCACTGACCACCAGCGACCGCGCCTCCACCGACGACGGCATGGAGCCGACGAGGTTGTAGTTGGCGCAGTTCCACACCTGCATGCCGCAGCAGCCGTCAGAAACCTGAAGATTGATTGAGTTCACGCACTTGTTCAGTTCGTTTGAGTAGTATACTACCTTAACAGACGCGCCGTCCACAGATGGAGTGCTTCCGGTGTACAGCAATCCGTCATGAACTTGTAGGGAGTATATAGGATTCGCCTTGCCCAGAATCCTCTTGTTGCCGGGCTGGATTACGCCCAGCGTGCCACTCGCCAGGTCGATTTCCTGTCATCATAGATTACATTCAGATTCAGTCATTGCCATCCATGGCTGTAGTAGGATGTTGTTTCTGAAGATTTCAGCAGCAGATACCTGAATGCTGCTGTCGTTGCAGCCGCAGAAAAGCTTGCCGTGCACCAGCGCCATGGACCTCACGTACTTGCTGGGATTCAGGAGCTTGGAGCCGCCGTTCCAGCTGAGCAACTGGAAGAACACAACAAAGCGCAGGGCGTTCAGCATTCTGAAGTCCTGAACATGTTTCCATGTTCTAGAGAGGCCGCAGCTACTACTCAAGGATCTCGTGCCCATCACCTTAACGCCTGCGCCTTGCGGCACGAAGCAGGCCATGGCGTTGGCGACGGCAAGGTTCTGCACCGGGTCTCTCGTGTCATGGATCTCCACGCACCGGAGGACGCCATCCCGGAACTGCCACACCTGCACCGGAAAGGGCCACGGGTCATACTCTGAATTTTAGTGCATCCTATCCCTCCCTATATGACGCTATCTCCTGAAGACTCCTGCACGAAACATACTCTGATTGTCCTGTCCAACGATCCACTGTAGAGCTTCTCCTCCGAGTGCAGGACTGACAAACCGGTGATTGCTTTCGTGTGTTCCTGGGCCTCGTGCACAAGGCGAAGGATGTTTTCACTTCCCTCCCAGACCTGTGGAACAATTTGAAGGATTCAGAAACTGCAAAGAGGTTTTGATAAACTATGAATTGGAAGTTTTGAAAGAGCAACCTTCAGTGTTCCATCAGAGTGGCCAGAGAAGATGTGGTTCTTCAAGTAAACAATCGATGTCACTTCACCATTTGAGCTGCAGTCCACAAGGTTGATCTCCTTATGGTTCCACATGTCCTGCAATGGAAACAATGTTCTTCCTTTCAGTAAATCTGAAGGTCGCCCAGAAAAAAAAATGAAAATGCACTTGGTACTTTGATAGCAAGCTGAGCATTACCACGCTGGATTCTTGGCCGTCCGATAGCAGCTTGAGCATCTCGAACGCGAGGCCGGACGATTTCTTGAGCTCCCTCAGGGTCTTGAGCACGTCCTTGATGTACGTCGTGATGTCGTGCATCCCCTCTGAAAATTTATTCGTTTGGAGGATCAGAGAAATGGTAACGTTCACCATTATTTGCGTGCACAAGAAAGATGCATGGTCATCAACCAACCTCGGTCGTTCATGAAGCTCCTCAGCGCCACCATGGCGAGTACCCTGTCGCTGCCGTGCTTGGCGGACCGGAGGACGATCACGAACTGCCGGAGCAGGCAGACCCTGGCCGCCCCGACCACGCCGGTGTCGGGGAGGAGGGAGAGCATGTACACGAGCCAAGTGGCGCACACGAGGCTCGTCGTGAACAGCTCGGCGTTCTTGCTCTTGAGGCACTCGGACAGGGCCTCGAACACCAGCCCGAACTCGTGGCTCACCAGCGCGTACGCCATCTTCCTCTCCCACTCAGAGGCGGCCTTCTCTTCTTCCTGCGCAGAGTTCGTTCAGACATGCTTGAAAATTCAGTGAGCGTGCGTGTCAACGTCGCCTACCATTTCGTCTTCGCCGCCGTCGGCGCGAACGGCGCTCAGATCCTTCGACTGCCTCTGCCTCTCTTTCACCCTGGCCAGCTTCAGCAGCGTCGATCGGGCGAGCGGCCTCCCCGACGACGAGAACTTCCCCGGGAGGCACATGATGGTCTCGGCGGCGAGGAGCTGGCTCCGAGGGAAGTCGGTGTTCTTCAGGCACGCGATGAGGCAGTCCACCGCTTCCTCTCGGTACATGCTTAGCTTCCTCGGATCCACCTGTACCATGGAAAATCGACAGGTCGGAACTTGTGGGGTGTTCAGATTTCAGAACTAGTCGAACAAGTTTCAGAGTCGTGCTGACCAACAGATCGAGCTGAAGGAGTAGTCCTGCAACGACAGGGCTGTGCTCCGGCGGCGCGGACTGCAGGTGCACGAGAAGCGTGTGCATCATGCTGAAGGAGCCGCCGTCTTTGATCGCCCGGAGAACACGCTCCGCCGCCGATCGCCTGAAGAACGATGGAACCGGCGACAAGTGAGCACATTGAGTTACTAATTCTTCAGTGTGGTTGAGAAGCACGGACTTTTTCAGCTTGAGCAGCTCGTAGAGGAAGCGCACGATGTCGAACTTGTCCGCGTCGCCGATGGCGTGGAAGGCGTCGAGGACGGCGCCCAGAGACGACTTCTCGGCGATGCTGCTCCGGCAGTGTCCGTCCTCCCAGATGCACCGGAGCAGGATGCGCATGGAGGCCAGCCTCTCGTCCACCTGCTCGGCTTCCAGGCTCGCGGCGACGCTCCGTATGAACCTCTCGGACAGCAGCGCGGACCTCGGCACCGGCGACGTGGAGCTGTCCGTGCCGCCCTCGATGAGGACCTGGCTGAGGAGGATCACCGACGCGGCCTTGGGCTTGATGCACATCTTGAGCGGGTCCTCGTCGCCTCGGCGGATGGTGGACACGAGGGCCTCGGCCATGTCCATCTCGATGAGCTGCTCCGGCGTGGGCGACAGGAGGCAGATGAGCACCACGGCCTCCACCAGGCCCTTCTTGAACAGGGCGACCAGGCAGTCGACGTCGGAGTCGACCCTGGTGAGCGTCTGCACGACGGCGTCGTCCCGGGAGGCGAGCTCGGCGAGGAGGAAGACGGCGACCTGCAGCACCTGCGCGCTGACGGAGTTGAAGAGGATCTCCACGAAGCCGTTGATGACGGCGGGCCTGGCGATTGCGGCGAGGACGGCCTGCTCGGCGCCGGCCTCCCGCCAGAGGCGCTCGATCTTGAGCACCGACTTCTCGGACTCGGCCAGCTCCTCGGACGTGCAGAGGCAGGACACGGCGGCGCGGAGCTCGCCGACGGCGGTCTCAAGGGTGGCCTGCGCGATGACGCTGGTGGGCGAGGGCGCGCTGGCGTGGCTGGCGCTGGTGTCCGGGGACGGCGAGCTGGTCTTGAACGGCGGCGCGGGGCTGTCCATGGTCCCCGCTGCCGGGGGCGTCGGCGTGGCGGCCGGGGAAGGGTGGCTCTGGTCGCGCCAGGCGGCGATGAGGCGCTTGAGGACGTAGTTGGTCTTGGGCAGCTGCGCGCCGTGGAGGAGCTGGCGGGTGATGGGGCAGGTGGCGTTGCCGCGGTCGAGCCACTCCTGGATGGCGCGGCGCTCGTAGGTCTGGCCGGTCTCGAGCGTGACGGGGTCGTCGAACAACTGGCTGGTGATGGGGCACACGAAGTCCTTAGGCGTCGGCAGCGGCGTCTCCGTCTCCGGCGGCGGGTCGGCGTCGCCGCGCGCCGGGGAGCTGTATCAAAATCGATCGGATTGCGAGGTGATGACAGGGAGGGAGGGAGGAAGACAATGCGAGGCTAGCTTATGGGCGGCGGGCGGCTTACCTCGCGGGGTCCGGAGACAGCAGGGCGTCGTCGGCGTGCGGGCGTGGCGGAGCTGGGCGTGGCTTGGACGACGGTGGCGACGCCGGGCGCTTTTCCTAAGGAACAAGGCGACAGCATTGGTAACTCAAAAAGGACTCTGGAAGCATGCTGCCAGGCTTGACATTGGTTGATCAGACAGAGAAACCAAATGGACATGTCCTTTCCCAAGGGAAACGGTTCCTCTGAAGTCCCTCTACATTTGCGTCACTAACGCATGGGGCTGAACCCACGTGTAAATGATAGGGGTCAAAATTAGGGAAGACTCGTCCTTCCCATAAGACCGATTATCTTAAGTTTATTCTGAACGTATGTTCCCATTAACTAATTCAGCAACACATATCCAGAGTTTTTAGCTTGCATAAGAAGGGTGCGCTTGTTTCCCACCCACGGGAAGCCACGCCATAGGGTTGTGGTGCAGATTCTGAGCGCCGCACCCACCATGCTATAGTGGCGTTTCGAGTTATGGCTGGGAACCAAACAGCTCTAAAAGCCTTGCCGTAATCTAATATTCAAATGGCAACTTCGTTCTTACAATGCTAACTTTTTTTTCCTAAGATGCTAACTTACAAAGCTACTGTTATTGTCATCCAGACTTACTTATACACATGCATCCCCACATGTACAAAAATATATACCTAACGTTGTGATACTACTTCATAAATTGTTGAAATTATATATGAGAGGGTATTTTTTTAGACAAACCTACACATATAGACTAAATATTTCGATCGATAGCTTTTGATGATCAAAGGTTCAAACGGTTGACCAGATCTAGGTCAAAGCATAGACTATTTGTGACCGGATGGAGTATTTAGCTACACATAGTTACTGCATTTAATAGTTGCCTACACAAAAATGACTGTTAAACAGTTTTTCAATGTCTAATAGACGGTCTCATGCAATGACATGTCATCTTAAGATAACTAAACAGACAACCTCTACGATAGGTTGTCGTGTTCGTTGTCTTGTAGCAGTACCATATCTCTTTATTTGTGGAATTAAAAAGAAAATATTATGAGTAGTATGACAACAACAACTCGTACAATAGTGAGTAAGCGGTCTCATAGTCTTTAATTTTAGCTCATGAGGCGGTTGCTTCGCGAAACAACCACCTCATTCTCTCTCCTCCACATCATCAAAAATTCTACGTAGATCTAAATGAGACAACTTATGAGACCGCTGAGGTGTAGCCATGCAATTGCCCTAAAATGTATATTTTGCTTGCAAAAACCGGATTTTTAAGACCAAGATGCTGTGGAACCTGTCGCTGAACATATGTTTAAAAAAACTGGCCTGCATTTCTAATCATGAACTGAGATGTGCTAATCCTTTCTGGATTGATTGTATATTGACTGACGCGAGCATGCACGGACCATGTGACAGAGCACGCACCTCTTTGCCGGCGCCGAGATCAGAGGAAGATTCCTCCATGCTGTCGTCTGAGGCCGCCGCCGGCGACTGCGAGTGCTCCGCTCGGAGCCTTGACAACGGGCTTCCTCTGCCCACCGGCGGCGACTGCTGCACGATGAGGTGCGGCGGCACGCGCTGCGGGTACAGGCTCGGCGGCCTCATGAGGTCCCTCCGGCCCTTGACGCTGCCCTGCCGCCGCGGGTAAAGATCGCCCTGCTCCTCCGTCTCCGCCCACATCGGCTGCAAATCGAAACTCACCGGCAATGAGAAGACCTGATTTACTCGCACTCTTGAGAAGAACGGAGCGTGACGTGTTATTACATTGTACCGGAAGCCGTTCTGCGAGCTGGCAGACTCGTCGTTCTCCGGCGTGTCCTCGTCGTCGCCGCGATCGTCTTCGTCGGCCACGACGCCGAACACCAGCTCAGGAGGATGTGGTGGTGATGACACCGTCGACGCCTCGCCGGCCTCGAGGATCTTCCTGAGGTAGAGCGCGTACGCTCTGCAGTTGGCGTCGAGCACCATCTCGTACTCTCGCTCCAGCGCCCTCATCTCCTGCGCCTGGGCGCCGCTCATCATCGACAGGACCCGCATCGCCGTCAGCGCCTTGGCCTCGTCGGACCTGCTGTCCCCGTCCCCGTTCCCCGCGGCCGCGGCCGCGGCCGCCGCCGCGGCGGCGGCGGAGGCGCGGCGCGCGGCGAAGTGGCGCATGACGGGGAGGAGCCGCGGCGCGAAGAGCGCCTCGAAGGCCGCGGGCGCGAGCTCGTGGCGCGCCAGCGCGGGGTCCAGCGCGAAGAGGTCGAGCACGGCGGCCGCGGCCGGCGCCCCGCCGCGGCGGCGCGCGGCGCACGCCAGCGCGAGGAGGAGGCAGGAGAGCGGCGTGGCGGCCGGGAGCGACTGCAGCAGGCGCTCCGCGGCGCGGAGCGACGACGGGGACGGCGAGGCCGAGGCGGCGGTGTCGAGCGCGTCCGACACGAGGGATAGCGCCTGGAGCGTGGTCGCCGGGTGCTGCAGCCCGCCGGCGCCGTCCGAGGCCGCCGCGGCCGACAGGAGGTGGCGCCGGAGAAGCGGGTCGGCGACGAGCTCGGCGAGGAACGCGGCGGTGCGCGCGATGATTGCAGAGTACGTCGGCGCCGGGCCGGCCATCGCTCTGCGCGCCCCCGCGGCGAGCGATCACTGCTGGCTGCGACTGCGGGCGCACAGCGACGGTGACGGGTTTGTTTTGAGCATCTTGGCGCGTCGGTTGGACTTGGCAAGCGGTGCCACGCGAGGCGCAAAGTGACCAAAATAGACACGGGAGACTTGTGGCTGCTGGGGGTAGGACGGGCATTTTGTCCTCCGCCGGGTTTAAACTACGGCGGGAGAGGAGACTGACCGGGTTCCCGGCCGGCAACGGCCGGCAACGCGGCGGCGTGACGCGTGGAGAGACGGGGATCAGCTCGATCGCCATGGCAAGTCAAATCCTGTAACTGTGTCCATGATCATGAGGATTGGGGATTTTAATTTCACGTGTTTTTTTAATTCTAGACTACAGATCTATATTATAAAGATCGAAAATTTTTAAATCCATATTTTACTATCGAAAATTAACCATACTCCTCGCACCTGGCAGCTGAGGGGTCGGACGAAACGGCAGCACAGCCATCAAAATCGCCACTTCTAAAATGGTTCCGCCAAAACTGAATTTCTTTTGGCAAGCTTACCCGCCCGCTGCACCCACACCGTACATTACGGCATCACAGAGCTAAAACTTTCCATCCTCCCTCCCTTGCCTTCCCTCGCCGGCGGCCCCTCCCATCCCCTCTCTGCACCGCCTCCCCGTCGGTGGGCGCGCGGATCCGCCGCTTCGCCACCTCCCTTCCCTACCCTCCGTCGCCGACGGTCCCTCCCCTCCCCTCTCTGCCACGCCTCCCTGCCGAGCGGCACACGCGGATCCGCCGCGACGGGGCGTGGATCTGCGGCGGTGCGGGGCAAGCGGCAGGAGGGGCTGCGGAGCCTCCCCTCCCATCGGCGAGCAGGGTAGCGGCGCAGAGGTGCGGCCAGCGAGGCGGCGGCGCGGCGGGGCGGGACGGAGGCGCGGTGCCGGGGGGGGCGGCGCGGCAAGCGGGCGGGCGAGCGGCAGCGCGGAGCCGAGCCTCCCCTCCCCGCGGCGCGCAGCACGGCGAGCAGGGAAGCGGCGCGGGGACATGGAGCGGCGGCGGCCGCTGCGGCCCCCCGGGCCTCGTCGACGACGCCATCGCAGCTAGCCCGCGCTCCGTCACCAGCCTGAGGTCACCGCGCCGCCGCCGTGCAGTTCCGTCCCCGGCCTGACGTCGCCGCTCTCCGTCCCCGGCCTAAGGTCGCCGCGCAGTTCGTCCCCGGCCTGACGTCGCCGCGCTCCGTCCCCGGCCTATCCTGCTCGTTCTAGACGCGACATCGCCCCGTCAGAGAACGAGCTCTGTCTGGATCAGCGGCCAATGGAGTCCCATCTGCGTGACGCACATCCGCTCGCGGACCACCTCCTCTTCCTCCCCTGCCTCCATCAGCATCGTGGGGCGGAGCGACGCGCGGACCTCCTCACTGGGACGGCTCCGCGGCCGCCGCCTCCACGTCGTCGGCGACCGAGCTGTGTACGGATCGGCGGTTGGCAGACTCCGATCTGCGTGACGCGCGGCCGCTCGCGGAAATCCTACGCTCGACCGACCCCCCTCCGCCGCCGCCGCCGGTGAGTCACGTTACTCGTCTCTGCGTCACCATTCACCGGGGTTCTTGCCATGTCCGATCTAGGCTGCAGGTGCCATGGCGGACATTTGGAGGTTGACCGGTCGAGGTTGCTCACCATCACCGCCGTCTACAAACCTTGCAACCGCAGCACAGTGTGCTCCATGGGGGATGTGGCTCGCCTCTTCCTGCTGGTGGCGGTGGCCGCCGCGCTCGCCGGCCGCTCAGGTGTCTTGCCGCCTGCCCCTCTCCTGCGACACGCTGCTCAGGTGTGTCTCGAGCACATCGGCAGCGACACCGTGCCTGCGGCGGCGCCGCCGCACGTCTTCTGCCGCGTCGTCGACGTCTACCTCCACATGAGTGTTAGCGTGTGCGCGCGCGTGGTGCGGCTTCGGTTGTGTAGTACGGTGCCCGCGAGCGCAATGTGGTCGAGGTTATTGACTGGGAGCTTTGTTTTCGTGCAGGCGGACGGCGCAACGGACGAGGTGTACGCGCGGGTGTCGCTGCTGCCCGAGGATGAGGAGGCGGAGAGGCATGCGCGGGCGCGGGAGGACGAGGACGCGGCTCGCGATGGCGAGGGCGGGGGCGCCATAGGGTGGGCTCGGAGGTGGGCACACTGGGCGGCGGCACCCCGCTCGGCTGCGGTCTCACCAGGTGGAGACAGCACCATGACATCCCTAGAGGAGACCACCTGCGAGGAGGTGCCATGGGAAATTAGTTCTGTTCTGAATGAGGTTTGCTGGAGACACTTGCCAATTCGTCGGTAATATGTAAGTAAGCTGCAGCTCGCTCTTAGTTCATTCCATCCTTGCTCTCTGCTCTCCTGCATGCTCACCAAGTGCTTGATGAAAAGCCGGTAAGGATTGTCGTCCATATTGTCATGATAATATTTGCTGTGTTTTGAGCAGATGCAACATTTTGTTGTCAACAGAGTGGATAAGGAGCCAATCTTCCACTTTTACCAACTGCTGGAGAAGACAAGCATGGATTGATGATGACGTCTGTTTAATATAGTCATGGGGCTTTCATGTTGCAGGCAGTCAAGTGAGTTGAATGCTTATTATAATCCTCAAATTATTAGTCCAGTGCTTGGTCTGTAAATCGTTATGGTTCAGGCGATGCATGGCATTATTATAGTACTAGACTTTTGGTTTGTAAGTGAACTACATTTACAGCCAAGTAGGTTGCTACTCAGATCCAAGTGCGGATCTTTGCCGCCAGCCTGCCAAGACAAGTTGCAACGTCGCTGCTGTGTTAGCACTAAGCCATTCATTTATGAACTCTGAACTTTTATGTTTGTGCCACATTTGGTCTGCTATAGACATTATTACAAATGCAAGTTCGCAGCAGTCAATTCAACACGAGCTATACATTTGTTTATTTGCTAGGAGTGTATAGTTGCTTTGATGGGGTACACTTGCTTGAATCAATTCTAGAGATGCAGGTGTTTGTTAGGTTACCATAGTTGGCGTAACATTGTCCAGAATTGGAGGCAATTAGTCTTGGAATGGGTTCACAGGGCACCTAGCTTTCATTAGTACATACAACATTAGCCTCTTTAGTATTTTCTTATGGTTTAAAGTATTGGCAATGCTCAAGAAAGTATTGGCAGGAATCAGGATGAGTCAATGAGATTGGCTATTTGGCTTTTGATTTTGTTTCGTTCGTGTAGCTTGCAGACCACCCTATTTTCTGAAACTGAAATGCTTCTACTCCTTGAGAACATATGTGGTGCCAAACTAAAGCTTTGTGAGGTTATACTTGGTGAGATGCGGAACACTCTGAAGTTTAAGAGCTCCGAACACTCTCTGCATGAAGAAATGGGGAACAATATATCATATTCGAAGAAACAGCTCCAAACCATGCAATTTCTATAGAATCAGTTTATTACTATATATGCATAATTTAAGAGCTGCAATGAACTTATCACCACCTTGTTCTCTGCAAGAGTTCTCTTAAGAAAAATGAAAGTGTAATGTAATTTTGTGCAGTGTTATTCGTCAGGTCATGTGCTTATTTCTTCGTTAGGGAAAATCTTTCGTGCTAGATCCTTTGTCTGCCATGGATGATGGCTGAAGAAATGCCGTGTTTTCAGAACTGAAATTTGTGATTCTGGAACATGAATTTCATTCTTCAACACCATTGATCATTATTATTCTTTTTTCCATTGTGAACCATGAATATGGATGTCATGGCTAAACAGTGTGCTATTTTTCAACCTGGAACTCTGGGAACCTGATTGGAGAAAGTTTTTGTTTGAAACAGGTCTTCCCTGCAACCAATGCATTGTCTGATGAAGGCGTCAAGGCTCTCACCAATAGGACGCAGGATGGTGGGACTAAAGTTTTTGAGGAAAGGACTCTGCAACCTTCAATGGCGTAAGTCAAATATTGAGGAAAATAAACTATGGCTAAATAGTTTTTTCCCCTTTATTAGTTTTACTGATATATTTTGATATCATTGCACGTATGATGGTGCTGTTTTGATATCAATGGAGTTTCTCATATTATGGAATCTATACTATAAAGATCGAAAACTTTTGAGTCCACGTTTTACCACTGGAACTTCAGTTGCTTCGATTTGCTCTTCTGCAGCAAGGTCATGCTTGTCAAGCATTTGCATTTATACTAAAAAAAGTTGTGCTGGATTTGTAACTACTCGTGCCTGTGATCAGTTTGTGAAATATGATACTGATTCCCTAATGCCTGTTCTGTTCTTTTTATTATTATTAGGCCAAGCCAGATTTCATTACCCAAATGTATTGTATGTTTAATTAGAATTTTTGTGAGATTAATATGTTATGTAAGAGGTTTGTAATGTCTAACTCATGTATCACAATGGCATTTCAAGAGTTCCTGTTGGTAGATATATTTGCTCATGCTGAAATTTATACCTAGCTACTAATCCCGCGAGGTAGCTACTATCAGTTTTAGGAAGATACGATTTTTGGGCATGCTTTTTTTCCTTATACAAGAAATGGGATATTTTTGGTATGCTCTTTAATCAAGGTGACATTAATTCAGTAATTTTCAAGGATGCAGAAAAATGCTCACCCATTTGCTGGCTTTGATTCTTATTTATATAGATTTCAGTTATGATTTTTTTCTTCCTGGTTCTTATCTAGAGTTTATTAAATTTTTTATACTGCAGAGATGATCAAGGGAGAAAGAGAACTCAGGAGTTTTGAAAGGGGGTATCACTGTAGTCAGGTACATCCAGGGCCTCCATATTCTTGTGACAATGCTTCAAAAGTTAGCACCTGCCAAGAAATCGATGAACCTTTTTTCTTGTGATAGCTTATTTATTTCGTTCTTCCATTTTCCTTGTGCAGAATTTTAAAAAGTAGAAGAAGAACTAAGCATTGACAGTGGGAGACGCAGCAATACTGTGTCAATAGGTGAACTAGACAAACCATTCTGCAGTATTGTCGATGACGTTTAAAAATGAGCTCGCAGATATATTCACACAATTGCTGCTCTAAACTATTTTGTTATAGCTGAAACCTAATTTAAGGATTAGGATGTTTGCTTTGCCTGGTAGAGAAGGATTTGATAGGATTTTTGTTTTTCAGGATGTATGGGCTCTAGGGAGCTGACGATTCCTCGAGGTGCTGTGGTCTCGCGCTTGGGCATGGTGAGTTATTCCCTTTCTCTGATGACTAGATGTGAACTCAAATGATCGAAATGAAGTTTGTTTAACTGGTAAGCTTTTTGTCATCTGCAATTGTGCTACTATTCTCGCTGCTGCCTTGATTTTCAGTTTAAAATCTGCTTAGTGATTATAGAGATTAATAATGCTTCCTTGCTTTTCTGCATTTAGACAATTAAGCATCATTTTCTTGGTTATGAATATTTAATGGGAAAAATCATTGCTAGCTGCAATCATTCAAGCCATGCAGAAATTAAAGTTTCTTTCAGATTGGGCCAATCTATTCTATCAACATTGAGATTGAGACTGTCAACATTCAGACTTCAACTAAGAGCTTCATGAACAGGAGGCGGGGGAGCAAGTCGTCGCTAGCTGGCCTGCCTGGCTCTCCATTGTTGCCGGCAAGGCCATCGACCAATGGACCCGTGCCACGCCGATTCGAAGCACTTCACAACCTGTGAAAGATATTGCCTCTCTCTCTTTCGTTCTTTAGGGGAATCAGTAATGGACTATTGGGGATATGTACTGATTTTTTTGAGGCTCTGATAAACTGATACATCTGGATGCTAAATTGTTTCATCATTTAAGTTGTGCACAAAGAAGGAAACTGTAGTAAAGCAGTGGTAAATTCCTCTATATAGTTGGTGTTAAGGGGAAATTTTCTAATGCTATTGGACAGGTATGTGTATGTCTATCTACCTTTGTATAGACTTGGAGTAAGACAACTTTTTCATATGATCGGGAACTAATATTTCTTTGCCTATCCAGTTTACCTTTTCATTTATGCTCAAGCTCTTTTACACTGTTTGAAGATACGTATGTGCGTGTTTGGAGTAATGCATTGGACTGCTGGAGTTATGCCTCGGTATCATTGTTTGTGAGGGGGGTAGTACGGTGAATTTGCTTCTCGTTGGTACCTTTGTGTTCCAAATTAAGCTATGAAAACCGTCTGTGGTTGGACCACATGTTTTAGTTTAGCATGTCTCCTTCCTGTACGTGGGCATCTCTTATCACTTATATATACTATGATGTATGGATGAAAATAATTAAAGATATCTTTGTGTTTCAAAAGGCTTGTAGAATCTAAAATTTAGTGTGTATATTTTCGCAATATTATTTTTTAAATATGTGCGTGCCGCACGTACACCCTACTGGTTGGAAAAAAAAAAGAGGAATCTTTGACGAGGCCGAGGGTAGATTTTTGGGTCATCGTCAACACTCGCCAAGGCTTTTTCAACGATAAAAGCAAATGATATTGCCAATACAGCAGAGCTTACCAAACAAAAGCTAAAGGCCAAGCGAATGGTCAACTTTTATATTATATATAGGAAGCAAAATTGTGACGTATCCTTGTCTGAAATTGCACACCGTCCACATTAAGGATGCAAGTGGGTATCCAATAATATTTCCTAAGTCAGCTAATTAATTACGACGGCATGTCACTCTAGTTTATTTCTCCTTCTAAATTATTTACGGGAAATACTATTCTAGTTTATTTTATTAATTTTTTAGGTCAATTCAATAACTCATAATATATATAACTTGCATCCCTTGTCGACATGCAAACTCAACTGGTACCAGCTATAAAGCCTTTTGAGTTTCACGTAAGGGATCTCTCGCTCTATGGGTCTCTGATTGGCACAACTAGCTTAGCTTGTCCTGCTGCTCCTGTCCCCTGCTTCTCTCGTTCCCGGCCGTCACCTGCTTGATCCGTCCGTGCTCCACGTCGAGCCTTTTGCCTGCTGTTCCAGCTCCAGCGTCCAGATCGTAAGAGTCAGTCGCGATGTGTACATTTTGAAGATGATTTGATTTGGAGGAAATGGCTGGTGTTTAGCCAGGCTAATTGTGCGGCAGGCAGACGCATGCGGCCCCCGCCCGCAACGGGGGACCTGCGGCTTGCGCGGATAGATCTAGTGATGCACCATCGCATAGAATTAATTAATCCCCCGCATCGACTCGACCACCATCGTGTTCTCCAATCCACGACGAATCCAAGGAAGATCAGACAATGGCGGCGGCGAACGGCCCATCACCGGGGAGGCTGGCGTCCGTGTACAGCGAGGTGCAGACGAGCCGCCTCCATCACGCGCTCCCGCTCCCCTCCGTCCTCAGCGCCCAATTCTCCCTCGTCGACGGGCCGCCCAGCTCGGCCACTGGAAACCCAGGTAATATATATAACGACGACCTGCACTGCACCCCGGCCCCTTGATCGATCGAATCCATCCGATCGGCCGGGCTCGTTTTTGCCTCACCTTCGGTACGGTTTTGATCTGATCCCCGCCCCGCAGATGAGATCGCGAAGCTGTTCCCCAACCTGTTCGGGCAGCCGTCGGCGGCGCTGGTGCCGGCCAAGGAGGCTGCGGAGGGGAAGCCGCTCAAGGTCGGGGTGGTTCTTTCCGGCGGACAGGCACCCGGTGGACACAATGTCATCTGCGGTATCTTCGGTACGAGCTATAGGGCTCTTCCATCCTACCATTGACAGATCGAGCTATATATCTAAAGTGGCTTAGGATCGATCAAGTGTATGCATGTGCAGTACGTTATTATGCATGATATCCTCGATGATCTCGCTGACGCATCTGTCGGTTTAACTAGATTTCTTGCAGCATCGTGCAAAGGGCAGCACGATGTATGGATTCAAGGGAGGCCCTGCAGGGGTGATGAAGTGCAAGTACGTCGAACTCAACACCGATTTTGTCTACCCCTACAGAAACCAGGTTAGTTATCCACACTGGAATTATATTATTGATTGCTAACTCTACTCAAGTACATTGGAATTGAAAAACGAGCTAATAAGACTAGTTTCCTTCTGTTTCCAACAGGGTGGATTTGATATGATCTGCAGTGGGAGGGATAAGATTGAAACACCAGAGCAGGTATGCTCCTTCATTGCATATGATTATTAACTACCTTTTTTTTTGTATACTCAACTTTCTCAACTGTGGCCAAAATATATATGTCGCTACATTAAACATCTTGGATTGTCTAGTTTAAGCAAGCTGAAGATACAGCCAACAAACTTGAGTTGGATGGACTTGTTGTTATTGGAGGTGATGATTCAAATACTAATGCATGCCTTATTGCTGAATACTTCAGGTTGGTTTCTAAGAATGCAAATAAATCATTTTGCTTCCCCATTCACCATAATGTTCTTTGTTTATCACTTTATTGCTACGAAACAAGTTTTGTACTTAGGCTTCAAAATAAAAATATTTTGTATCCATTTTTTCTTATACAATGCCACACTGAATTATTATGTGCTGACGGTATTGTTTATGACAATTATGTAATTAACATACAACTACTAGCATGCAATCATGTCTGCTTCTTGGCAAGTGAAGTTAATAAAAATTAAATGAGATCCTTGCTTAGTCAAAAGCATCTCTACGTAGGTCAAAGAACCTAAAGACTCGTGTTATTGGGTGTCCCAAGACTATTGATGGAGATCTAAAATGCAAGGAGGTCCCAACAAGTTTTGGATTTGACACTGCTTGCAAGGTACCATGTTTTTTTTTGTATACACAAGTTTTTGTTGTTAATTAGTATCAGATTCTGTAATCCTTTTTTCAGTTCCTGAATGTCATAAGCAACCTTGACATGGATAGAAAACACGGAGTGCTAACAGACATGTCATGTGGATGGTATATTATGTTTTACAGATTTACTCTGAAATGATTGGAAATGTGATGACTGACGCACGATCATCGGGGAAATACTACCACTGTAAGCTTCTACACTTATATGGTTTTGTTATAATTTTTTTTGCACATATTGGACTGAGTTTATTTCCTAAAAGAAACCGCTTGCATAAACATAAACAATTTGTACAAGATTTGCTTGTATTACCTACCTCATTAATTAGCTGCTACAGATTACTCATCCATGATATATGAATCGTACGTTTACGACCTTAAGGTTTATTAGTATCTAGCTAAGGATATTTTTTCTAAAGTGTCACTAAGCCAATTTTGAGCCATTACTTTCTATTCATAGACTACAGCAGAAACAAAATCAGAACCCTCTTTCTTTCCAAGGATAATTAACTTGCATAACTGCATTACTAAATGTCTGCTTTCTAACCAATTGTGATTAACCACATGAACAATTGCTTGATACCTTATTGCAGTTGTAAGACTTATGGGACGTGCTGCTTCTCACATTACTCTAGAGTGTGCCTTACAAACACACCCAAACATCGCTCTTATCGGTGAAGAGGTCAATACTCTTCTTTTGGAGATTTATTTGTGATGCATTTGTTTCCTATTTCTAGGTTATTCAGAGCCTATTTATAGCTTAGCTATGACTATGTACAGTGAGAATCACATGGATGGTGTACCTAAAGTTAACATGTTATTCCTGTACCATTCAGCAACCGGCATTTGTTTGGTTCCTAACAAAAGTTTAATTACCCTCCCTCATACATTACTTTCATATATTTTCTTCTGCCCAAACTTCTCTATCTATGTTTCTATGTTACATTTTAAAGGCACTTGTCTATGAATTGAAACAGATTATTAAATAATGTAAGCAGGTTCATTTATTTAAAGAAATGATTGCAATGGACTGTTTTTCTATTTTTGATAGTTACTGCTGTTTGATTCACAAAAAAATACTATTTTCACCTTCATCCAGGTTGCGGAAAAGAAGCAGACCCTAAAAAATGTTACAGACTACATGACTGATATTGTCTGTAAGCGTGCCGAACTTGGTTACAACTACGGTGTCATCCTTATACCAGAGGGCCTGATTGATTTCATCCCAGAGGTTATAAAACTAGCCCTCAATAGTCACTAAAATCTTTCTGCAAAAGGACACCACTGTGTTCAGTTAGGCTACAGAGGTTTCCTTGATCCCTGAGACTTGACTGCACCTGCTTTTCTGAATTGCGCACAATTCTTCATTCATTACCCAATTAATTGTATTTTCCCTTCGTTTTTCTAGGTTCAGAAACTTATTGCGGAGTTAAATGAAATTCTAGCACATGATACTGTTGATGAAGCAGGTGTCTGGAAAAACAAACTTGAACCAGAATCCAAGAAACTATTTGAGTTTTTACCCCCATCCATCCAGGAGCAGCTTTTGCTGGAAAGAGATCCACATGGAAATGTTCAAGTAAGACATTTTTTTTATGTCACCACACAATACCTTGCAAACTGACAGTGCCTTTTATCTTGAAATCAGTTCGTGACATCCCATGTTTTTTTTTTCAGGTTGCCAAAATTGAAACAGAAAAAATGCTGATCGCAATGGTTGAAACAGAATTAGAGAAAAGAAAAGCTGAAGGAAAGTACAAGGGCACTTTTATTGGCCAATCCCACTTCTTTGGGTGAGTCTACAGTCCTGTATCTTTTAAAATAATTTACTCTGGTTTCATGTACAAGATATAAAGTGAAACATTATCTAATGATCTTCTCGATGTCATTTTTCAGATACGAAGGAAGGTGTGGCCTTCCAACTAATTTTGATGCCAGCTATTGCTATGCTTTAGGTTATGGTGCAGGGGCTCTTCTTCAGTCTGGGAAGACAGGCCTTATATCTTCGGTATGTTAATTTAACTTGAGTACTCATTTAACTTCATAAGATATCGTTTGATTAATCTTTGATTCTTATATTGTGCTAAAAGTTTTACGTGCATGTGCATGTCTGTGGTCATACATAGTGAAAGGTTCAAATCCTCTCACATGTTTGGCCTCATCTTGTTTTCTACAATAATCTGACAACTGCCGTATGCAAAGTATATGATGGTGATTATCTGCTTCACCGCTTTATTTTTTTATAATTTGCCACTCAGGTTGGTAACCTTGCTGCCCCTGTGGCCGAATGGACTGTCGGTGGGACTGCATTGACATCACTGATGGATGTTGAGAGGAGACACGGTAATCTTCGGCAGCCATTATGCTCTCATTACCTTTTCTTTTATTATGTTATCTCAAGTTTCTTTCAAAAAGTCGAAAAATATTTCTGATTATTTATTTGAAATTGAAGAATATTTGGTAGGTATGGTACAATGATTTGATATCATTGCTTTTACCATATTTTACTTTGTATCTTTGGTTACAATGCATTATCTCGTTAGTTCATTCATTGTTTGAAGCATTTATTCTTCTATCTCTGACTTTGCCTGTTCAATCGCATGTTTTCTACAAAAAAAACATAGGCAAATTCAAGCCCGTGATCAAGAAAGCAATGGTGGAACTTGACGGTAAGCAGTAACTTACTTTATATTAATTTTTTGAGAACGTCGGGACGTGCAGAGTCCTACCTATTGCGTTAATAAAAAAATTGACCATATGGCCAATACAGAGTACAGGAAAAGCTTTTAGTAATTTACCTTTATGTTTCATTGTTAACGATGCCCCCAGAATTAACTCACATCATTTTCTAAATTCCTGTACCATGAAATTCAGGTGCTCCATTTAAGAAATTTGCATCCGTGCGAGACGAATGGGGCCTGAAGAACCGCTACATCAGCCCTGGTATGTAGCAGGAAGCTTTTGCCAGATGACAAATACACTCGTCAGTGAATGAGCTAGCAACCTAATATGACGATCTTTCTCTTAACACAGGACCCATCCAGTTTATTGGCTCTGGAGCCGACGCTGTCAATCGCACCCTGCTGTTGGAACTTGGCGTTCAGTCCTGAGCTAGAGACACGATTAATTCTGGTATAGAAGACTTGTTCCAGGGCTAGTCTATTTACAGTCTCCATATTGTGGGAGATTGCGAAACTAATAATAAGAGGTTCTGAACTTCTGATGGCTTTTCTTCGTAGTAGTGGGTTAGGTCCTGGTTAGTCCATCAGCTACTCATGACGATGCCAATCTGTATCCAGACCAAAAAGTTTTTGGTTGAAATAAGATAAGATTGTAACAGTGGATGTTGCGGATTGATTGGATTATTGCTGTCTAGTTGAGTTGAATTTGATGTGTCTCATGCTCTGATGTTTGCTTGGCATGTATGGTGTATGCTGACGTGCCTGCTTACGTGGGCTTTGCCTGCGGCCGTGCCAAAGGTTAGTTCCGCCAGGGTGCCCCCACTCAAAATCTGAACACGCATTGTTAACTAGCACTGTTTTACTGTTCCGTGCACTGTAGCAGCACTAGCTACCTACGCGTCGACTGGACGATGCATGCGAGCAGGGCATTATAAAAGAGGGCATAATGCACGCGAACTCTTCATCAACCTGCTCTGATCGCCACCTACCCAATCGCGAGCAATGCAGAGTGCAGGTATCAGCATCGTCGCGGTGCTCACCGCTTCCGTCCTTCTCGGCATGCTTCACATGAGCGTTGAGTATGTTCGTGCCCGCCGCGGCCAGGACCAGCAGCAGGGGGGGCACTGGCAGCGTGATCAAGATAGCATCATGCAATTTTGTAGGCGTTGGGCACCACCAGCCCCACGAAGGGGCCGCCCACCCGCCACCGTCTTGGTGGAGATGAACCCGTCCGCCAGCGTCGCTGCCAGCAGCGTGGCCGAACGACGACTAGAGCAGCGGCTGCCATGTCGATCTCGATCTCGATCTCTCTAGCTGCTCAGCTCGATGATGGTGCCAAGCTGGCATGCATCCATCGATCTGAGTGGCTAGGTTATTCCAATTAGGCCAGCAACGAATTCGTCACCATGGTTAGTTGTCTTTGCTAGTTTCAATCAATAGAATAACGCCCTCGTGCGAGTTGTGGCGCAATCTCTACCACAATGAAAAGAATGAAATCTGTACTGTTTACCCTCCGTGGGTCTGCCTCCTAATTCTTTCCCCGCCATCCCGATATACCACCTCGCGCAAGCGGTTCGCCTCCCGTCTCGCTCCACTCGCGAGCAGTTGTAGCTCCCGAGGAGCTCGCCTCTCTTCCCCCGATATTCGGCGCCGTCGTCCCTGCCGAGCAGCTCGCCTCTCTCCCCACGATCACTCTGAGCTCTTCACAAATGTTTATGTCAACAACTATGGTTTGGAGGTAAGCAGGTGTTAAGGGCTAATTCATTTCGGATTACAGACGCTTAAGTAGCTTTCCATGCCTGCAAATTCCCATGGGCCCAGAACCTGCCCCTTAACATTAATTAGATTCAACATTCTCTACTAGCACCCCTTATGTTGCCAACAGTGGAATACTATATCCCAATATCTGTAGGCCACATCTAATGGAAAACAAACTGTAAGTCTTCAGACTTGATTTTGTTTGGATATAAACAGCTATGGAGACACTAATTTCAGAATATTAGTTCAGTGATATTTGGTGCATGGGATTTGTGGCTGTAGAGTACAGATAAAAAAAAAATGTACATTGTACAATTAGAACATGGAGTGCAATTAGATAGGCTGTCAGTGACTTAGGCACCTGTTGGTTTATCAAATCCCCAGTAATTCAGGATCAAAATTATGTGTACAAAGTAGCATGAGAGACATGGGTGCTTGCAGTAATTCAAAACTCTAGGTTCAGGTATTTGTGTTAAATTTACTTCAGTCTAGGTAGCACGATGAATTGAAATAGTAGTTCAGTGACATTTGGTGCTTGGGATTAGTGGACGCAGAGTACAAATTAGAAGATGGGTTGCAATTAGATAGGTTGTCAATGGCTTAAGTAGCTTTTGATCTATCAATTCAGAATCAAAATTATGTGATCGAGGATCACCTGCTGGATTGAGCGACGACTGCTGCAGACATATGTTTGATTTTCCTCTCTTTCTCCCATTCTACTGGTGTATCTGATCTAAATGCAATATGCTATTACCACTGCACACAATAAATTTGTAGAAATGACTAATATAACAATATATCTACGAATCTAGGGTTACAGTTGAAAGTTATATTAGACTTTATAGATGCATGGATTATAAAATAAATTAAAAGAATATCAGTTGTTTGATTTGATAGACCCTCCTACAGCTTCTTTTGCTATATTGTCAGGATGATTGCTCGAAGGTCTTGCACTTTTCTTTCTAAGGATGATGCATCTGGTTTTAGTATGATTTTTTTCCCTATGTATTGACCTTCAAGAGCATCTCGTAATCCTTAATGATGAGTTTTCATCTCTTAACCAACTAAGATTTTACTATTGTTGCTGACATGTCCAACAGTCTTACCATATGATGAGAGTACATTTACAGGCAGCCTATTAACAGAGTTCCACCTGGACAGAGTGACAGACATCAGGAACACTGCACACCAACATTCACATCATCAACTTGTCATCAGGGCATATTGTTTTAGCTAAGATAACTCTTTTTTTACATAAAGTATTACTCAAATGCATAATACAACCAAAGAGCATATACATTTATACGTTGCATCATATCGTCACAACAGGGGCAGAATATATGGTCATCATCTTCTTCATTTCTTGAATGTAGTTGACGGTGGGTGAGAACCGCGAGCAGAGATTCGTGGGAACCCTTGTTTAGAGATTGGCCAGGGGTGTAACATGCAGCGAAATTCCAACCGTACGACAAGGGATTTAGACAGGTTCGGACGGCTTAGGAGCGTAATACTCTGCGTCCTATGTGTGGTGTTCTTGTTCTCTGCTCGAGTGAGCTCAAAGTAATTGTGTTGGGAGACTTGAGTCTGTCTTTTACATGTTGCCTCTATGCTCTATTTATAGCTCCTCCCATAGGCCCGGGGAGACTGTCTTTGGGTTTACCGTCCTTGAGTGTGAACTCGGTGCTGATAAGTTGGGCGCACCCCTGCAAGTGGTGCGGATCCGCCGGACGCCTTCCTGATCCGTGGGCTAGGGTCGGTCAGCCCCGGGATCTCCTCCAGTGGCGCCCTCAGGACGCCCCGGGATGCCCTGCGGGCCCAGAGAGTACCTGTGGCATGCCCCGGGGTGTCCTGGAGTCCTCCCCGGGGGCTCTAACCACATTTACCCTGATGTGATGTGCAGCGCAGCTGGCGGGCCCCGCCTGTGCCGTCCACAACCAGGCCGATGGGACGCAACCAGGCAAGGGAGGGCTCCCCCGTCCTGGTCATCGTGACGTCTGATCACACGCCTCTCCCGTAATCATGATATTTTTACGGGGAGGAGGCGCGGTAAAAGACCGCCTGGGGTAATTCCTTCTCGACTAAGGAATTGCCCTGATAAGGAGGTCCCCCGGGACCCTCTCCCCAGCTGTGTATTTTAGATACCGCCGTGCTGGGTCGGGCTTCGACGCCCGTGGTGGGCCTTTCGGCCCGTTATCCCCCATTTCATCGTGCGGGGAGGGAACCCCCGTTCCCACGACGCTGATAACGGCCCCGGAGTCGCTGCCTGGTGTGCGGCAAGAATTGGGCCCGCCACCAAATCGAGGTCAATGTTGTCAAATCGAGCCCGCGAGCGCTGAACCGGGCCTCGCCGGCGCCGAATTGGACCTCTCCATCGCCGAATCGGACCACACCGCAGCCGAATCACGCACCTCCACCGTTGAATCGGTTGCTTCGTCTTTTTTCTAGTGAGGGCGCAATGCAGAGCTTGCTCGCGGTCTTCGCTGAATCGATCGGGAGGGGGCACGCACATGGGGCGGGATGCGCGGCTCGGAGAGATTGGGAAGAAGGGGCGTAGTGATGGGGAGGGCGGCGTGGCCGCGTGGGGTAACCATGGAAAGGGACGCGTGATTGCAGGTGCGGGTACGACGGGCGGGTATGCGGAGAGCATAGTGAAAAAAAATTAGCTAGAGTCGGCAGAAACAATTTACAAATCGTGTTTTTGCCTGCTCACAACGCTGTCAAACCGATGGAGGCTATATCTGGACTGGCAGGTGGGGTCATCATGAGAGGGAAAGGGGTGTGCTTTTTGTGGAATGTGTCTCCATTGGTTCTTTATAGTGTAGATTGTGCGGGTTTTTATTCTGCCGCACCTTACCTGCCCCAGATGTATTAGGGCCGGCCGAAGAAATAAAATGATGGAGCTAGTACGTGGAGATCGATCACATCACGAACCATTGCTATCTCTGTAACTAAAAAGATTGAACTTTGGTGCGACCCTAGCTCCCTCCTCGTGGTGGCTCTGCCGTGCGAGACATTCTATCCATCCGATCAAATCCCATCCGTGCGATACCTAGGCCCCCGCTCCCCCGTCGCACGCCAGCCCCGCGATCCCGCCCTCGCCGCGATCCCGCGTCCTCCCCCGCGATCCCGCGTCGCACGCCATCGCACTGCCCGCCGGCGTGCCCGCGCGCTGCCCTCCCCCGTCGCACGCTATCGCGGTGCCCGCCGACGTGTCGTCGCGCTGCCCTCCCCCGTCGCAGGGCGATCCCGCCGCCTCCCCCGTCGCCCCCTGCGCCTCCTCCTCCTCGCAGCTCCGCCCCCCTCCGGCGCCGTTCCCTTCGCTGCCAGCGTCGCGATCCCCGTTTTTCGCCCCTCCCCTGACGTCGCCCCACTCCAGAGTCGTCCCCTTCCCCCACCAGCGCCGCGACCCCGTTCCCTTCCCCGCCAGTGTCGCACGCTCCCCGTTCCCTTCCCCCGCCATCGCCGCTAGCCGCCGCGCGATCTGCGAGGCCGCCGGTGCATGCGATCTGCTCGCGGCTGCCGCTGTCCCGCACGCGATCCGGTCGGCCGCCGTCGTACGCCCCTGGCGTCGCGATCTCCCTCTTCCGCACCATCCGCGCCGTGCCCACGCCGTCCTCCACACTCTCCCTCTTCCGCGCGCTCCCCTCCGTGCAGCCGCCGTCTCTCCCGCTCTACCACGCACTCGCCGCCCGGGCCGGTTGCCGCGCTCCTCGACCTCGGCACGCACCTCGCCTCCATCCCACTGCCCGCGCCGCCGCTCGCGCTCCTCCGCCACCTCACCTCCTTCATGCTGCCGTCGCGAGCATCTGAGGCCCGAGCTCGCCCCACCTGACCTTCCTCTGTCTGCTCGATCTGGCCGGCACAAGCAGCGCGCGTGCACTCGTGCTGAAGGGCGGGGTCTCGTGCGCGACGTTGGTGCGGGAAGAGGCCGGTGACGCTTGGATTTGAAGAGGAAGGGATCGGGCAGCTTGCTTGGTTGAGAGAAGCAAAGGAGAGGGAGGGAGGGAGGGAGACTGCTCGGTGGTGGATGCAGAGTGAGAGGAGAGGTTAGCAAATAGACAGAGATTGAAGGGACAAATTGCTACTGGTGCTCTGATTGGAGGTGCTCGATTAACTTGCTGCATCTCGGTGCTCTGATTGTAAGGAACTGAAGACAAAGGAGATAGATTGGTGCTTGGAGTGAGATGCAGGTTACTGACTGAGAGAAGGTAAAAGTACCTAGATATTACACTAAAAAAAGCCGGTGATTTTCATGTCACCCCTGCAATTGAGACACATGATTAGTTCATAAAAAAGTTCTTCTTTTGAATGTATGAATTAGTTTAGTATATGATTAGTTTATGTGGTTCATCTGATGGAAATTCATCATTAGTTTAGATTAGTTCTGACTTCTGAACTACACATGATTCAATTTGCTGCTATGGATTAGTTCAGAACAAAGTGCTTCTTCTGACGCATTAGTTTAGAACACAAATTCGGGCACTGGGAACAGAAAATTATGCTGCTTTGCCAATTAGTTAAAACACAAGAAACATATCTATATGATAATTTATACAGTTAGTTACATTACTCTGCGAGTTTGTGTGACCATTTGATAACTTCTAGCTGCATGTCAAGAATACATCTCCCTTATTCCGGCTGAACGACACACAACAAAAACAATGAAACAGATGGACAAGAATATTTAAAATGAAGATATCTCAGGATAAGATGCACGATGCGTTGTCTGAACTATAGCTCCTGCTGGTTTCTCTGATGGAAATTCAGCCACCACTCTTTGATTTATATTTTGCGTGTAAAGTTGATAGGGCTTGTTGCCTGTAGTATGAGTGTTTCTGCATTCATTTTTCATTGCTTTACACCTAACCAGTTCTTCTTAGTTGCCTTGCTATGTCATTGACGTACCAACCATATGTTAAGCCGATGAAGACATTTCTGAGTGCCAGTTCTGCATGAACATGTGTGGGATCAGGGGATAATTATTTCTACAGATAGATAAATATCATGTGTGTGTTGAATATAAGCTGCATGTTGGGCTTCTTGTTGAACCTTGGTCAGATGAAGCTGAGCCATGATTATTTATATCCGTAGAGGCGTAGACTGATTACTG
Organism: Panicum miliaceum; assembly: GCA_032594955.1. Lineage (NCBI taxonomy): Eukaryota > Viridiplantae > Streptophyta > Magnoliopsida > Poales > Poaceae > Panicum > Panicum miliaceum. The sequence goes on along the minus strand of CM064060.1, from coordinate 590,853 downwards.
GTTAGTTCCTTTTGTAGGGAAAATGTAAACCTTTTTAAGATTAACCTCCGCATAGATGCCAAAAGAGATTAAAGTGCAAGGTTCCGTTCAAAATTAAACTTATTTGGAATGCTAATGGTAAGGCAAGAATGTTCAACATACTCAGATCTGATGAATCCTTGCAACGATGAGAAAATCAAATTAAATACCAAATGGGATAAATTTGTAGACATAGAAGACTTACCTTGCTCAATAAAATTGGATTGAATTCACCTTTCTTTATGTTTGGTTTTGATGCCATTTTTTTTAAAAAAACTGCTGCTTCATATTTGTACATTGTCTGAATGCAGTGCTATGAATACATAGTCTGATTGGGTAATGTGTGTTGATCATAATTTCTTTTTCCGAATAGTCAATGTTCATACATGTTTTGTCCTTCAGGTAGCTGCAGAAAGACAAATAAAATGTCTTGCTGTACCATAGTCATTTAAATTAGGGGTATTAGCCCATTTTTTTAACATCGAACATTTCAATAATAACACTGGTTACGAGTGCATAGACAATTCAAGTTGGAGTTGCTGTTTATTTTGCCCGTTGCAACGCACGGACACGAACCTGGTACAATACTAATTGTACAAACCTTGCAAGAGTTGGGTGCCGGGAATCTTTTTCGCGTCGCCAAGGAGATTGTCAGTCGGGTGTTTTTCTTTTTCTTTTAAACGGAAATCGGGTGTTTTTCTCGTGTGACAGAGACCTTTCCGCAGCGACTTAAGGCCGTCCTCCGGTTGGACGAATGCGGACGGAGATGGGCAGGGCACGGCGGTGCTCCGGCGAGATATGGTTAACGCGTCGCCGGAAAACTTGCGCCTGTCATTGGAGTCCAATCACACCGTCCTTGCTAGCTCTTGGGGAACACGATCGTCTTGCGGCCTCGCAGCGCAGGCACGGCCCACGACAACTCGGGCCTTCGCCGCGCCAGTTCCGATCGCTTAGAGAATGACAGGACCTCCGGCACGCGGTCGTTAGGCAAGGCAGCGACCCCTGGGTTGCTATTAACCGTCGGATCGGACTTGTGCGGCCGAGATTGGTCACGAAATTACATATCTTCTTCTTCCTCGCTTGCCCCCCGTACGTCCCCCCTTGGGCCACAGGATCTGGCTCCCTTGATGACGCGCGTCATGTGAGCTGCGGGCCACCGGCACCGCCGGCGGAAGGCAGGACCGATGACGTGCCCTTGCGGCACTGCCTTCCCATCGTCGCGAGACAGGTCACCGATGAACTGAAATCTCCGAGGGCACAACACCGTTAGCCCAACACTTGCTTTTGATTTTGATCTGCAGGCTGCAAAAACGACGCAACAAAACAAATGGCGTTTTGCAAGCACGATTGCGACTGACAACATCGCATCGTCAACCCAACCCTTGTTCCTCAAGCGCTCCTCACATCAGCGGTCAGGTCATGGAGAATTTTGGATTTTTGACACTCTATTCGTGCGGCTGGCTTCGCAACTTTAACACTCTCAAGATTGACTTGACTTCGTAAAATTGACACTCTCGTCGTGAACATCTTGATTTTCTTGACATTTTCATTCTTCCAGTGACTTTTATTTTCGTTTTCCATTAACAGGCTAAGGAAAAGACTAATTTGCCCCCCTGGATATTATGTTGCATTACCTGGTTAGCTTGGTTGGACAACCGAATCACAGATTGAATCGGGCCGTTCCGCTCGCCGCCAATCCTATTGCCAGGCCGTCCGTCCACCGCGTGCAGCACCCTTGCTAGGTAGCCAATCGTTGCACACGGCCATCCATCCACCGCGTGCAGGACCTTTGCCAGGCTGCCAAAGTGCCAATCGCCATCGCTGCACACAGGTGTGGTTTTGCACATATCGTACTGCAATATTTATCTTCATACATGTCATGGCGTGAAGGCAAATGTTACGATTTCAATATTCTAATATTGCTGTGCCTCTGGTTACTATTTGGTTCACGCTTGCCTTTGATTTGTTTTTCTTGCTTGCACATTAAACTAGTGCCTGATTCTTGTTTATCTTTACATACAGCACCACCTAAGCCCACAGCATGGAACCAGATGGAGAGATCACGTTGGAGAACAACACTGAATTTCCATTGTTTGCTGATACTTCTTCAACTGTTCAACCACCATCATATGTCCCAGAAGTCGATTGGGATAATTTACATATAGTAGAGACACATGATGAGGAAGGAAGAATTGAATTGATGAATGAGGATCAGATATATGCGATTTTGGGTTTGAGGGATGAAGACGAGAGAGCAAAGATTGTTGGATCAAATGGTCGTACAATGTTTGAGCAGGGTGATGATAATGAAGGTGCTGCCATCAATGTTAGTGATGCTATACCAAATGAAATAGAGATTACCTACGATAAGGACCACCCAAACATGGATCTCGGCACTATGTACCCATCAATGGATGAATTCCGATTGGATGTGAGGCAATTCACCATCAATGAGGAGTTTGAGCTAGGCACGGAAAAATCATGTAAGGAGAGGTTTCGATGGTTTTGCAAGTCTAGTAAAGATTGCCCTTGGAGAATCAATGGCAAAAGGCAGGCTGATAACAAATCTGTAAAGGTGACAGTTTTAGTTGATGAACATAATTGTATTTCAAGTAGCAGGGTGAAGACCATAACACCATCTCAGAAGTAGGTAGCTAGCAAGGCTGTGAGCATCCTTAGGGTTTCATCCAATATTGCTGCTATTGAATTACAGAAAAAGTTGCAGGATGAATACTCTGTCACAATTTCATATGACACGGTCTGGAGGGGGAGAGAAAAATCTCTCGCGGAGGTTTATGGTAAATGGGAAGAGAGTTTTGAGATGCTATATATAGAGATGGAAGGCCGAGGTACTGAAGAGGTCACTTGGAAGTATCGTGGAGATTGAAGTGCTAGAGATAGATGGCGTGTGTATTTCCATCATTTTTTTGTGCACTTAAACCATGCATTGATGGTTTTCTAAAGGATGTAGGCCATATCTAGGTATAGATTCTACTGCGCTGAATGGAAGGTGGGATGATCATTCAGCCTTAGCTACAGCAGTTGATGGTCACAATTGGATGTATCCGCTTGCTTATGGGTTCATAGCTTATGAGACAGAAGACAATTGGACTTGGTTTATGAATCAACTTAAGAAGGCTATAGGGGTTCCTCCACTTCTTGCAGTGAGCACAGATGCTTGCAAAGGTTCAGAGAATGCAGTGAAGAATGTGTTTCCTAATGCTGAACAAAGGGAGTGTTTTTTCCATCTTATGAAGAATTTGCTAGAATTTTAGTGGGCTTGGCCCATTTGCAAATTCAGAAATTCCAATAAATCTCAAAGGCCCATGTGTGCAAGAGAAAATGGTGCAAGTTTAGTCCCACCTTGCTAGTGGAGGAGTGGGATGGCCAACATAAATATGGAGGTTGTCTCCACCCCTCCAAGCTATGTGATGGGGGAGAGAAGAGAAACACCATGCGCACGCGCATGCCACGCCACGCCACGCCTCGCTGGGCTGGGCGAAGGGCACAGGCGCACAACGTGCGCGTGAATGGTCCGCCGAAATCCTGCCCCTCGCTTTGCGGGGGCGCGGCTTCCTTTTGCAGTTTTTATTTTTGGTGACTTGGGCTCTAAGTCTGCGAGATATAGAAACCTAAACCCTAAACATAATCTGTTTAGATCCTAACGTGACGCGAGGTCGGTTTGGCTTCCCTCCACCAGAATCATATATCAAAACCTAGGGTTTTCGCCTCTTCTTGCTGCTGCGCCACCACCGTAGCCTTCTCCATCCCGAGCGCCAGCGTGCACTGGCGAACAGGAGAGCAGGTCTCCGGAACCCTTCGCCTTTGGTATCCTGCACCGCGAGAGAGCGAATAAGGTTTTTAGGAAGCGCTGCGCGCGACTGCTCAAGATTGTCACGACGGCTCGTCCATCGTCCAAGTCAGGAGCTGCGGTGTGCCGTCGTCTACTACGTCGTCTGCTGCACTCCGTCCGCAGAACCATCTTCATCCCGACTGCGCTGTTCCGCTTCTCGACGGCTCCTGATCCTGCTCAGTACGTACGCTGTGATTTACTCTAGTTCTTAATTATGTTTTCAGAGATCATGGTTATGATGTTCGTACTGCTTTGTATGCTAGAGAATTGCATGCTAGGATTTGTTCTCGTCATGTTTAAATCTGTTCAGAATTTAATACTGCGATTGCTTATATTCTCAACAATCCAAAAATCTTATTATAGGCAATCTGTTGATTTTACTATGGCTGGATTTGCTGATGCATTGAAGCCAGAAAAGTTTGCTGGTGTGCACTTTAAGAGATGGCAAGTCAAGGTCCGTCTCTGGCTGACTGTAATGCATGCATGGGAAGCGAGAACTGGCATACCAGAAGGTGAACTTTCCCTTGAGGAGAGGAAGAAGTTCACGGATGCCAATAATCTCTTCGTGGGCTGCGTTATCAGTGTTCTTGCTGACCGTCTGGTTGATATGTACATGCACATAACAGATGCAAAAGAGTTGTGGGATGCATTGATTGCAAAGTATGATGCGACCGATGCGGGCAGTGAACTGTATACCATGGAAAGCTTTCATGACTACAGGATGGTGAACAACCGTTCTGTGGTAGAGCATGCTCATGAGATATAGGTCCTTGTGAAGGAATTTGAACTGCTAAAGTGTCCTTTACCCGACAAGTTTGTGGCTGAGTGCATGATTGCAATGTCACCCTCTTCATGGAGGAACTTCGCCACTACTCTGAAACACAAGAGACAGGAAATATCAGTTGAAAACCTGATAGCATCTTTTGATGTGGAGGAGAAGGCTCGAGCTAAGGATGCTTCTGAGAAAGGAGGTGAGGCTCACTCCAGCGCCAACATGGTGCAGAAGAACAAAAGCAAGAACAAAGGGAAGGCTGTCACTAAGCCTAACAAGACAACTACCTTCAAGAAGAAGAAGACTACAAATGCCAAAGGGGCTTGCTTCACGTGCGGTGATGGGGGACACTTCGCAAGGGACTGTCCAAACCGTGCAGATCGCAAGGCTAGCAAAGACAAGGATGTCAACATGGTGACCGTGAGTAACACTGGAGACGGGTATGGTAATTTACCTACTGTTTTTTCAGTATTTCAATCTACTAGTTGGTGGCTTGATACGGGTGCTAATGTTCATGTGTGTGCTGACATCTCGATGTATTCTTCTTACCAGGTCGCTCTGGGTTCTTCCGTCCTGATGGGGAATGGGTCACATGCTTCTGTTCATGGTGTTGGCACGGTAGATCTGAAGTTTACTTCGGAAAAGATCGTGCAGGTAAAGAACGTGCATCATGTCCCTTCTATCAACAAGAATCTCGTGAGCGGCTCCCTTCTGTGTAGGGATGGTTTTAAGGTAGTGTTAGAGTCCAATAAATTAGTTGTATCTAAGCATGGACAATTCGTTGGTAAAGGCTATGATAGCGGAGGCTTGTTCTGCTTTTCCCTTTCAGATTTTTGTGATAAGTCGGTAAACCATATTTGTGGTAGCATTAATGATGATGCGAGTGTTTGACATTCTCATTTATGTCACATTAATTTTGGTTTAATGTCTCGGTTTTCCAGCATGTGTTTAATTCCGAATTTTACCATTGCCAAAGGTTCCAAGTGCCATAGTTGTGTGCAATCGAAGCAACCTCGAAAACCTCACAAGTCGGCTGAGGAGAGGGATTTGGCACCTCTAGAACTCATACATTCTGATATCTGCGAGATGAATGGTGTGTTAACAAAAGGTGGAAAGAAATATTTCATGACGTTGATTGATGATGCGACTAGATTCTGCTATGTTTATTTGTTGCAAACTAAGGATGAAGCATTAGATTACTTTAAAATCTATAAAGCTGAAGTTGAAACTCAACTAGAGAGAAAGATCAAACGTCTAAGGTCTGATCATGGTGGCGAGTATTTTTCCAAGGTTTTTGATGAATTCTGTGAGGAATATGGTGTTATTCATGAGAGGACGCCTCCCTATTCACCCGAACCAAACGGGGTTGCTGAGATGAAAAACCGCACGCTGACTGACTTGGTTAATGCTATGTTGGACACTGCTGGTTTATCTAAGGCATGGTGGGGGGAGGCCCTATTGACTTCGTGTCATGTCCTGAATAAAGTTACAAACAAGAATAAAGATCAAACACCATATGGGATGTGGATTGGAAAAAAACCATCGCTTTCTTATTTGCGCACTTGGGGATGCTTGGCAAAAGTCAATGTGCCCATTCCAAAGAAACGCAAGTTGGGGCCTAAAACAGTGGATTGTGTCTTTCTGGGGTATGCTCAGCGGAGCATTGCTTATAGATTTTTGGTAGTTAAATCTGAGGTACCTGATATGCATGTTGATACTATTATGGAATCTCGTGATGCAATATTTTTTGAGAATATATTTGCTATGAAAGATATGCATAACATTTCTAGATTTTCTACTGAGATAACTCCTTAATCTATTGCACCTGTTGAGTCTTCTGAACAACCTATTGAGAATGAGAAAATCCTCGAGAAGAATGACAGTGAAGCTCCTAGGAGGAGTAAGAGACAGAGGGTTGCAAAATTCTTTGGTGATGATTTCACTATGTACCATGTGGATGATACTCCCACGTCCATTGCAGAGGCATATGCATCTCCTGGTGCAGATTATTGGAAAGAAGCTGTTCATAACGATATGGACTCAATTCTATCCAATGGGACTTGGGAATTAACTGAACGACCCTATGGTTGCAAACCGGTTGATTGTAAATGGGTGTTCAAGAAGAAGCTTAGGTCTGATGGTACTATTGAGAAGTACAAGGCTCGACTTGTGGCCAAAGATTACACACAAAAAGAAGGAGAAGACTTCTTTGACACTTACTCACCTGTTGCTAGACTGATCACTATTCGAGCACTACTTTCCGTAGCTGTCTCATATGGTCTTATCGTTCATCAGATGGATGTAAAGACAACTTTCCTGAATGGAGAGTTGGATGAGGAGATTTACATGGATCAGCCAGATGGATTTGTAGCAAAAGGTCAAGAAAGTAAGATATGCAAGTTGTTAAAATCCTTGTATGGTCTGAAACAAGCACCTAAGCAATGGCATGAGAAGTTCGATAGAACCTTGACTTCTGCGGGCTTTGTCATTAACGAGGCTGATAGATGTGTGTACTATCGCTATGGTGGGGGTCAGGAAGTTATGTTATGTCCGTATGTGGATGACATACTGATTTTTGGGACAAATATTGATGTGATAAATGATGTCAAGTCTTTCTTGTCAAAGAGCTTTGATATGAAAGATCTGGGAGAAGCTGATGTGATCCTCAACATCAAGCTTATCAAGGGTGAGACTGGGATTACTCTTTCGCAATCCCATTATGTGGAGAAGATCTTGAGCAGATTCGGCTACTTGGAAAGCAAGCCATTTCCAACACCTTATGATCCCAGTGTGATACTACGCAAGAACAATGAGATCGCTAAGGATCAATTGAGGTACTCTCAGATTATTGGTTCACTCATGTATTTAGCTAGTGCAACGAGATCCGACATATCTTTTGCTGTGAGCAAATTGAGCAGGTTCATGTCAAACCCGGGTTCAGATCATTGGCATGAACTTGATCGGTTTATGCGCTATCTGATAAGTACTATGAGCTATGAGATTCACTATTCTGGGCACCCCGCTGTGCTAAAGGGATATAGTGATTCGAACTAGATTTCTGATGCAGATGAGCTATATGCCACGAGTGGGTACGTGTTTACCCTTGGAGGTGGTGCGATATCATGGAGGTCTTGCAAACAGACCATTTTGACGAGGTCAACCATGGAAGTAGAACTTACTGCTCTAGATACAACCACTGTTAAGGTAGAGTGGCTGCGTGAGCTCTTGATGGACTTGCCGGTGGTCGAAAAACCAGTGTCGGCTATCCTTATGAAATGTGACAATCAAACAGTGATAGTCAAAGTCCATAGTGCTAAGGATAATGCGAAGTCATCAAGACATGTCATGAGACGACTGAAGTCTGTCAGGAAGTTGAGAAACTCCAAAGTAATAAGTGTGACTTATATTTCAACTGAGAAAAACCTGGCAGATCCCTTTACAAAAGGGCTTTCACGGAATGTGATTGAAAATGCATCGAGGGAGATGGGTATGAGACTCATTTAAGTTGCCATAGTAGTAACCCAACCTATGTGATCGGAGATCCCGTGAATTAGGACCTGGGAAGAACAAGTTGTTGGTTGACTTAGGAGAGTAAATTTTTAACCCTCTGTAAGTGAAGATGCAATACTCTCATATGTTGTAAGGCAGGTTGGCTAAACGCCTTAATGTGTTTCTATTGGCTTTGATAAACAAAGATGTTGTCCTACAGAGTATTCTTGAAAGAACACACCTATATGAGCAACGTCGCGGTCTATGAGACTTGGGTGATCTCTAGCAAGCTCATGAAGAGACCAGAGAGTACGACGTATATGCTCCACCCGCGGGGTAGGCTACTGGCAGCCATGTACTGGTTATGACTTTGAGTGAAACTTACTCATAGAAAACTAGCAATTCAAGGCATTGTCCATTGTCAAGTTGTGAGTGAGCGTAGCTTGAAGCTCTAGGCAGAAGTTCAACTTAACAGTCTCTGCTAAAATGCTAGTATATCAAACAGTAGTAAGAAACAGGCAAAACTCTAAAAGGGCATTTGAGATCTGGTGGGGGATTGCTAGAATTTTAGTGGGCTTGGCCCATTTGCAAATTCAGAAATTCCAATAAATCTCAAAGGCCCATGTGTGTAAGAGAAAGTGGTGCAAGTTTAATCGCACCTTGCTAGTGGAGGAGTGGGATGACCAACATAAATATGGAGGTTGTCTCCACCTCTCCAAGCTATGTGATGGGGGAGAGAAGAGAAACACCACGCGCGCGCGCACGCCATGCCTCGCCTCGCCGGGCCGGGCCGTGCGAAGGGCGCAGGCGCACGACGTACGCATGAATGGTCCGCCGAAATCCGGCCCCTCGCCTTGAGGGGGCGCGGCTTCCTTTTGCAGTTTTTATTTTTGGTGACTTGGGGTCTAAGTCTGCGAGATATGGAAACCTAAACTCTAAACCTAATCGGTTTAGATCGCTAACGCGACGCAAGGTCGGTTTTGCTTCCCTATATATATGACCATCGGCCTCCACCAGAATCATATATCAAAATCTAGGGTTTTCGCCTCTTCTCGCTGCTGCACCACCACCGTAGCCTTCTTCATCCCGAGCGCTGGCGTGCACCGGCGAACGGGAGAGCAGATCTCCGGAACTCTTCGCCTTTGGGATCCGGCACCGGGAGAGGGCGAATAAGGTTTTTAGGAAGCGCTGCACGCGACTGCTCAAGATTGTCACGACGGCTCGTCCATCGTCCAAGTCAGGAGCTGCGGCGTGCCGTCGTCTACTACGTCGTTTGCTGCACTCCGTCCGCAGAACCGTCTTCGTCCCGACTGCGCTGTTCCGCTTTCCGTCGGCTCCTGCTCCTGCTCAGTACGTACGCTGTGATTTACTCTAGTTCTTAATTATATTTTCAGAGATCATGGTTATGATATTCGTCATGCTTTGTATGCTAGAGAATTGCATGCTAGGATTTATTCTCGTCATGTTTAAATCTGTTCAGAATTTAATACTGCGATTGCTTATATTCTCGACGGAATTTTGTGAAAAGGTTTCACATGGATTTGGAAGGATGTATCCTGCATCAAGAGCTTATAGGGAAGAGGTGTTCACACACCATATGACAGAAATTTTTAAAGAATCAAATGGGATATTTAACTGGCTAAGAGATTATCATAAGTGGATGAGGTGTGCCTTCAATCCAGAGATTAAATCGGATGAATGATCTCCGTGTTGTATCCAAGCTGAAGTACCGGTGAACTCAAAAGTAGTTTTACTCAGTATGAACTTAATTTCTGTGAGCTTTGAATTTTTTTTCAATCAGGCCGAGAAGAGACTTCATCTAGAGGCTTGACGAGCGGATGCAACAATGTGGCTGCGCCAGCGCCGTCTCACGCTTGCCCCCCGACCATCGACGGGGATCACTGGCGTCGTGAAACAAGACATCACCAGCAACAACGCCGATGAGGCCGGAGATGACGACGGCAACGCAGACGCCGACGTCGAGGATGCCCGTGATGACGACGTAGAACCAATCGACGGCGACCTCTCGGAAGGTAACTCTTTGTCTGAAAGTAAGGATCTCTTTTTTCATGAAGCTCGTCTTGCAGGATTCACAGCAGGAGAGGCTGAGCTTTACGTTCTGGAGCGAACAACTCGCAGCACATATCCTACACCAGCACCCAAAAATTCTAAATCCGAGGCCGATTTGTGCGAGGATTTCTGGAATGAAATTGGGTTTCCCAAAGGAAGTAGATGGTGAGAGCGGGACGATCGGGAACCTCTGATTCAACCAAGTGCAAGGTCTGAACCTCCCATTGACGAACAAGAAACTTCAACGGAACGTGTTCAGAAAACTCCATCGCGGCCACTAGGACGATCAATTCCACGACGTGGAGTTCTGATTCGACCTTGGAAAGGCCCGTTGCCGCGACCGCGGCGACCAACGGCGGTGACGCTGGCGGCATGTGCCGCCGCAGCGAGCCGTCCCTGTTGGCGAGATCCGTGTTCGTAGCGATCTGCGTAATCACCGGCCTGTTCAAAATTCGGATGGCAAAAACTCTGCCGGCCGTTTGATTTTGGTCGAGCGTGCCAAAGATTTTGGGCGAGCCAGGCCTAATCTGATGCGGAATCGACCTTGGGGAGGGTCCACCAGGCAGCTAACTTCGCAGCCTAGGGTACCAGACCCGTCATCTCCAGAGCGTGTCGCACACAACACACAAAACAACGCCGCCGCCAGACCCACGTACGCCGCCATGGCAGCCCGACAGCCAGCCCCACCGCCGGCTCGCGGAGCGCCGCCACCACCGCCACGTCGGCAGAATTGGCAGCCAGTACATGATCGTCCCTACCGGCCGCCGGCAGGCCGTGGCTCGGGTCAGGGACGAGGAGGGCAGTTCCATAGCCGGGATCAAGTTCCGCCTCGAGGACACCAGAATCACCATCCACAGCAAACTGGGCCAGCTCATAGAGGTCGGGAGGAGGCCCCAGGTCAGGGAGGTAACAACTTAGAGACACTCAAATCCCTCAACAACAGGCAGGTACGGCAGAAGCAGGTCAAACCAAAACAAAGAAGCGGCCGTACTGTTGGAGATGCAAATGCAGTGGCCACGCAGTAGATGACTGCAAAGCGGATCTCGATTGCATTATTTGCAACAAGAAAAAATCGCACATCTCCGCTAAATGCCCGATACTCAAAATGCCAAAACCGAATGCAACATTTTTTGGTTTTGGTAAAAATGATATGGGTTTCCTTCGTATGCCAGAGTTCGATTTCAAGTTGGAAACACCAGACCCAGCACCTACAGCTTTGGTTAAGGTCACTGGGGGAAAATTAGATGCACAAGTCATCCAAACAGAGCTCGCCAGACTCACACGTGCTGATTGGAAGTGGGAGGCTTTACCACATGATGAAGACTCTTTTCTAGTTGCATATCCGTCATATGATGAATTGCAAAGGATGACAGACATTGACTTCCGTTTGAAAAATCATGGTGTGACGCTGAGTATTTCAGAGTGGCAGGCTACTGGGGATATAGTACCCTCGTATCAATTGGATGAGCTATGGGTGCACATCACTGGAGTACCTCATGCATGGAGACATTATTTGTGTTTCTGGGCTTTGGGCACCGCGATAGGGGCCACTTTGGAAGTCGACATGCTCACATACAGAAAGAAAGGGGTCATTAGAGTCCGGGTGGGGATGCTGAATAGAGAGCTTCTTCCCTTTTCCACGGATCTTGTCTTTGGAATTGAAGGATACATGGTGACCTTTACTGCGGAAGAGAACAATTTTGAACCTGCAATCCCACCTTTTGCTGACAATCAGATGGATCAAGATGATCCAAGGTCCGGTGGGGATGGGTCTATGGAGGATAATCCTGATCAGGCAGTGAAGAAACAAAAGAACAAAGAAGGAGCAGCAGGAGGATCGGCATCAGCACCCACAGCTACAGGGCCTTCTCCAATGCAACTTCAAATTGCAGTGACACCATTCGGAAACAAACGCCCAGCACCACTTACAAAATGTCAATTAAGCAGTGTCTCACCCCTATCCAAAATTGCGGTCACAGTACCACGAATGGGAAAGGGTGCAGCAGTGAGTCCTAGATCTTTTGTTTCTCCCACTGTTAATGCTATTAACATAGCTGATTTTTCTGATTCAGCACAAACTGAAAGTTTTAGTCTTGAACTGCAGAAAAATAGCAATGGAGTGCATGGCTTGGAAACCGGAGGAGATTCACCGATTCATTTCGGCGACAAGGCCTCAAGTATGCCCGTGATATCCACATCGATGGATGCACAGGAACAGATCACCCCTACCCGTTCGCTGATGTTGTCCGCCTCGCGCCAAGAGGTGGGCAGTGCATCTGCAGCAGCACAGGCGACACTAGCCAAGCAAATCTCATCGGCGCAGGGCATGATTCCGGTGACCCCGGAGGCCATGCGACTTGACTCGACTAGGGGTGATGGACTTCCGCATGTTCCATCTGGTGGTGCAACTGGCATGTATGGTAGAAAGTGGTGAGATGAGCTCCCCATCTCAAACGTCAGTGCAGGTTGAGCCAGCTTTGGCAACAGAATTATTGACTGCAGCTCCCACGGTGGTTTCCTCATTGAGCAAAACTCCGGTTGTACCACCCGTAAACAGTGCAGCTAATTCTTACATGCCAAGCCCATCAGGTATTGAACACATGTCAATGACTGGTTCAGGTCACTTTGATGGCAAACGACGCAGTTTGCGCACTAATATTGTGTCTAATGCCAATGAAATTTCTCAAGCAGATGAGGATACGACTTTAAAAGCAATGAGGAGAGCTGCAGCACGTAATTTGGACGGGCCTAAGGTGGTCGAGACGATGGTTGGCAACAGTGTGTCACCACAGTTGCCTTTGACTCAGCACGCAATTATGCCAGGTACGCCCAAATCATGCCCAATTAATTCGATTGCTTCTATACCCCGTGATAGATGTATCTCGAATTTAAAAAAATATAGGGTTCTTATTGGATAATGATAGCACGACTATTAATATGTCAATTAATGCACTTAAAAGAGTTGAGTTTGATCGAATTACAGTAGTCCATAAAGACAAGAAACCCTTCAACCTAATCGATACTAGTGATGTCGAGGATACTGCCCTACTCGCTCAACTGGTACAAGATGTATCGGAAATTGGCTTTGATGACACGGAACTGGACACACGAATCTGTGATCTTATGGTTACCTGTCGTAAGTCAAAGTCAGTTTCTAACAAAGCTAAAAGGCATAGATGGGGTAACAAAACAATAAAAAAAGTTTCCTCATGAAAGTTTTTTATTGGAACAGCACAGGTCTGTCAGACTTGGCTAAATATCGGTATATCTCGGACGCAATTAAAGATCAGAATTTAGACTTTGTTGCTGTCATGGAGACTGAAAAACAAGACATGTCAAGGTCGAATCTTGCTCGCCTCTCTGGAGGAGCAGATTTCATCTAGCACTGTCTCCCCCCACGAGGACGTTCCGGAGGGATCCTTTTGGGTATAAATGCGATAGTACTAGATGTATCCCTAATTATGGAAGGAGAATTTTATATTAAATTCCATCTCTGTAATAAAGTGGATAATTTTAAATGAATTCTTATGGCTTTGTACGGTCCGGCCCAAGACGACTTCAAATCGGGGTTATTATCTGAGCTAGTACGGGCATGCCAACAAACCCTTTACCTACTCTCATAGGTGGGGATTTCAACATCATGCGAAACAGTAGGGAGAAAAATAAAGATAATTTTAACGATAGGTGGCCTTTTCTATTCAATGTTGTTATTGATAGCTTTGATCTTAGGGAAATTGATCTGAGTGGTCGACAATTTACTTGGGCTAATTCTTTACCCAACCCTACGTATGAAAAATTAGACAGGATTTTAATGAGCACTAAGTGGGAGTTTAAGTATCCACTTGTGACCGTACACGCTCTAGATAGAGGTGTATCGGATTACACACCTCTCTTACTGGATACATGATCTCTAGCTTACCCTGGGAGTGGACGTCAACTCAAAATGGAATTGTGCTGGTTCTCCCGTGAGGATTTCCATGATCGTGTTGTGGAAATTTTGAATAAGCCAGTAATAGGATAAAATTCGGTTCAACGGTGGAATAAGAAGTTGAGTGCGCTGCGCAGATACCTTCGTGGTTGGGCATCTCACACCAATAGGGTATACAAGCAGCAGAAAAACTCCCTACAATCTATTATCAATGATTTGGATATTGCTGGTGAAATACGGGACCTAACAGCTGAGCGTGATCAGCTAGCGCAGGCTCGTGATCAGCTAACCAAACTACTACGTGCAGAGGAGATCAAGTATTATCAACGGGAAAACGTGACAGATGTTATGCTAGGAGATAATAATACAAGATATTTCCAAATGATTGCCAATGGCAAACATAGGAAAAAAAGAATTTTTCCCTTGATCATGATAACGAAAAAATTGAGGGCCAAGAAAATCTCAAAGGTTACGTAACACACTTTTATAAAGATCTGTTTGGAGCACCCGAGGAAAATCACTTCACTCTAGATGAAACAGTAAGAGATGATATTTCTCAAGTCACAACTATGGAAAATGAATTCTTGATAGCCCCTTTTACAGAAGAGAAAGTACGAAAAGCAGTTTTTGACATGGAACACAACAAGGCACCAGGGCCGGATGGTTTCCCAGCTGAGTTTTATAAAAAAATTTGGAAAGTCATCAAAGGGGATCTGAGGCAAATGTTCCACTATCATCATGCTGGAGTATTACCACTCTTTAGCTTGAATTTTGGTGTCATAACATTACTTCCAAAAGTCCAAGATGCAAACCGCATTCAACAATATAGGCCGACTTGCTTGCTAAATGTCAGTTTCAAAATCTTTACTAAAGTGGCCACCATTAGAATTAACTCCATAGCGGACCATATAATAAGTCCAACTCAGACAACCTTCATGCGAGGACGTAACATCCTAGAGGGTGTCGTTATTACATGAAACTGTGCATGGATTACATGGGAAGAAGCAAAGTGGAGTTATATTGAAAATTGATTTCGAGAAAGCTTATGATAAATTAGATGGTCATTCCTAATGCAGACACTACGAATGAAAGGATTTTCATCTAAGTTGATATCTTGGGTTGAATCCATCATTTCGGGTGGAAGCGTTGCGGTTAATGTAAATGATGACGTTGGGTCTTATTTCCAAACGAAAAAAGGCCTTCGATAAGGGAATCCTTTATCTCCAATTCTTTTTAACATTGTTGCTGACATGTTAGCAACACTCATAAAAAGAGTGAGGGACGATGGTCAGATAAATGGAGTAGTACCACATCAAGTCGATGGTGGTCTATCTATTCTACAATATGCTGATAACACAATACTTTTCACGGCAAATGATCTAGAGAAAGCTTGTAACATGAAGTTATTACTTTGTGCATTTGAGCAACTCTCAGGTCTTAAGATTAATTTTCATAAGAGTGGAACATTTTGTTTCGGTGAGGCACAAGAATCAATCGCTCATTATACAGAACTCTTTGGATGTAGCCAGGGTAGTTTTCCTCTCAAGTATTTAGGGATTCCTATTCATTTTAGGAAATTGTCAAATGCCGACCGGAAATAAGTTGAAGAGCGATTTGAAAAACGTCTGAGTAGCTGGAAAGGCAAACATTTATCTACGGGTGGGCGGCTGACACTGTTTAACTCAGTTCTTAGTAGCTTACCCATGTATATGATGTCTTTTTCACAATCCCAAGAGGTGTACTTAAAAAATTGGATTATTTTCGATCAAGATTTTTTTTGGCAAAGTGACAGTCATAAAAGAAAGTACCGACTTGCTAAATAGAGTATTTTGTGCCAACCTAAAAATCAAGGGGGATTAGGAATTCATGATCTTGATATAAAAAATATTGCTTTGCTCAGTAAATGGCTCTTTAGATTGCTCACAACAGATGGGACATGGCAGCAGATATTGCGCAATAAATACATGAACACTAAACTTTTGTCGCAAGTTCAATGGAAAAGTAGGAACTCTCACTTTTGGGCTAGTCTGATGAAGGTGAAACGATAATTCTTCTGTTTTGGGACTTTCATAGTTAAAGATGGGTCACAAATTAGGATCTGGGAAGACAAATGGCTGGGTAATGCAACACTGCGTGAGCAGTATTCTTGTCTTTATAACATTGCTCGCCATAAACAAATCACTGTTGCGGAAATTTTTAGCACCCCTTATACCAATATCTCATGGCGTAGAGATCTCATTGGCAATAAGTTAGCAGCATGGAATGATTTAGTTCCGCGTATCGCTAACATAGTGCTGAGCCAAGAACAAGATGAATTTTACTGGAATCTTCACCCTTTAGGGCAGTTCTCCGTGAAATCTTATTATTTAGCCATGATTCATGCTGATGTACCCAACTTGAATAAACGCCTATGAAAACTAAAAGCTCCCCTAAAAGTTAAGATTTTTCTTTGGTATTTACGAAGGGGTGTGGTATTGAGAAAAGATAATCTAACTAAGCGCAACTGGAAAGGTGACAAGAAGTGTTGCTTTTGCTCCAGTGACGAGATAATTCAACATCTTTTTTTTTATTGTCTTTTTGCACGTGCAGTATGGTCTATCACACATGCGGCTTCAGGTCTTCCGCAACCTCGTAGTACATCACATATGTTTGGTCACTGGCTATGGGGTGGGGTATAAGCAAAGAAATAAAACCGCTAGTCCTGCTAGGAGCGGCTACTACTTGCTGGTCGTTATAGCTTTGCAGGAATGATTTCGTTTTTGAAAGAAAACTTAAGCCTTCCCCTTTGCAGGTTATCTTTTTAGTTATCCATTGGCTCCGTTCATGGATTATACTAAAAAACCCAGCTTTACATGATTTGGTTGCAGTGGCGTCGCAACAGTTGGCTCAGGTGGCTAAGGAATTTTTTACCCAGGCACATGGTTGGCGGTCTAGTCTACGGATTGACAGTCATCAGCGTCTCGGTTCATTTTTTTCTATCGTTTTCTTTATAGGTTGTGTGCATTCTTGTAATGCAGAGGTCGGGAATGTTCAAGTATTTTGTATCAACTCGATGTGAAAGATTTGAATTAATAAAGTTCCTTTATCCAAAAAAAGGCCGTGAACTCATTCGTGTTGTGGTCTGTAAACTTATTTCAGTGAGCCTATAGACTCATGATCTGAACTCATCACTTAGTTTTTAAGTTGTGAACTTATCATTCCAACCAGTTCTACTGAATCGACAAGATCAGTTCGACAGCAAAGCATTAATAGCATTGCAAGCATCACGTGGTAGTAAAATGAGACCAATTCTGAAAATTAAACTGCCAATATGCATTCAGTTGTCTTCTCTGCAAGTGCACATGTTCAGAACTTGCATGTATCAGATGTCTTAGTCTCCTCCATGCTCTCTCCTACTTTATCTTAGTCACTAGCAGTGTCACGGCCAGCGGAGAGAGAGCCGCGGCCAGCTGCCAGGTTAGGTTCGTGGCCAAGCAGTCCTTGATGCAGCGACGAGGGGACGCCTGGCAAAGGTCCTGCACGCGGTGGACGGATGGCCGTGTGCAGCGATTGGCTGCCTGGCAAGGGTGCTGCACGCGGTGGACGGACGGCGACCTCTGATCTCGCGACGGCGGCCTGGCGAAGGATTGGCGGTGCGCGGAACTGACGGGCGGCGAGCGGAACGGCACCGATTCAGTCTGTGATTCAGTTGTCCAACCAAGCTAACCAGGTAAGGCAACATATCCAAGGGGCAAAATAGTCTTTTCTTAGCCTGTTAATGGAAAACGAAAATAAAAGTCATTAAAAGAATGAAAATGTCAAGGAAATCAAGATGTTCACGACGAGAGTGTCAAGTTTACGAAGTCAAGTCAATCTTGAGAATGTCAAAGTTGCGAAGCCGCACGAATAGAGTGTCAAAAATCCAAAATTCTCGGTAATGCTAGAGCATCAACAGGCCATTAGAGAACAAGGCTAAAAAAGTGAAGCCGCTTCCAGTTGAGATCTCAAAGCAGCAGGGAGATTCAGGGAAAAAAAAATGTTTAGCTATGCTATGAGGTAGGCCGCAAGATACTTCAGGGGCCTCAGCGATCGGCCCCATGGGCCTTCTGGTCCTTTTCATTCCATTCTGAGGTCTCTCGGCCTGCTCGTGATATTTAATTGGGCTTCACTGTTCACCCCACAACTCATGTCAGCCCACCTACGTGTTCACTCGGCATGCAGTCTGCGCTAGCTGCTAATTGTTACTCCCTCCGTTATTAAAAATACAACCGTCAACTTTTTTAATCTAGATTTTGACCAACAATACTTATTTAATAAATCATTCAAATAAAGCAAAAAAACCTACCGCTACATCTATCATTAAAAGTACTTGAGTAGCTCGTAGATAGATGTATCTGTTTGTACTGTAGAAAAGACGATCGATCAAATTAATGAAAAATTAAATGGTGTTACATGTTTCTTAAGAACGGAAATAGTACGTACTAGAAAGACCAAGATTAAAAGGCGATTCTGCAGAGAGAATAAATAGCATAAAACTTAATTAACTCTTCGATACATATTGTATATCCAAAATTAAAGTGTACATATATAGCAGGGACACAGTAGTCGTGTAACAGCCCACACATTATATGTATATAAAATCTCTCTCAAAAATTAAAAGTATACATGCATCATAGCATCAAAAGCAATCATCCTACTAGCTGCTGCATGCAGCTATGACAGGATGACGGCTACTGATGATGTGCGCGCGCTCTCTCTCTCTCTCTATACACACACACATGCTAATTTATACACACACACATGCTATTGGAAACCCTGGGCTCACTAGGGAGCTCTAGCCATGCGCGCGAGCTGGTCCAACCGAACCAGCTCCTCAAACAACTCCCCCCGCCGGTCCACGTTAGGCCCATTGGGCTGAACCCAGGCCCAACGTATATAAACGCATCCACCCCACCCCCAACCCTAATTCCCCCCACCCCACCCCTACCCCTGCCTCCAGCATCCCGGCGGCGTCCCAGCGAGGTGCTCGGCCGGCGGAGGCGTGGATCCGGCGGCGGCTGAGCACGCCGGCCAGGCAGGGCAGCGGCTTGCGTCGGCGCGGGAGGGACGCGGCGGCCCGACGAGGAGCTCGGGCGGCGGAGGCGTGGATCCGGTGGCGGCTGGGCACGCCGGCCCGACTGGGCAGCGGCTTGCGTCGACGCAGGAGGGACGCGGCAGCCCGGCAAGGCGCTCGGCCAGCGGAGGTGCGGATCTGGCGGCGGCTGGGCGCACGGGCCCAGCTTGCGTCGGCGCGTGAGGGACGCGGCGGCCCAGTGAGGCGCTTGGCCGGTGGAGGCGCGGATCGCGGCGGCGAAGGTCCCTCGGCCGACCGCCGGCCCCTACCCCAACGCTGGCGGTGACTTGCGTCATCGGGAGGCGCAGCCCTCGCAACAGCTCCTAGAGGCACGACACTCCCCGTCCCCGGTCGGCGGCGCGCGGTGCTCCTCCCACAGCACGGATGGTGAACAGCGCGCCCTCGATCGCGGCCGGGGTGGCGCGGCCGGCGGCGGCCAGGCGCAACGCACGGGCCGCGGAGGCGCGGGAGCGGCCGAGCACCGGAGCAGGCGCGCAGGCAGACCGCAGGACACGGCACGCGGGCCAGGGGTCGAGGCAACGCCCCTCGTTGGCGTCCGGGTCCGCGGCGGCGTCCTCACCATCCCCGTCGAGCCACGACCGCCGTCCCTGGAAGCACGCCACAGCCCCCTCCCCCGGCGGCGTATGCTAATGTTAATGCGTGTATATGCCACCTTCGCTGCCTTCTATGACATATCTTATATGATATGTATCGTTGCCATCGCTGCCGTTTATGATCTGTATCGTTGTCTTCTATGACATGTCTTATATGATTTGTATCGCTACCTCCTATGAAATGTATAAAGTATAAACTGCCTTCTAGGACCTTCTATGACCTGCTTTCTATGATTAGCATCGACGCTGCCTCATATGACCCATATCGCCGCCTTATATGACATATCTTATATAACCTGTATCGTTGCCATTGCTGTCGTTTATGATCTGTATAGTTTTCTATGACATGTCTTATATAACCTGTATCGCTACCTCCTATGGTATGTATAGAGTACAAACTGCCTTCTATGACCTGCTTTCCATGAACTGCATTGACGCTGCCTTATATGATTTGTATATCGTACAAACTGCCATTTATGATCTGTATCGCTGCATTCTATAACCTGTATGACAGTGTGATTTCAAATTTTAAATTCCAAAGGGAATTTTGTGCCTCTGCACATATGTTTCTATGACCGCACGTATATATTTCTATGTCCATGTTTCGCTGTTTTCTATGACCTTGTATAGAGTATAAAATGATCTACATCATCGCATGACCCTGCGTCGCTGCCTTCTATGATATGTTCATGTGTGTATATTTCTGTGTATGTCTGATTCAGATTCGAACGTATAAGATCCTTAAAATCTATTGGATGTAAAGTCTATGACATGCTACTGGGATTTCTATGTCTGCCTTCTATGACATGTATGATAGTGTGATTTATATGGGTCAAGAAGATTCGAAGTTCAAAAATGCAGAGGGAGAATTTTTGTGCCTTTGCACATATGTTTCTATGACTGCACACATATGATTCTATACCATGCTCCAGGACAGATGCATCTATAACTATAACTATGGGTATCTATGATACCTAGATTCAAATTTCAAAAATTTTCAAAAACAATATTCAAAATGGATCTCATATGATGCAAAAAACGCCAGCAATCTAGTGGTGAAAACCGTTTCTTCAATGAACATCCGAGCGAAAAGTTATCGTGGAAAAAAAAGGCTAAATGTCTTTTGCATGCAGAGCTCTTTTCCTCTCTCTCTCCTGATGGATCACTAGCGCATGCGTCTTTTTTTCTCTCTCCTGATGGGTCACTTTTCTCTCTCTCCCGGTGGGTCACCAGCGCATGCATGCAGAAGATCTGGTGCGGTCGCACGCGCTAACGCGCGAGCGGGTGTGCTCGGGTTCCTTGGGAAGCCCAGGGCTCTCTTTAGCGTGACGCTATATATATATAATATATCTCAATGTATATTATCTATATATCCATATACATACATACATACAGCCAGGTACGTAGCCGGTAGCTGCTCGCTAGCTAGCTCCATTGTATTCCATGGTGAATAACAGCGAACTCATCATGGTAGCTAGAGATGAAGCTAGCAAGTAGCAACCGGCTGGACGGCCAAATTCACCAACAAATTAAAAGAAAGTAATATATATTTACGCGGTATATATATGCATGCAATGGATCGGAGATGGATGATGATCGATGCATATGCATGCAATGGTCGTCGTCCTCTGATCTATCGCCAGATGATGCCGCCGAGTTGCGGCGGAGGTGGTGGTGGCGCCGCGGCCACCGCCCAGAAGTCGGAGGCGCCGCTGTCGTCGCCGGCGAGGTGCGACGTGCACGACACCGGCACCAGGCACAGCCCTCTGCTCCTCAAATCCTTGTTGGAGCCCTCATCGTCACCGCCGCCATTTACCTCCTCCTGCATGCATTCGCCACCAGTGCACAATTATATATATTACACACATATATATAAATATATGTATATATATCCACATTTATTTTTAAATATCTAAATCACCTAACATTTCTAAAAATTGTAGCCACAGTTTGAATTTAGAATCGGTGAGCGCACATCAATCAGAACCCGCAGCATGGCAGCACCACGTACGTATTTAATTTGTGACTAGAGGAAGGAAGAAATAATTTAATTACCAGCTGCTGGGTCGAGGCGGCTTCAGCTGCTTCTACCATACCATTGCTAGTGCTATGGTTTAGCAACTGCAATTAACCGTGCACGTCAGCATGCAGATATTGTGAGAAAACTTAATCGATCATTAGTACAAGTAGTAGTAGTAGTAAAAAAGCTGGACCCCTGAAGGGTGCCCGATCGAGGTTTGACACGAAAGATAGAAATTAGTAGTAGTATTCTCTCGCCATGGTCGGCGCCGCTCCCACATCCTCAGCGAGAGCAGTGCAGCTTACGGCTGCATCGATCTGTCAGCAGCTTGCATTGCACGTACGACAGGCGTGCAAAAAGGTGAGCCAAAACCATCTGACGGACGTGCAATATACTATCATTGAATCACATGCGGGCGCTCTGATGATCTGCAGCGGCTAATAAGCTGGGGCTCGGCCCCGGCCAGCCATACTTTGTCGTCCCCGGCCGCGCGCATGCATGCGATCGATGAGCTCATTGTCACTTTAATTTGCAACAACTAACAGTCAGCTATAGCTAGCAAAGTTATGCATCATATGCACTTATTAGCTTGCTCTTCGGGATCCACAATTACTACTAGTTACTCTTTCTGACCTGCTAGTAGCGATCAGTACATGCACCAATTTCAGTGAAGTGGGTCCCTTACCATCCATTCACTTTGCAGGTGTCACTTTAGAATTGGATATATAAAAGAGTATCCATACCCTCTATGTCTCAAAATATAAGCATTTCTTGGTTTGATCAAAGTCAAATTTGTTCAACTTTGACCATCAATATTCTTATGAATGAATTATTTTAAAATAGATACTTATATATTATGATAATTGCTTTCATAATAAATCTAGTAATATTATTTTTATCTTATAAATCTTTATAAATTATCTACCATTTATAGTCAAAATTGAACAAGTTTGACTTTGACCAGACCTTGAAATGCTTACATTCTGGGATGGAGGGAGTATCTACTAGTATAAAGTTTCCATAATTCCTTCTGATAAAACGTGCAGTGTCAATTTTTTTTGCAACAATGTATGTATTAATTTCAGTGATGTGGGTCCCTTACCATCCATTCACTTTGCAGGTGTCACTGTAAAATTAGATATATAAAAAAGAGTTATGTATGTATCTACCAGTATAAAGTTTCCATAATTATATTCCTTCTAATAAAACGTGCAGTGTCAATTTGATTGATCTGTTATTTTTTTCAGAAAATGAAATGCTGAAACTTGCTGCATATATGGTGTTGGAATGCAGCACAGCAGCAGCTCACACACACTGCCTGCTCAAGATTTAGATGCCTAATAATTAGATTAGATATCTAATATATACGAATCAGCCCTATTTTGGAGTCAGATGGGAGTTCCATTTCATAAAGCCCCTGATCCATTCCTTTCATCAGAGGCCAAACAAACTAATGCATGGTAGCTCTTACAGAGAGGACGCTCTAAAAAGCTTCAAAATTCCCCTACACACTTCTCATCTCATGATCTGAACATACAGTGCCTGGCTTTGCTAAAGCTACCTTTTCTAACCCTATCATCTGCAGGAAGGCTAGCTAAAGTAGTCGATCAAAGTGCATGCGTATGTCAATTTTTTTATTTTTAGGACACCTTTATTTGCACGTGCCTAGCTAGCTCCTGCACACGTACGACGTACCTATACAATATGTCTACTCTGAGAGAGAGAGAGAGAGAGAGAGAGAGAGAGAGAGAGAGAGAGAGAGAAATAGTAGGGGGACTCACAGTAGCTACGGTGTGTTGCTGCATGATGGAGTTCTCGTTGCCATGGCCTCCCAATCCCAAGTAGGGGAAGCTGAGAGTCTGCAATACCATAGTACCTTGCCATGAGCATGAGACACAGAGAAGAGATGAAATGGAGGAAGAAGAGAGAGAGAGACATCAACATGCATGCTTGTCGCATAATGCCTGAATGATAACCACACGGCAGAACACGACAGCACGCGATGTACTGCAACCAGCCATGCATGAATGCACGCACTTTAACGGCGTGCTCTTACACCCGGTCCCACACGTCCTCGCTCTTTTGTGTGTGTTTTTCACATGCTCGCATCTCACGCTCAGCTCAGGCCACTCCTATTTAGTTACAGCATGTACACGTAAATTTTCCTGCCCACATGCATTGGACGGTACATTACCAGTAACAGTCCTCATTATATTCTGCTCATATTTATTGATATATTTATAAATTCCCATTGAAAAAATTACTTAGTACTTCGTGTAATTACTAAAGTGCGCAATTGCATGCATGAAAAAACATGCTTATTAAGTTATGCTAACTTACTAACAAACAGCACGTAGATTCTCAAAATGCTAGTTAAATTTACTATGAACTGGTTTAGCTAGATCATGAACTTGACTCATTGTCATCTCCGATCCTACTTTAGGGTGCATACTTTAGGGTTACTGCGTCATACTGAGCATCTACAAAGCTGATCTGATGACATTATGAGAACTGAATATGATGAAGACAAATATAAATAGAATAATAGATATGATTATTAATGAAAGGAATTGGACCTCAATATGACCCAGGAGGAACCTAATGTAGCCAATAGTCTCCTGTAGTACGGAGGCAGTGTCAGTCTGCAAAAAGGAACACGTATGCATGTCAGCAGGGATTTATTTTACTTTCATTGATCTCACGACTCCTAAAGTGAAAGAGAAGCTGCAGCTGAAAACAAAACAGGAGGGAGCATGGGCAAAACCACATTTGCAGAACCGTTAAAACCATCTGCTCGACAAAACTACAGAGAGCTCTTCTACTATTTAGTTGCATGCATTTCTCTCTCTCAACATGCATGCAGTGTTTCCTGGCTTGCACTATATTATGGTGTGGCTAATTAGTAAGCTGCTGTACCTTGCCAAATGGGGATACTATCTGGTGAAGCGCTGTTATCCTATCCCCAAGCCTCTCCTTTCTTACCTGAAACAATAAAAACAAAGGATTATATCCCACTACTTGTGTGTATATGTCACGCATTTTTTTCTACAAAAAGGTGAAAACACAATGGATAATAATGTCCATAGTAAATCATTGTTAATTTGTATATGTATATGTATATTATACTTCCTTGAAGAGAATGAATCTATGATTAACTGTTGTTGCGTGCTGCTTTTTACATGAAACCAGGCATGCATGATTATTGCTGACTTCTTTGGAGCATATAGCCATATATATTTTGATCAACATATATAAGGTTCACATGGCTGTGTATATATGTCTAGAGGAGGTCATCATCAGTGAGAGCCTGAGAGCCGGATTCCAAGATTGCATGAACAAATGATGGGCAAATACACTCCAGACAGATGTAGAAACCTTCAGAGTAGATTGTGCTGAAGAAGAGGTTTGAACCCTAGCCTTCTTTGGAGCTGAACCACTTGCAGTGCTGTTGCCCTGAAACATTTTTTTAAAAAAATAAAGACCAAATGAATACGCAGCAATATAAACGATGAAGTCAGTCGCACATGCAACATTATGCAAAAATTAACATGAAGCATGCACGCCTTGTACAAAGTGGATCGGATCTTATTACACCCTTTTCAGAAAGATCATGAAGCAAGATCCAAGAATCATGAAAACTTTGGAACATGAGTTTCAGAATTAAGGTAGACCATACACATATACCCAGCAAACAGAAACAATTTTTTCCAAGGGGCACATATATATGGATTTTTATCAAAGAGAAAATGAATTTAATAGGTCCACTCGAGACGCAATTAATTTTCTTAATTATGAGTTTTATCGCTTACCTCAGAAGAGTTATCAGAGTGATGATTCTTCACCTCCGGTGCCTGCGCTGTGCTGTTTGAGAAGTCTAGCATGTTGCTGCTGAGGCTTGTGGTGACGCATGACCTAGGAGAGGACGCCAAGAGCATCTGGCTCACCTGAGATTTATTGGTCCCCGATGTCTGCTGGATCTCCTCACCACCAGCATGGCCATAGAGATTGTAAGCTGCTGCAGCCTGATGAGGCATAGGTCCCTCCTCTAATCCTTTTGACAGTAGAGCTGTTGCAGCGCTGTATCTCTCATGATCTCCAACTAATCCCCCACTGCAAATTTATACAAATTAGCACAAATTTATACAAATTTGCATGAATTCAAAGACTCCCATGCATAGTATTCTGCCATGCATGACAGAACCAAACAAATTAGGAGAACCGATCGAGAGAAGAAGGGTGGAGATAGCAGAGATGGGTGTTTACAGAAGCAGCTGGCTCCATGACTCCGGCATGTCGCTCTCCCGCTCATCATGCAGATCACTGCTTGTTGCCAGAGAAGTTGCAGTGCTGTTCACCTCAGGAGCCAGCTGATGACCAGAAGAGATTTGAAGGAGGTGCTGGGGGAGGAGCATGGAAGAAGAAGATAAGCAGGGAGGTATCTTGTTGGAGGCTTCTTGCTCCTCGGCCCAAGGCATCAAACTACTCATCATATTCTTGCTGTCTGTACCACCACTCCACATCATCTGCTGCAGCAAAGAGCTCTTGAATTCCCCTCCACCCATCATGTTTGGCTTGAGCACACAACAGAGCCTCTAGGATCCAGCAGCCATATCTTGCGGCAAATTCTCTTATTATGCAATCTCGATCAGGTCAATCTTTAGGGTCTGGCCGGCCGGTAGCTTTGCCTGTCTTCCTCCTCCTCCTGCTTACTTTCTCTAGCTTTCTAGCTAGGGATGGGGTCTCTAGAGAGAGAAAACAACGGCAGGAGAGAAGGGAAAGGGATAATAGGACCTGTTTGGAGAGGAATCTTGGCTTTTGTTTTGCATTCCCCTGGTTCCTTTTTCTACACTACTCTTCCTTTATTTTTGAACTTTCCCTTGCAATTCTCTGTCTTTGTTTTTTATAGTATATATGCTTATTTTAGCCTTTTTCTCCTCATCGCCCGCCCCACTTTTGCTTTATCAATAAAAAGTGGTGGCGGAAAGGTACGTTGTGTGACACACGACTTCGGCTAAAAGGTGTGGTTTGTGCAGAGGGTGGTATTTGTTAATTGGGGCTTATATATGCTAACTTTCAACTACAATAAATAACTAAGTACAGTTGATTGCTAGCTAGTGCCAGTGAAGACAACTACTACCTTGGCTTATTTCCAAATATATTCCTATCCATGTCCTTTGGATTTACTCTCAGTGGGAGGATATGTTACTGTTAATAATAAGTTCTTCGCGTATATGACCTACCACCTCCATCCCAACTTACAATTCATTCTGTCTTTTTTGATAAATATATTTTACTATACATCTAGATATACACTTTATCTAGATACATAGCAAAAGCTATGTATCTAAAAAAGTCAAAACGAATTGTAATTTGAGACGGAGGAGTACTATTTAGTTTTGTTCTAAAGATTGTAGGGTGATTTAATTTCTCTTTTCTTAAAAAAAAGTAAAAATTGTCAGCTATAAGTTAAAATAATAGAATGGAATACCGTTTGACTCATGCATATGGTTTGTTAAGTAGATTCTTTTTTTTTTGCTTGTTGATGAGGTGGGCGTACGTGCAGTTGCAGGTGGAGCAATGATTTTACTTTCTTGTCAAGTCAGAAGGCAATCGATCGACGACAGATAATCGATGGATCGACGAGAGAGAAGAGCTGCTATGTATGCTATCGATAGAAAGATACAACCAATCAACCATTTGGCGCCTCTTTATTGGGTGCAGCGGTCGATTGCACTTGCTTTAGGTGAAAGCCGCTTTAGCTGAAATAAAGCTGATTCCTGGATTGATTTGCTCCCATCCTTGCTGTCTGCTTTCGGTTTTACAAGATCTCAATCTTGTACAAAAGCTAGCCCCAAATCTCCAGTTTAATTATTTCTAGCTTGCAAGTGAATAATAATTATATATATATATATATATCTAGGTGTAGCAAAATCTATGAATCTAAGAAAACCAAAATGACTAATAATCTGTAACGAATAGAGTAATTGCAAGAGATCGACATAGACATCTGGCTATCTATCTGGCTCAAGATTATTAAGATTTGGGTCCCAGTTCGAGTTTATTTGCCATGATTGGGGCCGGAATGTAAGGAACTAACCTTTGTGGCTCAATTATGGATTCGCCAAACTCTAGCTAGCCACTGATGGAATCCACCCATCGGTGCGGCCACCATGCACAGCTAGATATCATTAAGGGCTTCTCCAACAGCATACTAGTCAACTACTAACATCAGAGAATGGATTAGGTGCATATACATATAGCATCTCATAATTTAATATGAGTATGCCGCATGTCAAAGGGACGCTAATATAAATTCTGCATTTGTCTTTGCCTTACTGCTTCTGTTTTCTTAGCTCTTCTCCATGAAGGGCAGGGCAGGACAAATAATAACATGGATAGATATGCCATACTAGATAGGTATTTCTGCATGCACCACCTTATTTACGTTGTGACGGTGTCCAGTGTCCTAATCGGATCGCTAGCTAGCTTCTTTGGTTTTTTGGTTTTTATAGATCTCTATCTCTATCTCTACTATTACTAAATACTAAAGTAAGCAATGATTTCTTGGTCCGTCAATCGAAGTTCTAACCAAAATTCGGGTAATCACTGCACGTTTCAGTTCTAATTAGGGTCCTAATGGCCTAATCGAGTTCCACTCCGGCACGTGTTCCTCGTGCGCCGGCTCCAAATAAACGGAAACAGCCACCTGAGATCCTACCAACAAAACCTCGTGTGCGTGCGTACATACGGACGGACACACGGAACAGGTGAGATGAGAATGTGCTTTCAAGCTAGCATGCAAGCAGTAGAATGGCAACCGATGGTTATGATGCATGAGAATTTCAAGAAGAGGTATCCAATACCTGATTGCGCCTCATGCGATAATGTATATATTGTTTTTCGGCCATAGCAACGCACATGCAATAGTTATTATGTAAAAAGAAACTAGCTCCTTTGGCTAGCACATGCTGGAGCCTTAACGTTAATTCTCACGAGACACTATAGAAAAAAAAATAAATTCCATCTTTATAATTACAAAAATTACCCTCCTATGCTATTATGAAAAATATCTAAATTAATTCTGTAAATTTACATCTAGACTATACACCTCTACCATTATTAAAAATAACATAAATAAAGTAACCTCTACGCCGTATAAATTACCCACCCACCGCATGTTATTGTAAAAAAAAATAATACCGATCTCAAAGCAGCCAATAAGTTTCCCTAGCTATAATGGTTGCATGATTGACTTGAAGTAGACGCTACATCTCCATCGATGGATGTATATATCCACACGCCAGTCCCAGCCTGTATGGTCGCTCGGTCAAAGCTGGATAATGAAGCAAAGCAAGCGTCGCATGCATGCACACGTCAGAGAGAGATTCCTCTCTAGCTTCTTCTCTCTTGCGTTGCAGCCAGCAACATTCTGTCCATTGCATTTGCATGGACATCGATCCAGACCGGCCGGCCATTCTCAACTGCAACTGCTAGTCTGCTAGTAGTAGTGTGGCCCATCCATTCGCCTGGATGATGATGGATGGAATTAGTAGAGTTGAGCAAAAGGAGAAGCAACCAATTTTTTCTAAATAAAATCTTTGTCGGGAGGGACAGGACGCGTCATCGTGTCGGCTTGCACTGACTGTGCACACTCGTCGTCACTCGCAACGTCGGACCACCAATTGCCAAGGATGAACCTTGGCAAACTAGGCCAGGCTTTCCTTGGTTGGTTGGTTAGCTCGGCTATTGGGTTTCCATGTTCTTGCTTTTGCTTGGCCTCATCACCCACATTCTTGTTGGCCTTCTCATCATTTTTTGCTAGGATCCAGACACCACATTCTTGGTTGCCTGCTAGCTACACGTCGGAGAGAAATAGCAGCATATTCAGTGGTCTCTGAATTCTGAACAGCAATAGTGCTGCTATTTCATCTTAATTATCATCAGCTGATGTCTTGGAGGAGATATTTCAAACTTTATTGATGAGTTAAATATCTCCAGCTGATACAGGCCGGCTGGCTGGCTATCTCCGCGCGCCGGAAAGGTGAGTTTGGGCTTTGGTTGGGTCCTCTCCGTTCCGTTCCGTTTCGCGGCAACCCAGTCAGCATCATCCCCTCCCCGCTGCGCTGCCGATGGAACCAACCCCGCAACCCCCCTCGTTCCACACGCTTCTAGAAACCCTTGGCTCGATCCACAATCAGAGAGAGACAGAGAGAGGGGGAGAGGGAGGAAAAAAGGAACCCTTGGCGGCTCGATCCACAATCTCGCGCCGCTCGCCATGGCAACGCTGTATGGGGCAGGATCGTCGGCCGGTCCAGCAGGAGGTGTTTCCACGGAGTCACCAGCACCACGCCGGAGTTCGCGACTGCGGCAAGCCAGGGACAGGGAGGGACCCCGCGTCGCCTATTCGGCCCCGCCCCCGCCCGCGTAAGCTCCCTGCATCAAATCAAAGCAGGGTTGCCTCCTTTACAAGATGGGATCACTAGTCGAGGGTGGAGATGTCGAATGCACTATGAATTTTGGGGGAAAAGGAACCAGCTTCAGGGCACAAAATGTAGTGTTTTGTTCCAACTTGGATACCAATCACCTCCATCCAGACAGCAACCCCTTAAACGTCAATCAGAGACCAGAGCGCTGTGACGAATTGTACCACATTTTGTTTTAGCTCCCAAGGTCAAAAAAAAAATTAGCGGGTCTCGTTCCGCGATAGAAAGGTCTACCAGGAGATTTTTTTTCTCCAATACGCAGGAGAGCTGCACATCTTTGTATTAAGAAGAGAGAATAAAGTTTGAGTACACATCGCGGAGCTGAAGCTCACGCTGGTAACTCTTTGCAAAAATCTCCCAACGGAGACTACCAGAGAAAACAAAACACAGAGAAATAAGATGGTTGACTACTCGCTCTCGAGGCAACCTAAATGAACTGCTCCAGCTTGTACCCAGAGCTGAATCTCAGCTTTGACCTTGTCGAACAGCTCCCAAGGAAGAGCTGATTTGCGGTCAAACAAGCGGGCGTTTCGCTCTTTACATAGGCACTAGATGATCAGCATGAAGAGCGTGTCGAGGCCACGTCTCCTTTCCCAGATCTGCAGATGACGAAGATGGCTCCACCAATCTTGCAAGTCGTCACAGTCCACCAACGTGATGTTGCAACTCATCCAAGAGAGGGCACCCCACCAAATCTCTTTGGCAAAAGAGCAGGAAACGAGAAGGTGCAGTGTGGTTTCTTGTTCCTGGTCGCAGAGCCAGCACACGTCGTGTGCGTCAGGACCATGGCGTCTTCGCCGATCCGCATTCCAGAGACGGCATTTCGAGGCGAGCCAGATGAAGAACTTGACTCTTGGTGGCGCCCAGTTCTTCCAGATTCTGCGTGCTCCTTGAAGTTGGGTGCTCCCTTGGTGCATCATCCTGTACGCGGAAGAAGCCGAGCTGTCCAGCGCCAACGGTAGCGGTCTTCTTCAGTGCCCAACTGGATCACCGAAAGCATCTCCCACAGCTTGAGATAATCGACGATAACCGGCACCGTTAGGCCACCAGAGATGTCCCTAATCCACCGACTGTCAGTGAGCGCTTGTGCCACCGTTCTGGATCGCCTTGTCCGTGCGGTGATCACTGCGTGCAGATTGGGCACGATCTGAGAGATTGACTGCCCCTCAAGCCACTTATCCTCCCAGAAGAGCGCGCGCAAGCCGTTGCCCAGGATGACAAACACTGACGCCGAGAATAAAGCCCGAGTTTCAGGTTCAACTTGGATCTCCAGAGCAGACCAGGCTCGGTCAGAATCGGTCTTCTGAAGCCATAGCCACCTGGCCTGTAAAGCGAATCCCGCAATCTTCAGGTCAACGATTCCAAGGCCACCACAATCAGTAGGGCGACAGACTGCTGGCCATGCAACAGCGTTCACCCCCCTCACAGCCTTGTCTTGCCCGGACCACAGGAAATTCCGCCTGATGGAGTCGATCTCCTTGATGACCCCAAGGGGGAAGCTTGTCAGACATGAGCAGATAAGTTGGCTTGGCTGACAGAGTGGATTTCACAAGTGTCATCCGGCCACTCTTATTCATCAGAGGTCCTTGCCATGGTGGGAGCTTCGCTGCAACCCGCTCGATCAAAGGGCGGTACTGAGATTTGGGTAGCGTCTTGGAGGAAAGCGGCACGCCCAGGTATTTGATCGGGAAATATTCCGCGGCGCAGGGGAGAACAGAGGTGAAGTGCTCTAGCCCATCATCACAGCCAAAAATCAGGGTGATTGAGCATTTGCTGAGGTTGGTTTGTAGACCTGAAGCATCACCAAAGATGTTCAGGATGAAGCTAGCAGCACGGGCCTCACCAGCTTCAGGGGAGAGCAAGAGAATGACATCATCGGCATCTAAGCTGCAGTGATGTTTGATCGCAGGGAGTCCCATGGTCCGCAGAATGCGGCCAGTGCTCGCCTTGACAAACAGTCTGTTGAGGATGTCCATGACGATCACGAAGAGCATGGGCGAGAGCGGATCCCCTTGCCGTAAACCGCGCCGGTGTGCAATCTGCTGTCCAGGCTGCCCATTTAGCAACACTCGCGTCGAGGCAGTAGAAAAGAGTAGGGAGATCCAATCACGCCAGCGCGTGCCAAAGCCCCAGGCATGTAGAACTTCCAGCACAAACTGCCAGGAAACCGTGTCGAAAGCTTTGGAGATGTCGAGTTTAAGCAGCAGCTTGGG
Organism: Panicum miliaceum; assembly: GCA_032594955.1. Classification (NCBI taxonomy): domain Eukaryota; kingdom Viridiplantae; phylum Streptophyta; class Magnoliopsida; order Poales; family Poaceae; genus Panicum; species Panicum miliaceum. Next base: position 558,301 of record CM064060.1, on the reverse strand, counting down.
CACCTTGCATTTCCGAAGCAAAACAGCTGATCGCTGGACATATTTGAAGTTGTCCAAGATTGATCGCCTGGGGATGAAGGCGCTCTGATTGCAGAGAACCAGCCGACCCACATGAGGACTAAGGCGATTAGCAAAAGCTTGGCCATGATCTTCGGAAAGCTATGGATCAAACTGATCGGACGAAAGTCCCTTGGTGCCCGTGCATCTGCCTTTTTGGGGACGAGGGTCAGGAATGCACCGTTGATGCAGTGGAATCCCCGACAATCGACGCGGTAGAAAGCATTCACCGCCTGCATCACGTCTTGCTTGATCACCGGCCAGGCGGATTGGTAAAAGGCACCCGTCATCCCATCAGGGCCGGGCGACTTGTCAGCCGGCATGTTCTTGATCACCGCCCAGACCTCCTCTTCAGTGAAATCATCCTCCAGAATACTCAGGTTCTGTGGTGCAATGCCGAGAGAGTCCAAATTGATGGTTGAATGCCGCTCTTTCTCTACCCCGAGTAGCTCATGGAAGTAGTCAAAGGCGACATCTCCCATCTCGGCAGGTGAATAAGCAGTGCCCGTATCCGAGCAGAGCTTGGTGATATGATTCTTGCGGCGATGTCCATTGGCGTGCAAGTGGAAGAAACGTGTGTTGGCGTCGCCCTCACTGAGGAACAACAGCCTGGACCGCTGTCTGGCAATCGTGCGCTTGAGAGAGGACAGGCCCAGGACGAGCTTCTTTAAATCTCGTCGCAGCAGAGATTCAGCCTCAGATAGCGATCGGAATTCCTGGGCTTGGTCAGACTTGAAGATGAGCTCTTTAGCCAACAGCAGCTGCATCCTGATACTACCGATGTGCTTAGCCGACCAGCTTTGTAATTCTTTGGTGACATTACGCAGCAAGCAGTCCAGACGTCTTTAAGCATTTGTGACATCGTCAGGGCAGTGCCATCCACGGGTTACCGCCTCCAAGTAACCATCGAACTTGGGCCAGAAAATCTCGAAGTGAAATCTGGGTCTAGAACGGATAGCAGCGTTACCCAGGAGCAGCAACGGGCAGTGGTCAGAATCAAAGCTTGGAGGAAACAGCAAGGGTGCAGCTCCTCCCGGTCGACCGAAACCAGGACGCGATCAAGTTTTACCAGCGTCGGGTTGTCACGCTCGTTACTCCAAGTGTAAGTACGCCCGTGTAAGTGGACATCCCGCAGCTCCAAACGATCGACCACACTCCTGAACCTGGTCATGTTCCGCCAATTGATACGTGCATTATTTTTATCAGCCGGGTCGAGAATGAGATTGAAGTCGCCAACAGCAATCCATGGCCCGTCGCATTCGTCCCGGATTGCCTCAAGCTCTTCAAGGAAGAGAACCTTCTCATCGTCAGCCTGCGGGCTGTAAACCGTCGTGAGCCACCAAGGTGCATCGCCGGTTAGCGGAGTTATCTTCCCGGTGACGGAGAAGCAGCCAACGCGTATCTCAGATAGCGAAAAGAGATCCCTGCGGCAAGCAATCAGAGCTCCACCGCGAGTGTCCGACGCAGGCAGGTAAGCAAACTCAGTAAATTGACTACCAAGCATGGAAAAGATTACATCGACAGAAACTGAACTCAGTTTCGTCTCCTGCAGGCAAATGATAGTCGCCTTGACGTCCTCAACTAGAATATGAACACTGCGTCGGAATCAGGTGCGGCCAGCGAGCCATCATCTAGTGGCTCGCCAGCAGAGGGATCAGCATGGGCCGGGGCTCCCATGTTTTCGTCCGCCAGGTGGTTTGGCTCGACATGGGCCTCCAGGTCCGAGTCGCAATCGGCATCTGGGCTTGCGCCAGACAGGTGGTCATCCGTCGCGACCTCAGTCGCCGCGGTGGGGGGGCCGGCGGCTCTGGAGCCGACCTGGGGATAGGGTCCTGGTGGGTAGGGGACCAAACGTCGCGACAAACCTGGAGTTCGAATGCAATTGCGTCCTCCAGGACAGGTGTCCCGGCAGCCGCCACGTGAGGGGCCGGCTGCGATTTGGCGCTATCCGCTTTGGGAAAGTGCTTTTGCAGCACACATGCAGAGCCAGGAGCAGGTGCAGCATGCGTCACCTTGACCGTGGAATACGCCTGGCGACGATGACCGCCATTGCCGCCGTGGAGAGCACCGGCGCCGCCATGGCCGCCGGCACCACCACCGCCAGAGCGTCCACCACTTCTCCTGGGGAAGCCTTGTAACCGTGGCCCCGCATGCCCCTGACGGAGGCCATAGGAGCGGTCAGGATTGCCGTCCGGTCCGCTGTCTCCATCATCGGACGGAGACGATGCCGAGGTCGAGGGAGAGCGGGGGCTGAAGTCCGCGATGCGTCGCAGATGGATGTCCACAGGGTAGGTGAGCAAGCGCTTCTTCCGGAGGAAGGGAGGCAGGCTGCCGAAGACGAGCTGGTTGACGGGGTCGGAGTAGACCGCCGGCGTCTCCGGTTCGGCGATCTGCAGGGCCTTGAACGTGGGGATAGAGAACGGGTCTCTGGTCCAAGCCGTGAGGGTGAAGTACGACATGTCCGTCTTGGACGTAGTCGCTGGCTCGAGTCTCTCGATCCAGCAGTGGGGGGACAGCAGCTTGTTCGCCGTGTCCAGGTCCCAGGCATGAGCCGGGATCCCTTCCAGCTCAAGGGTGACCTGGTGGTATAGGGTGATCATCGAGGCGTTAGCGAGACGAGTCCACTGCCTGAAGATCAAGGAAATGAAGGCGATCGGAGCAGCGCCGGCGCCCATCATCCTGTCACGGGCATCCTGAGAGTTGCAGATGACCAGGAAGTTCTCGGGATGGAACGGACGAACAGAGAAGTCCCCTGCGCCGAGTCCAGTGGCGTCGCAGATGGCCCTGATGGCGTCGTTGATCGAGATTTCCGTGGACGCGTTGGCCGCCTGAGCCGTGATGGCGAAGCGAAGACGCGCCTCTTCGGCCGCCATAGCGTCGGTGCGCTGGATGTAACAGCACGAGAACTCCGGCTGCTGTGCGTGGGAGCTGCACGCATCCGTCGAGTTCTCAGGCGTAGCATCCGGCGGAGGCATCACCGGCGGTGGGGAAGGCGTGCGACTAGGCGCCTGCGAGGCCGTAGGGGTTGGCGGGCTGTTACTGCGGAAGCAGAGGAATCGTCGCCGCTGCCCTCCACCCTGGGAAGGTCCATGGGCGGCGGCGGCCCGAGGCGCCGGAGTAGAACGCGGGCGGTGGCAATCCTTGGCGAGGTGGCGGAAGCCATGGCACCGGAAGCAACGCTTGGGGAGCGCACATGTTGCAACCCGGTGAGACCATGAGAGGCAGTTCAAGCACCTGCCCTCGAACTCAGGGGGGATGCGTCGCCTGGGTGGGGAAGGCGCCGGCGGGGCTTGCGTCGCGCGCTCCGCCTGTCGTAGACGACGCCGGGTAGAGCGCGAAACCACCTCCTGGAGGCCGTCCGCATCCACCCGCGGCCGGCGACGAGAGCCCTCCGCCTCTGGACGCCGCGGTGCAGGGGCGGGCTGGGCACCTCCGCCAGGGGCAGTAGCGCACACCCGGAGGGGAGGGGGGTTGCGCCGCCGAGCCCGTCGCGAAGGGCGACGCCGCTTAGGGCGCCGAGCCTCGGCCGGTCTGGCGGACGGCGCAACCGCCGGCGGACGTTCCAGCGTCTCGTCGCCCATCTGCATCTCGGAGTCGGGCAGAGGGGAGGGCAAAGGAGAGAGCTTGATAGGCGAGGGGAGGCCTCGTAGTCCACGCGCTCCAGCTCGTCGTCGGAGACGTCGAGCCAGCGCACCTCCTTCGGTTGGTCGGTGGAGGCCTCGCCGCCCGGGTAGAACGGCCGCGCCGCCGGGGAGAGCTGGGGAGAGGAGATCCGCATCTGAGGGGTGGAAGGGGTGGGGGCGGGATGACCGGGAGAGGGCGGCGCCTGGGCTGCAGGGGTGGGCGCCGGCACCGGGGTGGTGACCGGCGAGGAGGGCTGGTAGCTACCTAGCAGGGAGGAGAGGGAGGTGAGCGTCGGCGAGGAGGTGGCCGCCGGAGTCGGGGTGGCTGCCGGCGGAGGGGATGGGGAGGGGGAGGGAGAGGCCATGTCAAGGCCTCTTTTCGCGTCAAAGGTGCACATTCTTTGTGGATTAATCCAACAAGATCACGAATAAAAATACTTTTCGTGTACCCGGAGATAGCTATGCTCATTCTTCATGATTCCTGAGGTTGGATTTAATCTTGATACAGAAAGCTTTGGGGGAACAAATTTACAGCTAGTTTCTTCTACAAACCCAAATACCCTACATAGCTACCAAATTTATGCAACATATTGAAAGTAAATCTCAGACCTAACAAACATATTATGGAATTATATGCAGCAAGCGTCGTTGCAAAAAACCAGAGGAAGGCAGTGCAGATGATGTTGGAGCAGAGTTTTGTGCTACTGATGTATTCAATTTGACACTAGAAGAAGTGCTTCCTTACTATAGGCGCTTATATAAAAAGAGAGCTAACATGGCCTTGGTTTTCTACCATGAAAACAACCCGGTAAGCTTTTGTTACTACTATATTATCTCCCGACCCGAACAGAAAAAAAGTACGCAATCTCCAGTTTTGATTTAAAATTAGTATTCTTTGCAAACACAGGGTGATCACTACGAGTTTACGCACTTGCGCCTCAATGATGTTTATGATTTCATGGATGGAAAGGTTTCCTATTTGCACATGAATTTCAAGGCAACTAATGCAGCAACAGGGTCAGAGGTGACCTTTTTTGCTGAATTGGCTTTGGAAGGTGATGTTTTCGATAAGCATGGTGGATACTGTACCACTACCTGCAGTATTGTTGATGATGATTGTGTTGGTATGCTCCTCCTCTTCTTCATCGTTAGCCTTCTTACCATCTTATATACATGCTTTACTTCTTCTCTTAGTTGATTGCCTCAGCAGAAACTGTAAAGGCGCGTTCTTCCTTTTGCGAGTTATGTTCCCGCCTGCATATTTAACAAAACAAACTTGTTTCCTCACATCTTTTGCAGTTTTCTTTGTTAGCTGTCCCTTGTTCTTTTGGGTGCTGGCCTAGTTCCGGTACCGCAAACTTGTATGAAACGATCTTCCTTGTCTTAGTAAGACGGGGGCTTGGCCCTAAAGCTCTAAAAATCTTTTGCTGTTTTGAGTCAGGCACTATTAAGATGTTTGTACATTCACACTTCCCTTGTTTGTTTCAGATGCTATGTGCATAGAGTTTTCCTGTTTCGAAGTAGTCAATGATATATTTCAGCTGTTTGGTTTGGGTCATTCCTTGTGGAGGTTTTAGGTTTTCTTTTACCATGCACAATACAAGTTTTTTTTCTTCTACACCTCAACCTAATTTTTTGTTTGATCAAAACAACTCTTTATATTACATTGACATGCTAGACTGATGCTCTTGCCTTACTCTCAAAAGCTAGCCATCCTACTTTACTGACTCAACCAACTAGAATACGATGGTGACATGGCTAGTACCTGTTTTGTGCTACTTGAGTTACCAAAATAGGTGCTCCATAAAACAAGTGTATTTGTGGGCATTCTGTAATAAACAACCTACATCTGCACATAACAGTGACCATTTTACTGCTTTTTACCATGGAAACTTTGGTGTTTGTGGAGTGTGCAGAGTGAATGACTGCACTTGCTCTGTTATAGTCTTCTCTTGTAAAACTATTGTATTTTTTAGCACTTGCGAGATGCTTAAAAAGTTGGGGCAATCCTAAAACGTTATTGTACTGCAGGTGGTCAAAAAGAGGAGTGGTACAATAAATATGGTTCGGTCGCGAATGGTTATGACGAGCACAGTTGCTATGTGTGTGCCAAGAAGATAAAGCACCCCACGGGAAAGAGCTGCAAAGGAGGCCACTGGATCAAGGATTACTGGGTGGATGATAGTTCTGTCGAATGAGCTCTAGATGTTTATATATATTTTGTTGTGTTGGATTGGATGATTTTGGAGTTGTATGTGGTAGCAAAGCAACAAAACAGTATGCTATCGGAATTACGTGCATTTGCAGCTCGATCGCCCTGCACGCCGTGACCAGGTGGCTGACTAAACCTGAGGCCATCGATCTCTTGGTACGTACTATCTGAATGAATCGCTTTGGCCAATGGCCAAGTTGCTGCGCGTCGGTCTCAGGATGTGTCGAGGGGGCAGTGCAAGGTTAAGGTCATTTCAAGGCCAGATTACATCCTAACAATTATACGTGCAAATTACATAATAAATAATAACACGAGACACCAAAAGAGGCCGCAACCGTTTGCATATTCAATTGCCACTAGCTAGTAACTCCCAGAACTACTATGACCACCAACAAAGCCGCCCTTGGGGGTGCATCAATTCACCCATACATGCAAAACAATACAAATTTCTCTTGCTCTTCCTTGTCCCCTGGTTCTGCCCGTCATCACGAAGGCCACCTATATGAATAATATATTAGAAATTTTACTAATATAGCAAATAAAGAATTTATTGGTTTTTTCCAATTGCTACATGCTAATAGTTAGCCAACATATATGAAATCTATTTATACAACTAGAAAATTGAAACAATTAGTTGGAACATAAGACAAAATATTACCATGGCTGCCCTTGTTTAATTTTTTACACGTGTTTAAATTCCAAGGATCATTGCCCTCAACAGTTTTAGCAAGCTCCGCAAATACGAGGACCCTTTTTGAGCCAGCATGAGCACTGAAGTTGATGTGGGCATACTGCTTCTGTTGGCCATCAACTTTGTCCTCAAAATAGCAAATAGACAGAAGGTCAGATACCTTAAGCCTGTTCTCCGGCCAAAATGGATAAGAAGGTTAAAATAAGAATAAAGAAGTCCAATTTAAGAAGATTGGAAACTCTTTTTTGATTCAAAGTCTATGAATCAACCGTTCATATTTGATTTCTATAGAAGAGTGAAATGCTTTATCAAAGGAAATAAGAAAAGAAAAGAGAAAGGGTATGTTGCTACTCTTTTGAAAGAAAACAGAATAGAAATTACTAAAGTAATAATGTCTAAACCCAACGATTTCACAAATCAAAGATAAAAAGTATTCCGGAACGAGTAAGCATGATTTTCAACCGTCTCAACAATGGAATTGGATCAGAATAAGGAAGAACAGTAAATGTGTTCGGAAAGAGAGAAAGGAAAAGGTTTAGATCGAGACGACTAAAGTTTTCGAAGGGTTTTTACTTTTAAATTCTGCAAGTCAAAATTATAGCCAACTTGAGTCATGAGTATAAATGAAATTTGTTTTTCCTTTTCTTTAAGAAATTAATGCAAGTCATATCTACTTCACACCCAAACTATTGAGTTTCGTCTAGATAACACCCATCAAATACCCTCTAAAGTATTCAATATAATCTAAATCACCCCTGTGACGTTTTTTATATGCTATTTCGTTGATGTGGACCACTAGAAGGAAGATGACACATGGCCCTGACCACTTCCTTTCACCCAAACACAAGCATGTCCTGCTAGTCATCATCTCTACACCAAGAATGAGTTATAATGGTGCAGAGGTGACCATTCAAGCCGTATGAGAAGAAAACCTCCTATACATTTTAGGGGAGGGGTTGTTTATCAACATCCATCCCAATAATCTATCTATTGAATCGTTGCAATAGTGTCACATGAGATTAGGATGGATTACCTCTTTTGTGACATCCTCGTTAAGATATGAAATTGATGTTCTAGCAAATTGGTGAAACTCCATGTCCATAAGTGCACGATTGAATGCATCAGAGAAAGAACCCACAAGCCTGTCGAAGGATGAAGTTGCTGGTGATGGACCTATATCAAATCAAACATCAAACAAATGTTAGGTGAGCAATGTTCGGCAGTCTATAAGTCTAAATCCACGGACCCATCAGTGGTGGAGCCAGACACAAACTCAAGGTGTTTTTTTTTGGGGGGGGGGGGGGGGGGGGGGGGGGGGGGCAAATTACTCAGTATTTCTATAGTAATTACGCAGATAGTTGCTTACTTTGCAAAGGTTAAATAAGGAATAAACTATCATTTCGAAGCATATCAAGTTCTCTACCAAAATAAAAGTTAGTAGATGATGATCTCAATTGACTACGTTCCGTAGCATTACAGTTGGAACTCTTTCCATATACGCCTTAGTAGATAGCTCTTCAGAATTGCGAGTTTGCAACTAAGAAAACAACAAAGGAATATGTAGCACATGAGCAGATATTATGGCTAGCCATGGCTGCTAGGAAAGTAGGAAACGCCACATCCTACTAATTAAGCGAGTGGAGACGTCGACATTGACAACAACTAGTGTTTTCAGTGGCCAAGGAAGCAAACCTGGTGAGATTTGGAGCAATGGCGGGAGCTTCCAAGCAAGAAGGATGGCAGAAGAAGCCTCTTTGATGCCAATATCATTCGCCGCGCATTCTGTAACCGTCTTCATGCGCAGGTTGAAGCCAAAGAGACGTTCTTCTTGAGCAAAGTACACCACATGCGGATCATCAGGATGAACGAGTGCGAACACGGGCACAGTATTTGGCAGCCCAGTTCTTTCATAGTTACGATCAGCCCAGAGCTCCTCGAAAGACACCTCATAATCCAGCGTCCATTCGCCGTCCGACTCTGGATCGGCCAGCGTCCACAGCTTGATCTTGGGCACACGGGCGCGGGTAGTAATGACCACATACCGTAGCTTTCCGTCGCTGAGATGGATGGAGCGTTGAGTTCTGGGATCCCTGCGTTGAGTGCTGCGATTCCGTAGTAATGTGTTTGTTCGCCTCAAGTTTGGGAACGGCACGAAATGGAGCCCTTGAGAGATGTCGGCGGGCAATCTGGGGTCGCACGAGAGGAGGCCCTGCGAGAGATCAATCCACCAGATTTTGCCATCGTAGGAGAGCACGTGGTCAGTGCGCCACTGCGACCTGACCATTGGGGCGCCTAGAGTCTTCCGGATCCACTCGCCGCCGGTCTGTGACGAGAAGCAGTGAAGGATGGCGCCGGCGTTGGAAACGGCGAGCTCCGCAACCATGTAGTCGTCGTTGTGGCTGACGATGAGGCCAGCGGTGCCGGTGTCGCCGTAGTCAGGCAGGTGCGGGAGCTGGCGGACGGTGTTGGAGACAGCGTCCCAGAGGAAGTAGGGCGTCCTGGCGGAGTTATCGTCGTCGGAGCCCGATAGGAGAAGGAGGCCAGAGGGGTCGGCGGCGAGGACGAAGGGGTTACGGACGAGAGCACCGCTGCCGCCGTCGACGAGCGACGAAACGAAGAGCTCCGTCACGCCGGGGGTGCGCGAGCCGATCGCGAGGCAGAAGCCGGTGCCCTGCGGGAGGCCGGGGTCCGTGCAGGCCATGCGGCGGAGTACAACCCACCGCTGCCCCGGCCCCGGAGACGGCGGCATCTCGGTCGATTCCGCTAGGTTTCGGGGTGAATTTGGTCGCGGGGGTTTGGGGTTGGCGAGAGATCGGCCACTTGGGCTCCCGTTCCGTTTTGGCCCGTGTCCCTCGGCTCCCGTATTATTAGTGAATTGGGTAATGCTAAGAATCAGGCGTCCGAGCGAGCTTCAACCAACTAACCAACCAACGGTGAATATTGCGGTGGAAATTAGTGGACTAACAATTTTTTTTAAGAAGAAATGAGTATAGATTGATCCAAGAAAAATGAGCATAAATAGATGTTATGAAGACACTTGGAGATGACGTTGAATGGATAAAAGTATACAAAAGGGTTTTTCTATTATTGCCCGTCATAAAGTGATTAGAGGATGTGAAATGACCAGATCAATAGGATAAATAGCCGTACTATCAAGAGAGGTTAATATGCCTCTGCTTGACTGTTCTATAGTGCTATTTTGCTCAAACAATTGCATTGCATGCATGAGGGCTAACTTGGTTTGAAAGATGGTAACTTGATTATGCGCTAACGTGCTTGTGCGGGCAGTCCGGCCCTGGGTGACGGACGGTCCGCCAACTAACATATGGTTTGGTCCAGAAACATTGGCGTTTCTAGTGGCGCTGAAAGTTGAACGGCGGACGATCCGTCCTGATGGTGCGGACGGTCCGCCGGCTTATTCTTGAAATCGACAGAAACATTAGATGCTTTGTGTGGTCGGGGATGTTGTACTGCGGACGGTCCGCGGGTTGCGGGTGGACGGTCCGCCTGAGCATCAACGGTCATCTCTGACACACAATCATTGTTGTTCTAGCCGTTAGGTTTGAATGGCGGACTGTCCGATTTCTGTGAGGCGGACGGTCCGCGAATGCTCTGTTTTCACGGGTTTGAAGTGTAACAGCTAGATTTCGAGGGGGTGGCTACATATACCTCATGCCCGGCCATGTGTGAGGTCTCTTGGCACTTTGAAAAGTTTTCTTGACATACTAGAGCCAGCTCCCTCCTCTCTCTCTCACTCACTTCGCTTGGGGATTGCATTCTAGAGAGTGTGAGAGCATCCTAGTGCATTGCATCAAGTGTTTGAACTTTGTGGCACTAGGGAATCTTCAATCAAGCGTCATCGGCTTGTTACTCTTGGAGGTTGCCGCCTCCTAGATAGCTTGAAGAAGGTGAATCCGTGGAGCTCTTCAAGAATATTGCGGAGGAGCCCCGGTTTGGTTGCGAGAGGTTCTTGTGCTCACCTCGCCGGAGTGGTGAAGAGCAACTCTAGTGGAATCGAGGTTTGGAGAAGCTCATCGTTTCAAGTCGGCTCAAGACCAAGAGTGGTTCTCGATAGAGGAGCGGTTGAAAGCTTTGAGTCCACCTCAACATGGATTAGGGGTGACCTGCAAGTCATCGACACCACGGGAAAAAATCTTGTCTCGTGCTCGGTTATTCTCTTTGCTCACTTATTCATGCAATTTACTTTGAGCATTTTACATTACTAGAGCTTGCTTTGTTACTTATCACCCTAGGTTGCAAAGCCCCACTAGATATAGGTTCTAGTAGAGGTAGGAGGTCTCTTGTGTTACTAATTAAATTTGCCTAGTGTTTATAGTTTTAGTTGAAACCGTCTATTCATCATCCCCTCTAGTCGGTATCCTTGATTCTACATCCCCCGCCTCCCTCCAACTGCTGCTCCTCGGTTCGTGGCCAGCGGCCTCGCGCGGGCGCGGGCGCACGACCCCGGCCGACCTGGTGTGGAGGTCCTCGAGACCGGGGACAAGCCCAGGATCCCAACGGTCTCGGACGCGCGGCCCCTCTGCAGCGGAGGCGAGGACGAGGCCCTGCGGCCGGCCTCCGCGATGAGGCTTGGGTGGCGCGACGAGGAGGTCCAGCGTGGAGGAGGCCAGGGTGACGGAGGAGCGGTGGAACGCGGACTTTGAGTGCTTCCACCATGACGGCATCGTCACGCGGGAGCCCCACCGCCGAGGGAGCAACGTGCCGCGCACAGGGAGCCTGCAGCGGCATGGTTCTTATTTTCTTTTTGTTTTTTTAAATCAATTTTCAAGGCCGGGTGACTCTCTCACCCGCCCCTGGAAATCAGTTGAAAAATATCCGTACGATTTACACGTCTACTTGGAGGCTAGAGTTGCTGACATAATGCCCACCAAATATTTAGGAGTGTTAGTTTCAAACGGTCGTATAACATTTTTATAGTGATAGAACAAATGAAGATGAACATGTTTTGCTTTCTAAAAAAATACACATGTGTTTTTACACTTTTCAAATTACAGTTCGTCAGATTAGACTACTTTTTGAAAAATACTGGAAATTTTATGGCAAAAAAAAGATTTCAAAAAGTATTAAAAACACCTAGATATACGGTATGTATAAATATATAATAAAAACTATATATTATATCAAAATGATCTGTAATTTTGAATGGAGGAAGTAGTTTACATTCAGGTCTGGATATGCTATGAATGATCATCCACTTAAATGTGTCAATGCATCATGCCATGGTATTGGGCTTGATCTGACGACTAGGCCATATCCCTCCTATGCAAAATATGGAAATAAAGTTTTGAGTTGGATGTACCATGTCTTCCGAGATGATTCTCGAATCCATCTCTCAAGATTCGAGTTTATGAGGTCCACCCCCAACAAGTTGAGATCCAACCTAGTTTGCATTGATATCACAACGGTTAACGTGCCTAGTTGCCTACACCGATACTAGGCCCTGTCCCAGAAAGATCACATTTGAAGCCGCACAGCACCTGTTTGAAAACTTTTCGCTAATCTCGCGCTCTAATCACGCAACTTCGTTGTTTAATAAAAAATTGACCATTGTTTAATTAGTTCCAGAATAATCCAACCCAGTTGATGACACACACGAGATGCATGGTGGACGCGATTAACAAGTGCTTTATATATTAACAGCAGCTAACGGGCCTTAGTTGCCTGGCTCCCGGTCCCAGAAAGATCACACCGATCTGAAGCAGCCGCACAGCTAGCGCCTGATGTTTGAAAAATCATCATATCAGCTGCAAATCTTGCGCTCTAATCACGGTGTAGCTGCATGATCACCCCGGATCTATCTGATGACAAACCTGCAAGTTGCAACAGCTCCCCGCATCTGCGTGGAAGTTAGCAATTAGTAGGCGCGTGCGCTTGAAGTCCAATGCAGTTTGAACCCCGGACCCGTCGAAAGCAGCTTTTGTTCCTTCTCCAAGTTTGATGGATCGATGCTTAGCTAGCTTGTGATGGCTGCAAAAATATTTGAGGTCAATGCAAACTAGCTCCCGCGCGCGTATCTGCAACAAGTCATCAACATATCTTGCACAGCTCGATGGCGCGCGTAAACAATATATATATAGATCTTGATGCGATTCCTCTCTCCCTGCTCCCTGTTTTGTTTACGGCTATAGACACATGATGGCCAGCTCCCTGGTATACGTCAAGTAGACGACTTGGACATTTTTGTATGATGATGCGCGTGATGGGATCAGCAACGAACCAATATATTAATGGGCCATGCTGGTGTGCCAGTGATCGATCATCGTGCAAATTGCGAGGCGCGCGACATGCGTGGGGTCCTTTGTTTAGGATTGATTATTTAGGACAAACAGGCCCCTTATCCTATTCCGATCCTCCACTGCGTGAGCGACCAACCACGCTGCGTGCTGAGATTAGACTTTAATTTCTTTTATGCCACAACAAGCAAGTCGATCATCTTCTAGTAGCTAGCAGTCAGCGATGGATCGGATCCTTCGCGGAAGGTGCTGGATCGAGGATCCCTCAATCTTTCCCGTACAGCTAGCAAAGGCAGATCCGCTCCCTCCGGCCATGCCTCCATCTATATAAGCACCGCACCACCGGTCGCTATCTGCCCTTCAGATCGGAGTGCTAACATAGCACGCATACATCCACCTACCCACCGCGCGCGGCCTTGCTGGCTGGCTGGTTGATGTTGATGGGCAGCAGCTTCCCCGGCGGCGAGATGTGCATGGAGGGCGGCCGCCCGGCGGGGAGGCGCGGGGCCAAGAAGCAGGCGGCGGCGGACCAGAAAGCCAACAGGCAGCCGCAGCGCGGGCTGGGCGTCGCGCAGCTCGAGAAGATCCGCCTCCACAACCAGATGATGGCCGCGTACCGCTCCGCCGGCGGAGGCCTGCACCCGGCCACGGCTGCGCAGCCGTTCGCCGCCTCCTCGTTCCAGCCGTACCTCGCCGACGGAGCGGGGCATCGTTCCAGCCATACTTTCATCCCGACCTGCTTCGAGGAGACGGAGCGGGGCATCGTCCGCCCCGTGCAGCAGTGCCACCACCCGCCGCCACAGGCTGGGCTCGCGCACGACGCCCGGGATTCCTCCGGCCACAGGCTGGGCCAGCCGCCGCCGCAGCAGCACTACTGGATGATGAGCAGCGCGAGCGACGGGTCCAGGAGGTCCAGCCACGGCAGCGCGGAGGAGCTCGACCTGGAGCTCAGATTGTAGCAGCCAGCTGCTGCCGCCTCTGCCTGCAGCCTGCAGCGATTTAATTTGTTCTGGGTTGGGGGGGCTTGGTCCTACTACTAGGCTCAGGCTGAAGGATGATCTGAATATCCACACGGTTGGTGACATGCGCATGGGCGAAGAAGCATCATGCAGCAGCTAGCTGCCACTGCTAGATTAATCATTAGCTTGCCTCTTGCCTTAATTAATTACCTGCTATGTAAATTATGAAATGTCGCAGCATTTGAATTTGGCACACGGATCTCATCCTTGACTGCTCATGCATTTTGTTCAAGTACCTTTTGTTGGGGCTGGCAATACGCAACATCTTGACGATGACTAGTTTTGGTTTACCATCTTGTCTTGATTACTAAAGCTCACCGTGGATTTCGTAACTATCCTGGGACCAAGGACGTGGTCCAGAGAAAGCTCAAAGGGAACAGGTTGGGTTGGTTTCGTGTTTTGTGAAGCACGGGCAGGGTAAGTGCGTGGGAAACTGGGGGAAGGTCGTGAATGCACGTAAAGAAACAGGAAGTCACTTTTTCGTGATCCGAGTTTGTCTGTGGATCCTCCTCCTGCAGCCATGGAGTTGAGAGAGACTGGCCGGCCGGGAGAAGAGAACTTATTTTGGGTAAGCTCTAGGCTGAATTCACGTTCCGAATGCGCAGGGCCCAGGCCCGTTTGTAAGTTGAAAGCCAACCGAGAATAACACGTTGCTCTAAAGGAAAAAGTTCCTCGAAAAGAAAAAAAGGAAAGAAAATCAAATGCAGCACACCGACACGGAAGCGCACGCCGCAGCTCCTCCTCCCCGCTCCCCCGGGCCCACCACCGCCGAGGATCGGCATCGGCGGCCACACACGAGGAACTCGTGTGGGCCCCGCCTCGAGTGCCACCTCAGCTTACTAAACTCGAAGAGGTCAGGGCGGCGAGGCAAAGAGGCCACGCGGACGCGCTTTCTCTTCCCTTCCCCACTCGGCTTCGGCGGACTGGACTCGGCTCCCTCCTGACCTGACCTGACCTGACCCCGCGCCCGCTGCAGCGGCGACAAGCAACCCGGAGACGCGCGCGAGCCCCACGCCGCCCTCCTCCTCTTCAATTCTATACCCCCGGCCCGGCCAACAACCAACAGCCCGCGGAAGCGATTTCGCCTCGCGCGGCGGGGTTGCGGGCGCGCGCATGGACCGCATCGTCGGCGGCAAGTTCAGGCTCGGACGGAAGATCGGCTGCGGCTCCTTCGGCGAGATCTACCTCGGTGAGCCGATTCCGCTCCCAATTCCGAATCCCTCCCGCGTTCCAGCGTTTGCTTATTAATTACTAATTATTATTGTTACTGTGCCTGACCGCGCCGATGTTGTTGTTGGTTTTGCCCCCCTGTTTCAGCCACGCACATCGACACCTACGAGATCGTCGCCGTCAAGATTGTGAGTGCCTCCGATTCTCTCCTCACTTGCTTATTCGTTTCCCTGCCGCGATTCAGTGGCTTGCTCTGACGTGTTAGCCCGTTGAGCGGGGCCGGGGGGGGGGGGGGGGGGGGGGGGGGGGATTAATTTTCGTCGGGTGGATTACCATGACTGAGTGCTCTGTTCAAATGTCCCATGATGTTCCTACTTCTCTTCATGAACTGAACAGAGGATTATTTTCACCGAAAATGCAACCAATGATTTAGTTCCAGACGCTCCCCTCGCTCTATGTTTTTTTTTTAGTTTTGCTGTCATGATAGTTTTTTGACCAATTTTCAACGTTCTGGTGGTTGTTGGCCATGATTACGTTCTCTCATAGGCAAATTGCGGCTGCTCCTTCCGCAAATGCTATGATTAGGACAGCAGGGCTGAGAGCCGCAAGTACAGCTAGTACTTGCGTGTTAAGTAATAGCTATCCTGCTGCCTTGTTTCTTTTTAAGACTTATAATTCTTACGTGGCTCATATTATTGGACGCACCGGACAAACTAACCTTGGCAACCACCTCCCTACAGGAGAGCAGCAAGACGAAGCACCCCCAGTTGTTTTACGAGGCAAAGCTCTACAACACTCTCCAAGGAGGAAGTATGTGCTGTCATACCACTCTTCAATAGTTTTCTTATATAGATAAGACATCATGAGCTTACAGGAGGAATGTTCTGGAACCCAGGTGGCATTGCAAACGTCAAGTGGTGTGGTGTGGACGGGGAAGAAAATGTTCTCGTCATTGACCTGCTGGGACCAAGTTTGGAGGACCTACTTGTCTATTGCGGCAGGAAATTCACACTCAAGACTGTCCTAATGCTGGCTGATCAGATGGTAATTATAAACTGGGCACCGCCTTTTCATTTCCTTACGGCATCTTCTGCATGATATGTAGATCTTGGAAAAAATTTAGCAATGTTTTGGAATCTGCCTTCGTGAAATTGTTTTCAATAATATGCCGGCAGACTTTCAAACCTTGCTTCCATCTCATATTCTCATTGTTGATTATTTACATTGTTCACTAGTTCCACAAATCATCTCTCTGTATTGACTTGAGCAACTTTTTGACAAACAATTGCGGCAGATTACAAGAATCGAGTTTATGCATTCCAAAGGGTACTTACACAGAGATATAAAACCTGACAACTTTCTGATGGGTCTTGGTCGGAAGGCAAATCAGGTACTGGCTGTTATGTCATCCAAGTTCCCTATTAGGATGCCAATGTACTGAACTGGCTTACCAACAACTCCACTTGTGGTTATCAGGTATACATAATTGATTTTGGGCTTGCCAAAAGATACCGGGATTCTACGACGAATCGTCATATTCCTTACAGGTACAATTATATTTCTAAGAGTGCATTTTATCTATTTTCCTGAATGGTTTAGGCATTTAGCTAATCTTGTTCATCTGTGAGCTTTGCTTACTAAGCCGCTTTTCTGTAGAGAAAATAAGAACTTGACTGGCACAGCACGCTATGCAAGTTGCAACACCCACCTTGGAATTGGTAAGTTGTAACTTTCTGAATACCTGTGTATCACCATCTGAATTCAATTTTGACAAACAATTATTGTTGGATTTTATTGGCAGAACAAAGCCGCAGGGATGATTTGGAATCTCTTGGCTATGTCCTTTTGTATTTTCTCCGAGGAAGGTAAGTTTATCTTTTATGCTGTGATGTTGCTTTTTTTTTTTTTGGGAGTGTGTTAGATGGTGTGGTGCAATGTGGTGCAGTATCTGAAAAATGGGTACCGGAAAACTCTATTAGCCTGCTTTCACAACTAGCAACTTTGGCAACTTAATTTCATAAAACTGCACATCACTTTCAATAAAAATAGGTTACCACCAACAATTGACAACTATTTGAGAAGGGTTGTGGTGTAGCGAGCATATCTTCTAAGAGCTACCTTAAAATATGGGAGTTACAGATTCTAATCTGAGGCATTTGTCCAATTTTTTTGTATTTTGCAACATATTTATGCAAATGCACATATTCCACTGAAGTTCTACTGCAAAGGTTACCCAACTGTTCACCTATGTGACACACCTGTAGGTACTAGAGCTTGATGTCCACCTTGGTTTATGTTAGGTCCAAAATCAGAGCTTTCATAGTTTCCAAGTGTCAACATCTTTGACACCAATTCATGATAAGTTGCTAACTCTAACTACTCTGTTATATATTGCTGTGTGAAGCCTTCCTTGGCAGGGACTAAAAGCTGCAACAAAGACACAGAAGTATGACAAGATATGTGAGAAAAAGATATCAACTCCTATCGAGGTTATCCCATAAACATATTAGACCTTTTTTTGGTGTATGTCTGTATGTATTGCTGATCAAGAAAATTTGTGGTCAGGTCTTGTGCAAATCCTGTCCGGTCGAATTTGCATCTTACTTCCATTACTGCCATTCATTGACATTTGATCAGCGACCGGACTATGCATTTGTGAAGCGACTTTTTCGTGACTTGTTTACCCGCCAAGGTATTCCCCTGATTAATAAGTAATACTATGCATGGTGTCTCTAAGTTTGATATTCTCCTGTTGTTCTAAAGCCAACATTTTACTCGCTTTTCAACAGGTTACGAATTTGATTATGTCTTTGACTGGACAGTTTTGAAATACAAACAAGGCCAAAAACAAAAGGTACGCCTGATTTCTTTCTGTGCGTCCTTTTCCTTTGGGGTGATGGTGACTATTGTTTATACCTCTATAAGGTTACAACTTCAGGCATGTGCTTGTGCTGTTGTATTCTGGAGTTATTCCATGTGGTTGACTCTGTTAGTTGTTATATAACTTCTAGAATTGAATGTATTCTGCAAAATCCTAAAACAATCCCTGAACCATCTTCTCGAAGTAGTAAAGCTCCAGTTATCTCTTGTTACAGTTGAACACCATATATGTGTCTGTGGTGATGTTTGTTAAGAGCAAGACTGTTGCTGGGCTAAATATGGAATTCACTTTTTATGCCCATATGTCTGCAACTCTGCTTTCTAAAACATGGACCTTAGTTTTGGTTGCGTCTCAAAAATCCAACTTTGTATTCTGAAGCACTTTCTTCTCTATAAAAGGGTTTAGCCAATAATTTTATCTTTTAGGAAGCATTCCACAAAACCTTTGGCGGCTAGTGACAGTTACTAATTTGGGCAGATGGATAGGAACTAAACCAATTAAAATAGGTGGGAGGGAAGCGATGATGCAAGTGCAACTATGATGGCTACTTAACAAATTGTCTTCTACTTGCAGCGAAGTCCTGGGGCGCCAGTTCGACCAATTCAAGAAGATGTACAGAAACAAGCAGGTAATAGAGCCTATGCACCTTTTGATACTCAGCTACATATTAGTACATGCGTGATCATCATTTCATGGTGTGGATGCTGATTACTGAGATCAACAAAATATCTTACACAGAATTGTCTGTCATTTTATTTATTATTTCAGTATTTCTTAGGAGTTAGAGATGATTTGATGAGATAAATCAAATCTTGTATTTTGGTTACTGTTTGGGTTGGTTATGTTATTGTCGCTGTATCCATAGGAGTGAGAGATGATTAAGATGACCGACCAAATTTTCATGTCTGTTCACTGTTGCAGTCTGTTAGTTCTGTTATAGATGGTTAGATGGACTGCAATGTTATCTTGTATTTTCTAGTTATTTTATTTATATTTGCAGTGTATTGGCTTTCCTATTAACATAGGCCTACATCAGGGGTCAGCATTGAGTCCTTGTTTATTTGCTTTGGTGATGGATGAGGTCACAAGGGACATACAAGATGATATCCCTTGGTGTATGCTCTTTGCTGATGATGTGGTGCTGGTTGACGAGAGTAGGGAAGGGGTTAATAGGAAGTTAAAGCTGTGGAAACGCACGTTAGAGTCGAAAGGGTTCAGACTCAGTAGGACCAAGACCGAGTAAATGATGTGCGATTTCAGCGCGACTAGGCATGAGGATGGAGATGTTAGCTGGTGGCCCAGAAGGATACTTTTCGGTATTTAGGATCGATGCTTCAAAAGGATGGCGACATTGATGAAGATGTTAGATATAGAATCTCAGCTGCCTGGTTGAAGTGGCGTCAAGCTTCTGGCGTCCTATGTGACAGAAAGGTGCCACAAAAGTTAAAAGGTAAGTTCTATAGGACAACGATTCGTCCGGCGATGTTATACGGTGCTGAATGTTGGCCCACAAAAAGACGACATGTCCAACAACTGAGTGTAGTAGAGATGCGGATGTTGCGGTGGTTTTGCGGGCACACACGAAGGGATAGAGTCCGGAACGAAGTTATTCGGGATAGAGTCGGGGTGGCACCAATTGAGGAGAAACTTACCCAACATCGATTGAGATGGTTCGGACATGTCCAACGGAGATCCCCTGAGGCGCCGGTGCGTAGTGGGGTTCTAAAGCAGGCCGAAAATGTAAAGAGAGGTAGAGGTAGACCTAAACTGACTTGGGACGAGTCGGTTAAGAGAGACCTTAAGGAGTGGAATATCTCCAAAGAGGTAGCTTTGGATAGGAGCGCTTGGAGACTCGCCATCCACGTACCTGAAGATCCGTGATCTTTGTTTTTTATGGGTTTCATCTCTAGCCTACCCCAACTTGCTTGGGATAAAAGGCTATGTTGTTGTTGTTGTTGTATTATAGTATTGGTAGATTATTGATGGGATAGACCATATGCCTTGATAGAACTCTATAATTTCATTATTATTTTGTTGCAGTGTAGATTGAGCTTATTAGCTGATATATAGTTGGACAAGAGGTACTTTTGGCTTCTATGCAAAAAAAAAGAAAGAAAGATATGTCATGGTTTCATCCACCATCTATATATGACATTTATGTTTGGGATCGAACTTCTACTTCTATTACTTTTAAATCTGGTTGTAGTACATCAGATTAGAACACTAGAAATCATACTTCATCTTTGCTAAAGTTTGGTTATAGTTTGATATGTACTGGGGGCTTTATGGTTAACAGGTGGTAATGGTGTTTTTCATAGTGAAGCCCGGGAGCATGTAGAGACAAGCCATCCAACATGGCAAGCTGCAGAATCTCGAGGCAAACAGGCAACCGATAAAGATCGGAATTCCAGCATGCAGCATACTGTGAACCTTGTAAGTTCTACAGATCAGTTTAACATGTCTACTTTCTTCTTGTGACCAATAACATCAAATGCATTTACTTTCCCAAGGTCCAATTCTTCTGCAGTACCTTTTTGGTTTCCTATTAACTAGTACTGGATGGGAACAAAAAGTTTGAATCTGATTGGTCTTTTTTTCTTGTTGGAGTTTCCTGTTCAATTTTTGTGCTGAGTTGGCAACATGAGAGTGCAATTTGAGTTTGTCTCCCCTGAATTAGTGTCTATCAAATATAGAAAAATAACAGTGCTTTATGATAACTCCGTTTGAGGAAAATGACTTTGCCCTCCTTGAAGAACAGCTCGTTTCATGCTAATGATGGTTTCCTCCTATTATAACTTTGGTTCCTTCAGCAGTTTTATGATATCTAATAAGATGGCTGACCATTTCAGAGACAAGATGTGGATGATGGAAAAGCACAGCTGACATCTGTTCCACTTCCTAGTTCCCTGTGGAAAAATGATGGTGATTCAAGACATAAAGGACAATTTGATGCCGTTAACCACAATCAGGGTTTTGTAAACATAACTGGCTCATCTAACAGCTGGCTTCCTACATTCCATCACAATTCACCGGCAAAGTGACACTTAAATCTGTAAGATTAGTCCATTGATTGTATTTGTCTATTGTTCTTACTTCTAGCATCCTTAATGAACTTCTTTTCCTATATAGATCATATGTGGAGCAAAGAGGAAATTTAAAGAGTTGGAGGTGGCCCCTGTTCCTTCGAGGTGGTTCAGAGTCAAGTATCACACAGTCAATGTAGACTTGATGTTTAATGTGTGTTAGTGAGGTTGCTACCGATGCATTTGATGATGCTACTGCCTGCTAATTATGGAAGGTTTGCTCGCTGTTGTGATGAATGCTTGGGCAGTCCAACTGCTTAAACATTTCATTGTCGTAGTCCTGGATGCCTTGTAAATTGGTTACATGTTAATAGATGTATGGTTTGAGCATATTGCAAATAACGATGATCTGGATTTATGCACTTTTCTTCTGTCAATTAAATTGCACATGTTGCAACATGATTATTGGTTGAGGTTAGCTTTGTCATCTGAAATGTTTTAGCATTAGGTACTGCAGAGGCTCAACTGAACAGGGGATAGTATGCCATTCTTAAGTTGGATCTATCTACATTGGGACTTCCGCATCTTTAGCAGGTGATGCGCAGTTGGTGAAAATTTACCTTCACGAATTTCACTCTACAAATGAAGTTCTATCTTGCTTATTTATGTGTTTCATATTTATTGCAGAATGATGCTATCACGCTGTGGAAATCAGCTGCATATCTTCTGATGTCATCAGTTTGATGTGGAATCGTTCAAGTAGCCAATTTTTTTTAAGAAAAAAGGTATCAAGGGAGGTGTAGTAAGTCGAGTCATGGAAGTTGCTACGGTTTCTTATCAGTCTTGCTCTGGCAATGTTTCTGACACTACCCTTCTAGTGAAGGCTTTGGATAACTTGAGTTTTGTTAAAGTGTCTAGTTTGATGGAATATATTTTCATCAGAACCAATAACTAATGTTTGATCTTTGGAGGGTCTTCCAGTCAGTTTGTTTGTCCTTCTCTTTCACATAAACATCTCCTGTAGTTAATAAGCTAAAATATTGGGTACATTCGGCAACATGTGGGGCCAAATATTTGCTACAATCATGACAGAACCTTCTACCATTCTTTCTGCTATATTGGTATTATCTTTTATCATTTCAAAGCTTTGTTATCCTTTCCTACTCCATGCTCCAACAAACTCCACATTTGCACCAGTTTGCTTGCAGAAAACTTGACTGTTGATAGATAATGACTTTTCTGGTTCTACAGGTTTCCATGTCACCGTTGTACTGGCCAAGTCCAGCCATGGGAGTTGTCATGACATTGTTACGTGCCTGGTTGTGTTGATTGTAGTTTTGTATCATCCATTCCGACAACCATAGGTATGGAGTAAAGTTCCTTCTAGTACTATGTAACATATTCCATGTCCAGTATTTTTATTGTTATGCTGTGTGTTCCATATAATTTTTGGTGTATATTTTTGATTGGTAGTGATTGCAAAGTTGAAAACGAACCCATGCATTGTAAGGAAAATAGATTTAAGAACACGCATCTGGGGACTTCTGTTTCAGTGTAATTTATCAAGTGCTTCTCTCGAATGCCTTGCGGCCAGCGCTATGTGCTGCATCAAGGAATGTTGAATTGTCGATTGATTGCTTATTATGTGCTCCTAACAAGGTCCAGTCAGTTTGTATGTGCACTCTTCCTTCATTTGCACAGTGCCTGATAGGTTCATCTGTTGACTTGATCATGTAAATTAAGATGTGACCTGGTTGAAAGCTGGGAGTGGCCACAAGGTATGTAATCTCCCAAAATTTTGAACTCTGCTGCTCTCTTACTTACTGGATGGGCAGTTCTCCTGCCTTATTATTCATTCATAGTAAAGGGAAGACCCTAGAAAGTTTAGCTACGGATAAGTACAGTATTATCCCCCAACCCTTTGCTGATTATGTTGGTGCAAGGTTATCATTTGAATTTTGTAAGGTTGGTGCTACTGGCCGGCAGATAGCACTGTGTATGTATACTGTTCCGCCATTTCCTTTACTACCATGTCATGTTTTTATATTAAGTTGCATCCGTCTATGCATATCCTTTACTGGATTAAAAAAAAGCAGCTCTGTTTTAACTTTCCTATGCTAATTAGTGTCCTCTGTACTGTACTTAAGGCATCGGTAAGGTTGCTTTGGTTGAGCACTGGGAGTTGATGCCCCCAAAATTTAGGGTCTTGTCGAGCGAACGAACAGCTGCTTCCACTACTGGGAAAGCGTCTCATCACATTGTAGTAGCAGCACTTTCTTTCCCTGCACGAACGGCGATGATGAGATGCTTGCTTTCTCAAGCGTCTAGCATTTCTTTTGGCATGCAGGAGGGGGAAAAGGAAGCAAAGCAAAACAAAGCTTGTCAATTGCTTGGGGTTATATTTTCTAGGGAAAGCCAACAAAAAAAAATTGCTAATAGGAAACAAGTTTTTGCCTTATGCCGCTTCAACTTCATGTCACTAAGCACTGATAATAAGGACAAGCTCGATGTATATGTATATCATTTTGTTGGTCACTAAGAAATACAGGAAAGCGGGGATGCAAAGATCAAAGATAAATAAACCTTGTACCATAATGTGGGTGGTGGACTAGCCCCGCCAATGCAAGTACTCAATTTGCTTGTTGTGCGAGGAGCTTTATCTTGGAGAAGAAACATGTACGGGCTAATGAAGCTTTTATGAAAAAAGGAAAGAAGAATCGTGGTAATAGCGGAACAGCTCTTGACGTTTTCATTTTTGAGATGGTACCAGAAGATCTCGTTCGAATGTACCTGCAAAATTGAAACAAAAAAATGTTATATCCTTTGTCCTCCGAGATTAATCGACCTTTGTCTTACCAGCTATGGTAATAACAAGGCAAAAAATTCTTCGCACGAGCTGCGGGAAGCACGGGTTGCAGGCCGCATCATTCTCTCCAGCATGAAAAGGGGTAACCCCTGAATCATTGTCTTTCCGTAAGCACCCAATCATACGGGCCATTAAAGCAGACAAAGGAGAGATAAGCCCCGTCAGGATATCTCATGGAAATGCGAAAGAGAGCCGCTTTAATCACCAGCTTCATCAGGATGCTAATGCTAATGACAAGGCATATTCCCTTGCTGTTGTTGGTTTTCCTGTGATTCAATTTGCTCACAAGTTGATGCCAAACACTTTGTCGCTCTCTCTCAGGTACTTCTTCTAGATATACCATGCAGGCATGCACTTAGCTCGATGTCATGAGCACTCACTTTATTTTGTTGCTGACCAAATGATTCAGGTCACGCGCACGTAACCACATCATCACCCAATTACATTACATAGTATATGATTAAAAAAACTACAAATTATCTCGCATCTAATGATCACACTGCCTGAAAATTGAAGACCAACAAAACAAATCCATGTTTCTCTGGCTTCCTCGGCTCTGTTCCTCGTTGAGAATGATGTTCAGTTCATGGGATCGAGTTCAGTCTTTCAGATGCCAACACTATCAAACGCCGCCTGCAGAATCAAACTGGTTTAGTAGTTCTGTCACTGTCAGAGAGGCTTCATTCACCTCTGTACCCAACACTGCACGATCATACTGTCTTGCTCGATTGAACCTGTAAAAGTGAAACATGCAATCCAAAGGCACGCACAGACTCCATAGGCTCCACGGAAGTGCACGGCACATAAAGATGCTGGCCACTACGCCGTTTTACTTTGAAAAGCGAAGTTTGAGCTCTCCTCTTTTTATGTGAGGCCTTGGGAATGAAAGAAATGGCATCTTATTAGACTTGAGTGGAAGAGCAAATGGATGTTGAACATTATTGTTTATTGATGATTTGGGTGAAAGGACTGTGCAGACAAATAAACATTAGCTGCAGAAAGCTAGGATGTAACTGTAGAAGAATATACAACTAGTAGCTCGCACTTGCTAAATGCATCATCATCCCTAAGCATGATAAGTTAACAACACTGCCTAGCTTGTCTCTTCCTAGCTTCCATATATAGGACAAACCTGACAGCAACTTCCTCCTCCATGGTGCTCTGTAGTACTTGTCTTCAACTGATTCCTCTGACAGGAGAAGAGTCCATGTCATTGAGCCCCATCCTAGCATCAAATAAGAATCTCAGATTCTCATCAGTATACAGGATCCCTCTCTGACATCCTCTTAAGCGTGTGTACGTGCTAACATTCATGTAACTCTCCTCCTCTAACATGCTTCTTCCTTAACTGGTTTCTACTGTGAAGCTATTACCTTCAGACTGACACAAACCTACTAGTTTAATTTGTACATGCAAATTCAGTTATTTTTTTTAAATATCAGCGATTCGGCATGGTCAACCTTCGATTCTTGTCAGGCAATGGAGCAATGCACTGACCACAATGCGCAGCTCCCGAGGCTCGAGGGCATCGAGGAAGAAGGCAGCCCGACCGACAAGTGGGCTCCGACGTCGGTCCGGGCACCTGAGACCCCGACGGAGACGATGGAGTTCTTAGCAAGGTCCTGGAGCCTGTCAGCTGCGGAGATCTCCAAGGCCCTCAAGGTTCTCAGCTGCGGCAAGGCTGCTTCCGATTCTCCTCCTGCCGTCGCTACGACGGAGCAGAGGCCAACACCACCACTTGACAGTGATCACCGCCATCAGGTAAAGGCCATATCCGATCAGATGGTCGGCGATCTTGCACGGACGTGAACATGATCTTATATATGGATGTCTGCTGCAGAGAGCAGACGCGGCGATGGCTGCCGCGGCGGCGCAGGCCGGTGAAGCCGGCGCCGCGATGAGCCCGCCCGTCTCTCCCAGGGCCAACCTGGACGTCAAGGTGACGAACACAGCTTGTTTTGGAATGCAGGTGGTTAATCGCCGCGAGCTTACCCGTTCTGCTTCTGCAGCTGCTTCGTGGCGCCGCGGGGAGGGGGAAGACGGTTGGCGCGTGGATCAAGGAGCAGCGGGAGAAGAAGCGCGCCGAGGCCCGGTCCCGCAACGCGCAGGCGTACGCGGCGACGTCCGTGGCGGGGGTGGCCGCGGCGGTCGCGGCGCTGGTGGCCGGCGCGGTCTTCTCGGCACCTCCGCCGGAGCCGCGCCCCAAGAACGGTGGCGCGAGCAACGCCACCAAGACCGCGGCGGCCGTGGCGTCCGCGGCCGCGCTGGTGGCGTCGCACTGCGTGGAGATGGCGCAGTCGATCGGCGCCAGCCACGACCAGATCCTGGCCGCCATCCACTCGGCCGTGAACGCGCAGACCAGCGGCGACGTCATGGCGCTCACCGCCGGCGCGGCAACGGGTACGCACGCACGACGACCCCAGAAACCAAACCTGGAATTGCACAGTGTTGAGCGAGACATCTCACATCAGACACGATGGCATGATTGCTTGCATTGCAGCTTTGCGCGGGGCTGCGATGCTGAGGGCGAGGCTCCACAAGGAGATCCAGGCGACGGCTTTGCCCGGCGACGGCAGGGAGCCGGAGAGGAACATCTCGCCGTTAGTTTTCGTCTCCAGGGGCGGTGAGCTTCTCAAACGCACCAGGCAGGGTATCCTCCACTGGAAGCTTGTCACCGTGTACATCAACTCCAGCTTCCAGGTAGGACGAACAGAGGTTCAGTGCTGACACAAAAGACAGTGCTCTTTTGGCACCATGGATCGATGGATGGATGCTGATGCTGTGACCAAACATGACCTAAAAATATTTCTTTTGCAGGTGGTTCTCAAGATGCAGAGTGCGCACATGGCAGGCACATTCATCAAAACAAAAAAGTGTAAGATCAGAAACATTTAGCAGGTTTATCTGTCACTCTTTAACATCTGTCGTACTCACTGTCAGGTCTATGACGCTGAATTCCTTCCAGGTGTGGTCCTTGATGTCTGCTCTGAGATACCGGCATGGGCAGGCAGGGAGCTCGAGGACGGAAGCCATAAGCGAGGATACTTTGGGATCAGGACGGTTGAAAGGGTGATCGAGTTCGAGTGCAGGAACAAGTATGATCAGCACAAGTGGGTTCAGGGCATCACGGAGATGCTGGTCCGCCGTGATAGCATGAACAATGCCTTGTAAAATATCCGTCGATAAGGCAGCATCGTGGGTTGTGGGAAATGTTTGTATTGTAAATTTGGCTGCTAATTGCAGAGATTGGAACTTCAATTTAGTCTGACAAAGCCAAGAAATCTGGACTGCCTTCTTCTTCTCCTTCATTTACGGAGAAAACCACTCGATTCCATGTGGAATTCAACCTTCCAAACAAAGAAGATCCAAGTTTTAAGTCAAAATTTCTCCAATCGTAGTGTCGGCCATCTGGCCATCACACGGCGGGGGAAGAAGAAATACATTTTCCTAGAGAAAAAAAAAAGCTCTGTTTTGCCTCTCTCTCAGCAGAGCCAGAAGCAGCTACCAAAGAACAGGAGAAACAGATGGCGGCATATTCCGCCGTGTTTCTAGGAGGAGGAGACGAGACCGCCAGGCCGCCATGTCCGGCGTGCGAGCTCAACTGCTCAAGCGTGTGGCTTCGATGCCGGTGCCTGCGCGGCTTGCTGACGAAGCAGAGCAGAGGAGTGAAGCTCTCGTGGTAGCCTGGTTGGTAGGGCAGGGCCTGCGCGCTTCCGTACGTTACCTGGGGGTCGGGTGGCGGCGGCGGGCGGCGGTGCCGGAGGCGGAAATGTCCGATCCAGGAGGCTTTATGCAAAATATACGTTTGGGCACTTCACAAAAGCACTCCCAATCTGGATCGCGATCCAAACCAGGGGGCTTAATAAAAATATCCGATCCCAAATTTTACAAAATAACCCCTGTACTGGATCGCGATCCAAACTAGGGGGTTTTATAAAAATACGCGATCCAGAATTTTACAAAAGACCCCTGATAGGGGGCGTATCGAAAATATTTTCCACGCCGGCGCCGAAGCAGCCGACGAGCATCTGCCGCCCTGGCGACCTCTGCTCGCACCCTCCTAGCCGCGTGCACCAGTTAACCGGAGTAGCAGCACATCACCTGGCCGCCGCGCCCGATCCAACCGCGCGTCCGTCCGCCCGCCCGTATCAAGCTCGCCCAAATCTTTTCACGGCTCGACGCCTCCCATCCATGTTCGCCTGCAGGTCTCTGCTCGCAAGGTACGCCCCCTCCCCCTCCCCCTCCCTCCCCGCCGCATTCTTGTTCCCTCCCGACTCCCGTAATACCAAAACCTGCCGTACTACCGGCCAAAGCTCAAATCACCTCCAGTTAGAATCTCCCCGGTTTGATTTCTCTTTTCTCTTCTTTTGTTCTGGGTTAGGGCTAGTCTATTGGACTGATCTCTAATCTAAGGCCCAAAGGCCTTAGCCTTGGTCCGCGCCCTGATCGGGGGCGCCCAACCCAACAATCGTTGGTGGGCCCCCGTCGCCAGCGCCACATAAATATAGAGGTGGGGGCCGGGGGCACGCACGCCAAGGTTCGCCGTGCCCCGACTCCCCACCAACACCTAAACCCTAACCCGATCTCAAGGGGTGGCGCTGCGGCGGCGGGAAGCGCCACCGGCCGATCTACACTGCTCCGACCACCGCCGCCCTAGAGCGGACCTGCACCGAGCCGCTACACTACGCGTCGCTGCCCTAGCGCAGAACATCATCATCGACGATGATGGCATCGTCTTCAACAGATCAAAGTACCGATCTAATCTCTCTCTGTTCTTTTTTAATCTCGTACACACGCATCCGCACATACACGTCTCTGTGTTCTTCCTAGATCCAGACCCACAGCCACCACCCGAGCCCATCCGCACCTACCGACCCGATTAACCAATCTAACAATGGTATCAGTTGTCTTTTAGGCTTGGTTATGAATAGAAAAGGGGGAGGGATCGAGCAAACAGATGCAAATCGAACGAAAAATCCAAACAGAGCTCGAAACACCCAAACCCTAACCCTAGATCTGAGAACCCCGGCGTACCTGGCCCTTGTTCTTCTTCCCCTTCTTGCTGTCCATCTCTTCTGCTTCTCTTCCCTCCGTTCTCTTCCTCTTTTCCCGTACCCCAGAGATCCCCTCGACGGAGCCGCGCGCGAGACGCACGCGACTCCGGCGAGGAGGCCCATAGGGCACAGTTGTACTGGCTTCGTGTGGACGCACACCGAGCAAAATCAGACAGAGTTTTGGGTACTGGAATCATAGATCCGGCCATGGCGGGGGCCGCCGGCGTCAAGGACGAACGCGGCGGCACACCCCTGACCGGAACAGAGACAAGAGGGAGAGGGAAAGGGAACTAGATTAAGAGAGGGAGAAGGGTAGGAGATGTAGTAGATCCGGCCGCCAGCAGTACGCCGGCGGCCATGCCGTCCGCCGCGCCGGAGTTCGGGCCGGCGGCGGAGGCGGCGGCCAGAGGAAGGAGAAGAGAGAGCGAGAGAGAGAGAGCCAGAGCCGCGGGCGAGAGCGAGCGAGAGAAATGACCTAGGGTTTCCGTGTTTGTCGCCCGACCGCGCGGCTTTTATACCTCCCAAGACGCGCGCTCAACCGTCCGATCGGGATGGACGGCTGAGATCGACGCGGGGGGCGGCGGCCGGCGCGCGCGCGGATGGGCCGCTTTCGCGGCCCAGGCCCAGGTTGCGGCCCATTAGCCGCGGGCCGCACAGTAACAGGCCGTTTTCGTGAAGTGGGCCGGGCCGCGAACGTGTTATCGGGCTGCACAGTAACGGGCTGAACAGTAACGGGCTGCACAGTAACAGTTTTCCGGCCCGTTTAAGCAGATGAACAGTAACTTTTGACAATTTTAATTCTGTTTTGAGGCAAATTTGAATATTTTTGCACAAATTTGAATATTTTTGCACAGAATTTTGATCTCTTTTCATTTTGAACCAAAGGGATAAATGTTTAGAGAATAGAAATACAGAATTTACAGATATTGCTTCAAAATAGAATTGTTTTATTCATGTTTCCGCTGCATAGATAATTGTTTTGACTTGAATTTAAATTTGAACCAAAGGGATAATTTAAATTCTGAGTCACAGATAATTTAAGATTAAATTGTAGTATTGTTATTTTCTGACCAAAGTTGATAATAACAATATTATAATTTTACAGAATATTTTTTCCAGATTAAATTGTAATGTTGTTATTTTCTGACCAAAGTTGATTATGACAACATTATGATTTCTATATTTTTGTAATTATTGATATATTGTTCTCACTTGAGCTAACCTGTTTTCAGCTGATTTTCCTATGATGGTTTCCATCAAGGATATTCCGATTCTGAAAGGCGATAACTACAATGAATGATACAAGAAGTTGGATCTCTTCTTTACCATGGCTGAGCTAGATTGGGTCCTCACTGCACCGGTTCCAGTTGAACCTGAGAGACCGGTCAGGGGAGAGGATGTTACAGATGCTTCTTGGAAGCAAACAGAGCTCGCCTACAGGGCGAGCAAACAGAGGTATGACGCTGATCATGCCAGGTGGCTACCTGCCAACAAGAAATGTTTGGCAGTAGTCAAGAACACCATAGAGCCCGCCATTCTGGGGGCAATCACAGATCTACCCACTGTTGTTGAGTACCTCGACAAGATAAGGAGTCAGTATACTGGTTCCTCAAAGACTTATGCTACCCAGTTGATCAAACAACTGGTGACAGAGAGGTATTTGGGCGGTGGGATAAGAGAACACATCCATCGCTTGGTGAACATTAACAACAAGCTTAAGCCAATGGATATGGAGTTCAGATTAGAACACATAGTTCATTTGGTTTTTGCCTCGTTGCCAAAAGAGTTTGACAATTTTGTTGTCAATTATAACATGAACCCTGAAAAATGGGATATTGAAAAGACCATAGCGATGTGTGTGCAAGAAGAAGAGAGGATAATGAGTGCACATGGTGGATTCATTAACTATGTGAACAAAAAGAGATATAATAAAGATATTCCCTCTTCATCCAAGGGAAAGGGACCCCAGTTGGCTCAGCCACAGCCACAGCACAGGCCCAAGTTTGGGCAACCACTCGTGGACAAGGACCAGTGCCTGCACTGCAAACAGAAGGGACACTACAAGTCAAACTGTCCCGACTATCTAAAGATGATCATGGAGAAAAGAGGTGAGAACATTATCTCATTTATAAATGAATCCTTGTATAAAGATTATTTGAAATCTACTTGGTGGATTGATTCAGGAGCAACTATTCATGTTGCAAACTCCTTACAGGGATTCCGTTCCACGAGAACTACGGGAAGAGGAGAAAACAGAATTAAAGTCGCAAATGGAGTCGAAGCAGATGTTGAGGCGGTTGGAGACCTCCTCTTAGAGCTCGACACAGGCTTTAATTTATTGCTTAAAGATGTATTTTATGTTCCCGTAATTCAGAGAAACTTGATTAGTGTATCTCGTCTTGATGACGATGGATTTGCATGTCGTTTTGGAGACGGCATGTGTGTAATAGAGTTTGATGATACAGTTGCTTCGATTGCATTTAGACGAAACGATCTTTATTTATTATTGCTGCGTGAAAGTGTGACTTCCGTATGTGATGTGAATGCGATTGTGTCTCAAACCACAGATAACAACAGAAAACGAAAGAGAACTCAAGACACGTCGTCGAAATTATGGCACTGTCGTTTAGGCAATATTTCGAGGGGGAG
This sequence comes from Panicum miliaceum, assembly GCA_032594955.1. NCBI lineage: Eukaryota > Viridiplantae > Streptophyta > Magnoliopsida > Poales > Poaceae > Panicum > Panicum miliaceum. The sequence goes on along the minus strand of CM064060.1, from coordinate 526,802 downwards.
AATAGAAAGGCTGGTTAAGAATGAAATTCTACCTCCTCTTGAGTTCCCAGACTCGGATAAATGCATTGACTGCATTAAAGGAAAATATGTAAAGATCACAAAGAAAAATGCTGAGCACAACGCAGGTATTTTAGAATTAATTCACACAGATATCTGCGGACCGTTCTCAGTTAAAAGTATAGACGGTTATGACTCTTTCATAACGTTCACAGACGATTATTCCCGTTATGGATATATCTATCCAATAAAAGAGAAATCAGAGGCATTAGATAAATTTAAAGAATTCAAGGCTGAAGTTGAAAATCAGCACAATTTAAAGATTAAAGTTGTCCGTTCCGACCGTGGAGGGGAATACTACGGTCGGCATACCCCATACGGACAGGTTCCAGGGCCTTTTGCGAGGTTCCTAACAGAACAAGGAATAGTAGCCCAGTACTCTATGCCGGGTGATCCTCAGCAGAATGGAGTGGCTGAAAGACGAAATCGTACCTTGATGGACATGGTACGAAGCATGATCGGCTATTCTACACTGCCAGTGAGTTTATGGATGGAGGCGTTGAAAACCGCTATCTATATTCTCAATAGAGTGCCCAGTAAAGCGGTGCCAAAAACACCGTATGAACTGTGGACAGGAAAGATACCCTCACTGAATCACCTACGGGTGTGGGGGAGTCCTGCTGAGGCAAAGATATTCAACCCGAACATTGGGAAATTGGATTCCAAGACAGTGAGTTGTCATTTTATTGGTTATCCAGATAGATCAAAAGGATATCGTTTCTACTGTCCAGACAGATTTACAAAGTTTGTAGAAACGAGACATGCTGCCTTCCTAGAAGAAGAAATGATTCGGGAAAACGCAACAGTTCGAAAGATTGTTCTTGAGGAGAAGCGGGTATACGCACCCACTCCAATGATTCAGGAGCCGTTTTTCTCACTGACTGGTAATGCGATGCAAGTTCCCGAATTGATTCCTTCTGTGGCGACGCAGAATGAAAATGTGGAACCTGTCCTTCAGGATCCTATAGATAATAACGTTTCCACAGATCAGGGGGAGCCGTCACAGGTTCCAGCAGATAATATTCGAACAGAAGAGGCTCCTAGGAGATCTCAAAGAGAAAGAAGATCAGCCATTCCAGCTGATTATGAAGTGTATAACACAGAAGAGTTTCGAATGGAAGATGATCCCATCTCATTCGAAGAAGCCATGAGAAGCAGACATTCATCTAAATGGTTTGAAGCCATGGAAGATGAAATGAAATCGATGAGGACCAACCGAGTTTGGGACTTAGAAGAAATTCCTGAAGGAGCCAAAACAGTAGGCTGTAAATGGGTCTACAAGACTAAATGTGACTCCAAAGGGAATATAGAGAGATACAAGGCACGTCTTGTGGCAAAAGGATTCACACAGAAGGAAGGAATAGATTATAATGAGACTTTTTCCCCGGTCTCATGTAAAGATTCTTTCAGAATAATTATGGCCTTGGTTGCACATTTCGATATGGAATTGCACCAAATGGATGTAAAGACGACATTCCTAAATGGGGATCTCGAAGAAAAGGTTTACATGGCACAACCTAAAGGTTTTGTCGTAGAAGGAAAAGAAAATATGGGATGTCATTTAAAGAAATCCATTTATGGATTAAAGCAAGCTTCAAGACAGTGGTACTTGAAGTTTAACGAAACTATAAAGAAGTTTGGGTTTACAGAGAATGTTGAAGATAATTGCATTTATGCAAAATTCAAGAAAGGGAAATACATTTTCCTGGTACTGTATGTGGATGACATTCTTCTAGCGAGTAGTGATGTCAGTCTATTGTTAGAAACAAAAGAATTCTTGTCATCAAATTTTGACATGAAAGATCTTGGTGAAGCCTCTTTTGTGCTAGGGATTGAGATTCACCGAGATAGAAAGAATGGGGTGCTAGGTCTGTCACAAGAGACATACCTGCAAAAGATTCTAGAGAAATACAGTATGCATGCGAGTAAACCTACTCCTGCTCCGATAGTCAAGGGTGATAGATATGGAGACTTTCAGAGTCCCAGAAATAAGTATGAGAAAGAACAGATAAAAACTGTTCCGTATGCCTCGGCAGTCGGAAGTTTACAGTATGCTCAAGTGTGCACACGTCCTGACTTAGCCTTTGTCACTAATGTGCTTGGCAGATTTCAGAAAGATCCAGGTTTAGAACACTGGAAACTTGTAAAGAAAGCTTTGCGATATGTGAAAGGCACAAAAGGCCTCATGCTAACATACAGAAGAAGCGATTCTTTAGAGATTACAGGATACGCAGATTCAAACTTTGCGGGAGATGAAGATGATAGAAAATCCACGACGGGTTACATCTTCACTCTCGCAGGGGGAGCTATTTCATGGAAAAGCTCTAAGCAATCGGTTACAGCAACATCGACGATGTATGCTGAGTTTATAGCATGCTACGAGGCCTCCGGGCAGGTAGAATGGTTAAAGAAATTTATACCTGGCTTAAGAGTGGTGGACAGTATAGAAAGACCACTGAAGATGTACTGCGATAACCAACCAGCAGTGTTATGCTCACAATAACAAGAAGAGCACGGCTACAAAGTCGATACAGATAAGATTTTATTCGATAAAAGATAGAATCCAGGATCACACCATAAGTCTCGAGCATATAAGAATAAAAGATATGCTTGCGGATCCGCTAACGAAAGGCCTACCACCCAGCGTGTTCATGGAACACGTAGCCGGCATGGGAATGAGGTATAGCCTATGATCTCTGGATAATAGAGGCCCAAATAGAATACAGAATCTATTTCTGAAGAGAGGCGTGTATTGTGGCTATTGATTCTATCGGCAGTTGCCCGTGACGAAGAGATATGCCCTATACATAAATCTGTGATGAGATAAGAAAAATAGAAAAGTGAAAGAGAAAGATAATGTGAGATCAAGGGGGAGATTATTGGACTGATCTCTAATCTAAGGCCCAAAGGCCTTAGCCTTGGTCCGCGCCCTGATCGGGGGCGCCCAACCCAACAATTGTTGGTGGGCCCCCGTCGCCAGCGCCACATAAATATAGAGGTGGGGGCCGGGGGCACGCACGCCAAGGTTCGCCGTGCCCCGACTCCCCACCAACACCTAAACCCTAACCCGATCTCGAGGGGTGGCGCTGCGGCGGCGGGAAGCGCCACCGGCCGATCTACACTGCTCCGACCACCGCCGCCCTAGAGCGGACCTGCACCGAGCCGCTACACTACGCGTCGCTGCCCTAGCGCAGAACATCATCATCGACGATGATGGCATCGTCTTCAACAGATCAAAGTACCGATCTAATCTCTCTCTGTTCTTTTTTAATCTCGTACACACGCATCCGCACATACACGTCTCTGTGTTCTTCCTAGATCCAGACCCACAGCCACCACCCGAGCCCATCCGCACCTACCGACCCGATTAACCAATCTAACATAGTCGGCTTACTCGGCCTCTAATTCCCTGCGCCGCCGGACCGCCGCCTCGTTACTTCCACCAGGTCAACCTAACCTCCCTGCTTCCAATTTCTTCTCTTTTTAATTTCTGTACCGGGTTTGTACTAGCGAGTAGCGAGGTCTCACTGACACTCATCATGGCTGTAATCTGTTGTTCCGAGCAGACAGTGACGATTTCACTGCTGCTAGACTGTTTACTTGGGGTTGGGTTGGCAGTGGATTTGTTGGGCATGCCAGTTTAAGTAGCAGAATTATGAGTGCCTACCTACACAACAACCACCTGAAAAAATCTTCTGTCTCTGCAGTCTGCACTGGATTGCTGTGGCCACAAGTTCTCGTTCTTCATATTTTTCTCACTTCATGCTTCAGAACTATATCCAACAATGTGATGTTTTGCTAAATTAGTTCTTTGTACATTGCAGGGATCAGTAGGTCAAAATAAGTTGGCCTCATTTGTGATGGAAGGGGCACAAGGAGGATCAAGTAATCTGGCAAAACACAAGAAAAGAAAGTCTCCTGTGCAGAGATGGAGGCCAATCTCAACAGAAGCAGTTCCCCAGAAAGGTGTGTGTGCATCATTTGCAATCTGCATTCCTTTTTGCACCTTGGCAAAAGATCATCATAATTCACAATGCATAACGTTTCTTCAAACAAAATTCTCAAACGCATAATGCATTTCAACCTTACTGTGTCCTAATTCTGATCTTTTGGAGATACTTACCCTTTCCTGACACACTTGTATTAACATATTTATTAAGTGTTAAATTGTTCCTTTGTGTCCCTTTTACTAATACTGAGCTTAAATTGTGTAACTTTGGAAGCAGCATTCTTTTGATTTGCTAGGGAAGGGCATGAATAGTTTACAGAATTTGTGGAAGGTTCACCTTGAGGGAAAAAAAGAATCAAGAACAAATGTAAATGTTGTTTAGTAGTTAACACAAGAATGGCCAGAGTGCAGGAGCCAGTTAAAAGTTTGTAATACTGCCATATTGGGCATTGGTGATAGGGTTGAGTAAATATTAAGTCCACCTGGATTTGGTAGAAATCCAGGAAATTATTTCTTTGAGAAGTAATCCAGGAAATTCTGTTCTAGGAAGTTGAAAGGATGCTTTCTCATGTTAAAATGATATGGGGGGTTATTCGCACTAAGTAATTTCCTAGATTGTTGGTACTTTTTTAAGCCATTGAGGATACAGATTAAGTTAATGAAATTAATATGAAGTAATACCATGGTTTTGGCAAATTAATGCTATTCTTTAATAACATTGCTTACCTGCTAGTCTGAAGTGATATTGTTTACTTTCAATGTATTCGATACGTCCATGGCTTTCTTTTATGAGTATTGCCTTTGAGATCTTAACCACTGGCAACCTGGCTTGAAATTTCTCTTGGATGCTCCTAGCCTTCCTATTTGATAAGTGATAATTAATTGTTGTTGATGCATAAAGTCCAAAGGTAGTTTTGAAAGCTAATGCCCTTGCTACTGAAGATGTCACCTTTTTTATGGCCCTTTGTTTTCCCTTATAACCTATCATTAATTTCTTGTCTTACTTTGGTTCCTGCCTCATTTAACCTTCTAGTGTGTGTGATACACTTGTGCCATTTCTGAACTGTCTTATAATGCCACATGATGCAGCTGATGTTAATGAGATATCAAATTCTGGAAGCAGACAGGTTATAGAAGATTGCATAACTTCTAGTGAGAATTTGGCATCAGATGGAGATACTAATGTTGTTATTGAAGTTACCACCAACGATGCATCATTGTCAAAAAATAATTTAAGTTTGGAATCCAGTTCAACTAAAGTAGTTATAGAAGACAGTGTGGAGGTATCTGGCTTCAATAAGGATCTTGATGGGTCCAATGTCTCTGGGACATATTCCTCCTCTATTGAGGTATGCCATTCAGATGCGTTTAAGTAACCTACTTTTTTCACTAACCAATTTTTAGTTTTTCTCTACCTGCTTTACAGTGTTTGAACAGTATTAATAGATTCAGTCGTTCTGTTTCAGGTAGATGTTCCTTTGATGCGCTTTGTGAAAGGAAAGGGGTATTGATCTCTTGATCTGTTTCACATGTGGACTATTCTTCATTGCAGATAATGCTTGGATTTCATTTATGATTTTAGTGTGTATTCTTTGGTATGTAGTTGGTCTATGCAGAAGAAGATTGAAGAGGATACCGGAGTGAAAATTATCTTCCCATCATCAAGAGAGGAGACTTCTGTTGGTATATGTACACTGATGCTTCTATTTAAAATTGGTTGTGATTTGATAAGCTCCTAGTCACTTCCTGATCTAACTGAAGGTACTTCATGATGACATGGAATATTTTTCAGTCCTTGAAGGTACAAGTTCTGAAAGTATTAGAAAAGCATCGCAGATGATTGCAGATGTTCTTGAAGAGGTAAATATCCAATGTACTGCTTCAAAAGATGGTTAGCATATGTTTATATAGCTCATTTGAATCATTCTACATGTTAATTTATCTTTTTTAGGATAATGTGGGGAATAGTAATGTTCTATGTTTGGTTTTAAATGTGAATTTCGTGATATGGACAAATTTGTTCTTATCCATACCGTCCATCATTAAGTATAGAAGCTTAATGCTATGCTAACTCCATAATGTACTGAAGTTTAAGTGCGAAACCAACATGGCTCTGTACATGTGTCGCAGAATTGTTGTTGCCAATTATCAAACGTGTCACATAGTTTAGAAATACCAAACCAACATAGAGTTGCTTACTATGCACTAGCTGTTATTTCATAATCACATAGTTTAATGCTCATTTATGCACGTGTGGTTGTCCAAAGATACTGTCCTTGGATGAACTTGAATACCATTCAGCAGCTCAAAAAGATTTACCCACAGAAATCTCCAACTGCTTGTTTTCTCATTTCCTGATCTTGTCTATTCACTGGGTCATGATAATTACTCTGTGCTTGTCCTATGTTTCAGGCTGTCCAAAGCCAAATGCTGGACTACTCCCATTTCATATCACTTCCATTGGCTATCCACCCGGATCTAGTTGACAAGCTCAACTACTTCCAGAGCTCAATACTTGGGGCTTCTGCTTCTAATGAAGAAAGTGATAAAGATGAGAGCCGAAGTGAAGGTTCTATTGATGAAATGGATCATGACCACAAGCAAGCAGATGGCTCAAGTGTTTCCATCAACCTTCAAGTTCAAGAAGAGTCTGCTGAAGTGAAAATTGATAGCAAAGGCTCCCGATCAGGTTTAAAAGCTTTTCTAGTTTACATAATTGCCTTATATTCCATGTTGTAGTTATTCCTAGAGTTAATTGACAGCTTTTCTACGGAACTTTGATGCTTTTATTAAATGGTGTGTTGTCTCTACCTAAAAGATGCATGTTTAGAACTTATGCTTTAGCTTAGTTCGAATACCCCATGATCACAAAACATTATCTCAGACGGATTCTCTAGAAATTTTCATGTCCTTGTGATTATCATTTTAAACATAATTCCTGTTGTCCTTTGCATTTCGAAGTTACAATTTTTTTTTTGTTCCCTTCAGGATTTGAATTAGTTCTTATTTTGTTGCCTGTAGATTTTGGCATTGACTAGTCAATATTTATCAAACCCAAAACATTTCACCTTACTGTTATTATGTTGAAGTTGTGGAACAAGGATCGTATAGCTAAGGCTTCGGATGTGCTCCAGGTATTGTGATGAGCACTGAACCGTAGTAAGGAATGTATGGCTGGCACAACAGTAAGAAATTTAATGCACTATTTCCTGGATGCAGTCAGTATCTAGCCAAGTAAATGAAGCTTTGGAAAACCGACCTATCTCCATACAGCTTAGAGGTCTGGTGAGTCTCCTTTGGATCTGCAAGTATATGATTCGTGAATATTCAGGTTTTCAGCACTCAACTTATTTATATATGATTACTTGTAACCAAGCCAAATACCAAAGGGACATTTGTTGCTTGCCTGTAGTCTTTCCACAGCTTTTGTGATGGTTTAAAATTTCTATTAAAATCAAACATGCATGAAAAATTCTCGTGTTATCAGCACTGGAATCTTATTTATGCATAACTGGAAGAATAAAATTTGAGTTGAGAATCTGAGCCAAAGAACATCGCATTCATTTCTGGACACCTTTTCACAGCTCACAGTGTTCTCTTTCAGTTTTGCCATAGGGAAACTTGATGACAGAGTGCTATGATACTTGCCCTTAGTTCAAGATATTTCTGGTAGTTTTCCCACAGCCTTTTTTTGACGATTCAAAGTTTCACTGAAATTCAGACATGCATGAAAGGCTCTCCAGCTAAGGCCCGGGTGGTATATGCTCCAGTGTTGGAAGTTGGTGGGGAAGGATGCCTAGCACGTGCTTGCAGTATCCTTTGGAAGTTTGGATCTTCTGATGAAGTGATAACTATTTAAGCAGAGTGTCTGTTTACTGTTAATCATTTAGAGTTTTGTAAGAAGCAATCTGTGTGTTTACTTTTAGATGTCATTGTCAGTATTGCTTTATTATTCCTACGATGCATCAAACCACCATATGCATATGTTTCTCTTGACTAACCTGCACTTCATCAGAAGTCATAATTGATGCCTTTGTCAAGTCAGGCCTTGTTCTCGAAAGGGATGCGAAGCAAGAATTGAAGGTCTGTAATTAGATGGTTAAGTAGTTTCATTTTGTTCTTCAGATTTTATGTTCGGCAATGTATTAGGTAGTGCATATAGCTTTTTTGTATGCCTGTCATTGTGCTTGCATTTGCATAAAGTCTTCATTCTTAAACTTAATACAAACATTGTACAATTCGGCTCTTTTTGTGGAGGTAATAATAGTCTTGTCCCTTTCCCATTGCATTTGCACGCTACCATAATGAACGTGCGGCACAGAAAGAGGTGAAAGCAAAAACCTTTTGTGTTGCACCTTGGGCCTCGTTAATTCTGTACCATTCACTTACATTGTGTCTGTCTTGTTCTGACTGCAGCAAGAAGCGGAACCGGTGGAACAATTCTTTTGACGCCCGGGATATATTCAGGAAACACGGGAAAGAGGAGTGGGGCGAATACCACATCCCTGAGGTCCATCTCTCACAGAGATTCAAGTTTGACGAGAGCGGGTACTACCATTGCTGCTCGTCAATCCCCTTGCCCGCAGAGATGCAGGCAGAGTGAGGTCTGCGGTTCAGCCTGTTGTTGTAAAAATACACACTGAAGTGCTGAAATCCCTCATAAGGTCTTTTTACTTTGTTATAAGGCAATGATCATGTAGTACCTTAGTTTTGGTGGAGTTACTAACTGATTTCAGTCATGTCCTGTCGCTGAATGCTGTTGTATGAGCATGCCAACGGTAGTGGGGGTCCCTCCTACCTGTAAAGGGAGGTGGATCTGTCATCTGTTGGGTGTTGGTTGACATTGGCTTTGATCTGGCCCATCCCATGTGCATCGAGCCCACACAGGCAGGCAGGGTTGCTGTGTGCAGTTCGTCTCCAACAGGGTTGTGCGTGCTTTTCGTCATGTGTTTGAATTTGTCTCCCTGGTCTACTCACCCGTACCTTGCAACAAGGGCATTCTTCTTGGTTTGAGGGCACTAGTTCACACCAGTCGCAGACCATCTACGATATGATCTGTCCTAGTCAGTAGTGGTTGCTTGCAAAATCAGTGGACCTGGCCCACTAGTAGACAGCTGCTCTTGCATTGCATCCATGATTTCAGGCAGCCGCTGAAGGCGGAGAAGAGAGGCCACTAGGCACTAGCAGTGCTCTGCTCTGTCTGCCAATATGCATGATGAACCACTGCTTGCGTTGCATTGTTGCTTTCTGCAACTTTATTTCGTCCACCCTTACTTCATTCATTCAGCTCAGCTCTCAGGGGCTGTATGTAGATATATAGTCAACACATATATACACTGTCAATCGAAACATGTACGGAATCAAAGTTTACGAGGAGATGAGGGATTATTGATTGATGATCGTACATTAGTAGTTTCAAAGTTTTTCAGCTATATACTTCATTCTTCCAAACAAGCAGGGTAGGAGTATAAGTCAGCACAACGGCCTGGCCTGCTATTATTACGCTTGCTGAATGCTGATGTACTCCTCTCTATCTATCTACCGCCTGCCTGCATGTCTCCCAACTATGTATCGGCGTCAGCCCCGTCAGCTCCTACACTTGACTTCACTTGAGCATCCAACTCTGCCACGCTTCAGTTCAGTTCAGTTCAGTTCAGACGACACGCTCACGCACGCACCCACCACCACCGTACCGTACCAGCCATGGCAAAGTTGGCTCTCGGCCACCACCGCGAGGCCGCTGACGCCGGCTGCGTCCGCGCGGTGCTCGCCGAGCTCATCCTCACCTTCCTCTTCGTCTTCGCCGGCGTAGGATCAGCCATGGCGACCGGTAACTATCTACTATACATTATTATTAATTGCTTCCAAAACAAAAACCGCATTTCGATCCCATGGACTAGTACTGAAGCCGGCCATGCGTGCGTGCATGCAGGGAAGCTGGCCGGCGGCGCTGACTCCGTCGTGGGCCTCACGGCGGTGGCGCTTGCCCACACGCTGGTGGTGGCCCTCATGGTGTCGGCGAACCCGGCCGTCACGGGCCGCATCACTCTCTTCCGCTCCGCGCTCTACACCGCCGCCCGTGCACGCGCTGGCGTCGGGCGTCGGCGCGCTCCAGGACGTGCTCATGGAGGTGGTGCTCACCTTCTCGCTGCTCTTCGCGGTGTACGCCACCGTCGTCGACCCGCGCCGCGCCGTGGGAGGCATGGGCCCGCTGCTGGTGGGGCTGGTGGTCGGCGCCAACGTGCTCGCCGGCGGGCCCTTCTCCGGCGCTCGCGGCCGGGCTCTGGGCGGACCACTGGGTCTACTGGGTCGGGCCGCTGATTGGCGGGCCGCTCGCCGGGCTGGTCTACGACGGCCTGTTCATGGCCCAGCAGGGAGGACACGAGCCGCACCACCGACTTCTAGCTAGTAGCATCACATCTCCCCTCAAAAAAAACACACAAAAAAGGCTAGCTGGATATGTAATTCTTTTCTCAAAGGAGGGGGTATTTTACATTTTCTTATAATTTAATTAATCATTTTAAATGGAAGAAAATAGACAGATAATTCGAGAAAATGCGCAATTAACTTTGTTTAAACGAGTAATTAATTCTCAATTAATTGATTGAGTAATTCTCAGGTGAACCAACGCATGCATTGATCTCTCATTAATCACGCCCGCCACTAAAAATTAGTTGGTGGCATGCATGCGAGTTACGATCTTTGCTACTGTTGCCCGGCCGACATCCGCAGAGAGAACTGCTACGAAGAGCTACAGGAATGCGGAGCCCATATATATACACACGCGCGCTCTATTCTATTTGACTTTTTCAGTTCCTTTCAGCTTATTCCGTCTCACAGAATACTATTAAACTAGCCGAAACCAGCCGAAATCCAGCCTGCTGAACAGAGCGATAGTGTCGTCGTAACAAGCAGCAAGTCACCTGCAGACTTGCTTGTGATACATGAAAGCAAGGTCCATGCACCACCATTAATTAATTGATAAATGGTTCGACTGCGACTGGTACGACTAGCTAGATTGATCAAAGAAATGGTTGGCAAGACCTAGCTAGCTGCTGAGCCATCGGCCGGGTTCCATTTTAATTTAGACTAAAGCAGCTAGCTAAGGCCCACCATTGGTACTCGGTTCCTGACTCGTAAGCGCGCGCGGCAATATGTAATCAGAAAAGGTTTGAAAAGGTGGCCGTGCGAATTTTTGTCAAACCCATTGATAAATGCACGGACTTTCACCAGCTAAAGCAAATGGTATTTCACGTCGTTGATATTTTCAGATAATTATTAACAGACTCTGCATGCGCCATTGATATATAACATTGTTTAAATTTTCTTAATATACATACAGGAACACACTTCATTCTATTCATGATTAACCAAACCGCATGTATATATATCTAGCCAATGCAAATCGACGGTCAACTCATTGGATACAAATTAAATAATTAATTAATCCTGCTGTATAATGTCTACATACGTACCAATCAAAACCCGTTCTCATGCATTAGCTATGCGTCATGTCTACCGAAAACATGCGCAACAATCTAAATATGACTCTTTAATTTGTAACAAAAATATTATCCAAGACTAGACAAACAATATTATAGTATTATTTATTTGATTTACACATTTATTTCTGGGCACGGAATAAGAATAAGGATGAGGAATGGTTGAATTTGGACTTGCTGCAATCCTAGCTTGACAACACCAAGCCTTTTTTAATATGCATCGCTGTCGGTAGCTTTGTTACAAATTATCTTGTTATTACTAATTGGACATTCTTTGATCCTTACTTTTCTTTTCGGTGGGATGTGCTAGAAGAAAAAGAAAGAAAGTCTAATGACACGGATTGATCATATCTCACTATAAAAAAAAACTAACCTAAAGTCCCGATAACATCTGCTTGTAAATTACCCGCATCTGTCAAATGAATAAGTAATCCAAACAACTCACCTAAACATTAAGTTAGATGAAGTCCAAAACCAAAATAAAAGAAAAAAAGAAATACATAAACCATGGATAGACATGCATGCATGTATAATGAACATCGTGAAGGTGAGGAAAAACAAGGGAAATAACTTCATATGCATGGATGGTTTTTGCGCACCACTCCCGCATAGTTTCTACCAAAAAGTTTTTTTAAACAAAAGGACACATGCACAGTATTATCCATCTCTCTTAAAAAAACTAAATGGCATTACCCAAGACTAAATATAAAACATTATCTGATACACGATTTAGCGTGCTAATAAGTATTTTCATGGGATGTGGATGGATCATGGTGGTCGATTTGGACATGCTACGATCCTAGCTAGCTCGACAATGCAGTCCCGTTAGTCTGCTGCATTGTCAACTTGTTGGTAGCTTTCTTACATCTTATCTTGCTAAGGATTTTTTAAAATGATAGAAATTTCTAGAGAAAAATTAAAATGTTATTACAGTAGTGCGACATAGTAGTATATACCAGGTAGCACTGAGGTGCTGATGAGGCCGACATGGCGCGTGCCGCGAGACAGGTCCGGTCCTATGGGAGGTCGACACGCCAGCAAGAGAAGGTCTCATGTTGACGTGCTCTGCCGTGCAGTATATACTACGTTGATATTTTCAGACAGGGGGCGACTACATACTCTGATCTACCTGACGAATAAGATTGTTTATCTGACACGTACTAGTCTATTTAATTAATTGGTCTTCTAGCCATGTACATATGTTTCTTCGTGGAACACACTAACTAACAATAATATATATTAGTTAGGTAGCTAGGCAAGGCAAAACAACAGTCTCAAAAATCCATGCATGACACTATAGCTACTTTAACCGCTGGCTAGTCGATCGTCGATCGATCTTACACGCACAAAAGTTACTGCTGCTGCACTTGCACAAAGTCGATCGATCGTTTACAATTACGTACTCTAATTAACAGCTATAGCTACTGGAGAGCTAGTCATATGATTAATTCACGATCAAGTTGCATTATTGGGACGACGCAATATATAATAATGCAGGCTCCGCTGGAAATATATTCTTATTTTTAACTGCGAACGAAATACAGTCAAAATCTATCCCGGTCGTGCTGCCGCCGAGTACGACACACCAAACTAGAATCACCTTAGCGGTTGCGACTTTCCTCAGCGGCCGAAATGAAGCAGCTACGAAAAATATGATTTTCTTAAGCCAAGAAAAAACATATATTTCCTGGCAACCGCCGAGGAGTATACTTTTTACGCAATAATATACTTTTTATGTTTTAATTGCATTTCTTTGTTACTTTATAGTTTCTTAGATTTAATAATAGACAAAATTTCTTAGAAGATTCCAAAATTTGGATGGGACCAAAATACATTCACGTTACATCCTGAAAAAAGTTTAGCCAATAAATTAAACTCAAATTGAGTTAACGGTTTGCTTCATCTGACTTTTCTTGGCGGTGTTTAGCTGTCAAGGCAGCTCCGTTTCGATGCAGTAGCAGATGCCCTCCGCGCGCCTCCTCCTCCTGCCTATATATAACGAGCTAGAGGTGGAAATGGAATGAACAAGCTGAGCTATCTGATCTGTTGTGTGCGCGCGTAGCTAGCTTCAATATAATATAATTTGCCGATCGATCCATGGCGAAGCTTGCGCTTGGCCGCCGCGGCGAGGCGTCGGAGCCGGACTTCTTCCGCGGCGTGCTCGGCGAGCTCGTCCTCACCTTCCTCTTCGTCTTCATCGGCGTCGGGGCCGCCATGACAGTCGACGGTATGTGCAGAACGTACTAGCAGCTTAGCAGGCAGCTCGAGAGAGTTTCAGTTACGTTACTACTGATCCATCCATCTTGTCTGCTCTGCTCGTTGGAATCGTGTACTCCGATCCACCAATCCATCGATCGGACCAATTCATCATCCACACACCTATTATTAAATAAAAATAACATCGAATTCACTTTTTTTTCAAAGCATTATTTGACTAGAGAGGCATTGACAAACATTACGATATCTACGCTCTTAACATTGTCGATGGTCAAAAGTTGAGAAATAAGCGTTTTTTTCCCTCTCCTGAGAACACAAACAAACATGCATATATAGCACAATAAAGAGGCTAAAATAACAAATGTTTTGAATAGGAGAGAGTACGAACTTTAATTTGGGCTGCCTCACTATTATCCCAATGCTACTGCATGCTGTGGACTATTATCCCAAGGATTAATTCGAAATGTTATGAAGTGAATGTTTAATCTATAAATTGTGTGAAATAAATTGTTTTATTCAACTTATGAAAACTCACGTTCAATTTTTTTTCTTCGAAATTGCATACGCATCTGCAGGAAAAACCAACGCCGGAGGCAACCTGACGGCGGTGGCGCTGGGCCAGGCGCTGGTGGTGTGCGTGATCGCGACGGCCGGCTTCCACATCTCCGGCGGCCACGTCAACCCGGCCGTGACGCTCTCCCTCGCCGTCGGCGGCCACATCACCCTGTTCCGGTCGGCCCTGTACATCGTCGCCCAGATGCTGGGCTCCTCCGCGGCCTGCATCCTGCTCCGGTGGCTCACCGGAGGGCTGGCCACCCCGGTGCACGCGCTGGCGGCGGGCGTGGGCCCCCTCCAGGGCGTGGTCGCCGAGGTCGTCTTCACTTTCAGCTTGCTGTTTGTGATCTACGCGACCATCCTGGACCCGCGGAAGCTGCTCCCCGGCGCCGGCCCGCTGCTCACGGGCCTCCTGGTCGGCGCCAACTCCATCGCCGGCGCCGTGCTGTCCGGCGCGTCCATGAACCCGGCGCGGTCGTTCGGGCCGGCGGTAGCCACGGGCGTATGGACTCACCACTGGGTGTACTGGGTGGGGCCGCTGGCAGGCGGGCCCCTCGCCGTGGTGGCGTACGAGTGCCTCTTCATGGCGCCCGCCGGCACGCACCAGCTGCTTCCGGAGGAGGCGTGAACGCGCGCGTACGTGTGGCATGCATGTATGTATTTGTTGTGCTCGATCGGTCCGTCTTTAATTTGTGTGCTACTACAGCAAGCGGCACACGAGCTTTGGTTTGCTTTTCTCATGTTTCTATTGTTGGAGTCTACTCTCTTCTAGTCTTATGTTATGTATTGTAAGTGATGAGTTCAGGAAAAGAATAAAGTAGTCCGTCCGGTGCACTACTGTATCATCATGTTGTATCAAGACCAAACAAATTAGTGAATTGTTGCAACCAAATATTGCGTATCAATGAATTTTATGACCACACATGTAGTTTTCTTTATGGTTTATTTGCTGCATCGTGCATGGACACTGTTTTGCTTTGTGTGACCTGAATTTTTCCTTTCCGACCCTTTCTTCTTCTTGAGTAGCATGCATGGCGAGGGAGGAAACAAAACTTTGATATTTTTCTTTTTTTATCTTCCTATTAGTAATTGAATATTTACTTTACAGAGCTCCACATTGATTCTTATATATGGCAATACGCAAGAAAATAAAATAAGAAATTGTCAGAAAATTAAAGATAAAAACTAACTATTAATTTGGTTGACAATAATTATCATCGACATCGAGTGCTATTGGATCCAACATGTTTCTATAACATCCACCTTTGATTTTTATAGTTGTGTAAAGATAAAGTAAAATATCAATCCCCACCCGCAACCCCCACCCAACCAAAAATGCTTCTAAATTACACAAATATGTCAATAAATTTTTATTGTGAAGTCCTAAGAGCAAATTAAGAGAAATACTATGAATTGGCTACACACGGAAGCACTACTCTACCCCGGTGTAGTGATTTATTGTATACCTAACAGTCAATGTTAGGAAAACAATACATTATGTATCCTCTACCAGCAGATCCTCTCATTGTTGGCATAGCCTCCTCTCGCGTGCGCCCTCTCAGGCCTAGTTCGGTTAATCCCTTCCCCAAGGGGATTTTGACTTGTTGGGGATTTAATCCCTCCCAATCCCCTCCAACCTCCTCCAATCCTCTTCAAACCGAACAAGGGCTCATTAGATTTGTTTTTCTGAACATTGTGATTGAAGTCCATCAAAATGCATGCGGGCTGCTACTGGCTGACAGACTACATTTGAGCTTCTGTTCACTTTTTAGTCTGAATGCAGTGGCAGCATTAGTTGATGAGTCGTCTCTCCGTATGTAGTATTATTATATATATGCAGTGGTATCTGTTTAATTGTCTGAGAAAAACGCCACAGTGAATATGTTGCTGGTTGGCCAATGAAATTATGGTGATGTGGTAATAATAAGCACTAGCTAAAGGGAGCTATGGAGTATGTTGTTGCTTTAAAAAAAAGGAAAAAAAAAAATCAAAAGCTAGCGGTTGAGCCATCAGGTTCCGATCTTATTACATTCATCGATGGGCAGATCATTCAGAGAGTGAGTTTGACAGAGAAGGAAGAAAATTAAAGGCCGTACGTGCGAGATTTTCTGCCAAACTAATTAACCCACGGACGTACATGTTTGCACGCGCGCACGGACGTCAAACCAGGCCAGCTTCTAATAATAAAGCAAACGACGACCAAGCTAAGCCAAACAAACCTACAGTGGCGGCGTACGGTTGCCCATCCCATGGATCGTCATCAACTTGACACTCTGATGACAGGATAACTACTGATGGTCCATCTATCAGCTCGATCGATCGATCGTCCTTGGTTCAAAAAAACTTCTTCATCATTTTCTATGGGCCTACATGTGTTGTCAAGGTTGTTCTAAAACTTACATCGATTCGTTCCTTTAGAGTCTTAAGACTCCACCTCTCTTTTTTCTCTTTCCTCCTTCCTCTGGATATGGCACTGAGGCTGAGCTGCTGGGAGGGGCGGAGGCGGCGGCGGCGCGCAGCGCGGCGGGCAGCCGGCGACGGGAGCTCAGTAGGTAGGTTTTCTTTCTTTCTTTTATCTTTTTTTTTATTTTTGGATGCAAAATCTTTTTACAAAACTTTTTTCCCATTTTTTCGTTTTGGATGCAAAAGTTTCGACCAAACTTTTTTTTTTGGATGCAACAATTTTTTTCAAAATTTTTTAATTTTTTTCTAGAAACGTTCTCTTTCAATTTTTTTCTCATCAAAAACTTTTCCGCGGCCTTTTCAAATTTTTTTCCTTTGAAAAATTTCTTCACACAAATTTCTATCAGAAAACGGCAAAAAAGTTTAAAAAAGTAAAAAGAACAAACGGTTGGAAGATCAACCGTAGGGAACTAGCATATCCCGTCTAGAGGCCGTCGTCATGTAAACCTACGGGTTTGCAGTGTGCTGGAGTAGTATGTGTGTGTGTCACTCTATATACATATATTGTTGATGGAGTATGTGGTATATATACTAATAGCTAGTAGCAAGAAAAACATCGTCGGTGGAACTAATAATTAATATAAACAAAGAAGAAATAAGAAGAACCGTACCGTACCCGGCGAAATTAAAGATGAATAGATAATGTGCATATCGTGTCTGACGAACAACTGCGTGCCACATGGTGAAGGACTGATGAACTGAACTGAACTGAGGAGCTAGTAGACATGGCGTGCTGTATACTTGCTCTATCGGCGACGCGACGGCGAGGATGCATGCATGGTGAGTGAGGGGACTGATGAGGAGGATCGGACACAGGAGTGGATGGATGGATCGATTGGACTGGACGTGCTGCTTGCTGGGCAGTCGTGGCTCGACAGACAGCCAAGCAGCTAGCCCTGCCAGTGCCAATGCAATCTGCCTGCTGGGTTGGTTGGGTAGTGGGTGTGGAGGCCAGCATGTACTCTAGTAGTGAGCCCCGAAAGTGCTTTTTGCTCCTCCTGTTCCGATCGATCCTGTAGCTAACAAAAAGGCGAATGAACTGAACGTGCATATGGATGCACATGATGCATGATCGATGTCCTCGGGTCGATCGGCTCCAAGCAAGCAATGCAACCAAAGTGGATCGATCTACCTATCATGCGTCAACCTACCAGGCACCCTTACCCCTACAAATACACGTACGCAATCCTACCCCTACGAGCACTCCGAGAGACTGAGCCGGCAAATTCTCAGGATTGACGAAGTCACTACAGGCGTCTCGCTGTCGACGGGAACGTCGCCTACCACTGAAAGCGCAACGCCGTTAAATCCTAGAAAATTCGCTCCCTCGAGGAGTCAAACCCAGGACCGGACCTCAGATGCTAACTGAAGCTCTTGTAACCACTAGGCTACAGGCCGTTTCGCGCACACACGTAATGACTTGATTTTTGAGAAAAAATAAGTTACCTTTTCTATGCGGGCTATTTTTAGGGGAGCATAGGAATAGGAATAAAGGGAGACTGTCCGTTTGTTAGTTTTGCATCTCTTCTTCACCAACAATGGATGGAGAAGCAATAAGAGAATTTGCTTTTAATTGCTTAAACTCTCCCTTTTTAAAAAACACACACTCGCTTTCCAATATATGCAAAAGTAAAACTAGCGGCGCCAATCAAGTACTAGCACGCTACTGTTGCACCACATGTTGCCGCCGTACATCTCTCTCACCAATTAGCTTGCTAGTGATACGGTACAATTTTTCACTTCATGATGGATCGATTTGCCAGGCCAGGTTGCTTGCATTGGCACTGGCACGCCCGCACGGCCCAAAAGTTAAGCTTTATTTTTTACTCGTGGTGAGATCGATTGAGATACTACTACTTATAGCAATTAATGCAAAAAGAAAAGAAAAAAAAAACAACTCTTCCTCGCCTCGCCTGCCTATATATATAATGCTAGCAGCTAAGGCTTTTCTTTATTTCACAATATTACTTGGCAGTTCCATCATCAGTGTGTGCCACTGATCATGATCTGTTAGCAGCACAGCAGGTTGCTTGCATTGACACCTTTCGATCGATCGGGTCGCCGGCCGGATACTACATACCTCGATCCATGGCGAAGCTTGCGCTTGGCCGCCGCGGCGAGGCGTCGGAGCCGGACTTCTTCCGCGGCGTGCTCGGCGAGCTCGTCCTCACCTTCCTCTTCGTCTTCATCGGCGTCGGGGCCGCCATGACCGCCGGTACTACGCTACCTAACATGCACTTATTATTACCTCGATCTCTAGCTCGATCTAGTTACTTATTAGTTACTAGCTACTACTCTAGCTTGCCTTATTTATACAGCAAGCTAGTACGTATATATAAGTAGTGATCTTGTCTGTCCGTTTGTGTAGTTCCAGCTTAATTACCGGATCGATCCATCGATCGCGCGCACGAGTAAATT
Source organism: Panicum miliaceum (assembly GCA_032594955.1). Taxonomy (NCBI): domain Eukaryota; kingdom Viridiplantae; phylum Streptophyta; class Magnoliopsida; order Poales; family Poaceae; genus Panicum; species Panicum miliaceum. Next base: position 507,641 of record CM064060.1, on the reverse strand, counting down.
GTTAATTTTACTCCAGCTGAGAGGTAAATAATGTAATGCCGCTGCCTACAGAGGCCGGCACACACACACACACACACACACACACACATATATATATATATATATATTATATATATATATATATATATATATATATATATGTCATCGTCCAAATCCAAATCTACAGTAGTTGTTACAACCATTGGGTTAGAGAAGCATTGCTGCTTTTGGGATAGGTAGATTTCATTTTCTTCTCTTTTCTTTTTTTGATGATGTGGGCTACGGGTAGGTAGATTTCTTTGATCTCTCAACAAAATAAAGTGCTACAGCGGCACAGTAAGAAAGCTGAACTACGTTGATGCCAAAATGAAATCATTGCCATTGCCAAGGAACATATTGTTTACTTGGATGTGTTAGTAAACCACCAAGAGGAAATGCATGTATATACGTTGGCGGCTTGGCAATTAATGGCCAAGAAAATGTTTGTTTATTAGTACATGCTTTCGCAAAACATCTATGGTTTTCAAGTGTTTATGTGCTGTTAACTTCACTAACAATGACTGTTGCCATCAGATCATACGGTAGATTTTTATTACTGGTCTCGCGTAATTTGATCCGACACACACTGTCTAAGTGTCACCTACTATTTTGAATTCCTTGGGTGCAAAACAACGAACAAATAAATTAAAATCAATCGCCGATCGATTATAAATGGTCCAATAATATAAAGTACACGTATATATATAGTGTATACCGGCCGCTACAGCATTAATTGTATCATATACTATTTTGAATTCGTTGCAGCATTATTGCTGGGGAAAATCAAATCTAGAGTATAGCAGCTGGTACGTATATATATCCGCTCTCGGATCCGATCGGTACATGCATCGATCTCTCTGCATGCATGCAGGGGCGACGACCGGCGCGGGCGGCGACCTGACGGCGGTGGCGCTGGGCCAGGCGCTGGTGGTGTGCGTGATCGCGACGGCCGGCTTCCACATCTCCGGCGGCCACGTCAACCCGGCCGTGACGCTCTCCCTCGCCGTCGGCGGCCACATCACCCTGTTCCGGTCGGCCCTGTACATCGTCGCCCAGATGCTGGGCTCCTCCGCGGCCTGCATCCTGCTCCGGTGGCTCACCGGAGGGCTGGCCACCCCGGTGCACGCGCTAGCGGCGGGCGTGGGCCCCCTCCAGGGCGTGGTCGCCGAGACCGTCTTCACCTTCAGCCTGGTGTTGGTGATCTACGCCACCATCCTGGACCCGCGGAAGCTGCTCCCCGGCGCCGGCCCGCTGCTCACAGGGCTCCTCGTCGGCGCCAACTCCGTCGCCGGCGCCGTGCTGTCGGGCGCGTCGATGAACCCGGCGCGGTCGTTCGGGCCGGCGGTGGCCACGGGGGTGTGGACGCACCACTGGGTGTACTGGGTGGGGCCGCTGGCCGGCGGGCCCCTCGCCGTGCTGGTGTACGAGTGCTTCTTCATGGCGCCGGCCCGCACGCACCAGCTGCTGCCGCAGGAGGAGTGACGTTACATGCAGCGTGACCGGATCGGAGGGGATTTACTATTGGTTTCATCTGGGCCGTCGATCGGATTGCTTGCTTCATCTAGCTACTGGCTCTGTCGTCTCTGCCGTGTACAAGTGGGGTTTGGATGGCCTTCACGAGCTTGCATTGGGTTTCTTTGATTATTTTTTCTTCTCGTCACGCTTTCTTTTGTTTGAGAAGCGGCCGGCTTAATTTGTTCTCATGAAAATTATTGCAAATTTCATTTGTGTGGATGTATTTATATAAGCATGTGTGTTGTTAATTGGGTTCTTTTGGTTGTTCAACGTGCTTCTCTTTCTTTATGCATGTGGAGTATGTACTACACAGGAGCAAATTTTGCTATAGCGCACAGCAGTTGCATCGACAGCCAACTGCGCATTTGGTTGGCCGGGTTGTTCAGCAGGCTTCTGCTTCTCAGATGCATGGTAGGCTCATGGTCCGGCTCTACGATCCTGAGTGCCCCCCGAGCGAACCAAAATTTATGGGCCCTTTATGCTAAATATTTTTTTATTTTGTAACATGATAAAAGGGGATAATAATATTAATGATATATATAATTCTTGAAGAACAATACTAAATAGTGAAAAATAAAATAAGTATGATTAACTCAAATAATAATTAATCCCCATGACCCCATCAAATCACATCTTTGCGATTCAACCAATTGATCATCATATTTTCTCTTTTTCCTTTTCCGAGAACCTGACAGTTATTTCTTAAGCAACATCTAGAATTTAATCAGAAAAGCAAGTAATGGTCACTGCCTCATTAGAATTAAAAGTTTAGAACTAAATATCTAAGACACTGACAGAGAATAAGAATTACCGACCAGGTGATCGCCGGAGTCCGGACGCCTGTTCTTCCTCTTTGGATTGCAGTTGCAGTATTGATTATTGATCAGGCAGCAGGCTCTTTGGATTGCAGGCGGGATTGGATATTTGGATCGATCAGCAGGCACCGGGCAGCACTGCAGGGCGTCGGGGGCTCGGGCGATGGGCAGGGCATCGGTCGGGGACTCGAGGCGACGGGCACAAACGCCGGCCGGCCGGGAGTTGATCGATCAGTGAACGTGCCGGGAGCAGCTAGCACCGCGCATAACTTTTGAAGCGGCAGGGAAGGGAAGGGAAGGGAGCTAGCTAGGAGATGTATGTTACAGGCAGGCAGCCAGCGATCCAGATACTGATCGACTGACGGAGAACGAACATACAACTCTCGCAGAAATACAACCACAATAAATAAATTAAAAAAGAATCAAAATTGTGCTTATGTTAAAAAACACATGTAACGTGTTTATGTTTGAAAACATTTATGTGACATAAAGCTGATCACGCATCACACGAGCAATGTCACAATATTCGCCGCCATGTGGTCCTGCTACCACACGAGCTCATTGTCCAACATGTTCCGATGTAGCACTGCTCAGGAGCGCCTCTACAAAAGCTCTATGCCTCTCCTGACTGCCTGCATTACAAATAAATATTTATTATACTGTCTAAAATATTGAATACGAAAATTGTAAAAGATTCTCCTCTAACTCGTGAAGCACATACTACTCTAAATTGTGAAATTACTTCCTGAATGCGAACAAAAATACTACTCTGAATTATGAACAAATACTACATGAACTTGTTTAAAACTGAGAGGAGTAATATTCAAATAAGTAATTAACAAAAATTGTTTAAAATTAAGAGGAGTAATATTCAAAGAAGTAATCACCCTGTGCATGCATCTGCCCCTGAATCCTTCTAGCTTGCGGCTTATCTAACAGAAGCACATATTACTCTAAATTGTGAAATTACTACCAAATATGAACAAAAATACTACTCTAATTATGAAACAATACTAAAAAAAATCTTCAAAATTAAGAGGAGTAATATTCAAAGAAGTAATCACCCCATCCGTGCAATTGCCTCTGAATCCTTCTTGCTTGCAGCTTATCTAACAGAAGCACATACTACTCCAAATTGTGAAATTATACTGCTTGGATATGACAAAAATACTACTCTAAATTATGGAAAATACTACATAATTTTGTTTAAATTAAGAGGAGTAATATTAAAAAAGTGTTTACCAAAATTGTTTAAGATTAAGAGGAGTAATACTCAAAGAAGTGGGGGCGCGCCGCTTGGGGGCCGACGTGGCAGATTCCGGCGGGTCCGCCGATGCGGGAGTGGCGGTGGCGGGATGGGCGTCCGCTCCCCGATGCGCCGGTGGAGCTGGCCGGCGACTCGGGGATGGAGGTCGGCGGCGGCGACGCAGGGTGGTTTTCCGTCGGCGGCCGTGGGGGCAGGGGGTGCTCCGGCAGGTTTCTCCGATGGGTCTGGGGCTTTGGGCGGCGGTTTGGTGCGGGCGTGAGGATAGGGTCTCCCGGTTTCCTCCGGGTGTGTGAGCAAAATTAGCGGCACGATTGCCGATGTTTTAAAGAAACGTTCCAGGTCCCTATCCGGAAGCCCTGACTGGGAATTTTAGACCGTAAAAAATAAGTAGTTTATACTCATGTGTGAATTGGTAATTACGGTCTCGTGCATGCCTGGTTCGCATGCAATTGGATGGCCAATCATTGGGGTGGGAAGTCACTGCACCGTGCATGTTCCCGCACGTAGTTTATGGGCGTTAAGCGCACTGATTGCGGTGGCCGGTGTTTTTTTTTTTGGCTCGCCGGAGCGGTGGCGCCTCCGCCGGTGCGCTCAATAATATTCAGGGCGCAGTGAGTCAAATAGACAATAAATATATATATATATATATGGCAATTTATTAACTAACAATTAAAATTATTGTTAGTACTTGAAACGATCGATGACAGGTCCTAATTGAATTAGCAGCTCATCGTCCTACCTAGCTATCTAATACCTGCTGCATGCAATCAAAAGATTCGGAATCCTAGCATGCGCATGCATGCATGCATTTCTTTTACACATGGATCGATCTAGCATCCCTGTCCGTGGCGCCTGCTCTTCATGCGCTGCCACGTTAAGCTGCTCTTCGTCTTGTTTCCAATTATAATCGGTTTATCGGTGCAAATAAATGATAATCTCACCAAACGTCCTGCTTATTTTTATCGATTCTCGTTTTTATGGTGAGCCGCTTCAAAGATTTGAACTACAAGAATCGAAAAGCGAAAAGCTATAAAATCTTCGCGTAGGTTAGCGGAAACAAACAGTGCCTTCGAATTCTCTCTGCCTGCGCCGGCCACAACAGTGCGCATGTCATGTCCATCGTCGTCTGAAAACTCTGAATCGGAACATCAGATCAGCCCCGAAATGGCAGATGATGCACGTCTCACTAATGGACGACTGACTGGCCATGCAGTAGCCCTAGCTAGTGCGTGGTAGATCAGATAGATGGCGGCGCAACTACTGCACCCATCACTAGTACGTACTACGACGTCACCCCCGGCTGGTGTGCCGCCGCTTCTCCACCCACACCGGCGACAGCACCGGCGTCGCCCCCACGAACTCCGGCTCCTCGTTGTCCTCCACCTCGTCCCTCATCACGGGGATGGCGGCGTCACCGACGTCGGCCTTCCCGCCGCCGGCCATCATCGTCTCGGCCTCGGCGTCCTCCTCGCCGTCGCCGTCCTCGTCGTCGTCCTCCTCCTCCTTCCCCACCACCCGTATCCTCCACACCTTGACGCTCCTGTCCAGCCCCGCGCTGTACACCACCATGCTGCCCTCCACCTCCCCGGCCTCGCCGCCTCCCACGGCCAGGCACCGCACGGGTCCCCGTTGGCCCTCGATCACGGCCAGGCACGTGTGCGCCGCGCCGCCGCCCTTCCCCTCCCGCCTCCACACGCGCATCGTCGCGTCCTCCGACCCGCTCACCACCACCCGCCCGCCGCAGCCGGACGCCAGGCAGAAGACCGCCAGGCGGTGGCCCTTGAGGTACCCCGCGTGCGCCGGCCGCCCCACCGTGGTCTCCTTCTCCCACACGTTCACGTAGCCGTCGGAGGAGCCGGCGTAGAGGAAGCACCTGCGCGTGCCCCCGTAGGCGGCGTGGCAGAGCGCCAGCGCGTTCACCGGGGACAGCTCGGAGCGGAGCACGATGATGAGCGCGTGCGCGGTGCCGCCGTAGACGCGGCGCCACATCTTGACGGTGCCGTCGTTGGAGCCCGTGAAGATGCAGCCGTCGGCCTCGTTCACGACCATGGCGTGGATGGGCCCGTCGTGCGCCACGAAGGAGTCCACGCAGCTGCCGTCGGAGAGCTTCCACGCCTTGACGGTCTGGTCGTGGGAGCCGGTGTAGAGGAGGCCCGCGACGGCGTGGAGGACGAGGCAGGAGACGGTGTCGCGGTGCTGGTGCGGCCGCTTCTTGCCGAAGGAGAGCAGCGAGAGGCTGCCCTTGGCGGGGAGCGTGGCCGCCTTCTTGGCGCGGATGTGGTCGCAGACGGCGGCGGCGCAGATGGTCCAGACCCGGACGTGGTGGTCGCGGCTGTGGGAGGTGACGAGCGTGCCCCCGCCCGCGGCGAGCGCCGGGACGCGGCCGCGGCCCACGTCGAGGTAGCCGCGGTTGAAGCAGCCGGGCGCCGCCCACGCGCGGACCCGGCCGCTGTCTGAGGCCGTGAAGAGGACGCCCCGGGCGACGGCCAGCGCGTGCACGTCGCCCTCCAGCCGGTGCAGCGCGGCGAGGCAGTGGTAGATGGCGGCGGGCGAGGGCGGGAAGCGGAGGCGGCCGTGCAGCGGGGACTGCACCCACGGCGAGGCGGCGCCGCCGACAATGGGAACCTCGACCCCGGGCACGGCGGACGACATGCTGAGGCGCGCGGGCTCGGCCGCCTCGCGCGCCGGCGAGCGGCCGCCGCCCGCGGCGCGCGCGTAGTACTGGTGCACGGGGGTGTGCGCGCCCGGGCGCGACGACTTGCGGTCCTCCTCGAAGAAGCTGAAGCTCTTGCGGCGGCCGAAATCCATGGCGAACGATCGATCAGCGGCTAACTACCGCAAGTGGTAGGTAGGCGGCCGCGGCGGCGTGCCGGCCGGCTACTATACGAGCGGTGAATTGAATTGGAGGAAGCACAAGGTAGTAGCATCGTCGTCGTCGCCAGAAGTCAGCAGACGTATAAATTGACATATAGGCCGCCAGTGCGTGTGCGTCGCCGGCCGGGAGGGGAGAGAGCGGCGCGTGGTAGTGGTACCAGGGCACGGCGGGCGCCATAAACTCGGCGGGGCCGGGGCCCGGGCGGGCGGCCGGGGCACGCGCAGCAGGATACGATGGGAGGGAGTAATGCATGGCCGGACGGATCGGAGCTAGGTGATGAGTTAATGGCGGCTCGGCTCCGACGTACACGTACGTGGACCGTAGCAAGATATGGTGGAAGATTACGTGCACGTGGTGGCGCGCGCGTACGAGCTGAGCTGAGCTTCCCGTCGGGACCGCGCGCGGCCGCCGGAGATCGAGGAGGAGGAGGAGCTGCATGCTGCAGGCGATCGAGGAGGATCTGATCGCGAGATTCGATCCGAGATCTGAGATGGAGCGCGCCGATCCACGACGACGACGCTGGAGCTAGCTACCTATCTATAGCTGCTGCGGCATGCAAGCTAAGTGTGCCCGTACCACATGGGCTCAGCTCTGCTGGTACGGCTGCGGCCATTGATCAGTAGAGATCAGTATGCACGTTTCATTTGGGCTAAAATTTTTGAAGAACGTCGGCACACATTTGAAATATTAAATATAAATAAATTATAAAACTAATTAATTCTGTAAACTGCGAGACGAACCTATTAAGCCTAATTAATTCATCATTAGTCCAAATTTACTGTAGCATAATATTATCTAATTACGGACTAATTAGGCTCATTAGATTCGTCTCGCAAAATACACCCAATCTGTGATAGGATTTTTTTTCATCTTCATCTAATATATCATGCATGTGCGAAAATATTTGATGTGATATTTTTGAGTGTAAAGTTTTTTCATCTAAAAAGGGCCTTATTATTTACCGCGGACCTGGGTTTGCATAGAGAGCCATTACTGTCTGGCATGGTTTATTTTAGTTTGAGCTTCACATGTTTCACGCAAATTGAGATACTATAAGTAAAGTCGTTTTATAAGCATGTGCTAAAATAAAATAAACTAGAAGTCGGATGAAGGCAGTTTTTTCTTCACCAGCTTTGGCTTCAAGTGAAGTCATTTTGGGTGAAGCCATGCCAAACGGCAACTATATATGCAAATGATGATACGTGCAGCTAGGGGTGGTAACTGATCACGACCTAGTGCTCTCTTCACAATCCAATTTGGTCCTTATATAATTTTAGCTCAAAATTATATAAGATTACATTCTGATCCTTTTAAGGACCCAGCCCGCAAAAATTTAAGGCCATTTACCACCCCTATGTGCAGCTAGAGTGGACTAATCATGTGCGTATAAATTAAATCAACAGTTTTGGTCTCCTTTCAAATTCAACTGATGGGTTTACAAATACTAAACAATTTTGGTATTCGAGATCCATATATGTGATACGTAGTGTCCATGTTCATATTGTACATGATGAACAATATATACGGCCGGGCCGGGTGTAGGGGACGGGACAGGGAGGCAATGTATATATACTGACCTTATGTACTCACACAACCAAGTAGCGATCAATCGATATTTTCGGTGGATGAATGGTGAACAGTGATTTATTTAATACATGTATTGAGCCACAAGACCTAGTTTTTACGTTAATCATTTTTCTAGAGTTTTCCGAGTTGTCCTATTTATGTGATATAGCTCCTTGTAAGAACACTTAGCTTGCTCCTCCTCCTTAAATGATTGCATTTACCTTCCCATCAAGCTGCACGGTTGCATGTTGCTAGCTACCTAAAGCGGCAGTGTTACATATATTAATATATAGCAACAGGACCAATCTATTTCTACCCATCGATCAGAGCATTATATTACTGGAACTAATTAATTAGGAGCTTTACTTACGTTTAAGGAGGAAGCTTATTGTCCTCTTGCCTTGAAATAATGGAGGCTAATAAGCAAGCATGCATGTTTTAATTATTCATGGATCTCTTGAGATTATGCATCTCTTCACTAGTTCGGTCTCGCTTTGAAGGTTGTGAAATCATTATTTATTTGCTAAGTCGTACAAAACCTCGCGAAAAAATAAATTCAACTAAGTTTGCCTAATGGAACCATGCAACCAATAATAATATATGTCCAAAGCTTAATGGAAGCCCAACAAGTCGTGTCTTATAATTTTTTTGCACCAATACAGTATATTTCTCTTATTTAGCTTTTTAACTATGACTTGTGTCCTTTTCATCAGTTTGGTTAATTATTCACAAACAGAGGAGGCAGACAGGCAGTAATAACATGCATGTCTTGGATGTTGTATTCGTAACAACACATCACCCACCATGTTTCAATTCCCCACGTACTATATATCGGCTAGCCCCCTATCACACATACTGAATTAAGATGCATGGTGAGAGATACTTTACTTTACATATAAACAAATCCATTCACATGTGTACTAGTATCTAATAACAGGTGAGGTACCACATACTCCTATGTAAATTGAGCCATTTTATCTCTCGTTTTTTTTTTCACGAAGGTGGCTGAACATGTATTTCATTAGGAGGAAGAGAGTTAGAGCGACGCAACTACGGAAGAACCCCGAAGCGCAAATTACAGCCTACCACACAGATAATGGCAGTCAAAGCAGAAACACAAGAAAGAAAGAAACCTCAAGCGTACAACCACCCACCAAGACAACTACAAAGAGCGGATGCTCTGCGAGAAAAGAGATATACCATGCCTACTCGCTAAGAACATAAAACACGACCGACCGAATGATGAGAGGCCAACCGGGGTAGGTTGCGAAGGGCAAAGCAAGATGACGCCTCCAAGAATGTAGTGACGCCAAGAGCGCCACCGTCATCTGTCCGACAAAGCGGACCAAATTTTCACTCAGCTAAAATATAGGTCTATTGGCCATAATAACGCCTCCAGCAAGATGAACTATGCCCGTGTGGACGTAGTCGTTGTCAGCGTCGGCAAACACGAGCTTTCGCTCAAGCCATCCTAGACCTCAACAACCCTGCGACACCGCAGCGACCTAGCAGGCAACCCAAGCGACATTAAGGCCAGCAGACCACAGCGACGATGAAGAACGTGCACATGCAGCGCACACTGACGACAAGCGAGCCCTCCCCCGAGTAGACAGTAACACTCCTCACTGCAGAGCAGAGTCAGAAGCCATGAGACGAAGCAGAGCGAACGACGCGCCGACACAGGAGCACGGCGACAACCCGATGATGTGGAATCAATTGAAACCATACGTTCACGTCCCGCGGGAGAAGAATGCACATGCATGCCACTATTGGAGAGCTTCCCACCGTGCGCGTCGCAGAAGGCGCTCGCCCCCGCCGCCGGTAGTCTTCCTGGCGGCTCCTGCCGCCGGATCCCACCGCCCGGTGCCTACCCCCCTGCCCACGCTCCCGCTCCCCGTCCCGGTTCCTAACCCACCGGTTGTCAAACCGACGTCCAACAGCCACCGTCGGTCTTCCCTACCACCCCTCCCCTCTCTTCTAAGTCCGGCGGACACCACAACCCCCCGCAACCACCCTTCCCTAACCCCGGCACCAACACATCACCGCCGCCGCTCCTTTCTGCGGTAGCTCGCGCGCCAGTAGCGCACTAGGAATAGATTTCCCGGCGCAGCTGTCGTTGCATATATCGGTTCTCTCGCCATATATCGCGGGAGGGAGCATATCGATCGATCTCTCTTTCTGTCAGTGTTACTCATCTATCTAGCAGCTTAGTACGTACGAATCTTCCTGAATCTCTGGTACCATTTCACAATAATGCAGTAAAAAATAAAGCATCTTATATTCCTGGATACTATATATAGATGATTGAAACCATCATGCCTCTGAAGCTCTCATCATATATCAATGGAGTATAAGTGTGCTCCGCCATATCAATGGAGTGCTAGCTCCTTGTATGAATCTGTAGAACATACAGGAGAACCGATCTATCGATGTTGTTCAGTGTGCGAGCTCCATCAGTGGAGCGCTCCTCATATCAATCTGCAAACAGCATTATTGGAATGGATCATGCATGCTAGATTATCTAGCACTGATCGACAAGGGTACTAGCCTGCACCCAGCAGCCGAACTGTTGATAGATATCAGGACAGCGATGAGATGAACACGTATCAGTTTTTTTTTTCTCTTTTGAGGAGTGATGTATCAGATCTTGTTGGAGGGATCGTCCACACCGTACCCAACTTATTAGAACCTGAATTCAAAACTAAACAAGTAGCAATTAAAGTTCCCTGAAGATTTCTCAAGATGCCTTAAGTTTGCAATAACGTAGCTCGCTCCCAGTTAGTTCCAGAGCCGACATGCTCTGCACTGCAGCTATCTCGCCCATCAACCATGGCCCAGGTGCCGACAGCAGCATGTATCAGTAGTAGTTGCACTTGTATTACAGAGGGCAAAGGAGGCCCGGAGGACAGGAAGGAGAAAAGAAAATCTAGCTATGTTTTACAGGGAAAATTTACTCCAAGTAGCAGTAATTTTTCAACCTGCACCTAACTGAAATGTCGAGCCAAATTGGTGTCACGAACCAGCGATATGTGTAGTGTTTGCTCTCGATTACTAACGATAACACACTGAATACGAGTACAAGCTGTCTCTTATATAATCTCACGATCGTATACACTCATGATACATACGGGATCCGCGGATCGCCGCCGCCACCACCAGCAACATACTCTGGTTCTTCAGCTGGGTTTCTCCCTTGCCTTCTCAGTTCTCATGCTTCTCCCCCCTCTCGAATAATATCACGCTCGCCTCCTGGGTCAGTACCACTTGGGCCACCAATCTGGACCGTAGTAGCGAGAGTTGGGCCCTAGTCTTTTGTCGGCCCAGTAAGCCTGCAGCTTCAGGTTCTTCAGTGCTTGCTTGATTCAGCAATAGCAGTAGGTTCAGTATCTTGTGTTGATCCCTGACAATTGGCCTACACCAGTGTACAATTGACTCGTCACATTGATACAAGTAAAATCAAGGAGCACAAGAGCATTAATATTTTTTTCTTTTTTTTTGAATGGTATCGGGGAAGATCCCCACCTACTATTCATTGCAACTTGTGAGTTCAGCAGAAATCTTGGCATGCCGAGGGAGAAATACATGAAGACTGAGAAGAAAAATAGAAAGGCAGTTAACAGTTGACAATCCAGGCTCGCCAGACATGCAGGTCGGCAGACAACTTTTTTACCGACAGCTCCATGCGCCGATGTCATTGATGATGCGGCGAAAAACGCTTGAAGAAGAGGAGTTTTGTTGGTCAAAGATCATGGCAGTGCGCGTTCCAGATGTGCCAGAGGATTAGGAGCATTACATCCACACGGTCCGCTTCTGGGAGCGAAATTGCAAGTTTAAAGTTCCACGAATTTCTCAGTGTAGACTTATGATGTATGGTGTGACCACTGCCCTCATCTTAAAATAAATTAAACCATAATGATCAGTTTTGAAAAAAATTGATCCGAGGATAAGAAAGTTGGTAGTAGAAATCTTCGACAAAATGTAAAAGATACCTGGAAGATTCAAATGTTACGACGTGATGAGCAGCAAAAGGGAGGTTGAAAATCATAAAAATGAGGGGGGAAAAATTGGAAAAACAAAAATCTAATCCATCCCTGCCCCTTGGGCGGTTGCCTCGCCGGTCCGCCCTAAAACCCCGCCGCCGACGAAATAAAACCGCCCACCTCCGCAAGCACGCGAGCCATGCCGCAGGTGCCCGCCCCTCTCCGCCGCCTCCTCCCCCTCTCCCAAACCCTAGCCCCCTCCCCGCTTCTCCACCTCTCGCGCCGCCTCTTCACCTCCTCCTTCCCCTCCTTCGGGCGCGCCGCCAGCCTCCGCGCCCTCGCCTACCGCGCCCAGCCCGGCCGCCGCCACCACCACCCCCGCCGCGGGAGCAGCACGCTCCGGAAGGCGCCCAAGGAGGAGATGGCCGGCGGAGGGGATAAGGAGGTCGCCTTCAACAGGAAGCGGGCGGAGGGGAGGGACGGCGGGAAGCGCGGGAGCATGGAGCTCAAGGCCCGCAAGCTCAACCCCGTCAACACCACCTGCTACGTGCAGGTGAGAGACTGACTGATTTCCCCCAGCGCCATCTCTCTGCTTTCATTGCGCCAATTCAGCTCAATTTCATCATTCTAATAACGATGCTAGTTTGGGTTTATTTTGGGTTGGATCATGCGCGCAGTAATGTGAAATAGCTACAGAGGTTGCATGTGCTTCTGTTAGCTAAACATTTTAGAAACATAAGTCAAGATGCCATTCCAAATGGGTCGCATTAGTGGAGTAAAGTAGCATAGCATGAATCATTGAATCCTAACCATAAGCTGTTAGTATGTAACTTCTGTTGGTATAACTTTTAATTGTAATCTGCTAATATGGTGCCCATTTCATTGGGAATAAAAGTATCAAAGCACTTAGTCACTAATAACCATAAAAGTCCAGGATAAGCTCACTAGTATTGTTGTAATTTGTAAATCTTGCATTCAACATGGTTCAAAAAAACGTGGTTAAACTTCGTTTAATCTCGATTAAACGCTAAATGGAGGCCTAACGTCTATGTTTAATATACGTTTAACCTTCCTAGGCGCTAGTCAGTAGGCTAGCGTCTGTCTAGCGCCTGCCTAGCGCCTAGCGTGTGAACATTGGCATTCAATAATCCCAGCTGCTGGTTGTGTGGCCTTATGAAGTTGTTCTGTTTCTAAGTCACTACATTGGTTGCATCAAACAACTAGTGCAAGGCAATTTCTTCCCTCGAACTGATCGATGGGAATGGGAACTGTTGTACTGTTGGTTTTCTTTTGGTCTTACACCCTGTCTCTCCTTTTGCGCAGATACTTGGTACAGGGATGGACACCCAGGACACTTCACCTTCTATTTTACTCTTCTTCGACAAACAAAGGTTTATATTTAATGCGGGCGAGGTATGTTCTGCTGTGATATGCTTCCCTTGTATTTGTTCGCACAAGCTAATAACTTATGCCCTAAAAACAACTAACAATTGTAGTTAGCTGAAAACATATTTTTTATTTCTCTCTCTTTTGTGAGCTGTTGGACAAAGAATTTTGAAAACAATGGTCTTATGTTGAGCTGAAGTGAATATGGGATTCGTCTTAAAGATTTGGAGAAAGTTCATACTGGTTTTGCCATTTTCTGCTGATTAAATTCAAATCTTGCCATCTGACAGGGTCTTCAACGTTTCTGTACTGAACACAAGATAAAGTTATCAAAGGTATGCGAGTGGAATGCCCTCAACCTACACAACACTCACATTCATTGTCTTGTTCCTAAATTTCTTATATCCTAATCTTTTGTATTGTAGTATTGTAAAATGTTAACTTTCTTACAAAACAATCCCCCGCTTCCCAGATTGACCATATCTTTTTGACTCGCGTGTGCTCAGAAACTGCAGGGGGCCTTCCAGGTATTATTTTTATACACTTTTATCTAATAACTTGATTATTTGGTTTGCTTGACATACTGATGTCACGTTTTCATGACATAGTTATTTGCATTAAACATTGTAGGCCTGGTGCTAACTCTGGCAGGCATAGGAGATGAGGGCATGTCGGTGTGTTCACTTCTTTTTTCTTGGGTGTTTTTGGCGTCTACTCATGCATCCAGCATTAAAAGTATTTCAGCAGACTAATTGTAGTCCTTTCCTGTTAACTGACAACACAGGTGAACATATGGGGCCCTTCTGACCTTGACTTTCTAGCCGGGGCAATGAGATCTTTTATACCAAATAGAGCTATGCTTCACACACATAGCTTTGGTTCTGAACGGAATGCATCTTCTTCATCACAACCTAAAGACTCTGTTATTATTCTTGATGATGAAGTAGTTCGAATATCAGCAATGTTTGTCAAACCAAAGTACCACAATGGAGATGGTAGCTTGAATGATATTGACTTGAAGCCAGGCGATACTGCTATAGTCTATGCGTGTGAATTGCCAGAAATTAAGGGAAAGTTTGACCCTGCTAAGGCTGCTGCCCTTGGTCTGAAGCCTGGGCCCAAGTATCGTGAACTTCAACTTGGGAACTCTGTGCAGTCTGATCAGTTCGACGAAATGGTTAGTTCTGTATAAAATTGTAGCTGTTAACTTGGTTACCCTTTTTGTTGCACCTCTCTTTTGAATGAGGCTTGTGCCATCTAGGGGACTGCTGCTGCCTCTTATTGACTTAATGTTGTTCAATTTTTGGAGTCTGTTAAGTTTGATATTGCCTAACTAGTCTATGAAAGCATACACTAGTTGTCCACGGACTCATTAGTTATGGCATGGCTATTTTAACAGAGTAAGTATGCTTATCGGAAATATTAACCGTAGTGGCACCTTTGAGAATCTGATTCTTTGCCCTATACATCATTATTAAAACATTAAGGATAATGTAAGTGTTCAATATAAGTTTGAATATCAATCATATATACCATTTATCTGGTTTGAATTTCTTGTCTAAAGCTCTTCTTGTTTGTCAATTAACCCCTAGGTTCATCCAAGTGATGTTCTGGGGCCGTCAATTCCTGGACCAACTGTTCTTCTGGTGGATTGCCCTACACAATACCATATGCCAGAACTTTTCTCACTGCAACCCCTGAGCTGCTTTTATGAAGACTATTCAAACCAAAGAGAGAGTGGCAAGAACGTAAATTGCATAATCCACTTAGGTCCATCCTCAGTGACTAAATCTGTTGACTATCAGAACTGGATGAAAAGATTTGGCGAAACACAACATATCATGGCAGGACATGAAATGTACGATTCAGTTACATTGTTTTTTTTTGTTTAAGTGCATTCTCAGTATAGATTTTTTATTTCAGTTTGAACTTTATTGACACTTTTCTAATCCAAAGTTAAATACTCTGTTTCAATGCAAACAACAGATTTCACATATTGAAATGCTGAATACAGATGAATTAAACTGAAGTGATTCCTTCTTAGGGTTTTAATTTGCTATAATATTACGAGAAAATATGTTCCATGCCACTGCTTAAGTTCAGTTTGCGCCACTGTTTCTTGGCTGATTGGTCTCGTGCCACCGGTATCTGATTTTCCTTCTTCGATCCATGCAGTAAAAACATGGAAATTCCAATCTTGAAAGGTAGCGCAAGGATATCATCGCGCCTCAATTTTGTATGCCCTCAGCTATTCCCATCCTCTGGGTTTTGGTCTGTGAAACCTGCAAATGATGTCATGGAGAATGATAAGGTAGGTTCCAGTAGCCTATAGAATACTCTGAATGTTGAACTACTGCTGGTTATAAATGTAAAGATTTTGTTGATCTTTCAGAGTACTTCATTGGAAGCCTGTGGAATTGCGTCTGCGCAAAATCTGCTCAAGGTAGTTGTGTGCCATCATCCTTACTGTATCACCGTGTCCGTGTCAGCGCTCATTATGTGATCATATATATTAATCTGGCATTCTGACAGGAGCTTTGCTGATACTTTTTTTTTTATTGAACATCATATCATTCAGCTTTCCTACCACCAGCTTGGGAAATGTCGAATTCCTAGGTCTCATTGGAGCCTCAAAATTTTTTGGATCTCTACCATCACTGTAACATTTATCTGTAGAAAATCTATTTACATAAAGTTTGTGTTCAACCAAAGTAATCGTTCAGATCTTTTAATTTTCTCGCATCCGTTTCCACACCAAATAATTTTCAAAGTTGGTCCTTGTTATCTAATACCTTTTCCATAATATGCAATGGTATACAACTAAAGCAATGAGATACGAAAAGACTCTTCTTCTATCAAAGAGGAATGTATGAAAAGCTGAGGGAAGGAGGGATAGATATGAGTGCACTATTGTGTCTTGGAAACTACCTGCAAGTTCAACTTAATTTTAAGTGCAATATAAGACTGACAATTAGTGTCCATTTTCTTGCAGTTTCATCTGCGTCCATATGCTCAACTGGGGTTGGATAGTGCTTCTATTCCAAGTTTGTTCACCTACAAGGATATTGTAGAAGAGCTTGTATCTGAGATCCCAGAGGTTAGGGAAGTTCCTGAACAGGTTCTCAAATTCTGGCAAAATAATGCGAACCTTAAAAATATACCACCAGCAGGCAGTCGTATGCTGATGGTTGAAGAGCCATGGATCGGTCAGAAATCAGATAAGCTAGATGATGGCAGCCCAAAGCATCCAAAGGACAATCAGGAGATCCCTTGTTGTGTGGAGGATGCAATGAGGGAAGATATGGAGATTACATTTTTGGGTACAGGTTCATCTCAGCCTTCAAAATATCGGAACGTAAGTTCTATATATATTAACTTGTTTGCTCGAGGAGGTATACTTCTTGATTGTGGTGAAGGAACTTTAGGACAACTAAAGAGGAGGTTAGTACTTGCACATATTTTAACATTGCATAGAGCCATAGACCTATATATTAATTCTAGTCATGAACTCATACTGGAGTATGCTGCCTTTGTAATAGGTTCGGTGTAAATGATGCCGATGAAGCTGTAAAGAATTTGAGGTGTATTTGGATTTCGCATATTCATGCTGATCACCACACAGGGTTAGCTAGAGTTCTTGCTCTAAGGTCTAAATTGTTAAAAGGGATGCCTCATAAACCCTTGCTTGTGATTGGACCAAGACCACTAGAGAGATTCCTAAATGCTTATTCAACGCTTGAAGATCTTGACATGCAATTCCTAGACTGCAGGAATACTTTGAAGCCTAGTGTCGAGGCTTTTCTCAGTGAAAATGTTACCGGATCAGCCACACCTCAACTAGAGAACACCATGTTTGCCCCTGGAAGTAGAATGGAGAACTACAACAGGAAGCCTGCAAGTCCAAGGGATACCACAGCTCTTGCTAATTTTAAAGAAGTTCTGCAGGAATCAGGCTTGGAGATTCTGTACAGTGTCCCCGTAGTACACTGTCCACAGGCATTTGGCGTTGTTTTGAGAGCCACAGAGAAGGTGAACAGTGCTGGAAAGGTTATTCCAGGCTGGAAGGTTGTATATTCTGGTGATACACGACCCTGTCCAGCTCTTATAGATGCATCCAGAGATGCAACGGTGCTAATACACGAGGTAAGCTTCAGCACTCATAGTTTTTCTTGCGAATAAGTGGCACCATTGCTATGTTCCAAGATTAAATGGCAGGCATCTTCCAAAAAGTGCAATATATATGATGATAGTTCTCCACTTTCCTGTGTCCACACTGCTGGATATGTTTCATGCTCTAACTAATCTGGACCACACGCGCCATTGCACCACAATAATAAACTGATCTTGCAGATATTGTATCATATTGTTAGCTGCACAATATTCTCTTCTAACTATGGTGTTGTGTCCTGTTCTTAGCTGTCTTTGTAATACTCTATTTGGTCAGGCAACATTCGAGGACAGTATGAAGGACGAAGCAATCGCGAGGAACCATAGCACAACAAAGGAGGCAATAGAAGTAGGCACATCGGCTGGAGCATACCGGATCATTTTGACCCACTTCAGCCAGCGATACCCAAAAATCCCAGTTATTGATGAGGTTGACATGGAGAAGACGTGCATTGCCTTTGACCTGATGAGCGTAAACCTTGCGGATTTGCCGGTCTTGCCCAAGGTTCTGCCACACCTGAAGGTCCTATTCAAGGACGAGATGGTAGTTGAGGAAGCTGATGAGATCCAAGAGGCTGCTGTGTACTGATAGATAAAAGAATTCACATTAATTTTGATCGCCGTACTATAGCTTTTAACATTGTTTGTTTGACCTGGGAATCCAATTGAAGGCCGCCCAGCCATGGGACGGGAACGGGAAGGGATAAACTTAAAGCCGACCGCCAAGGCAGGAACTGCATCTGCAGGAAGTTCCTGTTTCGCGAGGAACTGCGCGTCCATCTGGTGTTAGAATAGAATAGAGCTGTATCATTTCTTTCTCTTTTGCAGTTGTTGTTGTGTAAGTGCTGTGAATTGGATAACAAACATAAACTTGTGCCTATTTTGTTTTGTTTTTGACACGGGTGAAGCTTTGGTCTTATTATGGTTGGATGAAACAGACGGGTGTTTTTTTCTTTTGAGAGTGAAACGGACGGGTGTTTGGTATAGAGTACGTAGCCTATTTTTTTAACAGATGAGGAACAGAAGTAGGTTTCGAATTCATAGGAATTCTGAGTAATTCAGGGGGTAGCCGTAGCAAGGCGTATATCTGGAAGCCACGTGATGGAAGCAGTAGGAGACAGGAAGGTTGTGGATGCGAGGCTACTCTTTTCCGGTTCGTTCCTCTGGTGGGAAGAAAGCGAGAGAAACGGTAGAAGAGGCAGCCTAGCCTAGGCCCGCCCTGCCCCCGACTAGAAGCTTCCACAGATCCACCACGCCTCCGCCCTCCCTCCCTCCCTCCGGCGGCACGTGCCGCTCTCCCTCCCCTCCTCGTCGACGCGAGGACCCGGTCCACGGCCACCCACCCCCCACTCCCTTCCCTCCCAGATCCCCCCCGCCCTCCGATCCGTTCCGTCTCCGATCGGGGCAGGGGCAGGGGCAGGGGCAGGGGCAGCCATGGATCAGAGCCGGCGGGCGGTCGAGTCCTACTGGCGCTCGCGGATGGTGGACGGCGTCACGGCGGATGACGACAAGGTCGCCCCCGTCTACAAGCTCGAGGAGATCTGCGAGCTCCTGCGCGCCTCCGACGCCAGCATCGTCAAGGAGGTCGCCGAGTTCGTCCTCAAGCGCCTCGACCACAAGAGCCCCCTCGTCAAGCAGAAGGTGCGTGCCGCGATCGGGTTCACCTGCCTGGGTGAGGGATGATGGCCAGGCAGATCATCCGAGTATTAATCTTGTTCGTCTATCGTCCCCGGGGGGTTCCTTTATTGCATTCCTATAATCGGATCTGACAAGTACCTTGAAAGGGCTTGTTGGGCTGCTTCTCATGGATGCACAATCGAACAAGCATGTGCAAAAGCTTTGATTCGGCTGTTATCCAGGGGGTGATGAATTGTCTCATCAGCTGGGAGGGCCGGCTTAGTTTGTGTCAGTGTAACGCGGCTGATTCAGGTTTGATTGTTGCCATCAAAGGAGAGCTAGTGCTTCCTTTAGCAATGCTCTATGCCTCTATTTAGCTGAGGTTGTGTCGACAAGTTGACTCTTGTAAATTAGGTCCTTGGCGTTATAATTTGTCATCACTGCTGGTGGCAATCAGAATTTGAATTACATACGATGATGGTGTGATTAGTTGTGAATTCTGTTCCCTGTCTCCGATAAAGGAAATATCTTTATCTAACTTGTTTCTTATACAAATCACTATATTAGACCTACATATAAGGCCCTCTCTAGGGTGAACCAAGCCAAATGCTGTTTTAGAACATAACACAGTTTCACTATACCTTTCTACTTTATGTTGCTTGTTAGCTTAAGTGGATGAATTTGTTAAGTTTTATATATTCTGTAGCTGGAACACCCAGTTCTTTCTTTCCATCATGTTATGGTGGTCTCTGTCTAACCAAGATTCTGTAGATGCACTAACTTCAATCTTGTTCTTCGAGTACATTGGTTGATTGGACTTTTCTTTACTTGTATCCTCCGTTCTTCCAACTCAATACTATATAACTCTGTCTATACTTGCTGTACAGGCCTTACGGTTGATCAAATACGCAGTTGGAAAATCTGGTAATGATTTCAAGAGGGAGATGCAAAGGCACTCAGTGGCTATGCGCCAACTAGTTCACTACAAGGGCCACCCTGATCCCTTAAGAGGAGATGCCCCTAATAAGGCTGTCCGTGAAACTGCGAACGAGGCTGTAGCTGCAATTTTCTCCACAGAGGACCCTAAACCTGCTGTTGCAACAGAAAGTCTTGGCAAGCGCATACAGGGCTTTGGAAATACTAACTATGAGCCGTATAGAATAGATGACAAGAAGTCTTTCCTTAGTGAACTCAGCGAGGTAGTGGGTATTGGAAGGGCATCCATTAAGCAGGGTTTGAGCAACTTTGCTGCAGCACATGCAATGATGGCAAATGATAATGGTGCCACATACAAGAGCCCTAACCTCCGTAGGTCTTTGACCACAGAATCTGAAAGGTATGGTCGGTATGATCCAAGTGAAATTCAAAGTGAGAACCGTGCCTCATCTGGTGCTTCGAAGAATGTGGCTTCTGGTTCCTGGGGTCCAACTCCTTCCAGTTCTGCACCGACTGATGATACTAGCTCAAGTCAGCCAGGGATTAAGACTCGTGAAGAGAGACTTTTGGAGACAATTGTTACTGCAAGTGGTGTGCGATTGCAACCAACGCGAGACGCTCTGCAGATATTTTTAACAGAAGCTTCCAAATTGGATGCAGTCGCTTTGAGCCGTGCACTTGAGAACAAACTGAATTCTCCATTATGGCAGGTGAGTTTATGTGGACCATTCATTATCGTCCATTTCACCCCCTAGTATCCACATGCACAGTTAGTCCATTAACATATAGTATAAAACCATGGTTCCGCTCTCCTGAGAAGCGGTGTAAATCAATTTCTTTTGTGCTGTTGATTCAAGTTTTACATGTAGGCACTTGTTGATTCAAGTATGCTGTGAGTGTTGTGATGTTATACTTTTCTTCTGTATTGTGTTATTAGATGTTTAATAGAGTTCATGGATAAACAGCCTTATCAACTCAATGTTCAACTTGTCTGAAAGATGCCATAGTTTATTATTAATTATTGAGTAGCTGGATGAAATATGTTGATGCTGGACCTATTTGCATGAAAACAGTGAATTTTATGCAAGCATAGTTCATGATATGTTTTTGTCCAACAGGGCGGTGCTGTGGTTGGTGTGTTGTACTCCACAATTCTCTTCTTAATGCATTGACACGCAGCTCTCCTGCATATCGAGGAAAAAAACCAATAGGCTGGCAGATTAGTCCTGACATTATCATTAGGGAACCAGCAGCAAACTGTAAATTTGTGAGTGGAGTTGTATAGTTTGTTTGCCTTGCAACTAATACAGGCCAATTATTGAACCAAATGATAATCAGGGATTAGCCCAGTTGTACCGAGTATGCTCTCTCTATTTTTTTTAATGTTTGCTGACTTGTTCACTTTGTTGAATATTTTTCGTGCACAGCTTTTATTTAATTGGTTAGATCATCTGCCTGCATGCTTCTAGTGAATTAAATTAATTCCAGTAAACATTTAAAATAGTTCATTAGATTTTCGTTAGTATTCAGTATGCTTGTTTACTTCGCAGGTTCGTATGAAGGCTATCTGTGTGTTGGAAGCCATTGTGCGGAAACAGGATACTGATCCTTATTCTATCATCGCTTCATATTTCATTGAGAACACAGCTTCTGTTGTTAAATGCTCTGAGCTGCCACTGGTTTCTCTTAGAGAGAAGGCCTCAAAGGTGAGTCTATTTGGAAAACTGGAACCTTTTTAAGTAGACCTCTGCGTGCTATTTGCCCATCATCCAAAGAAAAAAAGAAAGTGACTCCTGTTTCCTCGAAACTACAAAATTGAACTCAGTTTTTTTTACATAATTTTTTCTTGGCGAAAGCTTGTTTCATGGCAAGTATTGGTTGTAATAAGGCATGCTACATTCCCTAGGTTTTGAATATGCTGATCGGGGAACAACCTAATGGAACCACAAATCTTTCAGCAACAAAAACTCCAATGCCCCCACCGGTTCAGATGCCTGATTTAATTGATACAGGTGATCAAGATGATCTAGGAACTCAAAGTTCTGGACAGGAAAGCAATGGACAGAACACTGGGAACAGTGCACACGTTTCTTCAGTTGATGATTTGCTTGGTGATGAACCTATTGCTGATATAAGTGTAACTTCTGATAGTAATGGAAGTGATCCATTTGCAGATGTATCATTCCATGAGGCAGAGACTAAGGAGACCAATGATCTGTTCTTGGGGTTGACAGTAGAAGAGAAATCATCAGCTGCCATGCATGATAGCTCTTCATCAAATAAAAATGAATTACCGGATATCTTTGGCAGCAACCCTGATCCTTTCATCCAAGGAAGTGTTACTGACCAAGGAACTGTCAATGATCTGATGGCTGGTTTGAACCTTAATGGAACAGGCCAGGCTCAACCTGCTGTTAAAGCAGATCCCAATAGCAACCTCAATGGCTCACAGTTCTTTGATACAAACAATCAGACTAGCCACGTGGCAGGTGCTGCGGCATTGAATGGCATTCTCGGTCAGAACTCCTTTTACCAACAGCAACAGGTTCCGTTGCAGTACAGCTTGCCTCAACATATGATGCTCAATCAGTCATTTCCTGGGCAACAATTAAATTATGGTGCCATGGGGATTCTTCTTGCTCAGCAGCAGCAGCTACTGCAAAATTTTGGAAATTTCAATGCTGGTCTTGGGAATTCATCTTTCAATTCTATGAACAGTGGAAATGCATCAGTGCTTCCAGATATTTTCAATTCAAGCAATCAACCACAAAATCATGTTGCAGTGATGAGCAATTCGAAGAAAGATGACACTAAAGCTTTTGATTTTGTCTCGGTATGTATTTCTATCTAGTGATTAGTTTCTTGCAATCACTTACAACTTGAAATAAACTTAGGATATTCTAATTTCGTTAGTGCATAGTATCTAGTTAAGAATTTATTGATTTGTGGTGAGGTTTATAGGATTTGGACACTCAAGATCCTTCAAAATAAGTAGGATTTTGAATTGGGTGTATTTCTCATTGGAATTTCAGACATTCTCCACAACTCACAAGCTCCTAGGGCTTTTGGTAGTAGATGGTGACAGGAGGGCAAAAAAAGTATGGCTGTTTAGAGGGAAATATTTCTGATACTTGACCTGGTCAGGTACATGATGATGTGAAGCTGGTCGAACTGTAGTAAGAAAATAACAAAGAATAATGTCATTTCTTTGCATCATTCCCTGATTGGTTATGTGTTGGAACCAAAATCATGTAGTTCAATGGTAGTAACTCTGCTTTGCTTTAGAACTCTATGTTCAACCATAACGGTGCTTGCAGCTGCAAGCATTGGTTGTACCAATATTTTGCCACATTTCATTTTCTTCTGCAAATGTAGCCAAATCTTACTTGTTCTGAAACTGCAGTCTTGGATCGAGCAACCTTGTCTGTATGATTTTAACTCTTTTGAGTCCTGCAACTGTTTGCTAAAAACATTGGCCTTTTCTTTTTCCAGGATCACCTGGCAGCAGCACGTGGCTCAAGAAAGTGAAGCGAAGAGCAATGAGCATGTCCAGATTGGGGCAAGGGTGGGGACCGCAAACTTGATGGACGTGAAAGCTGCATCTCATCACAGCCTTGCAGATTGGCTGCATGATTCACACGGCTGGTTTGAGCTGGTGTCATCTAATGCTTGAACAGATGAGCAAGGGAGGGGTTTGATCCATACGGTTGGAAGACGGGATGTTGTGTTGTACTATGTATTTAGACAAAGGCTGTTTTTTTCTGTTGAAATAAATTGCATCTTCCAACTTTATTTATGTTCTGCCCTTTTCTCTCTTTTTTCAAGAAAAAGAAAAGAGTGATTGTATACGTAAAGCTGCAAATGGGATTTTATTTTAGCTCTTTACTGTACAAGTACATGCTGGATGTTTTTTGTTGGAATTGTAAAGCTTAGGTACATGGATAAGAGGGTGCAATATGATATGAGCTGCTACACTGATTCTTGGAATTCTGCTTCCATTTATTTATTTTCATAGCAGAAGCATAGTTTGGCCATCAATTTCTTTTGCAATATATTATCAATTGCTACAAAAACAATATATAGTTTTCTTTGTTAGTTGTGATCTGTCATCTCGCTAGGCCAGGGCGGCAGGGCCATTGTTATATATAGCGACTCAGATCAACTTGTCTCTATATATGACTTGGACAACTGTGCTTGAACAACCATGCAGGCTGCTACCTGAAATGTTTTGAATCCTTGCGCTTGTTGCAGGAACCGAGTTATCGGCTTGACATTATCTGTGGAGTGTAGGGAACTAGTAGTAACATATTCAACCCGATACAATACAAGTCGTACCATGCCAACTTTTTGGCAAGCACAGATGATGCTACTACGTTGCCCCGTGAGCACACACTATTCTTCGCTGAATTATTCGATTCAGCTTCGTCTGAAGCTGATCAAGTTCGTTTCGGAAAAGAAGTTTTTCAGTCGAGCTGCTACCCTATCTACGATTACACTGCATGTGCTGGTGAGCCATCATCCCTGCAATTTAACCGTATCTACTAGTTCATAAACTTTGTATATAGTTGTTTTTATTTCTTCTGATCAAACTAAACTTTGACGCTGGTGTTCTCAATTTCTAACGTATATTTCTTAATTTCCTGGGGGTTTTGAGGATAGGCCGTTGCTCTTTATGTGAGAATGAAACTAAGATTGTGCATCCGCCATCTGGAAGCCATTCTGGGAAAATTGATGGCCGCTTGTTGAATGATTTACACCATTCTGCTTTGAACTTGATGGACACGCTTCTTCGTCCCGAATGTTTGCCAGAGTCCGACGACTTTAGAGACGATGTTGATGAGGCTCCCGGTTTTTCTAATAACTTTGAGAATCATGTAGTGTAGGGAATGGAAATCAGTGGTTGCGCGTTGCAGCTCCCAGTTGAACCGACTTGAGGGTAGGGTAGCTTCTATTTTGGTGTCAATGTGCGTGTATCCATGTTATTTCTGTCTATGTAGTGTACAATAATGCGATCGAGCGAAAACAATATGCATGCATCCTTCTTTTTCCCGACTCTTGCCTTCTCTGCCTTGATAAGCTTACTCGAGACGAGAGCAAAGAATATAATTAAGACCATGCACATGCAAGGTAGAGCTCAGCTTGATTTTTTACCATGGGTGCACATGAGTCTGTTCAGCTGATCATTAGTTTCCTCGCTTGACTATCAATTTAGTTTATGTTTCTATTTCTATCAGAGTGCTAGCAAAGAATGTATGTTTCTATTTCTACCAGGTTGCTGAACTATTCTTAAATCTTTGCGGTTATTACAGCAACCGAGTTTTACAGGGAAGCAGCATTCAGTCTGAGTGAATGAATATATTCCTGAATCGCCCAACATAGCCGACCACCTACCAGTGTGAACGCGACACTAG
The DNA here is from genome assembly GCA_032594955.1 of Panicum miliaceum. Lineage (NCBI taxonomy): Eukaryota > Viridiplantae > Streptophyta > Magnoliopsida > Poales > Poaceae > Panicum > Panicum miliaceum. Next base: position 482,088 of record CM064060.1, on the reverse strand, counting down.
ATCGATGCTAGTTTCACTACCACCCAACATACATTTGCTGACCGGCAAGAGCATGGCATGGCACCACTCCTGTCCTGTCAGCCTCAACGGACAGATTTTGGCAAAAACAAAAAAGAAAATACAAAGCCACACCACGGGACTCCAGTGTCTGTAACTGTCCAGGTTACCAGAAGTGCGTGTGCCTCACCATGGGACTCGGCCACAGAAGATCCTGGAGGGATCCAGTGTGTCACTGACAGGTGGGGCCGAGCGTTCCAATCGGCGCTCCGCTTTTGCCGTCTAATCTAACGACACCCCCTTCCCTCCGTCGCCGACGTCACGCTCTTGCGGCGCCTGACCTGTGGGTCCGTAAAAAGGAGACTCAGGCTCCCCGACGACGCAGCCTGCATAAATCGGTGACGATTCGGCGGCCTCCTTCCTTCCGTTCCATCGATCGATCGATCGCCCACCCCCCGGGCTGCCCGCCACGATCGCCCGCCGCCGCCGCCATGGACGCAGAGTACGTCGCCTCCACGCCGCCGCGATCTCTCTTCTCTTGCTCGCGGACGGGGGAAAAGACTTTTCCCCTTCTTCTTTTGGGGGATTTGATTTCCTCCCTCCGGATTATGATCGCCTTTGGTTCTCGGCGCCTGCAGGTACTGCGGCCTGCAGCAGGGGAGCTCCTCGTCGTGCCGCACCGCCGACGCCGTCGCGTGGGGCGCCGCGCAGCAGCAGAAGCGCCAGCGATGCCAGGTGACCACCCGCTCGGCTTCCCGCCTTGTTTCCTGCCCCGCCCAATCGCGCCGGCTTGAGTTGATCGATTCGCCTACGAATCCTCGCTCGCGAGCTTCTTTCCCGGTCCGGATTTGGTGGAGCGGGGTTCGCGTTTAGGGTTTGGTTCGGGTCGGATTGGGGTTTTCTTGTCCCCAAGGGGGGTTTCTTTCGTCTTGCTACTAGGGTTTGGGTTTTGGGGGCGACAATTCAGGGTGGGTTCGGTGCTTCCTTAGACTCAATTGCTTGGGGATATGGTACAAGTGGGGTGTGCTCTGCCATTCTCGAGCCTATCCTGGGTTGATTGATGCAATGCCACTCATAATTGGCTCGATTGGGATGCACTGGCAGTTTCCTGTCTCCGAACATTGTAGCGTATCAGTGATTTTGTGCCCGCCACTGTGTCAAAGGGAGGTCTTCCTGCTCTTACTTTATTTCGGCCGCAGAGGGATTTTTACAGTCTGTCCAATGCAGTGTGAATAGCAGTAGTGGACTAACAGTGGTCGTTTTGGCCTTTGTGGTAAAGATGCATATTTGTGTGAATCCATTAAGGCTGGAAGCATTATTGTTCAGATTTTTATGTTACCCATTCGCAATCGGTTCACACGATTAATTAATTAAATATACAATCCCAGATTGTGGAAGAAATGACTTTACATGTCCTTTTCATGCTTTTTTTAACTACCTGTTATAATTATTGACTAACCTATACTGTTTCGCAGGGTTCGTCCAGCACAAGTAGCTCTTTACAAATCTGTGAACCAGAACCTCAGGATCTTAACACTGGAGAAATCGAAGAAGAAGAAGATTACTATATGGAGGACGACTGTGATGATGATGGTGATGGCTATGATGAAGATGATTATGAGTTTGACGAAGCTGACTTTAATCAGCATCTTGCTGATAAATTTGACGATTTAGATCTGCCTCCAGGCGTGGAGGCTACTGTACCATGGCTGCAGAAAATTGCAGCCAAGGAAGAAGCTGAGGAGCCATCTAAATCAAATAATGCAGATGAGAATGCAGATAAATATAAGCAGTTCAAGCAGTTTGACACTGTTCAAAATTTCTCTGACCACCATTTTGCTAAAAGTTCTCAGGGAGAGGTGACATGCTCAACTAGCAGTTGCTCTTGATTTGTACTTCTTTTGGGCACTTACCTATTCTTGCATGTGAATATTGTTTCAGCCAGCCAGAGCCTGGTCAAAGAGAGTTCAACATGACTGGAAACTCCTGGAGAAGGATCTACCAGGTTAGCTATGAGCAAAATAGGCGAGGTTCTTTTGCTTATTTCTTAGTATGCCCCCTTTTTTAAGTTTGAACCAACCATCTTCATTACATTGGGGGCAACATCAACATTCAAAATGCATTCTTCATGTGTGGCTGTACCTATAGTTGATGTCCACCATTGCTTCCCCAGCCCAGGTTTAGAGATCAGTTACCTTCATCAAGTACCCAAAAGTCAATTCGTTAGAAGAAGCAATAAGTTTGATATAAGATCGTTTTGTTGATTTGAATAAGATCTGTCTGTTAGGCTCACGTCTACTCAATGAGGAGACAAAACAATCCTACCTGATTGCTGCATGACACTGGGATTCTCAGCCAGGGTTGAAACTACACTATCTGTAGTTACTAGTTGCATTCCGATAAGGGTTGACAGCGTCCTTCATGCGTTCGTTTATAGTTATTTTCATCGCACTGCCCTGGGCTAGATTGAAACAGATGTTTAAGGGCAAATAAAACTGTTATTTAATTCTATCTCCACTACTTAGCATCTATGTAGAGCCTTCCTTATGATAGATCATTGTGTCTCATTGTTATTAAGCACTTCATGGGAGTGTCGCATCTTTGTGCCTCAGATTATTGCACATTATTTGTCTGTAGAAGCTATTGCTGTGATTTTGGAAGTGATACTAGGCTTTAGTATCCTATTTTCACAGCACTCTTGTTAATTTGTAGCATTGTTTCAGTCTAATTTTCTTATCTTAGAGGTGGTATAGATTCTGATGATTTTTCTTTTGTACAGCATCTATTTATGTCCGGGTTGCCGAAGATAGAATGGACCTTCTTAGGGCTGCGATTATTGGACCTAAGGGAACACCCTACCATGATGGTCTTTTCTTCTTTGATGTTCACATTCCCTCTGCTTATCCTTCTGGCCCTCCGGTATATACCCAAGCTTTGGCACGTTTCTTTTTATTATTTATATAATGTTTTTTCACGTTTTATTGAAATATTTGTCTCTGATGGGGTTTGCAGTTGGTACACTACCACTCTGGAGGACTTCGGATTAATCCAAACTTGTATAACTGTGGAAAAGTATGCCTTAGCCTGCTGGGTACCTGGAGTGGTAAAGGTTGTGAGAAGTGGAATCCAGCTCAATCAACCTTGCTACAGGTTCTTGTCTCCATTCAAGCTCTCATTTTGAATGAGCAGCCATATTACAATGAGCCAGGATATGAGGCCTCTGCCAACACTCCGCATGGACAGCGGAATGCTTTGGAGTATAACGACAATACCTTTCTGTACTCATGCAGGACGATGTTGTACTCCCTTCGGAGGCCTCCAGAGGTAACTTATAATTTTACTGGTGCGGCAAAGTAGAAGTAAAGTTTGGATTCTGCTGTTTTCTAGCCGAAGTGCCGAACTGATCCGTCTTTGCCTTGTGGTGCCTCACAGCACTTTGCAGACCTTGTTGCCGGACACTTCCGGGTGCATGGGCATACCATTCTTGCAGCATGCAAGTACTACATGGAGGGTAATGATGTTGGCTCAGTAGTGCCAGAGGAGGAGTCGGAATGCAAAAGCAGTGATGCAGGAGCATCCAGCAGTGGCAGCAAGGCGCCAAAGCCAGGAGCGGTGAAGGCAATCCATCCGACCAGACGCATCACGTTCAACACAAGCTTGAAGACTCTGTACGAAGATCTTCTGATGGAATTCAATGTGAAGGGCGCCAACACAAGGAGGTTCATTGTCGAGAAGTTGAAGAAGAACCAACCTGCAGCAGTGTGAGAAGCATTGAAGGCTGCTGCAGGTAGAGGTAGTAGTAAGTAGTTCCTAAGGCAGAGATGATACAGATGATGAGTCTCTGCAAGTAAGTAGTAGAAACAAGGGTTGCCTAGCTGCAGGAAAGCTTTTGTGGATAGCTCGTCTCGTGATAATTGATTTCTAGGACCTGGGACTTCCTTGCTCACTATAAGTAGAGTAATTTAGGGATGCATCATGTAACGGAGTGCCGAGAGAGATTCTCTCCCACGGCAGACGGAACCGATGTTCATCAGTATAACATACACTACAGCAAGTGTATTTTAGACCTCATAAATATATGTAGCTTTTGCTAAATGGTTCTAATCTTTTTATGCGTGTTGTGGGACAGTGAATAAAGAATACTTGAACATCATGTACCATGGCTTGGGAAGTTGGGATGGTCGTGGTCGTGTTCTGCCCTTGAGGGCTCATGGCTGGGCATGAAGCATGGAGTCACGAGATGGATGTCATGCGTGCAAAGTCTAGCCCGGTCATATGCTGCTGCTGCTGCTGCTGCTCCAAGCCTGTCATCATATTGTTAGCTTAGCCAAGTCATCGTCAGGTGGGGCCTGATGACTTCCCGGCTGTTCTTCGGATCTTTTATCTTTATTATTGTAAGTCAGGCAGGATCTTGTATATGTGGATCGAGTATACGTTGCACTAATTTACTCCAGGATATATACTGTCCGTCTCATCTGGTCCCTTCGTCAGAAAATATGTAGATCGTTTTAATTTTTTTAAATTCATATATTTTGCTATATATCCAGACATACACTATATCTAGGTATCTATCAAATACTACTGTTGACGCCAGATTTTGACACGTATTGAATCGGCGTCGGGGAAGGAGGAGATTGGCCAATGCGGCAGACTTAAAGGCTACAATTGGGAATCGGCCGATTGACGCTACAGTTAGGAATCGTCCGATTGGCGCTGCAGTGTTTCGGGCGATTGGCGAATGGAGTTGGTGGGGGTTGGCCGATTGAAAGGCTGGAGCGTTTGGGCCAATATGGGCTTGCGCCAACAGATAGGGGATGAAGCCAATGGAATCCCAAGAGGGGATGTTGAGTCAAGATGACAGAGGATCCCAGTCAAAGATGACGTGACGTTGGTCAAAGAACGACGCCGACTCGGTCGAGGAGCAATGGAAGGAGTTCGGATTGGACTAGGAGATGGCAGCAGAAGATCCTGCGGGAGCCCGTTTCCTTTAGGAAATCTTATAGATATAGTAGTTTTCATTTAAATCAAGTTTGTAACGGATCGTGATAGATCAGGAGTCTTAGTCATAGGGTATAAATAGAAGCAGTCACGGTTTTGTAGAAGGACACATATCAACCAATACAAACAATCTACTTTTTCATCGTACTTTACTTTCAAGTCGGCGACTTCGCCAATACATCTTTTTCTTTCACGAGTTCGTACGAGTTGGCAGGGCTGCATCGACATGATCTCCGGCCAATTGGTAGGTTCCGTTTATCGAATAATATCTAAGCTTTAACTTCGGGCGCATCACCGTTAGATTTATTCACCAGTTATCGATATTTACTAGAATTATAGGTTTTACCTATTGTTCTAGTTTTATCACCAGTTATCCAGTTTGAGATCGAACTGTCGACTTTATCATTATTTTTTCTTATTTATCATCGTATAGCCGATTAGATCTATTTCGAGTGTTGCATCGGTGGCGATTGTTTAAGTTGCTCCAGTAGTTTCTTTGCAATCGCTACGTGATTATCGGCTAATCTATAGCCGGTCATCTTCATAGCAAATCAGCCGATTCGCTGATACGCTTTTCGGGACAGATCAAAACTTTAGCCGATCGAGACCCCGGAATTTAATACGTTTCTTTCCTTGTCAATCAACGGGTCAGATTGACTGGCACGCCGCGCGAACCGCACCAGGGCGATCACCCGAACAGGAGTTAAGCAGATTCTCCCGGGTCGTGTGTCCGATGCTGAAGGTCATCGGTCGATTTCCGGCCGATTTTTAGCGCCAACACACTTTTGGCACGCCCGGTGGGACCATCTCAATATCCAACATGTTAAAGACGGCCGAAATCTCTTAAAACAACATCATTGAGGTTACGGAGGCAGATCTCAAGGACGACCAGAAAGAAGAACTGGCAAGACATCTAGAAGACTACAAGAAGGTATAACTGCAATCTTTCAGTCGTACCAGAAGCGGGGAGACCGTCAAGAAAGCTCCTCTTCCAACTCCCCGCCAGATCACCATCGCTGAGGACTCGAGCAAGATGTCCGATATGATTCAACAGTCCATTTATCAGGCTTTCATCGACCAATCCTCAGTGATGACCAACACGGTATACAATGCCGTCATCAGTTCTCTAGTTAGCGGAGTAGCTCAGGGATATCAGGGGCCAGCATACGCCCCACCTATTGTAGCTCCAGTCAGAAGCTTACCAGGCACGTCTCACTCGGCTCCTCAGCTGATATCAACACAACACGGAGGATACAACACTTCATTACCTTCAATGCCTCCAGGATATAACGGTGCGCCATGCTTTCGATCACAAGCGCCGCCTCAGCCTGCCCAGATTTCTTTCGTGCAATCACTGCCCTCAAACTCAGTACCTTGGGGGGCACCAACAACGGCGGCTGTTCTGGACCAGTCAACCGGTCATGGAGGCTCTCCGATCCAGGCACCGTTCCAATCGGCTGTCCGGCCGACGGTCCCTCAGTATCAAGCGGCCACATCAGAAATCGGCAGGGGAGATAGATGCTGCGGAAACACTCAGAAGCGCGACGCCGATGATGCTGTACGATGGGACGGCAGATTCGCTACGCCACCAGCTGTCAACCGCTCAGCCAGCCACGCTGCCGCAAAATCTGCCACACGCTTTGATCCATCACCCGGCCGTCCCACCGCCGATCCACCAACATGTGCCAATCCCCCAACCAGTTGTTCATCAGCAGCAAGTGGATTGGATCAATGATAGCGGAGGTGATTCAAGACCAATTCGGGTTAAAGCCGAAGGTACAAACCTATACGTATAAAACACCATACCCACCTGCCTATGATCTACTGCCGTTTCCCCATCGGTACAAAGTTCCTGACTTCACCAAGTTTTCAGGGCTGGATGACACCTCAACTGTGGAGCACGTGAATAGATTCATCATCCAGTGCGGGGAGGCCGCCACACAAGATGCTCTGCGGGTGCGTCTATTCTCGTCGTCTCTATCTGGGTCGGCCTTCCAGTGGTTCACTACCCTACCACCCAATTCCATCGTTACTTGGGCTGATCTGGAAAAGCAATTCCAAAAGTACTTCTACGCGGGAGTCCACGAGATGAAGCTTTCAGATCTGACCAGCCTCAGGCAGAGGAGCGACGAACCAATAACTAATTACGTACAGAGGTTCAGATAGGTCAGAAACAAATGCTATACCCTAGCCCTGACCGACGCTCAGCTGGCCGATATCGCCTTCCAAGGTCTCCTGCCACACATCAAGGAGAGGTACGCCTCACAAGAGTTTGAAAGTTTAAGTCAGATCATTCACCGATTGGCCGGTCAAGAAGTACATCCGTTTGATCAGCGGAGGAATTTTCAGAAAAAGATGGCGTATTTAGAGGGATCTGAATTTGAAGAGGAAGAGGAAATCGGCTTAGCAGAATGAGTCAAAGGGAAGAAGCCGATATCGTGGCCTTTCGGGAAGAAAGAACCAGAAGCGTTCGGTTTTGACACGTCAAAGGCCGACAAAATCTTCGACTTACTTCTCCAAGAGGGGCAGATCAAGCTCTCACCTTACCACACCATTCCGTCGGCCGAACATCTCAAAAAGATAAAATATTGCAAGTGGCACAATGCCACGTCTCACGACACAAACGAGTGCAAAATCTTCCGCCAACAGATACAGTCGGCCATTGAGCAAGGCAGACTCAAATTCGAAGTCCCGGCGAAGCCGGTAATGCCGATGAAAATTGATCAGCATCCTTTCCCTGCTAACATGGTTGACGCGGGAAAAAACTCGCCTCAAACTAAGGTGCTGATGTCAGAATCGGTTAAAAGAAACGGCGCCGTGGACCCTAGAAATCAGGCTACGATGGACGATGTCAAAGGGAAAAGACGGGTTGAAGACGAGGGCGAAGGATCAGAGCGATCGCGTAGACCCGTCACCTTCCAATTCTTACTCAACAAATATCAGTGGCAACAGAAAAGGTCGAGACACCGCGAAGAGATGATACACCGACACGAAGATCATTGGCGATGCCCGTTCTTCATCCACTGCTGGGAAAATAACCTCAAATTACCATCAGCTGATAATTGCCCTGAGTGTAGCGGACCATCTCGCAACGATCGCCCGCTCAAGAGGTCACACTCCAGAGATAGAGGATCAGAGCCGATCAGCAGAAACTGGCACGAACAAGAGGGTCAGCGCCTTTCGGTGCATGATCGGTTGGGGGGCAGAGTTGACCGGTATGATCGGCCAAGGGGCAGGCTCGAACAGTATGATTAGCCGGGGGGTAGGATCAACCAGCACAAGCGACTGGGGGGCAGAGCCAGCACACACGATAGGCTAGAAGAAATGGCCGACGCTAGGGTGTCAGATGAGAACCCCCTAAGACGGGAACCAGACTGGGAGCGTGCCAAACCGCCGGCCAAACTGGTGAACCCCAAGTGGTGCCCTGATGGACTGTCCAAATCTCAAAAACGAAGGATCCAACGTCTGCGCCAATGGGAACAACAAGAGGAAGAGCAGAGGCAGATGGTGGATAAGAAAGACGACAGGTCTCGAGTCTGGCGCCCCAAAAGAAACAACAATAAGGAAGGCGACAATCAAGAATCAGCAGCTGATGTCAGCATGGTGTTCATCCTGCCGATGGAGTTCATGGCGCCCGCCGATCGAGACGACGCGACAAGGATAGAGGAGCAGATGGCGCAATTGGTTTTGGAGCCAATGACAACCACTTTTGAGAAACCAGAAGACAAAAAACGACAACATCTCAAGGCTCTATTCCTCAAAGGACACGTTAACGGACGATCTGTCACAAGGCTACTAGTAGACGGAGGCGCTGCAGTCAACATCATGCCGTATGCCATGTTCCGGAAGTTGGGCAAAAGCGACGAAGATCTGACCAAGACGGACATGATGCTCAAAGACTTCGAAGGCAACGTGTCTCCCACCCGCGGAGCGCTCTGCGTCGACCTCACTATCGGCAGTAAGACTCTTCCCACTATCTTTTTTATTATTAATGGAAAAGGGTCCTACAACATGTTGCTCGGTCGCGATTGGATACACACGAATTGTTGCGTCCCGTCTACAATGCACCAATGCCTTGTACAGTGGGTCGGCGACAATACCGAGATAGTCACCGCCGATTCCGCCTACAGTGTTGCTGCGGCCGATACGCAACAATGGAGCTGCGAACACGTCAAGTGTATATCCGGTAGAACTTGGGACACTGATTTCCTGAAAGTGTCCGATTTTGGCCTACAGCCGATCCGAGTAGTCGACTTTGAAGATTCAGACTAGATGGATCAATTCGTCCGAGAAGACGGGAAGCTTGGGTACGGATTTACGTCGGCCGATTCATTGGAGATGGTGGATTTAGGAGATGGCAGCAAGCCAAGGCCGACGTATATTAGTGCTAGCTTGGATCCCGAGTACAAGTGTAAATTGATAAGTTTATTAAAAGAATTCAAAGATTGCTTTGCTTGGGAATACCATGAGATGCCTGGTCTAGACCGGTCCATTGTCGAACACCGGTTGCCCATAAAACCAGGATATCGGCCTTATCATCAGCCCGCACGACGATGCAACCCTAAAATTCTACCTGATATAAAGGCCGAGATTACAAGATTGATTGAAGCGAGATTTATTCGGCAGTGCCGTTACGCCGAGTGGATTTCTAATATTGTACCCATATACAAGAAAAACGGAAAGCTGCACGTATGCATCGACTTCAGGAACCTAAATCAGGCTACACCGATGGACGGGTATCCAATGCCGATAGCCGACGTTTTGATAGATGCCGCCGCAGGACATAAAGTCATCAGTTTCATGGACGGTAATGCTTGGTACAATCAAATATTAATGGCCGAAGAAGATATTTCGAAACCGCCTTTCAGGTGTCCGGGCCACCTCGGTTTATTCGAGTGGGTAGTAATGACCTTTGGATTAAAGAACGCCGGCGCTACATACCAATGGTCTATGAATTATATCTTTCACAAGCTTATTGGTGTATTGGTAGAAATCTACATCGACGATGTTGTGGTCAAGTCAAAAGGTCATCAGGAATATCTGGCCGATTTACGAGAGGTGTTAGAGTGCACAAGGAAGCATGGGTTGAAAATGAATCCGAACAAGTGTGCATTCGGTGTGTCGGCCGGACAGTTCCTAGGATTCATGGTCCATGAGCGTGGGATAGAAGTCAACCGGAAGACCATAGCTGCTATCAATAAGGTTGTGGCCCCGCAGAATAAAACTGAGCTGCAGTCCCTAATCGGCAAAGTCAACTTTATCAGAAGATTCATATCCAACTTGTCCGGGCATATTCAAGCTTTCACCCCTTTGTTGAAATTGAAACCCGATCAGGAATTCATGTGGGGAGAAGAACAACGCAAAGCATTAGAAGACATCAAGCGATATCTAATTTCGCCACCTGTATTAGTCCCGCCACAGGCTGACAAGCTGTTCAAACTATACTTATCGGCCGACGAGCGGGTATCGGATCGGCGCTGGCACAGGAGTTCGAAGGAAAAGAACGGGAGATATCTGAAGAGGTACTATCCTAGTATATGGGTGGGTGCATAACTTACGATAGGGTGCATCAAGACAACGTGGCCAACTCCTATTGGCTCCTGTCTATATAGCCGATGCAAAGATAACATCGCCTTAAGGACGAAACATTCGATTAGTCTGACCGATTTTTTATTCGGTAAGAACAGCAGGATACATGGTCGACACGGTACAAGTCGCCCTTAGAATAAAAGTACCAACATATTTATTGACCACGGTTTTTCTTAATCTCCCTCTCGATCCGGCCTAATTCTATCAAGAAGCAGATGCTCTTTTCCTCCAGATCCTCCATGGTAGCTTCAACCTCGACTGGACGAGGGAGTAGGTGGCTCCTGTCGAGAGGTGGTTGGGATGTCCCCGCCGCAGCATCTTCAAGGGCGACTGAGCGAGGGAGTGGATGACTCCTTTGAGTTGGTGGCCGCCTGGAGCAGTTAACGTCTATATGGTCCCAGATCTTCTGGACGTCAGCAGGGACATGATCTTTGAGTTCTTCGAAATGAGCCTTGATCAGATCTTTGTCCGCCTGCAATAATGGTCCGTCTGAATGCATGACTTCAATCGCTCGTTCCAGACTGGGGCTAAGGCGTTTCGGCTAAAAGAGGAGCAAACAACCACCCAACGTCAGATTGATTGAAATGTCAAGAGAGGGAACAAAAGAAGATATTTTACCTGGTTGACGGAGAAGGGAGGAGACGAAGAAGACATCTTGGCGTCTAGTCTGGGAAGATGGAGATCAAGTCGTTAGAGGAAAAGAAGACGGGCGATGCAAACACCTTTGGAAATGATACGGGGCCTCATACTTATAGAAGGAAGAGGGTGAAGGAATGGTAGGATGCGTCCCATCGGAATAAAAGAGTTAATAAATGAAAGCTGCCGAAGAGAGCAGTCCAAGTTTGAATCCGCACGTCAACGGCAAGAGGACATTAAATGTTTACAGAACATTCAGTACTTTTACAGTTCACCCGAGGAGGGCATCAATAGCTGCAATCGCTCGTTGCCTAACTTGATCGGCCGAGTCTAAGGTTCTCTGGTTGTCATCACCCGATCCAGGGACTTCTGGCATTTGACGATGGATTTTTATTGCTTCGTGGGCTAGGTTCTGCCTCTCCTGCTTCAGCTCGGCGATGACAGATGGGAGGTCTTGGAGTCTTTTCTCTTCAGCAGCTATGGCCTGGGTCATCTGCTCCATCTCCTTGGCTAGCTCTACCCTTCGCCGTTTAAGGCGGTCTATGGCACCGACGATAGCTGGACGAGAGCTTTCAAGGAAGCTGATTCGTCGATGCACCTCTTGAGCTCGATGTTTGTAGGAGTCTTCCTCCTCGCGGGCAATCTCTAGTTTAGCGCGATCGGCCATATGGTGCAAGGCCCTGAACACTGGAATCTGCATTGACTCTATGTATGCGGCAGGTACCAGAGCCTCTTTCGCTTCCTCTGGAACTCGGCCCCTGATTTCACTAAGAAGTTGCCGAATCAGCGAGGCGTCTTCCACTAGTCGGCCGATGTCGTCTTGGAGGAGGGTCCGTATGCTCTCAAGCTTGGCACGAACGTCATCAGGGATCGAGCTCAGTGTGACTTGGCGCGAGGCAACCTCTTCATCGTTAGAAAGTGCAACCGCAAAGGAAAAAAGACTATTGTTGGGAGTGTCCTGCTCCTGCGAAAGAATAAAAAAATAAAAATACGGATTAACCGACGGTAAGGGGAAATCGGCTCATTTGGGTGACAAGTTCCTTACCTCTTTGAAGCGGATTTCTTCGCTTGCGCCGGCGGGAGTGCCACCCTCATCTCGGGAACTGGCACGATTGGCTCATCGGAAGAAGAAGATTCGACGACTATCGGTGCCCTGCTCGGGCTAGCCTCCTGGAAAGGTATGGGAAGCAGATTTTCTAAGTATAATGCAAATGATTAAGTCTGATGATATATAATGATTGTCGTACCTCTGTGAGTCGCCCGACCGATGGTTGTTGGAAAGGTACAATTGATGCACCCAGGGTAGCCTGCATCAAAAATCGGTTAATTTTTGGTTAAGTATCAAAAGTTGAGTTAAGAGACTCTCTACCTCGGTGGGAGGAATTGCTGGCGTTCCGGTTTCCGCCTGGGATGTAGCCGATTTCTGCGGAGATTGCACTGGGGCGATTTGCGTAGCCTGACAGAAAGAAGAAGTTAATATCGACAGAATACTTAGAAGGATGTGAGGTATGCGAAATTACCTGAACAACTTCTACTAGCAATGATGCAGCAGCCGCTACAGCTTCTGTAGCAGCCTGGGGATCGACTTCCTCAATAATCGGCAGAGTCGGCGCAGCTAAAGGTTCAGCCGATGCCGCCGCCGACTGATCAGCCGATTCTATACGGGCACGCACTCGGCGGCTCGTCTTCTTTAAAGAGGGTTTTTTTGGCGTTTGTTTCAATCGGCTGGTGGTGATGTCTTTGATGGTTGGGGCATGGTAGTCGATGAGTGGGAATGGTGTGTATGGGCGGCTATTCTCTATCGGCCTATCACTTCGGCTCCGCGTCAGAGGAAGTCGACTTTCGGACTGAAAAGGGAAATAAGAGTTAGCAGCAAATTTTTAGCATAAAAAGGAATAACATCGAAATCGGCCGAGAAAAGGGCAGTACCGCTGCGTTTGGGTCGATGTTGTCAGGATCCAGATTATTGCAATATATTGAAGGAGATGCACAAAAGAGATGCTGCTTCCATTCTGCCCACCATAACTTGAATTGTTGGACAGCAAAAGGAACCACTATCCAATTGCTTAGATCAATGGTACTGGAGTCCAGCACTAAATTGCACAGCCGATTGTAGTCAAGGCCCTTAGTGAGCTCATCTCGGAATTTTGCGCGACCGGCAAAATAAACTTGAATCGGCAGCTGACCAAGGCCGAACTGCCGTGCTGCAACTGATGGGTTGTAAAACTCATAAGTTGGGGAGTCTTTCCTAGAGAAGAAGATCGCCGGTAAGATCCCTGGTTTGATCAAGGTGTCCATGAGATCATTATCAAAGGAGTTGGACGTTGAGTCATAGCAGAAGGAAAGCTCAAAAAGTGCCTCTGTTCTCTGGTACGGGTACCAACTGGTGGTTTCTTCACTAAAGCCGTTGTAAAAACATCTAAAATACTCGGCTGTTTGGGTGGTGGTGAACTGGCAACCAGGAAAAACTAATGCCGCTTCGCCGAAAGAGGTGCACCATCGTCGTACTGTGGGGTTCTCCTCTGACTCGATGTTGGGGAATGTCTTGGTCTAGATCTGCTACTGAGAGATTTTGCTCATGTACAAGTTGAGCCAGAGGGTGATAAACCACCAGGGGCCACAAGGATTACCAATCGGCTCTTCCTTTGACAGTTTGACGCTGATCTGGTGCATCATGTGGTAGGCCGATCCTAGCAGATGCTTCCCGAGAGGGATGGCGGATCCTCTTGACAGGGCTTCGGCCAGAGCTTGTGTATTGGAAGAAGGGCCAACCGCTCTACCGCAGAAGAGGTGCTTCTCTAGCCACAACATCAAGAACGTTGTATGTTCTCTCTCCAAAATCGTCCCGGTCCTCATGTTTCTATTGATATACCCTTCCCACCCGCCGATTCCTTTTGTCTCTAGCCGATGGGTTGGCTTGATCAGATAATCAAAGGGTGTATCGGGGGAGGAAATGTCAAGGCCGGTTAGCATCAGGACATCGGCCAGAGTTGGGGTCATGGGTCCATGCCCAAAGAGAAACGCGTTGAGCGCGTCAGACCAGAAATAGGAGGCTGCTATTACCAGAGGTTCATTCTTCTCCATTTGGGACAAAGAGAGATTGATGCATTGGCTGATTTTTAATTCATCCCATTGAACTCTCTTAGAGTTTGCCATTCTTTGGTACCACTCTTTCCAGCCGGGGGTTTCATTCGGCCAAGATCTAAAAGTGCCTGACCACTAACCCAAATCCATAGGTGATTGCTTCAAAGGGATTCTATGGGTTTCTAAGTTAATCAGATCAGTCGGGTCTGGATTCCCCATAGGGCCTAAGCAGATGAGACCAGGGGCTTCGGAAAGGGGAATAGTGATTTGGTGTCTAACTGCCTAAAAAAGGTAAAAAAGGGAGGAACTAAGAATAGATCTAAAAGGTGCGTGGGCGGTAAAAAGTAAAAGGGGAAAGTTTCGGATGTTTACCTCCGGGATGAAGCTCATCGTCACCGATGGAATCGTTGATGGAACCGCCGTCGCCGATGGAGTTGCTGGCGGAGCCTCCGTGGTTGATGGAGTTGCTGATGGTGCCGCCATTGAAGGAATGAAGCGGAATGTAGACGAAAGAAGAATCGCCGGAGAATGCGGTTGGAAACCAAAAGGGCGCTGGGAGAAGGTAGAAAGTGATTCGCTGGGGAGGAAATTACTAAACTCGTGGAGAAGAAGCGGCGGAGAACGCCAGTATTTAAAGACGGTCCGAGGGAGAAGGGGTAAAGGCGGATTTTTGCCGCGCCGTCTACACGAATTTCGGGGGAACAGTTGTCTCAGGCGCCCAGTTCGAAAAGATTGCAATCATCATGTAGAAGACCGCGAAATGGAAGGAGATTTTTGTCGCGTTTGTTTTGGAGGAGAGATTAAAAAAGAATTTCGAAGTAAAAGTCATGTTTTACTCCAAAATTGGGGGGCATGTGTTGACGCCAGATTTTGACACGTATTGAATCGACGTCAGGGAAGGAGGAGATTGGCCGATGCGGCAGACTTAAAGGCTACAATTGGGAATCGGCCGATTGACGCTACAGTTAGGAATCGGCCGATTGGCGCTGCAGTGTTTCGGGCGATTGGCGAATGGAGTTGATGGGGGTCGGCCGATTGAAAGGCTGGAGCGTTTGGGCCAATATGGGCTTGCGCCAACAGATAGGGGATGAAGCCAATGGAATCCCAAGAGGGGATGTTGAGTCAAGATGACAGAGGATCCCAGTCAAAGATGACGTGACGTTGGTCAAAGAATGACGCCGACTCGGTCGAGGAGCAATGGAAGGAGTTCGGATTGGACTAGGAGAGATGGCAGCAGAAGATCCTGCGGGAGCCCGTTTCCTTTAGGAAAGTTTTATAGATATAGGAGTTTTCATTTAAATCAAGTTTGTAACGGATCGTGATAGATCAGGAGTCTTAGTCCTAGGGTATAAATAGAAGCAGTCACGGTTTTGTAGAAGGACACATATCAACCAATACAAACAATCTACTTTTTCATCTTACTTTACTTTCAACTCGACGACTTTGCCAATACATCTTTTTCTTTCACGAGTCCGTACGAGTTGGCAGGGCTGCATCGACACGATCTCCGGCCAATTGGTAGGTTCCGTTTATCGAATAATATCTAAGCTTTAACTTCGGGCGCATCGCCGTTGTTTCGTTTAGATTTATTCACCAGTTATCGATATTTACTAGAATTATAGGTTTTACCTATTGTTCTAGTTTTATCACCAGTTATCCAGCTTGAGATCGAACTGTCAGCTTTATCATTATTTTTTCTTATTTATCATCGTATAGCCGATTAGATCTGTTTCGAGTGTTGCATCGGTGGCGATTGTTTAAGTTGCTCCAGTAGTTTCTTTGCAGTCGCTACGTGATTATCGGCTGATCTATAGCCGGTCATCTTCATAGCAAATTGGCCGATTCGCTGATACGCTTTTCGTGACAGATCGGAACTTTAGCCGATCGAGACCCCAGAATTTAATACGTTTCTTTCCTTGTCAATCAACAGGTCAGATTGACTGGCACGCCGCGTGAACCGCACCAAGGCGATCACCCGAACAGGAGTTAAGCAGATTCTCCCGGGTCGTGTGTCCGACGCTGAAGGTCATCGGCCGATTTCCGGCCGATTTTTAGCGCCAACAACTACGAACCTAAAAAGGTAAAACGATCTATATTTGGAACGGAGGGAGTAGGTACTAATGGATCGTGCAATGGCCTTTTATGTCCCCTTCACTGGCTCTTAATCATTTTTTAACTGAAAAAAGGTATATAATATTTGGGCTTGGATCCTTAAAATTGTTTGGCTACTAAAAAGGCTTGATAGTGTAGTGGTATGTTTGAAAATTGTTTTTTTCCTGATAAATATGTTTGAAAATTGTTAGGCTACATTAGTTGACCATCTTCCAAGCTATTTCCACCCCTAGACAAAAAATGTAACCAATGCAAACATTGCATATACACCTTTCCCTATGGAACTCAACAACTATAAGTGCGAAAGGTACGGGGAGATGGTTGAGTTTCTCGTAGAGAGTGGTTTCAAAGTCGCTCCATCAGACTTTAGCTTATTTTTGAAACAAAGGAAGGAAAACTAGCAGTAGTCCTAGTCTATGTTGATGATTTGATTATCACGGAAGATTACTCCAGGGAAATAAAAAGGACTCTTAGTCCGCTTTCAAATGAAGGAGCTTGGAGAGTTGAAGCATTTCCTTGGACTTGAGGTGGAACGCATAAAGGAAAGACTATTTCTGGGTCAACAAAAATATATCGAGGATCTTTTACAAAGGTATGGAATGCTTGACTGCAAACCTATATCTACTCCTATGGATCCCAATGTGAGGCTACAAGAAGATGAAGGTCATGACTTGGAGGACATGACTATGTATCGATAACTGGTTGCAAGTCTTATATATCTTACGCTAACTCGACCAGATATTTGTTACTCAGTTGGAGTAGTCAGTCGATACATGAGCAACCCAAAGAAGCCTCATCTAGTTGCAGTCAGACGTATCCTCAAGTATGTCAAGGGCACCATCAACTTTGGTATTATATATAAGAAGATAAAAGACGGCCAGGTCATGGGATATTGCGATGCCGACTATGCTGGGGATAGTGGCACACAACTATCAACTACTGGATACTTCTTCAGTATAGGATCGGGAGCCATATCATGGTGCAACAAGAGACAACCAATTGTGGCATATCTAGTACTAAAGCAGAGTATCGATCGTCAGCAATGGCAGCACAAGAAAGCACCTGGCTCAAGCAGTTAATGGAGGACCTCCACCAGCCAGCAGAATACCAAGTAAGAATTTTCTGTGATAATCTATCTTCTATTCGTTTGTTATTAAACCCAGTCTTCCATGCAAGGACCAAGCACATAGAAGTTCACTATCACTACATAAGAGAAAAGATACTTGAGGGAGAAATTGAGATGGTGCCTACCAAGAAGGAAGAACAAATTGCTGATATCCTCACCAAGGGCCTTCACAAGGCAAAGTTTGAGAAGTTTCGAAAGGCACTCGGCATGGTCTGCAAGACAACTCTAAAGAGAAGTTTGCTTTGAGGGGGAGGGTTGAAGGAATGCAAGGCAATCTTCTAGAGTATTCTCCAAAGAATGTGATATTTTCTATGGAGAACTCTAGAATTAGCAATAAATAAATTTAAAAAATATTAGAATATTTAGGAATTCTCTAGAAGGGGACACTTGTCCAAATATCATGTCCCCCATCTCCCTATAAATAGAGACCCCCTCCCTTGCCATGGCATCTATCCATGAGCATGGTACATGAGTGGTGATAGTGTTAGGTAGAAAAGGAGGGTGAGTACTAGGCTAGCCACTAAAGAAGAGAGTGTTGTATGCTCTTGTGTAATATTATTGTGTTGCAATAAAGTCTTATTCTTGTAAGTGTTAGTCTCCCGGTTAAGTCTAAGTGATTAGTGTATTAGTTGTGATCCATCGAAGGTTGGCTCTATCACCCGGGATCATAAAGGGTCTGTGCTTCATCGTAGGTTGGCTCTGTCATCCGGAAGCCAGCTTCATCTGTTGTTAGGCTCTGCCACATGGAAGTGAAAAAGGCTGCTCTACCATCAAAAAGGACCCGATACACTAAGTACTAGAAATGAAAGAGGCTGACCAACTCTAGAGTGAGTTGGTGTGTCATAAGTATAGATCCTCGGCTTAGTGGGTACCAGGGCCACCTCAATATCCAACACCACCCATTAGTGCAATGCAAAACAAAAATAGCCTATAATATAATAGCTAAAAGAAGAAACAAATGTATATATTGCAAGTGGAGAGCCTCACCAACAGTTGCGTTTCGTCGTTCCATATTTTCTCTTGATGATATTACCACACGCGCACCTTTTTCAGCTGTCTCTTCAAGAGTAAGCGAATTAACAACCTTTCCAGTCCCCATCGACCACGGGACACATCTCACCCCACATTCCTTCAATTTGCTGCTGCATCCCGCTAACAATACCACAGATGTCTTTGGCGTGGATGGCTGATTTCATAAAACGGCCTCCAGCAGACCCACCATAGTCACCAAATACAAAGGCAACACAGTCGCCGTTTAGGTCAAATATGTGGTTCTACTAGTTACAGCAAGTTACCCTTTATCATAGAAACCACACGTTATCAGAAAGTACTTTGCTTCTATTGCAAGGTTGCTGTTGAAATGAACACAGTAGGGTAGGGAACATGCAGAATCCATTTTTCTGACACTTGCACACAGGGTGAATGTAGATGTCAGGCTGTTTAGCAGCACCGAGCCAATAAAGTGATCAAGAAATATATTGGCTGCCATCTGCTCCAAACGCCTCAATTTTCACAACACTTTGTATAGATTTAGCATGACAATTTCGGTATTTCTTATCCATCTGCAGTTTACATGATTTCATAAAACATTCCACGATTCGGATAGCATTACATGTCAACTTGTCAAGGAATAGCATTGCATGATCAATGCAATTTGCACCATGCAGATAACACTGCAATTTCAATTTGCACGATTCAGATAGCATTTCAGATTCAGATAACTTTGCATGATCAAGGAATAACCTTGTGGATGTGGTACGGAAGTCGCGTGCGCCGCGGAGGACAGGGTCAGAGAGTGGTCGGTGAGCGCCACCGTAGAAGAGATTAGCTCCACCAGATAACGCCGTGTAGGATGACCGATCGGAGAACCCCGCGATCTCCTGACTCGCCGCTCGCGCCGCTGACACGCCGTCCTGCGGCCTGCAATCGCCAGGTCCGGTGGGCGCCGCCGAGGACGAGATTGGAGCGGTCAGCGAACGCTGCGGTGGACGAAATGACCTGAAAACGACGGGCGCCCGGACGGGGTAGGGATGGCAACAGGTCTAAACCCATTGGTTTTTCTTGTCCAAACCCTTGCCCGCGAACATAATTCATGCCCGTTAAAAACCTATTACCCGTCACGGGTTTAATTTTGTGCCCAAATCCGTGCCCGTCGGGTTAACGGGTACCCACGGATCGTTCATGAGTCTAAAACTTACTATACTAGTTTTTATCATAATCAACAAGTTTAATATAATAAACATCAAATTTATAGCGTACAGAAATATATATTGAAGAAGTTTATTGTTCACTAAAAATTACTAGGGGAAATAAAAATATAAATAACAAGTACTATATTCAATTATCATAATACCATACAAAGTCACCACTCTATTCTATTATACTCATACACAAGCACTACAACTTGTAAAGCAAAAATACCCCTACCCACCACCAAAATATTTAAGGTTCACCAAAATAAGAAGTGAAGAAGAAGGGATGTTAAGTTTATTAAAAATTCATAAAATAAAACAATAATTACACTAGATTGGATCGAGTTTAAAAAACTGGATTTGGATGTTGTAGAAACAAACCTGTGCCCATAAATCCAACGGGCAGGATTTTATGATCATTAACAAACTCATGGATATAAAGATTGATCCAAACTCGTACCCTAAATAGAGTAAAAACCCATAGTACCATTGCCATTCTAGACGGGGCCCGCGTTCTCCTCACTCGCGCCGCCCTGTCGTCCGGTCCTGGCCTGTGTAGTAGTAGATGGAAACTAGGAGGGTTTATTTTATTTTTTATGAAAGGGAGGAAACCGGGGGTTCTTGTAGAACTCAAAAAGCGAAGGCCTTATTGAATAAAATGACGCCAGTTCAACGGATAATGGGCCAAAGACCCAGATGGAAGAGATGGAGGAGTAAAGCCCACTACTGATCTGGCCTAGATTCATTTTTGGGCCAAAACTCAGTGTCCTGCTAGTGTGCCGGTGCTTTTGGTTTTTCGGGTCGGATGCGGGATGAGTCTTGATTGACTAACTGCAACTCCAGCAATAATATCTAAATTAGACCCTCCAAATGCTAAATAAGGGCTACCTCTATTTTTCTTCTAAATTTACTTCAACTCCAGCAATAGCCCTCAATTCTAACTTAAGGCATCCTAGAGATCCCTTAGGAATAGAGAGTGGAGGAGGAAATTTAAAGACCTCCCCAAAAATACGAGTCCTATACTGGGTCTGCTGGAGTGTATATTTTTTTGTGTCACCCTTTTCTCTGGATGGTCTGCTGGAGTTGCACTAGTGCGGGTTGTGTGCTGGTTCAAATGGGCGGACTCTCGCAAGTCGTGAGTCCTCCCGCTGTCCCGCACGGAGGCTCCGCCGCCTGCCATCCCCGCGATCCCGCGGGGCTGTCCTCCGCGCCGGCCGCCTCCCCGTTGTCCGTGCCCGCCGGCCATCCCTCCGGCTTCCCCATCGTCCTTTCCCGCCAGCCGTCCTCCCCGCAGGCCGCGCTCCCCGCCGGCTGCCCTCCGCGCCGGCCGCAGAAAGGTGCGTTTCCAGCTCCCCTCCGACCCTCCCCCATCTCTTCCTGCGCATCTCATGCTCTTCCCCTTCTCCTCATCTTATTTTCCCTTCTTGCTGTTAGCACTAGGATAGGTTCAACATGTCTTGATGCTACATATGTTGAAGTTTCTGCTTAGCTGCAAGATATCTCATGCACTTGTGTTCAATTGTGCCTTTTTGGTCTCCCAAATGCTGAGGTGCCACCAGCAGCAGGTCATCTCCAATCTCTTCCGGTTCAGCCACGCGCACGCCTTTGTTTAGTGTTGCTGTTGGTCAGCACTGAACCTTGCTATATGTGAACTTTCTTGGTAGTGTCAGTTAAACATACCTATACATCATGGAGATCATGCTTTGTTCGGTTGTTGCAATAATTGTCTCAGAGTTGATCCTCGTCATATAGACATTGGCCATCTGGTGGCAATGTGTGGCATGAGGTCATCTAGTAATTTGTTGGTTTCAGCAGGCTATTGATGTTTGCTATGTGCACCAAGATTATTCATCTTCATGTTAATGAAAACAACTCTGGAGGAGAACTGTTTATCAGGATTAATACGAAAGTTGGAAGGGCTGCTTGTTCTTCTGTAGGAAAAACTGTTGAGCATATTATTTGCAGCCAGTTGAAGTGTGCACTATGTTGGACTAGCATTGGAAATCAAAACTGGAAGCACCCTGGTAATGCCTTGCTTGTATGCAAGGGTCCTTTTGTGTCCTATATACCAATTCTGAAATATGTAGTAGGACCCATGGGTTTTCAATGGGGTGGTTTTGTTAGAATTGAGAAACAAATTATTTGGGCCCCACATGTCAACAGGTCCACTCAGCGTATCTGTCCAGCTCAGCACGCCACGTGGCTAAAAACCGTTATGCAAAATCAAATAGGGGGTTTAGACGGTTTTGCGAAGTTGGAGGGGTTAAATACCCTGTTTTTTAGTTTGGGGGGTGAAGTAGTCAAACTGCTTGGGGGGGGGGGGGGGGGGGGTAGACTTCTTCCCTCCATAATATTGTTTGATTATATGTGAGAAACTAACTTATAGTAACAACTTTGGTGTTCAGAGCTCATCCCTTGTTTTGCCAATACTATATTTTTCTGTCTTAGCCTTAGTTGACTACGGGGATAATATTTAGGCTTATTACTGTCAGGAACCAGATTTTTATTAACAATGGTTTGAGAATTTCGAGTGATTGCTTTCACAAAATTGCTTTACTGGCTACAATTACTAATATTCTGCATTGATTCCACTCTGTGTCAGGACTTGAAAAGATGCTGACAATTAATAAAAATATTGATGATTTCACAAGAAGTTCAGATGAGGAGCAAAGGACTAGCAGGCATGGGAGAGTTGATTATCTTCTCAAAAGGTCAATTGGGAAGCGAAGGACTAGCAAGCGTCGGAGAGAGATTGACTATAATCTCACAACATCTGCAAAGAAACATAATACTATTGAAGGAGAGGCAACTGGTTCATTGACTTCAGGTTTGCTGGCCATTCCTTTCTTTGGCATATCCTTTACTAGTCAATTGGAGTACTATCAGTTTCGTAACTCATTTTCTTTAACTAGGTTGCATTGTTGATCAAGATGTCTGTGATCTTCTGTGTGAAGAAGTTCCTTTAAAAATATCCAATAGTGTCATGTCGCTTCTCTTGTTTGACGGTGATGATTCTATTTACTGCTTCTGAGTTTTCCAAATAAACATTTGAACATCTGCAGCTAACTATTGGAATTATGTAGGATGCATCAATGTGCTCGCATGCTCAGGCATTCCTATAGAAAGCAAGAAATCGTCTATTACAAGAACATTAACTTCAGAAAAGTTGGGTGCAACTTTCATAAGTAGAAGAGATGCTGGTCGTTACATGAAGGTTGGTGCTGCATCCTGTACTCGTTTTGCTTATTCATTCATTTAAGTTCGCTGTGGTAGTTCTGTGTTCTTTAATTGCATGCTTATATTCTTGCTTTTGTTTTATTGTCATCTTAGATTCAAGTGCGGGATGCATCCAATAATCTTGCCACAGGGTTCTTGGAACAAAATTATTTGAGTCGTGGAATTACTCTCGTTAATGTCAAACAATCCCTTGATGTTTGTGCGATTCATCTTCATGATGAGGTGGAAATTCTACCTGGCAGTAACCTAGTAGGTATAGAGCTTATGGACTCTGGTAAACAAATACCCAGAAGAGGAATCATGACTAGAGATTCGTGCACTTCTGAAGATGGGACAGAGCTTTCATACTCCACTTGTAAAATGTCTAAGGTACGGTGTTGATGATTCTGTGCCACTTTGATGTATTTTGTCTCAGTGTAACCCTTATTGCCTGTCACTTTAATTTTGTGCTAGGCTGGCGATGGTGGGCCACTTTTTGATGCTGATGGAAATTTTGCTGGAATGAAACTTTTCTTGGATACTAAAAGAGGCGCTTTCATGCGAAGGAACGTTGTTATTGGAAAATTGGAGCAGTTTGAGAATACCATTCAATTGCTTGCAAGCAGGATATTTCAGTATGTCTTGTCTATTTCCAGAACATATCAGCTGTGGCTTTTCTGTTGTGTTCACTGTTTCTGTGTGGTTGTAGCTGTGAGCTATGGGAGGAGGATGCCCAATATTAGCTGTTTTTTGCATTTGTTATTTCTTTGAAAGTTTTTATCCCTCGTTAATTACTTGATTTCCTTTACGGGTTTAACGTTGAAGCCAGCATGCTTGTCAGATTGAAAGAAACTAAAATTTTCATTGAGGCTAAAATATAGAAAATTGAACTCTAATTTGTAACATCTCACAAATCATGCATTTATGATCTTCAGTGGAATTCTTTTCATGACGGTGTTTCAGAGATTCAGTTTGATCCATGCTACTTGTATTCTTTTGTGAATTATAATGACTTCACTATGTTCTGCTGCAGGGTTAGAAGAATTCATGCACCTAGGTTTTACTTTCTACATGGTGAGCACATAACATTTTCTTATCATTGTACTCTTTGAGACCACCAAAGTATATAACCTTTCAAAGGAATAATATCTGCAAGTCTGTCACAAGTAGTGCAAGTTTAGTTTATTCTTCTTATCATTGTACTCGCATGCCAAGGATACTACCGTAGGGTCAAAGTGCTAATCTGATAACCTTAATACATTATTTCATGGTGTGTTCAACCAAAGTGACCCATCCTTATATGCAGAGGTTTAGATGAGTGACTTTTGTCATGACTATTATATCACTGCTAGCATATGACCTGTGCTAATCACTTGAGCTTTTGCACCAGGAAATGAACTTACTAATCAGGAAGAGGATCTAAACTCCTTGGGCTATCCCAAGCAATCAATAGCTGCCGTTGATTGTAAGTCAAATATTTTCGATTTTATTGACTTCTTGAGTGTAGAACATTTATTAAAGGTCAGGCGCTAACAAATTTTGTACATGTATGTTCAACCAGGCGACGTGGTTTTGGTTAATACTTTTGAAGAGACTTTTGGTGACACATGATTCTAGTAAAGGTGTCTGGGGAGCACTCAGTGAAACAATTTCAAAAAATTTATCTCGAAGTGTTGTCTCCCTAGCTTCATACAATGGTGATTTAACAGTAGCATGCTCTTCGCTTTTTCATATTTGTATTGGTCCTTGAATAAGTAATAATCAAAATTGTATTATGCAGGAGAAACAAGGTTTTTTGCGTGTTCAGGCCTAATTACAAAATGGAACGGATGCACCACTATTCTGACTTCGGCAAGCTTGGTTAGAAATCGCCGTGATGAAAGCAAGATCCATGAAAACCTCAGGGTTGGTTGGTGCTCTTATTCGTGCTGTACTCGTTGTCCCTTTAACATATTGCTTAACTCTCACTGTCATTTGCAGATTGATGTGTTACTTCCTGACAAGCAACGCACTGAAGGGACATTGCAACATTACCATTTGCACTATAATGTCGCTATTGTCAGTTTCAAGGGAAGCACTTCTATAGCAGCAGATATTTACGATCCAGTGTCATATAAATATTCCGAAGTGGTAGCAGCTGGGCGTGTCTTTGAATCAGGCATTTTAATGGCGACAAGAGGAA
The DNA here is from genome assembly GCA_032594955.1 of Panicum miliaceum. NCBI lineage: Eukaryota > Viridiplantae > Streptophyta > Magnoliopsida > Poales > Poaceae > Panicum > Panicum miliaceum. The sequence goes on along the minus strand of CM064060.1, from coordinate 456,956 downwards.
CACTGAGCCAGGGGCATTTCGAGAGAAGATTTGATTGCACTGATTTCATTTACTCCAGTTGTGAAATCACTAAGGTGCAATGCTCATTTTTCTTGCCTTTTACATGGTGCAAGTTGTGTATTTTTCTTGCCTTCTACATGCTGCTAGCAATAGTAATTTTCTTTTGGTTAGGCTGGGATTGGAGGGCCCCTTGTTGATTTTGACGGGAAATTTGTTGGTATGAACTTTTATGATGCGAAAGAAGGAACTCCATTCCTACCACAAACTAGCATTCTTGAAGTTCTGGCTCATTTCGAGAAGAAAAGGTATTGACTCTTTCATGGGTCTGAAAGCACTTGGCATGTGAAATGTGTACATGTTGTGGGAAGAATTTTTGTGGACCGATTCAGCCTGCAAATCCTGTTCCATATTCATCTATTAGTATTTTTAGTCTACTAATCTGTTCTTTCTTTTGGGGTGTGTGTGTTTGATAGGATTGTTGCTGAAGCTGATGGTGGTGGTTGTGTGAATAGGTACGTTTTTCTTTTATCTTATTTACATACATGCATTACTTGGTTTCAGTGTTGTGCATAACTTAAGTCATCTTGGGGGAAAGACGACTACTCTTATTCGGTTTCATCTCTAGTCTACCTTGATTTGGACTGAAGGCCTGATTGTGTTGTTGTTGGCAGATGGCCTGTGCCCAAGCCATTCTGGCGCCGTCCCAATGAGCATCATCAGAATGAGGACAAAGGGCACAGTTGATGTACCTGAGAGCTCTTTGGCAATTTGTAGGATAGTAGATTGGCATGCTGCTTCAGTGCTTCTTGCTGCTCTAGCATCTTTCAGCAGAGCGCTTCACCAGCTTCCGGTATGATGGTATTCTGAAGAGATTGATGCTTCTTTTTGTTCTGTATGTTTAGCCTTACAAGGCGAATAATGTGGAGCTGGAGAAAGGCTTGAAGGATGGGAGTATGGGACCATGGACGACGATTTCATTTCCTCATTATTTGTTGGTAGCGAAGCCTGAGGTGGATCTATCTGCCAAGGTTAAAGGATCGATCTGCCCGCCGGCCGCTACCTCACGGGTCACGGCGAGCGGTGATGAAGGTGGCAGCGCAAGCAAGGACGTCAGCCGAGATAGATAGTGCCATTGCCTTTATTTTCTATGTAGTAGAGCAGCCTCTAGTTAACGCCCTAGATAGAGCCATTGCCCATTAGATAATACTTACAGTATATATTATCTGAACTAAATTCCTAGCTCGTTTGAAATGCTTATACATTGATGTATATGAAATGGCTGCTCAATAGAATTAATGGAGGTTATCCTGAACGGGTTCCATAGGGAGGGAGAGAAGATATATGATGAGGGACACGGAGACATTGTACCAAGTCCAAGCTGTTTCCAACGACGGCATTGGCTGAAGCTCAGTGTGCACGCATTGGCTGGATGCACTGTCAATTTGGGTCACTCAGATTGGCAAGAGGCCATCTCTATGATCCTTGAGAACCTGGATGTCAATGCAAGGAGCAGCAGCCTCCCTTCACTCAGCAAATACTCCCTCCATTCCAGTTTATAGACTGTTTTAGCACTTCAACCATAATTTCTTTAAAATATGTTCAGGTGCCGGTGGAAAAAAAAAGAACCGGAAGATTGTTAATATATGCATAAATCAGTTTACACGTTGTATGCATTTAAAAATCATCAAATTTGCAATTTAAACAATCATTTAATGTAAAAATGAAACGATACAAAAGCGAGTTAGGGCCTGTTTGGTTACTCGAGGCTTCAAATAAACCATGTCACATCGAATGTTTCGTTCCCAATCAGAAAGACTAAATATAAGCTAATTATAAAACTTCACGAGACGAATTTATTAAGCCTAATTAATCTATGATTATCACATGTTTATTGTAGCATCACATGGGCTAATTATGGAATAATTTGGCTTAATAAATTTGTCTCGTAAATTAGCCTAGGAGTTATGGAATTTATTTTGTCATTAGTCTATGTTTAATACTTCTAATTAGCATATAAACATCCGATGTGACTGCTTAAAATAAACCCCAAGGGAATAAACAAGGCCTTAGCCACACAACTGAAGCAGAAGTCCTAACCGCAAATGGAATGCCAACAAAGCAATGATCTGGATTGAGAACGACATGAGTGAAGAGGTGTATGAGGATATGGGATGTGGAGGTGATGCATTATACAGGTTTGGACCCCATAGCTCAAGGTTGCGGTGTCAGTCAAACGGCAAAGAAAAGATGTAGCCCGGTTTTGGGGATATCCCTTTCTGTCCTAGAAAATATATCAATTTATAGAGTCATCTTAAAAGTAATTATCTGATCACGAGTTGTAAAGGATACGTAACAGGTTTTGCATATATATTACAAATTACAATACTTCAATATCATGTTGTGGGAGCACGAACTTTCAAACACATGGATCTTGAAAGTTTCAAATGAAGGGAAATTGGTCGATTGTTAAAGTTGCAGAAATAGACATCACAATTCACAATTGCAACAGTAGAATCAAGCAATAAAGGAATTAACTTCTCTTTCAAGAATTTCAATTTCAACTCCGTTCCATGGCATTACATTTCCTACGATATGCTTGCCTTAAGTAGTTAAGTTACTACAGTGCAAGCTTAGCATTAGATAGGTGAGACAGACAATATATAATATAACCTGTAAATTAATTAAGAAAGGGCAACACCACTCATCTTCGCTGCTGCTAGCTCCATACCACTGTACCAGCCAGGCCTTGCACTTGCATCCTCAACCTGCACTGACCCCATTCCATGATCTGTCTATCTATATATATGAGTTCATCTATGCAATATCTATCATCAATTCCATCTACATCTACATCTACCTCGCCTGATAATAAGTAAACCTGCCTGCATGATCAAAGCTTCACAAAACCCTCTGAAGATGCACTTGTGTTGGGATAGATCACAAAGAAACCACCACCCTGTGTCCCTGTCCGATGGACGCGCACAACGTCCCACCAAGAGCAACGCCAATGCGATCGATCCCCTCCACTTTCTGTATGTTAATCTGGACACCGATCCTGTAATCCTGTTAGGCTACGGCGGCTGCTGCCGGGCTGGCGCTTGCCGCCATGCGCAGGAGCCCGTCCGCCGCGTCGCGCTCCCGGTCGCACCAGCGGTAGCCCTGGGCGTCGTCCCGGCGGTGCAGCAGCGCCATGCCGAGGCCGCCCTCGCCGTGCTTGTCCAGGCGCGCCTGCCAGGCGGACGGGCGGAAGGCGCGCACCTCGACGGCGTCGCCCGCGCGCATGTGGTGGCGCGACACGAAGAGCGACCACTGGCCCATGAGGCGGTACGTCCGGGCCTTGGGGTCGCGGCGCAGGGACATGCGGTAGGCGCGGCCGAGGCGGTCGAACGCCGGCACGGGCAGCCCGGCGCCGAACACCAGGCGGCGCTCCGCGGGCGTGAGCATGCCCAGCAGCGGCGACGGCGCGACCAGGCCGTCGGGGAGCAGGAGGCGCGCATGGTCGCGGCTGCGGTCCGAGAAGGTGAGCTGCTTGGTGAGCACCAGCGCCGGGCGCATGATGCGGAGGCGGAGCAGCTCGGCGCGCAGGCCGCCCTCGTCCCGCTCCCCGGCCAGGTCCAGGCGCGCGCCCGTCGTGGGCGCGGGCACCACATCCACGGCGAGAAGAAACCCTCCTCCCCCGTGGTTGCGGTGGCTGGCCATCTCCTGGATCGCCGCGGCCGCCGCGTACGGGTGGTAGCGCACGATCCTCTTCTTGAGCGGGAGCAGCTCGGGCGGGACGCCGGCGAGGTCGTCCTCCCGGGCGGGCGCCGTCACCGAGACCCTGCGGCCGTGCGCCAGATGCTCGACGAAACGCCCCCCTTTCGGCGACCGGCTACCTCCCGGGTAAGGGAACGCGCCCGCGGGGGCAGTGGCTCCGGCCCCTGGAGGCGGAGGCGGCATCGTCGGGAGGCAGCATTGGGGCGGCAATGGCAGGGGAGAGGAGGAGGGGAAGAAGCCGGGAGGGAGCGGCGGCGGAGGAGGGAGAGGAGAATGGGGTCGGCGAGGCGGTGGCGGCGGAAGAGCTGGGGTTTTGCTTGGCGGCGAAGTTGGTGGCTCGGGCGAGGGGGGGCAGAAGAAGACGGGAGGAGGTTTGGGAGCTCCTCCCATTGGTCGCCTGTCGCCTCGCCTTCCTTCCTTTCCTGGGATGTGATGTGATCTTCCCCCTCTTGCAATGCAGTGCACTTGGAGTGGAGCTTCCCTTTTACAATTACGGTTTATTTGTCTCCCTTACAAACGATTCATTTCGACCAAAAATTAGGTTTAAGTTGGCCAGAATTGAAATCATTCTGATGTTTCTCTAGTGACAATTCAGCTATTTCAATAGCCTGCAGCCATTAATCGATAAGAAATGAGCTAGAAAGAAAGCCCAGAGTTTACATATCTATCAGTATTGCATTTGCGTCAGCCGCTACCACGACATGGTCAAACAATATATATGCTTCTCAGTAGAAATTTAACATCAACCTAACTCAAACCAGGACGAAGATTCGCCTGATTTCTGTATATATTACAGTATACTTTTCCCATGTCTTGCACTTGCTTACCAGCAGCCTACGTAATAAAAGCAATTTTACACCAGCGCAAGACATGGGGGAGTTGCAAGATACAGCCACCAAACAAGCCTCTCTATGTTATCTATATGTTCAACTCTTCATGCATGGTTAAAATTTCATCCGCCAAGAGCCCACGAGCATCATCCGTCCAGAACAACTCCAGAATCTCACATGGTCTCATGACAAAGCACTTTCAGTCAGCTCAACAAAACCGGGGGGTGACATTGGCGGCATCGCTTCTTCCTGGGCATCAACCATCTCTAGGATCTTTCTTACAGTAGCTTGCAATTTTTCATGCCCAGCTGTTGCGTTTGGTACGATGGACTCCTTGTCTCCGAGACCCATGTTTGATGATTCTGTTTTTGACTGTGCTTTCGCGGATGTTACAGCGGAGGTAAAGACGCCAGATTCCTTGAGACCACGGATGATAGCCTGCAAACAGAAGGCATTAGCTTACAGCAATAAGAAACAGCTTTCGTGAGCTGATGCCTTCAAGATCAGGATCAGGACTAACCATCGGCGCATATATACGTGTTAACACACCCTTTCTCAAAAGTTTCAAATTGGTGTCCTTATCGGTCCATACAACATGTTCCTTATACCTGAACAAAAGTAGTCAGACAAATGGTAAGGGAATGCATGGTTGGTACGCAGAGGGTAAGGGTTTTACCAGTTCCTCATCTCCTCCTCAGTAGCTGTCGATGCAATTATGAAGGCCTGTCATGGAAGAGTACAAGGGGGAATGCATGAGTCCTTCCATTTAGCCATATATGAACATGATACCTAATAAAAGGCACATCAGTTTTTCCCCCCTTATTTGGCAAGTGTAAAACCAAAGAACTTTGGGCTAATAACCAAGTTGGTCCTTCAGCTTAAAATAAAAAATGGAAAAAAACAGGAAAGGGCATTCAAAAGTACTTTTTAACTGAAATGGATGCAGTATTTCAACGTTTCAGCCAGAAAACAGTTAGATGTTCACAACCTGTACCCATATGACAACAATAGATGCTATGCAGATACACCAAAGGGAAGAAAAGATAGCTCACCAAACGGTCAAATTCCAAGATAAAACATCGCTTCACATCTTCTTTAGTTGGCTTGCAGCCACACCTATCCCTCCTTGAGGTTAGGTCCGAGAACTTTGTGTACGTGTAATGCAGGATAGCAGCCTCCTCCAATTTGATTTCGCTACAAAAAGAAGAAACAGGTGAATAACATATCTGGTTGAAACAGATAGAAATTTGTTGACTGAACATTTGTTTTAGAAAAATCTCAGCATATTCAGATGTCTTACTTTGGGGTTTTCATGTAATTATGCCATCTATGAGCACCATTGGGACGCAAATGTTCCTGAACCCTTGCAGCTGATTTTCCATTACCATAAGTGAGGAAGTAATTTGGATTACCACGCGTTGCTTCTTTGTATAGGCCAAAGTATGTATCCTTTGGGAGATGATCGTAATTTTTCTTAAACATTGAAACCTGCACATACAAAACTTGGTGAAAATTTATGCAATCATTTGATAAATGGTATGAGCTAGATCAATTATTTTCTATAATGCACTAACTAGCAATCCATTTATATACAGGTGGCATTCTCTAAACAAGCCAGTGAATCATCAGTAGCTTAGACATACCTCAGTAAATGGATCCTTGATGTCATCCCGTTCAATGCTGCTCTCCTGGACAAAAATATACAATATGAGATGTGAAGCATGTTAGAGCATTCAACTGCAACAAAGATAATGCTACTTCTGTGACTCACGTAGTTGGGAAAGATAACCATGTCAACATTGTCAGGAACATCTAAAAGCAATCGCCTAAGAGAGTACTCTCTCGCACCAGCTGGATGAATCAACTCATCAGTATCAAGGTGAATGATCCAATCCATCCCAGCATCCTGTGATAATCAAAAAGAGGACATTTGCATCAATTCACCACAAAATTCAAGATTTCTGTGTGAATAGATTCTAAAAAATAGAAAGAAAGAAATTATTCATACCCTTGCCATAATAATAGCCATTTCCATGTTAAGTGATTGCTTAACAAATAGTTCATAATTGCATGGCTTGTAAAAGAAACCTGCCAGCCAAGTTTCGTTCCAAATGCGGCTGAAATCATAAAATGGTTGAAATAATGATGTTTAGAGAACCAAACAATCAACAACAATACTTCAGAAATGCATATGGTAAGGAAAATAGAAATACAGGATCCAATCAACAACAACAAATACAGTCTTTGCTTCACTATTCAGAACTATAAGTAACTTGTCATCCCTCTTGTTACCTCTATCAAATTATTTTTTTTTCAATGCATTTCAGTCGTAAAAGCAGAATTATCAAAACTTACATTAGCTGCAGAACAAATTTCCAGCTAAACTTATCTTACATGAAGCGGGGTTCGCTTATGTTGAAAAGATTGTCATGTAACTGTTAAGTCCATCAACATACCTTTTGTCCTGTTTCTCTCTCAGCTCTTTAGTCCTGTAAATAATTTTTACACCCTAAAGAAGGGGCACAGAAAGTCAGTGGAGCTTATGCAAAGAAATCACAAACAGAAGGAGGAGGGGGTATGAAATGACTTATTTACCCGAATAGATTCAAGAACAGAGGTGACGGCTGGTTTTGCAGCCTCTCCTTCAACAAAGAGAATAAAATGTGAAACACCGATGACCTTGTGATAATACAACCATGGAAGAATCTGGTGTAGACCAGCAGATGTGCTTCCCGTGATACAGATCTGCAACCCAAATTACAGAATTAGCTTGATACAAGTACAACTTTGGCAACATCAGACTCAAAATGCTTGCAAGGTCCTTGCAATTGAAAAGAGGGATATGATTTTTTGAGGTTGAAATAAATCATCTGGATAATTTCATTTTGACTCAATATGATGTTCAGAGTCTTCTCTACTTGATCAAAGATTTTAAGAACTGCATGGACGTCAAATACCCTGTTTTTCCAACTTGTTAGTTTAACCCGGTAAAACGAAAAAAAAAAAAAAGAAGTTGCTAAGCTTTAGTACTTGGATTCACACTCATGCCTAAATTCTCGTATATGTCAACGGGACAGTATTAGACCTCATCTCAGTATAGTGCAACTTTGCGATTGTAAATGCAAGGAAAATTTCACTGGTAAAGTCTGACCTGCATAGCCCAATTTGCCAAAAATAGAGCAACTTTCCTCCTAGTTACAGTAGGACATTACGGTGGTGACAGTATTTTAGCAGCACGAACGAGATCACATGGATGGAATTGGTGGAAAAATGGGATCTTGAAAGGGCAGATCAGATCGGAGGGTACGCGCGCGCTAACCTTGGGGGTGATGGAAGATTCGGAATCGAAGTTCCAGCCGCGATAGAGCGAGATTCCGTGGGAGGATGCGCTCCGGCCGAGGATCCCGGCGCAGTCGGCTGCCGCGGAGGACGAGGAGGAGACGGAGACGGCGAAGTAGGAGCCTCCGACCCCGGGGGAGGAGGATCCGAGCGGGCTGTTCTCCATGCCGGGGAAGCTCTGCTTGTTGGAGGGCCAGGCTGCGCCGGCCGGGTCCCGCATGCCGCCGCGCCACTGGAGCACGAAGGCGAAGGCGGCGAGCGCGAGCGGCAGCAGCGTGAGGAGGAGCAGCATCCGCGTGGCGAAGGCCGCGGCCCCCGCGCCGGCCCCGGCGGCGGAGGAAGCGGAGGAGGCGCCGCGGTAGCCCGCCATGGGATTGGGGTGGGAGGCCGGCCGGCCGGTCGGTGGAGTCGTTGTTGGCTGTACTTGTCACTCGCGTCGCGGGGGTGAAGAAGGAAGGAGAGGAGGGGGTGTACTACTAGCTAGCTAGCTGGCCTGAGTGGGCCGAGCACTATACGGGCTGGGCTTATTATGTGCGACTTGTTCATTCGCAAAAAGGGCTCGTTGGGCTGGGTATAAACGGGCCTAGCTCGTAAATGGGCGAGAATTTAGGCCCATGCTGCTTGACCGGTGGATCGGATCGGATCGGATGGGATCCTCCCTCTCTCTTGCTGATGCTGGGTGGCTTGACCGTGCAATCATTGAGGGCAACCCGATGGATGCTTGCTTGCTTTGTCCAGCTCAGGTAGCTAAGACAAAGATGACAACGTCAGACAGATATATCAACTGCTGCCTGCCAGTGGCGGACGGAAGGGCAGGACCACTAGGGTCGTAGCCCCAGTCGTCAGCCTATTTTCTATATACTGTATCGTACTGTAGCATGATGTAGCATGAAGGTTCATCCCAGCCTACATAATCAGCCCATGGAGTGGTCCTAGGCGTTGGGCTGGCCCAGATCCACCCCTGCCTGGCCTGCAGACGTACTCCATGTTATTACTCCGCAAACAACATAGGAGTATATCTGATCTCACCAGCGGATTCCCTTCCCATTCGCGTTCACGCGAATGGATCTTCTCGCTTCGGAATCGAAGTTCCAGCCGCGATAGAGCGAGATTCCGTGGGAGGGATACACTCCAGCTTAATAATTAATACTATATATATATATATATATATATATATGTATATATATATAGCGCGCGCAAGAAATAAAGAAGAAGAAGAGGAAGAAGTGATGGAGTATATTGATTGTATTATTATTTTAAAATTCATTCGATATGATGAGGTTGCTTATTATATGCATGTGTTGTGTTGACAGCAACGTACGGTAGTAGGTGTTGGGCTTAGCTTGTCGCGCGCGCGTATTGATTGAACGATCGACGTACGTACATGTCGACATCATGTGTGTATGCCGTGTCTGCATGCAGTACATATACGTGTAACTTCATGCATGCAGCTTAATTGCTTGATGACTTTGTAAACCGATACTACTCTGCATGCAGCATGCATCTGCTGCCACACACAGCCACAACAACGACCCAAAGATCTAACTTTTTTTTTTCACATCTCCTGCATGCATTTCCAAACGACGACGGCGACGACTGAAAAGCTCGCTCGCTCGTTATTGAATTATATATATGTATATATCCATCAAACGATCGACCATGCATGGCGGGCGCCGACTGATCGATCGAGATTATCCAGCAACCCCTCCGATCCTTTCATCAGGCAACATCGCAAATTCGTGGGTGATTATTCTTCAGATGGCCAACTGGACCTAGCTAATTAGAACAGCAAAGCAAAATATCTGATCTGTTCTGATACCCCGTCAGATCGATCGAGGCAGGCTTATCAATCGATCGATCAGCAATAATAGAATGGCTTTTTTATTCCTTCTGAATCTGTACTTTCTTTATCTTTGTCAATCATGTTATTTTTTCCGATGATCGATCGATCCTTGCTGGGTGGGCTATATTTTGATCGATAATCGCTGATGATGCTGATTAACTTCTGAATATTTATTTGATTTCTATACATCAGACAGCAAGTTGGCAAATTGAGAAAGGGTTATATTAATTACCGGCTTATTTGTTTAAAGAATTAACAAAGAAATTAATCAAGAATAGAGATGATGTATGACGATGGAGAGTGAAGCCGCGTTGAGATGAGAGAGAGAGGAAGAATAATAGAGAGGAGGAGGATTAAGATGACGTCCTTTTCCTTGAGGGCGCCACTGCACTGATGATTGATACATCGTGCCTGCCAACCCTGTATCATGTAGTTATCATCAGTTATCTTTTAGCTTCCTTCTTCCAAGTCTAGCTAATATAATTTCGTGCAAAGATCGACGACTTCCTTTTATTTGGCACACACACTTGTTAGCAATTTCTTTCTCGTGCTTATCCGCGCGCGTCGTCGTTGCTTGTGAAGAGCTAGGCCACCGGTTATTAGTCAAACATCATCTTTTTTTTTTGGGGGGGGGGGGGGGGGGGGGGGGGTGTGATTCAAACATCATCAATCATCATATATATGCAGGGGAAGAAGATATATATCTAACATTGTAACAAGAGATAGAGAACCACCTAATAAGTATGTAACCAAACATTTTTTTTCATGCATAATCCTTGAACTAGCTAATTATACGTCCTGTCCTGAGGCTGGAAAGCAAGAGAAGAAGAAAATATTATATACACAACATCGAGTTGTTCTCTTAATTAAATATGACCACCAACAAACATATATATCAATATAATAATTACACGTGCATGTATGCTTAATCACCCCAAATCAAGAAGAAGAAAAAACAAGAAAGATAAAACCCAACATTGCATTACAAATTTACAAAAGGTCCGTCCATCCATCGAGCGAGGTGACACAAAAGAATAACAAATGTTCATGCATCATATCCACCCATATATGCATGCAAATTGAAGCAGCTAGGTTCGTTTATGTGCTGTGTAACTTAATCACTTTGTGCAGCAGCTACTGTACGACGTGGTTGATTGACAGGAGAGACACAGAGTAATTTAATTTAATCTCACGGTAACTTTAATTTACCAGCAACGAGGATCGGATCGGAGGAGGTAGCTTAATTTGCTTGCTTAGCTTAGCTTCTTCATTCAGTGCTGTCGACCGATCATCACTTCTTCTCCTCCTCAGCTGGTGGCGCCGCCGCGGCCTCGGCTGCGGCTTCCGCCGGCTTCTCCTCCGCCGCCTCCGCCGGTGCCGGCGCAGCCGCCTCCTCCGTCACCGTAGCGGCCGGCTCGGCCTCCTCCTTCTTCTCCTCCACGGCGACTTCCCGGGAGGTGGCCTCAGCCGCCGCTGCGGCGGGCTCCGGCTCGGCCTTGGGCTCCTCCTTGGGGATGAACGGCGCAACCTTGTCCAAGATGAAGGTGATCGCCGGGGAGAGGGGCGTGGTGCCGGACTTGGCCACCGCGTCGCTCACCAGCTTGGCACCAGGGAACTCTGCATCATGCACATAAACAAATAAAGAGATGATGAATAATAATCGATCGAGGACTAAATTGGAATTGTCCCTTGGTTTTGTTGTTTTAATTGTTTTGAGCTTCAATTCTGTTGTCACAAACATAGTATAGTACTCTACACTAGTACGTAGTAGCTCAGAAGATTCCTATGCAGTTCGCTGCTTGAGTAGAAAGGAGAATAAAGTTCGTTTGAACACCAAATAAAAGGAGAATAGAAGTTTAGTTTGTCCAAAAAGATACAAAAAGATTACTCCAGAAATAAGCACCCAAGAAAATGACTTGTCCACACCACTGGATGCAAAAAAGGAACTAAAATCGGAGGCGGTTGTTGGTGACTGAAAAAAACTAGAAATTCATATCTGGAAATTATATATATGCATATATGCAGGTTTAATCACCACTCAGTTTGATGTTCTGATAGAACAAAGAGTTAAATACAGTTTTAAAAAATAAAAAACTAAAACTAGAGCTACTGTACTGACTAAGAGTGAGGGTAATATGGTCTTTTATGTGAGACTAAACTAGACGTGATGCAAGAAAAAAAAAATAGAATGGCACGTACTACTACATATAGGGACTAGCAGAGAGTAACAAAAGTTATTTGAAGCTAGCTGTGATAGATGTTTATTATTACCAATCTTAGCCAGCTCGTCGAGGAACTTGGTAGCTGCAGCCGAGTTCTTCTTGCTGATCTTGACTGGTTTCTTCTCCTTGAACAGAGCCTATTTTATATAGCAGGTAAAATAGACAGACTATCAGCAACAGTAGGACCATACATACATACATACATACATACATACATACATACATACATACGTACATACATACGTACGTACGTACATACATACATACATACATACATACATACATACGTACGTACGTACGTACGTACGTACGTACAGTTGCTTAAGTTTAAAGCAACACGTACCAACCAAACACTGATATGATGAAAGGCATCATGCATGAGTTCATTACCTTAACTTCAGGAGGAGATGCTTCATAAGCCTCCACAACCTTGGGCTCCAGCTCTGTCTTCTTGTCCTCAATCTCCTTGCCAATCTCCTCCTGCAAATTAATACACACCAAACAAATTAAAGACGTGATCGATGGACGTACAGAACCAAGATGCATGCAGACAGGCCTATCGATCGATCATCTACCAGCAGAGCTCCTCTAGATACATATATAAGTACCTTGTTGAAGGACTTCAAGAACTCGGCCGCCGCCGCCTTCTTGCCATCCTTGTCAAAGATCTTGTTGAGGCCAGGCAGAACCTTGGTCTTCCAAATGCTTGTCATCTTTCTCTCCTTTCTTGCTCCTTCAAATTCAGGACCAGCTGTCTCTGCTCCGGCCAACGCAAGAACAAATGAAGTAAAAATTGAGTTTTTTTCTTCTCAAAACACCGATCGAAATGGATCGAGGAACGGCTACATCTACATATATACATACATATATATATATATAAAAACCATAAAGAAGAATATAATTCAGCAAAGGAAGCATATATACATACATGCAGGGGAGCCTATGTATGAATGGAGAATGGAGATGTGATCTGATTCACCAGCAGAGCTATGTATGAATGGGCAGCACAAGTACAGGAGCCACGGTGCCATGAGAGTGATATATAATATAATGGGCTGGCAAGAAAGCCACCCTGGGGGCGCAGCAATTTACGGTGGTGCCCCCACACAGGGTGGCGTGGCTGTGCGAGGGAGCCAGCCAGCCAGGGGTATAGATGTCAAAAGGAAGGAAGATTATGGAAGGCACGTCATTAGAGAGCTGGGATGGATGATGATGGAGAAGAACCGGGCCGGAGGGGGTTGTGGACTCGTGGCCAGCCAGACAAGAGAAGAGCCTTGCCCAGTCTTGCAAGCTGAGCCGCGCTGCGCTGGAGTAGGGACGGGGAGTTTGCTAGGATCCTCTGTGCCAGTGTGCCCTCCCTTGGTGCTCCGGTTACTAACCGTCTTATCAAGTGCATGGATGAGTTCGTACCACGCGATCAAGTAGGCAGGTCAAAAAATTGAATTTTATTATTGATGGATAAAGAATTTTGATCCTTGTTCCGATCACTTGTAGAGATAAAATATATGTGCGGTTTGACCGCGAGTGATAGATAGCAGACGAAATCGCTAAACTATACACCTCTCATCGTAACATCTCTCAGTTTGCGTCTACATACATACAAGAAATGGAAGGAAGACTAGACTACCTACCCTCCTCCCCATGGTGAGAGAGAGAGAGACAGAGAGAGGCCGCAAGGTGTCTCTCCGCGGAAGATCAAGCAGGGCCATATGATACTACTGGCAGTTCTCGCGTATGGCCCACATTTGCTCGGTGGGACCCACCCTAGGGGGTAGCGTGAGCTCCTCAAAGAAGCAACTCCCTCGGCCAATCACAGGTTCACAGCAAAAGCTGATTTCGTTTGATTTGGTACTACAAATTTAATAACTAACTATATTATTATTAGATTAGATTCAAAGCCCGGCCAGGCCATTACAATATTGTCTATGGCAAGGAGTCAAATTAAAGTAAACCAACTCAAACCCACCTAATTTCGCATCAAATTTAATTTGCAGCACAGGAGCATCTCCAACGGATTACTCGTACCCAAAACAGACACTTTCTCCATTACCAATAACTATTTTTATATTTTTGGCAATAGTTGCTGCAGCAGACTACAAAAATTCAATCACCAAAAATAGGGTAGAGGAATAATTCCTTTCATTTAGGTGAGAGGAAGGTGTATTTTGGTGATTACCAAAAAAATTTAGGTAATGAGGATTGGATTGGTAATCTGCTAGAGCACCTCCAATTAGACCTGATTATTGGCCGGGTCGGGTCGGGTTCAGGTCGGGTTGTCGGGTCAAAATTCTTGGCCCGCGCCCGACCCATCACATGGTCGGGTCGGGTTCGGGTTTTTTACGTTTAATTTTCGGGTTGGATCGGGTTTTTTGGGGTTTTGGTCAAAAATTTTGGCCCGTGCTCGGCCCGTCACATGGTCGGGTCGGTTTTTTTTTTAAGCGGGTTGGGTCGGGTTTGTCGGGTCAGGCGGCCCATGATCAGGCCTACCTCCAATCACCCGAACATAAATTTTTTTGGTATTAAAAATAGAGATGAGTAATCTATTGAATATGCTCTAGGTACAGTAGTATAGAATGGGAGGATGGAATCTTGTGGCAGCTAGGCTAGGCTAGGCTAGCTTCACAGCAGATGCAGTGTGGTACAAGAAGAGGCAGAGCAGAGGCTGCAAGCAAGGATGGATGATACGCTGGCATGAGGGGTACATGTACCAGCAGTGACAGCAGCCTCCTTTTCCAGGTGGCCGGGCCATGTATGCGGGGTACTGGGGTAGGCGACACACAGCACTCACAATTCAGCCCTAGTTTACATGCAAAAAATTTATACCCGTATAACTCGTGTTGGCACATGCATAGAGTATTAAATGTAGATGAAATAAAAAACTAATTGCATAGTTTGCTTGTAAATTACGAGACGAATCTAATGAGTCTAATTAGGCCATAATTAGATACTAAATTGCTTGAGTACTAACAACGAATTAATTAGGCTTATTAGATTCGTCTCACGATTTACGTACGAAATCTACAATTAGTTTTTTTAATTAGTCTATATTTAATACTTTAAATATGAAAAGATTCTATTTCAAAAAGAAAATTGGATGCATGCTAAAACTATAAAATATTCTCAGTCAGCAGTTTTATGCATGCATGCTTGAGTGTGCGCAGCAAGCACAGAATCAAGCTAATATAACCGTGGTACGTGTTGTTGTTTTTTCTTCTAAATCCCGTGCAATGAATTAGGTCAGAAACGGCTAGCTCATCATCAGCCCCCCTGCAAAAACTAACTAATGCGCATGCAGTCTAAGGAATCGAATTTCTGAGTCAAAGTTACTTGTTACGGGTGAACACTCAACCGAGACTTAATGTGCATGCAAATACTTTTCGTGGCGCCAATCAAATCAGGGTTTATGATCGATAAGCACCAAGGGTTTTAAAAATTAGTAACCATGCGTGTGCAACTTAGCCACTCGCTCCGTTACCAAATAAATATCTGTATGTGCCAAACAAATAATTTTTTTTGAACGCAGATCCTATCAATCATTGCCTGTTCAAAGCATACCAAGGCACAGCGCTGCAAATTCCAGCTAGAAGATACGATCTTTAATTTGCTGATGATATGGTTTTCCTACTATTGATTACTATGGATTCAAGCTTAATTGCATTACGCGTAGGTATGCACGTCTAAACAGCTAGCTCAACACAACAGCGTGAATTGTTTGAGCCTGACTTGAGCTGGCAGATATATTCAATTCAAAGGATTGAGGGACATGGCCCTTATTTTCCGCCCTCTGGAATGGATATACATATGTCCAGATACATTGATTCGCCGTGTTGGTTCCTTTGGTGTTTTTGAGAAACCAACCACTCCTAGGCTCCTCTCTTCAGATCTGCATTCGTATGTAAAGAAAGTTCTTCAAGGGCAAGAGACAGAATAACAACTTATGCAGAATGAGCACTACTAAAACCTGGTGCTCTTATCATCGGAATACAAGTGCAACGGATCTCACAGATACATCATGCAACATGTGAGCACCCAGCTTGGAAGCCAATCTTCAAGTGACTGCCGCTCCAGTCAGTGTTATGACATCACAAACGAGATGTTATGATCTACTTCTACATGCGCCTGCAAACATGGGTCTACTAGATACAGGAAGATTACAGCAGGAAGCAGGAGAAGAATACAGGGTAAACCACTCCAATGCCATGACCACAAACTTTAAAGCATCGATCTAGAATCTACACTCTTCTAATCCCCTGAAACAACAGGGGGTAATCAGCAACGTCCTGCATCAACCAACCACCTGCACGGTCAGTGCGGGTGCTACTGGGCATTTCAGCCACAAGAGCAAGAATTCAGTAAGCAACTGGAACTACTCCTGGGCTTCTTCTAAGTCTAGCATGCCCCATCTCGGAAGAATTCGGTGGGAATCGATGTTGGACACAGCTTCTTTGCCACAAGTTTGTACTGAGGAAGGATAGGAAGAGGATGGCATTAGTACTAGCAACAGTGTTGTTAACTGAAGAAACTGGGGACCAAGGTTCAGTTACCTTATGTTGACTGTACTTTTCTCTGATCGCAGGAAGGTTGCTCCCGGGACCAACAGTGAATAGGCGGTGCAATGCCTTTACACAATCGCACAATTCTGACGGCTTGTATTGTGTGTAGTGAGCAAGGGTAGAATTCTGCTTCCAATGACAATGAGTTGTGTATGTTGTTAGCTCATGCATACATTTCGTTAGGCAACTGCTACAGCAATATGTACGGGAAGGGCAACATCATGATTATGCTACCTACCCAAGGATACTTTGTTGGCTGGAGTACAAACTTTGCCAAGAAAATAGCTGAGGCAGCTATTAGCGACGGAGGGTATGAGAGTAGGCTGTACTCCAGGAGTGATAGCTCCGCGATGTAATTGGCCAGGAACTCAAGAAGCAAAGCTGGATCCTATACAAAGAAGAGTAATTGTCAGCGCAATGCAATGATGACATAGGTAAATTATGGAATTGGTTGCATTGATCAGAAACTGACTACATAGCAGTACCTCATCACACGCTTGTGCAGCACGGGCAAATCTCCTATTATAAGCAAGAAAAAGAGTTAGTCGAGTTCGACTCAGTTGAACGTCATAAATTCACTGAAATGGAAGAGAACAGGAAAGGACCTCAAAAAGCATTTCGCCGTTGGTGCAGTCATTTCAAACTTCAAGTAATTCAGTACAGAAGCTTCCATTTCCAAAACCTGTTCCATTTACAAGTTAGAGCGTGTCAATGATGACAAGAGACTATTGGATATGGTCTAACAGATAAGAAACAAGGAATGTTCGGAAGAAATATATCACATACCTCATCTCTGAAGTAAGTGTTGTCAGTTATGTAGCAGAATTCTTCTACTTGTGGTGCACATATCTCCTCGTATTTTCTGAATTTGAAGTTTCCAATATATCAAAATCAGAATGCAAACAGTGTAATGATGACAGATGGTAACTGAAAGAAATAAAGGAGATCTAGCAGAATCTTACGCAGCTATAAGCATGCAAGCAACACCAAGTAATTGCAGCCTTTGGCGGTTGATTTCATTGCCAGAAAGATAACGGTCAATGTAGTTAACTGTCAGGTACAGAGTATCAGGGACAAGACGATATTCTTCAGCAACCTGCATAAGGGGAAATCATAAATATAAATATATAATGGAAGATCAAACAAAATTGATATCTAGGTTTTTTATTATATTCAGCAGAAAAACTTACTTCAACAAGCCAGTCTATCAAAATCGCCCTCATGCTTGGGTTGACATCCTTTTGAATTGTTTCCATGAAATCAGTAGATGGTCTTTTCTTCGTCTACCAGAAAGCAAAAGCAGCACTATTAGTGACATACATATTGAAGGAAGAAGCAGAATATCTAGGGCTCTATAACATATGTGTGGATTAAATCTAGCCCAAATTTCCTCGGAACGAATTAGACATTGTTCCAATCGAATCGAGCTTCATCAATCCATCAACAAAAAATCTTTATATGAAAAGAATCAGAAATTGCTGCCATACTGGGAAAGTGCAATTATATATGATCAAAGACACTAACATTAAGCAAATTACAGCTTGCCGATTTGGTACACCAATGTATATTTTTGCATGCAGACAAATGTGATCTACCCAAAATGACTGTATGCATAGTGATCTTTCTCCAAAAATACAATCCATACGTTCAGTGCTTAAGGGAAACCATTTTGGCACGAGGACAGAGGAAAGAATGTCTCACCTCAGCCTCTCGCAGATGCATGTAAATGTCAGAAGCCAGAGTAGCGCACAACTGTGGATCCTCTAACTCATTGTCAACATCACAAATGCGGTCAATTTCCATTGGGGCAGAGGCATTTTTCTTCCACTTATTTTCTGCAAAATGAAAGCAGGCCATACACATTCAAGTCAAATCAACAAAAAGTTAACAAATACACTAAAAAGTGCAGATATTAATAAGAATTTAAGCAAACCTTCAACATCTCTATCATCTGAGATACGTAGGTGTTCATTTGCGCGTCGCTGCAATGAGGCGAGCATTGAGGAGTCCTCATTGTCTATGTACTCAAAGTCTGGGCTTTTCATGGAGTCACAAGTCGACATTGTCTCATCGACAGAAACCGAGTCTCCTGAGCGTCCAGGAGACACAAAGGTGTTGCAGGGAACCAAAGCAGGTATGCGACTGGGCGCCTCGAGAACGGTAGGCACTCTAGGAGGAGGAACATTATGCTTCCGCGCCGTGCTGTCATGGCGAGAAAGGGGTGGAGCTGGCTTGATGGAAGCCGATTTCAAAGCAGGACCCCGAACGGAGCTGTGCACACTGCGAGCACTTGCCAAAGGTGGCTTCTTCAAGGGTGCAGCTGAATTCAACTTCTGCACGAGAATTGAACAAAAGGGATAAGTCAGTTGAAACCTCTATTTGGGATCACCAGTAATCAGGTACCAAAAAAAAAAAATGAATAGTAACACTACAGGTGCTGAGGTGCATAATATCATATTGACAAGAGAAGATTCCAAAGCAAACAAAGACAAAAGAGTGTCACATAGCGAAAACCAAGGGCCTTTCTTTTGAAAATGCCGATAAAATTTGTACGATGGTCTGCCTTTTGACCATGAGCAGAATCCAAGATTTCAACCAATAAGAAGTAGTACCTACTAAGTGTACAAGTCCATGAAGAGTAGTAGCCTTTAAATCAGCAAGAGAAAGAGAAGCCACATACAGTATTTCTTTCTTTTTTCCAAAAAGAAAAGAGAGTTCTAGTAAAGTTATCAGATTGACCGAGAGTAACAGTACAAAATCTGTAAGATTCAGGAAATGTGGAAGAGGTGATGTCTCTCCCAAGCTAAACACCTTACTACACCCAGAACACGCGGTACGCCGCATCGGAATATCAGATTGATGATGGGGGAAGAAATGATCTTTCAAGGCCGAACACAAGAATGCAAACGGTGATCAAGAATAGGAATGCAATAACACTAGTGAATGGGCAAAAAAAACCCCCCACCAAATTGCAGATTATCTCCTACAATAGCATAAAAACAAGGAAACCAGCAAAGGTCGCTTAGAATGGTGTACACGCCATTTCCCCTAGTGCAAACATGAAGAGTTCGCCTCGCCAAGAAACCGGAAATGCAACCGATGCATCGCAAGAACTACCAAGAAAGGCACGCCGACTCGCAGTCTTTGAGAAGAATAGCCGGGTCAAGAGAAGAGAAGCACAATACAATGAGCTCCGGCGCGAAATTTTCCAAATCCCGCAACGATCCTCGCACGTACCGCGGTGGCCGGCGGTGGCGCGACCTTCCCGGCTGCCCTGCCCCCTTGCGCGGCGACGTTGGTGATGTTGCCGAGCGCGACGCGCTTCTTGGCCTGCGCGGCGGCGGCGCCCGCCGCCTTGGGCCCCCCAGCGCTCTCGGCCATGGCGGGGCGCTTGGCGGTGGCGGAGGTTGCGCGGCGGGAGGCGGCGATGGTCGACATCGTCGCGGCGGTAAGAGGCCCCCCCTCGCGGAATCTCCCTCGTCGGGCTTGGGGGGCTAGGGTTGGGGCGTCCCGACAGGAGCGGCGAGGGGGATTGGGAGGGGACGACGCGAAGGAGCAACGGGGGAGGGAGGGGGAGAAAAAGAAGACAGGAGGAGGATGGCAGCAGGGGAGTAATGGGAGGGGAGCGGCTATTTTAGGGAAAGGCCCCTGTACTTTCAATTGTTTCCTTTTGAGGCCAGGGTGTGATTAGGCCGTTGATGCACACTGTCTGCTAGTAGTGTTTTGAAATTCAAATAGCTGGCTTGGGTTGGGGGTTGACGTTGGTCCCCTTTTTTTATTTGATTGATTTGATGTGTAGGATTTGGGTTATTTTTCTCTCTCCCGGGGGACGAGGACAGGAAAGAAAATGAATAAGAGAGAGAGAGAGGGGTTATTAGAGGTAGTCAACTTCCATTTACCTCGCTTATTACAGTGATGATGAAATTTGTGATCATTTGGTTGGATGGAGAAGTTTTTTTTTGCAGGCAGGTGACGAGAGGAGGGATTTCCGTTGCTTATATTGCAGTTGAACCAGAAATTTTCGGGTTGGCACCCTTCATTTGCAGTTACTAGTTACTAGTGCCAGGACTTTGGATTTCGTTTTGAAATTTGAAATTGGCACGTGGTGTGGTGGGGAGTCGTTTGAATTTGCAATCTCCATCTCAGGATGGCATCGGGGCCTGCCTCACTTTGTTTAATGACGCCACACGCCAGGGTGCCTGCCTTCTTTTCCGTTGGCGTTGCTACCGCAAGCAAGAAAGAGGAGGCAAACGGCCGGCCGGTTTGAAACGGCCTGTTGTGGGGGAGCGTGCGGTGCAGGGCAGGCTGCGCGCACCGCCTGGTGAGCCCAACCCAACCCACCGGTGGCGCTGGGTGAGGCGTCGTTGTACATGTTGGGTGGTGCTGCAAGCAAACCTGAAGAAAGAAAGAAACCCACATGCGTAAGCGTAACGCTGCTGCTGGTGGTGGGCTCACCTCCTCACGGTACTGGGCCGGTAACCGGAAGCAACGACCCACAAGGCTTCCTTCCATTCAAATGGTTTCGAACTGCAGATGCAGGACAGAGGGGGGAGGATGTGTGAACGTTGGAAAGCTAGGGTGGGCCCGTCGCTGTCTGAGCTGACTCCTCCTCCCCCTATGCATGCATAGATGGCAGATGCGGCAGCCGGTGGTTTGTTCGGTCATGCGGCCGCGATGACACGACGTAAGTACTTGCTTGCAAAGTTGCAAACTTCATGAATGGGGCTGCAGACATCTCCTCCGCTACGCAGCTGCTGACGACGCCGTAGGTACACCTGCCACCTGCTGCAGTTTTTCAGAGAACAAGCTGAAAGAAGAAGAGCCGAACAAAGCACCCGGCCTTTAGGACCCTTTTCCAAACAAAATTTGTATAGGAGGATTTCAATCCTATAACATTTTCTCCCTCTACTTCTTTTAGCAACAAAGGTTTAGTACGTTACAATTTTTACAGAATCCATTGACATCCTAACACAAGGTGCGACATCTTTAAACCTTTCCTTTTGTATTGAACAGCATCCCACGTCCTCCTCTCCCTCAATTTTTCATGTTTTTCTTGTGCTGTATCCAACCACTACATTGGAAAATTCCATACAATTTCAATTCATATATAGGATAAATTGCCAACTAACTTGAATTATGCACTAGCTATTCTTCATACTCCATATCAAAACAAACAAGCAGGAAGCCCTTGGTACTATCATCACACTCGAACCAAGAAAAGAAGCAGGCCGGTTTGTTGTGATTGGGCCGGAGGAGCCTAGCCTTGTTTGTAGTAGGCCAGTTGGGCCTGCCGCGCGCGTTGGAAACACCGTCCCCGTCTGTTGTCGTCTCGTCGACGACCCCGTCCTCCTCCTCCGCCTCCTCCCGCCAGCACCAGTCCCCCACCGCCCGCCTGACACCCCTCCCACTCCGTCCTCCTCCACGCACGCCTCTTAAATTTAGCAATGCACGCCATCCCCTCCCCTCCCGCCACCGGCCGGTTCGTCTGCTCGCGGTGGCGCCCTCTGTCCCTACCGACCCCATGGGGCCGCGCCTCCTCCTCCTCCTTCTTACCCTCTGCTCTCCCGCCGTCTGAAGCCCAAGCCCAAGGGAGGGGCGCAGCGCTCCTCCATATTGGATCGATTAGGTTCGCCCCCACTCTCTTTCGATTCGATTCGTCAGGGTTCAAAGCTTCACTTCAGAATTGCTCGTCAGGAAACTCCAAAATATGCTTGCACCCAGCAGGTTGCGAGAATGGGGAATAGAATAGATGATTTCCATGTATTCCGAGAAGGGGGAATTTCATGATGATCAGCTGCTTTCCGTTTAGTTGGTTGGTTCGATGCCATGGTTCACCTTGATGGCACCCTTTACCAATTTTGTTTTCCTCCGTGCCTGGAATGATCATCTCCAGCGTCCTACTTTGACCTTGGTGCGTGCGTGGGTGGGTAATGCCAAACTGAAGAATCAATGATCCATGGTGTTCTGCCAAAAGGCATAACGTTGGTCCATTTGACCTTTTGCTGCAATAACTGATTGATCCCGTTCATAATAAGCATTTGTTATTGTCTGTCCTGATGTGTGTGCTCCTACTGTCTCGTGTGATTTCAGATGAACTCCAGGTCATACAACAAGCTGTCTGCTGCAAATGACAAGATGGATTCCAATACCCGAGCGAATAGCCATTCCAATGGTGCCTCGGAGCGCAATCAACCCGGCCTGTCAACAAATCCATCTGCAGCCTCCATCCCAGAAGTGCACTCGCATATCCCTTCTGACAAGAAATCACACCACAAGATGTCTGATCCAGCTGCCAAAAATATCCCAAGTCACGCGAATAATCATGCAGCAAATCATGTGCCAGCAATGGTATCTGAAGCAGGTGCCACACCAATGGAAGCATCAGGAAAAGGTGACACTTCTAGGAGTAACAGCTTGGATAGCTCCAGTACCGGCCGTATCAAGCGGCATACTGAGAGCGATGGCAGGTGGGAGGCCATCCAATTGGCCACCTGCAGGGACCCACCTCTCAGCCTAGTCCACTTCAGGCTTCTGAAGCGCCTTGGCTATGGAGATATTGGCAGTGTTTACCTAGTGGAACTCAGGGGGACACAAGCATTTTTCGCCATGAAAGTGATGGACAAGGAGTCGCTCATCAACAGGAACAAGTTGGCACGGGCAGAAACTGAGAGGGAAATCCTTGGCCTTCTCGATCACCCCTTTCTACCCACACTGTACTCTCACTTTGAGACCGACAAGTTGTACTGCCTTGTCATGGAATATTGCTGTGGTGGCAACCTGCATTCTCTTCGGCAGAAGCAACCTAACAGGCATTTCAATGAACAATCAGCCAGGTTGGTTCATCTAAGATCACCAAGTATCCTTTGCTTGTTACCTCTGACGATACTCCATACAGTTCTTGGTTCTTGCACATCAGGACATATCATCTGCTAATCTGAATTATATTTTATCTTACAGATTTTACGCCTCCGAGGTGTTGCTTGCACTTGAGTACCTCCACATGCTAGGCATTGTCTACAGAGACTTGAAACCCGAAAATGTCCTGGTCCGAGATGGGGGGCACATTATGCTGTCTGACTTTGACCTATCACTGCGGTGTTCTGTCAGCCCAATGCTAGTCAAATCCTCATCGGTCCATGCAGGTGCCAATGGTGTTGAGAAAGGCCTAGTCCACACTGCGGGTGTCAGTGAAGGCTGCATGCAGCCATCAGCATTCTTCCCACGTATGCTCTCCAAGAAGAGCCGCAAGACCAAATCAGACTTCAGTGTCAATGGATCATTCGTGGAGTTCAATGCCGAGCCGACAGATGCACGGTCTATGTCATTTGTTGGGACGCATGAGTACCTTGCACCATAAATCATCACAGGAGAAGGCCATGGCAGCGCTGTGGACTGGTGGACCTTTGGCATCTTCTTGTATGAGCTGCTGCATGGCATGACGCCATTCAAGGGGAGTAGCAACCGTGCCACGCTCTGCAATGTGGTGGAGCAGCCACTACGGTTCCCTGACAGCCCACCTGTGAGCAATGTCGCACGAGACCTCATCCGTGGGCTTCTGGTGAAGGACCCTCTGAAGAGAATTGCAACCAAGAGGGGTGCCTCTGAGATCAAGCAGCACCCGTTCTTTGAGGGGGTGAACTGGGCACTTGTGAGGGGTGCTCATCCACCTTCTGTCCCTGACCCTGCAGACTTCAGTCAGTTCAGATCTAAGGAGAAGAAGGCGACGGAGAGAACAGTGGCGACTGCTCCGAGTAGTTTACCCGCTGGTGCTGCAGCGGCCAATTCTTCTGCCAATTTTCAGTATTTCTAGGTCTGTACCCTGTCGAGTTTGGGTATTCGTATGACTGAACACCATAGATACAGATGTCTGTATTGTTGCCATTCCTCTCCATCTTTACTTTTGTATAGGCTGTTCTCGTGCCATAATGTGATCACCATGGGTACAGGAAAGAAAAATATCTCACCCACCTCCAAACCTCTACAAAGTTCTAGGAGATACAGAGTTCCAGGAAAGAAAAATGTGAAATGATCATCCAAACCTCTACAAATAATGTGATATCACATTTTCTCTACTTTCAAAGCATTTAATTAGGGAGAGAATTCTTCCGATGTCATGAACAAACACAGTGTGGCAGACACTCAGAGAGTAGCTGATGATGAATGTTGAACTAACAGATACACATGCCTACTACAGTTTTGGTGAATATACTGTTTTTCCTTCTTCACAGCTATTATGATTCTTCGCAGCCTGGTAAAGTTAAAACTAGAATATGTAGCCTCATGTTGGGGAGCGCTACTTTCGGATCGCGCTGAAGGACTCTTTGGTGAAGGGCTACCGAAGGGCCCCACACCGAAGGTCGATAAAAAGCAACGCCAAAGATTGAAGCTCCGGGGGAACGGCTTCGGTCGCGGCCGAAGGGCGCAAGACCGAAGCCCACCGAAGAGGAAGCAAGACGAAGCCCGGAGGTCGACGGAGCCGGTTTCGGCCAGGAGCACCGAGCGGGGTGAGCTGTAAAGCGGTTACAGAGGGGAAATTACCAAATACCCCTGGAATATGCCTGGAATATAGCCGTTAGGGTGTAAAAAGGTGTAATTGTGCTTAGGGGTAGGTGTAACCACCCCTATAAATACTCCTGTAATTGTAACTGATGGGACGGATCTCTATTCAATACAAGTTTCTTATTGGAGCATCAGGTGTGTCTTTAGTTGTTTATTGTTTTTCGTTATTTCCATGGGCTGTTGTGGTGCTTCTTCCTTTCGAAGGGCACCCTCCACCAACAGTTTTGGCGTCCACCATGGTTCGTTCCAACACACCATGGCACAGAAGAGGAAGACCACCGGGACTTTGGCTCCGTCGTCTGAAGAAGCCGGGGCCGTCATCACCACGACGGGGCCACAAGAACCGGTCGACGATGCAACCGAAGTCGAAGAGATCGCAAACGGCACCTTCGAGGTCCAACTCGAAGGGTGCGGAGTCCCAGCCGAAGACATAGCAGCCTACCGAAGGATTGAAGCCAGATTAGCTGAGCTCGCGACCAACGCGCGACAAGCGGCAAGAGCAGCACAGCCATCCACTTCGCAGATGACGACCAGAGGAAGGGGCAAGGAGACCGAAACGGCAAGCAACGAAGCCGCAGAACAATATAGGCGACTAAGAGAAGACGAGCTTCGGCTAGAGCTAGTCTACAAACAAATACAGGAGAAGAAGCGAGCACTTGAATACACGTGCTCCCCCCAACATGAAGGCCCAGAAAGAACCGAGAGCCAGGAGCAAGCCCAACAGCCGAGGGGTACCAACACCAGGTTACCACCGAGGCCCAATCCCATACATGTTGTGGACGAACCAGAAGACTCAGAAGAGGAGTACTAAAGAAGCCGAAGACCCGAGCGCCGAAGGACCTGTCACCATGACGGTCCTCGCACCCCGCTCTCGGAGGATCTGGAGAAGGAGCTATGGCCACCACGATTCAACACAGTAATTCTACCCCAGTACGATGGGGAGGCAGACCCCAGAGAGTTCCTACTCAAGTACGAAGCAGCCGTCGAATCAAATGGAGGCGGTCCAGTCATCAAGGCGAAGGCCTTCGTTCTAGCACTAAAGGGTTCGACACACCACTGGTATGCAAGTCTCCCAAAGGGCTACATCCACTCCTGGAGCCAACTGAGATCAAAGTTGCTGACAAGCTTCCGTGGGCTGCAAACCGAAGAGTTGACTTCATGCGATTTCCACAATTGCAAGCAAGGTCGAGACGAACCCCTACAAGACTACTTGCAGCGCATCATTAAGCTGCGAGCAAAAGCACCGAATGTGCCAGACTTATCCATAATCGACGCCACAATCGGAGGCCTTCGGGTTGGCGCATGTTAGGACTTCCTCGACCGATGCAAGCCATGTTCCGTGGGTGAACTCTTCGACGTCATGCAAGAATACTGCAAGTCCGACCGAGGCCAGAGGAGAAGACTCGATGCATTGAACCAAGAGAAGAAGGCCAAAAAGAATCAGTGGAACAACCAGCCGAAGCCGTGACACCCAGATCAACCGAAGCAAAATGATCACAAGCAGGTGAACACCGTGTCGGAGGGCACTGACCCCAATGATTCGCATACCCCGTCCAACCGAGGGCGACGGGGAAAAGGAGGCAAAGGGGGCCGCGGAGGCCGAGGCCAGCACCAAGAGACCCTCTTGTGCTACTTCCATGGCAAAGACAAGAGAACAAACCCACACCTTCGGTCTCAAGCCAATGGCCACTGTCCTACCCACCATACAACTACAACCCACCACCATATATCCCACCATATCCGCAGCTGCCGGTGCCACCTATGCCCCAGCATGCCGTAACCACTCCGGGGCACCGTGTGCCCCTCGCAAACTATCACACCCCACCATCCTTGGAATATCACCTTGGATGGACCCGCACCCCAGCAATCCCAGCCTACGACCCCGTAAACTATCAACTCCCACCAGCACCAAAGATCGAACCGGGGCAAATCCCCGAGTCCTCTGGTTCACCGAAGGTCATCAACGCCATATCCGGAGGGTCAAACGAGCCAGTTCATGAGACGAAGCGGTAAAGAAAAGATTACCTTCAAGCGGTCAACCATGTCTGCGCAGGCAAGCACTTCAAGACCACATGGTCCCACGTCCCCATAACTTTCACCGAAGCAGATCTCCGGCTTCAACATTATCCACACAATGATCCTCTAATCATTAGAGCGAATATTGGCAAGAACACAATGCACTTCTTCGGCAACGATGTAGGAAGAATCCTTGTGGACAACGGCAGTTCGGCGGACATCATCCTTTGGAGATGCTTCGTCCAGATGGGTTTCGCAGAGAAGGACTTGAAAAAATCCACCTACCCGCTGATTGGCTTCGGCAGGAAGAGAATCAAAGCAATGGCCAAGGCAGACATAAATGTAACTTTTGGCCAAGGGCCAATTATGAGAACGGAGGTCATAACCTTCGACATCGTGGACATCCAGTACCCATACAACGCCATCTTCGGCAGAAACACCATCATCAAGTTTGCGGCGGTCATCCACCAACCTTACCTGTGCATGAAGATTCCCACAACCCGGAGGGGTCGTAACAGTCTTCGGCAGCCAAGAGGAAGCCCGAAGGTGCGAAGATAACACTTCTCAGTCCTCAAAGAACGTGCATGCCATTGAAGACCAAAAGCAAACTGAGGACGAAGGCAGCCAACAGGAGGCTGAAGCCCAAGAGGCTACCGAAGGCCTGCAACCGGCAGAACACACCAAGAGGGTACTCTTATGTGAAGATGTCCCAGATCGCACAGTAACCATCGGCAAAGGCCTAGAGCAGACCGAAGAAGAAAGACTCGTCCATTTCCTTCGAAACAACTAAGATGTATTCACATGGTCTTCAGCAGACCTACAGGGGGTAAGCAGGGATGTCATGGAGCACGTCCTCAAAGGGGACCCGAAGCACAAACCAGTAAGACAGAGGCTTCGGACAATGTCCGAAGAAAGAAAGAAAGCGGCGCAAGCCGAAGTCCAGAAACTCCTAGATGCCAGGGTGATACAAGAAGTCCAGTTCTCGGAATGGCTAGCAAACGTTGTCATGGTCAAGAAGAAGAACGACAAGTGGCGAATGTGCATAGATTTTACGAATCTCAATAAAGCATGCCCAAAGGATGACTACCCACTGCCCAGAACTGATACACTTGTAGATGCAGCTGCAGGGTCAGAGATGATGAGCATGCTGGATTGCTTCTCTGGCTATCATCAGATCTGGATGAGAAAGTGCGACGAAGACAAAACCAGTTTCACAACACCCTTCGACACCTTTTGCTACATGAGGATGCCCGAAGGTCTGAGAAATGCAGGAAGCACCTTCAATAGAACAGTGAAGGTAGTCCTCGGGTCTCAGTTGGACAGAAACATCTCAGCATATGTGGACGATGTTGTGGTCCGAAGTAAGAAAAGAGAAGATCATGTCGGAGACCTTCAGGAGACTTTTGCCAACCTTCGGCAGCACGACCTCAAACTAAACCCAGAAAAGTGTGTCTGCGGGGTGACGAAGGGTAAACTCTTGGGTTGCATGATTTTCGAAAGGGGAATCGAAGCCAATCCTGAAAAAATCGAAGCCATCAGGTGCATGGAAGCTCCACGCAATCAGAAAGACGTGCAAAAACTGGCGGGCCGCCTGGCTTCTTTAAACAGATTCATCTCCAGGTCCGCCGAGCGAAGCCTGCCATTCTTCAAGGCACTCAAAGGCTCCGACAATTTCCAGTGGGGGCCAGAGCAACAAAAAGCATTCGAAGAGTTGAAGAGTTACATTGAACAGTTGGCAGTCATGTCCAGTCCCACACCGAAGGCAGAGCTCTTACTATACATTGCATCTTTCAGAGCAGCAGTCAGCACAGCGCTAGTCGAGGAGCGCAGAACCGAAGGGGTATTGAAGCAGGTGCCAATATATTTCATGTCCGAAGCTCTCAGCGGCTCGAAGTTATTGTACTCAGAGATGGAGAAGATGGCATACACAGTGGTCATGGCAGCAAGAAAGCTTCGGTACTACCTTCAGAGCCACATAATCACCATACCAACATCGTACCCTCTTCGGAACATGTTCGAGAACAGAGAGGCCTCCGGCAGAATAGGCAAGTGGACAACACAGCTCGCAGAGCACACAATCAATTTCACTTCCCGAAGTGCAATCAAGTCCCAAGTGTTGGCAGACTTCATAGCAAATTGGACACCTTCATCCCTAGCTCAGCAGCAACCAACGATAGAGGTCATCTGGCACATGGCGTGCGATGAGGCATACTGTGAAAAAGGAGCGGGGGCTTCGGCTATCCTGGTCGCCCCTTCGGGCATAAAGCTGAAATACGCAGTCCGACTGGACTTCGATGGCTGTACAAACAACGTGGCAGAATATGAAGGCCTACTTTTGGGGCTTCAGAAAGCAAGAGCATTGGGAGTCCGTCGGCTATCCATCAAATCTGACTCAGAGCTCATCACAGGGCATGTAGACAAATCGTACAAGGCACAACACCCGGAGCTGGTGAAATATTTAGCAGCGGTTCGGGGAATGGAGAAGTACTTCTTGGGCTTCAGCGTCAGAAGTTTTCCAAGGACATTAAACAAAGGGGCAGATGAGTTAGCAAAGGCAGCCGCTCAGCAGAACCCGCTCCCCCTAGATGTATTCTTCAAAACACTGAAACAATCATCAATCCACAATGGCGAAGAACCTGTGAAGTTCGTTAATGCCATCGCCAGCGAAGACTGGAGAGCCACGATCATGGCATACCTCCAAGGAAATTTTGTACCGGAGGATGATACAGAAGAAAAGAAAATGGCGCTTCGGGCCAGAAACTATACAATCATCGATGAAGATCTATACCGAAGGGGGGTGTGCGCACAACTCCTGAAATGTGTGTCCCGGGACGAAGGCAGGCAACTGCTCTCAGAAATACACTCCGACATGTGCTCATCTCACATCGGCACAAGAGCTCTCGTCGGAAAAGCATTCAGGCAGGGTTTCTTTTGGACTTCGGCAGTGGTAGACGCTCACGAAATAGTGACAACATGTCCCAACTGCCAAAAGCATATACACTACAGCAAGTTCCCGCCCGAAGAGGTGCGCCTCGTTCCGCCGATATGGCCTCTCTCTCAATGGGGAAATGACATTGTCGGACCTCTACCGACAGCCCCGGGCAACTACGGATACGCAACAGTAGTAGTTGAGTACTTCACCAAGTGGGTTGAAGCGAAGGCCCTCCGGGACATCTCAGCCGGAGCCCTCCAAAAATTCTTCTGGCAAAACATTGTGTGTCGCTTTGGTGTCTCGAGAGAAATAACTGTAGACAACGGCAAACAATTCGATTCAGCAACCTTCCGGCCATTCTGTGAGCAGCTAGGGACGAATCCATGCTTCGCTTCAATGTACCACCCTTAGTCTAATGGGGCGGTCGAAAGAGCCAATGGCATTATCTTCACTGGCATCAAAAAGAATATCACCGACCAGCCGAAGGGCAAGTGGGTCAACGAGCTCCCAAGAGTCATTTGGTCACACAACATGACCGAATCAAGAACAACGAAGTTCTCCCCATTCAAACTCCTGTACGGAGAAGAGTGCATGACACCGGAGGAACTCAAGCACGGCTCATTGCGAACAGCCAAAGACAACATCAAGCATGAAGACATGGCGGCAAACGTCGATGTCATCGAAACAGCAAGGCTAAAAGCAGCCGACAACCTGAGCAAGTATCAAGAAGAAACCCGAAGGTGGAAGAACAAAAAGATAAAGCCACGAGAAATCAATGAAGGCGACTTTGTATTAAGGCGCATACCGAAGGGCAAAATGAAGGGGAAGCTCAACAGCAAGTGGGAAGGCCCATTCCTGGTAACGGAGATGGCAAGACCTAAGGCCTGCAGGCTTCGGGACCTCGATGGTATTGACAACCGGTACTCATGGAACAAGGACATGCTCCAAAAGTACTTTGTATAGGAAACAATTATAAGGGCTCCCGGAGGAAAGATAACCGAAGGGGCTCGTAGCAGTCGCTATGTGTTTTCTTTTCTTCTTTCATGATCGGACTACGATCAACCCATGTACCAAGGACCCGTACTCTTTTCCTCACGGGGGAAGCCTTCGATTGCCACCACGGTAGCTGAAGGTGTGAGGTTTCTAATAAGGTAGCCATCCTATGTAACCCCTTGTAAAATATAAACAAGGATCCCCCAAGAGAATGACTCCACAGGGGAAGAAAGAGTGCCGAAGCAACTACCCACTTCCGTCGAAGAGGGGTTGTCATCGGCACGTAGCATACGAAATGCTGAGAATAAGTGAGCACGGGTCGCCGAAGCTAGAAATGCTCGTCCCCTCTCTGCTTCACTTCAAAGATAAATCTAAAAATGAAGCCCCCTCGGACAAGAACCGAAGGCATTCGTTAACAAAAATGAAGCCCTCTTGAACTGGATTCAATGGCATTCGCAAGAAAACAAATCTCCATCAACCTGATGCCCTGATCAAGCGAGAGGGGCAGGGGGGTGGCGCTTCGCATAGCAATTCCGCCTAACCAGGCCGTTGCGATGCCGACAAAGGGTATCCAAAACGAACAATAAACACAACCCGAAACCCCGATAAAACAAAAGGGGGGGGGGGTGGCGCTTCGGCCTATAAACTTGTTCAATCGAGCCTTCACGTTGCCGAGGGAAAACACTCTACGAGCGATTTGTATGATGACGTTTGGAAAATCACCAAAAAACTTTGGCACCCCGCTCAAGTAAAAGGGGGGGGGGGGGGGTGGCACTTCGCAGTCACGTTTTCACTTAACCGACGAGCCGAAGTCACAAGCGAACAAACCATTTTATTCAATCAAAGCAAAATGCTTCGGCACAGTTACAATTCAACAAATTATACAACAACAGTTACAACACGCCAAAGGCGTGAGACAAATCTAAGCGAAGGAATTAAGTTCCTTCGTCAAATAACCTTCGGTCGATCTCGTCAATCAAACCCCTCACTGCAACGGTGACAATAGCTTCGGCCATCAGACGAAGCACGGCATAAGAAGGGACACCTGCAGCCGAAAGAAATGACCCGATCATTTCCGAAGTTGATACATGAACCTCGAAGGACAAACATCGTCCTCTACTGGCTCCTCCTTCAGCTCTTTCAGTCCTTCGGCACAATTATAAGGAACTGAGCTGTCCAGAATACGATGAAGCTAGCGATGAAAAGCACGATCAGCGAGTATCCTGTCGCGCCTAACGGGATCGCTTTCAAACTCAGTAAAAAATGCCCTCGCGGCAGTGTTGCGACATTCGTAAAGCACGAGCTTCGCATTCCAAAACTCATCAAAAGAAACCCCCGGATGCAAAGCTTGAAATTTGATCCAACTGTGCCCACCCACAAAAAAGTCGTCGCAGTTCAGTGTCAAAGGCACGATACCTTTGGTCACGTGCACAGGTTCCGTCGCAGGGTCCTGTGCAGGGCCGAAGGCGTTAGTTTCAAATAATAAGTACAACCTGGTCCTGAACAAGAGCAAATAATCCTCATACCTCTCCGGTGGCTATATCATCCCCAACTTCAGGCATAGCAGTGTCATCAGAAGCAACAGCCTCGGTGGTGGTCCCTCTTCGGGCGGCGGAGTCCTCGGCTCCCCCAGACGTCGTGGCCTAGTCCTCAAACGTTGTTGCGGGAACAACCGGGAAAGGAGCCGGTGACGCAGTTGGCGCGCCCCCCGGAGCAACTTCGGAGGAAGCAACGGCTTCGGACAACACCTCACGAGCGTACGCCTCTGCCTTGATCTGTATCTGCAAGAAGCAGAATGGAACGAGCGTTCAGGAGCGAACCATACACATCCGAAGCCCCAAGCAAACAAACGAACGTCTAACCTGATCTTTCATCCGAAGCTTTTCATGCTCAACAAGAGAAGCACCCACGCCTTTGAAAAATGTTCCAAGAAGATTCTTCGTGATGTTCTTCGGCAAGACGGGAAGCTTCTCGGGAGTCACCTCGTCCTCACTGGGCCAGCCGAAATCGGGCTCCCGCAGCTGGCGAAGACTTGTTTTTATAGCTCCGGACGAATCACCAGCATCCTCGAGAAGAAGCGTGCAAATCGAAGCTACCATAGTGCATGCCGAAACCATGGCACAAAGATCGCCATGAAGGCGGCTACCTGTCTCGGCCATGGCAAGGCACGCCCGAAGCCATGAGAAGAATTGGTCGATCTTCACATCTTCAGGCCCAGGCAAGGCTGGAGCAACCAGTTCGTGGCACGCCAGCACCTGAGGTACTTCAGTTTGAAGGTTGTCAATTCCCCGGGTGAAGCACTGACGATACCAATGGAAAAAGTCCCGCGATTTCTCCTGTTTATCCTCCATGTTCTTTGCATGAGCTTCGACAAGTTCAGCCTTCACCTGGGCGGCAGCCAGATCATGCGCGTACTTATCTTTCAACGCCAAGGTGTTAGCAGCCTCCTCACGAAGAGCAGCAAGGGCAACATCTTTCTTAGCAGCAATATATTGCAGCTCCAGCTTCTCCCTCTCCAAATCAGCAACTCTCTCTTCAAGCTCTGCAGCGCGAGCACTGGCCGCATCCTCGGCCTCAAGTTGATGAGCCGCGTAACGGGCTGCAATGAACGACTTCATGGACAGATCCTGAATACTTTGAAGCACCCGAGGCATCCCAGTGGCCATCAGCCTTTTCTCCATCAGCGGGAAGCAAAACGAGGACGAAGCCTCAGCTAAGAATTCACGCTCCCGGTCACGGCTCTCGAACTGAAGGGCACCAACGATGTTGCCTCCAATCAACTTCGCCGAAGACGCCCCAAGTTCACCAGCAACAGCTACAGGATCCCCCGTGCTGATGAAGCAGCTGTCACTGGCAGAAGAAGATCCAGCCGAAGAATCAGGCGAAACCCGAGCGGATGGAACTTTCTCTCCGACGGCCCCCGAAGCAACTGGAGCAGTGGACGAAGCGGAAGAACCACTCGAGCCACTGGAGCTACGGCGGGGACTCAAATCCGGCGGCGAAGCGGGGCTAGGGCGTGAGGCCCCCTCCCCCGCCGGCGAATCCACCACAATGTTTCTAGCGAGGCCCTCGTCACTCTCGGCCTCCATCTCGCTGACCTCCAGCTCGAGGCATTTAGCAACGCCGCCCACAGCAGCCTTTGGAGGAGCCGAAGCGGGAAGCCACCGATCGAAGAGGTGGTGCAGCCAATGCAACTCAGCTTCCTCTTCATCCCCAGCGTCTTCTGAATCCCCGGCAGCTTTCAGGGGCTGGGGAGTTCCAAAGAGCAAGGCCTCCGCCTTGGATCGCTTCGGTCGGCCGCCGACGGCCTTGCCCTCGGACCGCTTGCGCTTCTCCAGCTTCGACGTCGGCTGAGCCGAGTGCCTCTCTTCAGCCACCGCGACACGGGCAGCAGCTATCTCCTTCGCCCTGCACTTCTCTTCAGCGGCCTTATGCCGCACCAAAGCCGCTCGAGCCGGGGCTTTAATGCCAAGGGCACGGAAGACGCGTGTCCCGCACAACTGCTTCAAAATCAGTTCGTATTCGCCGATGGATTCTGCGCCGAGAATCTCATCGGCCCACCTTTCCATGGAGCTCGGATTAACTTCTAAAAACAAAGAAAAGCTTCGTCAGACGCAAAACCAAAACCCCAAAACAAGCAAACAAGGCACGACGTGTCACTCACGATATTTCTTCAGATGAAACGACTTTGCGAAGTCGGGAGTGGGAATGCCCTCGACTCACTCCTCCTTCGGCAACCACCCCTTGATAGACCATCCCGACTTCAAGGGCCAGCAGCGACAAGACACGTACTCTTCGACGATGTCCCGGGTGCTGAACACCTTCGAAATCTGCCGGAGCATCGCCACGAAGCCCAGATGGTCTTCGGTCTCCTCAGCAACAATACGAGGCATGTCCCCGAAGTTGCGGATCCGATCTGTCACCAAGGGGTGGCTCCGGGTCTCTGAGCTCAGGGTGACCTTGTGGTAGAACTAGTGAGAGGTCTAGTCTACTGGCCACTTGTTCTTGTATGCCGTCACGGGGCTGGAAACCAGGCTTTTGTATGTAAAATTGTAGAAGCCATACTGGGTCTCAGCTTTGGCTACAGTCCCTTCGGCAGTCGTCACCATGACGACCTTCGGCTGATAGTGCACCTAGTGCACGAAAGAGAAGTGCTTTGCCGAAGGGGTGAAATGACAAGTCCTCGCTAGCCACATGTACATGCTCAGTCGAGCAATGGAGTTCGGGGTCAGGTGGTGCTGGTACATACCGCAGGACCGAAGGATCTCCACGAAACAGGGATCCAACGGGAACCGAAGACCCGCGGTGAATAGGTCTCGAAACACCACAACCTCATCGCCTTCCGGACGGGCCACTTGTTCATCGGTACTCGGGTGGCGGGCGAAGCCTTCGGCGACGTAGCCGCGACGAACCATGTCTCGGATTGAGTCATCGGTAACTAAACTCTTCCCGAGCCCCCGCATCTTCAGTCGGTCCCCATTCGGGACCGTCTTCGGAGCCATCGACTCCAGGGCGATCTTCAGCAAACGAAGCTTAAAGCCAACTAACGAAGCCTAAAACGAGGGCCGAAGAGACTAACCAGGGAGCAACGAAGCGAGTGAAGGCACGAAAGCAAGGGAGTGTGAAAATGACAGCTCCCGGGATGGCGTTCTTATATTGCGCCCCCGCGGGTTGAAAACCCAAAGGACACCGTTGCCCAGAAGTCTAACGGTCGGCACGCTCATCGCCGCAGGCGGCCCAGGGGCTTTTTCATACTTTCACGCCTCGAGCAAAAAGTCAACTTGTTGAGTTTTCCCCATCAACCGCTTTGATTACTTGTGTGTAGGAGTCAACTTGATCGTGAAGCAAAAGGCATTCGCGATCCAGGGGTGGCGCTTCGGGAGTCGAGGCCTAGGATCTTCGTCAACAAAACCGAAGCCCACGAGAGCCCCTCGGCTTCGAGGGGCTACTATTGGGGAGCACTACTTTCGGATCGCGCCGAAGGACTCTTCGGTGAAGGGCTACCGAAGGGCCCCACACCGAAGGTCCATAAAAAGCAACGCCAAGGATCGAAGCTCCGGGGGAACGACATCGGTCGCGGCCGAAGGGCGCAAGACCGAAGCCCACCGAAGGGGAAGCAAGACGAAGCCTGGAGGTCGACGGAGCCGGTTTCGGCCAGGAGCACCGAGCAGGGTGAGCTGTAAAGCGGTTACAGAGGGGAAATTACCAAATACCCCTGGAATATTGCCGTTAGGGTGTAAAAAGGTGTAATTGTGCTCAGGGGTAGGTGTAACCACCCCTATAAATACCCCTATAACTGTAACTGATGGGACGGATCCCTATTCAATACAAGTTTCTTATTGGAGTATCAGGTGTGTCTTTAGTTGTTTATTGTTGTTCGTTATTTCCACGGGCTGTTGTGGTGCCTCTTCCTTCCGAAGGGCACACTCCACCAACACCTCATTTTGTCCGGGAGTTGCAAATCTAACTCCACACACACAACCGAACACCGTTTGGCAGTATGACTCTGCCACTGACATGTATAACAATCTTGACAAGCCCATCTACTTTCAGTTATGTAATTATGTTTGGAGAACTGTATCTGTTTTGCCGGTAAGTACACATAAGTTCTGTTGGCCATCAGTGCCACATGTGTATGCTTTTTGCGCAATAGAAACTATTGCCATCTCCATGAAGATGCAGGCATGCATAGGAACAATCGCCATCAAGCAGGTTGTTCAAAGTCACAAGAATCCACGAAGTAGATTGGCACAGAATGAGTCTAATTTTTCTATAGAATCAAATAGATGATCCATCACCAGAAATAGCTCTTGTACCAGATACAAAAGCCTTTTCTACGCCATGCACCTTCAGGAACCTAGCACTGTATCTAAGCGTGTGAATTGTGACCTATTACACCATTTCACCTTTCAATTAGGATTTCGGAAGGTGAAATGCAATGGTCAGGTGTTGCTCTGACAAAAGAATTCTAGCTGCTAGGCACTATCTCACCCACAGCTGATGCTTGTCTTTCCAGTTCCAGCAAGCGACTTCTGTTAGCAGCAAACTCGGTCCTGAGATGTTCAGTGTACAGCGTCAGCGACTTTTTGAAATCTGCAAAGCACTTGTCACAGGCATATCTGGCGCTGCTTCCAGCAGATGATCCGACGACTGTCCCAGACATGTAAGCGCTGCATGCGTCGAGGAAGGCATGCTCACGCTCGTGAAAGTGGCCTGCAACAAGGGTCTCAAAATGCTGCAGGAAAAGAGAAGTGTGTAAGAACAGTGGATGCAGAGCTTATTTGGAGAGTTCAATTTCCTGGATGACTGAATAAGTATAACTATAGCTATGAGAGCTGATATAACACTATATCAAGAGATGAAGGATTCGCCACCTTTGGAGGCTTCCGGAGTGAATATAACATTGTCTTGCAGGATAGCACAAAGGCCGTCTGATTGTAAACCAAGGAATTCTTTTCACCAGCTGTTGTTTTAGCAGAATTTTTGTTTCCAGGTTCATTGAAGTATGGCTTATCATTCAGCACAAGGCCCTGAATGGAGACCAGCACCTGCAGCATGGTTGAATTTGACTTGCCCCACTTCTCGCATCCATTACCCCACCAGGTATTCAGAAGGCTCAGGCAAACTTTTCCACTCTCATACAGGTTTGGATTCAACCGAAGTCCACCTGAATGGTAATGAACTTTCTGCACAAATCAAGCAGATTTTACAAAATATTATGGGTGTCTATGCCAATATAGAAATATTAAAGGGAAAGATGGTGTCAAGTGGTCACATACCGGTGGGCTTTTTGGGTATTCAGAAGGAAAACGGACATCAAAGAAGAACAGTCCATCATGATATGGAGTTCCAGCTGGCCCAACTATAGCAGCCCTGAGCAGATCGATCCTGTCCTCGTAAACTCTAACATATATAGATTCTACATAATTGAAACCAAATTGATCCAAGTTAACAACAATAAAAAATACACTAGCTGGTTTCAGTAGTAAATTCTCCAATTAAGAATAAGCACTATCAGGTCCAAATGTCAATCATACAGACATGATGTGCATGAGAAGTGGCATTGCGTCTGCCCTAGGGACATTTTTCTCATTTGTTTCCTGATATAAAAAATAATTACTTCGGAACACCTGCAGTATACTAATGTGACAAGACTATTATGGAAAAGAATTATCAACAAAATGACATAAGAGATGATTTTAAAGAAACCATAGTGTCTCCTTTAATTCTCCGTAGCTACAGTTTTTGGCAGTTCGGCAAAAATAAGAAACAAAACATTGATAAAACATAATCTGGAAAAGCTTTTTGACCACAATATCTAATAAACATATGAACTGACCAGGAAGATTTTTCTGTAGAAGATTCCATTCACTTTGGATTGCCTTCGCCCAATCTTTGGTGGCCTGGTCACGTATTTTGAGGTGGGAAAATCACAGTCGGATTTAATAGCTTAAAGGTTCACAAAATGACACAGGCACACATAGCTTAAAGGTTCACAAAATGACACAGGCACACATGATACCTTTCCTGGTGATGTTTTTGCATAGTGGTGATCAGAGAAATCTTGAACAACATCGAATTGGTTAAATGACATGTAATCGTTACTCCCAGTTCCATGTTCAGTCCTTGCCAATGATGAAATCATAGAGCATTCATGTCTACTTGAACAGGGATCCAAATGACTCTTATTTGCAGTGACACTCAAAGAAAAGTGTGGAGCAGATGCTGAAATCCAGGATGTAGGTAAATGATTATTGAGTAATGACATTACAATAAAATTTGAGCATAGGACAGAGATATGGACCAAAATACAGTCAAGACTATCATCAAAACTGGGTTTGCAGATTCCAACTGTCCCTCAACCAATGAAAGATAGCTACTTGAACCTTTGATAATGTTGAAAATGCAGTACTGCTTTAAAGATTAAGGGCCTAATTGGTAAGTATAAGAGGGAAAAATATTTAAAAATCGTACCAGTCCCCTGAGTAAGTTGGATCCCATAATCTAAGAGGGAGTGTACTTATGAAATTTAGGACTGAAAATCTGCCCTCTTCTAGACAGAGCAGAGAGCACCTTACTAATTTACTAATATCGGTGCATCAGCACCAAGACAGTCTGAAGGGTTTCCACCATTTTTATATACACTTTTTTCTCAGTGACTAAGATGTTTCTTATCAGTAGTATGGTCTTGTCAGCCTCTGGATTGCGGCGCTGTTAACAGAACATATAATACACGCGTTCATACCAAATCTCATGTCATTTTGAGGGAAAAGATATATTATCAGGGCAGACAAGAACATGTGTAAAATTCAAGATTACCTCGCCAAAGTGGATCGATGGATTTGCCTGCATAAACAGATCATTCATTCATTAGAAAAGCATTCAGCTTATGAACAAAGGGATCATAAACAATGGGACTCACATAATTCATTGAACACAGATACAGAACATTACACTCCAACACAACCAGCAGTCTGAGTCACTGATCATATCAAGCCAAGGTACTACATTTACTCTCCAGGTGAATGTATTATCGGCAGCATTATTGTTGTATGCATCTAAGCACCCAATAAGACACATAGCGTGCCACTACCATTTTTCAAGTTCTTTTAGTCAATAAAAATGGCTTCTTTAAAGCTTACCTATGTACATCTCTACTTGCTGGGTTCCTGAAATTCGATATGTCCGGTTCAATAGTTCTCACAGAAGCAAGATATTTATAAACAAAAAAAGGTGTAGCTCCTAAAACACAGCATCTTGAGTTCTCAAACTATAGAGCAACATAATAAATTAGCCAAAACTATCTAACAATTTGAACCCAGAATAACTGGTGGACCATTAGATTGCTGTGTCATGGCACCAGACCCGTATCTGAGCAATCAAGGGCTGATAGAAGAAACTGGGCGGAAAGACAATCGGCAATTCAACAAGGTAGATAGCTCTGCTGATAACCAAGGAAAGCTACATCACCTTTCTTCTTGGAATCCTTCTTACTGACACAAAACAGCTGCAGCAGCTTCTTGAGAGCCATCCTTCCTTTGAATCACCTCACACAAAAAACACCTGCAAGACATGAGACGCCATTGCTTGTAACTACAAACAAGAAAGATGGTGTTTTTCATCTGCGGAGACCACAAAGGTCAAGATCGCAGACGCAGGGACAACAGAAGCACCTTTAGAAAGAAATCATCCAATTTCGTCGCTAAGAACGAACAAGTGAACAACCGAGAACAAGAAGAAAAGGAAAGGAGCAGTAGAGAGTTGATC
The DNA here is from genome assembly GCA_032594955.1 of Panicum miliaceum. Lineage (NCBI taxonomy): Eukaryota > Viridiplantae > Streptophyta > Magnoliopsida > Poales > Poaceae > Panicum > Panicum miliaceum. The sequence continues at coordinate 416,646 of CM064060.1, read as the reverse complement.
ATCGTAGTTGGAGAATCCCAACGCGGCAAGCATCTCCCTCTTTTCTCTTTCCAGTAGCATGCTGTTTTCCAAGAACTGGTTGGCTGTGAGGCCCAGTTGTCAGCGCCCGAACCCCGGACCCCAATCAGTGCGTGCGTGACGCCAGGTCGGTCTCTCTCGGTCCAATGGAGTCGAGACACCGCAAACCCCAAGAGCAAGAACGGACAAAAAAAAGGGAAAGAAATAATCCCGGGAGAGTAGCGCAGCGAGACCCCCGGAGGAGGGGAGGGATAAACTTGAAGCGTCACCGTCCAGGAGCAGGAGCAGGAGCAGCGGCGCATCACGATCAAGAACCCCACCGAGAAAACGAGGGGCGTCCATAGTCAAAGAATCAATCTTCCATGACACCATCAGGAAACCACAGGCACGGCGGAAGAAAGAAAGAAGCCCAAGAAAGCAGCGAGCACCGATCAAGAACAAGAAGAATCGAAGCGAGTAAATTAGGAACGACGACGAGAGTTGTCGGGGGGAGATCGCCGCGACGCACCTTTGAGAGGTCCTGCGGAGCGCACCGGCGGCGGCCCTGGCGCTGGGGAGGAAGAAGAGGGTTTTAGTAGTAGGTAGCGAGAGGCGAGAAGGACTGGAAATTGGGGGGGAGCTTAGATGCTGGTGCGACTGGACTGGACACCTTGCGTGCCAGGACGGCAAAGCGTAAAGCCTTCCCTTCCTGAAATCGCTGCTCATGTCAAGGGCGCCGTCTCCAACCATACCGTATCCTTCCTTCCGTTCCTTCACCAATCACCACCCTCTCTCTCCTCCTCCTGTCTTGCAACATGTATGTATTTACAGGTACATGGATACAAACTTTGGGCCAGTGTCTTAAATTGTGAAATACTCATATACTAATAACTAGTACTGCATCGTGAAATTGCCCGCGTTTAAACCAGTACCGTAATCACAACTTCACAAGGGAATTCTTTGGAGGTTGTTTAGGAAGTTTCATTGGAGCTACAGTAGTATCCCAGCCAGCCTCGCGACACGCAAAAGCAGGAATTCGGAAAGCGCCGCTTCGCCGGGCGCGTCTCGCGTTTCCTAGCTCATACATCCTGCTGAACCGCGGCGCAAATACTGTAGTAGTAGTAGTAGTAGTTGCGTGTTTCCTTGTAGGCAGAGCAATGACGACAAACAGAGCATCTGTATTACCATAAGAGTTTAAGTGCACAAAGGAACGCGGAATCAGAAAAGCATTAAAACCGCCTAACTATTCCTTGTTGTGCAGATGCACTTCCAAGAAAAGAAAATGCTTCGCATTTTGGCTTCCAATGGATGGACAGACATGGTCACCTTCATAGCAAACAGTAACGGAGTCAACTCGTGACATGGTCACATTTTGACTCCCCCGTGCGCCGCAAATTCGTACCGTCCGAGCTCGCAGAGCTTGGCTAGCCTTCTCGGCGGCAAACGATTTGTTGCATTGGGTGGCATGTGAAAATGTCAAACGATGAGGTACCTACGGTGTCCTCATCAATCTCAAAAATTATTTGTCTTTATCTCTTGAAGATGCCCATATTTCATGGATGTGAGCCGGAGTTCTAACCTCGACTTAATTTACTAGAAATATGTTAAAAGCTTTCAAGTATATATGCATCGGTTACATGTTCTTTATGCGTTGTCGCTTGAGACGGAGAATAGCACGGTGAAATCAAGTGAGAGGCACCGAGTACCACACATCTCAGAACCAATAATACTCTGCTTTACCGTGTTGACAAGAATTACAATACACAGGTGGGAAAAGAAACTCGTGACTCTATCACCATTGGAAGCTTTTAAGTTTATTATGGAAAATTTTGACCGAGAATTTTTCATCGTGTAAACATGAAGCTCAATGCTCTCTCTTTATTAAAAAATAAAAATTAAAATAAAATAATAATTCAGTGTCACAAAAACTCGAATACACAGGAAGAAACGGATTCACCCATATGAACAGGACGAAATACGTTATCTCCCGTATTTCCGCGTTTCTTTTGAAAAGTTAATCCCAAGAGAGGGTAAGAAATTTTTCCGTCGAAAGAAAAGAATGCAGAAATGGCGTTGTACTTCGTATTCGTAATTCCTGGAAGGTTTTCAAAATCAAAATGCTGCCATTTCGGCGGTGAAACCCGTGGAAACAGCCGCGCGTCGCATAAATCCCTGTAGCTGAACGGTCGGCTCCCTCCACCTCCCGAGTCCAGTCCTCCTGCTTCTACTTTTACCACCATTGTTTATAGGGAACTAAACTCGTCCCCCTTTCTCTGTCTTCCTCCCCAGTCCCCACTCCAACGTTGCGAACTTTGAATCCTTCGATTGATCTCCCGAGCAGAGCGAAACCCCCTCGAGGCGTCCAAGCTCCAAGGTTCCATTTCAGGAGTGCGTTGCGGAGGCAATGGCGATGGATCCGCCCCTCAAAGCAAGTTCCTTTCTCTCCTATCCTCCTCCGCCATTGACTTTTTTTTTTTGAGGCGAACTCCGCCATTGACTTCGCTGTTCGGTACGTTAATTTAGCCCGTTAACAACCGCGGGCTGCTTCTTTATTCCTTTAATCGTCTGCTAATGGAACATTCCGCACCGTTGTTTTCGTTTACTAATAACATTCAGTAAGCACGAGTTCATCTTCTCCTGTGTTTCAATCATGCTGTGGTACATTATCTTTTCTGCCCTTTCCTTTTCCCTGGTCAATTGATCGCTTCATGAAACTGCTTTCTGCTATTGTTCCGAGCATTCTTCGTTCTCTGCAAAGATTTTGTTTTCCCTCTTTGGTCGATTTGTTACTACTCACTGCTAGATGCGATTAGAAACAAGGGAAGCTTTGAACTTTAATTCCGCACTTGTAGATAATCTCATCTCATCTCAACTCGTTCATCTGCTTTGATTGGTTGCTCTGCAGAGGAAGAGGGGGAGACTACCTGGCTCTCAGTCCGCTAAGAGCAAGATGGAGCAGAAGATGGCATTGGTCAAGCAGAGGCTCGCCTTGCTTGACAGTGCCAGCAGCAGCAGCAGTGCTGAGATTGACAAGGATGATGACTTTGTGCCCATGGTGAGGACTTGCGTGCAATGATCTAAAGTTGGCTTCATACTGAAGTGAATAAAAAACAAGATCTTTAGTAATACTTCAAAACTTTAGAAGCTAGAAGGTGCTGCGGGCCTGCAGTTTTCAGAGATGCAGAGATGTCCTTCAAGTTTCCTTTGTTTCCTAAATTTGATCGTGCTTGTTGTTTGGAAATGTATCTGATGCACTAAATGAAGTCTAGAGATCATTTCCTATGTTTTTCTTTCAACGCCCACTAGTATCTGGTACCATCAATAATCAATTACTGTATGCATTTTTGTTTGATCAGACTATATTTTCTTTCTTCGATTAACATGATATTTCCGTCACACAGTATTTGTTTAATGGTTACAGGATGATGAGCTCACTATCGTCGCTGCTCACCAGCCTATAGAAATTGATTATGGTGATACCTACAATGAAGATGATGAGCTCACTCTTCCTTTAAAAGTATGGGCACTGTTGCATCATTTTCTTGTATACATCAGGGTGTGCTGTGTGATACACAGACCTTTTTTCTTCAACTTCAAGGGATATTCACTACATGTGTAGTTACTCCATTCACAACATCAATACTGACAACATAACGTGACCTACAGAGCATAACATTTGGAACATGCTATTGAAATAGATCTTTGTTGTCTTCTTTTCATCTCATATTTTTTCCATCTCTCTGTTATGGAAGGTTTTGGCATCGAAGGGATTGGAGAGTGAGAAAAGAAGGCTTCCTGGCCAAAATATAAGTACAAAGTACTTCAACTTGTCCTTTCTTCTTTGTAACTGTAATTTGTCTAACTTGTCTACTTATGCAATTACATCTCTAACCAAATTCCAATGTTCACTACAGCTATGGATCTGCGATGGATAGAGCTGAGGAGGTACAGGCAAAGTTGCCAGCAGAACATCCTAGCTTTGTCAAGCGTATGCTACAGTCTCATGTTGTCCGTGGTTTTTGGCTGGTAAGTTGCCATCGGCTACTAGCTATTTGAATGCTTGATCAATCCTGAAGATTTGGTAATTGCTTATTTACGAACAACAATGGAAGCACAACTAGGGAATGCAAGGAACCTTAAGAAACATTCAATTACCTGTCCGGTTAGAATGTCAAATTACCACACAAATGGCTTTGAAAGTAGAAACTAGATCTTTTATCACGTTGAGGGGCCTTACTTACACCCAGCCACTAGGCTACTGAAATAGTAGGACTAGGGATATCACTGAGATTTTTAAAATTTAGCTTTCAGGAGAGCACAGATACAAGTCTGCCAAACAAATAATTTGCAAATTGTTGTCATTTCTTGATTATCTGACCTCTTTGACTTCATTGAAAGAGTACTTGTGCTTAAACAAATAATGCGCAGCTATATCTTATTTTTTGTTCACGCCACCTGGATCCATTGCCTTGCTTTATTTGCCATCGAATTCCCTTTGTTTGCTTTATTTGCAAATGACTTTGTTGGTCCTGTAGGGTCTGCCAACTTACTTTTGCAACAAACATCTCCCAAAGCAAGACACCGGAATTGTCCTAGAAGATGAAAATGGACAGGACCATCAGACGTTGTATCTTGGTGCCAAGCAGGGACTCAGTGCTGGGTGGAGAGGTTTTGCAGTTAAGCACGATATTAAGGTTGGCGATGTTGTGGTTTTTCAGCTTGTGAGATCAACAAAATTTAAGGCAAGTTCCCCCCATCCCAATGTTTTGTCAATACTCTTAGTGTAACCTTGTTCATATCAAACCTGTTCATAGGACACCCATTTCTTGAACCATGTGTTAATGTTCTCGTCATTCATATAGCAGTACAATTTTAATTCTATTCCTATGCTTGTCGTTCAGGTATATATAATAAGAGCAAACGAATTTACAACAGCTGATGGAGCAATCAGTCTGCTGAATTTAGAAGTGCACACGAAAGCGAAGCTATCAAGTAAGTTATTGTTGAATTTACAATCAGGACAGATTTTGGTACATGGATATGAGCCAACCATTGAATCTCCTGAATTGCTAGAAAAAGGATGTTTCGATGATGCCAAGTCTAGGGAGGCTGAGAAGACTAGCCCAGTCGACGACAACGTCGCTGTCCTTCAGAGTGATGACACTAATAATGGTGTAGTCAGTGAAGCAATAGATGGCCTGAGGATCTCGGATTCAGACATGGACTTTGGTGATGTCATGAGCTTCAGCAACTTCAACATTGTGGTTGACAGCTTGGTCATCGACTGCAAGTTTCATGATCATCTGCGCAGGACATACTATGAGCTCTGTTGCTCCCAGAAGTCCTTCCTTCACAAGAATCTGCTGAAGCAGCTAAACCTGACCCTTGTCGTGGGAGTGATCATGGAGACGATCAGCATCGCGGAGGGTATCCGAGCCTGCAAGGCGCAGGCTTCTTCCCGCGAGGACTTGGTGATCTGGAAGAAGACCCTGGAGTCCTTCGAGCTGCTGGGCATGAACGTCGCGTTCCTGCTGAAACGCATCAACGATCTCCTCGGCCTCCCAGCTGGGCCAAGAGACCTCTCGGAGTGCCAGAAGTACAAGGAACTGAAGTCGGAGAGGGCCCATGCCGGGGAGAAACTGAAAGCGCTTGAGCTTATGCTGTCGAATGTGAAGGGCGTGCTGCAGAAAATGGACGCCAAGATGGAGGAGATGGAGTCGAGTGTGAAGAGAAGTGGCCTGACGCTGCAGCAGTTGGCCACTGCACCATGGTGATCTTGCCGGTTACCAGAGGCAGGAAATATTTTGGGTACATCTTTCAGTAGTGTAAAGGAAGATGCACTGGATGGAGTAGTGAGTAAACTGGTGTCTGCAGAAGATGGGCACTGCATCATGCATGTCTACTGAGGGTGAGTGGTGAGCCTGATGCTAGTTAGGAGTTAGGGCTGGCAGTGGCGAGGCCACATTTTGTATGCACCTTCAGCAATTGCAGAGTAGTAGGAGCTAGTACATGTCTAGGTGTGGGTAGCAGTAACACACTTTGGTGTCCAGTTATTAGCAGTAAGTAACTGGGGCACCTGCTCTTTTGGTAGTGAAGTGACTGTAATCCCCACCCCCATGTAGCCGTGGCTGCAAATTTCTGGGACCGGAAATGAATCAAGGAGGATCGTTTCGTTTCTGTGCAACTTCAGCTTGGGTGATGAACGGACCACACACAGTGCGCGATCGTCCTGCAAAGCAAAGGGACTCTCATTTTTGGCATTGTACCGTCCGCCACTTCGTCCACGTAATGCAATACCACATCACTGCCTACCCTTCTAGGCATCGTATCGCGTCTTTTTTGGCAAAACACTTGCATTTTTCATGTGATTTTTAGGGAAAAGGCTGCTTGAGACGAGACCAGATCGTATAAAGAGATACTCCTTCCGTTCCAAATTATGTCATTTTAACATTTCTAGGTGTATATATTTTACTATGTATCTAGACATTGTGTATATCTAGGTGCATAACAAAATCTATGCACCTAGAAATACTAAAACGACCTGTAATTTGGAACAAAGGGAGTATCAATCAATCATCAGTCATGGCAAATTCCATTCCGCCACAACAGTTCCGTGTGATCCTTCCTCTATAAAAATCAGCCAATCACCGTGACATGCAGAGCTACAAATTTGTCAGGCAAGAACTTTCTTGATCACCGTCGAGCCAACACTGCATGGCCCATATCAAGCTCGGCTCTCCGGAGCCGACACGGTCCCAGCACGGATGCACCCAGAGCAACCGCTGCTGCCGCCTGCTCATCCTCGTCTCCGTCGTCAGCGTGGCGCTCGCCGTCGGCCTCGCCGTGTCGCTCACCATCTTCGCCGTGCGGAGGCCGAGGCATGCCCCGGGTGACCGCCCCTCCGCGGGCCGGGGGCCGACCGAGGCGATCACGCGCGCGTGCGGGGTGACGCGGTACCCGGTGCTGTGCGCCAGCGAGCTCACGGCGCTCCCCGGCCCGGCGGCCGCCAGGGACGCCGACCTCGTGCCCATGTCGCTCGACGCCACGCGCCGGCGCGTGGCGGACGCGCTGTCCAACGCCACGGCTCTTGCCGTGGGCGCGCGGTCGGCCGCCGTCTGCCGCGACTGCCTGGAGCTGCTCGACGTCGTGGACGAGCTCCTGGAGCGGTCGGTCCGCGCCGTCGCGGCGTCGCCTGCGAACTCGACTGACGCTGCTGCTGCAGCTGCCAACACCGACGACGACGTCATGACTTGGCTCAGCGCGGCGCTCACGTACTACGACACGTGCCACGACAGGCTTCAACAGGTCGGCGCCGACGACGACAAGGACCGCCGGCGCGTCAAGGCGCAGATGCTGCAGTACCTCACCAACCTCGGCGAGCACCTCAGCAACAGCCTCGCCATCTTCAAGGCGCTGGGAACAACAACACCGGGCGGCGGCATCTCTGGCGTCCACCGAAGGCTTCTTCTTGCCAGCAATAAAGACGACTTCAGCTTCCCACCAAGGTGGGTGAAACACAGCGACCGCCGGCTCCTCGTGGCTCCGCCGACATCGTGCCTGACATGGTTGTCGCCAAGGACGGCAGCGGGACGCACCTGAGCATCAGCGACGCCGTGGAGGCGGCGCCGGAGTACAGCAGCCGCCGAGTCGTGATCTACGTCAAGGCCGGTGTGTACATCGAGAACGTCAGGATCGGGCGCACGAAGATGAACCTGATGCTCGTCGGCGCCGGCGCCGGCGAGACGGTCGTCGTCGGGTGGCGGAGCGTCCAGGACAGGTTCAAGACATTCCACACCGCGACGGTATCGGTGCTCGGGGACGGGTTCATGATGCGCGACATGACGGTGGAGAACCGCGCTGGCCCGGCGAAGCATCAGGCGGTGGCGCTGCTGGTGAGCGGCGACCACGCGGTGGCGTACCGGTGCGCCGTGCTGGGGTACCAGGACACGCTGTACGCGCACGCGCAGCGGCAGTTCTACCGCGAGTGCGAGGTGGCCGGCACGGTGGACGTGGTGTTCGGCAACGCGGCGGCGGTGCTGCAGAACTGCACGCTGCGGGCGCGGCTGCCGCTGCCGCGGCAGAAGAACACGGTGACGGCGCAGGGGCGGACGGACCCGAACCAGAGCACGGGCATCTCGCTGCACCGGTGCCGGCTGGTCCCGGTGCCGGAGCTGGCGGCGGTGCGGCGGGGCCGGGGCGCGTACCCGACGTACCTGGGCCGGCCGTGGAAGCCGTACGCGCGGGCGGTGTACATGATGTCGTACATGGCGGAGCACGTGGACGCCGGCGGGTGGCTCGCCTGGGACGCGTCCGGCCGCGCCCCGGACAGCATGGTGTACTACGGTGAGTACCGGAATTTCGGGCCCGGCGCGGCGGTGGCGGGGCGCGTGGCGTGGCCGGGTCACCGCGTGATCACGCTGGCGGCGGAGGCGATGGAGTTACCGTGGGGAGGTTCATCAGCGGCGACTCGTGGCTGCCGCCCACCGGGGTGGCGTTCGTCGCCGGCTTGACAGCGTGATAGATGTTGCTGTTGGTGGACGTGGATTGCTCCTCTCGCTCTCAAACGAACATCCATGGAGATGGAGCTGTCATGCTCCTCTTGTCCTTAGCTTCTTCCTCATAGGCTCGAAGCGGCCGGCGCCGCCGCAGGACTCCGACGTCATGACTAGCACGACGGGCAGCTCCATCAGGTGCACGTCGAATTAGACCAGGCGGCGGCGAACCTGACGGAGGTGCATTGGAGTTGGAGCTCACTACTGCGTGGTCGTCGCGGACTGTACGTGCTGGCTGTGAATCCCTATGTAGCTGTCGCTGTAAATTTCTGGGACCGGAAATGAACCAAGGAGGATCATTTCTGTGCAACTTGGGACAGTGCGCGATCGTGCTGCAAAGCAAATATATAATCACATTTTCTTTCTTTCTTTCTTTCTTTCTTTCTTTCTTTCTTTCTTTCTTTCTTTCTTTCTATGGAATGGCAGACCGACGTTTGTGGTAATTGAATCACAGGAAATAAATTAACCGCTCATGCTCATCCTAGTTCCTACTACATACTGTCAGTAACTCTAATTGAGAGGGCATGCAGTAGATAGATTATTGGGAATGGGATGCAGAGGCGTCGATGTTGAGATCAACTCTTGCTTGTGCTGCTCCTCGAGAGCTTTGCAAGCTCGGTACCTACAAAAATAACTTGGATGTTTCCCCGATGTTCTTACGTGCTCGAGCAAAATCGACGGTGGATATGATGTGGCTTCGTGGTCCATCCTCTTTCTGCACTGTTCCCCAGTAGTATGGTGACCCGTCGCCCTTTGGATGGCCAGGGCGGCGTCGCCTAGGGTCCTCTTACCGTTAGTGAGGGGTGCGCTTGCCTTGTGGGTGCATACAATTGAGTGATGGAGGTGCAAATATGGTGAAAATTTGGATATAACCACTGTTTTTTCTTTTTTGGCCTGCATTTGCACCCCCTAATCCCTATGTAGCTTCGCCCCTGCTTACCGTTAGTGGCGAAACTCGAGTATATTGAAGGAGTGCACTTGCTTTGTGGGTGCATGAAGTTGAGCTATGGGAGATACATATATGGAAAAAAATATGGAAAAAATAGATCAAATCACTGTTTTTACAAAATTTTATTGGTGCATGGGGCAACCCCCTCCCCCCCCCCCCAATCCCCAATTTCAACCTAGCTTCGCCCCTGCTTCCCGTGGAGGGCGATGACGACAAGCTAGCATAGTGTCCTCCAAATCGGACCATCATCTCCGTTTGGCAGAGGCGGGCTGCTTGCGCTTGTTGGTGGGCGCCGCCGCTGCTGCCAGGAGGAGGTGGCGCCTCCTGCCGGTACTATTTGTTGGAGGCAGGGTTTTCCTTATCGCCGATAAAAAACCGATAAATCCAATATTTCAGTTTTGCCGGTAGGCCCCGATAGATGCAGCTTACCGCTCAAAATTTTTGGCGTTTTGAATTCCATCCCCGCCCATCCACTTTTCGTAGCCCGCCAAAGGCCCACCAGTGGCTAAAATGCTCCCGCGGGCCTCCCAAACCCTAAATCCATTCCCACTCCCTCATCTCTGTTTCTCTCTCTCCCTCCGGCTCCCAAGTCCCAATTCCCCCGCCGCCACCAGTGAGACGGGCGCCGGCGGCCGGCGCGCCTCCACCAGCGGACCAGCCAGGGCGACCGGGGTTCGGGCCACCCGAAGCCAGCCCTAGGCCCCGCGCTAGGCCACTGCGCTCAGGGCGCCACGCCGGCCGCGCTGCGCCGGGCTGCTCGGGCTCCGCCGCCGCTCGGGCGCGTGGCGGCCGTAGAGCTCCGGCCGCGCTGCCGCAGGGCTCCGGCCATGCCGTGCCGGGCTGCAGAGCTCCGGGTGCCGCCAATCCGCCTACAGGCCCCCGGGGCCGCTCGGGTTCCGCCGCCGCTCGTGCGCGCGGTGGCCGCAGAGCTCCAGCTGCGCCGCACCGGGCTGCAGAGCTCCGGGTGCCGCCGGTCCGCCGACAGGCCCCCGCCTCCTCCACTCGGACCTCGTCGCCGGACTCAGCCTCGCCATCCCGCAGGTACGTGCTCGATCTGCCCCTCCCTCCCCTGCAGCTACCGTTGGCCACGGGCGCTTGGGCTCTCGGACGATGAATGCTCTCTGCTTGCTTGATGACTTACTAGCTTGCTAGCAAATTTAGCTTGTGCTGCTAGTCTGCTAGACGAACTAGGTGTTTCTCTATGTAGTTTCCTAAATCTTGATGTTGGCGCATGCAGCAGGCATCTCTTGGGTTCATGTCGTTCTTTGGTCTCAACAGAGTTCATCTCTTGGGTTCATGTTAGCCGTTCAGTGAAAATGGCGAAAACCACGAGTTGTTCACTAGGATTTAAATCATGCTTAGCTACATATTTCAGACTCAATATAGTTGAACTATTAATATTATAATTTATTCTTGTTCAAACTTAATTGAATAATTTTAACACATTATGGCGCACAACAGGGTGCTGATGGCGACAGGAGGCAATGGAGATGATGCGGATGTAGCCATTATCGCGGCGTCGAGCAGTGCTGCTACTAGCAAAGGCAAGGGTGTTCCCAGGGCATCAGCCGCTGCGAAAGGCAAGGGTATCGCAAGGGAATCAACCAATGGTGTTGTGATCGCTGGCAGGAGCACGAGCACGATGACGAACATCGCCAATGAGGTGGTCTGTGAAGATGGTAAAAAGACACAACAGTACACTAGCATTGTTTTGTTCTTTTAATTTCAGTTGCTTATTAGTTAGAGTGTATGTGACTAACTATGACATGGAATGAAATCATGCATATAGGATTTATTTCAGGATATTTTTGTACAATTAGATTGCTATTGAATAACTCAATAGCATATGCAGTTTAGTTTTATTCATTCAATTTATGCAATTGTTATTTATGCTCCTCTAGATCAGATTAAAAATATCATTTGTAGTGTTTCATTCCAGCCACATTTTTGTATGCCAAGTACCTCTGAATCAGGCCTGTTTAATTTCTTTTCATTCACGTTTTGTTCTCTTTTGCGGTGTTTTTTGGTGTAGGGAGGCGGGTGAAATTAAAAGGTCCCATTGAGTATGTATGGAGCCATGGTGAGAGGTATAAGACGAATGGCTTTAGCTGCTTTTATTGCACAACAGCTATTGCTGGTGGAGGTGCAACCCGTTTTAGGCAGCATTTGGGCGGTATTTCTGGTAATGTAGTTGCTTGTCCCAAAGTGCCATGTTTTGTTAAGGAATTGATGGTAGATGAAGTGACAAAACGGAACATAAGGTCAAAGAAAAATACAGACCTTAAACATTTTATTCAAAGGGAGGTCATGGCAGCGAGCAGAAATTATGGGACATATGGCAACACAAGAATTCCTCCTGATGAAGAAGCACAAATTTAGATGGCAATGAGAGAGTCTTTAAGGGAACATGCTTTGCAACATGGCAGTCCTCCATCTATTGGTAAGGCAAGTGGCAGTGGAGCTGGAAGTTGTAAAGCTAATCATCAAAGTAAAATTCACAGGTTCTACAAAAGTCCAGGTAGTTCTTCCCAAGCTCCCTTTGACATAGATTTGGCATGTAGTAGGACTCAAGTGCAGCCTCGAGTGGATGTTATGCTCACTGGGGGTGCTAGAGAAAAGCTTGGGAAAGCTTGGGCAAAGTGGTTCCATGCTAATGATATTCCTGGAAGAAAAGCGGACTGCCCATACTTTCGAGCAGCAGTCAAGTTATCTCAAGAGCTTGGAGATGGAGTGCATATTCCACGTGGAAAAGAGATAGATGGCCCATTATTGGATAGGAATTTTGATGATGTGGAGGCTCACTTAGCTGAATTCAAGGAGGACTGGAATGAATATGGAGTTACCATTATGTGTGATTCATGGACAGGTAAATACTTATATAATTTGTACTTTATTTTGTTGTACACTTGTATAATTTGTACTTTATTTTGTTGTACACGTTGAATATAACCGTAGTTGGTGTTCTTACCTTTTCTTTTGTCATGTTTGCACAGGTCCGACTATGATGTCTATTATTAACTTTATGATCTTTTGCAATGGACGTATGTTCTTTCACAAGACTGTAGATGCAACTGGTTGTATCTAAAATTCAGATTTTATCTATAGGATTATCAAAGAAGTGGTTGTTGTTGAGGTTGGGATCCAATGTATTGTTCAGATTATCACAGATAATGGTGCCAACTACAAGAAAGCTTGCAGGTTGCTCATTGCTGAGTATTCACACATCACTTGGCAACCATGTGCTGCTCACACCATTAACTTGATGCTAAAGGACCTAGGGCATTTTGCTCTTATTGAGCATGTAGTGGACAGTGCAAAGAAAATTTGTAGATTCTTGTATAACCATAATAGGTAATGACTAGTATAATTGAGAAACTTAGATGTTGAATATAAATGTGTTGTGTAATGACTCTTATATTTGCTTTCTGTTCAGGCTGCATACTATGATGAAAGAGAAGATGGGAGGTGAGCTGATTCGGTGGAATGCAACTAGGTCTGGCACGGTTTACCTATTTCTTCAGAGTTTTTGGGATAGGAAGGATCAATTTAAGCTATGGATGGCATCTAAGGACTGGGAGGATTGTGCATGGGCTGGTGAGGAGGACCATGAATACACTAAGGCTTGTTTGTCCCAAAAGAATTGGTGGAGTGATATGAAGTTGGTGCTAAAAGCTGTCTCACCAATATATACTGTGCTTCGGTTTGCTGATCAGCACAAAAATGCTACTATATCTGGATTTCTTAAAAAAATGACCTGTGCTGTAAAGGAGATAGGTACCAATTTAAGTGATCGCAGACATAAAGATCTGCTTGATAGTTGGAGGCAAATAATCAACACAAGGCTTAATTATCTTCTCAATAATACTCTCAAGGTTGAAGGTAAGAGCAGAAATGAAAACTTGTTCAGTTCATGTGCCTCTTTATGCATTATCAATTTATTAATATTGCTGAATTTGTTCTTTTCCTAGCTGCTGCGCTTGACCCAAAAACAATTTATACTTCCAAGCTTGCAAAAAGTCCAAAATGCAAACATGCTGTAACATTGGTCTTCAAGAAGCTTGCTCGTTCATCTTCAAAGGCTTCCACTGCAATTGACCAATATATTCTCTTTAGAAAGCAAGGAAAGTTATTTGGTGGAGAGGAGGCTCGAAGGTCGGCCCTTAATGGCCGTGTGAGTGCAGGTGATTCAGATTTGTACCCTTCCCAAATTGACTTATGTTTGCTGCTTGAATATTCACCATGCTTAGGAGTACTTATGTTTGCTGCTTGAATAATTATGTTTACTGCTTGAATATTAGGGTTTAGTACCATGCAATATTCACCATGCAATACTTGTACCATGCAATATTCACCATGCTGCTTGAATACTTATGTTTCCTGCTTGAATACTTGTGTTTGCTGCTTGAATACTTATGTTTGCTGCTTGAATACTTGTGTTTTCTGCTTGAATCTCAGTTCTGAATTAAATTTCAGTTTTGAATTAGAAATAAAATACTTATTCTAAATACTATATTTTTCTAGCTGATTGGTGGGATCAATATGGTGGGGACTACCTGGACCTGCAATACTTTGCAAAGCGTATTGTTTCACAATGTATGTCTTCTAGCGGCTGTGAAAGAAACTGGAGCACCTTTGCCTTGGTTCATACCAAATTGGGAAATCATTTAAGTTATGACAAGCTCCATAAATTAGTTTATGTGCACTACAATTTGAAGCTGCGCATCCAACTATTTGAAGCAGAAATGCAAAGCCTTCAAGACATGCAATGCCATCGTGAATCAGATTCTGATCGTTGTAGCATCTTGATGGATTGTGCTATGTATGATGAAGACAACCCAATCATGGATTGGCTGTGCAACTCTAGAAGTGAGTCTGTACTGACTCTCGATGAGTATGTGGATAGTGATCTTGAACTTGAACCACCCAGTCCTAGCACATTTATTGTAGAAGAGTTGGGGATGGATGAAGCGGAGGTTGTTGCATTTAAAAACCGTATTTTTCCAAAAAAAAGTGGTAAGAAAAGAAGGCTAGAATTTGAGGAAGAAGATGAAGAAGATAATGCAGATGATGTTGAATCGGATTCTACGCAAGGTAGCAACCTTATGTCGAGTTGGGGGACAACAACTCTGATGATGGTGGAGGTGATAATGGTGAGTTTAAATTTTGATTGTATTCTCTATATTTTTTGTATTAAGTTTGCCAATGTCACATATATTCCATCAAAATGTTACTTTTGTCAAAGGTCGCGATGATAATGGGGACATTGGACGGGATTGTGGTGAAGAATATGCTGATGGAGGTCCAAATAATGATGGTGGTACAAATGAGCTTTGACTGAATTTTTATTTGACTTGCATAACACATACTTCCAGCCACACCATATATATGCATTTGAATAATGTTTTCAGCCACACATCATATACATGCATTTTCATCTTGAATAATATTGATCTGAATGTTGTAGTAATTCTGAATTATAGGCGCTTATGTTATGTGCATCTTTGTAGGTGCTGAAAATACAAAGAAAGCCCCTCTTCGTCCAAAGTCAAAAAGGTTGAAGAAAGTCTCTTACTTGTACCCAAGTGAAAAGGTTAGATGGATTTCTTGCCATCATATCAATTAATTGAATTGCAATTTAGTTACCAGATTTTAAACATATGTGCAACTTTTGCAGTGATATGAGCATCCTAGGAGGCAGATCTAGTGATCAGATTTTGAGCTATATGTGGCTATGTTGTGCTTGTAATATTTTGGACTACATATTATTTCAGTGTCCAAAGTTTGCATGTATGTGTGTGCAAGTTTTATGGACTGTAATATTTAGGATTATGGACTCTTGTATGTGTGTGCAAGTTTCATGGACTCTAGTATTTGGGACAATAGACTGTAATATTTGGGACTATGGACTATAGACTGTTCTTGCAGCAATTTCATTCAAACCTCTAGTATTTGGAACTATGTTGCTTGAAATATTTTGGACTATATTTATTGTTCCACCACTGAACTTAATGTGGAAGGCCATGAGCCTATATGGTGGGCAGTCCAATAAATTTTATTGAATATGTGCTATGAAAGGGTAATATTCTCTTATTTTCTACATCACTATGTCTAGTTTTTCATGTTATTTGGTATGGAAAAGATCTATGTTTAATTCTCTACAAATTGAGTGTTTTTTCCAAATTTTGTCAAAAAAAAATCATATCACTGATAAAATTCGGATATATCCGATATTCCTGTTTATCGGTGACCTCCGATAATTTTTTGTTATCGATAAGGAAAACCTTGGTTGGAGGCGACGTCGGGTGCGTGGGGGTGCCGCTGGAGAAGGGAGCGCAACAGGATCATCAACAGCTAGCGGCAATAATTACCGCGGTCGACGATTGCCCAGGGTCTACCGGCGGCTCTTGGATAGATGGCCCGGCATGCAGTCGGGAGCTCAGCGCTGCCGGTTGCTACGGCAACACAGGATCTGCAGGGCCTGGGCCGCCGAAGAGAGGAGGTAGTAGGGAGGCGATCAGGCTGATGCATGGAGGGAGCCCTAAGCTAGGAGCCTAGCTAGGACTAGTTGTTAGGCTGTCGGGTTGCAACCAGAGCCGAGAGGCAGAGGAGACGTGCTGCGCAGTTAGTTTTCCGATCAAAGCAGAGGCTGGTTGATCAAGTATTAGAAGCTTAACCAGGCGGTAACAATAATGTTTCGGCAGGGAGGAAGCTTTCGGTGTTGGGCTGAGGAGGGCTGGAGGCGCCCCCCCCCACCCCACCCCCACCACACACACACACCCCACCCACGCACAGCCATGGAAAGAGGAGAAAAGGAGGGAGAAGAAGAGGAGAGAAGGGAGAGAAGAAGAAGAAGGGAGATAAGTCCACCCAAAATATAAATTCTAGATCTGCCACTGTTCGCAAACAGTCGCGTGCGTGACTCTGAGCGGCTACATCGTAGAGCGCTTTGCTGTTTCTTTTTCTTTCTTATTAATCGTAGATGGGTCTGTCTGTTCTTTTTTTCCGGATGCAGTCTTTTTGAATTTGATGGCCCAGCATCCTCATATTGCAAGTATTGGAGACCAGCAACAGGTGAAAAAGAAATCATAGAAATTTTTTGGAAAAATCAATAAAAAACTAGAAAACCGACTGCCTACGTTCCACGGTGGAGAAATGAGCTTCCAAACTAGCCCAAAGGGTTGGTTGTTTTTCTAGTAGGCTAGGGTTTCCGGTGATGTCACCGTTGGTTTTCTCAAAAATAAATAAAATATATAATTGCTAGCTATTGTACAACATCAATGCATTATTATGTGGATATTAATAATTAATAAATAGATTTACAGCATGAAGTTTGTTTTTGGATTTTTATACAACCACGACGATCTCCGCCACCACATCCTTGAAAAAGATGGGCAACGAAGATGATGGGAAATAAGCATCCTAGTTGTGGTACTTGGTTGTCATTGAAAATGAACGAAGAAATAAAGCATCATTACCATAAGTACTACTGGTACATGACAATGTTCACTTGATTGTTCTACATAAGCTTTTCCTTTTGAGAAACACAGTACAGACGTAGCCGTTAAATTTTAGAAAATTCGCTCCACGGGAAGTCGAACTCAAGACCCCATATGTCCTTTCGTATTGTCCTAGCTAAGCTGGGTCCATTTCTGCTGCATGCCTGCGTTTGATGTACGTGAAGGCCCAGCTATCTGAGCCCACTCTTTGTTTTCCGGCCCATAACAGGCTGTGGTAACTCTTTTTCTTTTTTCTTTTTAAAAATAAAAAAACTTGACCTGCGCTGCGCTTCAGGCCCTCTGCTGGCTGCAGATGGGTGGCGTGGTGGCTCGTGCGTACCTCGCTCGGCGATGACATGGCCAAGGCTAGGTTAGCCATCGCCGTGGCATTACCAAAGCTTCCCGTCAATGGCATTACCAAGCAAGCGTCGCTTTCTTGTTGGCCGACGGCGAGCACAGCGATGTGATGTTTCTGACCATCATCCTCGACCTCGATCACCTGTCCAAGTCCAACTGCGGCATCCTGCTCGCCAGGCCTGCCTCTCTCTCACAACAGCATGGAAGGGTGAGTTGAGGAGGCTGACAATCTGGTGAAGCATCAACGTTCCGTTGTAGTCTAGCTGGTTAGGATACTCGGCTCTCGCCCGAGAGACCCGGTTCGAGTCGTCCCGGCAACGGAAAGAGATTTTTTTTTTTGTTGAGCAGCAAACGACAGCGACAGATAGTGAGTGGTTATTGTCGTCTCTTAGCTACTTGTTCGTTATTGTCTGCTGCAGCTTGTTAGAAGAGGCTCGGCCGCTCGGCGAAGGAAAGCAAAGCAAAAGCAAAGGGGAGATCTCGGCGAGATGTTGCGTAAAGACTAAGAAAGAAGCAGCCTGCCTCCCCATAATCCTCCTCCTCAAAGCAGCTAGTGCTCTTTTCCTTGCTACTTTTCTAAGAGATGAGATGGACGACGGGCCGGATGTATGTTGGCATCTTGCCTAAAGGAAAAGGGAAAGAAAAGGGAGGGACGAAAGAATCAGGATCCATCATCCATCTCTGAATCTGGAGCAGCATCGAGCAGCTGAGCCGAGGTCGCGGTTCGTTTGATCAGATGCAAGCAAGCAAGCATAGTCGGTCTCGTCTGCAGCAAGTTTTCCGGGAAACAAAATGAAAAGCAAGCCACTGCACTTCACTCTCACAGTGAGTGATGAGTAGCTTTGCTTTCCATTCCTTGCGATCCGCATCAGCACATGGATGCCACCCACCATCTCATCTCACACATGATATCCAGGCTTCCATTCCAGCTGCTGCTTCCACACACTGACACGCATGCACCAGAAGCAGCAGCCCCCACGCCGCGGCGAGGCCCCCGCCGCCGCCGTGCCACCGGGCCACTACGCGGCCGCGGGTCAGCCCTTCTTCAGGCCGCCGCCCCCGTCCGACTCCGACCCACCGGGGGCGGGGCAACACCGCGCACCACCGCCGGATCGCCCGGGGCACCGCTATGCAGCGCCGGCGGAGCGCCCTCTGCCCAGGCCGCCGGGGTCCTCCGCGGATCGCCCCCTGCCAAGGCCGCCGCCGGGGTCGTCTGACCACCCCGCGCCCACGACGCCGCCGGGTGGCCCCATGCCCAGCAGGGGTCCGCCGCCGCACGCGTACCCGGCAGGAATGCCGCGGCGCCGCTCCTCGTCCTCCGCGCTGGCGTCCTGCCTGGCCGCGACGGCGTTCCTGCTGCTGTCGGCGGGCGGTGTCGGCGCGGCGCTGTTCCTGCTGTTCCGGCCGCGGCCCCCTGACATCGCGGTGGCCGCGGTGCGCCTGCCCTCCTTCGCGGCCGCCAACGGCACCGTCGCCTTCACCTTCCAGCAGACGGCGTCGGTGCGCAACCCCAACCGGTCCCCGCTCGCGCACTTCGACAGCTCGCTCCGCGTCGCCTACGCCGGCGGCGACCTCGGCTCCGTCTACATCCCAGCGGGGCTCATCGACGGGGGGCGCACCAAGGACATGTCCGCAACCTTCGACGTCCCGGCCATCCCCGTCGCCGACCAGCCGCAGCAGCAGCAGATGGGGATCGCCGCCACACAGCAGCAGCAGCCGCAGCAGATGGTCATCGAGGTGGAGTCGCTGCTGGTGATCAAGGGGAGGGTGAAGATGCTGCGCTTGCTCACGCACCGGGTGCAGGCGGCCAAGGTGTGCCGCGTCGGGGTCTCGCCCGTCGACGGCAGGGTGCTCGGATTCCGATGCTGACTACTAACTCTGCTGTTAGTGTTAGCTCCTCTTCATCGTCGCCGGCGTCGGATTCCGATCGAATCAACAACAAATTATTAGTTCAGGATTGGAAATGGAATGTGTACATGCATGCTTGTTTGCTTATACAGTATCAGTATGAATGAATTCTAGATAAATAATGTCACGAGTCCTTTTCCCCATTTGCTTAACTGTGAACCTCCTCTATCACGATATGCTTGCTAACCGAGAAACTGTCAGATTACTACCGGGGAGTCCAGGACCAAAGCAAACTAGAAGTTCCGGAGTCAAAGGGAATTCCAGTCTGCCAATCAGGGCACATTATATAAACTCCATACAACAACATTTCATGAGCCTGCCTCCATCTGAAAGCCCTCTCGGTCACTCACATATATATACTCACATGCTGAATAGACTGGAAATCCGTAATAAATGAAAATGACCTGCCTCCAGGCTCCACCACCAAATTGGAACATGTTTAGTTTTGCATACAGTATGGTAAGTGAGAAATACTCGTCTATCAGTTCAGCAGCCTCAAACCTTGGCTCTTACATGGTGCGCTCGCAAAAAAAAAAAAACATATACTACTACGCACATCCAGTTAATAGGAATATGCCTGTTCCGAGAATTCAACATGAAGACCAGGTCCATATCTAGGGTGTATACTACAACGGGTTTGCTTTTGGCAGCTAAAGTACTCGCTTGAATCGGCAGATGCGGGATAAGCCATCGAAGCATCTGTTGAGCCAGAATCAACACAACACATGGTTGCACCCAGATGACTCTGCACCAGGTTCCAGCATTGTAACTCAGGAGGTCCGAGATACACCAAGTCACCATATCTTGTTCTTCACCCAAAAGAGCATCAGTACTATCCCAATCACAATGGCAACAGGGGCATACTTACGGATTAAGGCCTGAAAACCATCAAGAGAAACATGCGTCACACCAATGAAACCTATGCTATACATCTCTTGCCTAAACATTAAACCAACCAGTTAATCCTCGTTGTAGCTAACCAAATTCAACTCAAAAACTTTGATGTATATGCTGAAAAGCAAATTTAGCCAACAGGACCATACCTGGCGATTGAGATCTTTCGCCTTCTCTGCATAGATTCTAGTATCAGAGGTCAACCTACTGGACATTTCGCTCACCTCTGCAAAGTGAAACCTTTCGTTAAACAACTGTTGTCTTTAAATAACAAATGGGAGGGGGACAGAAACAATCATGACCTACACATTGAGCTACTTTTACTGATGCTATTACTACTATTGTGTTTTCTTAAAACTGTTTTCTTGGTTCATCTGGTTCTTGTTGGGCCATACTTGGCCTACACAACTTGCTTGGGATTAAAGGCTCTGTGTAGTTGCCAGGCAATTGTTGGAGGGGAACACAGCTTAAACAGACATTACGAGCCTGTGCCTGATAATCTGCTTGGATGGGCGTATTTGGTTGTGGAGTATAAATAAGAATTAAACTACAACCATCAATCCCTAATATGAGGGAGGATTAATGTATTTCCAAAAACGCATAAAGTAATAAATCTAGGTTATATTGAAATGAGTGCAAAAGGAAGCATAAAAAAGAGTGCACATCATCTCACATGTTTCTCCTGGGTTTACTGATTTCGAGTACAAGCCTCACCACGGCTTCTAGAGGTTTCTAAAAGTTATCCTCCACTATAATAAACCCACGACTACAAGAAGAATCTATTTTAGAGCATGGGCTGCACTATGAATGCATAGACTTTCTCTTTCTGCTACACAAAAGTAATTCAACATTTGCCAATTGTTTCTGTTGTAGAGTGTAGACCCATTGCAAAGCACAGGTTTTGTTCTAGTATGACAAAATCTAAACAGAATGAAGGTCATCAAAGGAAGGCACATAACAGAAAGCTCAGAATTCATCCGGCAACATAATTTGCTACAACCAAATTGATTTGTCAACATGATAGCCTGCTTATTGAATGGTACTGAGCAGGTCCATCATTCCAGAACATGGAATATATAAAGAAGGAACATAGTCTAGACGAGGTGACAGCAGCAAACTCACGGTCTAGTTTTTCACCGACACCAAGAACTTCTTGAACATTGCGAGTCATAATCTGGTGCACCTCGTAGAGCTCATCATTCAGCTTGGCAAGGTTCCTTTGTGTTCTGGTATCCAAATACAGTTTCTTGGTCTTCTGTATGAATGCATCTAAGCAGAGAAATATAAGCTATCAACAAGTAGAAACATTAAGAGAATGAATATAAAAAGATGACAACAGATGAGCATAGAACCATACCGAATTTAATAAATGCATATGGCCTTGCAGCAGTTTCAATTTGGCTGCCATTGACCCTCTCAAATTCATTTTTGAGATCTTCGAGATACTGGAATGCAAGTTTCTTGGGATAAGAACGGTCACAAAGTGTCAAATAGCACACACGGCCTTCAATGATGTAGCTGTTTTTTTTTTGAATCAAGGTACAACAACAATGCCACAAGAATTTTAAGTACCAAAAAAGATCAACTTAATGTACATCATTAGAGTATAGTTTCCTTGGTGTCATCCACACATCAATGTCTAAATGGAGACAGATGATAAGCACATAACATGCATAAGCTTTTGCAAGTCAAAGGAACTTGTAAACAAATACTGAATCTAAGATATACATGAGGATTCGGTAAGTTTGAGGCAATGTGGTTAGGCAGCCTAGACTTGCATGTTTCCCTTTCTTTCTTGAGCACAATACTCTAATTAGGACCCTGAAGAACAACCTCTTTCCAAATGAGGAACTACGGTACAAAAAATATTGTGAATGAGAAAAATGATTAAGGATACTGGAAAAGGTATGGTCCAGTCTCGATTGACATCCTCGATGCTTCGTGCTGCCCTTTTGACAAGTTCTTGAACAATTGTTTTGCTTGCTGCTTGTAGAAATCAGCATCCTTCAGATCCCGACCATCATCTAGTCCCTCCGACAGTGGAAGGCCATCAGTGACACGTGCTATCATCGTCAGCTTCACCATTTTGGAGATCTAGCAGGAGGCAAACTAGCATAGGTAATCTAAAAGCACCACCTGCATGAAAACAAAAGATAAAAATGATTCAGGCACGTCTAAGCATCAAACATTAGTTGCAGAGTTTACTGTTTAGTCCAGCACAGTGAATCCTACTTATTAAAATGGGTAATATGCATATATCTTTTTTTTTAATTTGAATTTCAAGCATGTTGCCCGAACCCATTCACAAGCGGTATGACAGGATTGAAACCTCAAACATGACAGATCACTCCAATGTAACTTGTCAAGCAGTAATGCAGGGAGAACTGCTACACGACCAACATGATGGTGGTCAAACAGACACGAGACACAAGGGAAGCCAGTAATAAGTTTTGCAGTCCCCAAAAAACGGCAATTGCCAACGACAATCAATACAAGTGCCCTCAAGAAAAAGGATAAATACATCTAGGATTCTTGTAAGCTTGACTAGAACATCAAGCTGGTAAAACTAATAGTGCTGACCAAGACTAGTGCAAGCACATGCGGCAGCATAGAGTTATGGGTGAACCTAGCAAATGCAAACCAACGTATGAAGATGTGGCAAATGAAAAATAAGAAAAGGGCTATATAAATTGATATCATCCAATCCAACTATGTCAGAAAAAAAATCTCCAAACGCTCAAGCTGTCGAGGCCAATACAAATATTGGTAGTCTTGAGTGTACAACGTTTTTACCTAAGCATGATTGTGGCGGAAAGCAGGAAGACCTAATTCAGTCATCAGTGAGCTTTCTACCTAGGCATACGCACTGAGGGAAAGTGCGGATACGACAATGCAACTGCAACGTAGCGCCGGAAAATGGCGCAACAATTTATTCCTCTAATTGGGGTGGTGGGGGGAGGCATCATGCAGGGGTGAGGAACAGGCGGGCCTCAAGCGATCCGGGTACTAAATCACGCGATCCGAACACGCGCGCGGTCTTTTCTACCGAAACCCTAAAGCCCGACCCCGAATCGGTCGAGGAATCTGAACCAGCAGCGACAAGGAGCGAGATCTAGCAGGAGCAGGCGAGATCCGCGCCGACGCGCAGCGGGCTGGCGGCTCCGGCGGATCGGCGCGGGTTGGAGGCCGAGAAGGGGTGGGAAAATCGCGCTCACCATGTAGCGCGCCGCGCCGCGCCGTCGCCTTCGCCGTGCGTGGCTGCGGCGGCTTTTGGGTTCCGCGTGAGGGAGGCCGAGGAGGAGGAGGAGCGCACCAGCGCCGGAAGAGGAGGAAGAAGGAGAAGAAGCGCAGCGCCTGGCCGGCTTGTGGCCCCTCAGCTCGGCTTGCCTTCAGACGAAGCTTCGGCTTGAAGGCTTGTTCGGCTCGAGTCATGACCGCATCACATCAGGTGGCTCGGCTGGAATGCTGGAGCAGCACCGACGGCTGACACTCTGAATTTCTCAGATTCGAGAGATTCCTCAAAACTATGGGAGGCTTGATAACAACAGGTGCACGCACGGAGCATGACAGATGATGGATGACACGATGCTTAATCTGAACTGTTCAGCTGCAATCTGCAGAAACATGTGCATGACCAGAAGCAGACTGATGACATTATCATCTCCTGTTCTTTCAGGCAATGCGAAACTGCAGATTAAAACAACAGTGGAGCTGTCAAATGTGAGGTCAGGTGCTGCATCAGTCTTACGTATCCACCTGCAAAACTGATTCATCCAAATTAAACTAAGGTCCCACTCAGCCATCAAGGGTCTGTTTCTGTTTGATTGCACTCGTATACTCCATCCATCCCTGACCCATCATCTCACCTCAAACACACACCGAAGAAATAGCATCAATCATAGTCACTTCGCTCTGCTTAACTATAACCAGTAGTAACCCCTCCTCATTTCCAACGCTTCAGAAACTACAAAGAGAATGGCCACATATTATTCAAATCTTCAACTCTCTTCTCTGTGTAAAATAAAAGGAGCCATCACATGCCCTTATAAAGAAAATGAAACGGCAATGCCTTTCTGCTCCTCGATCGGCACCACCGTCTACAACTACTACAACAGATATGCTCAACTTTGATTTCTTGGCCCTCTGCTCCCTTTAAACATGAAGCCAAAACGCAGTTTCATGATGAAAAGCACAAGCTTGTCGAGCAGCAGAGAGCTTGATCAGCCCACCTGTACTGTATTGTGAGATAACGGATGCCATATGCACAATTTCATTTACAGGAGCATCCTAACCTCCTAATATTCTTTTTAGCAAAGATACAACACGAAACATTGCCTCCCCCCCTGAATAGAAACAAGAACAGCAAGGTATGGCAATAGGATTACACAATATCTCGCCAAATCAGCAGCATCTCTTTTCAATTTGCATCGCTAAGCTACAAAGATTGGGTATACAGGCACCATCCGGGGTTTGCTGCTCTTTCCAGATACGACCGGTGATCCTGAGCTTCAGCTCCTTCCTATCACCACCTGAGAAGAACAGCGCCATGTTCCTCTGGATGATGAGGCCGTCATGGCTGTCCCGCACCTTCCGGTGGCTGTCGCGGACGCTCCTGGAGGTGCCCTCCCAAATCATCTTCCTGCCATTGGCGCCCACCTCAAGGCTGTAGCTGTAGTTCTTCGCTTCGTTCTCGTCTCCCATGAAACGAAGGAAGGCCATGTACACCGGTGTCATCCCAAGCTGGAAGGCCTCAAAGTGCAGGCAGAAGTACTGCCCGAAGCAGTGAAACACCTGCTCACAGACACCAAATCAAATTTCTCAGTTTCCTATTATCATTCTATTTTGTTCATAGAACAGAATCTTATGGTCATAGACTCATAGTTACCAAGCGAGAACAAGAATCTTATGAGAATAAATATCAAGAGAAAACAAACCACTACCATAGACACTTACCGTCAGCATCCAGGTGGCGTTTTCCACTTTTCGTGGGTTTGATTTCACGTATCTGTGGTTGAATGTGCAACCGCTATGCATATCAACTTTGTGATCATCCCTCAAATGGGAAACAAGATATGGGATGTCGCCAGCCGCGGCACACTCAGACCCAGCATAGGGGCAATTATACGGTCTGAAGTTGAATTGTGCTTCATGTTTTATCTTGCTGTAGTATGGAAAGATTTCTTGGCATCCCAAGGTGTAGTACTTGCAGGGAAGCTCAAGCGACTCGGCTACTTTCTCCAGTGCCAAACACCTGATATCACCAAGCTCTTGTCTGCATGTAGGGCAGCGATTGTGCACTCTAGCCTTGCATGTGGAACACAACGTATGCCCATTTTGGCACTGCAAATGCAAAATATATGAGAACGTCTCAAACCAGCACTACACTAAGATGAAGACTAAACACCGCATAATATCTCCTTTTATTTACATTATCCCTGAGACTCTTTATATGTAACCAAGTATCTGATTCCAAGGAGGTGTCGTATTCACAATAGCATCCACTTGTAAGCATGCAGCCAGAAAATGGGTAACTTATCAAATATGCAGACTTGTAGACTCAAGATCAACATATTTGTATTAACATTCAAATCAAATATTCAATGACACTAATTAGTTTTTACTTATATTTCATATCATTATATTCATCACTATTCTTCACATCAGTGTGCTCCATGCTGTGCAAAGAGCAACCCGAGTTAGTGGCACTGCCACTCCCATGCCAGAATTGCTAATATACTACTTCTGCAGTTCTGCTATGGCTTAATATGGCTTCCTACGAAGCGAAGTTGACTAGCCCCCCATCAACAATGCACCCTTCACTTAAAATTGTCAATTGGTTCACAATTGGCTCCGTGAAAGAAACTGGAGCTGGAAAATAAATAAGTGATAACCAGGCCCGTACCTAGAATTTCGAGGCCCTGGTGCGAAATATAAATGAGGCCCCTATACTAAGGAAATACATATAACCAAATTTAGGACTACTCCATTATATAATAGTATGTTTTGTCTACAACACTAAGAGTATCTCCAAGAGACTCTATATCTTTAGAAATAGAGATTTTGGTTAAAATTACCCTCCAACAGACTCTTCAATTGGATATCTAAATATATTCCGGATTTCTCGCTAGACAAAGATGGAGAGCGAGAATTGCTGTCTAGGCTACGCACAACATATAGAAAAGTTGTTGGAGAGTACAAAGATATAGAAAATGATATTTACTCAAATTATATTTTAGAAAAGCTCTTGGAGATGCCCTAAGAACTACCATATGCATATGCATAGATGCTAAAGGAGTAAAAGGAGAATCTTTTTTATCGACTTCTTTATAAGCTCTAGTAAAAATTATAATCTTTCTTACTGATATATCTTAACCCCTAATTAAAATATTATATTTCTGGTATTTATCAAAACTACATCTTCAATTATTATTCCGGCATGCCCACCATTGGCAATTCACTGCGCTGGACCCTATTGGAGAAATTAAAAAAAAAAAGAATAAATGAGAGTCAGAAAGCGCGATCTGCAATAGGCCATGGCCGTAAGGGCAGAGGCCTTAACCACTCGGCGAGATGGCGACGACGGCAATCAGTGAGACGGAGAGTCCCTACGTGTACGTGGCTGTCTCGAAGTCAAACGTCGAGACGTGGCCGCGAAGGGCGGCAGGCGTCCGTCCCTCCAAGTGATTCTAGTGACTGCGCATGCGCTGTGGGCCTGTGGCGTGTGGCCGCCTGTCAACCTGGGAGCTAATTTGGTCTTGGAACTTTAAAGCATATGGACTTAATCACTTAGAAGCTAATTACTGATGGGGCCCCTCAAAATTGGAGGCCCGGTGCGGTAGTTCCACTTGCACCGTGCCATCGACGGGCCTGGTGATAACGAAAGGTTGCAATTTCCACTGAACTTTTTCTTTGAGTGCAGAACTTCCTCTGAGCTGACAATCAAAAATCAAAACAGGTTGTAGGGCAGCAAAGTTCTGGCAGTCAGAACTCAGGATTGTTGTGGAAGCTTAATAACTCAAGAATAAATTGATAAGTCATGACCTGTTAGACTCTTTTTTACTCCATTTTTTCACAAGCTGGTCAAACGATTACAGAACCCATGTTATTGCATGATTATCTGAAAGATCAGATTTTCTTCTTCGCCACCCCTTTTTCAGGCCTAGAGGTAGCGCTAAAAATGAGCTGGAAGTGATTGATAACCCAATTGTATTCGAGGATGATTGCCGTCGAAATTATCATAAAGTGAATCTCGTATCCAGATGAAGAATCGAATCCCCACACGTTGTGCTTGCTATAAACGAAGAGAAGCATGCAGGATTCCTGTTGCGCCGTGGCCTAGAAATCATTACATGTTACATGTGTGTGGGGCAAGGACGCGCCTAGCCTAGATCCCCGTTTCGAAAGTGAAGGACCGCCCCAGCGCCGAAATCCAATCCAGACAGGGAAATCAAGAAGGAGAAAAAGAGGAGGAATCGCGGCGACCTGGTGGATCGGCGGGAACATGGAGTTGGTGCAGACGGGGCACTCGAGCAGCTCGTGCACGCCGCCGGCGCTGGCGCCCTTGGGGTAGGCCCGGGCGGCGGCGAGGAGCGTGCCGAGGCCGCGGCCGGCATCGTCCACGGCCGCGGGGGCGGCGGCGTCGGGCAGCGAGACGCAGTCGACGCTGCCCACGTCCATGGCCGCCCGCCGGCCCGCCTCCGCCACGGGGACAGGCGCGTGAGCGGTCCCTGGGCTCCGGCAGGGGCTGGGCGGACGGAGGGACGGGAGGCGTGGGCGGCGCGGGGGTCCGGCGCTTTGTGGCGGGAGAGGAAGGGAGCGCCGCGGATTGCGGGGGGCGGCGGGCTATAATAGCAGGAACATTTTCTAGTCGGCGGTGGATGGGCAATGGGGGATGGGGGATGGCTGCTCCTGCTCGCGCTCCCCAACCCAGTAGCAGCTGGTGAGGTCAAGGGTGAGACCGTGAGGAGGACGACGCGACGTGGCGTCCAGACTCCAGAGATGGGAGATGACCGCCGTTGACGCCCATGAGGGATAGCACAGTTATATAATTTATAAATATTTCCAATCAAACAAATGGTTCCATGGTCTAGCGGTTAGGACATTGGACTCTGAATCCAGTAACCCGAGTTCAAATCTCGGTGGAACCTATTTTTTGCATAACTTTTCTTTCTTTCTTTCTTTTGAAAAAACAAATAGTATGGGGGCAAAACAACAATTCCTCTCCTTCACAGACAGAATCACTAGTCTTTTCACAGAACCGTCCTTTTCTTAGGATAGCTTTGATGATTTTCTTGTTTAATTTGTATCCATACTTATATTCAGCGGACACTGTCATAGTAAGTGGGTATACCATGCGCAAACACCCATATTAGACATCTCAGCATTCTATTTGCACTTTTCAACGCATATGTACTTTTTGGAGCAATCTTGTTATGTTGAGTCATCCACTCATTGCTCATTAGTGGTCATTAGTATAAATGTCTAATCATCCAATGATAATCAAGATCATTATCCATATCCCAAGAACATTGGTGATTCTTTTTTCATGCATGTTTATTTGCGCAAACCTCCATACAAGTCATTTCAATGTCCTGTTTGCATTATTTGTCGGAGCACATCTCTTACTATAATGTTGAATCATAGGCGCTTAGTTGATTCAAACTGTTTGTATTATGAGGATAATGATTGGGTGGGACCTCGAATTATATAGTTCCGATTTGGGCTTTCAGGGCAGGCTAATGCAGCAACAAGATATGCTGGAAACAAGCTACGAAATGACTGTAACATATTTTTATAATGTTAAACGAATTACTTAACTGAAAAATGAGATATGGATGACGAACTGAAAAAATTTTAGATAGACTGTTTGGTTCAAGAATATATCTCCGAGAAGAGGACAGAAAAGAAAAACAAAGTCAGTAGATATGAGAACATGGACAAAACCTCTCCCCAAAAAAGGCCATCCATGAAGCAGGATTATCCCCTGGCACAGAGAGGTCTGGTCAGTCCACGTGGCTAACATCCCATCCATTCTCTTCTCACCTCCCTAGTTTTTCCTCCTCTCCATCTTCCACCCATCATCTCCTTGTTGCTACAGCAGAGGAGGCTGCCAATGGCCGCAGCCAGCTTGTGGCTGCTGCAGCATCCTTCCCCTGCTCTCCACAACTCCCTCTCCCTCTCCCTCTTCCCAAGCAGCCATCCTTCCTCCTCTGCATGTCCTCCACTGCACAGGAAGCCAAGGGATCTTCTTCTCTGCGCTTCATCGGGCGCCTCGTCTTCTGTGGTGGCCAAGGAGCAACAGGAAGCAGCCACTGCTCCTTCAGAACAAGGATCTGAGCCTTCACTTCTTAGCTACAAAGATGACCTCAACTTCAGGTATCTTGTTTCATTTCTTCAGCTCTCGCGTCTTCCGTTTCCTGCGCTCTGCAATTCTGCATACGCGACGTACGTTTATATAGTTTTTATTTTGCAATCTAGCATCGATTGGTTCCATGGTCTAGCGGTTAGGACATTGGACTCTGAATCCAGTAACCCGAGTTCAAATCTCGGTGGAACCTGCTTTTTTTGTTTTTTTTTTGTTCATGTCTTATTTATTTTGTTCAGTACCGTCTCCGGCTGTTTTCTGTCCCTACTGTTTATTGTATTATATAGGTTGCCATCTGAGATTGATTTTGGCATCTTTTTCGTTAACAAAGTAGTAAGTAGTAACAGGTTTTGTTTGATGTTGTTTTCAACTACCCATGCTAATCTAAAGCTCTCTATGCCAGTTCTGAGCCAAGGGGAGAAAGATCCTCACACAACCCTGTTTTGTCTCAAAAGATGCTTTCATTTCAATCAGCACAACTTTTTGTGCTGCATTACTTGCAACGATAGATGATCTTGTCATGCTACACATGCATACACAGGGGCTGCAGGGGCTGCGGCAGGGACGAGCTTGAGAGGGGCTGCAATGGCGAGGGGCGGATCCAAGGGGGCATAGCCGCCGTCCCGGGCTTCGGCTGGTGGCCGATCAAGGCCTACCGGCCATGCCCCGGCTTCGTCGCCTCCGGCGGCCGCTACCGGCGCCAGGGCCAAAGCATGGACGACGTCGCATCCGCAGGGGAAAGAAAGTCTCCCCGGCCAAAAAGAAGAGGTAACCTACTGCACACAGTACCGCTTCTTACTGCTGCAATTTCTGTTCAGGTGAATACTTTGTCCCGATACATTTCTAGATGACCAATGTGCCATTTGGATAAGTTTCACTTTTTTTATTTTCTTTGCGTGTATTTGTTGTCATTTCACAATTCTACACTCATTGTCTCACGGAGTGCCAATATCTTTGTGCATACAACTGCAATACACTCATAGCTGTTTATCTGACTGACTTTCAACTTGCAGTGATAAATAAGTAATCCAGCCCAAGGAACTGCAGTCTTGACAAAGTATGCTATTCAAGGTGACTAAGAAGTTTGGCTATCTGCATCACCTTTGGAGTATGGGAAGGTTTACTTAGGAATTGGGAAAGTTCCAAGTATTCAAAAATAACAATTTTGGTCTACATTGCCAGTGCAGTTTACATTGTTTCCAATTGTAATAGCAAGTAGCAACACGGCACTGAAAGTTTGAACATCTGACTATGCTCTAAGACTGTTGGAGCCGTTCTACTGTTTTCAAATGAAATAGCTTCGTTACCTGCACACAATGTTTGTGATTTGTGATCGTCCCGAGCACTTTTGCTGAACCGCCACAATGGATGATTGTGATCTAGAAAACTATTACCAAAACATGGTTCTTTTGGTATATGAATCTCCAGGATCCGGTCAATTTCATCCATTGTGAATTTGCATATATTACACTAATGTAGTATGATATACACAGCCGTTAGTGTTTCAATCATGCAAGTCATGATGATTCAGCTGTAGACAGTCACGGTCAGAGTAGCCAACCCGAAGTGATCTGAAACGTACATGTTTCAGATATGGCTAGAAGAGACAAAAGGTCCAGCCATCATCCAGTAGTGCCTTTAAGAAGTCACATTCTTTGTATCAAAAAAAGAAGTCACATTCTGGACAGCAAATGGAGAAACTACATGTCATCTGCATGTTCCTTCTACTGTTTCCTTCAATCTGGTTTGATAGAAACCTCGTCTATCATCTTCCCTTCAACTGACGAGAAGATACATAGAACTAGCAAAAAGATAAAGTAGTAGGGTACACCATCTACTACAAACAGCAGATAAACAGGCTCCCCAAATAACAGTGTAATCCTATTATCCTCCACAGACTAACACCACGATTGTAGCAGAAGGTACTTGCTTGGTACTGCAGGCTGACGCCAGAGCATGCAAAAGTCCCAACAAAATTAGGATGCCACTAAATGTTTTTAATACTGGCGCGTGTGAGAGGACTTGGCTCCAAATGGATTACTTCCCGGAGTTGCTGGTGAACAAATTGTTGGCGAATCACGCGGCGTCTGCGAGAGAAAAGACAGTGGATAAGTTTCAACGTTTTCTATCCTTTTAGGAACATTTGGGTAATAGCAGAAATACTTGCTTGTATCATCAAATGTTAATCAGATTTCTAAGAAATGGCCTATTAAGCAAGAAGCTATAATGTACTGGTATATGCATAGATATTTCATTTTATAACTGCGAATATGAAGTAACTTAGATTCTAAAGGGAATAAATCGATACTGCCAATATACCTGTGTCAAGGATGGGTGAGTGAGATAATCCATGAGCTCTTGCTTCTTCTTGCTGTATAATTCCTTAACTTGCTTCAGCAAATCTTCTTCCCTTTTCATATCTTCAAGAAGCCTTTCCTTCTCCCAATTCTTAAGTTTAACTTGCTCCTCCATTTCAGCAATATTTTCAGGTGAACTTGAAACCTCAAGGCTTACAGGAAACTTTACTTCAAGATTTTTGCTGCAAAAGTCATTCGTAGATATTAGTTAAAGTAATCGAATTTAGTTTGATTAGAATCATTGCATATTTCGTGATTAAGTGTATCAAGTGTGTAGATAGCATGAGCTTGTGAAAAGTCTCATGATGTAACTAAATTACTCTAAATGGTGAAATGCAAATGCCTACAGCAGCAAAAGCACACGCTTACACAGTAATGGGCAGTCAGCAAAACTCAAAAATTGTATGATCCGTTGGCATTATCAAGAGATGTAAAAGGATAAATTGCATACCTATAGCCAAGGCAAAATGAGTCATTGGGCTTAAGTATACCACCATCTAGAGAAACAGCACCATCATTTATCAGAGGAAGAGCACATTGAATGTCGGCTCTGGTCTTATAAACTTGTAAATGAGAAAACAGACTGTAAAACAAAGTTTCCCGAAGACCATGGCCACTGGCTGTGAGGCAACTCAAGTGTGCTCGGTCCAGATGAATCATATTTACTGCAAAATCCAGAAAACCAGGAGGAGACTCCCCACCAGGCAACCTTGGTCTATGCAAAATAAGCTTTCTCTGCGGATCATCAATGTTAACATCACCAGAAAATGACCTGCAACATTTAAAATGCATGATGTAAAAGTTCTCATCCAGTTGACCCTAAAAGAGAATAAGGTTGTAGATATATTTACAAAATGTACCTCAAATTTTCAAGACAAAAGACAGTGAACCTTCCATCAAGAAATTTTCCTACAGAGCGACCTAGTCCATGTACGCCACTGCTCTTATCAATGATGCCATCCTTGTCATATTTTTCAAGGCCCTTAACACCATCATAAGTCTTGCAGACAAGAGCAAGCATATTATCCATTCCCAAGTACTCTGTGAGTACCCTATAAAAGTACAGTGAAATAGATAATGGCAAATTTAGAAAACACACATATCATTCCAATTAACTTGGCATCAATTAAGGCACTAAAACTCTCATACCAAACTAAGAAGAAAATTTGACCTGCTGAGGTTATCATCATTTACTTTTCCCAACGTAGCGACAAAACCAAGGATATCTTTCATCAGTGGCATGTTTGATGTGCGCTCATGGTAACGGACCTTCAGCTGACATAGAAGGGCAGCTGCTGTCTTGTCCTGATCAAGTATACTTCGAATAGTACGCTGTTCAGCCTCTTCAGTAGAAGTATCATTAGTTGCAACAGCAGCGACGGATGTATGATAATTCCCAAGTTTAACTACAAAAAGTTGCAGGTTTAGTACACTTGTAGAGGCACCGCAGAGTGTGGACTTCTTTCATGAGTCACGCAGATATAACATATTAACATATTATTTGCAGGTTTATTCTAATGTGCTACAGCCATACAATACAACCAGCCAATCAGAGTGTTACCAGTAGCAAACAAAAGGCAAATTGGTCAGAAAGACTACTTCCAATGTGACTTTTACACTGTTTGAATAATGTCATTCAAGCTTACAATTTTCTATATTCAAGGGGAGATATGTAAAACATACCAAATGCTGCCTTACATCTTATCTAGATATTTTTGGTTCATCGTCCATTAACAAGGATGCCAATTACATGCTGAAGATTACCAAATTTCCTTGATTTCAGTAAGTACATATGGGTATCACAATTTAGAACCTAACTCTGTGTCATGCTTGAGTCAGATTCCATGCATTGCAGGCCACAGTTATCACTATATAGATCGGCACAAAATAAATGGTGTAAGCTAAATTGGTCAACATGGTCCAGTAAGTCTACAATTTGAGAAGCATTTCTCGGACAAGGATTTGCAGGCACAAAGCTACCACAACTGAGGGGTCGAACACACTGACAACTTACTTGCCAGGTCGACGCAGACCTCTTCGATGGCATTGATTTCGGACTTGAGGAACCTTAAGTTCTCATCATGGTGTTTGGCTTTGAGGCCCAGACTCTTGAGCTTCTCCTCCATCACCTGCAATACACATCCGCCAAAACCACCATTTTAGAAAGCACTGTAGCAGCAACCTCGCCAAGCATTGCAGCAGCAGCAGCAACCAAATCAAACCGTAAAAGCGGGATAGCAGCATGAGCACACCTTGCAGTTGAACTCCACAATCTGCGACGTAAGCGGGGGCGACGCCATGCCGCGCCTCCACGAGTAGAGCCGCTACAGGGAGGAGAACTAGGTGACCACCGATCTGCAGGTCGTTAGGAACGAAACGGCGATCAATTTGGCCGCCCCGAATATGAGGGAAAGGAACCCGGCAAGACGATGAAACACGGCGAAGCCAAAAGAATATGAGGAATAGCGGCGGCGCAGGGCGGATGGGTGCCTCTGACTGGGAGGGAAAAGACTCACCTTGATGCCATGGCTGCGGGAGCTGAGGGCGCTGGCGTTGCAGGGGAGGGAGGGAAGGAGAGCGGGGGTAGATTTGAGATTTGCTTGGTCGGCTAGATGGCTATGGGGAGAGGTTCCGTGGAAGGGGAATGAAGATGGGTGTGTTTGGTCGGAGGATGAAGACGTGGAAAATATTACATTGGATTAGATTCTTTTTAACTATTTTATCGGTCAATACAGTTTTTCTTGCATGTCGTATGAGAAATTTCGAATGCACGTAAGTGTCTATATACATGTATTATAAGTCTAGATTTATAGATCTATATAGTGTATGCGAGGACGCGAGGTGGTGTGCATACGTGAATCATAAATGTGTTTATGTGGATGATCACAAACTGCATAAGGTACCTAGAGAAAATATGATTAGTTAATTACATAGGCTCGAGCTCGAGCGGCCTCGCGCTGCTGGCCAGAGGGCTCCGCAGCCTCCCGCGCCGTCAGCTTGTGCCCGACGTGAGGGACCAGTGAGAGAGGGAGATAGGAAGGGAACAACTGAACAGGATTGAAGACGGAGTAATTTGGTTTCAGTAGATGAGGTGAAGTGTGCTAAGGGCAATTCTATCCGTTTTTGTTTATTCTGAGATGGAGCCATGAGTACGAGTATCTAACCAAAATACGAGATGGAATGGACGGTAGTGTTACACGAGGGAAAAAATTAAACTCGGGATTAATAAAACAACGAATTTTTCAGGATAATGAAAAGTTTAAGTCATTTTTATGTTAAATAAGGAATTTTCTGGTACAGTGGTGAAGGACTATTGACGTGATGTACTTATTAGCACCGAAAATGGTAAATTATGGGAGAATATTTATTGATCAAAAATTTAATTTTACCCTATTGGTAAGTAGTTTATTATTATTGTATCTTCTTGATAGATAGATAGATAGATAGATAGATAGATGCTGGATAATCTTTCAAACTTGAAAATTAGTGGAACCACCAGCACGTCTAATATAACTTGATAACAAAAAATTTAAAATACTTAAAAATCGGTATGCTTGATCGGATGAAATTAGGGATGAAAAGTAGATGATATCTTTTTCACATGCATTATAGTTTGTCTCTTGCAAGTTAAGTTATTCTCCGCCCGTCTATTTAGTTGGCCTACTATAGCATATTCCCTTCTCTTTCGTATTTTACCACTCTTCCCCCCTGCTTGCCGGTCTGCCCAAGGAAGAGGAAGCAAAGTGGTTGAGCCGTCCTAGACGACGATGGCGAGGCAGAATCCGATGGCGCTACCGCTGCCCCTCCTCCTCGTCGCGCTGCTCCTGCCGGCCGCCCGCGGTACACGACGGTGCACGCGGAGTCGGACTTCGAGGTGCGGCTCTACCGCGATACCGTCTGGATGTCCGCCCCTACCCCCGACATCCCCTCCTTCCACGCCGCCACCAAGCTCGGCTTCCACCGGTAACCGTCTCTCATTCCCCCAGGATATTGCTCTCCTAGGTAGCATATCAGCCAGCCGGATCGATCGATTGAGGTTGTCAGTGTGCCTGTCGATTATTGCACAGTAATGGATAAAGATGCAAGGAAATTATGCATTTCAGTTTAAGTGGGGCAAACTTAGAGGTTGGTGTGCTCTTGTTCTTTTTTTTTTTATCAGGATGCAACTGTGTGGTAGTGCATTTCAGTTGAGACTTGCATCTTGAGTAGAGTAGAGGCCGGATTTCTATCCATTATCTAAAAAGGATCTTGAGTAGAGTAATTTCAGTTAAAAGTATATGAACTGGTAGGAGATTCTTTGGCTGAAAAACATGTAGGATAGCAGGCCTCTTCCTGGTAAATTTAGCTAGATTCTTCCATATCCTGTGAACCAATTTGAGTATACATGTGCATATTCGAGAAGCCATCGATTGATGTTCATAACCAATTGCAAAGTTATAGATCTCTGAAATTGATAAAGGATAGTCCGAATTATAACCTGCTGGACTGAAATTAAGATCATTTCGATACCCTTGTCTTAAATCATGCAAATTACACACTGGTGAAGATTGGCAACCTTTGATTTTTGGAAGAATCAGTTATCCTAAGCTTCCTAGAACCAAATCAATTGTCTTTACTTGAGTACCGATTTGGCACTCCCATTCTAGGCACTGCAAAATTCCAACCAGTGTTTCTGCAGGAGTGCAAGTCTGCTAATTCGTGAATTCTGAATCGATATTAGTGTGATATTTACCTGAGGTTAATGCTTTAGGCGTAACATCTGTCATTAGCATTTGAGCCTCAGTTTGTAGTATTACTGTCCACAAGGATATTTGATGTCCTGCTGGGCCATTTTCTGTAGATCCTATTGCAGCATATCTGTAACAACCAGTTGCATTCATTGCTCTGTTCTTAATGTCCTTACCCTTTTACATTTGTTTAAGCTGCACCTGCGCTTAATCTGCTTTATTAGGCCTCCTCCAAAGGTGCTGAGTCAGCAAGCTCATAACTATGCCACATCAGTTTTATAACCTGCTGGACTGAAATTAAGATAATTTTGATACGCTTATCTTATATCATGCATATTACTCACTGGTGAAGATTGGCAGCCTTTGATTTTTGGAAGAATCAAGAATTCTAAGGCTTCCTAGAACTAAATCAATTGTTTGTACTTGAGTACTGTTTTGGCACTTCCCTACTAGGCGTTGCAAAATTCCAACCAGTGGTTCTGCAAGACTGGTACTTCCTGAATTCTGAATTGATATTAGTTTGATATCTACCTGAAGCTAATGCTTATCGGCTTAACAACTATCATTAGCATTTGGCCC
Organism: Panicum miliaceum; assembly: GCA_032594955.1. NCBI lineage: Eukaryota > Viridiplantae > Streptophyta > Magnoliopsida > Poales > Poaceae > Panicum > Panicum miliaceum. Next base: position 379,466 of record CM064060.1, on the reverse strand, counting down.
TCAGTTTATGATATTATTTCCCACAAGGATATTGATGTCCTACTGGGCCATCTTCTGTAGATCCTATTGCAGCATATCTGTAACAACCAATAAGCATTCATTGCTCTGTTCTTAATGTCCTTGCTATCTTACATTTGTTTAAGCTGCACCTGTGCTTAATCTGCTTTATTAGGTAGATAGATCCCACAAGCTCTAAACCTTTTCATGTTGTTTCTGGGTGCCAGATTGTTCCAATACCTGATGGGCGCAAACCTCAACTCTTCCAGGATCAGAATGACCACACCTGTCCTTACAAGTGTGGTTCCAGGTGCAGGGCCCCTGCATTCTTCAGCCTACTTTGTCCGGCTCTACCTACCAGTTAAGTTCCAAGCTTCCCCTCCTGTTCCCCTCCCAGAACTGAACCTCCACCCAGACAGATGGCCAAGCCACTGCATTGCAGTGAGGAGCTTCTCGGGTTATGCACGGGACAAGAACGTGGTTGAGGAAGCTGAGAAGCTTGCCATGAGCTTGAGCCGGTCGCCCTGGGCTAACTCCACAAAGTACCCTAGCAAGAACGCGTACTCGATTGCACAGTACAGTAGTCCATTCCGCTTCATCGGCCGTGTCAATGAGGTGTGGTTTGATGTCGACTGCAAGTCTACTGGTGTGGAGACGTACTGAGGATGCTTATGCAGCGCGTCGTTGACGAAAACCAAGTGTAGTGCGCATCAATATCATGTAAGCTGTGCACAACTTTGTACATATGTGTACTTTGTAATGGTAACGGTGAATGTCAAATGTAGCGCATGCACTGTGTTTCAGGACAATGTGTCACAAGCTCAGCTCAGAGTTGTGACTTGTGAGTGTGTGATTAACATGATGGTGCCACTGATCGTTCCAGTCATGATGTATTCTCTACATTTTTATCCTTTGACAAGTCTGAGCTCAACTGAACTTTTACGAAGCCGCTGCAGGTTCAGTTTCTGGACATTTATTCAGCAAATTTGTGAAGTGGGTGTGGCTTACCACCAGGCCCCATTCATTCCGATCTCTGGAATTGAAACTCGTTCCAGGAATTATGTTCTAGAAATGAGATTCAACAACAAACAGATTACCACCAGGCCCCATTCATTCCGATCTCTGGAATTGAAACTCGTTCCAGGAATTATGTTCTAGAAATGAGATTCAACAACAAACAGATTATCAGTAATTTGATTCAATTCAATTTATTTGTTTGGATATTCGTCGAATCATTTTCCATGAATGAAATTTCACGTCCTGTTCTGTTTGGATGACTAAACATGGAATCTTTTGAAGTACCGGGCCGATCCATGGGTGGTTGGGCCCTGACGCCGGCCGGCGCTCCCGGCCCAACCGAAACGTAGCCTCAGCAGCTTAGGCTTATCCGGTTAATTTATTATCCCTCCCATCCCAGGGCGAAGAAGGCCTACCACCACCACCCATGGCGATGGCGCTCCTCCTCTCCCCGACCGTCTCCTTCCTCTCTCCCCCCTCCGCTCCACGCTCCCGAGGTCTCTCCGCCGCCGCCGCCAATGTATCCTACCCCGGTAAGTTCCACCGACGCGCATCCTCGATCCCCCAGCATCTTGTTCGAGTCCTATATGCTGGTTTTGGCTGGTTGGGGTCGGTTCTTGGGGTGGGTCTCCATCCAATCCCTTGTAGCCAGCCAACTTTGTTATGAATTTCTTCCAACACTTGTTGCACAAGAAATTTCTTCGGAGCTGCAGACTGCAGTGTGTCCCAATGTGCTAGAGCAGTATCAACTGGGTCGTAAAAGTATCGTTAGAACTGTAAAGTTTGCACCTTTGCTGCTTAATTTAATGCCGATTAAGATTTTTTTGAAAGACCATCCCAATTAAGATTTAAGAAGCAACAAAGCGCTAATGACACTAGGCTTGAGACTTGCCATGTTTGATTATTTGATTATCGCACTGCATATACTGTGACCTTCAAGTCATGAACCCATTGCCCATGGCTCCATTCGGCACATCAGCGCATGTGAGCTCAGAATTTAAATATGTGGAATAGTATGCACTGGATCCTATTAAGTGGTTTTGCTTCTTGTTATTACTGTTGTTGCAGCCCCAAGGCTGCAATGTAAGGGCCTCTCGTCCCAACGGAACCCTCTGAATGTGACTGCTCCTTGTGCTTCTTTGGCCGAGAAGAGGCTGGTTCTTGTCCACGCCGCCGCAGAGGGTGGTGAGGCTGACGCGGGGCAGCCAGAAGAGCCGAAACCTGTGACTAAGATTGAGGAAATGCCGCTCGAGTCGAAGCAGAAGATGATCATGGAGCAGAGGGCGCGGATGAAGCTCGCCAAGAAACTGAGGCAGCGGCGCAAGCGGCTTGTCCGCAAGAGGAAGCTTAGGAAGAAGGGCAGATGGCCACCGTCCAAGATGAAGAAGCTCAAGAGCGTGTGAACTAGCCGCCACTCTTACTTGGCTTTATTGATACTCTGAGCTTGTCCCGTTTACCAATTTTGTTGTTCAGAATCTGAAACACAACGCCTGTGAAATGTAATTCTGTTTTCACGTAATTGAATCTTCTCACAGTCTATTGGAGTCACTGTGTCTGAATTTCACCCTGGATGCTTACAGGATTGTTGTGCTTTTTAGCTATGGTTCAGGACCAGCACTACATAGTCTATGCTGCATAACTATCTGTTCTTTCCTTAACAAGTTAGGGGTATCCGTTACCTATCGTACATCATGATAAATGCCACTGGAATGCCAAACAGATGATCCTTGAAGGCTTGAACATTGCCTGCCCTCATATTTGCAGTAGATTCTGGCTCAGGGCTCACCATTTCAGGATAAGAAGTCAGTTCTCTTCAGTTATCAGAATGTGTCCTCTGCTTCCTGAATATGTCATACAGTTTGTGCTCTTTCCGACTTTGTTTTATTAGGTTTTCAAATCTTCAACTAATATGATGCGAAAGGATTACCAAGGTGCATAAGCCCTGAAAAACAGCTGAAGTTATTCTATCATCTACAAGATCCAAAGGTGCCTTTCTTATGACACATCCTCTCTTTGGTTTTCTGGAGATGCAGGTGTCAACCGCAATGTGTTTGCAATTTCAGATTTTTTTAAAAAAAAATCTAGTCAGATACAGAGTGATTATACAAGAATGTGCATTACCTGTACTGAAGTTCTGAAAGATCCTACTAGGTGCCGTAGTTACACCCCACCAAAAAAATGAAAAGAAAAGGAAAGAAAGCTGCTGTAGCTGACCATTTTCCGACAGTCTCAGGCACACAATGGGTGGAGCGGAATTTCATTGGCTGTGCATCCAAGGCATCTAGTCTCATTTAGGGTCATCTCACAGTTAAAATTATGCTTTGACACTTGAAAGTTGCAACTGCAACGGTTACAACTAGCCAACCACTACCAAAATTGCATCTGCAACGATTGATATTAGAAGATAGCTTCTATTTTATTCTACGCAATACTACTAGCCTAAAAATTTCCTTAGCAATTGTTCAACTCTATCATCAGATTGGTACAGCTGGTACACAAGAACGGCAGCAAGCAAGACCAGCACTGCCACGGAAATGTGCTTCCAATTTAGCTGCAGCGGCTCAATAGACCGCACTGTCTCAAGTGTCCTCCTGGCACCAGATTCACCCTCCAGTGTAGTCACCTCCTCAGCTTCCACCTCTTCTTGTGGAGTGCTACCAGTTGGTGCCACCTTTAATTTCCACATAAATAAACAAAGGCAATTAGAGGTTAAGTGGTAGACTAACAAGAGACCCGCCAAAAATTAAATTAGGATGCAAGTAATGTTCATTTACCAATGCAGTGGGAATACACAAGACACTCATAGCTTGGACATGTTCCATAACAAAAACATTATACTTAAACATAGAACTGACCTTGGGTTGTGTTGTTGAACTATTTAGAGATGCTTCCTCCATTACTTTAAGGGGCCTGAGTTCACCTTCAGTTGCAGTAACTTCTTTACTCAATGATGTAGCTCCATTATCATTTTCCTTGCATTTTTGAGCCAACATCCTGTTCTTTTTTGTCAGTGTAACAATCTGTACAGCACAGGCATCAGGATTCAGGGAGGGTTCGATAACTGCTCGAGATAGTTACATACATAATGCAACAACAACAACTATAGAGTGATACAGAAGCGGTGGAAAAGCAACAGGAGAGAATTTCAGAGTGAAGGCAGCAGGAGAACAACACAGCAGAACAAGTGAACAACAAAATATGTTTGCACATCAAGAACAACTCAAATCATAATCTTGGCGACTAATTATTTTGGAAAAGCGGACAATTCATTTCAAAGAATAGAGGATAAATCTATTTCTATTTCCAAAAAAATACAAAGAAGAAAATGGTGTCAATAATGGTCGTTGCAATTACGCAGCACAATAAAGGGCACTTGTTCCCTCAACTTATTCAAAGTCATCAGATTAAAGCAACTGTAACCACATATTCAATCATGGCATTTTTCTTCTGCATTAGATGAACCACAATTGAAAATAATTATTGTATACTGTGAAAAGTTTGGTTCAGTCTGCCTAAACATGATATATAAGGATTTCATATTAGACACATAGGGGACATAAAAGCGGTCATTCGATATTTATCCTTTCTATGTCTGTGTTTTCACACCAGCATCCCAGAGGAAGTAGTGTGCAACTCATTCAGGAGTCAGGACACTAAGTCATCGATATCAAAGCACTAATCGAATTGTTTAATAATCATATAGATTACAGCTGCTATGTATATACATCCAAATAACATGCAAACACTGATACACAGCACAAAAAAGTAATATAACAAACTTTCCTCAATAAGAACGCAAGTACCTGCACATGAAGTCGTTCTCTTTCCAAGGCAAGTTTTGCAACCAGGTCAGTGATAGTTTTAGTTTTGCTACCAATGTCTTTTGCAGTGCTCATCTTCAGTTGATTGGCTTGATGCAACGAGTTTTCTAGACTTTCTACTCGACCTCTCAGAAATGATAGCTCTTCACTAAGCTCTAAATTAGTGTCTGTCAGCAATGAACATTTTGATTCGGCATTCTCAGCCCTGGTCTCAGCTTTTAAATACTTTTCTTTCAGGTCTTCAATCATATGTTCCATATCAGACATCGAAGATCTTAACATACCCTGTTGTTCAACAATAGCATCTACTGATGCTCTTGCATGCTCTAATTGAGTGTCCGATTCCTTAAGTTTTGTCTCCAATAAGCCAGCCCTATCTGACCCCTGACTTTTAAGAGAGTCCAACTGCCCGCTGAGCTGAACGTTAGTTTGAGTGAGCTGTGTACACCTTGCTTCAGCATTTTGTGTTCTACTTTCTGCATTGGTAATGGCAAGTCTAAGATCACTGATAATATTCCCAAATGGGTTTATCTCAGTCTGCATTGTATTCTGCTCTTCTTCAGTTTCCCCTCTTGATAGCAGTGACCACTGCGGATGAGAACCAGAGTCCCTCAACCATTCCTCCAGCTGCTGAACCTTACTCCGCAAAGTCAAGAATTCAGGTGGTGATAGCACCTGCATCTGCACAGCCTCCTGACTGGCATTGTTGTCACTGTCTCCAGGCACTATCTCCCTTGTGCTCTGGTTGACATTTAATTTCATCAAGCTTTCCTCTAACTTTGATTTAAGATCACCTTCCCTGTGCACTGAAGCAGTCAGAGAGAATTGGATGGTATCAATTGTACCGATGAATTCCTTTGAGGCTCCAAGAAACAGTTGGGAAGCATTTTCTGCTGCGAACGTTCTTTCGTAAAGAGCTCCGATGGATTCCTCCAAGAAATATGATTCTTGTTCGGCATAATGCAGCTTCATTTTGAGGTCTTCTGTGGAAGACTGCGAATCGAATATCTTCTGTTCAAGATCTAATTCACTTGCTATCGACTGTTGTAACATCTGCAGAACATTTCTCTGATCCTCAGCCTGCATAGTGGTGTGAGTTGACATGTGACCATTTTCATATCCCATGACCACACTGGTTCCTGAAAAACTTCAGTAGTTAGGAAATGCATTCAATCAACACTCACCACTAGAATAAGAGTATAATTACAAAAAACTGACGGTTTGAGCAAACCTTGATTATCTTGTGAAGGTTGTATGGTTTTCTCAAAGGTTGCAGACTCCCTTCTAATAGTAGAGATGAGCTCCTGCATCTGCTTCAAGGAATATGTTGCTGTATGCAGCCTGTCCGTGATCCTGCTCCCTGGTTCTTCCTCAGAGACCATGCTTTCAGCGCTGGCAATATCCATTTGAATAGAAGCAACTTGGTTCTCCAACTCATTGGTTTCCGAGTCTACGATGCCATACAGGACATCGAATTCGAAAGCCTTGTCAACCGACTCGGCAGAAATGGATTGAGGCTCCCGCATGAGAGGCTCGATGTCAGCTGCTCGGCGAGCGATCTCCATGACCAGCATCTCCAGGTTTAGGAGCTTCTCGAAGCCGAACGCGATCTCGAGGTCCACCCTAGCCATAATCTCCCCAGCGCTTGCCCCTGCAACCTGTTGCTCTCCGCGTAACAGCATGTCCTCTTGAAAATAATCATCATCGTCCTGAAAACTGTGGGCATCCATGGTCCTTTTGCTTCTTCTTCTTTTCTCTGTCTTTATGTATCCTGCTCCTGCCTGAGGGTAACATAACATACATATGTGAAGGAATAAATAAGTAGTCAGATTATGCGAGAGATGAGCGAGAACAGTTTACAGGAATATGCGAATGGGTGGGTTTAGTGTGGCTATGAAGTTGGATGGGGGAAAAAAAGAAGCCCCAATCCGCGAGTCGAGTCCATTCCATTCCACCCATCATACCGGCGGGTGGAGGCAAGCGAAAGCAGCACATGGCACCGGCGAATCTTACATGCTATTCCCTCCACCGTGAAGTCGAAGAATCAGGCAACAATCGCAGCTAATAGAAGGGGCGAATAGATGGAGGATAACGGTAGCGGAGTAGAATTGGGAGAGCGGAGCAGAAGCTCCAGATGGTTGGGTTACCTTGCCTCTGGTTGCGGAGCCGCCGGTGCGTCGCGAGCGATCTCCGGGGGCGGGGCGGCGGCGGACGAGGAGGAGGAGGAGGAAGGATTTGAGGCGAGGGCGAGACGAGTGGAGAGGTGAGGCGACGCGACGTTCCTTCCGTTTTGTTCTGCGCCGCCCGGATGAACCGGAGGAACGTTGCGGTGGGGGTGGGGTCCCTTGCGCGGGCCCCGCACCGCACGAGGGCGGGGCGGCTGATGTGGCCCCTCGTGGATGGCACGAACAAACTAGGACACAACACGTCGTTACGTTCATCCTTCCTGCTACTGCCACACCGGGTCGGCCGTACCTAATTAATCCGTTATTAGAGGTTGTTTACTGTAGCACGATATTATCTCATTATAGTCTAAATAGGTTTCAAAGTTCACTCGGGGTTATGGAATGAGTTTTATCAGTTATTCACAAACGTTCGGATTTACAATAGCGATGGAAAAATTTTAGCATCTAAACACGGCAGAACCGCTGCAAATCTACTTTTCCATCTGTTCTTCTTTCTGCACCCGAGCACTCATCCTAAAATTCCAAGTACCGGCACCTCTCTTCCTTATGCTGCCTCCCATTGACTTTCCTGGTCTCCTTCCAAAACCGCTGCAGATGCCTCTCGAGTTCCAGCAGGCGCAGATATTGGGAGCCCCGGGCCGGCCGTACCCGAGCCAAACACCACCGTACCTCAAGACTTCGATCTCATCTCTACCGGGTTCAGGTCGATCGATTTATTATAAATTAAAAAGATTATCTATCCTCTCGGCGGCGCCGCCGCATAATCGATCCGATCCCCGTTCTAGCTGCGATGGCCGCGGACCGACCGCTCCTGGTGCTGCACGACAAGGAAGAGGGCCACCTCGTCTACGACCTCCTCCTCCTCCTCGACGGCGAGGAAGAGACGACGACGCTGGCCTGCTTCCCACGCCCCGTCGCACGGTTCCCTTCCCAATGGTGCCTGTCCTTCGCCGTCTCCGGCGGCAGCATCGTGGGCGCCGAGTACGACTGGAACGACACCTACTTCCACGACACCGTGATGAAGGTCGGCGGCTACGATTTCTGGGAGAGGCATGCCAGCCCATGGAGCCGCCGCGACTCCGAGGGCCGGCTCGTCCGGTGGTGGCCCATGTTCCGCAGCTACGCGTCGCGGTTTCTCGGCGGCAGGCACCGGGACAGGCCTGCCATGCTCCCCCTGCCTGACGGCACCGTGGTCAGGATGGACACGGTCCTCTTCGACGGCATCTACACCTTCGAGACGCTCCGGCCTCTCCCCGGCGGCGGCGGCTGGCACGCCACCCCACTGCCGAATCCACCGGTGGGGCCCTTGCGTAAGAATGAGATTACCTTCGTATCGGCGTACTTGGCTCTCGGCACGCGCGTGTGGATCTCCGTGAACGACCTGACCGCCAAGGGCACCTTCTCCTTGGACACCAAGCATGGAAGAACGTGGCGGAAGGAGGGAACCTGGCTGCTGCCGTTCGAGGGCCGCGCGTTCTACGTGCCGAAGCTCGACTCGGTCATTGGACTCACCGCAGGGACTCGGCTTCTATGCGCGTGCGACGTCGACAACCTGCAGGTGGTGCGGCACGTGTGGACGGACACGTACCCTAGGCCCTGGGAGGAGCGCATCATCAGCGACGGCGGCCATCCGCCCTCCGAGCCCTCGAAGCCGAGGGACATGCCCAGCCTGGCCTACTTGGGCAAGGGCAGGATCTGTATCTGCAGGCCTATGAGCACGATGGAGCCCAGCGACTACGGCCCCATTGTTACCTACAATGCCGCATCCTTGTTGGTTGTTGAGCTGAAGAGGAGCAGCTTGCCGCCTAATGGTAATGGCGACCTACATCTGGCCAGGCGAGGGAAGATGAGCTATATGTGGCCACCGCAAGGCCGGGAATCCCCATACATGGGCTTCATTCAGCCTGCCACATGCTAAAGCTCATGTATGGGCATGCTTTGTTTGTTTTGGAACGCCAGCCAGCCGGTTGTAGATCCTGTTATATTATTTGAATAATAAAACAATTAAACAAGTATAATACTGTTTACCTCCTCTATTCCACCGCCGATGCGGCGATGCCCAAGAGATAATCCGCGAAATCGCCCTCGAAGTGATGTAGTCTTTGCTTGCCATGTTATTCTTTTTTCTTTTTGAACTGTTATAAACTCATCCTCCAGCTTCATTCGTCTTCGTCCAGCCGGCTAGGCCTTGAGCGATCACTTGATGCATTGCAGTCCGATGGCGTCTTCACCTGCAAGCTGTTGCGGCATGAGGCGAAGTAAATCTCGTTCAGACCTCTCAGTCTACTCTAGCCAGCAATGGAGGCTGCCAAAGCGGCTAGACAACAGAGTTGGGCGCGGTGCTGCGGAATGGCGTCCATGAGAAGTTCAGTGAGTCTGTCCTCCCATCAAACTAGTACTACACATAAACTGGAACTGACACATGAGTAAGAAAAATGAAATTAAAGTTTCCAACTCATTCATGAGAAGAGGAAAAAAACATGTACTGCTGTTTATTGTTCTGCTGCATCATCAAGCTTACACTAGGAACACAGTATCCATCCCCATCCCCCAAAAAACATTAAAAAAAAAACTACACGGACCACCACAAGAATTCTACCAAACAGCGGCAGAGCCTTTTTTTTCCTCTTCCTGCATCGCTAAAAGTCAGAATCTGAGCTTTCCTTTCTCCACCTACAACTCTCCTATCGACAACGGGACATGTCAAGGGCTGCTGCTGCTGCTGCTTGTTTGCAAGCAACATGGTACACCGACACCCCCTACCGCGCCAATCTGGTCCTAAGCTCTGCTCAACTGCTCATCGCACGAGACATCGCCGCAATCACTTTCTCCCTCGTCTGCTGCTCAGTGCCAGGGCACTTGATGATGAAGGAATGCACCACTGCCCCGTTGTTGTTGCCGGTCACCTTCGACTCACCAACACGGACTTCTGCCTCCTCAAACGATTGGAAGACTTTCCTGACTGGATGGCTCTCCAGGGGAGACATCACTCGAACAAGAACCTCATCCTGCACCACCTGGATGTCCACCTCCGGCCTAGGCGCCCGCTCCCTCGGATCCACCATACCTGACTCCAAAAGCCTTTCTCTCTCCGTCTCCATATCTTTCAGCTTCTTCTGGAGGTCAGTGATGTACGTTATCGCATCGCCCAGCAGGGACGCCTTGTCCATTTTTGATATGTTTGGGACAACAGCTCTGAGCGCGTAGAACCGCTGGTTGAGCTTCTCCCTCCTCTGGCGCTCAGCCTCAACATGGTTAAGTGGTTCTTCCCTCCCGTTTGCAGGCTTTCTTCCCCTCTTCCTTGGCCGCCGGTCCTCTATAACAGGTGGCGGGCCTTCCTCTTTACACAGGCCATCCACCTCTGCACTCTCCCCATCCAGAACAGCTGCTCTTGTAACCAGCACTCCAGACTTGGAGCTGCTCCCGGCACTAAAATCAATTTGCCTAGGTACCTGTGGCTGCAGCGGCTGCTGGTTCACTAGCTGTGGTGTTTTCTGGATATGTGGCAATTTCTGGAGCTGCAGTTTCGGAAGCTGAGGCACCTTTTGAAGCTGAAACTGCGTTGCACTAGGGCTGTCCGCAGCTCCATTGTTGCGGTGTGCAGCTTCATTGCTCACAATCAGCACACCATTGCCAAACTTCTGTTGATGAGAATTCAGGCCCCGTGCCTGACTCCAAGTGAAGTTCTGCAATCCTTTCTGCACATTGGGAAGCAATGATGTCCCACCAGCAGCAGCGCCCCTCTGTTCCCATGACCGTTCGTCTACCTTAGATACACCAACCGCTGGCACTGCTGAAGGCCGGCCAAGGTTCAAATCCTTCCCAAAAATCTTCGCCAAACCAGGAGACCTTTCAGGAGGAGTGGGGCCATTTCCCTCATGTCTCTGAGCTGCAGCCTTATTACCGCTTGCCCCTGTGAACACAGACCGTATGGTCTGGATAGTATCAGAACTCTCAGCTATGTGCTGCATTGAGCCCAGTTCAAGAACACCACTCTCAAATGGCACCAACACAATAGTCCTAAATCCTGCAGCGTTTGCAAGGAACCCGCGGTAGCAGTAGTTGGCTGGGAATACCTTGCGCTCATTATTGGGAATCCAGAGGGGGATGCCTGCTGCAAATACTTGGCCAGGGCCACCAGCACGACGAGGGAATGCAAAGTACATAGATGCTAGGAAGAACATCTCAGTATCTGTCACCTGATCAATACCAGGGGCATAATCCTCCTCATCCGCAACCCCGAATGCTATGTGCAACCTCTGCAGCACACGCTTGCGCATCCGCTGCTTGGTATCATCACTGCCTGCAGAAGCAGCAGCCCCCACCTCTCCATCTCGGGGCTCACGGCAGGAGCCATCCCCCCATCCAAGGACAAGGTCACCGGACTTTGTGCGCGAGAGCTGCCAGAAGATGGCATAATTCCAACCAGTACCAGGGCCATCTGATTCAACAAGCTCCTGGAGTTTGTTTTGCAAGTCATCCGGCAGAGATGCCGCAACAAGACCCTCGGATATGGCACCACCGCCTTTTGTCAAATATGCAAAGGCATCTGTTCCTAGGACAGAAGCGCCGAGAGCCCGGTCCTCCTCTGTCCATGTCCCACCAGTTCCTCCGACAGCGCCGTCGTCCTCCATCTCCATCTTCATGACCATAATTCCTACTCAAAATGGACAGCATCAGGAGATAAAGCAGTGCAGTTGGGGAAAGTAAGTCCTAAAACAATATGTAAGGTAAACATAAAAGACAAGAGTTTCAGGCAAATATAAAAAATAAATTCCATCGTATTTACGGAAAAGGTAAAACAGCACAGCTTGCCGCCACTGTCTAGCTAGAAAGGCACACTGAACTGCATCCAAAGTGGTAAGCAAAAGTTTTGCGAGCACAATTGGTAGTCCACACACTTCCAAACAGACACTTTTAGAGATTCAACCAGTGTCCAGTGCAAGGTCCACAGAGGACTAAGTAAAATAAAAAGGGGATTTTGCTAATCCAGGGCAGTAGATACATAGTACATGTGATAAGCTTGTCAGGCCAAGGGTGACACTATCTAGAAGAGTATGTCATGAAAATCAGCAGAGCATGTAAAACATAGGGCATATTGCCGAGGGGATGGCCATGAAATGGAAACATGTAGTAACCGAGTCAAAGAGCATAAAACGTCTGCCAACTGTATCTTTTTAACTACCCTGACACTTGATCTGAGGACGCGTTGAAGGTGTAAGGGTGCATGATCCAAGGAATCGTAACCCAAATCTGACCTAAACAGGAGGCAACATGACGCGAACAGTGTATCTTGATGCCAAGCGCAGTAGGACATAGACATATGCTAGTGATTTCGATCACACCCATCAGAAGAGAACGAGGGCGATTCCAGCCTAATCCACTCTCTAACCCTCCGTGGCACGCAAATCCGCAGACGGGTCGTCTACCGAAGCTAAGAGTGCAGCAGTAATCAGAATCACATTCCGAACAACAGGCAGGCAGGCAGGCAGTGCGAGTTGCGGCAATTAAATCGAATTAGATTAAAATAAAAGGATGAAACGGGAGAGGGAGAGGAGCATGGAGCGGTCGTCTCACCAGATTGGGGGCCCTGCGGCCGAATCGAGGCGGAGGCCGCGGAATCCAGCGCGGCCGAATCCGAGCCGTGGGGCCCGGATCTCTTCCCGCGTGAAGCCGGCCGAGGTCGCTCCGGCGTGGAGGGGAAGCAGGGGTGGGGGGAGAGGTGCTGGGCGCGGCGGTGGTGGCGGTGGCTGGAGAATTTCTCTGGTGCGCGAGGGGATTTCGGGGAGGTGGGGGCGACCCGACCTCAGGCAGCCTGCGAGAGGGAGATGGGATGGATGCGGAGGAGGTGCAGGAAGAGGAGGAGGAGAGCCTCCCTCCCTTTTCTATTGGCTTCTACTACTACCGGGGCCAGCCGAGCCGAGCCACCCCCGTCGGCTCGGTGCAGCCCCGTTTTGACGGATCAAATTAAGGGCTTGATTTGATGACCAACGATGATTGCAGTTAGTTACGGTCATAATCTCTATCTCTATCTCTATCTCTACTATTTCTAAAGCAAGAAATAATCGGATTACTAATCGAAACACGGATAAATCAATCGGAATCCCAATCGGATAACGGATAATTAATGGCTCACCCGATCACAGCACGACTTGTACACGGGCACAGGGTGAAAGAACATAAAGTTGATGATCTCATGAACAAACAATTCACACGTAGTACCGGGACTACTAAAGTGCCCATTTCAATCTACACACATGTACCCAGTGACAATAGTATCATTCAACAAGCTAGATCCATGCACAAACCTGGTAATTATACGAGGAAAGAACAACGATAGTGTCTCCAGAAGGGAGGGAATTACCCTGTAATACTTGGACCATAGTTGTTGATGCCGTATACCACTTTTTATTTCCTTTGTGGAAGTGTTTTTATTTTTGGCAATTTTTGCATGAGTGTATAACGGAAATTAAAGGTGCGGATTATACGATCATATCACCTATCGCTTAGGTTCAATTAGTTACTTACGGAGCTACATTAGAAAAAGAAAAAAATACTGATTTGAGAAAATATGTGGTGTTTTGTTTTTCAAGAGCGAATAAAATTATATGTCTTTCTCTTTTGTTCATATGCTCATCGAAGTAGTCTAGCTGGTGACCAGAACAAAACACAGTTCTAGGCCAGTGCCTAGTGCCTAGGAGATAGATAGATAGATTAGTATGTGTTTGCCCTTTCTTTTCTTTTTCTTTTTTTCTTTGTGCTGACTTTTCCTCCTTGCCTCCTCGGCGTGGCGACCCGCCGCTGCGTGCCGAAGCGGTTGGTCGGGCGCCCACGGGTCCCTCTGGGCCCTGTCCTGCCCCCTTCCCGGATAAGCACACCACCTGCACTGCTGCGCTGCACAGAGGATCCAGCACCTCGGCTAGTCTAGGCTACGCTCGGCTCGGGCTCCAGCCGCAGCCGGGAGCCAGGAGCTCCGGCTCCGCGTAAGCACGTGCTGGCCACGTGTCATAGGGCCTGCCGGGATCGGGAGAGAGCAGCCATTCAGGGGGGGCTCGTGACGCCACGTGACCCGTGCGCCCACCCGAGGCGCACTGCCGGTGTTGCTTCCAGACGTCACTGACGGATGGGACCGGAGACGCGGTGGTCCCATCTGCCAGCCACATCCACGCTGGGTGCCGGGTCGGGCGCGCGCCGAGACGAGACGAGGGGCGAGGGTGGTGGTGGTGGGAAACGTGAACTCTATTTAAGGAAAACGTGACACGTTTTAGGCCCGCTCTAACCATGCGCGCCTTTTCCTTTCCGCACCGTGCCACGGCATACCCGCACTCGCTGACGCCGCGGGGCCCGCTGGTGGGTGGCGGTCTGTCGGTGGGACTGACGGGAGGGAGGGACACCTAGCGCACCAAGGCAAAACTACCCAACGTGATGGGCGTGCTCCTCCCTCCCATTAGCACTAGCAACGGGGCCATGGGCAGCGCCTTCGCCAGCCCAAACCCACCACATTGTTGCTTCCTGCTTTTATTGTTTCTTTCCTCAATTGGATTTAATTTAACGGTGTTCTTAGTCGATGCTTTAGCTATAATCTTAGGGTTTATGCTACCAAAATAGTAGTACTAGCATGCCCTGCACTACTATTGTAGTGTAGTGCACATTTCCAATTACTTGATAGACAACAACTAATTTGTCGTACGGAGCATCGAAAGTTAAATTTAAAGTTATGCTTTTAGGATGATGTTCGTCTGATTATCAGGTTGCTTGTCACTTTAGGAAATAAAAAGTGGATCTTTTTTACAACTCATCGATTACTTCTGGTGTTATGGATACAGACATGGGCAGTTGTTGAACTGCATGAACAAAGTTTTTTTTTGCTTTTCTCTAATTGATATGTATGATGACCTGGATGAGTTGTTCATTTTTTTTTGTTACTTTGCTCACTAAAGTGACTTTCTTTAAATCAGAAAAGTAGCATTTTTTGACATTGTTATGCAGGAAAGCATGGCCCCATGTTGTTAGCAAGCTTAGGCTTTGTTTTTACGTCAGTTGATGCTGCCGTGGGGGCCTCATGTAAGTGGGCTCCCATATCTTGTGCAAACTTATTTGCATTGTAGTACAATACACCTGTATGTCACTCTATCAAAGACATGTTTTCGATCACTGCAAAATCATAAAGGTGGGTATTCGATGGCTAATAAACAAAAAGTTGAATCTCTTATGCTTTTAGGATGAAGGGAGTATGTTAGTCTGATTATCGGATTGCTCGTTACTTTGGGAACTTAAAGTGGATCTTTTCTACAACTCATCGACTACTTATAGTGTTATGGGTACTGACATAGCCGATTGCTAGACTGCGTGAACAAAGTTCTTTTTTTTTTTTGCTTTTCTCTAATTGATATGTATGATGACCTGGATGAGTTGTTAGATCTTTTGTTGATTTGCTCACTAAAAAAATTGACATCGCAATACATGAAAGCCCAGCCCCAATGTCATTAGCGACCTAAGGCTTTATCTTTATGCGAGTCTTTGTTGCTGCCGTGGGGGACTCATTTAAGTTGGCTGCCATACCTTGTGCAAATAAACTTACTTGCAATGGGGTACAATACACCTATATGTCACTCTATTAAAGAAAGATTTTTCGGTCACTACAAAAATAAAAAAGGATAGGTATTCGTTGGCTGAAAATCATAAGGTGCACATAGAGAAAGTTGAATAGCTATATCTATCCAATTGTTAAGATGAGGTAGTTACATTACAAGCAATGGTACGGTAAAAAAATAAGATTCATGATGAAGAGAAATCATAGTAACAAGTTGAGTATGACTTACCGATACACACCATCTTCATAGCCATTAGATTGATCCAATTATAGCTGATAATAGCAATAATTCCCCCCATCTTCATTACGAATAGAAAGAGATTGAATTGAACCAATAACGAGTACCACGGAGGAAGGAACATATTATGCAATTGAAGAAGATCGTTAAATATTGATGGATTTGATATGAGAGCTTCTAATTGCTCATAATACCGAGAAGGATTATCGGAGAGGGTGGACACGGTTAAGCCCACTATACTTCTCTTGGTCACCTTCTCTACAAAAGAACGCTAGCACGGACCCTTGTACCTCTTTTATACTAGTCAGTGACGCATACAATGACGTATTCTACACTATAAAGTCTCAACAAATCACGAGTATTGCGACTAAATCATTATGGACATTTGTGTAGGGAAAGTATACATAGTAAAACCACTTTTTGTTTTATGTTATTCCATGCAAAACAATGTTTTAAGCTATTCTCATATAGACGACTTTTCCGACCAAAATGAAATAACATATATTCCGTTGAGATTAAATAGGCTATAGCATTGAACAATATTCTATTATTTTCTTGTGAAATTTGGGAAGTCTTGCACTAGACTTACATTAAGAATTTAGGATCACCGATGCGCCCCCCCCCCCCCCTCCTCTCTCGAGAATCCAATTCCTACACTCCCGTGCTACGACGCTTCCTGGTGCGCGACGCGAGCAGCCATGATGGAGCTGTCTCCAGTCACTGTACCCACATGACCGCATAGGTATTGAGTTGTTTTCTCTTTCACATTTCTATAGTTTTCCATTACGTTCTGCAAGTGCTTTCATTTCTTTTCCCTTTTTTTAGATTTTCCCATTTTACGTTCTATTATGTGTTGAAGTTCTTTTGGTAATTTTTTATGAAAATCATACTAAAAAGGTATATCAAGGATTGTACTCAAAAGTTGTACTATGACCTTGTGCGTAAAAGAATTGTACAAAAAATCTTCCCGATAAAGATAACATCATACAAGTTGTGCTAAAAAATTACTCTCCACAAATTATTTGAAAAATTATGCATTAAAATTGTATTATCATAAAATTTTTGTGCTAAAAAAATTATTTTCAAGGAGTTGAGAAAGAATTATATGTAAGAGTTGTGTGTATAATGAAAGTTATGATGCGAATTTATCTCTCAGAAGATGTGTGTAAAAAATTATGCGTAAAAATCACATTTAGAGGCTATAACTTTCCAAAAATGGAAAATTATTATTGGCTATTTTAGCGATGTGCGAATTAATCCGTAAGCGCATGGATACCGTTGTAGCTTTCACCTCAGAGTATTCCAAGGGTTATCGAATCCGAGGGAACATGTGTGCACTAACTTCTATTCTCGCCGGTCCAAGGACATACCACACTGGATAGAGGAGTAGAGAGGATTCCTGTAGTACTTGAGGTAAGTTAAAGGTCGATCTCTCGATTAAAGATACTCGCTTCGGGCACCAGCTTAAGCCTAATCTGCCAGGAGACTCCGTCCAACAGCTCTACACCATATACGAACGTGGAGAATTATAAAGGACCGATAGGGCTCACCACCTACGGCATAACTCTAGCAATCCGTGGGATATAAGGCAAACGAAGAATAACCCCTAGCCTATACACCACGTCTACACTATTGATTACTATTGCAGTCTAACTACGCCTGAGCTCCCATAGCAAACTACAACACTCTATATAAACACAGGGTGTCGAACCACTCTATATAAACACAGGGTGTCGAACCCGCAAGTAAAGAGACCTGATCTCAATTAGATATAAGTACTGTTAGTGTACACTATAGACATACATGAGAGCACTCAAATCTATAGTATGATAGCAAGGGAATAAGGCTCTTCATGCAACCAAATATAACACTATAAGAAGGAATTATGAACACTTACTAACCCCAAAGAATGTATCAACATCCGTAGAGGTACAAGCTGGGAGGAGAGTGCTGACACCCCGGCACTCCTCCCGAACTACTCCTCACTCCCTCCCTATTTTCTAAGCACTACCTAGAAAGCACTAAATCTTTGCAATGAAGCTCTAAACTCCTCTTGAGAGGTGTGGTGATATCTCAAATGTAAGCCCCCCTCTCATATTTATAGGTGTGTCCCATGGTGTATTCGGTCGAAATCCGAGGCTTTGAGGCGGTAACTCTAGGGACTGAATGCTTGCGCCTGATTGGTTGGAGAGGTGTTGCCTTGGACTGAAAGTGTATTTCCTTACTCTTGAGGTGTGTTTAAACTGTCATATGGGTCCTTCAATCCTCATGCTTTCTCATGAATGGTCGGTGTTTTGTGCCTTAGATTCAAATGTGCGTTTTTCCTACATTTTAGCCCAAATTCACCTGCACACATATTCTGATCGGCACTTGTGGGATTTGTTAGATAATATACCTATGCTAATGTTATCCCACTGATTTTATATGTATCGTGGAGGAATTGACGCTCTAAAAGCGCTCCATAATGAGCGTCAATAGTTGCCAAGAAAAGCAATAGAAAGCGAGACTCTGCAGTTGATGATCCGCATAACTATTACCCTCAGAGTTTGTTAACCCCGAATGGTCTATCTCCATACGTGCTAAAGCTCAAGATCGGCTGTCCAATCATATTGCTTAAAAGTATCGACCCTGCGAACGGACTATGCGACGGAACGAGACTGGTGGTACGGGGATTCTGAAAGAACACAATCAACACAAAATTGTATTGGGGAACATGCTGGAAAGTGGATTTTACTCCTTCGGATACTCTTATGTCTATCTAATGATGACACGTCCCCATTCCAGTTTAAGAGGAAGATTTTCTGTAAGGCTCAGCTTTGATGACGGTTAACAAGCTACAAGGGCAAACTACACTACACCAGCTGCAATTTTCTACGAGAGCCAAACTAATATGCAAGAGTGCTATCACGTACCAAAAAGTAGTAGGCAAGAGGCCTCTCACGTATAATACCATGGACAGTGTTGTTGTGGTTGATGTTAACACGTGTGACTGCCCTGTCGGGTTTCCTTTCCTTGGCCGCACACCTCCCCACATTAATAATGTTGTGACAATGTTGTTGTTGTATTCTTTTCTTACAATTGACAGGCCTGTTGCAGTTGCCTCACGCCAGGCATGATCTGTGTGTTTTCATGTTGTCCTCGACACCCTTCTTCAATATTAATTAATTTCAAATTATATATAGATAAGGATTACAAGTTCGAGGAAGAATTACTACACATAAAAAAGGATAAATTCCTTCGAACATACATCTATATATAGTATATTAGGAAGAGTAACAAATTTCCGGTGCGTTCTATCTTAATTATGTTTGCTAATCAATATTAATTAAAATACTAATTTTTAAAATGTTCATTAGCATACAAGGCCAGGCTGTGAAAATGCTTCTGTACCTCAGATCAATTTGGCCTCATTCCCCCCTAGCTCTGTACCAGCACGGCCTCCATCGGTAAAATTATTAAACAAATACTATATACGAATTCAATAGTACTTTGGACGATTGTATGCATATGTATCTGACAACTCACACCCTTGCCTTATATATTTCAAGGACATCATGGACAACAATTCTGTAAATGCAACAATGCGACACATGAGTGGAACTCCATCTGGACATGTTGGCCAACAACCTCCACCAAACATCTATAGAGAGCAGGTAGTAATATTCGATACTATCTTTTACTGATCCTAAAATATCTTGAATGGTTTCATGTCACCTGTTATAAATCTGAAAGATCTTGCACCATTCTCTAAATATTGTCTGAAGGGCGGCACGGATATCAACTCCATAAATGGTGCACCACGTCAAACGAATGGAAATTCATATGAACATCTTACTGGACAAGCTTTTCAAATACCTTACTGGACGAAGACGAATGAAGCTGGAGGATGAGTTTATAACAGTTCAAAAAGAAAAAAGAATAACATGGCAAGCAAAGACTACATCACTTCGAGGGCGATTTCGCGGATTATCTCTTGGGCATCGCCGCATCGGCGGTGGAATAGAGGAGGTAAACAGTATTATACTTGTTTAATTGTTTTATTATTCAAATAATATAACAGGATCTACAACCGGCTGGCTGGCGTTCCAAAACAAACAAAGCATGCCCATACATGAGCTTTAGCATGTGGCAGGCTGAATGAAGCCCATGTATGGGGATTCCCGGCCTTGCGGTGGCCACATATAGCTCATCTTCCCTCGCCTGGCCAGATGTAGGTCGCCATTACCATTAGGCGGCAAGCTGCTCCTCTTCAGCTCAACAACCAACAAGGATGCGGCATTGTAGGTAACAATGGGGCCGTAGTCGCTGGGCTCCATCGTGCTCATAGGCCTGCAGATACAGATCCTGCCCTTGCCCAAGTAGGCCAGGCTGGGCATGTCCCTCGGCTTCGAGGGCTCGGAGGGCGGATGGCCGCCGTCGCTGATGATGCGCTCCTCCCAGGGCCTAGGGTACGTGTCCGTCCACACGTGCCGCACCACCTGCAGGTTGTCGACGTCGCACGCGCATAGAAGCCGAGTCCCTGCGGTGAGTCCAATGACCGAGTCGAGCTTCGGCACGTAGAACGCGCGGCCCTCGAACGGCAGCAGCCAGGTTCCCTCCTTCCGCCACGTTCTTCCATGCTTGGTGTCCAAGGAGAAGGTGCCCTTGGCGGTCAGGTCGTTCACGGAGATCCACACGCGCGTGCCGAGAGCCAAGTACGCCGATACGAAGGTAATCTCATTCTTACGCAAGGGCCCCACCGGTGGATTCGGCAGTGGGGTGGCGTGCCAGCCGCCGCCGCCGGGGAGAGGCCGGAGCGTCTCGAAGGTGTAGATGCCGTCGAAGAGGACCGTGTCCATCCTGACCACGGTGCCGTCAGGCAGGGGGAGCATGGCGGGCCTGTCCCGGTGCCTGCCGCCGAGAAACCGCGACGCGTAGCTGCGGAACATGGGCCACCACCGGACGAGCCGGCCCTCGGAGTCGCGGAGGCTCCATGGGCTGGCATGCCTCTCCCAGAAATCGTAGCCGCCGACCTTCATCACGGTGTCGTGGAAGTAGGTGTCGTTCCAGTCGTACTCGGCGCCCACGATGCTGCCGCCGGAGACGGCGAAGGACAGGCACCATTGGGAAGGGAACCGTGCGACGGGGCGTGGGAAGCAGGCCAGCGTCGTCGTCTCTTCCTCGCCGTCGAGGAGGAGGAGGAGGTCGTAGACGAGGTGGCCCTCTTCCTTGTCGTGCAGCACCAGGAGCGGTCGGTCCGCGGCCATCGCAGCTAGAACGGGGATCGGATCGATTATGCGGCGGCGCCGCCGAGAGGATAGATAATCTTTTTAATTTATAATAAATCGATCGACCTGAACCCGGTAGAGATGAGATCGAAGTCTTGAGGTACGGTGGTGTTTGGCTCGGGTACGGCCGGCCCGGGGCTCCCAATATCTGCGCCTGCTGGAACTCGAGAGGCATCTGCAGCGGTTTTGGAAGGAGACCAGGAAAGTCAATGGGAGGCAGCATAAGGAAGAGAGGTGCCGGTACTTGGAATTTTAGGATGAGTGCTCGGGTGCAGAAAGAAGAACAGATGGAAAAGGAGATCTGCAGCGGTTCTGCCGTGTTTAGATGCTAAAATTTTTCCATCGCTATTGTAAATCCGAACGTTTGTGAATAACTGACAAAACTCATTCCATAACCCCGAGTGAACTTTGAAACCTATTTAGACTATAATGAGATAATATCGTGCTACAGTAAACAACCTCTAATAACGGATTAATTAGGTTTAATAGATTCGTATTGCGATTTTTCGTTCATCTATGTAATTAGTTTTATAATTAAATTATGTTTAGTCCTTCTGATCTTCGGTTAAAAATTGCTACAGTGAATTATGTCCAAAAATTTTCACAATCTAAACACAGCGCAGCGGTAGCTACCCACCCAAGCCAACGGACGGGATCTCGTGAATGTGACTTAGGATTGAGGTACGAGTAGGACGATTACTCTTCCGATTAGATAATTACTGCTGCGCAAATGTAGCTGACAGGAGTCAAAGCCACCCCCGCACGTCCTTAGTCAAAGCAAGGGTCTGCTGGCGAATACAATATGCACGGGAGCCTCTTCTTGCCTAGATTGTGCGCACCGGGTTACTGGGAGGGAGCCGCTACCGCTCCTCCAGTACCAATTTAGAGTAAATCGAGCTGCACCGGGAAGCTGTAAATTATCCACTAAAATAGCGGAGGCGTCTCCGTCCATTATTCCCAGCGGAATAGAGGGCGTACGCTGCAGGCAGACATGGCGCGGGGCCCGCGCGCCCGCTCCAACCACCTCGCCTGCGTGCTTGGAGAGGGAAAGGGGGAGGGAGCAGAGGAGGGGCGGCGGCCGCCATGCCACGCCGGGAGATGCCGCCGGCCCGTCCGCGGAGGACTAGGAGCCCGGCTTCGTCCATCGAAGCACACGTTGGAGGAGCCGAGGGAGTAGGGGCCGCCGGAGGAGGAGCCGTTGAGGCCGCAGGGAGAGAGAGGAGGGAGGAGGGGCGCGGGGAGAGAGGGGAGGGGGGAAGAAAGGGAAGGGGGAGAATAAAAGAGAGAGGAAAAAAGGAAAGAAAAAGAAAAGGGAAAAAAAGAAAAGAATAAAGATGAAGAAAATAAAAAATGTGAGATGGTAGTTAGGGATGGTTGAATAAAATATAGGTTAGTTGGTATAGAGTACAAATATAGAGGATGGATGGGTGCGGGAGAACTGTATATAGAAGAGAGAATTTTGATGACCAAAATAGAATATTCCTTGTAGAGGATGTATTTAGAGTATGATGAGTGCAGATAGTCTAACTGCCCATAGACCGTAGTCAAAGCATGGGTCCCAAGACGGTACAAATAAAAAACGTGGGAATCAAGTCGGTTCCGTTACTGCGGTGGGAGAGAGGGGTAATTGGAGATCATTTCTAGATACCTATGACGCTTAAACCACATCATTGTTCCCCGGTGTTATAAAAAAATAAAACTTTAATAGATCAATAGTGTTAATTGTGACTTTGTGACTAACCACAACGAGAGTATGTTTTGGAAACGAGTTCCGGCCTCTACAATGCATTGTTATCCAAACAATAGAATTCAATTTGTGGTTCAATGCAATGTCATGACTGAATTGGTATTGAAACCAATTCAATACCAAGGTCTCCAATATCGACATCCAAACACAGCCTTAGACCTGTTTGGATGTTGCTGTTTCCAAAAACCATAGTCTTGAGATACTACAGTTTTCAAAACCAAAGCCATGCAATACCGTAGTATTTCAAATCCAGAGTTTTTTTTTTCTCAGTTTTAGAAAACCAATGACATGTTTAGCTGAATTTAGTATTGGTGACACTATTTCATAATTTAGCAATAAACCGTTAAAATATTCCTATATAGATGTATGGCATTTTCTGGACGTATATACTCCATATCTTAAGAGTTGAGCTAACGTCTTCCATTCCTAATCAGGACGCTCTTCATTGGATTAAACTTATTCGTGTGTTAGTTGCTCTGTATCGTTTACCTTTTGATCTTCAATCGTCTTTGATATCATCATTCATATATACTAACTTTCTCTTTCCATTTAGTACGAAAGCTCGTAATATATGTACAGACACTGAACTCTTGTACTTATATCTAGAGACTAAGCATTAATTGGAACCAAATTAAACAAATAATTAAAATGATCCGGAAGAAGCAAAATAAAAGGACAGATCAGGAAAGCATGCACAACAGAAACAAGAGAAGATGCCAGCACGGGTGAAGAAGTTTTATTTTCCGCAAGGGCTCCGTGGGTATTAATTGGAGTACGCACGCAAACCGAAAAGGGTGCAGTGCAGAATAAAAACTGTGCATGCGCGTTGAGCACGAGTTCTGTCTAGAAAAAAGAGGGTCTGGGTGAAGTTTTCTAAACTCCAAAAAAACTGAGGTTTTAGCAATACTATAATTTTTAAAACTGCAGATTTTTGACAACCAAACGCCTCATTGTGTTTCAATACCAAGGACTTTAGAAAAACTATGGTATTTCTTCAAAACTGTTAAAATACTTTGTATCCAAACAGGGCCTAATAATTTTGGTTGTTCTGTCTTTTGGCTGCCGGCCATTTTTGTGATTTCGTGCTGTCTCAGTCTCACTGCTATCTCAGTTATGACCGTTGTTTTATTCTCACTCAGTTTTATACTTACTTGAGATTTCGTTTTGTTTCATTGTTTGAGTGTTGTCTTGTCTCAATGTATAATTGCAAGTGCTGGAATAATACGAATGAGTAACACTTTCAACTTTCACTTTATACATATGCAGTATTCATTGTCAAACAATATAGCGCTGGAAATCTTGGCTGGTGTACGAGTCCAGGGAAGAAGTCTCGCTCCACTTCCTCTGTCTGCAACGCGTTGCCTCTTCCCTTCACGGTGAGTTCACCTGTGCATCCAACGCAAGCAAGGATCTCATCTCCTACCTCAACTATCCTCAACGCAAGCAACGGAGCACTGTGGCAAAGCTGGCGGCATGCAACTAACAGTGACCTGCATGGCTGCACCATCGCAAACGTTGGTGTAGAAGAGGAGGCAAGCTAAACTGTCTCCGTTAGCGCGCTGACCAGTTTGGACTTGAAGGTTCGCACCCAGAAAGCTAGAGTTCACAAAGGACAGTGAAGAAGATGGCCTTCGGGTGAGCTGCTCTGTCTGGCAGGAACGACACGGTTGTCGGCTTATTTGTGGTGACCAATTTAACATGATTCGGAGATGGTCGGGTTGGGCGGTCTGGTTGATTTTCTGCAAGTTTCTCATCATTCTTTATGGGGTGATAGGGGATCCGGATGATTTCCTTTCATATTATCAATCGGTTATTCGGTTTCTTAATTGGCTATCTATTTTCTTTTTTGTTTTATTACTACTAGCATAGATGTACTGCGCCACGCCCGTATTTTTAAAAAATATAGTAAATATAATTTTAATACTAAACTATGCATGCCAACAAGCCCTCGCTCAATTTCTTGTCATGCACAATGCATTGCAAATTTTCACTATAAATAAATGTCCTACTTACCCTAACTGCAAAGACCTAAGTTATGGTGATAAAATAAAATACATTTCTCCCCATGCAATTAACACGAAGAAAAACTTTATAACTTTTTTAGAAGCCATGAAAAATTAATATAATATAAATAAATAATAAACTACTGCTTCGACCAATAAATTATTGGTGGAACTTGTGAACGAGCAAGTATTATGACAAGTTGAATGCTGATGTGGAGGAGAGAGGAGAGGAGAAGCGGGCTGCAACCTTACAGCCGGTTTCGGCACAAGAACAAAAAAAATTTGTGAGAGAGATAAGTGGTTCATATATTAATGGTGAAGAGCTAACCATTGTATGAGTAAGGCGAGAGATAGGCTACAAAGATCCTTACAGCTAGCAGCCGGTTATATTATTAATATTAATATTGCTGAAATCGATTCGATCTTTGGTCTGTCTTTTTGTTTCTATGACTCGGCAGGCTAGATTTCGGCTAATTTCGCCTGGTTTAATAGTACTCTGTGAGAAGAAATAAGATAGAAGAAGAAAAAAAACCAAGCAGAACAGAGCGTTTGCTCGTAGTACTGGCATTCAACATCCTCCTCATCACTCAAGGGCTATAGCTGAAGTGGCACAACTAGGGCTGGATATCAGGCTGGCTCGGCTCGGCTCGGATCGGCTCGGTCTGGCTCGGTAGGATAACGAGCTGGTTCGGCTCGGCTCGTTAATCTAACGATCTAAAAAACTGGCAGGCTCGGCTCGGGAAAAAGCTCGAGCTAGCTCGTTTGGCTCGTGAGCCTGGGATAAAAAATGACAGTAGCAGCATAGCTCCATGTCAGTCATGGCTTCCGTTATAACACACAACGCAGACAACAACAGAATACGCAGAAAGGAAATTGAGTTGCAACCGAAGGTAGACGCAACCATATCTACACTAGCTACCGCCCAATGCGTAGCATCTTAGATCCATCTAAATTGTAGAGTGGTAAACTGATAGGAAGTAGGACTGTAGGACAGACGTTCTCAAGCAGGTCTACAAAATCCAAGGTCTACAAAATTCATGGCTGACAGGTCTAAAAGCTTAGGTTCCAAAAGTACATAGAAGAGAATGCTCTGCTGATGATAAGGAAGCTTTGGTACTTCATCTAGATGTTGTGTTTGTCCCTTCAAACCTCCTGGATGGTCAAACCTGCATCAATTGACATTATGCCATTAAAACCTGCAGAACTTCTGGTGGAATGGTGGATGGATCAAACGAAGAATGCAACAAACAAGATCTCAATATCAGTACAACAAACAAGATTGTGTTAACAAGATGATTAGCAACCAGAAAAAAAAGAATGCACAAACTAAGAACATGTACCCCACTGGACACTAATTGCTTGCCACCATGCATTTTGGGAATTCAATAGACTCGACATCATCTTCATCATCTCCAACTCCAACATAAATAAAAATAGATGCACACATGATTGTTGTCAGAACAAGTTTATACTTATATATATTAATCCATACCACATGATTGTTGTCAGAACAAGTTATGTACTTATATATATTAATCCATACCACATGATTGTTGTTAGAACAAGTGCCCTTTATCCAACTAGATGCACACACTAATGCCTGAACTGTGGCTGGTTTTAATGAGCTTCTATAATCATCAAGAACTCGATCTGCATTGCTGAAGGTGCACTCTGATGATACACTACTCACTGGAACAGCCAAGAACCTCTTTGCCAAGCTAGACACAATTGGAAATCTATTATAGTTCACATTCCAATATCTGAGTAAGTTGAAATGCTTGTTATCTATGGGCTCATTTGTTTCATCAAGATAAATCAGCAGCTCGGATTTTGAACTTTCTGTAACACTAGATTGCAAAAATGACTGGAAATCGCTTGCAATAGAAGCCATTGAGCTGGTTGTGTCATGTGAAGCTGAGGTTGATTGCGTGTTCGTTCCATTGTCACCGATCTTTTGCCGATTTAATATCTCATATTTGTTATAGAGCCTTTCCAACTCTTTGGTGATGTCATTAGTCTCTATTTCACACCTAGCTGCGTCAAAAATCTGTGCAAAACACCATTTAATGTACCTCATCTTGAACCTAGGGTCAAGAATTGTAGCAATAACCATAATATTATTTTTCTCCTCCCAATATTTATCAAATTTGTCGACCATAGCAGCAGCCATACTCATCAAATATGTATCTCCAGATTGCTGGGCCCCTATCAACGCTCTCTTAACTTTCACATTGTAAGGATAGAAACAATTGGCAGTTGGATAGAGTGACCCAGAAAATGCAGTAGTAGCCTCTGCCATTGTTCCCAATAGTGGCCTAATTTTTCCAAACAATACCCAATCTGAAGCTAAAGGTTTCCAAACATAACTGGTGTCTAGTTCTTCGTAATAACCAAATGCATCCCTATAGTCAATGCACGTATCTAGCATTTTATAAGTTGAATTCCATCTTGTTTTAACATCCAGAGTTAAACCCCTTCCCACTTTGACAGAATAATTGTTGCATACTTCTACAAACTTATACATGCGAGATGGAGACCTCTTAAAGTATTTTATTGTGTTCCTCAAGCAAGTTATCAAATTCTCTATTGGTTGGAGGCCATCATTAACAACCAAATTTACTATGTGAGCAGCACATCGAATATGAAAGTAACCAGGATCAAATACCGAGTTCTCTCTAGCAAGAAGCTTTGCCTTCAAATTTGTAACAGCAGCATCATTGTTTGTAGCATTATCAAGAGTTATTGTTGTGACCTTGTCTTCTATTTTCCATTCTACCATACACTCAAAAACAGACTGAGCTATGACAATACCAGTGTGGGGAGGATCCACCTCGATAAAGTTCAAGACACGGCATTGCAAAACCCAATTCTCATCTATATAATGTGCCACCAAACACATGTACTGAAGGTTTTGATTAGACGTCCATAAATCAGTGGTTAAACTTATTGATTCTGCCCCTTTCAGACTCCTCTTGAGTTGGTTTTTTTCATATTCATAAACCCTCATGCATTCATTTTTAATAGACTTTCTACCAATAAATTCATAGTTACCATTCATCCATTTCATCAAAATATTAAACCATTTATGCTCTACCATCCTAAATGAATACTCATGAGCAATTATCATCTTGGCAATCAATTCTCTAGTGTGGTCATGATCATATTCAGTAGGATTAACAACAAGAGAATTGCCATCATCTAGACCAAAGTTTAGTGTACCTTGAGCTTTAGCCTTTGCCAACTTGTTCTGATATTGGGTGCAATTTTCTAGGTGCCGGTTCAGAGTTGTTGTAGCACCAACTGGTTGGTACGCATAACTCCTATGGCATAATCTACACTTTGCCTTTGTCTCCATGACACCTCTCTCCTTCTCGGATGGGACATTGACAATGTTAAAATATTTCCAGCAATTAGCTCTTTTGCCTCTTGCTATCTTGCAATTAGGAGACAATGCAACACCAGCTTTTTTCCCTCCAGTCTTTGCCTTCTTAGCCTTTGATGTGCCATCATCAACCTCATCACCCATCTGGCTTTCACTTCCACCATCAACTGTAGGTAGGCTTTCAGACATATCATCCCTATGGTTAAAGCTATTATCATTGTCCTCATCTTCTGAAACTTTCTCCAATGGCTGCATAAGGAAAGTGATTGTCCAGGAGTCGGAAAAAAAGGCATAAGGGCAAACTCAATTTAAAAATTAAGGGTCAGGAATCTAGATGGTAAACTAATGTCAATATCCTTCTAGTACAAGTGAACAGACAATAACATGCTTTTGAAAGCTTCATGTTCTATGTAAATTTGATGCCTGAAAAACGAGCTCCCATTTCCAAATGTGCACACAAACTAAACATATCAATCATAGGTGTAACAAATGGAATGATTGAAGAACCACAAAGATGGACATTCTAGTTTTGGTACAACATCAATAACTTTCTGATACTCAATTTTCATGCAGCAACCATGTATGCTACAGCCAGCCTCATTTCACCATGCAACATCAGAAATAATCATTTGAATTGCTAGAGAAGTTAATCAGCACAGAAATGGAGACATAAGTTTCAGATTGATCATCTGATATTCTTGTTAATGAAAGCATGTTTATGCATACACTTCCATCGGGATAGCATTAGAATGAGTGTATTGTACGAGTACGAACTAGTATTTGGAAATTAGATAACATGCCACCACGTCCATGGACACAGTGGGATTTGATGAAGACCGAGTGCTAGTTCCTCGTCCACGAAGCTTACTCCTCGACTCCAAACTTGTAGGATGCGGCGATGTATTATTCTCGCCCTCCATGGCCGCGACTGAGGACCTGGAGCACAGCAGTCAGCAGGTCACGACTAGAGCAGATCTAGAGAAAAAAAGAGAGAGGAGCAGATCTAGAGAAAAAAAGAGAGAGGAGCAGATCTAGACCGAGTGAGGAAAAGAAAATGACCTGCTCATGGACTCACGGACGGAGAGGCCCGGCAGGCGTCTCGCTCGCTCCGTCGTCACCGCGACCGCGAGCTT
Organism: Panicum miliaceum; assembly: GCA_032594955.1. Classification (NCBI taxonomy): domain Eukaryota; kingdom Viridiplantae; phylum Streptophyta; class Magnoliopsida; order Poales; family Poaceae; genus Panicum; species Panicum miliaceum. Next base: position 350,082 of record CM064060.1, on the reverse strand, counting down.
GCGGCGACCAGATGCCTGTGCGTGAACGGTGAACCCCTGAGGAGGAGTGAGGAGGCTTAGCCGCTTAGGGTTTTGTTCTGCCTGGGGTGTACGCTTGGGCTGGGGGGGTCTTGTGGGCTGTGCGCTTGGCTAGGGTCTTCTAGGCTGTGCGCTTGGGCTGAGGTCTTGTGGCCTGCTAGCGGTTCATGGGTGGCTTGCGGCCTGCAGTCCTAGAAGCGCAGCTCGTTGAGCTCTCGCGAGCTAGTTCGGCTCGGCTCGTCCTAACGAGCCGAGCCGAACCAGCAACGAGTTGAGCGAGCTAACGAGGTTCTGAGTTTTCCGTCCAGCTTTAGGCACAACAAACAAAAAAGCAACAAACCCGTGCCGAGCGCACGGGGCCCTGGGCCCCCTTTCCAGTTTCCACCGTGCGCCAGGCCTCCGCGACGCGCGGCACTGCCACCGCCCGTGCATCGCGGCCCTCCTGCAGCCGTCCTGCACCGCCGTCCGGGCCTCCGCGGCAGGAGGTTCGACAGCGCCGACGCCGCCAGCGACCGCGTCCTTGTCACCGGCGTTTCCGCTCACCGGAGATGCCGCCCGCTGCCTCCGCTGCCTTGCGCAGTCGCCCGGAGGCCCCGCGTGGTCGAGGGGCGTCTTCTGCAGCAATGGCACGGTCCTGTGCGACACCACAGTCGGTGTGGAACGTCTTCACCCTGTCCTGGACGCTCCGCCACCCGGCAACCACGATCTCGCCGGCGCCGGCGCCGACGAGCATGAGGTTCGTCTTCGAGCGCCCGATCCTGACGTTCTCGATGTACACGCCGGCCTTCGACGTAGATCACGACTCCGCGGCTGCTGTACTCCGGCGCCGCCGTGGCAGATGCGTCCCGCTGCCGTCCTTGGCAACAACCATGTCGGGCAAGATGTCGGTGGCCGCAGCCACGAGGAGGCGCCGGTCGTTGTGTTTCACCCACCTCGGTGGGAAGCTGACCTCGTCTTTATTGTTGCTGACTACAAGCCTTCGGTGGTGGACGCCGGAGATGCGGCCGCCCGGTGTTGTTCCCAGCGCCTTGAAGATGGCGAGGCTGTTGCTGAGGTGCTCGCCGAGGTACCCAAGCATCTGCGCCTTGACGCACCGGCGGTCCTTGTCGTCGTCGTCGGCGCCGATCTGTTAACGTTGAAGGCTGTCGTGGCACGTGTCGTAGTACGTGAGCGCCGCGCTGAGCCAAGTCATGACGTCGTCGTCGGTGTGGGCAGCAGCAGCGTCAGTAGAGTTCGCAGGCGACGCCACGACGGCGCGGACCGACCGCTCGAGGAGCTCGCCCGCGACGTCGAGCAAGTCGTGGCATGCGGCGGCGGCCGGCGCGCCCACGGCGAGCGCCGTGGCGTTGGACAGCGCGTCCGCCACGCGCCGGCGCGTGGCGTCGAGCGACATGGGAACGAGGTCGGTGTCCCCGGCGGCCGCCGCGCCGGGGAGCGCCGTGAGCTCGCTGGCGCACAGGGCCGGGTACCGCGTCACCCCGCATGCGCGCGTGACCGCCTCGGTCGGGCCCCGGCCCGCGGAGGGGCGGTCACCCGGCGCAAGCCTCGGCCTCCGCACAGCGAAGATGGTGAGCGACACGGCGAGGCCGATGGCGAGCGCGGAGCGCCACCCTGATGACGGAGACGAGGAGGAGCAGGCGGCGGCAGCGGCTGCTCTGGGAGCATCCGTGCTGAGACCGTGTCCGCTCGGGAGAGCCGTGCAATGTTTGGCTCCATGGTGATCGAGAAAGTTCTTGCCTGCCTGACAAATTTGTTGCTCTGCATGTCACGGTATATGGTGTGATCAGATTGACTGTTTTTTTATAGAAGAAGGATGACAAGGAACTGTTGTGGTGGAATGGAATTAGCCATGACTGCTGATTGATTGACTGACTGTAATACGCATCTCTTTGTATGTACGATCTGGTCTCGTCTCAAGCAGCCTTTAAAAAAAGGATCACATGAAAAATGCAGCAAGTGTTTTACCAAAAAAAAAAGATGCGATACGATGCCGATCGAGAAGGGTAGGCAGTGATTGCGGTATCGCATTACGTGGACGTAGTGGCGGACGGTACATTGCCAAAATGTGGCAGCGGCGTCCCATTGCTTTGCAGGACAATCGCGCACTGTGGTTCTGGTTCATCACCCAAGTTGCACTGCAGAGAAATTTACAGCGACGGCGACATGGGGATTACAGTCACTTCACTACCAAAAGAATGTCCCAGTTACTTACTGCTAACTGGACACCAAAGTGTGTGTCACTGTCATCCACCAAGATAGACATGTTCACATGTACTAGCTAGCTCCTACTACTCTGCAATTGCTGAAGGTGTACACAAAATTTGCCAGCCCTAACTCCTAACTAGCATCAGGCTCACCACTCACCCTCAGTAGACATGCATGATGCAGTGCCCATCTTCTGCAGACACCAGACCAGTTTCCTCACTACTCCAGCCAGTGCATCTTCCTTTACACTGCTGAAAGATGTACCGAAAATGTTTGCCTCTGGTAACTGGCAAGATCACCATGGTGCAGTGGCCAACTGCTGCAGTGTTATACCACTTCTCTTCACACTCGACTCCATCCCCTCCATCTCCGCGTCCATTTTCTGCAGCACACCCTTCACATTCGACAGCGTAAGCTCAAGCCCTTTCACTTTCTCCCCGGCATGGGCCCTCTCCGACTTCAGTTCCTTGTACTTCTGGCACTCCAGGAGGTCTCTCGGCCCAGCCGGGAGGCCCAGGAGATTGTTGATGCGTTTCAGCAGGAACGCGACGTTCATGCCCATCAGCTCGAAGGACTCCAGGGTCTTCTTCCAGATCACCAAGTCCTCACAGGAAGAAGCCTGTGCCTTGCAGGCTCGGATACCTTCCGCAATGCTGATCGTCTCCATGATCACTCCCACGACGAGGGTCAGGTTTAGCTGTTTCAGCAGATTCTTGTGAAGGAAGGACTTCTGGGAGCAACAGAGCTCATAGTATGTCCTGCGCAGATGATCATGAAACTTGCAGTCGATGACCAAGCTGTAAACCACAATGTTGAAGTTGCTGAAGCGTGTGACATCACCAAAGTCCATGTCTGAATCTGAGATCCTCAGGCCATCTATTGCTTCACTGACTACAGCATTACTGTCATCACTCTGAGGGACTTTGTCATCGACTGGGCTAGCCTTCTCAGCCTCCCTAGACTTGGCATCATCGAAACATCCTTTTTCTAGCAATTCAGGAGATTCAATAGTTGGCTCATATCCATGTACCAAAATCTGTCCTGATTATAAATTCGACAAAAACTTACTTGATAGCTTCCCTTTCTTGTGCACTTCCAAATTCAGCAGACTGATTCTCCATCAGCTGTTGTAAATTCATTTGCTTTATTATATATACCTGAACGATAAGCATAGCAATAGAATTAAAATTTTACTATATATGAATGACGAGAACATTAACACATGGTTCAAGAAATGGGTGTCCTATGAACAGGTTACACTAAGCTTTTTGATTATGGGGGACTTACCTTAAATTTCATCGATCCCACGAGCTGAAAAATCACAACAGCGCCAACCTTAATATCGTGCTTAATTGCAAAACCTCTCCACCCAGCACTGAGTCCCTGCTTCGCACCAAGATACAACGTCTGATGGTCCTGTCCATTTTCATCTTCTAGGATAATTCCGGTGTCTTCCGTTGCAAAAGTAAGTTGGCAGACCCTACAAGACCAACAAAGTCATTTGCAAATAAAGCAAAAAAAAAAGGAATTCGATGGCAAACTCCCTGCAAGGCAATGGATCCAGGTGGCGTGAACGAAAAATGAGATATAGCTGTGCATTATTTGTTTAAGCACAAGTACTCTTTCAATGAGGTCAAAGAGGTCAGATAATCAAGAAATGACAAAAATTTGCAAATTATTTGTTTGGCAGACTTGCTCTCCTGAAAGATAAATTTTAAAAATCTCAGTGATATCCCTAGTCCTACTATTTCAGTAGCCTAGTGCTGGGTGTAAATCAGGCCCCCCAACGTGATAAAAGATCTAGTTTCTACTTTCAAAAGCATTTGTGTGGTAATTTGACATTCTAACCGGACAGGTAATTGAATGTTTCTTCAGGTTCCTTGCATTCCCTAGTTGCGCTTCCATTGTTGTTCGTAAAGAAGCAATTGCCAAATCTTCAGGATTGATCAAGCATTCAAAATATCTATTAGCCGATGGCAACTTACCAACCAAAAACCACGGACAACATGAGACTGTAGCACACACTTGACAAAGCTAGGATGTTCTGCTGGCAACTTTGCCTGTACCTCCTCAGCGCTATCCATCGCAGATCCATAGCTGTAGTGAACATTGGAATTTGGTTAGAGATGTAATTGCATAAGTAGACAAGCTCGACAAATTACAGTTACAAAGAAGAAAGGACAAGTTGAAGTACCTTGCACTTATATTTTGGCCGGAAGCCTTCTTTTCGCACTCTCCAATCCCTTTGATGCCAAAACCTTCCATAACAGAGAGATGGAAAAATATGAGATGAAAAGAAGAAAACAAGGATCTATTTCAATAGCATATTCATTGTAGGTATCACCATAATCAATTTCTATAGGCTGGTGAGCAGCGACGTTAACGAGCTCATCATCCTGCAACCGTACAACAAATACTGTGTGATGGAAATATCATGTTAATCGAAGAAAGAGAATATAGTCTGATCGAACGAAAATGCGTGGAATAGTTGATTATTGATGGTACCAGATACTAGTGGGCATTGACAGAAAAAGATTGGAAATTATTTTTAGATTTCATTTAGTGCATCAGATACATTTCCAAACAACAAGCATGATCAAATTTAGGAAACAAAAGAAACTCTAAGGACATAACATTCTACGAAACCCATCAAAGACTATCAGAAACTCTGAGATCAGAACTGTGAATCATGGACCAACCAACATACACAGATTACTCTGCAACTCTGAAAACTGCAGGCCCGCAGCACCCTCTAGCTTCTACAGTTCTGAAGTATTACTAGGTGTTGATCCTATTAAACTAAGGATGCTGATTAGGCAAACATATTGGTCTCCTTATATGAACTGGTAATTAAAGATCTTGTTTTTTATTCATCTCAGTATGATGAAAGAAACAGTAGCAGTATGAAGCCAATGCTAAATCTCATCGCACGCAAATCCTCACCATGGGCACAAAGTCATCATCATCCTTGTCAATCTCAGCACTGCTGCTGCTGCTTCTGCTGCTGGCACTGTCAAGCAAGGCGAGCCTCTGCTTGACCAATGCCATCTTCTGCTCCATCATGCTCTTGGCGGACTGAGAACCAGGTGGTCTCCCCCTCTTCCTCTGCAGGGCAACCAATCAAAGCAGATGAACGAATTGAGATGAGATTATCTACAAGTGCGGAATTAAAGCTCAAAGCTTCCGTTGTTTCCAATCGCATCTAGCAGTGAGTAGTAACAAATCGACCAAAGAGGAAAAACGAAATCTTTGCAGGGAACGAAGAATGCGGAAAGGGGCGGATCCATCGCCATTGCCTCCGCAACGCACTCCTGAAACGAAGCCTGGTGGAACTGCATGACGACGATGGGCAGCCTCCGCCGCGGCGCGCGGGGGTGTGCAGGAGGTACCCGCGGTACGGCATGCCGGTGGGTGATGCAGGGCAGGGGTCAGGGTGGGGGGGGGGGGGGGGGGGGGGTGGGCAAGGAGGTGCGTGAAGGGAGATGGGGAAGCTCTCCTCCATGGATCTACTAGATCCCGGTCGCATCTACACCTGGCCCGGGGGCCGCGGAGTGGGCGGGGACGCGGGGCTCAGGGCAGGAGGTGGAGGGCGGCGCGGAGAGGGAGCAGCAGAGGAAGGAATTTGGAGGGCAAGGGCCGTCGCCGGCTCATCGAGGCCGCGTGGGAGGGCCCACATGGCGATGATAGGTGATGTGGTGTACCGTGAACCCGGTCTACGGAACACCAAGGGGGACCCCTCTCATTAAACGGAAACCGTTGATTTGGGGATCAAAGGCTGCACAATCTTCTTCTTCCTCTGGCAAACGGCGACGACGAGGAGGCACGGTGGCGCCATACACGCAGCACAAGAAGCTCGCCGGAGATAGGTCAGGACGAGCTACGGTTCACAGAATTCACTGGAAATAGGCAAAATGGAACGGCAATTAAATGGGGATCTCGCCTAGGGGTTTGCAAAGAGTAGCAGAAGTGCCGTTGGGACCTTAGGCAAAGCTGAGATCGTCATCGACCAGGCCTATTCGGACTCGAATTCCAACTCCTGCCTGAATTCCAACTCGAAGTGCCTAAACCGACTCGAATTCCAACTCGAGTCAGACCCCAATTCCAACTCGAAGTGCCTAAACCGACTCGAATTACAACTGGATCCGACTCCGACTCCAACTCAAAATACCTATTCCGACTCGAATTGTAACTCGAGTCCTAATCGAACTCGAACGGATGGACACCTATATATGCCTCCTGCATCCCCGGCCGCTTCAGCGTTCTGCAGTCGTTTTGAGGCCGGAGGCAGGCAGACGCGCGTTCTGCAGTCGTATTGAGGGCGGAGGCAGGCAGACGCGCGCAGGATAGGATCTTTTTCAGGTGAGCAGACGGAAGGAGCTCCGGCGAGCGGCAGGAAGCGGCGGCGCGTCGTCGTCGTCGGGTGGTCGCCGATCACCAACATGCGAATCAAGAAGCTGCGATCGCGTCCTCGACCTCGTCGCCGCGTGAGGTGCACGGCGGCCGGCAGGAAGCGGCGGCGCGTCGTCGTCGTCGGGTGGTCGCCGATCACCAACATGCGAATCAAGAAGCTGCGATCGCGTCCTCGACCTCGTCGCCGCGTGAGGTGCACGGCGGCCGGCAGGAAGCGGCGGCGCGTCGTCGTCGTCGGGTGGTCGCCGATCACCAACATGCGAATCAAGAAGCTGCGATCGCGTCCTCGACCTCGTCGCCGCGTGAGGTCCACGGCGGCCGGCAGGAAGCGGCGGCGCGTCGTCGTCGTCGGGTGGTCGCCGATCACCAACATGCGAATCAAGAAGCTGCGATCGCGTCCTCGACCTCGTCGCCGCGTGAGGTGCACGGCGGCCGGCAGGAAGCGGCGGCGCGTCGTCGTCGTCGGGTGGTCGCCGATCACCAACATGCGAATCAAGAAGCTGCGATCGCGTCCTCGACCTCGTCGCCGCGTGAGGTGCACGGCGGCCGGCAGGAAGCGGCGGCGCGTCGTCGTCGTCGGGTGGTCGCCGATCACCAACATGCGAATCAAGAAGCTGCGATCGCGTCCTCGACCTCGTCGCCGCGTGAGGTCCACGGCGGCCGGCAGGAAGCGGCGGCGCGTCGTCGTCGTCGGGTGGTCGCCGATCACCAACATGCGAATCAAGAAGCTGCGATCGCGTCCTCGACCTCGTCGCCGCGTGAGGTGCACGGCGGCCGGCAGGAAGCGGCGGCGCGTCGTCGTCGTCGGGTGGTCGCCGATCACCAACATGCGAATCAAGAAGCTGCGATCGCGTCCTCGACCTCGTCGCCGCGTGAGGTCCACGGCGGCCGGCAGGAAGCGGCGGCGCGTCGTCGTCGTCGGGTGGTCGCCGATCACCAACATGCGAATCAAGAAGCTGCGATCGCGTCCTCGACCTCGTCGCCGCGTGAGGTCCACGGCGGCCGGCAGGAAGCGGCGGCGCGTCGTCGTCGTCGGGTGGTCGCCGATCACCAACATGCGAATCAAGAAGCTGCGATCGCGTCCTCGACCTCGTCGCCGCGTGAGGTCCACGGCGGCCGGCAGGAAGCGGCGGCGCGTCGTCGTCGTCGGGTGGTCGCCGATCACCAACATGCGAATCAAGAAGCTGCGATCGCGTCCTCGACCTCGTCGCCGCGTGAGGTCCACGGCGGCCGGCAGGAAGCGGCGGCGCGTCGTCGTCGTCGGGTGGTCGCCGATCACCAACATGCGAATCAAGAAGCTGCGATCGCGTCCTCGACCTCGTCGCCGCGTGAGGTGCACGGCGGCCGGCAGGAAGCGGCGGCGCGTCGTCGTCGTCGGGTGGTCGCCGATCACCAACATGCGAATCAAGAAGCTGCGATCGCGTCCTCGACCTCGTCGCCGCGTGAGGTGCACGGCGGCCGGCAGGAAGCGGCGGCGCGTCGTCGTCGTCGGGTGGTCGCCGATCACCAACATGCGAATCAAGAAGCTGCGATCGCGTCCTCGACCTCGTCGCCGCGTGAGGTCCACGGCGGCCGGCAGGAAGCGGCGGCGCGTCGTCGTCGTCGGGTGGTCGCCGATCACCAACATGCGAATCAAGAAGCTGCGATCGCGTCCTCGACCTCGTCGCCGCGTGAGGTCCACGGCGGCCGGCAGGAAGCGGCGGCGCGTCGTCGTCGTCGGGTGGTCGCCGATCACCAACATGCGAATCAAGAAGCTGCGATCGCGTCCTCGACCTCGTCGCCGCGTGAGGTCCACGGCGGCCGGCAGGAAGCGGCGGCGCGTCGTCGTCGTCGGGTGGTCGCCGATCACCAACATGCGAATCAAGAAGCTGCGATCGCGTCCTCGACCTCGTCGCCGCGTGAGGTGCACGGCGGCCGGCAGGAAGCGGCGGCGCGTCGTCGTCGTCGGGTGGTCGCCGATCACCAACATGCGAATCAAGAAGCTGCGATCGCGTCCTCGACCTCGTCGCCGCGTGAGGTGCACGGCGGCCGGCAGGAAGCGGCGGCGCGTCGTCGTCGTCGGGTGGTCGCCGATCACCAACATGCGAATCAAGAAGCTGCGATCGCGTCCTCGACCTCGTCGCCGCGTGAGGTCCACGGCGGCCGGCAGGAAGCGGCGGCGCGTCGTCGTCGTCGGGTGGTCGCCGATCACCAACATGCGAATCAAGAAGCTGCGATCGCGTCCTCGACCTCGTCGCCGCGTGAGGTCCACGGCGGCCGGCAGGAAGCGGCGGCGCGTCGTCGTCGTCGGGTGGTCGCCGATCACCAACATGCGAATCAAGAAGCTGCGATCGCGTCCTCGACCTCGTCGCCGCGTGAGGTCCACGGCGGCCGGCAGGAAGCGGCGGCGCGTCGTCGTCGTCGGGTGGTCGCCGATCACCAACATGCGAATCAAGAAGCTGCGATCGCGTCCTCGACCTCGTCGCCGCGTGAGGTGCACGGCGGCCGGCAGGAAGCGGCGGCGCGTCGTCGTCGTCGGGTGGTCGCCGATCACCAACATGCGAATCAAGAAGCTGCGATCGCGTCCTCGACCTCGTCGCCGCGTGAGGTGCACGGCGGCCGGCAGGAAGCGGCGGCGCGTCGTCGTCGTCGGGTGGTCGCCGATCACCAACATGCGAATCAAGAAGCTGCGATCGCGTCCTCGACCTCGTCGCCGCGTGAGGTCCACGGCGGCCGGCAGGAAGCGGCGGCGCGTCGTCGTCGTCGGGTGGTCGCCGATCACCAACATGCGAATCAAGAAGCTGCGATCGCGTCCTCGACCTCGTCGCCGCGTGAGGTCCACGGCGGCCGGCAGGAAGCGGCGGCGCGTCGTCGTCGTCGGGTGGTCGCCGATCACCAACATGCGAATCAAGAAGCTGCGATCGCGTCCTCGACCTCGTCGCCGCGTGAGGTCCACGGCGGCCGGCAGGAAGCGGCGGCGCGTCGTCGTCGTCGGGTGGTCGCCGATCACCAACATGCGAATCAAGAAGCTGCGATCGCGTCCTCGACCTCGTCGCCGCGTGAGGTGCACGGCGGCCGGCAGGAAGCGGCGGCGCGTCGTCGTCGTCGGGTGGTCGCCGATCACCAACATGCGAATCAAGAAGCTGCGATCGTGTCCTCGACCTCGTCAGGAAGGGGCGGCGCCGGCATCGACGACATGAACAATTTTGACGGCAACATCAGTTTTTTTTCTTCTCGTATTCTTTTCACGTTTGCTCAAACCGAAGTGCTCTTTCATTGATATCTGACCCCTAAGGGTTTGCGCCCTTGATCCGCGCCCTGATCGGGGGCGCCCAACCCAACTAGTGATCCTAGATTAACACCTGACACTCACTAATCTTTGAGTGGTTTGTTTGTGTTGTGTTGTTTTTGTGTTTGTTTTGCAGGTCGTGTCGTCATGGCGGCGTGGATCACGGTGGCGGAGTACTTCAGCACGAGGCAGAGCGTTGAAAGCTTAGCTGTTCCGGGACACGCACTGCCGCAAGCAGCAGCAGCAGCACCAGGAGCGCCTGCGCAAGCACCGCCGCCGTGTGTGTTGCCCACCATGGAAGCTCAAAGGGTGATTTTTGGGATATTATCAGAGTGCAATGAGGTGTTTGCGTCTTTGAGGTGCTTCAGTGCCATCGATGACGGTAAGACGTACGGATTTCGTTGATGTACTAACCCCCCATATATTGATCTGTAACATGTTGCATTATGCTTACAAGTTGTAGTACTTTTGTGCAGACACATTTCTTGTGTTCCGACGCACTGGAGCCGTCATGATCAGCAAGCTGGGCGTTCAACAGCTGCAGTCATCGTTCCCCGACGAGGCGACAAGGCGCGCGCAGATGACCCAGAATCTCAGGTCGTTGGGCTCACTGATCAGGAGGGAGGTGTTCGCAAACCAGAGCCCAGTGCCTGTGGTTGAGATGGAGGATGGGGTACTGCATATGCTGCAGAACGATGATGTATCGATGTGGCCAGTTATAAGGCAGCACACCTCTCTGCTTCCCATCTTCAACCGGGTTGATTGTCTTCTGAGGCTGTATGACGAGCTGGTGAACGTGGTTGCTGACACGAACTTGACAAGCTACGGGACAGTGCTTCGGTCGTTAGTCTTCCCAGCGAACTGGCGTACGTTGATCACGCAAAACAGGTATCTCTTAACTGCTTCCTTCTGTTGGATCGATCTGTTATATTAGTTGATTCATTCATTCATTCTCCATTTCTCCGAGCGAGCGACTAATATTCCTTCATTCTTTTTCTTTCTTGCGTGCAAATAAAGCAGCGCCAACTCGTTCCTCAGCACCAACACCTACTTGCACCGGCAGGGCAGAGGCAGAAGGACGATCTCGCGCGAGGAAGAGGCGTACCACGTCCTCCGCTACCACCGCAACCCCTCCGCCCACGGCCTCGAGGGGTCGGTGCCCCCTGGACCGGTGCATCCGTCGAGTGTGCCTCGGAACCCCGTACCAGCGTCCGCCCTCCGGCTCAAGTTCCAGGCAAGGCTACCCGCGCAGCCGGGCGACGTGCCGGTGGGGCCAACCTACGAGCGCTGGCACGTCGGATTGTTGCACTACACCGCGATGCCTATGGTCTTGCATTCTTTTCAAAGAGCAATGCATCTCATCGGGCATCTTGAGCGTCTGCGTTTGGATTACCTATTCGCCTACCCTACCCACCGAGGATGATGGTGGTTTAATTTCTTGGTGGGATCTTATTAGTTACGACTAGTACTGCTACTTATATATATCTTAGCTAGCTAGTCATTTATATATTTAGTATATATACACACTATTTAGTCACCGATTGACTTAAGTATGTAATGCTAAGCAAAGGAGGAGGATTATATTATTCATTTTTGCGGGTTGTCGTATTCTATATAATTAATAAAGTTGTTTTATTAGGAGGAGACAGTACTTACATATTTCTCTCTCGGCTGCTAGCTTCCCACTTTATTAGTGTCTTGTTCAAGTAAGCCATGCATGCATGTCTCTGGTGAAGAAAAGACATGACAGCAGTGTTGTCTTGTGTAACTTTAAGCCATGAATATGCATGCGTGTCCAGATGGTTCGGTTTTCAAATTAATTATCTCAACACGTACAGTGCAAATGAAGCTAGCTTCCTGACTCTGTATTCTGGATAATATAACAGTGCGTTACAGAACGTTCTACACCTTGTGCCATCCCACAAGTCCGGATCAAGTCGAGCAACAACAGCACACGACCGAGTATACTCTTTCTTCTTCTTCTTTCATGTGCAGTGCAGTGCAGACTCAAGTGATGAATGAGAAAAACAATGCAAGAAGCTAAAATAAAACTTGCCGTTGATTTATGTGATTCCTGCAAGACTGCGTACCAATCTGTGATCGAGCACACACATAGAGTTGCTGAAACTTGATTCGGACATCTCCAAGATGTTCTTCGATCAGTACTGATCCATCGTTTATCTGCCCTTGCTCTGCACATTCACGTTTATGTTTGACAATGTTGCCCTGCTCATCTCGATCTCCAACTCCAGGATCGGACCGGTGTTTTGCCAGCTCTACTTCTCCCCCCGAGCGTCCAAACATGACAAGCTTCTCATCCTCGGGGAGGAGAGGGCCCCCTTCGACCGCTATGGCAATGCAAAGGCGGTGAGGGTGGTTCTGCCCGAGGATCTGTTCGACAAGGTGTTCGACGTCGTTCGCGGAGATCAGGGGCAGGGCCAGGCGCCGCCGCGGTCAGCTCCTGCGCAACAATATCGGCCGCCGGTTGGCCTCGATCACCACCATCACGGCCTCGCCATGCTGCCGCGAGGCGTCGGCGTCGCTACTGATGATCCTCTGCGCCTTCTCGCCGCGCCGCCTCGGCCGCTGGTCGCCCCCCCGCACCACCACCTGGGCCTGGGCGTCCTCGCTGCGCCGCGGGAGCACATTTTTGCTCCTTACGGCGACGAGGGGGTCCATGTGCGGAAGAAGCAGCGCCTGGGCGGCACGGACCGCGAAATCCCCAGCTTCATCGTCCACGACGACGACGAATGCAGCAACAAGGCCGCTGACGGCAGTGCCTTCGGGGAAAAGGAGCCCGTGCCCACACCGTCGCCGCGACAAGAGATCACCGGGACGGCCGCCGCGGCGTCGCCGGCACCTACAGTGTTGGAGTTTACCTCAGTACTGCCGGAGCCTGCCAACGCCGCGTCCGGGGAAGCCACAGGATGCAACATCTTGGAGGATCTTCTGATGCAGACATCAGTTTCTCTTTTTGACAACGACTTCCCGTTGGACGATTGGGCTGACATCAGTTTGTGTTACAGGTGGAATGTTGGACTGACAACTGACATGACATATAGTGCTCTTAGTTCTGTTCTTGCAATACTGTCTTTGATGGTTGTGCACTAACAATGTATGTGCCTCTAGAAAAAGGATTACTCTTTGATTTGTCTCAATATAAACCTCTGAATTCTTGCATTATACTACATCCCACTTTGGGATAAAATGAGTTGTTGCATCTACTGGGTTAGAGGTCAGGTAGGTTGCTCCAAGATTATCGCACCAGAGAACTGGTGGGTGCATCTCTCTCTGAAAAAAACGCAAAAGAAATCTCTGAATCCAAATCAGTTCAGCTGTCACATCTGCAATGGCTTTGTACTCCGATGATTCTGTACTCGATCTGGATACTGTTGATTGTTTTTTAGAGCTCCAAGACACCAAATTAGGTAGGTCCCATCAGGACTGCAATGCAAACCCTCTGGTTAATAGATGGGGCACCCGGCTCAGTGTCAGAGTAGGCATTCAGATTGTTGTTGTCAGATTTCAGAAACTTGAGCCTTTGACTGCTTGTTCCTTTTACGTACCCAAGGATCGATCCTCTTGGCTGCAGCCCAATGCTTACCTGTTGGAGCTTGAATGAACTGATAAACATGATTGACAACAAAGGATAGGTCAGGCCTTGTAATTGTCAGATATTGCAAGCCACCTACAACAGTTCTGTACTGAAACTGTGCTTCTCCTGTCAGAGGTGTGCCTATTTCTCTCGGTGGCTTCTCATCAGTAGCAGAAATGGGAGTAGAAATTGGTCTGCACTTCTTCATATTTGCTCTCTTTTCTCTGAGGATCCTCTTGGCTGCAGCCATGGGAGTAAACTCATGACACGACCAACCCTTGGGAAATGGCTGATGATGAACAGTCAGGATTTTCTTGCCTAGAAGCCTCTCAACATGACGACATTGGAATTGCATCAAAATGGACTCAATATCAAACCTGTTCTCAAGAAAATAGCTAGATCCAGGTGAATCTTCTGTAATCGTCAACAAAACTAACATAGTAACTGTAACCATTTACGTACGGAGAGGTTAGAGCTCGTCCTCAAACATCAATGTGGAAGTCAAAGGGACTGGTTGTGAAAAGAAGAGAGGAATAATAAAAACGTAATTGGTGAGCTTTGCCTTGCTGACATGCATCACAAACACAGCAGAAGTGGGATGTCCTTCCTAGTCAGCAATGCCAGATATCTTCAGTGTTCTTGGCAGTGATTGAAGAAGGCTCGACGGCAATGTTATTTTCTTGTAGTATGTCTATTGTACTGTACCAAATACACAAACACAATTTGGCTGTCAGATGAAAGTTGCATGCATAAATTTGTTACTGTCCATCAAAGGTGTGATCGAATTTGGTTTTGGTGTTAAATTTGTACTCAGCATCCTTGCTATATATCCTTGCTGCATGGGCATCAAAGATCAAAGCCCTCGAATACACACCAAGAGATCCTAAAATTTACCTGGCGTATCTAGATCAAGTGCTAGCAAATGTCCTTTGCGTATCTACTAAAAAAAGCCCATATGCAAAGCCCGATAACTAATATTGGGCTCAAACAATAGACAAAATTGACCTACTAGACTAGACCCCCCCGACTTCGGGAAGCTATCCCCCCGAACTCCCCCGCCGCGCCGCCCTCTGAATCCACCCCACCCAATCTCGCTCGCCGCGGCGCACCGAATCGACGAGAGCGGAGTGGGCAATGGAGGCTTCGCGGTTCGGCTTCGACCCCTCGCTGCCGCCGGCGTGCAAGTTCGACCCCACAGACGCTGATATCGTGGCGTACTACCTCCTCCCGCGCGCCGTCGGCCATTCGAATCCGCACGCGCACGCCGTCATCGACGCCGATCCCTGCAGCTGCCCACCCTGGGAGCTCATGCGCCGCCACGGCCACGCCGGCAGCGACCACGCCTTCTTCTTCGGTCCCACGACCAAGCGCGGCAGCCACCGCGCAAATCGCACGGTCCCCGCAGGGGAGGGCGGCGGCACGTGGCACGGGCAGACGAGCGTCGAGACTGGCCTCGTGCTCGTTCGCCGTGGGGGCGACGGCCCTGAGATCAGCCTCAAGTACAAGAAGTGGCAATTCTCGTACCTCGACAGTGAGAGGAGGACCACTGGGTGGGTCATGCACGAGTACATGATCACCGACCCGCTGCTCCCCGTCCCCGGCGCTGCGATCTCACGCATCAGCATGGACTCTAAGGCCAAGAAGAAGAAGCAACAGCAGCCCACCCATGCCGCTGACAAATCTGCTTTGGTCAACACTGGGGAGGGTGGCTGTGCTCTCCTCAATGCTGGAGAGATGGTTGCTACGTCAACAACAGCACAGTCTCCTTCATTGAGGGCAGCAACTATGGCAGAGGGCAATTAAGGTGACTATTTCCTAGCTGAAGATGGCGTCAGCAATGGAGATTGAAAGCAGATAAGGAATGCTTGCTAGAATAGTGTGTAAATTCTCAATCACTGTGATTGCTTGAATGAGTTATGTGCTCTGGTTGTGTTTAACTCTCTTGTCCGTGTGAATTATCTATTACTTAGATTTCTTGAACGAATTATGTGATGTTTGTGCAAGTAACTGAATAAGAGACCTTTTTTCCTCATGTGCTACTTAGTGCCAAAAGGAAGGATTTATCACTTGGACAGAATGAGCAATGACAGATAATTGTGAACTTTGATACAGTAAAATTTGGGGCAAAAAAATGAGTGACAAAGACTTGAGTGACAAACTCAGAAAACAACGTCTTCAAACATAAACTGTCGTTTGTCACCCTGTTAGCCTTATGAAAAATCGCCAATTTTGTTGAATGAATTCATATCAGCAACTACATGACCTGGCATATCTGTACTCTCTTCCTACCTGCCAAAATGCAATTGGTTTACTATGGTTACTATTAATATGGCGTGGCTTACTTACAAGCGGGGAAGGTGCTTGATTCTTTTAATATGAAACCTTTTCTCTCACTTGCTGAGTACCGACTTGGCAATTAAAGTGATCCCTACAGTAAAATAACAAAGTTATGTACTATGTACTTAAGCAACTGATGATTATGAAAACATAGGATTACATCATGCAAATTCTAGTCACAAAGGTGTCTGTATGATGATTATGAGATGATAGGGAACTGCACATGCTGTAGGTAGTAACTTGGGAATCCGGAAGCTTTGGTTTTTATATTTTGTATAATGCCGATATCTGATCAAATCGGAGAGTTGAACATTTCTATGCCTGGAGATAGGTGAAAGGGGTGGGCATCCGGGGTGCCGGTCATTGCGCCAGGGATCCCGTGCACCTGGAAGGGGTGGGGAGGTTCACAGCAAGGAGTCAAAGTCCGACGAACCGGCTTAGAGTCCCAGTGTCGTCGAGGTAAGAACCATGCATTATTTGCTGATTTGATCTTTCACTGATTTGTCCTGGAGGAGTCGAAATCCGTCGAGCCAAGGAGTCCGAGTTAGATTGTAAATATGCAGCAGGACAGTGTTTTGGCGACTGGGAATTCCACTCCAAGCCCAGGTTCAGCTGAATCCAGTAATTATATATCTGCAGCACAGTCAGGCTTGGAAGCTTCAAGTATCATAGGGAACGGCACATGCTGTAGGTAGTAACTTGGGAATCCAGAGGCATGGAAGCAGCTGAAAGAGCAATGAGGAAATATTGTGAATCAAAAGCAGATGGAGTCAAGGCAAAGTACATTTTTGAGCCCTATGTTGGCCTAGTGTTTGATCCAGAAGCTGAAGCAATTGAGTTCTACATCTAAATTCTTGGGAGGTCAGTTTTGGTACTAAAATGGAAAATGGGTCAGGAACAATGATGGATACCAAACAATGAGATGTTGTTTGCTAGAGGCAGGTAATTCACATGGCTAGCAATGTATCATAACAATTCTTCGACCAGTTCACCAAACCAGCAGAGTCCTTTCTAAACTTATAAGTTAATCTGGTAATGTGCAGGGATTTGATAAAGGGACCAAGAGCAAGACAAAAGGTTGTAACTGCAGGGCAATGATTAGGAGGCATCGTACAGAGGATGATGGCTGGTTCATTTCAACATATGTGGAGGAGCACAGTCACGAGTTTTTGGTGACAGACGCAGAGGAAAAGGAATGGAATTCACATAAGAAGATGAGCAGACCACAAGGGACATGGTCAAATATTTATGTGAGAACAACGTTACACTGAACAAAGTTCATTGCATAATGGGCAGCTTATTTGGTAGTATGGATAACATACCTTTAACAAGGAGATCATTGCGTACAATTCGTGCACAGATTGCACGCGAGCAGAGGGATGATGGCATAAGAGAAACATTGGAGCTTTTTAGGAATATGAGGACTGAAGATCCAGGATTCCAATTTAGTGTGGATCGTGATGAGAAGGATCAGATTTAAACACTAATATGGGCCAATGAGAAAAGTCGTAGTGACTATAGTTGCTTTGGAGATGTAGTGACATTTGACACCACATACAGCACAAACCTGAAGAGAATGGCTTTTGGGCTTCTTGTTGGTGTGAATAACCATTTCCAGAGTACAATACTTGGGAGGTGTTTTCATGCGGGATGAGAAAGCTGTAAGCTTCAAGTGGGTGTTCAAGGAGTTCTTGACACTAATGGGTGTTGTGCATCCACAAACTATACTGACAGGTACTTTATTATCTTGATTTGCTCTATGCAGTAGAGTACCCTGCTATATTATAGCAATGTCTTGTTAGCGTGTCCACCATGTGACCTGAACAGATTTATTTTCTTAGCTTCTTGCAGACCAGTGCAGGGCCGTCGAGATTGCTATTAAGGAAGTCATGCCAGGAACAACTCACCTCTGGTGCAAATGGCATGTGTCCAAAGACGCAAGAACAGAACTAGGTCCGGTCTACAGGAAGAATGGAAGTTTCTGTGATGAATTCCACAGGGTTATCACAGAAATTTTAACCGTGATCGAATTTAAAGCTGCATGGAAGCAACTTCTTAAGAAATATGGATTGACAAAACATCCCTTCATGGTGAGGTCGTATGGCAAACGAAAGAAGTGGGCCAGATGTTACAATAGAGGGAAGTTTTGTGCTGGCATTACAAGCACTCAGATATCTGAAAGTGCAAAAAACATGCTGAAAAATGTTGTGCCAAGGAACTCTTCAATGAATAGATTTGTGAAACTTAAACAAACTTTGTATGTTCACTAGCTGATGAGCAGACAACAGAGCATGAAACAGGGCAGGTAGACCTGATATGTTATTAATGTTCCATAAGTGCTTATATATTGTATTACAGTACTAACCAGCAAATAATATATTGTGTTTTTTCCAGAACGTGCATGTAAAGAAGAAGAGAGTCTGGCCAGTTGAGAGGCATGCAATGGAAGTATGCACAAGCAAGGTGTATGAGATATTTGGTGAGGAGATGGACAAATCACACAGTTTCAATGGTAGTTTCGATGTTGTATTTCCAGATGACAGTTTCAATGAGTACACAGCGAGGCATGCACGTCCTGACATTGTGGAACGTTTTAGGAGATCTAAGTTCAAAGTGAAATCTGTAAAGGATGGTGAGAAGTATATATGTGCCATATTCTAAGTCCACTGTACACCCTCGAACTATCGTAAAAGTCCGATTTTCAACCTTTAACTATCAAATCGGACAACAAAGGCCATCTAACTGTCAAATCCGAACAAGTTTGGCCCTTTTGGTGGTTTCAAAAGTGGTTTAGTATTTTTTTTAAAATATAATTCAGATTATATCTAAAAAATCAAAACTAATTCATTTTCAATTAGAAAATTATGAAACTAGTACCAAAATTTTTCTAAAAGTGTAACGTGTCTATTATTGCTGTATTTGAATCTTATTTATTCAAAAATAATAGGCATAACTACAAGCAACCAAATACTATGAATACGAAAAAATTGGATCCGAATAACTGACAAGTAGAGTGCCGGTAGATAAGTTATATTTTTAGAAAACTTTTGATACATATTTTATATTTTTTGATTTAAAATGAATTACTTATAATTTTTTTAATTTAAATTTGAATATTTTAATTTTTGTAAAATGAAAAAGCATCTTCAAAACCACCCAAATGGTCAAATTTGCACGGTTTCGATGGTTGGATGGTCTTTATTATCCGGTTTTGTAGTTGAAGGTTGAAAATCGGACTTTTGTGATAGCTCGAGAGTGAAAATCAGACTTTTCCCTATATTAAAATGCAATGGAAGGTAGATAAATATTGAAATGAATCATGCAATTGTAGCTTGTGTGGCCAAATGTTTATATTATTTTGTAGGTTTTTATCCACAATGGTGTGCAAATTAAAGGTGGACACGCAATGCAGCAAGGGACATGATCCCTATGAAACAGATGGTCCATATCTTAAAGGGCACTAGAAACTCAGATTACACTAACCTCCTTCAACAGAGCCTCGATCATATGGGAGGGCATGCACTTGAGACAGATAGGGGAGGGAATTGTGGCAGAACCACCTGAATTAATCCGGCTCAAGCTCAAGTGTATTAACCATCACCATTAGGGCAATTTCGGTTAACCTTACACTTCAAACGGAGTAATCCACTGGTCTGTCGGGTATAACCTCCTGATACAACCACGGTAATCGGATCGAGCGCCATACATACAAATGCTCACGCGACGATGAGCCCAGAGAATACCACATTCCAGCAAATATTACAACATTATCATAAGTGAAATATTACAGACCAAGTTTTTAAATTTAGAAACCAAGTACTCCAATGATCATAAATAAGTTCTTCAGAGTTTAAGTTGCAGCGGAAAATAAAACAACGGGAACTACTCGACGATACAGGATGTCTCGATGAAGCCCGTACGAGACATCACTCGGCCGTATCTCCGTTGGACGGGGGCGCATCCCATTCCACCGACCAACCAGGGGGAAGAGTGCAGGGCCAAGTCAAGCTAGCAATCATATCTTCGAAGGTCTCACCTGAAAACGAGCCACAAGCAAGGCTGAGTATACTAATACTCAGCAAGACTTACCCGTGTAGTGGAATCTACTCCACCGACTCTAGACATGCAAGGCTTTTTGGCTCAGGGGTTTGTTTTGCCGAAAAGCATCTACAAGTGGGTCCTTACTTTCAACTTTTAGCTCAAAGATCTAGTTTCATTTACCATTCTAGATAAGCAGCTATCAATAGCATACATGGTGAAGCATTAAATTATCATCCAACCAGTCCATTCATCCTCATTGTTCCTCTTCTTACTCTGTGGGTAAAAATGGTTAAGCAGTCACAATAGCCGTGAGAAACGGACGATTCGAATCGAATTTCTTAACCTTGCAAGGGAAACCCAAACACACGTCACGTGGTTACTCCCTAGAGTCACACGTGCAACTTTTCCCCTTTCTTTCCGGGTCGTGGATCGGGGCTACCCTCCGAGAGTACAAGAGCTCCACGCCACGGTTCGGCGCCGGGTCGTGACCACTCTCTGCACTCGCCATATGCACATGGGACCGAAGTTCAAAGGGTAGGATGCCGTCCCCTTGCCGGGCCAATTAGGTACTTAAGCTTACCCATTCCCATAATCTCGGCATGTGTTTAGTACGTTCAAAGACTTAACCATCACTACCACACCCTGCGGCCTTAACATTTTTCACTAGACAGACGGGCCTCAATCGTAACCATCGTTCCATAGCCCGTCCGTGTCCTTATGATTGCAGCGTGTAGTAGACATTCAACTCCTATTTTCTCGCGAGTGACAGGAAATCACTCGACTTTTACCGGAGTCCTATTAGCACAGTATTCTATCGAACCTTACGTCTAGTTTTCAAGCAAGGGTTCCTAACATCATGCAACTAAGTTTTCATTCAACTCCTATAAACTTAATGCACAAGCAAAGAGTAATGAGTTGCATAATTTAGGAAAGAAATGGGTTATGCTCCGGGGCTTGCCTTCTTGCGAAAAGTTAGTCCGGGGCTCTTCCGAACTTGGGCTCGGGTCTTCAAGAGCTTCAGTTAGATTCGCCTGGACTTCTCGCTGCTCACTCTCGGACTCGGGCACCAGCTCGTAAGTTCCGTCGGCGAGAGTCGTCGATTCTACATGAATGCACAAGTTTAAATCGTGGTAATGGTACTTGATACGATTTAAGAGTAATTACTATAATGGATAGTTTCTAGTCATGAACTTTTGGATTTAGGCACATCAGGGAAAGATGTGCTTACTGTAAAATTTTCAGCCAATTTTATGTAACAGATTAATTATGAAAAATATATTACATAGTTGCTATTAGATCCTTGTTCTTTTTGTACAGAAAAATTGGTGCAACAACTGAGTCTAAGATTTTTACAGAGCTTTCACTTAAGCATGCAGAAGCTACTGTAATTTTTGTAGGATTTATCATGCAGTATTCAGAGCATGGAAAATATGACATTCCACACCTAGGCTATTCAAGGATTCATTTTTACAGGACCCTACACAGGGTTTTTGTCCCTGGAAATTTTTACACAGCAACCTCTACCACAGTGTATCTCCTAGCAAAAATTTGAGAATTTTCCAAGCTAAGATACTATTTTCTTGATTTAACGTATGTTATTAGCACATAAATCAAATAAATAGGTTACTGTGAGATAAAAAGTCTCCTAATTTTTCTCTGGCTTCTAGGTACCAATACACTAGCAGAGAAAAAGTTTCATTAGGTGATTCATCACGTAACTGCAGGGATAAAACATTCTACTTAAACATGGTATGAAACTAAGTTTAATAAACAGTAAAGCTAGAGATGGAATTTGGGCCTGATCTTTTTACACAATCCTAAACATCAAGCAACTAACTCACTGCCCAAAATTTAGGGTCAGCATTGTTCTACAACAGTGGGTACAAAATAAGTCCATTAAAGCTTCCATTTAATGTAGAGCAAAATATGTAGGGATTCTGAGAAACTTTTTGTAACAAAAGTGGTAGAGTTTGTTCTAAGGATTCCAGAACAGTTGAGTTTGTATTTTTCTTAATTTTCTACGATTTTATAAGAATTTTACAAGTTCACTGAATTTGAATCTAGATTTGAAACTTTCTTTTACAACTAGGTCCTTGAATCTTACGCGCAGACCCTTCTAAAGACTTAAATTCTTGCAATTGGGTCCTCGGGCGGCTCGGGTACGGCGGCCGGCCGAAATTCCGGCGAGGGGCTCGCCGGCGGCGAGGGGTGAGGGTCGGGGAAGGTTCAGGGGTGCGAGGGCTACCTCGTGGGGGTGTTGTTCAGGTGGGGGACGGCCGGGAAGGGCTCGCCGGCGTTGGAGCAGAGGCGGCGGCGGCGCGGCACGCGTCGACGGCGGTGCTCCGGCGGGCTTGGGGCGGCCTGGTCCGGTCAGCGAGCTTCAGTGGCGTGTGGGGAAGCTTCTCAGGGGCTTGGCTTGGACGGAGGAGGTCGGGGTCGAGCTGCCCACGGCGAGCAGGGGCGGCGGCGGCGGTGACCGTGCGGGCGGCGGCGCTCCGGTGGTCCTGGGCGGCGTTGGGTGGGTCGGCGAGCTTCAGGGGGATGATGTAGTGGTGGCTGGAGGCTCAATTTGGGCGGTGGGCGGCGGTGGAGGGCTGTCCACGGGCGGGCGGCGCTCGGCGGCGGCAATGGCGGCGGCGAGGGCGTTCTGGGTGCGTGGCTCGCGCGGGCGGTCGGGGCTCGGCCTTTATAGGGGCAGGAGGGGGTGTGGAAGGCTTGGGCGGTGCGCGGGGCGGAGGCACGACACGGCGCGGCGGGCGGCAGCAGAACGCCGGCGCGGCGTGCGGCGAGCGGGCGCGGTGACTGGGCGGCCGAGATTTGGCGTGGGCGCGAGGGGATAGCGCGGGGCGTGGAGTGGTGGAGCAGCAGCTGCAGCGGCTCGGGCGGAGGGCGGGCGCAGTGACGGGCGGGGCGCGGGAGCCGGGGCGGCACGGCGGGGCGCGGTGACTGGGCGCGACGGGCGGCGGGGCCGGGCGCGGCAGCGGCGTGCGCACGCGCGGGCGCTCACTGGGCCGCGCGGCGTGGGGAGGGGGCAAAGCCGGCCGTGGCGGAGTGGCGCGGCGGCCACTGGCCTGGCGCCTCGCGCCGGTCAGGCGTCGCCGGCCACCTGGCGCGCGGCGGTCGGGCGGGGAGGAGAGAGAGGGGGGGCCCGCGAGGGGCCTGATTGCGAGAATTTGAAAAACTTCAGGGGGCTGGGTGCAAACCGGGCGTTTTCTCCTCTTTCTAATTTGAATTTCAAAAACTTTTGAACACGAAAGTTGTTCAGAATAAAAAGTCCTACAAGTTTGGTTTCAGGCAAAATCTCATTTGGCTTATGGTTTGAAAGTTAAATTTAAAAGTCCGAAAGTAACCAAATGTGCTCAATTTAAATTCGAATTCCAACTGAACTCGTTCTAATTCTTTCCACCCTTTTATTAGTTGGTTTAAGCATAGGGTTAAGCTAATGATACTGATTTTAGAAATGAAATTTTTACCAGGGTTGTCACAGGAATCGTGACTTTGAAACATATGGCCATTGCAACTAGCTGAGAAGGAAGGAAATTGATAAATATATTTATATTTGAAGACCAAACGAATGGAGGAAATCAAACTGCACTGCAGATGTTGTAACTGACAGGGAAGGTTATTCGGATACTGAAGCTAGCTGTATCTGGATATAGGGAGGGATAATGGACTTTCACGGTGTTAAATAAGGATTTTTTTTTTCAAATAGGTATGGTAAGAATATTTCCAGATACCGGCCGGCAACGCTCGCGAGTCGACCTCGGGCTCGGATCTTCGGCTCGGGATCCTCCAGCTTTAGCTGGCAGGCTCGCTCGAACTCGGCTCATTGACAGCCCTCCCGGCTCAGGGCTCAGGGCCAGCTCAGCCGCTGAGGTCCTCAGGTTCATCTCCTCCCTCTGTTTCTCTCGGACTCTGTCTCCTCCCTTGCTCTTCCTTCCCTGGCGGCGACGACTGGGCGAGCGGCGGCGCCATTTGTCCTGTCTTCGCCCAGCCCTTTGCCGGTGACGAGCGCATCCTCCGGGTATGCCCGCCCCTTCTCTTTCCTTCTGCTGTGCGAGACGGAGCACCCCAAACCCTAACAAAACTATTTGTATTCGGATCTGAATCCAGTTACAATATACTACCTACTAACTTCGATTTCGTTTGCAAGAATTATCGTGTGTGCCCCTGGGTCCGCCCCTATATGCTAATGGGATGGATTTTTCTTTAGTTTCATTTGTTTTCTTCTTGACTAACAATTGGTCTCAGTCTGCCCTCAAAAAAAAAAACAATTGGTCTCAGTTTTCTTTTCGTGTGTGCCGGCCGTTACTATTTTTTGTTTCTTAATTTTTCTGCTGTGGTACCTCATTTCACATTATGGTTGCTTCCCTCTGCTTGTTTGTTGACCAGGAGAAGGCATGGCTTCACGCATGCCACCCTCCAAGAGGCTGTTTCAGAAAAATTATTCAGATCACAATGGCCGGGGCAAGTGGCAGAAGACAAAGCATTCTTCGTCACATAAATCTCAGCCCAAAATAGAGCCTGGTGTTCCCATTTTTCGCATTCTCTGCCCTGCTTCAAAATCTGGGAATGTAATCGGTAGAAAGGGTGGAATTATCGCAAAGATACGGCAAGAAACTGGAGTGAGAATCAGGGTTGATAAAGCAGTCCTTGGTTGTGACGAGAGAGTTGTTTTCATATCTGCCATTGACAAGGATGAAGAAGCTATTAGCGAGCAAGGTGGAGAGAATGATGGAGGTGTTGCTGTTGCTGCTTCTGGTGACCATGAGAAGGATAAAGTCAACAGTAAGGGGAACAATGATGATCCAGAGAAAAACCACAGTAACCAGGAAAAAGATGATTCAGAGATAGACTACAGTAATGAGGAAAAGGATGATTCAGAGATAGACAACAGCAAGGAGCAGAAGGATGATGGCAAGGAACATAAGGATGATTCAGAGAAAGGCCACATTAAGGAAGAAAATGATGATGGTTCAGAGAAAGACCACAGTAAGGAAGAAAATGATTCTTCAGAGACAGATCACAGTAAGGAAGAAAAGGATGCTTCAGAGAAAGATCACAGTAAGGAAGAAAAGGATGGTCCCTTTGTTGCAAAAGATATCAAGTCAGAACCGGAGAGGGTAGTACCATCAGCACTGAAGGCCATTTTGTTTGTCTTTGACAGGATTTTTGCAGCTGAAGAGGATAATGAAACTGGGGATGTATCAGGTGCGAGCGCTCCTGTTTCTTTGCGATTATTGGTGCTATATAGCCAAGCAGGTTGGCTTTTGGGGAAGGGTGGTAGTGTCATTAAGCAAATGTCAGTTGATAACGACTGTGAAATCCGTGTTTCAAAGGACAAACTTCCATCATGTGCACTACCCAATGACAGACTTTGCCAGGTACATTTTTCAGGATTGGATTTCATTATCGTGTTTCGTTTTCATCTAGCGTCTCCTGTAAATTCTCTGATCATGTTGTAAGATCATTCAATCTTTCTTTCAAATACTTACTTTTGCTCTTGGTGTTTGTTGATATATCATTCAAACAGATCAATGGAGAGATTGACTCAGTAAGGAAAGGTCTGAATGCAGTAGCTGAATTGATCTTAGCTCATCCACCCAAGGAATCTGATGTAGTTGCTGGTGTTCATTTTTCTGGATCATCATCGCGGTCTTTGTTTAGCCAGTCAGATGGCTTTGCTTCAGGAATGCAATCCAACTTCCATATCCCCTTGCAAGGACCAACCCAAGCCAATGGACCTTTTGATATCATTGATCGTCAACCAAATATGGCTCCTTTTCCTATCGGACCTGAAGCTCCAATACACGGCCATGCCTCAGTTCCTATAGAACCCCTCTCCTTTAGGTTACTGTGTTCAAAAGACAAGGTTGGCAGTGTAATAGGCAAGGGTGGAAACACTGTTAAAACTATCCAAAATGATACAGGCTGTGAAATAAAAGTTCTTGAGACTGTTCCAAAAACAGATGATCGCATCATAAATATATCTGGACCTGCGGTAACTACCTTCATTATCTCTTGTTGCAAAATATTTGCATTAGATTTTTCATCTGTCCCCATTTAATGTATTTTCTGACCTGCTTGCTGCATAAAATGGCATTCAGCTGAGTTACACCTTTATTTGTGAAACTCCATTTCATGTTTCTTGAATTGTAAATTTTCTGGATGTAATTAGTGTTAGTGCAATGCCGATGTATTTTTGCATGCTCCATATACAGATTTCCCTCTCGGAACCACTTTATGGGATACATTTACAGAGCAAGACTGCAGGCAGTCAGCAACCAGAAATGTGCTTGTCAGCATCTTGAAATTAATCTTGTCAAACCTTAGGATAAAATTTCCATCAAATCCACAAGCTACTTACCAGGGAGCTTTAGAAGTTTGGATGACATAAAAATTTCTTTGCATAGCTTTTTTTTTGCAGTTATTTCTTGCTTACCTAAATTACTTTTTGTTCTTTATTGACTCTTGAGAGTTATTAATTCATTTGGTGACTTTGCATTTTTCTTTTTGGAACTCTAATGGCATAAAGGAATTATAAAATTTCTATGGACTTAACTCTTAATATTTCACTACCACTGTTATTCGGCGTTTTAAAAGGAGAGACTAGTCACTGATCACTGATGTATCTGTTTCTCTCTTTTTTTTTTTTGGTTCTGTAGCATCCAGGTGATGGAATTTCCCCTGCACAGAATGCCATTTTGCATGTGCAGCGAAAACTTATGTTGCCTACCTCTGATAAGGAGGGTCCTGCTCCTGCAATATGTAGGCTGATTGTTTCACCAAACCAAGTTGGTTGCCTTCTGGGCAAAGGTGGTAGTATCATAGCTGAAATGAGGAAGCTTTCAGGAGCATTTATAGTAGTGTTGAGCAAAGACAAGATCCCGAGGGGTGTCCCAGAAGATGATGAAGTTGTTCAGGTCTGTTTTTGTTGTACAGTATCCAAGAATTTAGTTGTTGAAAGAATGCAGGGAGATCTTTGTTTGCCCCGATGAAATTCTAATTCATATTTTACCTGTATTTATTTATTTGTTAATTATCTGCAAAATTGCTATTTTTAGATAAGCGGGGGCTGTGAAGCTATTCAAGAAGCTCTAATGCAGATAACCGCTAGGCTTCGTAACCATCTTTTCCGAGACAGAACACCTGGAATGGGTCCTAATATGCGGCCGCCTTTTGGTTTGTTAGATTCTCAGTTTGGTCCTTATGTGGGGAACCATGAATCTCCATCTCTGTTTCATAAAGATTTTATGGGACGGCCATTGGATGGGATCTCTGCCCCTTGGACAGTGAAGGTACCAAGCCCAACTGATCACTACTACTTGATCAGCAAAATCAGCAGATTTGGCATGATGCATCTTTTGATAGACTTCCATTTTTCTTATACTTATTCTGATGCAGTTCTGGTCCAAAATTTTGTAGGGCATGCGTGATATCGGTGATCCAATGTCAATACCTGATATCCCCGGAGCAGGGCATAGAGAACTTGGTGGATTTTCCGGGTCTGTTTCTTCTCTCATACCCTGTCTTTTTGTATACACTCTTGAATCTCGATCAACAACTTAGGTGTTTAAATCTGAGAAAATTGTCATTGCAGTCCTGGTCAGTCATCCGTGATGCCAAACGTGACTGCAGAGGTCTTAGTTCCAAGATTAGTTATTCCCGCTCTCTGTGGTGAAAATGGAGGTTGTTTGGATAGGATTCGTGAGGTCTGTATCCAACTAGTATTTTGTGTAGCATGTCTTGCTAACTGCGATAAGTGTGCTTGACCTATTTAATTTGTGTGCAGTTTTCGGAAGCTAAGATAACAGTTGCTGAACATATATCTGATTCAATGGACACTGCTGTTTTAATATCTGGCACACCAGACCAGATGCAAGCTGCCCGGAGTCTTGTTGAAGCATTTGTTATAAGTGAATCATTTGGCCCATGATATTGTGATCCTCAAAAGGTGATGCATCTGTTCCTAATGTTTTGTTTGTTTCATTTAAACGAAATATATCTTATCTAAATTAGCAGCTGGTGGAATTTATGGTGATGTTAATTGTGTAGGCTTCGAAGCTAGTGATAAAAATGTGGGTTCGTGTTTGTGAATATGCATCCCCGTTTGCCGAGTGGCATATGCTCCAAGAGGTTAATTAGGCTGAATAGATAAAGACTGAAGTTCCAATCTGTTGGTTCTTTCTAGGTTGTTGCAGAATGTTCCAAACTCACCCCTTAGAGATATGGGACACATTCCGGGCAGCACCCGAAATGTATTGCTTATGTAAGCAGTATGCGTGAACCTGAAATTGGCCTCTAACCTTTTTTTTGAGATCCGGTCTAATGTTGTGGAATGTTAATATGTGCATTTCCATTTCCTTTGGTATCTGTATCTCTAAGAAGCACCAATGCAGGCTAGTGCCTATCAAGGTTTTAGGAAGTGTTTATGGTATTGGTATGCATAATATGTAACCCCTCGTTTCTATGTTCAAACTATGCTTTTTTCTGGTGATACAAGTGCCAGCCTCTGCAAAAAGGGGGGAAATAAAGGAGTCAAAGTTGTTGCAGCCAGAAATAACAATTTGTGGCCTGAATGGAATGCAAGGCTAGCAATAGGGCCAGATTTGGATTTTGTCTGTCACAGCATCAGTGACAGACAGACAGACAGATCATATGGCCACAAGCACGGTAGCGTGCTCTTGCAAAACCAATTTGTTTGCATGCTTGTGGGATCGCCATCTGGTGGGTCGTTTTGTTTTGGCAATATCTGTGTGCCGCTGTGCTCTGCTCCACGTTTAAGCCTTGTGTGCTCTGGAATGCTGGATTCTCTCTTCTCTCCAATGTTCTTGCCAAGTCCTTGGAAAATTCCAAAGAGTGCCTACTTAGGTTGCATGGATTGTATGCAACTATGCTAGTATGTTTGGTTGCAAGCACTGTATGTAACCTGTATGTATGTATATCTCAATTTCCCTGGCGTCTGAAATTTTCCATTTTACTCTGAATGCATTTTGTTTGTGTAAATCGGATGTCCAAACGGGAGGGAAATCTTCAGCAGGCAGCAGCAGGAGGTGCTGGACGTTGACCCAGGCCGGCCCACGCATCGTCGTCAACATCTTATCATCAGAGAGCAAGGCAGCCACTCAAAAACTCTGCTGGCTGCTGCCCTTCCCTCCACCACAACCTCCGTCCTCTCAGCACTCCCTCCGTCTTCTTCTTCGATTTTCTCCACTCAACTCCTCCACAGCCACAGAGCTTGCTCGAGCATATGGGGTGCTGGGGCTCCAAGGCCAGCGCGGACGTCGCCGTGGCCGACGTCTACCGCCCGCCGCCCACCAGCGTCTCCCTCTTCGACATCAGCGCCGTCGAGGAGCCCTGGCACATCGACAAGAACAAAGCCGGCGATGAGGAAGAAGACGACGAGGAGGAAGAAGAGGAAACTGATGACGACGCCGGCGATGACGAGGAAGAGGAGAAGCCCGCCGCCATGACCGTCTTGCCGCTCCCGCTCCTGGACAAGCTCGAGGGCTACGAGCTCGCCCCTGCCTCGTGGTCCGAGGTCAGCAAGGCCCTGGAGGACATGAAGCCCGTGCTGGATTCCAAGCAGGCCAACACCAAGCCACCTTCGGCTCCCAAGAAGAAGAAGAAGAAGACGGCCAAGAAGAAGAAGAAGAAGGAAGAAGACCAACCAGCAGCTGCTGCTGCTGCTGCTGGTGCCGCGGACGAGGAGGCTGGCAAGAAGCCGCCGTCGCCGCCCGCTGCCCTTATTGGCAACGTCGTAGAGCCAGAGAGCATGATGGGCGCGCCGCCGGAGCTGGCGGGGCGGCGCGTGGTGAAGGACAACCCCTTCCTGATGCGCGACCGCGAGAGCACGGGCAGCACGCCGAGGTGGAAGCGGCGCGACCCGTTCGAGGGCTGCCCCGAGCGGCGGCCACCGGGCCCCGCTGGCGGCGGGGTGGTGCTGTACACGACGACGCTCCACGGCGTGCGGCGCACCTTCGAGGACTGCGAGCGCGCGCGGGAGGTGGTGGAGGCCTGCGCGGAGGCGGCGGGCGTCGGGGCGGTGGACGAGCGCGACGTGTCGCTGCACGGGGAGTACCTCCGCGAGCTGCGGGAGCTGACCGGCGATGGCGCGTCGGCGCCGCCGCGGCTGTTCGTGATGGGGCGGTACGTGGGCGGCGCGGAGGAGTGCGTGAAGCTGGCCGAGTCCGGGAAGCTGCGGGAGATGATGCGGTGGGTGAAGGCGCGCGGCGAGGCGTGCGCGGCCAAGGACGGGCGCGGCTGCGAGGGGTGCGGCGGCGCGCGCTTCGTGCCGTGCTGGGAGTGCGGCGGCAGCCGCAAGGTGGTGGTGGCGGAGGGAGGAGGCGAGGTGGAGAGGTGCGCCAAGTGCAACGAGAACGGACTCATGATGTGCCCACTCTGCCACTGAATCACCACTATTTCTTTCTTCAATGTAATCAATATATATTAATTAGCTTGCATTGCATTGCATCGTTGATCCCTTAGCTTTTATTCATTCAAGAGATCGATTTGTTTGAACGTACATACATATAAGTATATATAGTAGCATCCCTGTATATGTATATTGTACACGTATGATGAGATGATTCTTTGTTCATAGTGCATGCATGCCATGCGAGTGTAAAACCTTTATGTTAGTACTTTAGTAATTATTAGTACACGCATATGTCGAATATAAACAGTGGTTGATGAATTCGATTCCATTATTATTATTATTATTATTATTATTATTATTATTATTATTATTATTATTATTATTATTATTATTATTATTATTATTATTGTTGTTGTTGTTGTTGTTGTTGTTATTTACATACATACAGGCCTTATTAATCTTTCACAATCCCGGAGGGGATTACGATTAGCTGAACCGGTCCATTATATTAATATATATGGCACTCTTAAGCATATACTAGTGAAGGGCGTGTCTGATGTAAGCAGTAGAGTCTTACCGCGTGTGATCGGAAGGTCTCGAATTCGAATCGCAGTCTTCTCGCATTGCACAAGTAAGGGAAGGGTAAAGCTTGTCACTCACACTCTTTTCTTAGATCCGCGACGGGAGCTCTCTGCACTAGGTATGCCCCATATTAAGCATATACCAGTATATAGCAGGGCATGTGGCAGCACATGTGCTACGCGGTTGAGCGCTGACGCGGAGGAGAGGCGTGTTCAGGTCAGGTGCCCAGCCAGGTATGCTAGGAGGCATTCCATCAGTTGATTGAGCATCACATTCACATCTCTGGCTTATAAACATCCCAATTGCATATAATGAACCTGAGATGGGAGGGTGATTTTTTCATTTGAAAAAACATGAGTGATATGATATGAATGAGCAATAAGTCTATTCCACCCAGGGCAAGGCAATGAGCAGCAAGCAAGCAGCGCATGGATGCAGTGCAGGCAAGCATTTCATTTGGCAGGCTGATGCCGCCGCATCCACCATGCATGGCCACTCACCCCTCACTGCCTGCCCTGCCTGCCTTCTCCAAGCATATATAAATAAATAATAAATAAATAAATATGGAAACGAATGAACCATGTCCATGCTGCTGCGAGATCTCAACGCAACGGCATTGTTCCGTCTTCTCGCACAACAAGTTTGACATTAATATTAGTACAAATTAGTAGAATATATTTGATGTAGTGATTTTTTTTAAAAAATATAATATAGACACATACATTCACAGATACGTAGGCATAGTCACAAAAGGATTGATCGAATCTCACACGACTTGGTGACGCTGCAGACACCTGCTCTGTCTGCTATTACAGCTCCAACATCACCATTTCTTTTCTTTTACTAGATATCCAAAAAGAAAAAGAAAAGGTAAAAAGAAGAGAAGCTTTCACGTTGTTTTCTCGTTCCCTTGTTCTGAGAAGAGAAAGAAACTGGAATCTGGAATGAACCAAGTCCAGCCTGTGTGTGTCCCGTCCCCCTTCATCTTGGCGAGGGGAGGGGGGAAGGAGGAGAAGGAGAAGGGCAGGCAAGCTGCACACACAGACAGAGAGGCAGACCTGGCGCATCAGGCAACCACACCCAGACCACCAGGGACGAGACCCCTTCCCTTCCTCCCTCCTCCAGCGCATCGCAGTCGCCGCGCCGCCCCCGTCACGTCGGCATCGCCTCGCCTCGCCGCCCCCGTCACCCACTACTCGGATCTCTCACTCCGCCCCCGCCCTGGGGCTTGCCTCGGATGCTCCCGGCCTCGCACCCGCTGCTCTACGCCTGCGTCTTCCGCGACACCCACCTCGTCGCCGAGCTCCCCACCGACGCCGACGACCTCCCCCCGCTCGCCGCCGCCCTCGTCGCCGCCGCCCCGCCGCACCACCGCCACCTCACCCACTCCGCCGCCGGCCGCGCCCACGCGCTGCTCCTCGCGCCCCCGCTCGCGCTCGCCGCCGTCTCCCGGGCGCCGCACCTCCCAGCCGCGCAGCTCCTGCTCTTCCTCCGCTGCCTGCGATGCCTCCCCGAGGACAGGATGCGCGACGAGATGCCGCGCCTCGCGATGCGCCTGCCGCTCCCCACCGACGACGAGGCGGCGCTCGCGCGCGAGGAGCACGACGTCGCCGCCGCAGAGGCCGAGGCCGAGGAGGCGGCCAGGAGGGACGCTGAGCTCGCCGCGCGGAGGACGCCCAAGCGGGACCGCCAACGCCACGGGGGCACCGCCGCCTGGGCATGGAGGCGACAGCTCTGGATCGTCATACTCGTGGATCTCGTCCTCCTCGCCGTCCTCTTCGCCGCATGGCTCGCAGTCTGCAGGGGATTCAGCTGCATTGGCCGGTAAATAGCTACACAAGTTTTCAAGGTAAATCAAACCCACTGCATTTCCTCTTATTAGGCTCTCCCCTCTTCTCTCTATAGCTCTTCCCATGGACTTTCTTCTGGTGCCGTGATTTCTATGATTCCAGGGTTCAGACTCACAGAAAATCACCAAAATGCAATCTTTACCTTAGTCTGTGTTAATCACTGCCATTCAGTTACTCGCACTGTTGGAGACTCGGGATCCATGTGTTCTCTTCAGTAGTACGTACTAAGGCTCGTTCATCCGCATTATCAAATTCGGGTCGTATATAGGACCACGTTTTTTCACCAGTCCTTTGAACCTAGGACGGATCTTATCAAATTCGGTCCACATTATGCAACCTTTATGATCCTAAATCTGTATCGCGATCTTGGCAAATATGGCTCCACTTGAATCATATAGGGAGGCAGAGGATGTCTATCCTGCTGGACGCCGCTAGGTGCGCCCCACCTCCAGCACAAATGAACATGCCTTCTCTTCACATCCACTGTCCATATGGAATTGTTATAGAGGACCCTTTTTTTTTTGTTACTGCAACTTCTGTGTTACACAGTTGGCCAAGGTTTATTCTCCTGATGGCAAATGGCTGTCTCCTGACCTCAAAGCTTCAGGACATGAAGACAGCTGCTGAATGTGATGTGGTTCAAGTGTGTTGCTGGTTCAACATTTGAATTGTAAAGCTGCAGTAGGATTGTGCAGTAGGTGTTAGGCACACGATTCCTGCTTCAAAAAATTGGCATAACAATAGCCCAAGATGTGTTTAGGATCAGTAGACTAGTATAACCCAACCTAGAAACACAACTTCAGTTTAAGCTTGCCCTGGCATAGTTCTACAGCATCCAAGCTAAAGCAGAAAGGACAACCGTAAGATGGGATGTGTGGAGTTTAGTGCTAATCTGAATTCAGCAGAGGAGTTGACTGGTGAGGTGAAAATTAGGCATGTATACTTCTGCACTCTATAGTATTGGTTCATTGAGGACGTGGATGGAATATAGAATTTAGATTTCCAGTATTTCTCAGGGATGAAGATATCTGCATGATTGAGTATTATCATTTTGCTCTGCTGGCTCAATTTTTGTCATTAAATTGATCCCCTGTACATACACATGGTGGAATGGGTATAAGGTTTGGGGAACTGATTTCTGTGTCTGTTACTAACGAAATGAGTCTGCACTTTTGACGGAACTGCACAACTTATTTGGGGGAAAAGAAATCCAAAGGAATACTACAAGCAATGCTGGAGCACTTGTGGTTTCAATTTGTCCTAAACTCAACTGGATAATCCAAGGAACAAAACTTCATTCCCTAGGATGATAGCACACTTGATCTGAGCAGTCCCAGTGAAGAAGCACCCATAGCTGTGGTAATCTGTTCCGTCGGACTATATTAATCTTCAAAGCGATATTTGACTATCATTAGTCATGAATCTATTTTATTCTTGGGAACCTTTCTTGGCTATCATGTCTGGTAACATGGGTGTTCCTTTCATCATCCTTAACTTTATTTTCTTCTTGCTTATAGTAGAATCACACACATACCTGTTTCTGATGGCAAATCCAGGATGCTGAGTTAGGAGGAGCAAAATGATAGAACCATCTGAAAAAATTCATTTATGATTTTGATATGACCATTTTTAAGTTGCAAAATACAAAGATTCATTTTTTTTTTCTAGAAGTTCTAGTTAACTTGGTAGAAACTGAAAATGACTGTATTGCACATAGTAAATTCATGTAAAATCAGTTGTGAAACTGGTGCTTGTTGAGGTTGGTGGGCTTGTATGACATACCATTAAATGATCAAGTGATAGCATGATTCTATAGATGGCACATTGACATTACATCGTATATCATGCAATGTGATCTTTAATCGCATACACGGATAAGTAATGAGAGGAATTGAGGAGCACACCACAGATGGGATTCTCTTCGTAGGTGTCTGGCCTTCCTAATTTACTCCATAAATGAAATCCCATGTGTCCATGCAATAAAAAAATGTAAATTAAACCTTGCTCTAGCCTTTTGTCTCGTGCTTTGTTGAGATTACATACGTATTAAACAGAGCAATTTCACTCACAGGTTCATCTTTGGATATTATATGAGTAGATGAAAAATATTGCACAATTGCATATCATTCATTAAAATAAAGCAGTTTCTGGGAACGACATACACGTATGAAGTGATGCTTCAATGCCTGCTAAATATGTACAATTTTGCTGGCACATGCATAATATGTATGATATGGTCAAGTAAAGATTGGAAACCTTTTCTCTTCATTGTGGCAATTTAGATTTGGGAGGTGATATTTAGAAAAAGAAGAGTCAAAGCTGTAGCTTATTTGGAAACTTTCCTAAGAGTTGCCAACGTGTGTATGATGGCATGGTGACTTGAGCCTATCTCAGCTGGATATGGTTGATGGGCATTATTCTATCTGTGTATGCACGTTGACTAAAGAGTCGAATATGATGAATCATTTATTGTTTGTATTAAAATGTTAATCAAGTACAGAACTTGAGACTATCTCAACCAACTAAATAACAAAATAAATGAAAACATATATGTTATTTCTCTTCTGTAAAACTGGTATGTAAACATTATGAACTAATAGATCAGATGTTCAAATCAGCTATGTTATATTTGCTTGTTGTGCAAATAAGGAGTTTGCACTTGTTATCGAGGTGTTGCACAACAGTTTGTACTTGCATTGATCCATCCTTTTATTGTGGTCTTAAATCGTTTACCTCCAAGTTCCAAATTTGTATGTAGTCTTTCGTATTGATGCTTTTCAGGGTTCAAATTTTTGACCTCTTGATGCATCGCTTCTTGTTTGTATTGATGTATTCCCTTGTATTACGGCATTATGGTCTTTAGTTCCATGGCATTGAGTCTTCCATCTAGGAAAATTGGGAATGCATCAGTTACTACATCTGCGATTAAACTATATTAAACTGCCTCATCACTGTTGCCATAACTCTTGACTTTTGTGGAGACAATCAAGTCCTCATTTGACAATAACATTATGAAGTACCTCGACCAGCTCAGAAAAAGGACAGAAATCTAAGTTTTGCAAGAAAGGACACTATGTGTAAAACTGAAATTTCAAACTACTATACTGAATTTTTGTTCCTTTCTTCTTGCTGTAGGTTGCTGCTCTAATTTTAAGCGATACATCTGGAGTGCAGTTGTTTCTCTGAAGGAAAAGTGGCTGCAAGCTGCCAATATTTGCAAGCAAAGGCACTTCGGCCCCCCCGCATATTGTTGCGTCCTTATTGTATGAATCGTGTTTAAAAGTGAAGGCCAACAGTCTTGCTAAACTTGATAAGCTTGAATTTGTTGGTTTGGTTAAGGTGATTTGTAAACCTGTAGTGCAATTTTTTCGTTCAATTTTCTATACGAAGCAAATGTTGAGATTTTGCCCCATTGGATGGCAGACTCGGGTATATGTGATTCTTACTGCCAATCAGTCATAACCTTTGCCAGACCTCCTCCTCGTGGTTCCTATTCTCCCTCGTTGCAAATGTTACGATCATGTATAATTGCTTCTATCATCTTCTGGGATGCTTATTTTCAAGAGCAGTGTGCTGTAGTTTGCTGCGTGTTAAAATGGAAACACAGATAGAGATGCTGAAACTCAGTAGGAGTTTTTTTTTTCCCAGAAGGAAAGCTGTCTGTCTGTACTAATACTTCCTCAGTCCCATGATTCTCCTGATGATATCCTTTATCGGTTCAACCTTTTATAATTGTATTTGACTGTCACGGTTTCATGGCAGGGCATGCATGGATATAAGAGTTATCCTTGCCAGAACTGCAGACATGGAATGAAGCTAGTGCTTGCTTTGCATCCGGTCAGTTTGCAGGTCATTTCGGGCATCCGAGACAGGCTCGACACAGCACATTGCGAAAAGGAGTCGTGTAAGCCCTCTCGACGATCAAATCAAGTCAAATTCAGAAGGAGATTTAAAAGAATTGGTTTTGCCATGATCAGGTCAGTTGTCTCACCTAACGCTACGCTAGATTGAATGCACATGCTGCTGCCGCTGCTGGCCCATTTCAATCCCAGGCTTCGATCCAGATCCTATCCTATCCTCCATCGTACAAGCTTTACCTGCAATCTGCACTCGTGTTCGACCACATGCTGGAACAGTGCTAGATAGTTTGCCGACGATAAGACCGGCCAAGTTAGCCACTCAGAGAGAGAGAGCAATGCATGCTTGGAATTTCCCTACTAAATTTCATAGGGAAAAACCTTCAGTTCCTATAGAATTCCTTCAATGATTGAATCGAATTCAACAGGATAGGTTCTTGACAGTTTAGAAGTTGGTTGCATTGCATATACAGTTGAATCAAGCATTTCATAAGCCCCTAGGATATGATGCAGATAGGTTAGGACATGGGGACCAATGCAAGTGCACTGTGTTTATGTGCAGACAGTGCTGGTTCCAACATTCAGAAGGTTCTTGGCAGTTTAACATAAATAAAAGATGGACATGTACAATCGTTTTGGCATTGAGGGAAGTAGCAGCCAATAGGCTCTCCTTCTCCATGTCCATGCTTATCAGCATCCACTGCTGAGGCCTGAGGGGTCTACTGACGATAAACTTGAACTGAAAGGAAGAAAAACAAAACCCACAAGCATTAGTTAGGAGGAATCAATGGAAACATAAAATATATTAGCAGAAACAGAGCCGAAGGCGCGGGGGAAAAGGCGTCTTTCGCTTTATTCTGGCGCGCAAAAATGCCATTCTGGAATGAAATATATATATGATGAACAATCGCACCACGCGTCGACAAGTGGATCCACATCAGAGGCCTGAAGCCATCCTTTAGTGGTCAGAGATGCAAATGCCTGCTGCTCTCCATCTCCATAGATTAGAACCTAACCCAAGCTTGCTCCTTCATGCTTTGCTTTCCCAGCCCTCTTTACATGCATTTTTCAAGTCCCCTCCACTAGCCTCTAGCCCATTATATATATGTATATAATTATCTCTCTTGTACCATGCTCAGCACTTTGCTTAACGCTCACATGTAGGAGTACAACACATCACCTAAGAAGGAAGCATCGATCGCAAATCAGAGCTCATTGGATGCGAGAATCGTTCGATCGACAATATGAACACTTGCCATGTTATTCTGTCGAGCAGGATTACTAACTAGTTTATTGACAGTTGGGAGTAAGTGCTTGCTGCTTTGAATCAAGAATGTGATCTTTGCTATCATAACTATATGAGATATGCAGCAGCCTACCTAAGATATAGGAGCAGATTAGGAGAGGAGAAGCATCATGGAAAATTCACCGGTGGATCGATCAGGATGTTTTTAAACGCGGTGCAGAGTGGATGGAGCATGATTTGCATAGCAAAGAAATCCGGTCAAAATTGATAGGTAGAACAAGTTGCATGGCATATTCGTTGCCTGCCTATCCTACAGGAGCTTTCTCTTCCTCACACATAACATAGGCTCCATTGTTAATTTTGCTGCCTGTCTATTCACTGGTAATATATTAGAAACCCAGTAGGCTGCCTGCATAGATTATGCTTTGCCTCAAAGCTTAGAAAAGTAGATAACACTGACATCTTCCCTGCCAAGTGCCAAGACTTCAACTCATGTATAGATGCCAAACAACTGACTAAACTAGTCTTTCATCTGAACAAGCTTTCTTGTACACATAACTTGGTGAATGTTACTGAAACGTTATTTTTCACAATCTATTCAGGCAAACAGTGAAGTCCTTTATATTCTACACTTTGATCATTTGCTCCACTTTTAGTAGTCCAATGCCACTGTGAGATAGAACAGTACTGTCACCTACCTGTAAACAATGAGCTCAACGATCCTTGTTTCTTACAAATGATTTTCCTTTTTCTGTTTCTTGTCTTGTTATGGAACACAGTTAGTACGTCAATTTTGTTCCCCAGATGCTGATACCATATGTGTTTCAGGTAACTGATGATGAACCAATCCATCCGAGTTAATGAGGATTAGTAATGCAAATGGGTCAATGTAGTGAGCATATATAGTACAGGGACCTGAACAACTAACTATTATGGTGGCTACAAACAAAAAAAGGCATTCTGATTAAACAAAGCATGGGGGACCAAGACATTGCCAAATACAAGGCAGGCAGGCAGGAAAGGAAAGGAAAGCCTGCAAATAATCCCCCCTGCAAACGACAAATCCAACAGCAGGACACCCATATAATCTCCACATTATTGTCATGGAGGTTTCTTAATGCCCAAGTGGGCATGTTTCTTAAATCTTAATGCCCGGATTAACAGCATAGTTAATCATCCATTCAGATTTGGGAGCCAGTAGCGGCCAAGCAGGAGTCCCTAATGCGCTGCTGCCTGGAGACCTAGAATTGGCTGCTCTCTGTCTCGTGGTTTGCCTACCGTATACTATGATTGGGTTATGTTAGGCACACCTCATGGTGATGCAAATTCCACGCAAATGTCTTGAGTTTTTAGTATATTCCTCGTGATACTCTCCATGTGAGGGACAAAGATCCTCCCTTTGGGCATCTCGGACAGATACTTCCTATGAAATGATACATCACTTTCATATGTTTGTTTTATTAGCAAGCATCTTAAATACCTGAATTTTTTCTTCTTCTTTTGTAGTGTAGAGCTGAAATATTTTCCTTCATTCATCGTCTTCCAGCTCAAAACTTGTGTCCACCGTGTTTATTTTTTTTAAAAAAAAACACCTTGTTTCCACCGCAAAAATGTTTCATAATTTTGAGCTTCCGAGAAACATGCCTACTTTTATATCCACCAGCACGTCCAGCTATTGGGTTTATGCATGGGACGTTGGTCAGTGACGAAAATTTTGCTGAAATACTAGGAACACTATCAATTTTAATCCTATTTGTCCATCTGAAAGCGAGCCTTCTTCTAGGTGCACTGCAGAGGAAGATTCTTTTCTCCCCCTTTTGATTGGAACAGAGGAAGATTCTTTTGTTCTTCAAAAATCAAATAGGAACTGCAAAGGAAGCTGCAGATAGGGATTTTTCCCCTGCAGGGGAAGTTTGGAGAAATTTCAAAGGGAGGAGAGATCACTGAACACCATCTCTATGCTATGTTTGACCACATATATAGATTGCAAGTTGTGGAATGAGCAGGTATAAGTTGAAGCTGCATGAGTAATAAGATACTACTACTAAGTTGAGTTGCCTTCTTCCCTTGAGGCCAAAGCAAGTAGGGTTGTTGGATACCGTTACTTGGCCCGACGCTGCCGTTTGGTTTGGTTGGTTTCCAACTCAACGATACCAACCTTTTAAAGGCAGGTGTTCTCCATTTCTTGATGATGTCCTAGTTACATTAAGGGAAGGGTCATTATCTTATATGTCAATTTTGCAGTCAAACGCTACATCATGTGCACTTCTCCAACTGGAGACTCTAGCTCCGTTGCGCACTGTCAATAAGTTTGTGAAGATTTTAGGAGCTGCAGCAGATAGATCATACATCAGAGAAGTGAAAAGGAAGCAGGTCGTCGTGCACTTAACCAAAATCGTGACGGATCGGATGGAGAGGTTGAGACATGGATGAGCTTCCTAGGAAAGGCTTGTGGGTCCCATGCATTCTCTCTCATCACCCATGCCAATGCATCATCATCTTTCCTTGTCAGCTCGTTTCATTGCATTGGTCGGGATCAGGGGCGACGCCAGGTTGAGGTAGCCTGGGTCCCATGCACCGGGGTAATGAAAAAATTACCACTAATTTTACTTATACTAGCCTATCAATCCGTGCTCTCGCACGAGCTAATTAGAATTAATATAAAAATAAAATTTATAACTAATAATTATAATTATCTATCTCATGCTCTATTTTATCTATTAAATATTCTAATGTACAATACTCTAAAGATACATGATTTGCCTACATAATCCATGATTTGCAACAGTGATGCTACAGTAACCATCCGCTAATTATAGATTAATATAGCTCGTTAAATTCGTCTCGTGATTTACAACCTATCTGTGCAAAAAGTTTTATAAACATATTTTATTTAATACTCCTAAATAATAAGATTCTTTTTAAAAAATTTGAGAAAGAAACTAAACACTGCCATACTAGAGCTACCTTGCTGAGGTTAGTTTTGGCTCCCACATGGAGGCGTGCGCCCGGTAACATATTTTAAACCTTGCACTTTGCAGGCAAATTAAAACTAATCATCCATCCGATCCGTAGCCCACACCTGCTAGAGCCACCCATGCGTGTTGTTAGTTGATACTTGCATTGACAGAGAGAAAGAGAGATGCCAAGCAAGGGTTAAATATATATAATTAACAATGAAAAGTAAGTTATCATGCACAATCCTAGCACTAGAGCTAGCTCTAACACTACTAACCCATGCAATGCGAGTTAAAAGGAAGGCTAGCTAGCATAAACTAATAAGTGTGCATGCTCTTGATTGATTCCAAAACATTAAACTAGTAATTAGACACCTTCTACTTCGTAGGCATGCAGGGCACTTTTACAGGCTTGCAAACCATGGATGGATGCAATGCAATGACTCTGCCCACGAATATTCCCCACCCAGCCCAGTACAAAAAAGCAAGATATCGCAAATATAAAAGGTCACGAATTGATTGTATATTTGACTAAAGTACGAGGAGGCTATGGATGATTGAGTTCTTGTTGTTATAGAGATTGTGGTAGCTGGCATTGCAATAT
The DNA here is from genome assembly GCA_032594955.1 of Panicum miliaceum. Classification (NCBI taxonomy): domain Eukaryota; kingdom Viridiplantae; phylum Streptophyta; class Magnoliopsida; order Poales; family Poaceae; genus Panicum; species Panicum miliaceum. The sequence goes on along the minus strand of CM064060.1, from coordinate 308,734 downwards.
ATGTGCGATTACGATCGGGATCTCTCGATCGGGTTTTGATCTTGTGTGTGTGAGCAAGCGCAGATTGATCTTTCCAATATATTAAAGTTTATTTTTTATTTTAAATACATAATATATGGAGAATGCTAGCTGAATGGAAATAAAGTATATATATGCTCATGGTGTGTCCTCTTACAATTGGTAGGGCTGAGTCTGTTATTATTAGGACATAGTTCATTTCGAGTATTTTCGTGGACTCTAGGTTTATATATCTTGGTGGGACAATGTGGATATATAGCAAGTCCTGCAGAAAAAACAAGTAGCAAATCCACAAGCAGTTAATTCGTTCTATCTTACAGAATCGATCAGTATTCTAGATCTTAATTATCAGACAATAATGTGATCGATAATTATATTTGGGGCAAAAGATCAGAACCGCATGCATCTATCGCAAAGAAGTTGCTTCAATTCTTGTGGTTCATGCATGAGGACTGATAGATTTTGCCGTGTTTATTTCAGATGGTGAGAGTAGCAAAGGTGCCGGTGCCGGTGCCTGAGAGCACCCTATTTTTTCTCCTCAAATCCTGTTGTTTGTCAAGTTTTCAAATAGATATGGGAAGGGAAAAAAAGACCATCTCCAAAAGTATCCTATTTTAACTTCTCAAATATGAAAAATTGTAAAACCACGAGGTGAATTCCGCGCCATCTTTTTTCCTACTCCCGCGATTCTTGGATGTCGCCTCCTCACGGTCGCCGCCGCCTCCAGCGGCCGCCGCCTCCAGGAACGCGGGCAGCCCAGGCCACGCCACGCCACGAACAAGGAGGGAAGCGCTTACATCCCCGACGCCGCGCGGCGCGCCGAGAGCACCGTCAACAGCTGCCTACGATTGATTCAGGCACAAATCAAGTTCCAAGACGTCAGAGTCGAGTTATTGCCACAAAAATCTAAATCCCCAGCCCAATTCATGTGTTACCACCGCGAATCGATTAATATAGGAGGCGATTTGACTAGTGGTGCCCAAAATTGAGCTGTCGTTGTCAGAATTGAGATTTGCAGCATGAAATCGAGCTCCTCAACACATGTCTCGCGCCGAGCGCCGCCTTGGCCACTGCTGCTCTCTGCCGCGAGCAGGACGGACCAGCCTCGAGTCGGATGGGAACCGACATCAAAGGGGAGGCGCGGCGGAAAAAAAAATCATCAATTGTTAAGAGATAGGGAAGTAGGATAAGTAACTATTGAAGAGTATTTTCTTTATTTTTTTAAGAAAATAAGGATGAAGAAGAGAGATGGAGAACTACTGGACATGCTCTGATAAACGGAGATTCCAGATTCCGGCCGTTCGGTATATATGTTGGGAATCTTTGCTGAAAGGAAGTATACTAGCTTGTATGCTGATCGATCGACGATCACAAGATCGCATTGTTTATTATATTATTGATTTAGTGGTAACACGCTTTCTCAAAAGCTAAATTCGATCTTAGAGCAGTTAGTTGCATTATATTGGTAGCAGCGGAGCACTAGTTTTTTCTAAAACACAGCACAAATATAGATGCTCACAAACATGTACGTATAATGTACTCTAAATATTCACGCATACGACTCTACCTTTATGATCATTTACGAGAGATTGAACCGGCAGATTCTCGAGATTGACAAAGTCACCACAGACGTCTCCCTATCGACGGGTCATCGCCTACAATTGAAAGAATAGCGCCGCTTAATTTTTGAAATAAATTTAGAAAAATATGAACACCTAGTTAATAGCAGTTGCACGGGCATCTCGGGTAAGCTAGAAGCACATAATAGAAAACAAGCATGTATCTTTTTTAGGATAGTAAAATAGAATTCCAATATAAATGGATAGCACACCGTAATTACTGTCATATAGTATGTATATAGACGTAATTCATGAATATAATGGATCGAGTTACGTATGTATGGGTCATCCATCACGCACAAGAGTTGCATGCATCATGTCTGCATGGTGGTGGTGGAGTGGAGTGTGTAGGCACGCGAGAGCTGGATGCATGGATCGATCGAATGGAAGCACCAAAATGGCGTGAGAAAAGGTGTATGTTTATACATGGCGCCCCTCCTTTTGCCAGAAAATGATAACTCGATTCCAGGAACGAAAAAGGAGAGCTGATTTCCAAGACCTTACCTTTTAGCCGTCTCGTTCAACTGACCTACTAGTATATTTATGAATGCCATCTATCGAGTAACTGAAATTGTCGTGCCTTTTCTTTCTCTATCGAAAGGAAAAAAAAACGGTAAGTGCGTTTCCTAGATAGATCGACCAAAATATATAAAGTGGGCCGGGGTTGCACTTTGCAAATTCATCCTCAATGTTTTGGCTTTTCAAGGGACAAGCAAGCTCTTTAATTTGTGAGCCTTTCTATATATATATATATAGTTGGCAAAAATCCATGGGGCGGGCCTTTTGCACAATTTATTATTAATTCTCTCAGCACGCACCTCTCTCACAGGCTACACTGCATGCCGTGTTGGTGCACGGTCATGTCTAAGCTAACTAGCTAAGATATACCTATGAACATAAAAAAAAATAAAAGAGGTTCGACCTACATTGATTGATATTTTAAGTAAAACTCCCATAGAAATATACGCAATAATCATTCCATATATGGTTTAATTAATTAAAATGCATGGTATGTATTACCAGTGAGATTATTGATAGATGAGGTAGGAACACTGTTCTAGTGGCATGCTGGGAGAAGGGAGGGAGGAAAAACTATATATATATAATATATATATATATATATATATATATATAAGATGTTGGCCATATATATCATCATTAGCTAGTGGTCATTATATTCTAGCTAGCCACACGTGTACATGCATGACCACCATTAGTCAAGTTGATTATTAGAGACTAGATATGCATGTTTTTTCAGAGGCTAGATGCCTGCTGGTTTTTTCTTCCCCCAGAGGGATAGATGCGTGTGCATGCATGTCTCCCTGCTCCTACACATATATAGTGTATGTATATGTATAGGAAAGATGATGAGTGTGGCCACCAGGAGCCAAAATTAATGTATTTGGGATGTTCGATATATATGTATGCATGCATTTTCCCCAAATATAATTATACCAGCAGCAGCTAGCATGCAAGTTATTGGATGGATCGGAGCAGTAGTGCGCGCACACACACACACACACACACACACACACACACACACACACACACACACACACACACACACACACACATAATGTCCAATGCATGCATGCAAGACGACACGCACTAAGCTCGATCGCTAGAGCACATGCGCCAAAGCAACAGTAAGTGCAGGAGAGGATAATCGAGCTCATCTGCTGATGCTGCGGCGTGCTTTGACTGGATGGATGGACACGATGGCCCTGCTGCGTGCTGCATCCCCAACTCCTGATCCCCAACCTGTCAACCCGGCCGACCACTGCACGCGCGCGCACGGGCATCGTCGTCGATCGTCGAGGCGGGTCGTCTCTGACGATACTAGCTTGACTGGTCCAACGTACTGTACTGTGTACGTGCGCGGACCCGATACCATCGTCCCCGCATCTGATCCATCTACTTCACATGAAGGTATGTATGTAAATCATGTATGTAATGCATGCATGGGCCACCCATGCATGGGAAGATATATATATGTATATATACATATTGTCAGTCAGGCTCAGACCCCACCCCACACACTGCCACAGATGGAGCGAGCCACGTGTGTATGCACACTATATATAATAGAGCTAGTCTGCAGATCCAACAGGAACACCAAACACCACAAGCTTTATGTAAAGGCCGCAAATGTAAAGACCAACTCTCTATATATATAGCTACATGTTTTTCCCCCTAGAACGTGCGATAATGCACATAATTCATTAAAAAGATGTTAAAAAACATACATACGAAGAGGTGCTGGCACAACATTGTTTGATTAAAAGAAGAGACAAGAGACTGCTAGATAGAGTCTAAAATATAATTAGGGCGATATATATCACGTTGGCAACATGGATAAATCTCATGCGTTCCTATAGGAACTTTTAAGGAAGAAGTACACACCGCACCACGGTAAGAGTATTAGATTGTTGATATAGCAACCGTTACAAGAAGTCAATACGGTCGGTCGGTTACATGAAATTACCTATGACTATTGTTTGAAAAAAGAAAAGATTACCTATGACACTGGAAAAGTGTTTCCGACCTCGTATATGTTAAATGTGTTTGCATACCATGTTCACTTTGTCCATATATGACCATTGGAAATGCCTAATGGGGGTATGCTATGCTATGGTAGGACAACCGCCCTACCTAGTAATAACGCAGAACTTTCCTACCTTTTTCTTGGCCACAACTTAATAACATATCATTTTTATCTCTAGTAATCAATTGCTTATGTTTTGATGGGCATGTATTTAATTCTTACTCTCAACCTTTATTTCCAATTTATATGGTTGTCCTTGTAGAACTACTCAAAGGTCATAGTGATTTTAGAGTGTAGGAATTGGTGGAGATAGATTATTCGAACCCCTTGGTATACTAGAGCACAAAACGTATATTGCCAAATCCATTTTAATTCTACCATTCTTGTTAATGTCAATAAAACAGAAAAATCGAGTTTTTTCTTTCCTAAAATTCAATACTAGATACATATATAACTTTTGCCCTATATTTGACGCCAAAATAGAAAAGATCCTTAACTTTTAATCCAACATGATTCGAAATAAAGTTCAAGTAAATATACCTGACCCTTGAATTAATGTTTGTTGATATATAAGTTCAATGTGGATGGATGTATTTTTTTAAAAAAATAAACCTAGACCTAGTCACCTAGATCGTTCCAAGGCAAAAGTTTTTTGCCACTTGTGATTTTTATTCCTGCTAATAGAAATTGTGTAGGAGGATTGAACCGCTTGGTTTTCATGGGGCTACCCCTACACGAAGTTCCTACAAAAATTCCTTCAAAAAAGAAAAGTTCCTACAAAAAATTTACAGATAGTAGAGGTGGCTCCATGCAAAAAAGATGGAGGGGAGAAACGAGAAAGGCGAGGGGAGGGGTGTTAAAGCCATAAAGCGCACTTCACTTGTGTAACGCCGCCGTTGAGCTCCCGCCGCGGCCGCTTCGTGACCTGAGCGGCTGAGCAGCTCCACCTCCTTCGCCTCTCTCCCCTGCCCTGTCCCCTCCCCTCCCCCAATCTCTCTCTCCTCTCCTCTCCTCTCCCTCCTCTCCCGCAAGGCCTCGCCTCAACAAGTCCCACCGCGCCTTTCTTTAATGGGGTGAGCCTAACAAACACTCCGAGCGACGCACAGGAGAGGCCAAGAGGAGAGAGAGAGAGAGAGACACCGCCACCACCACCACCGGTGCGGTGACCACACTGCTTCTCTAGTTCTCTTCCTTCCTCGCTCCCCCTGCTTCTCCTCCCCGGGACCGGGAGGCCATGGCGCAAGGTGAGTCAGTCTGGCCCCTCCCCGGCCTTGGCGCTCTTTCATTCATGGCCAGCACTAGCAGGCCAGAATTAACCAAGTCAGCTTGTTGGTTGTTGGCAGGACGGGAGCCTGAGCTGTTCGCCGAGCTGTGGCGCGCCTGCGCGGGGCCGCTGGTGGAGCTGCCCCAGACGGACGAGAGGGTCTTCTACTTCCTGCAGGGCCACCTGGAGCAGCTGCAGGAGCCCACCGACCCGGCGCTGCTGGCCGAGCAGATCAAGATGTTCCAGGTGCCCAACAAGATCCTCTGCAAGGTCGTCAACGTCGAGCTCAAGGTAATTCATTCACATCTCGCCTTTTCCGCCCTTCAATTTTGTCTATAATTCCCTCTCTGTCTCTATTCTGCAGGCCGAGACGGAAACGGACGAGATGTTCGCCCAGATCACTCTGCAGCCCGACCCGGATGTGAGTCAAACACACACACACACACACACACACACACACACACACACACACACACACACACACACACACAGTGGACTGGACCACCGAGATGTTGCTAGTTCTTGTTTTCCTTTATTTGAGGGCAGAGCTGTCCCTAAGTCTGCTGCCCATCTTACTCTTTTCAGTTCCCTGAATTCTGCAAATCTTACTCATTTGAATTCCCTGAATTTTGAGTTCTTCTTCTGTTTGCAAGTATATAGCACTTTCATGGTTTTGTAGGCAAAGCAATTCACTGATTATGCACTCATTTTGGGACACTGGACTATGTGGATTTCTCTGAAAAAAGGTGTAATTACCTGTGTTTTGCAGCAAGTGAATCTGCCCACATTACCTGACCCGCCCCTGCCGGAGACGCCAAGGCCAGTGGTGCACTCTTTCTGCAAGATTCTCACACCATCCGACACCAGCACCCATGGCGGCTTCTCTGTTCTCCGACGGCACGCAAACGAATGCCTCCCACCACTGGTACACACAATTCACATGTCTTCGGTACAGCGTATGGTACGGTAGCGGATAATTCATAGAAATTGCTTGTTGTTAACCAGGATATGTCGATGCCGACCCCCACCCAAGAGCTCATCACAAAGGACTTACATGGATCTGAATGGAGGTTCAAGCACATCTACAGGGGTATGCACTGTCTGAGTCTCCACTGAATTGTCTTTAATAATTTGGCCAAATTTCGTTCTCGTGCTTAATTTGGCTACAGATCAGGAAAAAAATTGTAACTTTATGCAACTTCTGGTGCTTAATTCTGCAATTCTTGCTTCTCTAGGCCAACCCCGTCGCCACCTTCTGACTACCGGATGGAGCACGTTTGTCACATCAAAGAAGCTGATTGCTGGTGATGCGTTTGTCTACTTCAGGTTAGATCTCAACTGAACGAACAGCTTGTGCAGATGATTTAGTTAAAAAGAAAACTTGTGCACATGTTCATCAAGTAAATGTCCATCTTACAAGAGACTATCTTTTGTTTCTGTAGGAGTGAGACAGGAGAGCAGCGTGTTGGAGTAAGACGCTCTGTGCAGAAGCAGAGCACAATGCCAGCATCGGTTATATCCAGCCAAAGCATGCATCTTGGGGTCCTTGCAAGTGCATCACATGCTATTAAGACTAATTCCATTTTCCTGGTGTATTATAGACCAAGGTTGGTCACTCCCTACCATCGATATTTTCATACAACTACCTTTTCTCTGCTAATCATTTATTTGTTTTCTTAGGTTAAGCCAAAGCCAATACATCGTCAGTCTGAACAAGTACCTTGAAGCTAGTAAAATTGGATTTAATGTGGGCATGAGGTTTAAGATGAGTTTTGAAGGGGAAGACGTCCCTGTGAAGAAGTAACGATTCATCCTGTCATCTCATATGTTTCTCTTTTATTAGTTTGTTCCTCATGCGTTGCCAACTTGTTGTCCTCTCAAATTGACATGATCGATCTATCTCCTTCAACTGTAGGTTTTCTGGAACTGTAGTTGATAAAGGAGACCTTTCTCCACAATGGCAAGGTTCTGAATGGAAGACGTTGAAGGTAAGATCTGTTCAATCTATTTTTTGCTCTTATTATCTGCCTTCTGATTTGTTGAGAGAGAAAAAACCCTACGCCTTCGTTTCCCTAGAAAAGGTGCTTGAAGACCTTCTTGATTTTCTTGGTTTAGGTCCAATGGGATGAAGCCACAAATTTCATTGGCCCTGATAGGGTTTCTTCTTGGGAAATCGAACCATTCGATGCTTCTGCACCTACCATAAACATACCTGTGCAACCATCAACGAAAAACAAAAGGCCTAGGGAGACAGCTGAAGGCCTGGATATTCAGGCACTGGGTATGACATTGAAAATTTCACGTTGCCTGTCTTCAAAAAATAACTGGAATTTTGGGCCTGATGTTCATAATTTTGCAGAACCTACTCAAGAATTTTGGCTCTCTGGAATACCTGATCAGCATGAGAAGACAGGCATTGGCTCCAGTGAGCCCAATTGCATCTCTGGACATCAAGTCGTTTGGACAAGCGAACGCGCAGGATACAGTGCCATGAGTAGTTCAGTATGTCAGAGTTCTGTAGTACTTGGGAATTGGTTCAAGGACTATAACTCCTCAAGCAAGGGGGGCTCCCCTTCCTTGTCAGAGATTTCTCAGAAGCTGTTTCAGGTTACCAGCAATGACGCAAGGGTTCCTCCTTGGCCTGGGCTTCCTGCATATCAAGCCGAGGAACCCTCTTCCAAGTTGTCTTGCAACACTGCTCTGTGCAGCTACCAGACCGAGGAGGTTGCTCCAAATTTGTCCAATGCTATCGAAGAAAAGAAGGAACCCTGCATGTTCCGTCTGTTTGGTGTCAACTTGATTAACCATACTAAGAGTAGTGCTACCACTGACAAGATGAACATGGGAGTAGGGGAGATATCGACCCGAGCTGCTGGTTCTTTTGAAGACTCTGGTCAGTTATCGGCACTTTCAAAAGTCACAAAAGATCATACACAGCTCCTGAATGAAAGCCCCCGAGAAATTCAAAGCCATCAGAGTTGCACTGGGAGGACTCGAATTAAGGTACAAGTTCTGTTGTTCTCTTATCTGTCCCCCTGCAGTGCTTCTTAATCTGTACTGTAACCTGAAGTTGATACTTGATACTTGATCTTTGCTAGGTTCAAATGCATGGAAATGCTGTGGGCAGAGCTGTAGATTTGGCGAACTTGGATGGGTATCCGCAGTTGATCGGTGAGCTTGAAGAGATGTTCGAGATAAAAGACCTGAGTTCCAAAGATAAATGGAAGGTGGCTTTCACTAATGATGATGGTGACACAATGGAAGTCGGCGATGTTCCTTGGCTGTAAGCTGCCTTGTGCATATCCCAAAAAAAAATATAAAAAGAAACAGGAGGTTAATGGGTTGTTACTGATATACGCATTATATAACTCGTGCAGTGAGTTCTGCCTGAAGGTGAGGAAGATTGCGATCCATTCCATTGAAGATGAGAGCGATGTGGATCCTTGCCCGGAGCAGGACGTGAAGACCGTTTTTTAGAAGGGGGGACAGGGATGGAAGGTGGATTTTTGGAGCCTTTCACGGTTGATGATGAAGCATCGTTGTTTCTCTGGGGCGGAAGTTGGTTGTAGCTGAAACATGATGGGTAGCTTGTCTTGATGACGCAACAGATTGGTTGCTGGCGTCAGTTCTTTCTTCGCAAGCATTTTGAGGAAGAATTGATGTAACATAGGTTTGCAGAAAAGAAAAAAGGTTTGATAGTGTGTCTTTAGTTTGGTTTAAAGAAGATGGCAATCAATTAATGTGTGTCTAGTAGTCTACCTAAAAAGCTTAGTGGGAGCCTTTATTGGCGTTAAGGAATAATGAAGATGGGTGTAAAAGACAGACCTATGGGAATGTAAGTTTTGTAAATATATCAGTAGGTATATCAATATATGGGAGGTGATATTGGTTAACATATGAAATTGCTGTGTTGAATTGATTGCAAGGATTGGTGGTAAAAGACAAATAGTAATTACAGAACATACATTTAAGGCAAGATATATCATACTGTATAGTACTGGAGTATGTTGTTGTTGGGGGCGTTGGGCTTCTCAGGCTGCGCTTCTTGAGATACCAGGCCGGCCCAGCTGGGTCATGCAGATGGTGTGAGTGAAGGGAGAGCACCAACACGGCAGTGTCCGGCCGGCACAACCACCACCGTCCACCGACCGTCCTTGCCGCCAGCAACGAAACGAAGGGAAAATTGGTTCTGTACCACTGAAATATCGCGACTTCCGTAAAATACCACCGAAAGCGTGAGCCCCTAGAAAATACCACTGAAAGCTGCAAACGTTACTCAAATATAGCATTCCGTTACATTTGCTTCGCTGAAGGGTTTTCTTCATCTGTTTTGAGCACATAATGTAGATATGAAATGACTCATATGCCCCTGGCCCTTACGAGCGTTATCCGAGCACACCGAGCCCCCCTCACACCGAGCCCCCCTCTCGCCTCTGCTTCGAGCCCACTGCCGCCCCTCCCATCCTTCCGGTCCCCCTCCAGCACCAGCGTCGCGCCTCCCCGACACCCTCCCGCACCAGCGCCCTCCCACACCTCTCGAGCGAGCACACCGGCCCCGCCCCGCCCCTCTCCTAGCCTCTCAAGCGAGCGCACCGGCCCTGCCCCCACCCCTATCCAGCACCAGTGCCGCCCCGGCACCCTCCCGCACCGGCGTCGCCTCGGCACCCTCCCGCACTTTCACGCCTCTGGGCCGATCCCGCCCCGGCCCCATCCCGCGCCGCCGACGTGACGCCGTTGCGCCGCCCTTTCACGCCTCTGGGCCGGCGGAAGGGGTGCATGCAGAAGGTGGGCGCATGAGCGTCCCTTGCCGGGGTGCCCTTCAGGCCGGCGCCTTCCAAGCTGGGGTTGTGGCCGCCCGGGCGGCCGTCGGCCGGCTCCACTACCACTCGCTGGTGTCCAATGGTCGGCGACGCATCCAGATCCTTGGAGGCTGGAGGGTAAGCATCAGATCCTCTTATCTCTGCTATTGCACTGGTTTCTCTAGGTTGTTGGTAGATGGCAAATGGATGTGTTGGAGGTATTTCTGTCCAAGTTCATAGAGCTGCACCCGAAATCTAACAGAATGCTATATTTGGGTTAACGTTTGCAGCTTTCAGTGGTATTTTCCGAGGACTCACGCTTTCGGTGGTATTTTACGGAAGTCGTGATATTTCAGTGCTACAGAACCAATTTTCCCCGAAACGAAAGGGCTTGTTTCTGCCAGAAACGGCGCACGCGCACCGGCAACATCACCACACAAGCTGCAGCACCAACGGATAGGGTTTTGTGTTCTTCAGACTTGTCGTCTCTCCATTGCCACCGCCGAGGAAGGCCTGCAGGGCACAAGGGTGAGAACAACAAAACATCCTGTTTATTTCAGAAGAAAATTTCCAGCACACTGGCAAGGGCGGGGAGCGTCATGAACAAGGTTGCCCTTCTTCCCGTGTCCATCAGTCCATGCGTATCACGTGACCTCTGCCGCTAGGTTTGGCTTGCACTTGCAGCAGCACGCACAGTCCAACCAACAACGGTGAATGAATGCTGAAGAAGAGCAGCCAGCCCGGCCGCCCTCCTCGTCCTCGTCTCGTCTGCTCCCCACACAAACAGAAAGAGAAATTTAGCAGACAACAAATAGCCTCTTTTAATCCTGTCCTGTCCCTCCCTCCCTTATCTTCTTCTTCCCCCGCCCGTCGCATTCATCTGCCCCCCCCCCCCCCCCCCCCCCCCCTCCCCTCCCATGGCCCATCCTTGCTCCGCCAATCACTAGCGCAGCTGCAAGCTTCCAAGCCACCGGGAGCCGGGAGGGACCCAAACCAGATCTTGGCGACACCAACAGCCCAACACAGGTAGAGTAGAGGTGGTTCAACCCCCTCTCCCCATATTATAGGTGAGCCACCCCGCCGCCGCCGCCGCCGCCGTCCACTGGAGGACTCGGTTGGAGCTTCCCCTTCCTTCAAAAGCTCCCTGCTTTCTTTGGGGGTTTTGGTTGCCCAACAAGGGGAGGGGGTTTTGGTGCTCCTGTGAGGAGGAATCTTGGCAATAGGGGAGGGAGGCATCCAGATTTTTGACTCCCCGTTTGGCCCATGGAGGCGGTCGCAATGTCGCCGTCATCCGTCTCCTCCCACATCCATGATGCCGCCTCCATCACCGACGACATGTCCTTGCAGGAAGGCCTCCTCTTCCCAGACACCCTCAAGGTATGTACTATGCTTCTCCCATCTGCACAAGACTCCATTTTTTTTCTCAGTTCCCCCTTCTTGTTCCAATGGATCTAGGCAACGCTCTTGTCCAAGGAAACCGGACCGCATTTCTTGATTGCTGATTGCGTTCCCACAAAACAAATGCGATGCCGTGTAACATTTTACTATGCGCTTTCCTGTCAATCACAAGATTTTGTCCCTAGTTAGGTCTATTATTACACGCTGTAGGTAGGATGTGTGGTCCCTGTCCATACTTTTTACAGTAATGTAATCTTGACTACTGGAGTAGTTTTTACTCAGGCATTTCTACCTCATCAACCATTTACCTATATCTAATCTTGAAGTGTACTCACTTCCTTCCAACACAAAAAAAAAACTTGAAATATACCAACTTCCTTCCAACAAAAAGTGAGGGAACCATGCATTACTTGTATAATCACTGCCTTTGCAGCTCTATAATGGCCGCACCTTTTCTCCCCCTACTTTTCCCCTTATTATGCAAAAGCACCATCCAATTTGGATTTTCAAAATGCTCTTGTGTGCATAACGGCACTGCAACGCTGAGCCAGCACCGAGGCTCGTGCCAAGAAAGCAGCATCCAAGCTGTTTGTGCTGTACGGCTTTGCTTTCCCCATATATGCAAGGGCTATTTGCTCATTTAAAGTTTGAACCTGTTGTTGAATTGAGCGTTACCGAGTTTATTGGTCCGTTAATGTCAATTGTAAATCCATAACACCTGCTGCCATCTATTGTCAAATTTGTCTCTGCTTGGATTAAAGAAATTAGGATCCTTGTCCACAACGAAACCCCACATGGCTATGCCTTTGTTAATTATTTATGTGTCTTCTGTATGTGTTGAGCTGGCATTTCTTATTACTATCTGCTATGCTTTCTCTGCTTCAGTTAAATAAATTATGCTTTATTTGTAGGACCTGAGGAATCTGCGGTCACAGCTATACTCAGCGGCAGAATATTTTGAAGTATTCTACCGAAACAACTCGCACAAATCTACGTATGATCTTTTCCTGGATCTTTGCTTCCTTGTTTGTCTAGTCTGCTGTTGCTTCAATAAACAAGTAACACATCTCATCTCCTTTTTAATCTTCTTCTGCAGGGTGATGACGAGTTTGAAAGATTACACAGTTGATGCCCTTGTCAGCACAGTGGACCATCTGGGTTTTGTGTCATACAAGGTGGATAATCTTGTCAGCGAAAAGGCCGATGAGGTTAATGAAACAGAATTTCTAGTATCTTCAGTTGAACAGGTATAATGCCTACTGCAAAAAAAAAAATCCTTTAGTAAATCATTTTTTTACTGTGTTTTGCAAGTTTGCTGATGTGTGATGAATATCATACAGTTGCATTTGTCTATCTCTAGCCTTCAAACCATTGTTGTTTCTCATGGTTGCAGAGGGTACGAATTTGCCAACAGACGATGGACCAGGAAGGAAGATCTCAACAAGCTCTTCTCATCAAGGGACCAAAGTACCACAGGCGTTACATATTACCAGGCAATTCCACGCTCCATTCTGTTAGTGCTGCATTAAAAATCTACCTTATTTGGATGTATAATTATCGTTGCTATGTTTTATAGGCATGGATCTACTGGAATCTTCCATCCATCCAGTTTCAGAACCTCCACGGTACAACAAACAATATACAAGTCGCAAAATGCACAAGTCTCAATCTTGTAAGTTCATTGAACTTGTGATCTTTAAATCTTTGTATAGCTTACTGTGTTGTTGATTTCCAACTGCTTCCTCCAGCCATTTCTACTCCAGGATGTCGGCAGGCTACAACGAGGTAAACAAATAGGAACTAGCAGATCCCTCCATTGCATGTTTGATTTATTCGGTCAAAGTTGATTGTTTACTGTTCAGTATCCATAATGATACACTCCGCAGCACTTTTTTTTTTAAAAAAATAATGCATGTTCTGCTGCAGGCGTGCTCGTTCACCATCTCCTACACCTAAGGATGCATATCACCGATCCCGATCCTTGTCACCTTCTCGAAAAGCGCAAGCTAAATCTCCATCTCCTCGAATTGTGAACTCAAATACAAAAGGTACATTGTCCTTTGTCTGATTGAGCATATGTTTGAATGTGGAGCTTGCATTAAGGAGGTTAGTGGGCAATTATCGCATTGGCTTTTGCTATGCAGAAATAAGGGCAGGCTCGCCAATACCAGATTCTAATCCTCTGGCACGGTCCTCTACAGTCGCAAGAAAACCACCCGTGAACTCAAAGCATTTGGTATGTCCTGAGCACAGCTTTGACCTAATATGTCAGTTTGGGACTATCCTTGTCTAGAACTCTAGATTACTACTGGTGGATTACCAAAAAAGCATCATCTGATTTTCCTTGTGTTTGATCACGGAATTCAATTTTTTTAATGTGGCATTCTGCGCAGAGACAAACTTCAATGCAGTTACACACCGACTGGGACCACCACAAGGAACAGGAGAAAAGCTCAAGCAAAGGCAGGGGTTTCCTCAAGTCGTTGCTCACAAGGCGGCGGTGGAGGAACGATGAGTCATTGTACAGTTACTTGGATGAGTATTGATTGTTGGAATGCTGAAAACAAAGAAGTTTGGTGTTAATTGAATCAACATCTGATATTTGTGGCCTCTTGCTAAGCCAAAAGGTTGCAATCATGTCCTTTCGTTTTCTTTTGCGCCATTTTCTTTTTTTCTTTTTCATGTATTCATACTACTCAGGTACATTGCCGTGCATGAAACAGTGCAGTATTATTGAGTTCCTCCTGTTGGTGGGAGCAACAAACATCAAACAGTGAAGGGCTCTTACTAAGCTCAGGCCCTACGGACACTAGCAGTATACCTTATCTGTCGCCAGTCGTGATCAGGAGGAAGTAAATTAACTGGTACTGTATCTTTCTTGTCTCGTCTGAAAGAAGATAATGAATTCTGGTATGATGTTTTCTTCTTCTGATCATCAAGATACGTGATGGGCATCACTCACCTTTCACTTTCTATGATTGGGCCGGTGAGCAAAGGCTTGGAAGAGATTAACATCATAACGTGAGCATGGTCTAACTTTAACAGCAGCAGTGTTGAACTGTTAGGGCATCCATAGTGTATGAAATAAGAGGGTCGTAAGCAAGTTAAGGTCGACCTCATACAGTACAGGGCCGACCTTAGAGGAGGTCTCAAGCAGAAAAAACTTGAGGTCGGTCTCAAGCTTACGACCCGACCTCAAGAATTAAACAAATCATTTCGGTGGGCGTCGTTGTCTTGCCGCCGAGGGGAAGGCCTCCCACCCATGGCCAGGAGGACCAGCGCCGAGGAGAGCGTCGGTGAAGACGAGAAAACCGTGGAAGGAACTAGGGACTCATCGACCAGGCGGGCTAGACTGCGTAGCACCGGGCCGTGGGCGACCCTCATGGTTGCTCGCGCCTCCTCCTCCACCAGTCCTTCCATTGACTGAAGCTGACGACAGGATTCATGGCCGCTGGGGAGATCAACGAGGAGCGCTGGATCCCTTGAAGTGCGACGAGGAAGCACAAAATCTGCCAGGACTTCGACTGGGAAGCGCCGGATCCGCAGCCGGTCGGGCAGTCGATACCGATTCGGGCGACCACCAGCTGGGGCACCCGATTTTGTAGCGGCGGCGCTGGGATCGGATGAGCGGCACTGGAGACGGAGGGGTGGGTGAAGAAGCAGATGCGGAACGGAAATAGGCAACGCTATTTTTTTTTGTTTTAGCTGGGGCCCAGCTTAGTGCCGGTGGGAGGGCATATACGTAACGAAGCAAGACCTCATACCAGGTGGGACCCACCTTAAGGTCTAACGCGACCTCATCAGTACATTGTGCCCAGTGGAGCCATGCTTCTTGCCTTTTCAGTCCACTAGTGCGTCTTTTCCCTTTTACGTGCGACTGTGATTAGACTTGTAGAGCACATATTGTCTTGTGTTTGAGCAACCCATCATGTCTGCTTCTTTCCAGATCAGTGTGAGTTGAAGTGTTATACGAGTATTATGAGCATTAAATATTATGTTATATCAGCAAATTTGCTGATATAACAGAGTTATTTATAAAGAGAGAGGAGGGGGTGCCATGGGACGAGAGAGTAGTGTCATTATCATAACCCACTGAGAGTGGAGTACGGTTCTTAAGAACTCCTTCTTAATAACTATACGATGACACTCCCTACCGAGACTGGCCTCGGTAACTTTGATTTTGACTGAATTAATTAATGCAGTTACTTGGCTGGGTATTCTTTTTCATTGCAAAAGAAGCATGCCGTTTTTTTTCAAGAGGAGGAGAAGGGCAGCGATAACAGCAGGAACCCAAAATGGACCCTTTTAACTAACTCGGCCTGTTTGTGGCCTGCTGCTCTTGGGCCTAGACCATCCAAACCAGAAGAGCTTCGTTTCGTTGTCTTCCTGCGGAACACAATCGTCAATCGTGGAGCCGTACTGTACCAGACCGTTAGCTGCTAGACGACATGCATGCATCAAGATGCAAAGGATTTTTATCAGCAACTTACAATAAAAACATTTTTTTTTGGTTGAGTGGTTGAGACCAATCAGCAGGCTGCTCCCTCGGTTTTACCCACTCGATGGTGCCATTTGTTAGTTGTATGTCTTTTTTTTTTCTGTGGAGCAAATGGATTGATGTGCACCTTTTGGTTTTTTAGTCCCGCCCCTTGGAATCATCCTAGCCTGCTGCTGTACGTTGTATTGCTGTGGCTGGAATTAAAAAGAAATAAAATCCCGGCCCGGAATATATAGTTTATGTGTTGTGTGGCCTGGCGTGGTCAGCAGCCAGCAGTACGTTTTCAAGGACAGATAGAGAACCTAGCAGCTTTGAATCCCTTCAGCGTTTGGAAAAGAAACAAACATCATATATATATATATATATATATATATATATATATATATATATTGAGAGCCCAAATTACTTTATATATATGCTAACCAGCTATAGGATACGACGTTCCGTGCTGCACTAGTCTGCTAGCTGCATGCTTCAGACATAAAATGTTTCATATATATACACATATGCAAATGATATGTGCATCCTGACATGCATCAAGTGGTGGATCGAGGAGCCGAGATTCCAGCCTTGTCAAGTTGCATTGTTTGGATCTCGATCTTTTTGTAAATAAATGACCAAATGCTAACTCACCTAGTCGAGAGTTGACCAAGGGAAGACGCACTGTAAAAATAGATTTTTAGGGACCGGTAAAAATGTATTTTTAGGAGCGGGTTCGGTACCCGTCCCTGATTCTCGCACCTAAAAATAAAATATTTAAGGATGGGTAATGCGTCCGCCCCTAAAAATCATTTGTAGGGGCGTCATGCCATGAACCGCCATTACCGGAAAAAAGATTTATAGTACCGGGTGGTAAGGGCCTTAGTTACCGATTTTCCAAACCGGTACTGCGTAGCCGAGACTAAAAGTCTCGGCCTTAGGCACCGGATTCAAACCCATGACCTCTTGCCTCGTGTATACCTACTTTACCATCTCACCTACATAATAGTTGTGATTGGGAGAAATATATTTTTCTTTTTAAGTAATCCATGAATGATACTTTGGTACTGGATGGTAACACACCACCCGATACTTAAGACTGGACAAAGGTAACAGGTGGTGACCCAGTACCTTTGTCTAGCCTTAGGTACCGGGTGGTGTTACCACCCGGTACTAAAAGGTCCTGGACCTTTTGACCCACCTCAAAAGTACCGGCATGAAGATAATTCGGTACTGATGCTAGAATTAGTACTGGGTCATCTTTATACCGGCACTTTTGGGATGGATCTTTAGCGTGTTTAGCGTGTTTTCTAGTAGTGCGCCCTTACAAATCGGTGTCCAAAAAATAAAAAAGTTAAAAAAATCAAAAATAGCAAAATAAAAAAAATATTCCGACCAACCAGCCACCACCACAAGCCCCTATACTATCAAGGTATATTTTTTTTGCGAAATATATACACTTGCATCACCCGGGGTTCGAACCTTATGGCTCGCGCGTACCTTCCTCTCCACCATACTACATAGTCACTTTTGACTCTACGGGGTATGCTATTGTTTTATATTAACTCAGAAATTGATTTGTAGGGGCGGGTGGTAAAAATATTTTTTTAATTTTATTCCAAAAATTCATTTAAATCTTTATATATAGCAAATCAAATAAAAAAAGTGAAACTTCTACACTATGGTTATTGTGAACTATAGATACAAAGAAAAATATGTCAAACATATTTCAGTGTATATAAAGGTTAAGATTGTTGAAATCTCAAAGTATGACTTGAGTTGTATGAGATACTATATAGTCATAGCCATATGTAGATTTATAATAACTTTTTGGACCATTAAATGACCTTAAATGAAAAATTTATCAACTACAAAGTTTTAGATCTCATCATTATCTATAATTTTGGTGTAAAGTTTAACTTCATCCGAGATTATATGAAAAAGTTATGATTTTTTTGCGTGAAATCATTTTTAGGGGTGGGTCATGCCATCACTCGCTCCTAAAAAATACATTTTTAGGGACGGGTGACGTCATCACCCGCCCCTAGAAATGCCACCATTTTTCAGGGGCGGGTGGTGGAGTCACCAGTCTCTAAAAATGACACTTTTAAGGGCGGATGATGCCATGACCCGTCCCTGAGAATGATGTCCATTTGTAGGGACGGGTGATGGCGTAGCGCCCTTAAAATTGTTTTTCTAGGGGCAGGTCGGGTGCTAAAGTACTCCCGCTCCATTTGTAGGAGTGGGTTCCTTTTTGATCCGCCCTTAGAAGAAATAAGGTGTTGCTATAAATTATTTTTTTAGTAGTAACGTTCTCTGATTGGTTGGTCCGGTCCTTTATTTGTAGACTGGACAAGGTAGCTAGGCAAAAAAGATGGCCGGGAGCTTTATTAATTAACTTCAACTGGCTAGGAATTATATATGTTGAAGAACATGTACAGCATATATATGTGCATGCAGCCCAAGAATTCCATGTCCTTGGATTGACGATCACTCTAGTACTAGCAGGGGAAATGAAAAGGATGATATCATCAAAGGCATGCAGCAGAACAACAACTAAACTAACGGAGTACCCTGTGTGCTGTCCCTCTCTTTCCTTATTAGAAGCAATGCAAATAAACCTTGTGCAGCTAGCTAGTATTAAGTTGACAAACGAACAAAAGTCGTCGTCGTGGTCGTTGTCGTGGTCAGGAGCGGATTTGGGCCCCAGGCTGCCTGGGCTGCAGCCCGGGGCGAGGTCCAATTACTTTATAAAAATAACATAAAAATAAAATGGGCCAATTTTAGTTCCCTCTGGTCCAAATCGTGCAACTCTGACCTTGCTGCCCACCCGCACCAGCCACACTGCCCCCACACGCCGGCCCCCGCAAGACGCCGCCGCCCCGGCCCCTGCGCGCCGCCGCCCCGGCCCCGCGTGCCGCCGCCCCGGCCGGCTCCCACGCGCCGGCCCCCGCGCGCCGCCGCCCGCCGCCCAGTGCCGCCGCCCGGCTCCCTACAGGCTGCCGTCGCCGATCAGAAGCCACCCCGACGCCGCCGAGAAGCTGCTGCACATCTTTGTATGTCTCTAATTGAAAATTTTCATGTGTATTTAAGCTATTAAGCTATTGCGTCAATAATGATATCATGTATTATTGCAGAACATCATCTTATTGGAACCGTCACCCTGCGTCGCGCCGATTATGGAGCGATTTTTTGGTAAGAAAGATGTGAGTACTGTCATAAGTGTTGAGAGCCGGATTGAAAAAAGACCGCGGAATGAACTAGACATGAGAGATATAGTTGCTGATCCAGGAGAGAGGAAACAAATTGATGAGTTTCATCATGAGATTAGAGATGAAGCTAGAAAAGCATATTTACAAATGGGTCCATATAGACCGAAGGGTCATAAATTTTCTAGAACAAAAAAAGATAAAGGTCAATCAAGAGGATCAAGAGGATTTGTAGGTTCATGGTTTGATCAATTTGATTGGTTACAGTACAGTGTAACCAAGGATGCAGCTTATTGTTTTTATTGTTATCTCTTTAGGTCACAACAAACTGGGTTTCATAGTAATGATATATACACCAAAGTTGGGTTTAGAAATTGGAAGCATGCAAAGGATGCATTCAAGCAGCATGCTCAATCAATTGATGGATTTCATAGTAATGCAAGAAAGCGTGCAATTGATTTTGCAAATCAGAGGCAAAGTGTTGAACATGTGTGGACTGTGACAAATGCAGCGGAAGAGGAGGCATATAAAGCTCGTTTAACTATCATGTTAGGCATTTCTAGATTTCTCCTTTTGCAAGCTTTAGCCTTTCGTATTCATGATGAGTCTAAAATATCAAAAAATAAAGGGAATTTTATGGAGATGCTAGAATCAAAACATTATTCGTGCAATAGGATTAATTGGTTCTGTGATGAGAAATGTGAATGGCATGAGGGAAAATGGTTGGGATGCTATCATTGAAGAGGTAAAAGAGTTTTGCCTTCAAATGAATATAGACATTCCTAATATGGAAGATATGATACCAATTAGAGGTCGTTCAAGATGTCGTGGTGCTAAATTAGTGACTTATTACCATCATTTTCATAATGGGATTTTCTTTGTTGTCCTTGATCAAGTTTAAAGTGAGTTAAACAATCGATTTTCAGAAAGATCAACTCGGTTTTTAAGATGTGTGGCTTGTCTTGATCCAAGTGATTCTTTTGCCAACTTTGAGATAGAGAAGTTAGTTGAGCTTGCTAAGATTTATAAAGTTGACTTCGATGATTATGACTGCAAAAAGCTTGCGACTGATCTTCTTGTATTCATTGATGAAGTCAGAAATGATAATGAATTTGGCACGTGTATTGATCTTGGTAATCTTGCTGAGAGGATGGTCCAAACTGATAGGCATACCTATTTTCCTTTGGTGTACCGTCTTATTGAACTTGCATTGATTTTGCCGGTGGCAACAACAACAGTTGAAAGGGCCTTCTCTGCTATGAATATCATCAAGACTGAACGAAGAAATAAAATGAATGATGATTGGATGAATAGTAGAATGATATGCTATATTGAGCGGGATTTATTTGCATCAATTGAAGATGAAAAGATTCTAAAATGCTTTCAAAGCTTTAGAAATCGTAAGATAAATTTGCCACGCCAGGACCCAAGGTACGTATTTCATTGTAATCCAAAAATATACATAATATTCTCTTGCTTTATGATGAGAAATGATAATTTATTTCTTTTTTAACGTAGAATTCAGGATGTCAACAGTACAAGTGGTGCGAAATCATGAAGATCCTGGTGTTATGAATATTTTTTAGGTACTTTTCTATTTTTAATGTCCTTCATATTATTTTAGTATATTATTTGAGCACTTTAAATCAATATTATTATTTATATTTTTTTAAAACTTTATTATATTTATTAGTGTATAACTAGTACTAGTATAGCACGGCTACTTAGATTCGTAGCCGTGCATAATTTAGCTCCGGGCGGAGCCCGTTTCTGGATCCGCCGCTGGTCGTGGTGGACATAAAATTCAGCATCTGGCGCTGTCGGTTTTGCTAATAAGTATAATGAATGAATAATGCTGCTGCCTGTAGTATCATCATACACACACAATGCAAATTAATAATCGATATAAATAGATGATGTATCTCTCTCGATATATGAAGAAAAGAAAGATAGCTAGGCTGCTGCTTGCTTGCATCTATCGATTCGATCGTGTGGACGCGAGCGATGCGATTCTAGCTATCTTTGTCCGTCCAGCCGCGGGGCCGCTCAGGACTCAGGAAGGAATATGTTGCGGCCAGGTATGCATTCCTTTCTTCAACGACACAAATGCTAGCTTGACCACCACTACACAGATAGATCACCGGCAATACCATTCATTGCCGCTGACTAGAAACGAAAGCGGATCGGATCGGAGCGGATAATACCTATTCTATGTCCTCATCCATATTTTTTATCGGATGCGGAGCGGAGTGGATATTACATGTATATATCGGATGGGGTGCGGAATCGGGTCGGTGTCGGACCGAATACGGATTAATATTATCGGATAATATATGTTTATATGTAGTTTTTTACGTTGATTAATAATTCGTAAAGCAAAACTATAAAGCAACAGAATATCATGAAATAAAATACTCACCTTTATAGTTCACGACACAAAATTGATGGTGACACTTCAAACTTGACGTCCAACAAAAGTAATTACAAGTTCTCAGTTTAAACTTAAGTGTATAGAATGAACATGTAAAATAAAAGTGTTGAGCTCGAGAAAGTAGTGGGATATTCTATTATAAACCTCGGATTATCTGCATTCAATTATCGGATAATCCATATCCTCCGGATTTTGCTAATACCATATTCTACTCCGTATCGGATTATCCATATCCGCATGCATATAAAAAAACTTCTTCACATCCATAAAATTCGGATTCGAATCGGATCGGATACAAAAATTATCTGCTCCGCTTTCATCCCTACTGCTAACAGCGACGGAACATGTGTATACATATACATACATATATATATATTAGGAGCGTAGATTTCCTAAATTTCCTATAACAATCGGAAGCCTGGCTAACTAAATTCCTGAACTAACATACAGCCAGCCCAGGTGCATAGCTAGGATTTCTCTCCCCCCTCCACCTACCCTATTCTTTCTCTCTCCCTATCCCAGCCGCCACCTCTGTTTCTCCCGAGCACGCCCAGCGGCGGCGGCGTGTGGCCCCGAGTGCACGCGGCGGCAGCGTGCGGCCCCGAGCGCAAGCGGCCGTTGCTTGTGTTGGATCCGTTCTCCTTGAGTTCCCCCATGCCGCCGTCGCACGCCAGCCCTGCAACCTGACGCTGTCACCCCCATTGGTCACCCGAGCTCAAGTGCTGCCAGCTGATTCAAGCTCGTCCGCTGCCGACTCGAGCCCGCCGCCGATTCCACGCCTGCCACGCGAGATCCTCCCTCGCTCAAGTCCATCCTCCGCCCCGAGCTCACCTCCAGGTCCAGGGTCTCCTCTGCCAACGTCTGGTTGGAGGTTTATTTTAATTTGTTTCTCAATCAATTCCGACGGCGTGAATCCACCAGGAGGTGTGGAGCCGCGGTTGGGCCTATCTCATTACTGGTGAGCCTCTGTGTGCTCGTATTTTATTCATCAGGATAGGAGTGGATGCGGCGGTGACAGCTTCCTACCCTCCCATGGTGCTATAGAATGCTTCAGAGATTCCCTACTGCAAGGTGAATAGCCCCCGCCCCCCAATCCCATCCCATTCGATAGTTTTGCTCAATTCCTGTGGTGTGTCTTGAGTATTTGTGCAAGTTAGCTTATTTTGGTTGCCGGATGTTTAATTTTTCCCTCATTTTGACCGTATGGAAAGGTTTAGATGCATTCTTCGTCTTGGCAGATTGGACCAGCGTCGACTGGCTAAAAAAGGCAAGATCCACCTGCGGTGGCTCAGCTCCTCATCGTCACCAGAAGCTGCCCTGATGATGCTGAATTAATTGCTGATTATCTGAAACACTTATGTACCAATTCAAATGATTTATTATCACATCACAGCCTAGCTATTGTCTACTTCTGATATGAGGTAGCGTAGATACATATTGATTTTTATGCTTACATGCATAGATTTCCATGCACGATAAAACTTTTTGGCCACGGCATGTGCTCGACTGATTGAGCGTAGAAACCGGTTGACATGATCATAGAAATGTAAATATGCCTGTTTCTATACATGTGTGTGCAGATTTCTATCTCTTGTATATATGGTCATTTCTATGCGTGTATATACTGAGTTTTATGCCTTAATCACATTCAAATTTTTGAGAAAAAATACGTTATTGGAAGCCATGGACTTTATTCATGCTATTTATGATTGTGCAGTATGGTTTCTATGACTGCACACATAATTGCATGTCTCTATGTCCATGTTTTGTCGGGATCTCTGGGTATCGTTTCTATAATTCAATTTCGAATTCCAGAGCAAAGTCTCAACACATGTTTCTATGTCCATGTTTCGTGGGGACCTTCGGGTGTGGTTTCTATAATTCAAATTTCAAATTTTAAAGAGAATTTGTGCATGTACACATATGTTTCTATGACTGCACGCATATGTTTCTATGTCCATGTTTCGCGTGGACCTTCAGGTATGGTTTCTATAATTCAAATTTCAAATTCCAGAGGGTTGTACATCTACACATATGTTTCTATGACCGCACGCATATGTTTCTATGTCCATATTTCGCGGGAAATCCTAAAGATATTGTCAGTACTTTTACCGTCAGCCTACCTAGGGATACCCTAATGTAGGTGATTATTGGTGAGGGATCGCCGGATCTGGAACTTGGAGATAAAAGCGAGGACACAAGATACGGATTTAGACTGGTTCGGGCCGCTAGAATAGCGTAATACCCTACGTCGTATTGGGGGTGTTGGATATTACGCCCTGCGCTTGGGTGTTGAGTTGCCTGTTGGCCGCTCTGTTCTGAGGTACCCCTACCCTCCTTTATATATCCCGGGGGTGGGGTTCCTAGTAGGATTACAAGTTATGAGTCCTAGTAGGATTACAGGGTAGAGTCCTAGTAGGAGTTCGAGTTCTTTTCCCCCGTGGGTAGCTTCCTTGCGGTACCCAGGGGATATATCCCTGACAAGCCCCCGAGCTCTTCATAGCCGAGTGCTGCAGGCTTCGAGTACTTCTGAAGTAGTCTTCGGCTTCTTATGAAGCTCCGTCTTGAAGGCATTCTTCGAGTACTTCCTTGACTGCCTCGAGGCTGTGAGGTGCTCTTGCCCCGAGTACTTTTAAGTCTTCCTTTCTATGGGGTACAATGCGAATCGCACTCCATATGGAGTAGCCCCGAGCCTTAGGTTGAATCGAAGAATCAGGCTGAGGGTCAATAAAATCTTGAATCTTCATCTTGAAAAAAATATCAACCATTAGGTGTAGCTTGTCAGCCCCCGAGATGATTTGAATAATCAATTCAAGGGTCTTTAGCAGTCTTAATCTTCAAGTAGTTTATCATCCGAGTAGTTTTGCGGCGTCCAGCCCCCGAGCTTATGAGCTAGGTGAGCTGTAGGAGCAACGTCGAGTAGTTATCCCCCGAGCCGGGAGGCACGCTAAGTGGTCTGGCGAGTTGTTGCCGAAGCTTGATCTGAAAAAAGACAATGCATACATTATGTAGCATAATGTGAAGATACCGAGTTTACTCGGTAATAATATGAAAATATTAAAATTTATTCGATATAAAATGAAGCTGTCGTGTCGAGCTCTTTTTTAGGCCATTTTAATCTCTCGAGTACTCCACCATTTACGTTCACCCGGTCCCAGTTTAGCCTTCCCTCATAGCATCCATCAGATCTTTGTCTCGTGCATAGAGTCACTTAGATCATGACTGAAGACTCGAGGTTTCACGAGTTATGGCATTTGCTACTCGAGTAGATTAGCGACCATTAAGAGAAGACAACGAGCAGAAAAAAATAGTCGTCGCGTACATCTTCTGTGTACGTTAGGCGAAGATCTTGATGCCTGCTAGTAGCCAATTGTGTACGCATAGCAACAGGCTTCTGTATTTTGGAGCAGCAAAACAGCAAGCGTCGAGGTCCATGATAATCTGCTCCCCGCTTTGATGCACGTGCGGCAACATGCTGCAGAGACACTTCATGTGGATGCGCGTGTGGGGACGCCGCCACGGGTCGGAGAACTCAGCAACTTCGATGCGGATTCAAGCAGCTTCAAGTGCCCGGACTCCAACTGGGCGACTTTTTTTTTCGGCACAGCAACGCGTGAATCCATCCAGGATACAGAATCGAATCAGACTTGGATTTAAACTTCAACACGGTGTCGTCGACTGGCCGGTGAACATGCAGCGTCGAGTAGATTGATTTTGTTGACAGGGTCCTTCAAACTCGCCCAGTGATCGCGACGATATGCCCCATGGTGGGCGTCAGTTGTCGGTATTTTTACCGTCAGCCTATTTAGGGATACCCTAAGGTAGGTGATTATTGGTGAGGGATCGCCGGATCTGGAACTTGGAGGTAAACGCGGGGACACAAGACACGAATTTAGACAGGTTCGGACCGCCAGAATAGCGTAATACCCTACGTCGTATTGTGGGTGTTGGATATTACGCCCTGCGCTTGGGTGTTGAGTTGCCTGTTGGCCGCTCTGTTCTGAGGTACCCCTACCCTCCTTTATATATCCCAGGGGGTGGGGTTCCTAGTAGGATTACAAGGTATGAGTCCTAGAAGGATTACAGGGTAGAGTCCTAGTAGGAGTTCGAATTCTTTCCTCCGTGGGTAGCTTCCTTGCGGTACACGGGGGATCTATCCCTGACAGATATGATCATAGAAATCAACCATGACCACTACATATATACACACACTAGTGTCAACCATGAATTACACGTTTCTATGCTCGAATATTTCTACACTCACACCTTTTTCTTTCATCATGCCCGTATATTTCTATACTCGGAACTTTCCTATGCTTGGAAATACGGGCCGCTCAATATTTCTATAT
The DNA here is from genome assembly GCA_032594955.1 of Panicum miliaceum. Taxonomy (NCBI): domain Eukaryota; kingdom Viridiplantae; phylum Streptophyta; class Magnoliopsida; order Poales; family Poaceae; genus Panicum; species Panicum miliaceum. Next base: position 282,625 of record CM064060.1, on the reverse strand, counting down.
TCGTGCCTGTAGGTTTCTATGCTCGTATCCCTATTTCTATGATCATGTCCTTATATTTCTATGCTCGAAAATCTTTCTATGATCGTGTCCCTATGTTTCTATACTCTTTGCAAGTTTATAAATTAAAAAAATTCAAAAAATATATTCACAGTGCATCTCAAATTGTGCATAAAAATGTTAGGAACCTTGTGGTGGAAACTATTTTTGAGTTGGATCTTTGATTGAAGAATTATAGTGAACAAACTAAAATAAAACGGTGGGTTTGCAAGCATGCATGCATCAGGTGGCAGGTGCATGCATGTGTTAGGTGGCAGGTGCATGGGTGGCATGTGTCCATTCTGTTGACTTTTATATAGGAGGTCTCTACGACTCGGACGACTGCTTTCTATGATGCCTAGATTTAAATTTCTAATTTTTTCAAAAAAATATTCAAAATGGATCTCATATGATGCAAAAAATGTCAGTAATCTAGTGGTGAAAGCCGTTTGCGAACTGGATTTCTGAGTGAAAAGTTATCGTGAAAAAAAGAAATAAAATGTGATTTGCATGCACATGACCGACCATGTTTTTGACTCTCTCTCTCTCCCCTGATGGATGGTCCCTAGCGCATGCAGCGCGGGGGCGCGCGTGGCCTGGCTGGCTTGGGCTTCCGATTGTTATTGGAAGTCTTGGACTCCGAATATTCGGACTATATACATAGGGAGAGAGATATACCCATTGTATCCACTGAAATCGGAACACAGAACACCCAGCACACATATATTATATACATATATATCGCATCGTCGAATATGCAGTAGCTAGCTAGCTACTCTAGGATCGTCATATGACCGGGCTCTGGGACTGTGTGCAAACCCCCCCCCCCCCCCCCCCCCCCCCCCCCCACACACACACACACACCAAGACAGGCAACCTAGTGCCCTGCTTCAATTCGTTGCAGCAGCAGCTGCTGCTGCTAGGTTAGATTAACTGACTGCCACCTATCGTTTTCAGGTAATCGATAGCGCGCGTAGTCATCCATGCATGCATATAATGGACTAATTGGACTACTGAATAACTCGATCATTGATTGATGCTCAATCAATCAAGGACCAAAAAAATCAAGGGCCCATTATATTTTTGGGCTCCATCGATCGCTAGAGCTCATTCATTCCTCCTTGATAGCGAGCTATTCTAGCTGATGGACCTATAAATCTATCTGAAGTCGATCGGTCCATTCTCATGGACGCAGACCTGTACGTTTGTGCAGTTTTTATATTGGCTGGCTGCAGGATCGAAAATAAAAAAGGAACTGAAAATCCTAACCGATGGTGCATGCAAATCCATCATGGAAGAAGCAAACTGAAACATGCATGGTTCTAGCTATCTAGGGCACACAAGACTAGTAGTCATTAGATAGATCATGATCATCACCACAGCTTCTTTCCTTTGGACAGTGTCAGCATCAGGTATGTACCTGTCGCCAAGGATTTCGTAGATCCGGATCCAGCAACGTATACAAATGCGATTGCCATCTTTGGACGACGCTACCTTAACTATCTTCTAGCTGTACATGTTCTGAATTTATTTATTACATATTATTCGTTCATTCATTTCAACGGTTAATTATATTCTCAAAGCATGCATATCATTAGTGGAAGCTAGATGTTGGCAAGCAAATACTAAATCTGCAAGAATCGAAGGAGCTAGTTGCTACTAGTATTAATTTGTACGAGTACTAGCTGCTACCTTGAGAGTTGCATTGAGAGAGTAGGCAAGCATACACACGAGTCTGAGACGACGTACGGTACGGGCGTAGGATACGTCAGATTACTGCAGACACCTACCTGCCTAGAACTAACTGCCTTGCGTTCGATTCGTCGCTTCCCATCCCAATATATAATGCAAGTATCCGATGAATACTCCAAAGAGCCGTCCGTTCATTCCGTACATCCATCCATCTTGTTAATTGTTGTAGTTTACAGGCAGAATTGAAGAAGCTAGACGATCACATAGTTATCGGTACCATTTATTTATGTTCGCTTCTCGATCGTCACATACATGCACTAGTTATTAGTTTATCTGAAGATGGATGCGTGATGGATGGATCGCCGACATGCCTGCACAGCTTACTTGGTCATCAGATCCGAAGCAGGCAAGTCGAGCAATGGCGATGATCATATCGAACTGGTGTAGTAGACGGACGGAGGCAGCTCGATCGCGACCAAGGAATGGAAGCAATGCAAGCAAGGAACCTACTCCTACCTGCAGCTCGCTCGCCGAATCCTATTCGTATCGGGAGGGATAGGCCGGGCGGCGTTGCCATCGAACTGAATCGGAATCTGGCTGATCGAGCTGGGACAGGCAGTGGGCGCGATGCCGATGCGCACAGCCACTGTGTGACTACTGTGCCCGATCCAATCCATCCATGGCAATTGCCAAGCAAGCGATCGTGTGGAAGGCCACGAACCAATCAATCCAGCGAGCGAGCAGGTCGGCGATAGATAGATAGAATATTACGGCGGTAGATGCCTGTCCCGGATTGGAGGGGGCCGCTGCGACGCGGTAGCCGGAGCGCGGTGCGCCCACAGCTGACCCAGATAAACAACCGCCAGCCATCCCATCCATCGTAGCGAGCAGCGAGCCTGGCCCTCTGCCTGCTCTAAGCTCCGTGGTCAGGTGGGGGTGGGGGTGAGTGCACCCAGACATGCCCACCGGTTATATATTTTACTTTACTTGTTTATTATGGGCCGACTGAGCTGCACAAAAGTATCGCAACATATTTTATCATGCACTTTGCGTTACTCTTTGTTATAGAACCACTTGCATTTACTACCTTTCGGCCATAGTACCTACCACATGTATGCTATATACGTAGATAAAATGACAAGAATCATATCATGTCTTTACGTTCTCATTTGGAGTACAGTGAATCTCAAATGGATGGGTTTTATAGGAACAAGTCCAATTTGTACAAATAAGGTTGGTTCCATAAAATACCTCATGCACACATAGCAGTTGTATTTACCAGTTTATCATTGATGGTTTGTAGTTACATGTCCAGGTAAACTTGCTAATTCGCACCTTGTTTTATTTATATTTTTTATCACTCGGTCATAGTAATCTCGTATTAATTTTGCGAAAAGAACAAGTGCAACTTGTACCAGCAAGGTATGGCATATATATATAAAAGAAAAGCACCAGTATGCAAATGGCTACCATATCACGCATCATTTAGCAAACATATAAATATTCAAATCTCACTGACTGGCGGAGCACATACTTAGGAGTGTGTGTCTAACAACACTACAGGAGCCATGAGTCTAAACGTTGACATCACAGTAGCCGGGCGATGGGCATCAGGGGCGAGGTAGATTCCCATTCCGGGAGCCACCTAGGCCCTAGCAATAATACTACATGCTGGGGTGGAACCGGGGAGGGGATGTGATGTGATTCGGTCCTGGCATCACCACGCACACATGATTAAACACAGGCAGGAGGGCAGAGTCTGTGATGAATGAAAGAGAGGGAAGAGAAGAAGAGGCCATGGCCAATGCAGCAAGATGATGGTGAGATCTGTCTGGCTGGGTTCCCTTTCCTTCCTGCCCACTTGTCAAAGAGGAGAATTATCTTATTCCGGTCCACCACTCCGGCCCGCGGCGGCACACCTCCCCTCCACCCCTAGCCACATTTGATCCCCCCTCCCCCACATGGCACCCCGTCTCCTCCCTCCACTACTCCCGGCTCGTCGTCGTCTCCTCCTCCTCCTCTTCCGCCGTCGCCGTCGCCGCTAGCTTCTTCCGGTACTAGCTAGCGCCACCAGCACTAGCAGCATGGACCTCGACCCCCCCACCTCTGGCCCCGGGGACGCCTGCGCCGTCTCCGCCGACGCCTGGCCCTTCGACTCCCTCACCACGTCCCTGCTCTTCTCCTCCGTCTCCGCCTCCCCGCCGCTGCCTCCCCTGCCGGCTAACTCTTCCTCCTGGCTCACCCCGCCCTCGCCGCTCTGGCTCTTTGAGGACCGACACCTGCTCCCGCTCGACGCCCCGCAAGCGCCCGAGGCCGCCGTAGCCGCCGCCGTCGTCGAGGAGGTCCAAAGGGCCCGCTCAGGTGACCCTTTCTTTCTTTCTTTCTTTCTTTCTTTCTTTCTTTCTTTCTATTGCACATCGTCTCCTAGCTTCCTGCCTGGATCGTAATCGTACTACTGTATTTCGCAACAACTAAATTGTTAGAAAAAAAAAGAACCCTGGAGATTCCCCCGTCCGTCCCATGCCAGATTTTGTGCTCCGCTCCACCATCTTTGCTTTGCTTTGGCCTGCTCCGAGTGGATTCGCGGAAAGTTGGAATCTTGCTCTTGTTCTTGTCACCAATACGCTAGTAACCTTATCAAGTTCCCAGCTTTATGTTTGACTTTGGTATGCTGCCCTTTTTTATTGTTACGGGAAACTCTAGGTAGGGGACTTGCTTCATCCGTGCCATGCTTATTGGCCTGGCCTCATAGGATTTGCCTCGTGAGTTTTGGATCAAACAGAATCTTCGCGCTTCCTGTTTGCAGGAATATGGATAAAATGTCCCAAAGTTAGCTGCATCTCCTAGTTTGCAACGATATTTGCTTACTTAGTGCAGCTAAGACTAAAAAAACATGCCTTTCTTTCCGACCTGGTGGGGTCATGCTTCGTTTTTAACGCTAATCATTGCCAAGATTTGTTGATGGCAAATTGGATTCCACTAGGAGGAGCGAGGTGCACTTGATTATATTTACCGAGCAAAAACAAAAAGAAGAGAGAGACCCTCCTTTCTTGGGCTACATATTGTTGCCTGAGTCATTTACTACTTTACACTATAGTGCATGGACTACTTTGCTCTGTCTCCTAGTGCTTGTGTGCTGTCTCTAAAGCTACCTCGTGCTGTATTTACTAGATTTTTCAGTGGGTTATGATGCCATGGACTGTATGCTAGATTGTATTCAAAGTGGAAGCAGTTGGATAATGATGTCTTGCTTGTCTAATTATATTATATTTAAATTGCGACAATGAGGTCAACTTTAGTTACGTGCCGAGTAAAATGCGACATCTTCATTTCATAGGCTCTAGACTCTGCATCGTGTATTCAAGCATTTATTTTGCTTTACTTTGTTGAAACCATAGACCAGACCAACCATGCCATTTCTAACTTGTATCTGTAGAAAACTTGCTCCATCTATATATAGAAACAGCGATTTAACTGTTCAGATGAGCGCTAGGAGGTTCCGAACCAAACAACCAAGCATAAGCAGAACTTTTGCTTCATTTAGTTTACAGCGCGCCCTTTATTATAGGCTCCGATCTTAGCCTTTCCCCTCTTACAATTCCTCTTCTGTTGTTCAGGGAATTCTGACACTACAAGTAAGAGGGTTGAACAAATCAATCACAAATGGCAGTTTCATCTATCTCTGGATGAGGATGGCACAGACAACTCTAGCTTGTTCAAGGAGAGGCTTACACAAGCTCTCAGATACTTCAAGGACTCCACAGATCAACATCTGTTGGTTCAAGTTTGGGCACCAGTTAAGAATGGAGACCGCTATGTGCTTACTACTTCAGGACAGCCATTTGTGCTTGACCACCAGAGCATCGGGCTACTCCAGTACAGGGCTGTATCCATGATGTACATGTTTTCAGTAGATGGGGAAAATGATGGGGAGCTGGGGCTACCTGGTCGTGTCTACAAGCTAAAGGTGCCTGAGTGGACACCAAATGTGCAGTATTACAGCAGTACCGAGTATCCACGGCTTAACCATGCGATCAGTTACAATGTTCATGGAACAGTTGCCCTGCCTGTTTTTGATCCTTCTGCTCAGTCATGTATTGCTGTTGTTGAACTGATAATGACATCAAAGAAGATAAACTATGCCTGTGAGGTCGATAAAGTCTGCAAAGCACTTGAGGTTGGTCTTTTTCTCATTTCTTGCCATATGTTATTTTAGTATCACATACGCATTAATGTGATAGCTAAAAAATTGTTCAAGGTTGATGTTAGTAACCCTACACATGAACTATAACGACCACCTGTAGCATAGATTTTGTTGAATTATCCCCTTACGTTTTGGCGATACTGCTGCAGGCAGTAAATCTTAAAAGCACGGAAATATTGGACCATCCAAATGTCCAGGTGAGCCTTCAATCAGTACAATATGTACGGATGTTTTCCTGATCATACTATTTGGTGGTTAATGTTTTCGTTTATCTCGTTCCTTACCCAGATATGCAATGAAGGCCGTCAGACTGCTCTGGTGGAAATACTCGAGATCTTGACTGTGGTATGTGAAGAGCACAAGCTTCCTTTAGCACAAACTTGGGTTCCTTGCAAGTATCGAAGTGTATTGGCACATGGTGGTGGTTTGAAGAAGAGTTGCTTAAGTTTTGATGGAAGTTGCATGGGGGAGGTCTGCATGTCAACTAGCGACGTGGCATTTCATGTGATCGATGCTCATATGTGGGGTTTTAGAGATGCATGTGTAGAGCATCACCTACAGAGGGGGCAAGGGGTTTCTGGAAAGGCATTTATCACACGCAAACCTTGTTTTTCAAAAGACATCAGGAAGTTCTGTAAGTTAAAGTATCCCCTTGTACACTATGCTCGTATGTTTGGATTGGCTGGCTGCTTTGCAATATGCTTGCAAAGTTCCTATACTGGACATGATGACTACATATTAGAGTTCTTCCTTCCACCTGATTGTATCGATGAAGATGACCAAAATGCCTTGTTGGAGTCTATATTTACTCTGATGAAGCAGTGTCTTCGTAGCCTAAAGGTAGTTGGTGACAGAGACTCGAGTGGGGTTTCACTTCAGCTTAGTAATGTGCTAAAAATCGAGAATGAAGAATTGAAGACAGATGCTCAATTTGATAACTCTGATGGCTCCCTTCATGAATCGCCTGAAGGTGATACACATGGAGGAGCCCACACGTTTGATAATGGGGGCAACAAAGTTCCAAATTTGCCAGAGGGACATTTGATGACTGATGACTGCTCTCAAGACAATGGCACTTCTGCTGGCAGACCAAATGGTAGCGGTGCATCTGATTCTTTGGTGCTTCACAAAACCAGCAAACCCCCTGAAAGAAGACGTGGGAAGGCTGAAAAAACTATAAGTTTAGAGGTTCTTCAGCAATATTTTTCTGGAAGCTTGAAAAACGCAGCCAAAAGCCTTGGTGGTACGCCTCTAATGTTCAAATTCACTGTACTCCTTTTTTACTGTTCCATTCTTCCTGGCCTAACGATAACTTTTAGTATCCCAGCACATTTGCAGTTTTGTCATTTTTCAAATGATAGTCTGATTCATGCTATTCTTGGACTTTATGTTGCATTCATCTGCCATATTATTTCCTTTTCTTCTCAAATAAGGGAGTTTAGTTAGAGTTGACAAGTTAGGGGATTTTAGTTTGATTTTAAGTTCATGGTGTTGGCTTGTTGGGAAAGCCCATGGTTAGATTGCTGGATTGGATAAGTCACATATTTTATTAAGCTCTATAATCATAGCTGATAGATTCTGCAATTGCATGGAGGCATTTGTATTTTTGGAACAGGAAGGGTTGATGGGGAACTGGTGATTGCATAGAAAATCTTCTTATCAACATAGGATCAACATAAAATACTTGTTGAGAGTGATGATAACTTGGTTAAATTTTATTTCCTTTGAGACTCAAACTGGATCTTCTGTTCACATTGGCACATTTGTTGTCATGTCATGTAAGCAGAAACAACCTAGCAAAGTAATTTCTGTCAGGGTCCCTGCATCAGATTTGCTTGCTATGGTACTGCATTAGACCTTCCTATGCATGGTTGTGTTTTACAGTGAAGCATCCTTTTGTTTTGTGTGTGTTTTGTGCACTTCTATTATAAACTCTCCTTGCTTTCAGCTTCCTTTCCCATCAATTTCTGTTCTAGAACCTGAAGAGGGAGTAGAGATGGCAAAACATTGATTTTTTTTTCATACAGTGTAAACTGTGGAAGCTAACTTCCTTTTTTGTATCTGGCAGTTTGTCCTACAACCATGAAGCGCATCTGCAGGCAACATGGGATTTCTCGTTGGCCATCTCGAAAAATTAATAAGGTCAACCGGTCTCTCTCGAAATTAAAGCAGGTAATCGAGTCTGTTCAAGGCTCAGATGCTGCATTTAATCTCACATCTATCACAGGTCCTCTTCCTATTCCTGTTGGCCCTTCATCGGATTCTCTCAATGTAGAGAAAGTAACTCAAAGTAAAGTTGCAGAACCTTCGAATCTCGTTATTGATGGAGACAGAGATTCTTCATTGCAACAATCACTTGAAAATGATGGCCATTTTAGTATACTCATGGCCCAGCAAGGATTTATAGACAATAACAACGATGCTCAGCTTGAAGCAGACAAAGCTTCTCACTCGAGAAGTTCATCTGGAGAAGGCAGCATAAATTCACGTACTTCAGAGGGTTCATGCCAGGGAAGTCCAGCAAACCGGACATTTGTTTGCAAGCCAATTGCTTCAACATTTTCAGAACCTCAACCTAATCCTGAAGAGTTTCACAAAGAGCCTTTTCAAGAACCACAGTTACCACTTTCCAGGATGCTGATTGAGGATTCTGGTAGCTCCAAAGATTTGAAGAATCTCTTCACTCCAGCAGCCGACCAACCTTTTTTGGCCCCTCCCAGTAATTTGGTGTCAATGAAGCATTCAGGGACTGTAACAATAAAGGCAAGTTTTAAGGAAGATATTGTAAGATTCCGGTTCCCATGCTCAGGCAGCGTAACTGTATTGAAAGATGAAGTAGCAAAGAGGCTAAGAATGGACGTGGGCACGTTTGATATCAAGTATCTTGACGATGACCATGAGTGGGTGAAGCTGGCATGCAATGCAGACTTGGAAGAGTGCATGGAGATCTCACGTAATTCGGGCAGTCATGTCATCAGGCTGTTGGTTAGCGATATTACAGCACACCTTGGTAGTTCTTGTGGAAGCTCTGGTTGATATGCATGCCTTCTGCTCTGTTCAATGGGTACGAAAAAGTTCTTGTACCACGAGTTCAGTTTCACCTGTTTGTAATCTAGTTTTGTTACTAGGTAGCATTAGCCGCTTCATTGTGTTTGGCAAATGTACCATTGTTTTTTCCCTCCAACAATACATGTAATTCTGCAGAACGCACTTGTAGTCCAACTCTGTACATATTAAGCACTTAGTGCTGGAAATTCTGTTGTTTAAGTTTATAAACAAGAATTGTTGTAATTGTTCATAAGTTCAAGGGAAGCACCGTGTTTTCCCATAAGACCCCCCTTATGTTCAAGGTGGCAAATCCTTCCGGAGGTTAGATTATTTGGAGACGTAGATTATTTTTGTAGTTTGCTATGTTGTAATTACATTTATTCATGTCAGTTCTTCCTAGCTCATGGAGTTGATCTTTGTCGATATAGAAAGGGGCATATTGAATATTTGCCTTTAGTTTTACCCTTCAAATGGAAATTGCCATTAAAAAAAACAAATTGTAAATTTATTGTGGATTTGTAAGACCCTAGCTGAAGGGCGGGCCTAGTGCAAGCGGTAGAGTCTTACCGTCTGTGACCAGCTGATCCCGGGTTCGAGTCGCAGTCTCCTCGCATTGCACAGGCAAGGGTAAGGCTTGCCACTGACACCCCTTCCCCAGACCCCGCACAGAGCGGGACCTCTCTGCACTGGGTACACCCTTTTATTTGTAAGACCCTAGCTTTAGGATGAGTTTTTATTCGCAGAGGACCAGCAACAGTCACAAGAATAGGAAACAAGTTTCAATCGTCAGCTCACCTAAGATTACTTACATATGATGATCGCATTATCGACACGAATAGGAAACAAGTGTCTGTCATCCACATGAATAGTATAAAATTAAAGGAATCCTATTTTAAAAAGGAAATGGAAAAGGGCTCCAACAATTTATATGGTGGCTACAGGGCCATTTTTTAGCATGCTATAGTAACAGAGACATTTGTTTTTCAAGATTCAAGATTGTTGACAACAGGTACACGGACCATCAGTTTACAACAAACAAATATAAGATGTGGACCGTTTGGTCGACCAATGGCGTATGCATCAAAATAATGTAGCATATCCATGCCTGCCCTTTCTGGCAACTAAAAATGAGCCATATACCGAGCGAAACTTCTCCTTCCATGTTGTCAAATCATTTATGCTTGAAAATTACATGCACATGATTTCCAATTGCTTTTGAGAACTTTCATGTATATGCACATGCCCTACTAACTACCCAAACAACTGACATTGAAGACAAGTATTGCTGCCCTCTCCTGACATCTAGTCTTGCTAGAAAGGTTCTGGCATCTGACATCTGCCTAACAAACTTCGTAAATCGACTCCAATTGTGGAACTCAAATAAGCTTTTGTTCATCCTAACATAGTTGAAGGAAAATGATGTTCCTGAACTCCGACCTGAATAGAGCCGTGAGCTTCTTATCACTTGGTTCAGTGATGCATCATCCAGCCTTGTCACAGAATTTTCACCATTAAGGGGAAGATTGCACATTTTTGCAGCACCTACAAGCTGCCGAAGGGTCCCTTCTGGACTGCTCTCAGGATTTGTTTTTTCTGCATCCCTCAGGTCAAAACAACTGCAACACAGTGCAGCTTTGTACTTGGCAAACATTTGAGCAATAGGAAGGTAACCATCTCTTAGTAGGGTATTATAGTAGCCAGCTGTCAGTTCAGATGGGTGTGCACAAGTATAATAGTGCCAATGTATACCAGCAACCTTTCCTGAGATGGTCACGCCAGTACCGGAGAAGATAGTATCAGCTATCATGCATAACCTTTCTCCATGGAGGACAAGCATTCCTGAATACCACTCAAGGAAAAAGCGACCATAAGGTGTATCCCAATATCCTCCATCAGAGCGAAAAAAACTACTTTCTTCGAGATTCTGCTGTGAGCCATCTGTGCCAATTGAACCACCACTCCCCAACTTTTGGATCCCGAGAATCTGTGCTTGAGCACTCAATGATGCTTGCATAAACTGTCAACAGAACACATATATCAATAATTCAATCTTGTCACGGAAATATGCGTCAGATGTGTGATTCTGACATATGTGCTTCTTTCAATCGTTTCAGCAAATGCAGAGTTATCCTTGTTATTGCATGGCTCAAAAAGTAGAACACAACTCACACATCATTTCACAAATGCAATCTCCTTATATAGAGAAGACTTGTATGAGCTCAAATGATAGGGAGCTAACCTATACTAATTACTGAGTTAAAGGCACATTTTTGAAGTGATTTTAGAGTAAGAATCTTATTTCGCAATGTACCTTGTCATAACATTGAAATTCCCCAAGTTCGGATGAACTGCCTGGCTGATTTAGCTTCTCAGTTGGGCATGACGGATACCTAAGCTCACCTCCTGGGCCCATTCCAACTTGAACTTCCTGAAAGACAACAGTTGTAAGACAAATACATCCTTTCGGTGGTGTACGATAAATCTTGTGTGCTTAAATACCAAGGAGAATACATACTGTTACTATGGCACCAAGGTAATCTTCGAAAGTATTGCGGAAGCTTCTCATGAAGTCTGAGTAAGCTTGCATAGGTGATCTTCCTTTCAGGACAGGAAGACTATCACACCCCAATGAGATGTATTCTTTGTTTCTCTGTTGGTATCTATTGGTATATGACAAGTCTGGAACCTTATCCATCTCCTCAAGCACCCACTGTGGCAAAGGAATCCTGGAAAGGAAGGAAATTGCAACCATTAATCACAAAGAAGATATACTTTTGTGTGCACCAATGCAACACCCAGTGAATCGAAGTTTGCACCTCAGCAATAAAAAGTGTGAACAGCAGCTTGGCTGAAAAAAAACACAACTTGGAAAACAAGAAAGGAAAGCAGTTACTGAGTTGCAAAACCGGAATGTGTTTATTTAACAAATGGCTAATATAATGCCATGTGGCTTCATTACTTGCTATATCACAATAAATGTTTGAAGTTGATTGTAGCTGCCACAAGGATGATTTTTTGGAAAAGAATTGGTACTAGCACATCCGATATCAAAAGACGATGTCCTGGGGCATTCGGCATTCCATTGATTCATATGCTCAGGTAAGTCACAAAAAATTCATTTTGGCCTTTTGACAATATCACATAGATGATCTACAAAACCACAACCGAAGCATCATAGGCTATTACAACCACATATAACTAGCTCCCATGCAATCAATTGCAGTAGCCCCTAATGACTTGAGCCTAAACAGAAAAAATGTAACAATACCAGCCTCTCCTATCTCTAGTCTTTACTCGATTCCTCTACTTTGGTCTTGATAGCGAGCACGTTCATTTTGTATCTCACTTCTCAGAACGTAGAACCAGCCTAGGTAAAACCTCTCCTGTAGCGACTACAATAATAATATTGGCTTGTATTTTCTTGGGCCATTATTGCGGCTCCCTTGTTGGGTGTGCATGTGTCTAGTATGAATGTTTTTTCCCCTAGATGCAATTAGAGAACTATCGGCATGCTGCATCTGATGCTTAGCGTGACAGTGTCATCACTAGACATGGGTGCTTTTAATAAAACAATGAATCATAATGACACTAGTTATTCTGCATCAGTGATTGAGGGTGAGTTTTTTCCCTAAAATTTTTGTGCATTGTAGTGCAACAAAAAAAATTGATGCCATGTGTAGAAAAGGAGAAACACAGAAATATTATTAGAATCATGTCAACTTCCATAGCTATTCAACACACTATTATCTAAAAGCGTTTAATTCAGGCTACAAAGCCTACAAGCATTGTCTAACAGTATAAACAGGCCACAATGCAGGATACAAAATGATGAATAAGTTACAATAGAATACTGCAATGCTCCCATCATATCGCTAAGAATTTGTTAACAAGCCACCCCCTCCGTGAGTTTCTACCTGAGAGAATACTACTTGCATATCCAATTCACATTCATCACTGCTCACATGATTCCAAGTGGGGTAGAAATGCAGGTTTTTCACTGCAATTGTTCGGTGAGCTTTCAATCTGCATCCCCTAACCCCATCCAGATTTGAATTTTGCAGTTGACAGCAGAAATGTTCAACTAAAACCTAACAAAGGAAGTGGGGAAGAGGGGAAAAGATGGGCCTTTTTGGAGCTGAGGGCGAAGTGGGTGGAGGGAGACGCACCAGAGCGGATCGTGCGGGCCAGCGCCGCACTGGTGGAAGGCGAGGATGGCGCGCACGCGGAGGCCGTGGCGGCGGGCCATGGCGGCGAGGTCGAGGTAGCCGGCCCAGTCGTACTCCCCGGGGCCCTGGCGCTCGACGACGCCCCACCAGAGCTCGAAGGCGACGCCGGCGACCCCGGCAGCCGCCAGCGCAGCGAGCGAGGCCCCCATGGCGCGGGGGCGCGCCACGCGCCCCCCCGGGCCGACGGCGTCGGTGGGGAGCGTGACGTAGACGGGCGCCCCCGGGGGATCGGCGGGTGGAGAAGGTGGTGAGACGTGGAGGATCTCGCCGCCGCCGCCGCTGCTGCCGGCCGCGGAGAAGGAGGTGGAAGAGGATGGGCGGCGGGAGGAAGAGGGGCGGAAGCGGGAGGATGAGGAAGAGGAGGCAGCGGCGATGCGGATTAGAGACCCGCGGCGGGGGAGTCGGCAGGAGGTGGAGGCGGGAGGAGGGGGCGGCGGCGCGGTGATCGCCGCCATTGGAGGAGCTAGCCGCCTTTGTGTGTGTGTGTGGTTGTCCCTCTCGGGCTCGATCAGTGCGAGTGTGTCGTGTCCTCAACCACTTTCTTTCGTTCTTTCTTTTGGTATATGGTAGCATCGCATCCTCGTGTTCATCAGTTCATCTCCTTTGTCCTTGATCCATCACTCCAAGCAACCCTGCATGTTTTTTATTCTTTTTGTTTGTGTGTGTTCGGTAGAATGCTCATCTCCTTGTTCGGCTGCAAATTATCAGGGTAATAAATCTTCAAATGTACTAGTCCGTATTTGGTAAGCAACTACTAGTTTTTTGCCCGAGCAATTTTCAAGATATTTAGATCTTATTTGGATCATCCAGCTAATTCATTAGCTGGTTAGCTAGAATCAGAGCATCTCCAAGAGCTTTTCTAAAATCTACTCTCTAAATCAATATTTAGAGAACTATTTGAGTAAAAATCATTTTCTACAGCTTTTCTATATCTTGTGCATAGTCTAGAGAGCAATTTTCGCTCTTCATTTTTAGCTAGCGAGAAATCCGGAATAGAGCAGGTCTATATTTAGATATCCAATTGAAAATGATGTGGGTGGAGGCTGTGGGCCACGGTTCCGGCGTCGCCCTAGCCGGATCCGGTGGTTGCGCGGCGGGAGCGCGCGCTTTGTTGGCGGGGCGAGGTGTGGGGGTCCGGCGGGAGCGGCGGGCGCATGAAGGCGGCGGTGGCTACGGCCACCGCGGCGGCTTCGCGGCGCCTGCGACAGGTGTTTGACGACGGCTGTGGAACAGGGGCCTGGCGCACACGCGCTGCCCTGTGTAGGGACGGTGGTGGTGGCCGAGACGACGGCCAGTGAGTGTAGGTCGCGGAGGCTCGGCACCGAGGGAGGCCCTGCGTGGGGGGCGTCGTTGAGGCTGGCCGATCTGGGCCATGGTGGCCTAGAGGAGGGCCGGCGGACATCTGCGTGTGGGCTGTGGGAACGGAGGTGCGCTGGCTGGCGTCCCTCTTCTCCTTGGCAGCTCTGCGGTTTCGGCGTTGCTTCGGTGGTGGGGCCGGGTGGCTCTGGTGTGCTCTTGTGGTGCCATGGCGGCACTTCGGGATGTGCTGAGTCACCTCTCCGGCAGAGGAGGTGCGGAGGCGAAGGGGAGCAGGTTGGTGCTGCTTGTCCGTGAGTGTGCGATTGGCACGGTGTTACCCGGGCGAAAGCCTTCACCGGCGCGGCAGCCGGTGGTAGTGGTGGTGGCGCCCTTGGGAAGTCGTTTCTCCCCGTTGAGGGCATCATTACGGGGCACTGTGTCCAGAAGCATGGATCTCGGGTGAAAACCCAGTCCAATTCTGGACGTGCGACAGCGGCGCCATCAGCGGCGCGTCCTCCTTCGAGGCGCCGCATTCGGAGACCTATCATGGCTTGTGGCAATGATGGGGGTGGTCTGGATGGCCCGTGCGCAGCGGCAAAGGAGTTGCGCATGGTCAATGTTTTGGTGGCAAGATGCAGAGGATCCACGGGTGCTGGAGGTTTTGTGCTGGCGCGCAAGGTGCAGTGGTGATCTCAGTGACGGCTGGGTGGAGGTGACGCTCTCAAGACGGCTTCAGATATCTGAGTCCTTGGCAGAGGAGTGTGAGGCGGTGGGAGAGGCGAGACCCCCACGCAGAGTGGCCGGGATCAGTGGTTTTCTTTGATGCTGTGACAGGAGTGTTCTTCTGAAGCACCGCTGGAGCAGGGGATCGACAATCGTGTGTGTGCGGCTTGAGGGTGACAGTCCCGTGGTGGAGAAGTTCAGCTAGCTGCTTGGGCTTGCAGTGGGCTGCGACTTCTGGCGTGGCACGGCGTTGGTGACGACGGCGCAGTTTTCGGCGGCTTGCTCTGAGCTTCTCTCCCAGGTGGTGGTGGTGGTGTAGTGTTGTGTCGCGTGCGTTTGTTTGTGTGGAGGTGTACGCTTCAGTGCGTTATATATAATTGCTTCTTCTTCTTATATGATGTGGCAGTGCCCCTGCCTTTTATTTAAAAAAATAATTGAAGATGATGTTGAAGGGTAATTTTAACCAAAATCTCTATTCCTAAAATTTTTAAAAATGCTCTCAGTTAAATAAATAATTGATATTTAGATAGTTAGAAGGATTTTGATTGCATATTAGCTGGTTTAGTTTGGATCCACCTAGCTAAAATTAGATATTTGTCAGTTAGCTGGTAGTACAAACAAACCTTCCACTTACCCCTAGCCATTTCTAGCTTTATATTGTTGGCGGCATGTGGTGGAGCCGTGGACTAAAATGGTAGGAGTGAAAATGGCGAAAAAGCTTATCGTTGGACTAAAAAGCATATTTGCTTTTAGTATTGTGAGGGGACTAACCGCTCAATACGCATGAAGAATGAAGAAAGATGACCGGTTCTACACAAGAGATTAAAGAATGTGATCTTTCTGTTCGAACAAAATAGCTATTTGCTTTGTTTTAGTTCTTGCCCCCGCTTTAAGTTTGATTTGCTATCGCTTTTGTTAATTTTATGATTTCTTCCTTTACCTTTCACAAGTCCATACGATTTTATCCATGGATTTTGCGCATTTGCCCTTATTTTTGACAAATGACTAGAAGTAAAATTATATTGACTTGTGAACAATAAAGGATCTCTACAAAATAGGAGCAAGAATACAAATACCCCTAGCCACTCTTAGCTTTATATGAACTCAAACAATATTAAGTTTGACCGATTTTATAAAAAAATACTCACATACACAACACTAAATAAATTACAACATGAAAATATATTTGATGATTACTTTGATCGTACTATTGGTCCAATATTTCTTGATATCTTTTCATACAAATTTAACCATATACTTAAAATAGCCTGATCTAGCACAAGCCGGGACAGGGACCAAATAGCCGTGAGCCTCGCTATTATTTGTATCTTGATAGCGTAGGAATTATTAGGAAAGCAGCAGGCTGGTCCTTTAATTTATCACGGGAACACAAGAGGATGGAAACTTATTGTTATTCTGAATGCACGATGGAAACTAACAAGAGGAAACACAAAACCCTAAGCGATGGAGCCATGCTTTCGTCCTCTCGCCGCCGCCGCTGCCGCCGTCGCCGTCGCAAGGGTCATCCTCCTCCTTCACCACTAGATGATGGGGCGGCGAGTAGAAATAGAAATAGAAATAGAAATAGAAACTGGGCGGCGCTGCCCGACGACGTCCAGTTGGCGATCTTCAGCTTCCTGCCTCAAGCCGGCCTCCTGAGCGGCGCGGGGCTGGTGTGCGCGTCATGGCGGCGCGTGGCGGTCGACATCCCCGTGCTGTGGCGGCACATCGACGTCGCCTCCGACGAGGACCAAAAACTAACAAGATACGACATGCCGGAGGAGGGGCGGCAACGGCTGGCAATGGCGCGTGCCGCCGTGGACCGCAGCGCCGGACGGTGCGAGTCCTATCGCGGCCCCGCCGACCCCCACTTCCTGGTCTACCTCGCCGCCAGGTACGTGCGTTCCCCGGCCCGCGCGCCGCTCCGTCGTCGATCAGATCATCTATCTATCTATCTATCGCTTACGATTGCCGTGGCGGCATGCCCGCAGGTCGCCGTCGCTGAGGAGCCTGGAGGTGACCTCGCGCCTGTACCTGCCCGTGTACTTCCTGGACAAGGTGATCACGAAGCTCCCGATGCTGGAGCGCCTCGTGCTGCGGAGCGGCCTCGTCCTCAAGGCCACGCTGCGCGCACTCCTGGACCACTGCCCCCGCCTCGAGCTGCTCGACGCCGGCGGCTGCTTCATGGCCGACGTGATGGGCTCCAGAATGCGGGCCAGGTGCGAGAGGACTATCAGGGATCTGACGCTGCCGCTCCGCGGCCGCCTGGCCGCCTGCTGCTCCTTGTGCCTGACCCGTGCAAACAAGTTCGCAGAGGAAAACGACGACTGACCATAGGCAAGCTCTTGGGTTTAGTGCGCCTCGATCCTGCAACTCTTGAATTTTTTTCAGTTCGAATCACGTACAAGAGATCTCTGTTAGTTTGTCATCAGAGCAAGGCTAAGAGGTGCGCCCGCTTGCCGGCGAGAACGAGCGCCGTGATGGTGGCGGGGCCCGCCAGATTTAATGCCCAGCAGCAGCCTCGACCAATAAGCAGCGGGTGCAGCGCCTCTCAGCCGGCTGCAGCGGGCGCATTGCCAGACGCCCGCTCTCTCCTCCACGTCGGATTCAGCCGGCATATAGTCACTTATAATACCTGCTCTCAGTCTACCACCATGGACGGCAACTGCACTGTTGTTTTCTGATGAAAAATGTTGTTAGTCAATGGGAAGGGGCCGGGATACACACCATGGTCTCCTTCTGGACTAGTAACTAATAAATAAGACATATCATCAGTATAGTAGTGATACCCACTTCCCTGAAATTCCACTAGTCTTGCTTGCAGGAATTGTTATGTTTTCTGTAACGTTCAGTAAAAATTTCTATTCAAATTCTCGAGCCATGTCAGTTTTTAGGACGACTGGACATTTACCTGCAGTCATATGGTTAGGCTAAGAGCATCTGAATTGTACCTTCTTCGGGAAATCCCAGTCAGAAATACCTCTTTTAAGTTCAGGGAGTGTTTGAGAAAGCACATTGTAGATGGTGATTCACAGTTCCTCAAAGGTTAAATGACTTGGCATGATTCAGTTTACATTCACATGGACAATCACATCTGGCAGTGGCAGGGGCACGCATGCAATTTGTGTAACCTATCGTTCCTCAAAGGTTAAATCATTTCAAGAATAACTACTTGTCTAATGGAAGTGTAATATACAGGGTGGTAGGAAATATATATAATACAATGCAGAGTGAGGGGAAAACTAACTAGTACTGATAGGTGTGATCACTGTACATGTGTGCGGTCATATTGAGGGCTTGAAGCATAGCTTCTCCTTGTTTGTTGACCGTGAAGACGCACATGCCACCATTGTTTACATCAATGGCACGGAACCTGCATTGTTTGGTAGCCATTTAATTTAATTTATTTGAGGGAAGGAAAAAACAGAGATTAATTGTTGACAAATATGCGATGCACAAATCTCGGTTTTCAACTGCGAATTGGAGGCAAATAAATAAAGAAAAGGTCAGACTTGCCTCTCAGGGGGGAGGCCTAGTGCTGTGCAGATGAGTGCACGCAAAATAGATTTGTGCGTAACCACCAAGAAGTTTTCACCCTGTCGATCGAAAACCCTGAATTTCATAGACAACAAGATCGAGCACACCCACCCTGAAGAAAACAACAACAACCAGGAAAGGAAATGTCGATACCGGAGTGAGCAAGATTTGCTCCCAGGCTTGCCTTGCTGTTCCCCACAACTCCCTAATGGGGTATACGACGTTAACATGAAAGTTTGCAGGGTCCTCCCTCCATTTGGTGTACAACTCTGGATATTGCTTCTTAGCATCCGCTGCCTCCAAGTATGCATGCAATACGGTCAATTTGCAGAAATGGACAATAAGAATAATAATGTGCTTAGTTTTCAAAAAAAAAAATAATGTGCTAGCTACAAGGTTTATGCATACATACCATTGGTCATGCCCTCTAAAAAGAAGAGGTGCGCCTCCTTCAGTGAATCGAGAAAAACAAGGGGTTCTTCCTTCCCTTGCCAAATAATTTCGGCAGTTGACTGCAGAGAAACATCACGCATTAAACACAGGCACCATATTCTTCATATCGTTCATAATCACATTCACACAGTAGACTTGGAATTGGAACCTTTGCTCGTGAGATCGGACTAGAGAAGCAAACGTCAAACTTCATATTTGCAAGAGCATCACGACATTTCTCTGCCTGCTTGGCACCGGTTTCTGTTAACACCGACAGATTCGAGCTTCCCTAGACAAAATCACAAAAGCAATGATTTCATGAACGGACCCAAAAGGCACATTGTTTTTTCTAGTCAGTAGAATAGATAAAAAAGGCACCCTGAATGAATTGGTGAAATGGTTGTGAAACAGAAATTGCATACTACAAACTAAAAGTCAGAAACCAATTGAAAAATGGTAACACTAACCTGGACACGGCTTTCTGCATTCCATGAGCTCAAGCCATGTCTAACAAGAGTGATCTTCTTGGACGAGGTTAGAATCTTGTTGGTAAGTGATGTCGTTGCTCCTGTGAAGCTGTAAGCAGCACCGGTAACTTCAGTATCAGGAAGGCTCTGCACAGATACTTCGCTCAGACCACTATGACTTGCTTTGATGGAAAAGGCCCTGAGCTTGCCTACAGCAGCAAGAACGAGAATCAACTGTCAGCATCAGCAACATAAGTTATCTGTTCCAATTAGGCTGAAGTTATAACACTGACTTGGAGTACTAGAAAGTTTTGGCTAAACATATGGTCAGTCAGGTCAGAGTAATAAGTGTATACAGGAAAAACGGAGTGCAGTAGGATTGAAGCTTAAAATCCCAAAAGGATTATGAAGAAATGCAGCTCACAGCTCCCCAAAATACAGAGATTTCGCGTGTGAGTAGTGGAACATGTTCTGGTTTCATCATAGTGGAATCCAGTTAGTAGTATTTCTACGGTAAGAGCGTTTGGAACGGCAGCAGTGGAACAGATTGAGGAAGGGAGGGATAGAAACACACCTGTGGCGAGGCTGCGGAGGCGAGGAGGGCGCGCGCGGCCGGGGATGGGCAACGGCGGCGAGAACGCCGACGGAGAAGGCCGCGTGGGCAGGGAAGCGGAGCCCATTTCACCTCCCAGGCAGCCAGCGGATACAATACAACGATAGGCGCTGCTGGTTTCTTCTAGCAGCAACGCCTGTCTCTTTCTCAACTCTAGATAAAATGGCTCCAAAAAAAAAACTCTTGATGAAATGGAGTTAACTAGAAATGAAGCATTCAGCCCGGACCATCATGTCACAACACCCATGAGAAATCTTCCTTTTCTCTAACACATCCCATGTCGCTGGCCTGCCTGGCCACCACAAATTTATGGAGATATT
Organism: Panicum miliaceum; assembly: GCA_032594955.1. Classification (NCBI taxonomy): domain Eukaryota; kingdom Viridiplantae; phylum Streptophyta; class Magnoliopsida; order Poales; family Poaceae; genus Panicum; species Panicum miliaceum. Next base: position 262,028 of record CM064060.1, on the reverse strand, counting down.
TGTGCCACGGAAGTAGCACAACAACTGCGGCATATTCTCCTCCTACCAGGAGCAAAAATCTCTGAAGCAAGCAGTGAGTGACCAGGCTCATACAGCTCACATTGGCAGCTACCATAGAAGCAGCAACATCAGTTTTTCTGTGACATCTGTCATTCACCGTTCATCAAACACACGCATCAATATAACTTTTCTTCAAGAAAAAAGACTGGCTACAAGCAGTACTGCGGACAAGATCAGAAACACAGCCCAGACAAACTGACCAAACTACCAATGCGTGTTTAACTTCAAGCCTCCCTACAGGAAAGATCTCAGAAAAGCATAGTCCACAAGGATCACCTATGCTTCTTAGCCAGATCATATAAACCTCAAACTAGCAATACCCATGTATCTGCGAATACCAAGACTCAGGGCAGGCCTACAAGATGCAAGTTCGAAAATTACAGTTTCTGTTTAACAATAGGCAATTTCCTGGTGTAGTGAGCCGTACTTTTGACATGTTATTGCATTTCTTGTTGGCAGTGGACAAGAGCAAAACAGCTCACAAAATCCAAACAGAATGGGCTCGGTCATAACAACAGAGTAATAATGCCAGACGGGAACAGCCCATTTGCCTCATTCAGGACTAGAGAACAATGCTCCTTCTCAATGGAAATAGCCAAGAACCTGGCCACCCACATTCTGCCTGATTGCTTCCTCATGGTCCAGAACACCATTCGGAGTAGTAATCACAACATAGCCCCACTGCAAAGCAAATCGGACCAAATAAACAGGAAATGTGTTAGTGATAGCATGGAAACTACATGTGAAATGTATGCCCTAGATTTGAAGCTAAAGTGAGAGGGCACAACCATCCAAGGGATAAGGAGGTTTACAAGAACACCTATCCTACTGGATAGCACATTGCAAGGGTACACGTGAGGAAAATCTGAACGGAGTATGCTCTAGATCTGAAATTAAACTGGGAGGATATAACCATCCGAGGGATACGGCAGGTTTATATACAAACCGCCTACTGGGTATATGGCATTGCATGTAGTATCAGAAACAACACGCAAAATAGGAAACCATATCATTTAGGTGTCTGGTATGGTAAATCATAAGATTACATGTTTTTGCCCGATTTTTCCAAGTCAAAACTGAAAGTCTAAAACTGAAACTATAGTGGAGGAAGCTATACAAAAAAGAAAAAAGAGGAACTATCAAGACATGTACATGTCCATAGATATGAGTAGTAGATAGAATACCTGCCGTGTTGGTAGCATCCGAACCCTGTATTGTTCTATTTCCTTAGCTCTGAGGTCTTGCCTGTAAGTAAGAGCTTTGCAGTCTTTAATACGTCCATGAAGCTCCACATTAATTTTCCCAACTCTATGCGGATCAACGACCTCGAAGTTTTTGATATAACCTGCAAAGCATCGATAAAATCCATGAGCACAAATTTTCAGAACAACAAACAGTATGGCAAAAAGAATGTTTCACATACTATCAAGAGTTAAAATCTCAAAAAAACTGTTTGCAAACTACATGCATAAGCTTTTGGAAAAAGGGGGAAAGAAGCATCCATGTCACTTTGTGTTCAGTTGAGCTTGTTATCCATAAATAAGAAGCTCAACTGTGCTTGGAGGTCAAACTCAACATTAGGCCGCACTCTAAGTGGTTGAAAGTATAACTAGCTCAAACATACAGTAACCTAAGAGAAAAGCGGGATACATGCCACACTACAGCGCTCTTAGCTCTTTCAAGTTTCAACAGATGAAGGGAGGCAAAAACACTTGTTCAAAAATCAAAGAGAGCTCGGCGGAAGATCACACATCACAGTAATAGACTTGTTAACATCCAAGCCGCCATAATGCCATTTGGCAGCCCAAACATTGGACATTGACTTGGAGCCGAGATGCGGTGCCACCGAATTTTAACAATGTATAATGAGGCAATGACAAGCACATGGTACTGAAGAAGCCAACTTCGATGTCAGCATGAGGGGATCGGTACCCCTTTTGCCTTGTCAGCCCGACCCCTCTAGCATACTATTACTAGTTGTTGTATAAAGACTTGAATCGGCACGTACTCACAAATCACCCAATAGATGCAGTCCTCCTAGAAATGGGGTTTGATTGATTACTTTGGCAACGACTCGAATCAAATATACCTCGGTGCTTCATGATGTTGAGGAAGGAGACCATGACGCCGGAGATTGGCTGGAGGAGTGCCGTGGCGTTCCCCCGCCGGTCTGCGTTGACCATAGTGCGCAGCGCGTCGTTCAGGATCCGCCGGCCCATCGCGAACGCTCCCCTGTCGGTGGACCTCCTCGCCGGCGCCGCTGGCCTCTCCGCTTCTCCCTCCCCGAGAAATCGCGGTCGCAGACTGATGATGACGAGGAGGAGCCGAGCGAGCGCTCTCTCTAGGCAGGCCAAGCCCATGCGCCATGTTAGTTTGGGCTGAAGCAGGCCGCCTTCAAAGCCCAATAAATAGATGCTCTCATTTGCTTAACTAGTCAGACCGGCTGTTTTTTTTTTCTTTTAATGCTCTTCTAGTGGCATGACAATTTAGATATAAAAGAAGATATGGTATGGCAAGCTCTAATGACATGGACAGGCAGGCTCTAAGTTGTTGCCCAAACACACATATTCTTGCACATCGTTTACATGCATCATCCAAATATATAGTATAACTCAAGTAACACTTACTAGAGCTATTTTTCATAAAGGTGCCTTCCTTTTGCATGCATTCAGCATCTTTCAATCCAATACCAGTTGTCAGTTGTGGCCTTGTGCTCGGTGGCTGTTGCAAACATTGTACATACATTGGTAGCACTACAATTCGTTCAAGCAGACACAATACAAGCATGCACATCTCTTGGGTTAGATTAAGCGGCTCTGCTGCCATAAGATCGAGCCCATTGTCTGAGGTGCTCAAAAGAGGCAAACCTTTCTCTAATGTCAAACCTTTCCACATAAATACAGCCCCTCCATATCACAACTTTACGGGGCAATATAACAAACTAATGTTCTCAAACATCAGAGTTCATTTATTCAAAGATACTGCCAGTACGTTCATGTAACCTGCTATCTTTCAGGGCTCTTCTCAGATGCTGCAAAGACATAGGCAACCTAACTGGAAGCTCAGCCTCATAATAAAGTATCCTGCAACAGGGCAACAATGCATCAAGTTAATACTTAGCTTTGTGGTATTTTCCCACTATTCCTTGCAGGAAAGCTATGTCCAGGTGATACTACTACATGTTCATCTCATTCAAGTTTCTCATCAGTCGTGCAGTACAGATGGTCAAATCAGATGGCCTAGCTAGCAACAGTGTTTTGCATGTTAACAGGAGTTCGTTCCATCTCTCAATACTTTGGGACCCAACAATTCGAAAAATCGCAACCATAATAATTGTTGTGACCAGTCAGTCAATATTGGTTCTAAGCAGATGAAGCCTAGTGAATCATGCCAAGAGATATCAAACAAGAGCACAAAGCGAAGTCTTTGGTCTAAGTCAAGCAAGCAGATACAAATCATCGGTCATCATTATGAAGTCTGAACAGATGTAGCGACTCTTTTATTTGGACCAGTCAATACTGGTTGTATGCAGATCTAGTGTAGCCAATCATGCGAAAGATAGCAAACAATAGCACAGCATTAGTAAGTCTTTTCATCCCAAATTTTGGTAAGCAATTACTTTTTGCTTTCAGAGCAGTACTTAAACTAGTGACAGTGTGTCGGTAGTTAAAAAGAGAATACCATGTAAGAGTAAGCAAACCAAGAAGCTCGCACTGCTTCTTCCTATAATCCAAACAATTAGATAGCAGATCCGGAAACATATATATGCTAACAAAACTGAGTATCCGGATATACTTTGGCGTCGTTGGTGAACAGACAGACAGACAGATCCAACAAATTGAAGCCTAGTAGCAGAAAAATGAATACTAGTGGATGGGATTGAAGGGAAGATGCAAGGGCATGGAATGGATATAGGGTCTATAAATAGGTGGGTTAATTACCATGTGAGTGTGATGGATGGTGGTCAGGGTGCCTCCGGTCGTACGAGGAAGAAGGCGTAGAATCCGGCTGCGATGGTGAGGATCCCCATGGCCCATACGAGCAGCTGCGCCCAGGGCGGCATGATGGCGGCGACCTTGGATGAGAACATGAGCGTGAGGAGCGTGGAGAGCCCCCAGACGGCGAGCTTGATCCCTTGGTGTCCCTGGTGGCGGCCGCGCTCTAGCAGGTGGAGGCATCGGAAGAGGAGGAGCAGGGCGACGTAGGCGACGGCGACGAAGGCGACGGATGAGGTGTCGGGCCAGGAGCGGTAGACGGCCATCCCGCAGTTGAAGCTGAGGAAGGCGAAGCCCAGCGACGGCAGCCATCCCGGGCGGCCGTCGCGGTCCATCGCTCAGATCGGAGGGGGAGGGGAGGGGAGGGGATTTGGCGTCTACCGTACCGCCGCCGACGAAGATTCTTCTTCTGCTGGTGCCCAAGCCCAAGCCCACGAGGGAGCATTACTGAGACGTGGGCCTGGCCCACTCCACACTATATTTGGAGTCGGCGGGATGAAGGCCGTCAGGTTCAACTGCGCTCATGTTCTCTCTCTTCCGAGGTCACCGGTCCGGCCGGGGCTACCTGCCATGGATATGGATGGATCATCTTTGTGTGCTGCGCTGCTGTGCCTAGCCTCGATCATTTCATAACGGCTACGCTTGCATTCATTCATTCACTCACTCCCATCCCCAGAGGAGAGGAGAGGAGAGGACAGGACAGAGGTCATACGTGTACGCCGGCCAAGGAGGCAAGCAAACAAAGAAACAAAGGTTGAAAAAAGCGGTGGAATTGAATGGAACGCCGGGCCGGCTGCCTTGTCACCTTCCATTGTCGTTTCGCCCCGTCAGGATCAGGATCCACCCATGCCTGCATCTTTTTAATTTGTTTTCTTCCCTTTTTTCTGATTGAGATGAGATGTACTCGTATCTGGCGTTGGGTCACGCCGCAACCAACGGCCGGCGAGCCAAATTAAAGCAGCCGCCCGGCCGCCTAGCCGCTCGCTCGCTTATAAAATATACTACTAGAATCAGATGGGCTTTGAGGAGGGGGAGGATCATCAGCTTCTCTCTGCTGCTAGCTGATCGGATCATCCGCATGGGCTCCTACGTCCAAGGTAATAATTCTCTGCATGCATGCTGCGTACCATCATCCTTCAGTATGATTCATTCTCCTGCTGATTGCGTGGTTGCTTCCTACCGATCGATCTTAATCTGTTGCCTTTATTTCCTGAACCAACAAAACGAACCATGAACGAACAGGCGATGAGGTCCCGGTCTATGAATCTGGCGCCGAGGTCAGTATCCACTCATCTCCATCCATCTGCTCCTCACCCACTTACACTGTGTCCGTGCATGCATGTATTCTCAATTGTTATTTTCCTTCCAACAAATTAAGTAGCTAGCGGCACACACCCTCTCTGTCCGGAGTCTTGGTCAGTGTACGGGATAGATATAGATATAGGTTTCAGACGCAATACATACTTTGATTTCATTATTCACGTATATACATCTGCTAGCCGCTAGCTGTTACTCCTAGACTACTGACGACGCCCCGATTATTGAAGCTCCCTAGCTACTACTAGCCTTTTCAATTTTATCCCTTTATTTTCCTCTTTGCGACATGACTAGACGCACACTACACTGCTTTATAATTAATTAATCTGGAAGAAGAAGCAAGTCTGTCGATCCCAACAAGCTCGATCTCGACCGATCAGCAGCAGCTTAATTACCATGCATGCTAATTAATAATATATAATCTCGATCCATCGATCTGCATGTGTATATGCAGGTCCTGCAGATGCTGCAGCAGAAATGCCGCAGCAGCAGCAGCTCGATGCCGGCGGCGGCGGCGGCCATGTACTCGAGCGTGCTGGGCGGCATCATCCTCGACCCTGCCATGATGCTCCTCCCGGTGGACGACCACATGGTCCACCGCGGCCACGGCGTGTTCGACACCGCCATGCTCCTGGACGGCTGCCTCTACGAGCTGGACCCGCACCTGGACCGCTTCCTCCGCTCCGCCGCCCGGGCCCGGATCGCCTCGCCCTTCCCGCGCGACACGCTGCGCAGCATTCTCATCCGGATGACCGCCGCCTCGGGCTGCCGCAGGGGCTCCATCCGCTACTGGCTGAGCGCCGGGCCCGGGGACTTCCTGCTCTCCCCAAAGGGCTGCCCGTCGCCGGCGTTCTACGCGGTGGTGATCCCGGCGGAGTACGAGCAGTGCCGCGAGGGCGTGCGCGCCGTGACCACCTCCGTGCCCATGAAGCCGCCGCTGTTCGCCACCACCAAGAACGTCAACTACCTGCCCAACGTGCTGTCTATCATGGACGCCGAGGACCGCGGCGCCTTCGCCTCCGTGTGGGTCGACGACCGGGGCTGCGTCGCCGAGGGGCCCATGGTCAACGTCGCCTTCGTCACCCCGGACCGCGAGCTCGTGCTCCCGGAGTTCGACAGGGTCCTCAGCGGCTGCACGGCCAGGCGCCTCCTCGCGCTCGCGCCCAAGCTCGTGGAGGACGGCCGGCTCGCGGCGGTCGCCACCAGGAACATCACGGCCGACCAGGCCAAGCGCAGCGTCGAGATGGCGTTCGTCGGGAGCGGGCTGCCGGTGCTGCCCATCGTCGAGTGGGACGGCCAACCCATCGGAGACGGCAAGGTTGGGGACCTCATGCTGGCGCTGTCGGATCTGCTGTGGGAGGACATGAAGTCCGGACCGGACAGGATCGCCGTCCCCTACACCAATTAATTAATAATGTAATAATAAGCAGCTACTAGCTAGTAGCCTACAAACTGCTTGTGTGTAATAATAATATTCTCTGATCCGGCCAGTGGATCGTTGGATGAATTTATACTATAGCAATTCCACGGGATGATAATTTACATACACATTCAGCACATTGCTCTCAATCACTGAGCCTGAGCTCACGCAATTTGTGCGCAGATTTATAATATTTCAGGCAAAGCACAAGGTAAATATTAAGAGTCACATGTGTGATTAGCAGTCAAACAATCAAAACAATCACATAAGACGGAATAACTTTTTTTATTGCTGGAACAAAATTGTCCCAGCAACCAAAAAATATTGTTCCAACAAAAAAAATATATCCCATATTTTTTCGATGTTTGCCGCGAATTAATATATTGGGCCAACATATCTTCTTAATTTGGGACCGATAACGAGAAACCAGCCCAACATACATCCCTCCATCCTTCCGCGACGGATCCACTGGGGTAACGCACATTACCCCAGCGACGGGCGCTGCTCGGGGTCACGCGTGTGACTCCGAGCCCGCCGGTCACAGCAAACATTTCCCCCCAAAATTTCCTATTTTGGGTCTAAAATCAGCCTAACAAACCAGCCCACATTTATTAGAATAATTTTTTTATTGCAGAACAAATTTTTTTACAGAATAAACTCTATTGTTCCGCGCAATAAAAATATTTGCTTTGAAAAAAAAATATTAGGCCAATGTTGGCCCTTGTGTGATGGTTTGACTGCCAGTTAGACGTGTGACGCCTAACATTTGAGTCACACGTGGCAGTCAAATCATCTCACATGGCGGATGTTACGGCAAAAACAAAAATTATTCTAGCGAAAAAAATGTTTCAAAAATGTTTTTTAGCGTTTGCCACGAACTGATATATTAGATGAACCTAACTTTTTAATTTTGCCCCAGCAGCCTCAAACACAACACCACCCAGGAAATGTCTTGGAACTACTAATGGCCTTCTTCCTTTTATCGAAACAAACAAATAATGGCCCACGGCCTTGGAGCAATCCAGGCCCGGCCCAAGTCCACATCCACCACAGGCTGGTGGTCGTCTTGTCTTGTTCCGTTCCATCCATCCCACTCAACTCAACCACTCCCAACACTCCGCACGCACCCCCAGACCCCAGCAAGGGTTTCCGCACCCCATCCCGATCCAAGCTGCCCCCATGTCCACCGAGGCGGCCCAAGGGCGGCGACAAGTCGGCGCTCCGCAAGCCCGTCTTCACCAAGGTCGACCAGCTCAGGCCGGGCACCAACGGCCACACCCTCACCGTCAAGGTCGTCAGCGCCAACCCCGTCCCTGAACGCGCACGCCCAGGGCCACCGCCATCGCATCCCCCCGCGCGCCACGCATCGCCGAGTGCCTCGTCGGGGATGAGATCGGCGCCACTGTATTCACAGCCCGCAACGACCAAGGTGCTTACTACTTGATTGATTGGCGCCTCTACTGTTTATTTTCTGCTGCAAGGCGAGGCGCGTGGAGGGATAGATAGATTTCGGGAGCCCCGATCTGATATTCTGATTGATTGCACCAACAACTTACTTGGATGCCCAACATGCAAGGAATCACTGGCCTTATCTCTTTAGGACAAAACTTAGGGAATCAGTGCTATTTATTTTTTCAGTTCCAATGATGGATGGGATAGCTGGTACCAAAATTATGCGCTACTTAGTTCAGACAAGAGATTTGTCGATCTTCTTTTATGCACAACAGTAATGTACAAGAAGCCAACCGTGTGCCGTATCAGAGGTCAAAACTGCCTATCCGCCGTTACGCTTTATCCCTATCTTTTTTTTGGCCTTTTGCGTACCTTAATTGTTTCAGGTGCTGTATCATTCTGAAGTGAATAGCAGCACACTACTAATTCTGGTTCTGGAAGGATGAAAGTGCGTGTCTTAGCAGTTAATGTTTGCTGTTTTTTTCCTTTGTGAACTATTTTGCACCCTGTTTGGGGCTAAAAGTCTTTGTTATTGTTGTTGAATTATGTTTCACCCAATGTGCATGCCATTATTTCTGATCGCAGCTCATCATCTATGTTATTTTGGCATTCGCTGTTGCTATCAGTACATTCACAGTGCTGATTAGTAGTATCTGTATCTTCTCTTGTGCAATTAGATTTTTAGGGGCCTCAAAGCATGTCAAATTAAGAAAATTTAAGAGCCATATTTCACTTGTCCTGTTTGTTATCTGGTAGACAGCCACCCACTGGCAGCTTGATTTCAAGGTTTGCAAAATAGTAAAGATGAAAGTACAGTAACCACCTTTTCAATTTACAACTGACCCCTGGGTCCTCTATTTCCATATTCATGCCGTATCTGTGTCAGATAGCATTTATTCTTGACTTGTTTGTCTTTTTCTTCAGTTGCATTGCATGGCGTCATGGGAACATTATCATTCATGATTTATTTGACAATGTATGTTACTTGCCCTGGGCTTACTATGAACTCGCTCTCCTTCTACGCAGTTGATTTGCTGAAGCCCGATGCCACAGTGATCTTGCGCAATGCTAAAATTGACATGTTCAAAGGATCAATGAGGCTTGCGGTTGACAAATGGGGGCGGATGGAGGCTACAGAATCTGCCAGCTTCACAGTGAAGGAGGACAACAACCTGTCACTAGTAGAGTATGAATTGGTTAATGTGGCTGAGTAATTGACCAAGCGTTTCTGCCCCTTTTCCGCACCATAAGAAGGAAGTACCACGAATGAACATTATAAAGCTTCTGTAAGCGAGTTTATTTGTTACAGTGGTAGTAGATAATTAAGGTGAAGGTTGTATCGTTCCTGTTAGAACTTTGGATTGAGTAAGCTGAGTTGACCTTGCATCTATGAGATTGTCTTTCCATTCATCTTGGTACTGCCTGTGTTGCTGCACTCGCTGGAGATGAGTGGCATGGCGTCTAGTTTTTTTTTTTTTGGGCGATGCTAATCATCAGGTGGCGCACTGTGTCCGTCGGATGATTGAAGATCAGCGGCCCGTTGGTTGTCTTGTCCCTCCGGTTCTTCTCTGCTGCGTAATACTGCTCTCCTTTTCTTCTCTGGTGTATACAGTTTTTAAAATCTGTATTGTTACCAAGTGGTTTGGTAGCGATGTTTGGCCAAGAAAGGAAGGCCTACCTTGTGGTTGCCGGTCCTCCGATCTAGTTACCAACCAGACTTGCTAAAAAAAGGCGATGCTTATGTTGGTGTGAGGCTACCGAAACAGAGGCCTGACCTGACGCGTGCATCTCCGGCGAGGCGAGTCGAGGCGACATGGCAGGAGACGTCGCCGGCGCCGGCGAACCTTCCAAGGACAAGGAGCATGAGAACGCGTCGGTGGAGATACTTTTCGCGGGTGTGCCGCCTCCGCCGTGGTGGAGGCAGGTGACGGTGCGGTCGGTGGTGGCCAGTGTGTTCCTGGGCACCATGTTCAGCTTCATGGCCATGAGGATGGGGATGACCATCGGCCTGGTGCCGTCCTTCAACATGGCGGCGAGCATGGTGAGCTTCTTCGTCCTCAACTCGTGGACACGGCTGCTGGGCCGTTGCGGCGTGCCAACCCCGGCCTTCAACCGCCAGGAGAACGTGGTGATCCAGACCTGCGTCATCGCCTGCTCCACGCTAGCGTTCTACGGCGGCTTCATGAGCTTTCTGCCGGCCATGTCGGAGACGGTGGCCAAAGCAGCTGGCGGGCCAGGCACAGGCAATAGCGTGCGCATGCTGCCTATGAGCAAGATCATCGCATTCAGCTTCCTCACCGGCTTCAGCAGCTTGTTCATCACGCTCCCCTTGACCAAGGTTTATGATTTTAATTTTCGTTTTCGTTTCTTCAAGTTGATCGAAGAAGTAATTGATTTGGTTTGATGGCAGGTCATGATTCTGGACTACAAGTTGCTGTACCCATCCGGTTCAGCGATTGCCGGACTCGTCAACAGCTTCCACACGCCAAAGGGGGCGGCAACAGCAACGTGCTACTTACTGCTCCCTCTGTTCTAAATTAATAGTCGTTCCAAATTATACATACATAGTAAGAAAGAAGCTGCCTGCCTGCAGAGTGCAGGTGGCTGCTCTGCTGAGGTCTCTGGGTGGCAGCTTCAGCTGGGCAGCCTTCCAGTGGCTGTACACGGGAGGTGACGGCTGCGGCTTCCAAGCCTTCCCTCTCTTCGGCCTCGAGGCCTACAAGAAGCGCTTCTACTTCGACTTCTCGCTGAGCCTCGTCGGCATCGGCATCATCTGCCCGTGCATCGTCAACTTCTCGCTGCTCTTCGGTGCTGTCGTCTCGTCGGGGATCCTCTGGCCCATCCTGCAGGCCAAGCAGGGGACATGGTACACCGACCCTGCGCCGTCCAGCCTCAGAGGGCTCAACGGCTACAAGGTGCCCATGGGCGTCTCCTTGGTGCTTGGGGACTGCCTCTTCCAGCTCACCGCCGTCAGCATCAGGACAGCTCGCGGCTTCCACGGCCGGAGCCAGGGCGGCAGCGACCCCCACCACCTGCAGCAGGATCCGGCGGCGAGCTTCGACGAGCGGCGCAGGATCCACAACTTCCTGAGCGACCGGATCTCCACCAGCTTCGCGCTCGCCGGCTACGCCATCCTGGCAGCCATTGCCAGTGTCTTCCTCCCCGGCATGTTCCCGCAGGTCAGGTTCTACCACGTCGCCCTGTGCTACGCCGTGTCGCCCCTCATGGCGTTCTGCAGCTCCTACGCGTCCGGCCTCACCGACTGGTCCCTCGGCACCATCTACGGCAAGCTCGCCATCTTCATCTTCGGGGCCTGGGTCGGCGAGGCGTCGGGCGGCGCCATCACCGGCCTCCTCGCCGGCGGCCTCGTCGTGGTCATCATCGGCAACTCCTCGGAGCTCATGCACGACTTCAAGTCGGCCTACCTGACGCTCACCTCGCCGCTGTCCATGTTCGCCAGCCAGGTCATCGGGACCGCGCTCGGCTGCATCATCAACCCGCTCCTCTACCTCGCCTTCCAGAAGATGGCCGGCAAGGAGCACCTGGGAGCACCGGGATCGCCCTACCCGGCGCCCATGGCCATGGCCTACCGCGGCATCGCCGACATAAGCGTCGAGGGGATCAGCTCACTCCCCAAGCACTCCGTCATGCTCTGCATACCTTGCTTCTGCATGGCGCTCCTCATCGACGGCCTGGCAGCCGCCGCCTCGGCCAACAAATGGAGGATCAACGGCTACGTCCCAAACATCATGGCCATGACCATCCCCTTCTTTGTTGGACCAACCTTCACCATAGACATGTGCCTGGGGAGCCTCATACTCATCTTCTGGAGGAGAGCAGACGAGCAATCTGCAAACCTGCTCTCCATTGTGGTGGCATCTGGATTGATCTGTGGAGATGGGCTCTGGACGCTGCCATCCTCGCTTCTCGCCATGTTCAAAGTCCAGCCACCTATCTGCATGAAGTTCCTCACCGCCTACCAGAATGAGGAAATGCAGCGGCATTTCGTCCCCAACTCGACAACTTCACAATGAAACAGCAAAGCACCTCTCTCTAGTCTTCTTCTCTGTAAATTAGATTATGTTGTCCGACAAGGAAAAAGAATCACAAGTTGAGTTGGTTTCCAAGATAACTCCAAATGGGGAACCAAACCACCCTCAAGCATTTCAATCACCAGATCACGCTGAACAAACCAAGCCAAATAATTTTCACGACGAAAAACATAAAAAGTCAGAGCACCATGCAAAATTCTTTATTAAGTCATCATCACAGTTCACATACAGATAAAGTAAAGCATACTTTTTTTGTCAACTCATTCTGCAGGGTCACAAAAAGAACTCCAAGCACCACTGATCTCCTGGTTCCTAAAGCGCTGGCATCATACTCCATCGGTTTCAGCTGTTGCACAAATAACCATATCAATTCGTCAAAACTGTTTTAAAAATTCAGGAAAACAAATTCTATTATCACTGATAACAGCATGCGTCATGTTTCCAGGTTATTTGTCTAATGCGGTTTTCCCCGGTAGGAAAGGCTGCGACCCATAATGTTTTTCTTATTCAGTACTATGATGCAAAGCTAAATACACTCTTGAGTAATAACTCTTAACTCATAGAAAACAATTAATGGCCTCTAACATCAACGGAAAGTGTACGATAGTCTGCTAACTGCTACAAACTATAAAAACATCTCTTGAAGCATTTTCTTCAAGACTGCTTTAGCGCATAATAATTTCTCAAATCAATTTGGCTTCATCTTCCCAGTGAATTTGTAGCATTTCAAAACCAATTTATTTAATTTTGCCCCAAAGCAAACTTCATAAATGATGTAACCACATTCTACAAAGCAGAATGCAATGCAAGAGTTACACATTGTATAATAACACATCCTCTGGTACTGTAAACTGTCACCGTCCTTTCTGGCTACAACACCTTGATTGGTTCAATATATAAAACCATTTTGTGGAGCAACAACTATTGTCCACCGATATGTTCTTTGAAATGGTGAAACTAAATTATGGTGTATACCAAAAATAAGCTGTTTCGTTCATAAGCAAAGCAACCTTTAACTCACAAGGCAGAATATGGTAGCATCTAAGGTTGTCTGTTGCATAACATTCAACAGCATTTAATTTACACAAAACGAAACGGTGGAGGCATTCTAGTGGTCACCTTTCCCCGGTTGCTCTTCATCTAGTTTCATCAAGCCCTACAGCAAGAAATGAAAAGAAATATAGAAAATGTGTCTTTTTCAATAGACAAACTAGAACCAGGCTGGTGAATGATGCCAGCATGAGATAACAGGCATGAAACTAAAATACGGAAACGCGGTTGAGCATCGCGATCTAAGCTTTGAACTTCTAAAAACACGGCTACAGATGTTGAAGGAACCAGCAAAATTGTTATGCGCACATTTGGACACCAAGGCAGCACGGTGCATGTTCTCATTTGCACAATGATGTACATTGCTAGATCGGGCTAAATGCTAGTGTAGTCTCTAGTTTCTGAATTCTGGTGCACTTGAAGATTGGAGTAGTTTTTTCAGTCTTTACCTTGGGTGAGCCACCCGAGGCCTCGGCCAGCGATGGCGAGCATGGACGTCATCCTCGCACCGGCGGTGGCGCTGTGCAGCGGCAAAAGCGACTCCACGCAGAAGCTCGACTCGACGGGCGACCTGCTCGAAGGCCAATGCCATCACCACCAGCCGACCGACCACAGCTTGCTAAGAGGGGCAGAGAAGAGCGGGGGGCGGGGCCGCACCTGAGAAGACGGGGAGGAGCAGCCAACGGGCACCGAAGAGGTGGACGCGCCGCAGCCGACGAGGCAGAGGACCTCGCTGGGGCAGCGCGGAGAAGGGAGGCCGACGAGCGGAGCAGCGACCTGGCGGCGGCGGCGGCGGCCATCGTGATGGCGGGGCGATGGATTGGCAGTGGTACTTTCTGTAATTCTAAACAGGAGTCAGTATGGGTTCTTGGGCCGTCCAATACCCGCAGAAAATGCTGAGCTTGCTTAGGCCTCGTTCGGCACCACAGGATTGATGCCGGGCCTGTTTTCCATCCTGGCCAGGATCAAGTGAAACCGGCTGTGTCACTGAATCCCGGTGAACATCCATTCCTGGCCAGGATCAAAGTCACAGGGAATAAAAACATGCGTTCGGCAGCACAGGGAACAAAAACAAGGCTTCAACAGGATTTCAACAAATCAAATTTTACCAGCAGCTACTAGTCCCACATCCGGAACAAGATTTACGAGCAGCAACTCATCAAACATACAAACTTTCCACATCCAGCACATACAAATTGCCCCACAATGCACTCGTTTATTTTGGATACTCGTCTGGATAGGAACCATTCCTGGTTCCAAATTGCCAAGCAACTGAAGCAAAGCAAACGAAGACAAGAAGGAACATCACTTCTGAATTCTGATGCCAGCAACCATCATCCTACCAGCAGCGTTTGCTTCAACTAACCATCATTCTTACTGTGGATCTGCATGATTCTAGTAAACTACTTCTATACAGGAAAAAAAAAGAAAAGCCATATATTCTGGGATCAGCTTCAGTTCTCGCTCCAGCGAGAGTCAGAGACTTCTTCCTCTGGCAGCTTAAAGCCGCCGACGTCTGCGAAGAATGTCCTCTGCTCCTTCACAAAGTCTTCTGGGTGTGCTTGGAGGGGGTCATTTCTGTTCAAAACATTGCAAGCAGTCAGAAGCCTGAACATCACTACAAACAAACTTTATCGGAAAGTCAGATTATCTGAAATCACTTTCCAAGCACACATTGTTATCGAACTGGGGACTTTTGGAATATAAAAAATTGCATGCAAACATCTTAAATGGCAACAGTTTGTTGATAGATATGTCTCACTGAAGAACAATGTTTTATGCATGACAGAAAGCTTGTCTGACATGCGGCATCACAGCTAGCAGGTAATTGCAAGGCCAAGTTCAGAAAACTTTGGAGTATTAAGTTGATAATGTGACTGAAAGATATGCAGGCAACATACTCTTCCAAACTGAATTAGTTGAGGAGCAATTTTAAGTACAGATGATGGGATGGCAAAGCCAACACTTGCAGATGTTCCTGCAACATCGAGTAAACAGTGGCATCTTAGGCTAACCCTTGAAACTACATAAACGTAGGTTAAGTTAAATATAGTGGAATCTGATTACGCACTACCAGGTCAACACAAGCAGGAAAAAATAAACTTATGGTCTAGTTAGCAGCTAGCACAGTTTTGAGAAATGCATCAAACGTACCTGTCTGTGTAAAAATTGCAGTGTTAATACCAATCATATGGCCATTTGAGTCAAGCAAAGGACCACCACTGCATGAGGTTCATCAAAATACATGGTTAGAAAACTGTTTTGTAATACCTTGTGTTGAAGAAATCATAGTGCCTGAGATTTAATGAAGAAATACAGTAACACAGTATAGGTTCTTGATATAGCAAGACCTAACAGTATAACAGAAAAATAAAACCCAGTTATAACAGAAAAATAAAACCCAGTTATAACAGAAAAATAAAACCCAGTTATAACAGAAACATAAAACCAGTACTGAAGAATGCTAGGTACTAACCGGGGTTAATAGCTGCATCTGTTTGAATTCCACCCCCAATTGTCACCCCAGCTTGACTGAAAATATCTCGATTTAAACCACTGATGACACCAACAATTAGAGTATGGTCAAAACCAGAAGAATTTCCAATTGCTAAGCATTGCTGACCAACTCTTAGGGCTGATGATTGCCCCACATTAATTGGCTTCAAGAGATCTGCACAGGAAACTTGACAGGTAGTCTGAATGAGAAACTGACTGAGGCAGCATACAGATCATGTTTTTTGTTGCAGGACAATGTTGGGAACTGTCAGTTCAGAATAAAACAACAGGAGAGATTATTGCAAACAAAGACATGGGTCAGCAACTGATGTGTGTATGCTAACCAATGTGTATTGCCAAATCGATAAAGTTCAGATTGGCACCTTGTAGCTGCAAGATTGTTTTCTACGTGAATGCTCATGCCAAAAAAAACGATAAAAGTTGATCTCCAGCTACTATCTGAATGAGTGCCATATCCTTCAGATCCAACCAAACAATCCTTGCATCTTTTGCAGGGAAGAAGAAAAGAATCTTGCTTGCTTTTCGCACGTAGTCGTTGTGAACAGCACGAAAGCTACCCATCCCACAACCGGTGACGATTGCGATGCCGTCGCCGGTGGCGGCAGCATCGGGACGCCAGCGCCCGCGCGCCATGGGTGGTGGAGCAGGGGAAGCGAGGGTGGCGGATCTGGGGGAGAGGGGAGAGGTGGAGATGGGCGCCGCTGGCGCCGGGAGGGGCGGTCCTCGCCGGCGTCGGAGGCAGCTGCCGCTGGTGGCTGCTTCAAATCAAGAAACGGGAGAGGACGGCATGGGAGAGGAGGGCACGGCTTACCAGCGAGAAGGGGGCAGAGAGCGTGGGCGTCGAATGGGATGCGGTCGTCGTCGCCATCGCCGTCGCGGTGGTTGCCGTGTCTCGCCGTCGTCGCCGCCTCGCGACGCAACGCGCCGTCGCCCTCGCCTTCGAGCGCCGCCAGCCGCGCCCTTGCCCTAGCCCTCGCGCGCCGCTGGTCGTGGATTGGATCCGGAGGGTGTGGGGTGAGGATCGAAACCGGGCCGGAAAGGGAGGGGGGAGGAGGCCGAACCGGGCCCGTTTCCAATCCGGGCTGCCCAAAACGAACGACAATTCCGGCCCAAATCTGGTTGCAAACCGGGCCACTTCGTTCCGGCCGGATTGGAGGCCGTTCCGGGCCATTCCTGGAGCAACCAACCGAACGAGGCCTTAAGATATTGGGCCGTAAATGATGGTTCGGCTCGGCCCATGTTATATTGTGAGGAAGATGCACGACCTAATCGCTTTGAGCCGTTGGTTCGAAGAAGGCTTCCTTCTCTCGACGGCGGCAGCGGCGGCGGCGGACGAGCGTTTGGAGGACGGGAAGCTTGCAGTGCGCGGCGCAAAACCCTAGTTCCTCGCCCGCTTCTTCTAGCCAAGTGCTCTCCTGCCTCGCCGATCCCGCGGGCGCGATGAGGGTGAAGGTGATATCGCGCTCCACCGAAGAGTTCACGCGCGACCGCAGCCAGGACCTGCAGGTAGGCAACTCAGATACTACCGCACCGTCGCTTTATTGTCTAACAAAACTCGTAGCAGCGTAGAATTGGTTCGTTTACCTTTCCACCCTGTGAGATAGTGGCGTAGTCAGCTCGGTTTTATGAATGAATGAAATCTTCCGGTTGAAACGTTCTCTGGCATCTATTTTGTTTTTGGTCGTTGTTGGTCCTGTCTAGTGAAAATATTTATGGCAGCAAGTTTTTGAGGGAGCAGATCGATCCACTTCTGTCAAAATTATGTTCCCTCAATAATATGCTCCAAGTTTCTCAACCAATTTGACAATTAGGCTGCCCTCTTGCAAATTCCATTGAGGGGTAAATGCTTGCATTCAGCACACACCAAGTTTCTTGATGAAACAGGTGGCCATCTTCCATTCGCGAATAACAGCAAACTGTAGCAGAGACTTAAATCTTCCAGCGATATATAGATATAGATACTAGATAAGTGTCAAGTTGCTGTTTCTGCATAATTGCAATATAATTATGAAATAATAACCTTTTTACTTTATTGGATGCCTCTTCCAGCATTACTTGAAGTCTTTCAAAAATAACCCAATTGCTTGCCAATCATTTAGGCGTTGAAATTTTACTTTCCTCCACCACTGATGTTCCCAACTGCACTTGCTGCTCTCAACAGAAAGTATTCCGCAACTATGATCCAGGGCTTCGTAGTCAAGAGAAAGCGGTTGAGTACACTCGGGCACTTAATGCTGCAAAGTTAGAGAAGGTACGTCTCTTTTTCCTTCCCTTGAATTCATGTTTTGTTTTGTTGAGTTTATGTTGTAAGTGAGAAATTTTCTGCCCTTGCTCTGCAGATATTTGCTAAGCCATTTATTGGAGCTATGGATGGGCATATTGATGCGGTATCGTGCATGGCCAAGAACCCCAATCATTTGAAAGCAATATTTTCTGGTTCAATGGATGGAGGTAATTACCTACTTCACGAGTAGCTTTTATCTTTTTGACTGACGATGTTTGCACAGTATTGTTTGCTTATTGAGTAAATGGATTAATTGAATCTAACTTATATCATACAAGTACATACTACAAGCTTATGGTGTTGCGACTTTTTAGTGTGGGCCTTATCGGTGATACTAATGAGAGATTGTATTCCTGAGTTCATTGCATCTTGTCACTGTCTAACTGTTTCTGGTGAACTCTCACTATATTCTTCTCCAGCATAGGCAACCGTCCAGTCCTCTGGTTCTGTGGCGTTTTAGCATGTAATGCTATTTGGGTGTATTTACAAATTAAAATGTGGACCTGCAACAGTTGCCTGCATTTGTTTGTAATGACGGTCAAGCACGCTTTGCACTTATCAAGAGACTGTAACATGGTGCGTCTAGCATGCAGTCTATGGTAATGGCCTTTTGTCACCTATTGTGGACACTACTGCGATTCTGTGGTAAGGCAGAATTATCAGGAATTGATACCTAGAAAAGTAATGTATAATGTGAATGACAAAGAGCAAACACAGCATGTTACTGCCAGTTAGAGACTTGTTTAGCGTTCAGTTCAATTCCGCAGAGCTACCCATACACAAAGAAAACTTAGATATATGTTGGTCTGAGGGCTCAGCATAGTGCTACAGAAAAGTTGTTCCATATTGGTGGACTACGTGTCATATATTTACAAATGCTGCATGCTTGTTGTAGCCATTGTATGCAATTTTTCCACATGATCTTTTCTATTGAACCACTCCTTAATTGTTGAACATAGTTCATTGTCTTCATTATTTTGCATACTTGACATGAAAAATCAGAATCATGTTATACATTTATCTATCAATCAACTTGAAGGTTGGATAATACATGGTAAAATCTAATCTTTCTGTTTTCTTGGCAGATATTCGCCTTTGGGACATTGCTGCGAGGTACTGTTACTGTAATCTACATTACTGAGGATTACCTTTTTTGTTTAGTATTTGATATCCGTTTTGTCAATTAGTTCCTGGATTTAAATAAAGTATTTTTTTTAATATTTTTACAACAACAATAGGAAGACAGTTTGCCAGTTCCCTGGACACCAAGGCGCCGTAAGAGGTCTAACAACATCTACTGATGGTGATCTTCTTGTATCATGCGGCGTGGACTGCACGTAAGTTAACTGTGTATCACTTTCTTTGTCTCTTAGAAAGAAGTGTTCTAGTGTCCATGGTGTTCAGGTAGCAGTAACACATCTTATGCACTTGCATACAGCTGAGTTTAACTTACTCTAGGGCTCTAGGCATGATTGGTGGGTTTGGGATATTAAAGCTAAAGGTGCTGTTAGCTTAGAGCATCACGTGATAGCCTATATATCGAGTAGTTTTGTAAATTTTCCTAAGAACCATTTGTACTAAGAAGCTTAGGCTGCCTGCCATGGCATGTTGGTTTACAGATTATGCATGTGCTGTCTAAACCCAAATTAATTTTAAGAAACTGTAGTGTTTCCAGGAGTAGAGTATATCAACTTCATTATTTCTGCTTTCTGCGTTATTTCCGTACACTTACACTCATTGGTTGCAGTGTTCGACTCTGGAAAGTTCCAATGCTTAAAATGGTGGACACTAGTGAACATACTGGAGATACTTCCCAGGCATGCACTTGATAGACAGTTTTTTTTCATTGTACTCTAATTCTGTTTCTCACTTGTTCAATTCACCAATTTGGTTTGCAGCCATCAGTAGTGTACACCTGGAAGCATGCATTCTGGTAAGAGCGTTATATTTTGTCATACCTTAGCGCCCTCTCATTTTTACAAAAATTGTAATAATAATCTTTGTGCTCAATACTTTTAGGGGTGCTGACCACCAGTGGGACGGTAATCTTTTTGCTACTGTTGGTGCTCAAGTTGATATATGGGATCCTAACAGGTATAATCTTAATGATTCATTTCTAGAAATTTCATCTTTGTTTCTATGTGTTACCAGCATCAATGCTCATTTCATTTGCATAGGTCGGAGCCAATAAATAGCTTTGAATGGGGTAAAGATACAGTTCTTTCCGTGCGCTTTGATCCTGGAGACTGTAATATTTTGATTACATCAGCCAGGTAAATTTGCTACTTTATCTGCAAATTTTGATATGTTCCAAATTGTTTTGCTATGGTTTTATGAAACCCAGGGAAGCCTGCAATAACTTGAATGAACTGAATGTATATTTTGCTGTTTCTTTTTGTGCTCAGTAACCTTAAATTTTTTAACTTGTGGAGGACCTTGTGAGAAAATAAAATCTCAGTTCCTTTCTTATCCTTAATTTCCGAGGCCAATCACGCTGATTAACATGACCACATCTCACAAATCTGTACTGGTATCAACAAGAGGATTAGATATCTTTGCTTGTTGAGAAGAGGAAGACCTTTTCACAATAGCCCATTTATGGTTGGGGTAGTTTCACTATATGAGTTCTAAACTGTATTCACACTGGTAGTTACCACAATAGCCCATTTATGGTTGGGGTAGTTTCACTATATGAGTTCTAAACTGTCTTCACACTGGTAGTTAGCTCGCTGTCAAGGAGCAAATTATTGGTTTGGCTGTGGACTGTGATCACTATAAATTGCTTAACAATATTTTAATGTCAACATAGTCCTGGAGATCAGGACATATGTAACATCTTAATGAAGAGAACACTAGGGTTCTGTGTTTGAGAAAAAGAATGCTCTAGGGATCACTAACTCTTGTTGTATCATTTTTTCCAGTGATCGGAGTCTAACACTTTATGACCTGCGCATGTCATCTCCAGCTAGAAAGCTAATAATGAAGGTTGGTTGAATTCTCACCTTTTGAAATCTTGACAAATATACATTTCTACTAGCCTCTATTTTCCTACCTACTGAATTGTGTACAACCTTATGTATGCTTTGCTTATGCAGACAAGGTGCAATTCCGTATGCTGGAACCCTAGGGAGCCCATGAACTTCACTGCTGTAAGATTTTCTTTTTATTTTTTATTTTGCTTGAACTGTCGCATACTCTAAAATATTTGCCAAGTCTGGCACTCCAGCATTTAGGGAACTGAAGTCGTCAAGTTTTTTTGTTTCTAGGCAAATGAAGACACAAACTGCTACTCCTTTGATGCTAGAAGGCTAGATGAAGCCAAAATTGTTCACAAAGGCCATGTTTCAGCAGTGTAAGTGTATTTTTTTAGCAAAATTATCTTCTGTGCTATTTTTTAAGTGGATGGCTGTGAAGATTCATTATCCTGACTAGCATATCTCTTAACGATACGAAGAGCATATGAATATTGTGGAAAGGTAGAAGAACCTATGAATATTGCGCTGGTTGGCATGTATCTCTTATCAAGTTGAGGAACATTCGAGTAAATCGAAGGGTACATAGAAAAAAGCAAACTGGATTTGGCACTCAATTCTGTGCTGGGGTTGCTACTTTGTCTTGCAATTGATCATTCATGTAGATGACCTGTACTTGTCACATTGGTAGCATGGATCTTTAGTTTCTTCTTTTAATTTGCTGGGTCGTCTTACATGAATTTGGATTTTCAGGATGGATATTGACTACTCACCAACTGGGCGTGAATTTGTTACTGGTTCCTATGATAGAACAGTATGTTAACTCCTAAAGATCTTACAATGGGTTCACACTCTGAGTATGTATTTGTGATTTCTATTCGGTGATATGTATATAATACTTTTGCAGGTAAGGATTTTTAATTATCTTGGTGATCATAGCAGAGAGATTTACCACACCAAGAGGATGCAAAGGTTCTTCTTCATTACCGACATTAGTTTGGCAGTCCCTGTTTTTTTCCCCTTTAGTTACTGTTTGTGCGCTCATTTTTAGACCAAAGTTCGGATTTTATGCTTAACTTACAGCCTCTACCTTATCTTTTCTTTGAGACTTATTACTGCCTCTTTACATATTGCCCTCGAAATCTCTATGATCTGAGTGGATTGGTTGGGATGTTAGTGTGTTGATATAGGTTCCCAGATGGGGCATGGGGGACATACTTGAACTGAATTTTGTTTTCTATTTAGTTTCAGATTTCGGAAAGTAGTTCACGACCAATGAGTTCATTATATTTCCATTCTGTGCATCTTTTTCTGAAAGATATCTCCTGCTACTTTGAAGGCTATTTTGTGTGAAATACACCTACGACGGGACATATCTAGTCTCTGGAAGTGATGATACAAATCTTCGGCTGTGGAAATCCAAAGCTTCGGAACAACTTGGAGTTGTAAGTTTTTTAACGGCACTCACTGCTTGCAAGTTGGTGTTGTGTTTGGGCATGTTTGTTGCTTGCTGTTGCCAATTTCAGGTGGTTGCCATTTTATTTTGGTGTTCACCAGGCATCTGGCCTCCTTTTCTGTTATTAGGTTATGGACACCTATATATGTTTGCACTAGCTAGTTACCATTGATGCTTTATGATTTCTTTGTTAGTTTATGGGCCAAAAATATCATCAGCTGTGCAGGGTCTCTAGGGGAGAATTTATTAATCTTTTGCTTGACGAGTCTTGTATGTGATCGTGAACAAATGTCTTGTCTTTTGCAGCTTCTTCCACGGGAGCGCAAAAAGCAAGAATACCTGGATGCTGTGAAGGAGCGGTATAAGCACCTCCCAGAAGTGAAGCGGATTGTGCGGTGAGCTACTATTGCCTTCTTTTTTGGCGTGCATGGGGAATTGCACTTCATGGAACATATACAATTTTCTGTTTAATTTTGAGCAAGTAGTGTAGTTGATGAGCAGAGTCTTGTGTGTTACCATTTGAGTTTGCTGAAAAGTTGCATCATTGATTTGTTATTGCAGGCATAGACACCTACCGAAGCCAATCTACAAGGCGGCCAACCTGCGGCGTACGATGATTGAAGCCGAGAACCGGAAAGAGGAGAGGAGGCGGAAGCACAGCAGTCCAGGGAGCATGTCCGTGCAGCCCTTCAGGAAGCGGAGGATCATCAAAGAAGTTGAGTAGGCGTAGGGTTTGCAGGGCCATGCTGTTTCTGTTGGCCTCCAAGCGTCTAGTTATCATGGAGATTTCTGTGGTGTATGTTGAGAATGCATTACCGCTAGCTGAAGTTTTGCATTGTTGTTTATTACGTATATGGTGTATGCACATTGTTTTGGAATTCCAAAACGAGCGAGCAGTTAGTTTTTTTACCACTGTGAGAAGGAATTCGAGGAATGTAGTAGATAGTACTAGTACAACAAGGATGATGGTGACGCCTGATGGCTGGCTGAAACAGATGGCTAATGAATAGGCCCGCGATTCCGTAGAAAGACATCACGACCCTCTGTGGAAAAAAAAGACGCCGCGCCTAAAATCATCCCAAGCGCTGCTAATGTGGCAAGATCCAATCTCCTGGTCCCTGCAGAAAGGAAAAAGAATTTCACGTTCTCTTCTTGTCCAAACAGAAGGAAAAGAAGACAATTTGAGCTGAGCGGAAAATTCAATTATAAAATACCGTTCTGAACTTAATTAACTAATAAATCTTTTTTTTGAAGGATCTCGATTGAAGCTTTTTTAATGGATTTACCCTGCGGGACCCGAGATTTTTGGTGCATACAAGTATTTTTGTTAGAGCGCAGATGGGTAACTACCTTTATGGTTTTCCCACTAATTGTGTAGTCATTGGTTGGAGGAGAGCTAGTAGATCGGACACCTTCGCCAAGTCTGAAATCTAAAATCAGACCTGTTAGCATTCTAAGGTCAAAAGTATAGTTTAAATTAAAGTAAAAATAAAAAAAAGAAAATCCAACTTTCCAAGAAAGTTCCCTAAACCGGGGATTCACCGAGACAAACAAGAGACAAACCCATTCGAATTTAAGTAGACGATCGGTTGGAACTTTTCGGATACTCAATTTAAAGCGAGTAAACAGAATTCCATACTCGATCTCATAGATCCCTATAGAATTCTGTGGAAAGCCGTATTCGATGAAAATCGTATGTTTTTTTAGTTAGGAATTTCGCCTAAACAAAAGAAATACAAAGGATCTTGGGCAAATTTGCTTAACTTAAGACTTATTTATTATTTAATTTCCATTCTCAACAGATAACAATTCCTATCGAATTCTTTTCCTATCGAATTCCTCTTTTCCTATCGAATTCCTATAGTAGAATTTCTCCCGGTTTAGGGAACTTTCTTGGAAAGTTGGATTTAAATCCAAATTCCAGATTCCAGCAGTAGATGAATAATTGCAAATTTTCTTTTTGAAAATGAAACTAAGCGTGCTATTCTAAATCGAACTAAAGTCAAAGTTTTTTACTCCATGAGAAATGGAACAAAAAGCTGCCAAATTGGCCCTTTGATGAGAGATATGAGCAAGAGGCTTCAAGAAAACTTCCCCATAAGGATTCGAAGCGTACCGAGACTCGAAGGATTGTGCTTATATTCATCACTGTAGGACTTGGGTTCAAGCTTTCCCCAGCCCCAGCACATCCCCTCTTATTTTGACTATATGAGATCCGCACTTTGACGATTTGTTTCTCGTTCAATGCCCTTTTTCAATGGTCTCGAAGATAGAAATTTTGAGTCGGCGGCTCTCCTAGGCTTCCCTCATCTGGGATCCCTGGGGAAGAGAACTGGAAGTTCCAGAACTGGCGGCTGGTATACCACCATAATGAAATTGCAATATATTTCTTAATCCGTTTGTGAGAAAGCGTGAAAAGAGCTGTTCATAAGGACCGGTGAGATGGTACTCCCCTGTGGTATCCCAATAACCGTATTCCCATGGGCATTTCCTCAAAAATAAAAACAACACTCAAGAGAAACTCCACCTAGAATGTACCAGTCAGCACTTCGTTATTGTTGACCGCGCGAGTTTTTCTTAGGGAAAGGCAGATTATCGTTTATTTTTAGGGATAAAAAATCGTCGGGTGTATTTCTTGCAATCTTTTTCCATGCCTAATTCTTAGGTGGTGGATTCTGCCTTCGAGTATCTATTAGAAAAGAATTCTCCAGCATTTGATTTACAGGATTGATCATCTTGAGTTATCTGTTGAGAATGGAAATTAAATAATAAATAAGTCTTAAGTTAAGCAAACTATTTTATTCCTCACCAATCCACTTCAAAGCTTCAGTCCTAGCTAGCCTATCTTCGACGTCAGAACCAAGCCGCCGACTCCAACTATCGTCCATGTACTATTCATACTAGATCTGACCAACTTCCTTCCCCCCTTGTGTATTACCAAGGATTGAGTTCCCACTTGTGGGCATTTTCCAACTTGAGGTACAAACACCTTAAGAGAGCACCGACTATTAGAAATCCGCCAATCCACATGTGCTTATGACGTAGCACTCGGTGGATCTTTAGCTAGCGCTTCGTGTGTATCTCACAGGTGGATTTAAAAACTAAGGAGCAGTCTTTTTTCAATCTAAGATTGAAGAAGGGACTTCGCGAAGAAATATCAAGACTACTAAACAAAATACACTAGCTTCTTAAATTAAAACCGGCCTATAGAACGAGAATGCCGTGTCGTCCAGCGGAGCTTAGAAGAAGGTGACTCGGAGACTCAAAATCTCATGCTAAAGAGCATGGAGGTTCGAGAGATCGATTAGGACGTGGGCATAAAGGCCTTTATGATACAATTAATAATTCGATTCATTTTCAATTAGGTCTTGCTTTAGCAGCAAGAAGTTTTGCACTCTAACTCGAAACGGATTTCGCGCAACCCCATAAAACCCAACTCTGCCTTACGTAAAGTGTTTTCCCCAAAGAAAAACTTTTCGAGGGAGCGGAATTTCTAGTAAAAAAATACTGGATCCTTCCACTTAGATGAAAAGGAATTTTTCCCATAGAGCCGTGGAATCCCCAAGCCGTTTCCTTAGGATCCCAATTCCAATAGGATCCCCATGCTTCATTAGCCCATATCCTTTCTTTTTTATCAATTGCTAATTCCGACCGCCTGCTCCCTCGACCTTAATTCACTCCCATCCTGCCAATATTTTTCTATTGGGGGTTCTCTCATTCCTTTTATTGAGCATAATGTTTGACTTCTTTGCTTTTGATTTTGGAAGGGTTTCGTTTCTGATACCGGCAAAAACCTTAGGAATTCCTTGATAGTTGACATAAATTCGTAAGCCAGGTCAATTTGATTCAATGACCAGAGTTCTTTTTCTCTGATTTAAGTAGAAATACAAATGGAAAAATTCGAAGGCCGCTTCCTGACACGATTGCATATCTAAATAGAAGAGAAATAAAAAAAAGGGAATGGGGATAGATGTGAAAAAAGTCAATATCTCTCTGTCTGTGTAGGTTCGGTTTGTTCTTATCGATCAACCCCAAAAAACCCAACTCTACCTTACGTAAAGTTTCCAGAGTACGATTCAATTACCTAAAAAACGAGGGATATTTTCTTGCTAGGATTCTTCATTTCGATTTTCCAATTTGGAAAATCACATATTCGGAAACTAAGTTCCCACTCACGACCCATATAACAAGCTACACCAAGTTTTTTGGCTCAAACTCAAAGGAGAAACTTTGCTCCTGCCCGGCCCAGAAATAGAACCCAGCCCCCTTTCTGATCCATTCATTTCTGCAAGCAGGCGGGATCCTGAGCTTTGAATCTTTGGTATCCTTCAAATCTTCAGTGTCCTTCGAGTCTTCGATACACTTCGAATCCTAGGTTTCTGCTCCTTTATCTTAAAAGAACGGACTAAAGGGCCTAACAGAAAGAATCTAAAGTGTGGTAGAAAGAAAGCGAGTTGTTTTGGTGAACATCAAACAAAAAACTTGCTCTTATTTTTTGGATTTGAAGAAAAAATGGGACACATATTGTATCAATTTTGATCCCTCCAGTTGCTTCCCGTGGGTTTTCATAACCCTGCTACGCAAAAATGGGACATTTATTTGTTGAATAGACAGGTGAACTGAGAATACCAGCCGCAAAAGCCCCATGGAGAGCGACAAAAGTCCACAGACCGCCTAATTGACACCAACGAGTAAAAAGTTATGAGTTTGATTGAGTTTCTGTTACTCGACCAAACAAGTTCCAATTCCGTTATTTCAACTACACCAAACGATCTTTCGAATTGGAGACAGGAAAAGAAAATAGAATTTTGATCAAATCAATAGAAGGGAGGAAGGGTCCCTTAGATCCTTCACAAAAGGCAAAATTTATATGAAAAAAAGGTTCATTCATTTGGCCATAGACTAGAGCTACTTTTGATTCCTCGCCTTTTAGAAAGAGCCGCTAAATTAAATTCTCTTTTAGGCGTATGGATTCTTCAATACCTACTATTGTAGAATATTCGTGCGGCTCGTGACATGGCGAAAATTTTCCCTTTTTGAATTCTTTTTTACCCTAAGAGTTATTCTTCTATCATCAGCGAGAATTTACTTTGCTTCGAAGCCGCGAGTAGAATACTTGGAATCAATCCCTTGAAACCGAACGAACCGGCTAACAATTGCCGTACCCGGTCTTGAAAACCGGTATAGTTCTAGGAACTATCGAGGGTTCGGATAGTACCACAATCTCTTCTACGCACAATAATATGCAAAATTTGACCTGATTTTTTTATGTGCGATTTAAATAGACATACATTTTCACAAATAAATTGTCCAAGGTGAATTGAAAGAGAAGTGGGTAGACGAAGTATTGTTGACGAGATTTCTCAATTTAATGAATCCTCCACTTATTTGATGGCATGGTTACACTATTTCTGTTATGTAAGCCCACTTAGCTCAGAGGTGCCAAAGAAGAATGAGAAGCCCAAAAAGAAAAGGCAGAATAAATTGGGTTGGTAAGTAATACTACTCCTAGACCCCCTAGTAGAAGAACAAATCCCCCCAATCCCTATTTTATTTCTACAAATAGAACATAGCTATATGAAATGATCTACTAACTCCTAGAAACATCTCAGATGCAACTGCGGAAGCTAAAGATGCCGAATGCCTAATGAATTGGGGAGAGGCGAAATTGTTGCTTCGGAATCTCGCTTAATTGAATCACCTGCTCCGGGTATAATTTCTATTCGACGCTATCGAAGATCATGCATTGGATGGATGCCCGGGCATTGAGAAGGAAGGACGTTTACAAATCAAAGTCGTAGAGAAAGACAGTAGAAGTGCCAGGATGCGTTAAGGCGCTAAACATATGGTCAGAAATAGAAGAAAATTACGATGTGGAAAACAAGAAAGGAATTATGTACAATGGCATAGCTTTTATGAATCGCTATTGGTTTGATACGAGTAATGGCGGTCGTTCCTATTCCTTAGTAATGTATAGGAAGAAGGGGTCATCTCGGTATTCTTAGAAAAAGAGGGGAAGCAGAACCAAGTCAAGATGATATGGGTAGATCTATCATATAGTTGTAGCAACTGCATTTTGTTCTCTACAAAAGAAACCGGATTTTAGGCTGTGAAGCAAAACTAAAGGCTACTGGGTGACGAAATGGATTTTGGAATTTATTGACATTCTCTAGAAAGGGTACTGTCAATAAGCCCGTTGGCGCATAAACCATTAAGAGAA
This sequence comes from Panicum miliaceum, assembly GCA_032594955.1. Classification (NCBI taxonomy): domain Eukaryota; kingdom Viridiplantae; phylum Streptophyta; class Magnoliopsida; order Poales; family Poaceae; genus Panicum; species Panicum miliaceum. Next base: position 233,233 of record CM064060.1, on the reverse strand, counting down.
CGCCAACAAGTGAGCCAAGAATTGACACAAACTAGCCTAGAGAGATCGAAAAGAAAGATTAGGAACAAGCTTTTATGAATCGCTATCGGTTTGATACGAGTAATGTCATTATGTTAATAAAAAGTGGTTCGGTGGTATGTTAACGAATTCAAACCTGCTCTGCTCCCATTTCGAGTCAAACTCAGAAAGAACTCTCAAGATGGAAGTTATCCTATAGATGTTGTATCCATGCCCCCTTTAACCGGGTTATTCTATTCCACTTCGAGATAGAGAAAACATCTAGAAAGCCGTATGCTTTGGAAGAAGCTTGTACAGTTTGGGAAGGGGTTTTTTGAGAAAAAAGAAGAATCTCGTATCTATGTTAATGCACTTTCCAATGATACGTAAGCAAGGTATTTCGGGTCGCCAAAGAAGCCCCAAGAACCATCAAACATTTCCGATGAGATCCATGGAGCGGAGTCATGGAGCTAGTCTGAAAGTCGTGGCGGTACGCATGTTAAGTCATCATCTAATTGCTTTGGTTGTATATTGGGACCTTGCATGAGAGCAACGCAAGCATGTATGTCCAGCATAATCTGTCGAATGAAGCATGCATTCCATGTCATGAGCACAATCCATTCCGATGGTTGTTCATATCATCAATCAGTTTACATACATGCACATATATATAAGTTGCATTTGGGTCCCGTTTCTTGTACTTACTTGCACACCCAGCTGCATTATATATTATTTATTACACACGCAACGCAAGAAACCTTGGTTCTGTTCTGCCTAGCTACATACTGATCTAGCTCTGGAGGCAAGGCAATACTACATACATGTCGACGAGTAGTTGCATGCATGCATGGATGTGATCGATCAGCCGCTGGAGGGTGGGACCTTTGGTATGCCTTGCTTGTGCAGCTCCGAAATGACGCTGTCCATGGAGGGCGGCTTCAGCCCCAGCGGCAGTGGCAGCCATGGCTTCACTAAAACATCTCCAATGGCTGCGTCGATGCTCTCCTTCGACTGCACCACCGTACGTACGTTAATTATATATATATATATATATATATGAGAAATAATGCATAATGCAGCACTTGCATATACATATATACATACACACACACACACACACACACACACACACATATATATATATATATATATATATATATATATATATATATACATACGTACGTACCGGGTGCGCGTCGAGATGAAGCTGCAAGTCGGCGAGCTTGGTGCTCGTCGTCGGCGGCGGCGGAGGGACCATGCAGCTGGGTCTGTACATGGTGGCCGGGTGTGGCACCGGGAACCTCGGCAGCTGCTGCACCATGGCAGGCGTCACTGCTGCTGCGTGATGTGGACCCCACTTCCTGGGCGCCTGCAGATGGATGGATCGATCCGGCAAGCAGGAGGCAACACCATCAACCAGTTACTGCTTACTGTACAATGCAATGCAACGGAAGCTGCCAAATATATACTACTCCTGCATGCTTAGTAAAAGCGAGCGAGTCACATGCATGCAGGCAGGCATGCAACTCGGCAAGCAAGCCAGGACAGGATCAACATGCACGCACATTGTACTGATGCTGGTGCCAGTACGCCGGGTCCACCGGCGCCCACGGCCGGGGCGGCGCAAGGTGCCGCGGCCACACGGGTAGCATCGTCGGAGGCGCTGCCGCTGCCTCAACGCCGGCGGTGGGAGGGTGGCCCCACACGTGCAGCGGCCGGCAGAAGGGCGGAGGCGGCTGCGCCATGGCGGGCGGCGGGAACCCGATGGTCGGCACCACCCACGGGGCTCCTGCCGCCGCCGCGTCCAGCTTCCTCGCCGGAGCCGGCGCGTACATGTGGCGCTTCCGCGCCCAGGTCGCGGCCTCCGCCTCCCGCGCCATCAGGTGCTTCCTGTGCGACCGGTACTTCTGCAAATTATTACTCCATGCATCAGCTCGATCATCGATCGCTTAACAGCAAGTTAAGTTTATTTAATTTGGTGGTATATATGGCGGCATGCATGCGGTGGGAGGGGGACCCTGATCAGAGCTGAGGGACCGGCCGGACAAGCACAGCATGCATGCTGACTGGCTAGCTAGCTCTCGGCTTGCATTATATTGCTGGCGTCTCCTCCTTGCACGGTTTGAGGAAAGGAATAATAATAATAATAATATATCACAGAGATGCAGACAATTCCAATCCAATCCATCCCACCATTCACATGCACCCTGCAATCTATCATTTGCAACGCTGACCATGCCATGCTATGCTTTGAGTACTGCTCTTCTGCCTGCTGAAAATAATGCTTGCCAGTGCCAGTGCCACCCGTGTTTCAATTTCAAATCAGATACATGCACTGCGTGCTTTCTTTCAGTTTTACCAGCTAGCAGCCCGTGCTGCCTCGCTCGCTAGCTTTGGCAGAGAGCCAGAGCCAGAGCCTGGCCTGGTAAAAGACGGACGGTTTTTTTTTTCTTCCTTTGAAAAGAACAAACAAACCAGAAGATTCGAATGATGGGTATGTGTAGCTTTTAAGCCACGGTATATGTATTGAACGAAACCCCGTGCATTTAGCAGCTTATGTGAAACTTGCGCGTGCTATATTGTAAGACCAGCAGTAGTCCTTCCATTTTCTTTCTGGGCTTACTACGTACATATTGTTTGCGACACATCACGAGCGATAATATATAAGCAAGTATGAGCTCCCCTGGTGAGAAGCTGAGCATTGCTTGCTTTTATTTGAGAGGAAGATGCATATATATATATATATATAGTCGTTACCTGGAGGTGGCTGGCAATGTTGTGCCGTGTGAGGCAGTCGATCCCCATGACCTCCAGGATCCGGGACGGCACGGCCTTGTCGATGCCAAGCTGCTCCACCGCCTGCACGAACCGCCGGTGCAACTCCGGCGTCCAGTCCACCTGTATTGTATTGCATTTTGGCACAAATAATATATCATCATCTATCACGCAGTCGCGGTTAGTTAATTATACATAAGAAACTAAAACATTAATAAGATGCATGCATGCATATCTTTAATTATTTTTTATCCTTAATTTACTTACTGCGTGATAATGTTAGGCATATGGTAGGTAGCCAATGCAAGACAAGATGGACTGTACGACCTGCGCTGTGGAAAAGGGCGAAAAAGCAGCAGCAGCAGCAGCTACTGTCTGTTGGCTGGGTGTATATGCTGCATATGCAACCAGCAGGCTGCAGCTAGCTTAGCAATGGATTGGCTTGCACTGCGTGGGAGATCCCGTGAAAGACACGCCCCTCCGCCGCTGCTGCCGGAAAAGGTTAGGGATCGCCGGCCTCGCTCTACACGGGGATTCCACGGCCCTATTCATTGCATGCAACGAACAATGCGAGAAGAGCAGCAGAAGCTGAGCCATGCATCGAGCCAATGGCTGCTCGGTGCGAGTAGCCTGCAGATCGAGCAGGCCACGTACAGCCAGCTATTCCGCGAGAGGAAAAAAGGCTAAAAAAAAGTTGAAATTAAAGTTGCATGCATCTACTGGCTAGGGCAACAAGGTGTGCGTGTGCTAGCTAATTATTAGTTATTAGTACCTTCACCTTCCGCTTGCCGTTGCAAGAGCTCTGCTTGTCCGCCGCCGACGCCTTCTTCTTGCCGTGGCCCCCCGCCGACGCCGACGACTTGCCAGCAGAATCCTCCTCCTCCGTCGTCACCCCCTCAGCATCCACCACGTTCTTCCTCGTCGCCATCACACTACCTGCTGATAATTTCTCGTCTTCCTTTTCCAACGACAACACCCGCTGCTTGTTCTCGATCTCGTCTGCTGCTAATTTCTTCTCTCCTGCGACTGCTGCTTGATCTTGGAGAACCCGGCCGTCTGCCGCCGTCGGGCTCGTCTCCGGGGACGAGGAGAACTCGGCGAGGAGCTCCTCCGTTGGGTCCACCTCGAGGTCGGGGAGGATGTCCCCGTCGGAGTCGAACAAGGGCACGTCGCAGAAGCTGAAGTCGATGTAGTCCATGAAGTCGCTGCCGGACGTCGGGAGCACGACGACATGATGCTGGTCGCCGACGAACCCGCTAGCAGCTAGATGGTGATCCGCCTTGCTAGGGCTCCGCAGGCTCGACGACACCTCAAGCATCGATGATATATAGTCGATCTAGCTAGCTCTTCAATTCTTGGTAGATCGATCGAGGAGGGATCCAACAACCAGCTATCTAGCTAGCTCTGTGCATATTCTGGTGGTGGTAATCGCGCGCTGGCAAGAACACAACAATCAAGAGAAAGATCTCTCTGCTGGATAAATATTAATGGATATAGCAGATCGAGCAGGCAGCAGCTGGAAGAAGGGAGCGAGGGGAAAGAGGGAGGAAGGAAGGAAGAGCAACAAGCGGCAGCTAAGGGGGATAGAACGATAGATAGATGAGAGCAATGGAACTAGTTTATTTGGTGGTGATTGTTGGAGTATTAGCTAGGGCCAGGACAGGAGGACGCATATCCACCACAAATAAGACCCGCCTCTCTCTCTCTCTCTCTCGTGCATACATTATTGTACACCACGCACCGACTGCTGCTTGTTAGTAGCAGCTAGCGTCTCTCTCTCTCTCTCTCTCTACCGTATCTCGGTCAGTGCCTGCCGCCCGGCAAAATTTGACCATATATACCAACTTGCCCAAGCAAATTATTGTGTCCCCTTTTCGATTATTATTTATTACGCAGTATACAAAATAATAAAGTATTTAGTTTGCAGATGTAGTCCAAATATATAGTGCTACACTTCCATCATATGCTATATCGGTTTCTCTTCTTTACGACTATATATCCTGCATAGTTCATACTGGAGCCTGTATTGAAGTCCTTTAATTATGCACGTGATTGACACTCTCGGTTGCTTAGAATATCAATAATCTCATAGGAGGAATACCTTTTTTTAATTCTAAATTAACCGAAACCAAAATGACATATATCTGCCACGCAAAGCATTTTTAGAGCAAGAGAAAGCAAACCGACAAATGTAGGCGTTGGTGGCCTATGTCAGTTGCACTGTGCGTGTAACGTACTACTTGTATTACATACATATATAAAAGATGCAACACTATACGTAGCCGATCGAAAACCTAGCACATGAACAAACTGAACCTTGTGTAAGTCATAGCGGGGTGTGAATGCGAATCATTTTGATGGATATATGCTACAACAGCATCTACCCGGAGAGCGTTCCCCTGTTAACTATCTATGGAGAACCCCCTCCGTCCTTCCCCTGCTCCATCCATCTTATCCATTTAGCCCCTTCATGAAAAAGAAAACCCACTCGTTTATCTTCTCCTTCCGCAACGGTGCCTCCACATCCCACTAGCTTCCGCCTCGCCGGTGTCGCCTCCGACGCCGGCGGGGACCGCTCTTCTCCTACCCCTCAACTCTCCCTTTCCCTCCCCCTCCGTCCAGATCTGCGGGGCTCGCCGGAGAATAAGAAGAGATTGAATTACTTCCGTTTCTCCATTTGTTACTTCTATTTTTTTCCATTTTTCGCTTCTACGTTTCTCGTAGCCCTCCTAATTTAGATTTTTGCGATATATGTTTTTATGTATGCGTACACGCAGAGAATGCCATTTGACATTTGGTTGATGACCTGACTGAACCCGTCTAATTGCCTCCACGTCCAGGAATATAATTGACAAGGTGCGTGGAGCTTTTCATATATATATCTGATCAGGCGACATGCACCTGAAACATAGCACGTGGTGATGGGGCAGCAGCACCTAGTCAGAGGCACGTACAGCTGGGCCCATGCTTTGCATGAGAAGCGATCGAGCAGCCTCTATAACACACACGACGTGAGAGGGAAATACTTGCAGCAGCTAACATACTGCTGCAGTGCGACAAAGGGCTGCCTGCTTGAGTAACAGCGGGGACTGCTTGGGTCGCAGGTGCACTGCCAGCGACCGTGAGCAGCAGCATGCATGGCAGAAAGCCCATCTGCGGCTCGCTCCCGCTACCGCCACCTCTTCCGTCTCCAGCGGCCCCCGCTATCGGATTCACTGCCGAGCACCCGCCCGCGTGCTATCATATCCGACAGCTTCTCATACTCCCCCGCCTAATTTCTACCCACAAGTTGTGTTCCTTCAAATTAGATTTTACCTTAATTATAATGTTAATTGCTAAAGATTTAATATAATCTCAAAACAACACAACTTTGAATATAAATATGTTGACACAAATTAGCTACTAAAGTGTATTATATATTATTACAGCCAAATGCATATGCAAAGAGCGGAAGGGAGGGACCGACAGGCGTATAGACAGGGACTCGATCCATGGATATCATATCAGCTGGAGATAGAGGGGGCGACTGTCCATGTCCATGTCCATATCGTCCTGTGGTGTCTCCTCCGGTCCGGTCTCTCTTGCACCGTGTCCTGTTGTTGCATTGTCTTCTCTCCTCCCTTCTCCCTGCTGATGGGCTGATGGTGACGGTGATGATACTAACAATATAAAAGGCCGGCGTGCATGCTGCTTAGTTTGGCCTACAATATTATATGCTCTACTTAGACCCCGTTAGCACCGTCACATCAAATAAGAATCTTACCATTTAGGAGTATTAAATAAAATATGTTTATAAAACTTTTTTATAGATGGGTGCTAATTTTCGCGAGACGAATTTAATGAGCCTAATTAATCCATAATTTGCTATAGTGACCATGCGCTAATTATGGATTAGTATACCTCGTTAGATTCGTCTCGCGAATTATCCCAGGGATTCTGCAATTAATTTTATAATTAGACTTTTTATTTAATACTTCTAAATGACAAGATTTTTTTTGGTGGCAGGAATAAAATTTAGCCCTCCGAAACCCGTTAGCTTACTACTGAAAGATGCAGCAGCAAGCTAAGGCCATCATGTCCGTACAGTAATGACTTGTCTTCTTCCCGTCATCATATAATGCATATAATGCCATCATATACAGTACGTACTGTGTCAATTTGCACGGCACTCACCGTACCACGTACTCTCTTGTTTGCGTGGTTGCCGTTGCACGCCAGTGTTGTTGTTTCCTGCTGTTTTCTCCGATCCCTATAGCAGCTATAATTTTATCCTACTGTTACTAATTACATATTTCTAGCTTTCGTGATGAAATGCACTTGAACACAATATCCTAATTAACCATCGGGTTTGTAGACTTATTATTAGTCGTTCCTGATAAAAACAGACATTGGCTAGATCTAATTTGTTTCTGAACTACCAGCCTTTACCATCGTGAATAACAGCCTAAAATAACCCCCAGCTAAAGAGACATCCAGACCGAGCGCACTTGACACTATGAAACATAACCTAATGTAATATAACCTCTTAATATGCTCCTCTGATCTGCCATTATTGTTAAAAATAGCCTATATATAGTAACACCTAAATTATTAGCATCTAAATTACCCACATATACACCATTATGGAAATAACATTTTTTACGTGTCGAATAAAGATTTGCAGAGTCTCTCTTTCTCTCTATATATAGGTAATGTACGTGTTAATTAGAAAATGAATAAACGAGAGAGAGAGATACCTCAACTTATCCTCGAAGACCTGATAGTGATCATATCTCATGTAAATATAAGAGTGTATGTCTCTAAGGAAAATTACTACTACTAGCTCATGTATGTAAATACGTATATGAGTCAATGATGGCTTTGGCGGGAGAGCTGACGGCACCAAGCAGCAAGGAACACGAGCGAAGATAACTGGGCCGTGTCTATCTACAGCACTGGACTGGAAAACAGAGGCAACGATCGGCTCGATATTTTTTTGAGGAAGAGGCCCTATATTTTTTAAGTGGGCCCTTTTCCCAGCCCGCCCTGCCCTCCGCACGTCGTCGTCGGATCCAATCCAATCCCATCCAAGTGCTTGGCTTGCTTCTGGAAGCTTCCACTCCCCACTCCATATTCTCCTCCTCCTCGCCAGGCGCCAGCCACCGCCTTCCTCTCCTCTCCGTCTCCGTCTCCGTCTCCCACCGTCGCAAGCCCCAGCGTCACTGGGTTGGGCGGCGCACCAAAGGCCGGTCAAGATTCGAGAGGCCGGCCCAGCCAAGCGTAGGGCCTCCGACTCCTCCTCGTCCGCGCGCGCCGCCCGCCGACGCAGGGAGGCGCCGCCGCCCCCGCCCCCGCCGCCCAGGGAGATGGGCGTCGACTACTACAAGGTCCTCGGCGTCGACCGCGGCGCCGGAGACGACGACCTCAAGAAGGCGTACCGGAAGCTCGCCATGCGATGGCACCCCGACAAGAACTCCACCAACAAGAAGGAGGCGGAGGCAAAGTTCAAGCAGATCTCTGAGGCATACGAGGTTGCCTGCCCGCCCATATCTCTTTTTATCTCTCTTTCTCTTTCTCTTTCCAATAAATATTACTGTTTGATTCGCCGTCCCGTCTATGGTGTTCCGATCCGTTGTCCCTGTGATGATTTATGCTGACCAACAAAATCCTTGTCAACTACTAGTATATTTAGTTATCGCCCGGCAATTGTGCCTTTTCAACCCTTACCACCGATAATGCAAAAATTTCGCCTTGTCGTTCGTCCTTATGCATTTGTGCATGCTACCATATCTGTTTATTTGGTCCATCTTAAGGTCAGCCCCCTTGTCCTGAGTGCTATATAATCTGGCGGAAGTTTAAACTTTTACCTGTCATCAGGAATACAAAAAAACATTCACAATGCCCTGGGGGGGTGTTCCGCTTCCACCCTTCCTGTTTACAGTAGCATTATTTGATGGTCTACATTCTGAGAGTTAGCCTTTCTCAAATAAGGTGCTGATGGGAAGTAAGAACAATTGATGCATGCATGTTCTAAAGGGACTTTCCCTGACCCATATTTTACCTTATCAATTTGAGGCTTTGATTATCCTCACAATCTAATTATACATTGCATTTTCTGGTGGTACAATTGGAAAATGCTAGATTTTTTCCCTGCATCCAGTTCTTGCGTCTATTGAACAATGCTATGTGTCACCACCTCTCAGGTACTTAGCGATCCCCAGAAGCGCACAATCTATGATCAGCTAGGGGAAGAAGGGCTCAAGGGGCAGCCACCCCCAGGAGCAGGAGGTCCTGGAGCATCTCCATTTTTCCCTGGCGGGGCTCATCCCACCTCTTTCCATTTTAATCCGAGGAGCGCAGATGATATATTTAAAGAGTTCTTTGGGTTCTCCGGCATGGGTGGCATGGGCGGCATGAGAGGGGAACCAGGATTCCAGAGGTCTATGTTTGGCAATGAATTCTTTCCTTCACGCTTTGGCGGTGAGGGTTCCACCAGTATGCAGCAGCCTGTACACAAGGCAGCTCCCATTGAGAATCGGCTTCCAGTCAGTCTCGCAGATCTGTACAAGGGTGTGACAAAAAAGATGAAAATCTCAAGAGAGACTATGGATGCCTATGGGTAAGCTTCATCCATTATTTAAAAAGTTTATCAACTACACACTTCGCCAATAAGAATCGGGCTATCTGTATTGTGTAAGATTCTTTTAAGAAATTCTATCATAGTGGACTAGGCTTCACCTGTTTATGCCATATGCCCAAACTCCGCTGCAGCAGTGTCGTTAACATGCTAGCTTCAATAGATGCTACTAGATTCGTCATGAAACTTAACATTTAATCATCTTTATTTGAAATGTCACATTTTCATACAAATTGCTTGTCAAAGTGTCACCTGCTACACCTTGTCTTTGTCATAAGTGTCATATGTTTTGAACTGGAGGGAAGTAGAATTAAGGTGTTGCAGCACTGCTACAACATCCATCGTTTATGATGAGACTATATTAACCCTTCCTTCGTACCAATCATCATATTTCCTTGCCAAGCATAACTGATTACTCGGTATATCACTTACTCTCTCGATCAATCCTCAGGGTGTGTGAATTGAGCTGACTATGCTTCATTATTTTCTCTGGATTTAGTTGATATACTAACAAACTCGACCCTATATAACATGCAGTGGCAATGGATAAGACAGAATAAACATTTCCATAACTTGTAAATAAAGCCAGCAGAGACAAATCGAGGACTCCTTCTGGAGATTCGAGTACTACTTACCATAACGGGCTTGTGTCGTACAAAATGACTGCTGCTCATTTAATTATACTGATAGGCAAGGAATATAGTCTTTCTGTTTCTGTGATAGTTAATTGCTAAACTGTGAAAGCAATCATATTGCACTGCACGTGTTGTTATACTAAATGGATTGCCACCATCAACCTATCCTGTACTCTTTCTAGCATTGCTGACATTTTACTAAATGAATTGCCATTCCATCTTTATGTTTTGTTATACCTTACTTTTCATGTTCCCTTCTCGATGCCTCCTAATCTGATCATTGCCGGTAAAAGTATCCTGAGTAGAAGATTCTACTGGTAGTAGTTGTTAAAAATGAAGCACACAGCCTTCGTTAAAAATGAAACACACAGCCTTCCCTACTTATGCTTACTGTCTATTTTCCCAGAACAAATCTGCAATTGTTAAACATTGTTTATGCATCATTAATTCGCTTTAGTTGAAGATAAAAATGTCATTATTGACTTGATTTTTCTAATCTTACTATTGTCAATGTAAACAGGAGAGTTTCACATGTGGAGGAAATTCTGACAATAGATGTAAAGCCTGGTTGGAAGAAGGGAACAAAGATAACATTTCCTGAGAAGGGAAATGAAGCTCCAAATATGAAACCTGCTGATATTGTTTTCATCATTGATGAGAAGCCCCATGACATTTTCACTCGGGATGGGAATGATCTTGTCATGACCGAGAAAATATCTCTGGTTGAAGCGCTGACGGGCTATACTGCACGTGTCACTACGCTTGATGGACGGAACCTGTCACTGCCCATTAACTCAATAATCCATCCCAACTACGAAGAGGTAATCCCTGGAGAGGGCATGCCGATACCTAAGGACCCCACTAAGAAGGGAAATCTGCGGATTAAATTCAACATCAAGTTCCCTTCCAGGCTGACTTCAGATCAAAAGACCGGGATCAAGAGGCTATTGGGTTCTTAGGCCTGCTCAAATGTCATTTTATGATGAGTTATTGTGAATATTGCCAGTAACTGGCTAGCTAGATTGCTATTAGTCTGTGGAAGCAGAATACAAGTAAAAAAGAAGTGGAGAGTCATTCTATAACATAACTGTAATGGGATGGTCATTATGTGTTGGTTTTTATCCCAATACTGAAGATTTTCCATGGGTAGTTGTTTGAATTATTGAATGAATGAGCATTTGAGTTGAGTACCGAAGAGAATAACATGCAGATTTTGCACTGCTCCTATTTGAGGTTCTTGTTGATGACCAAATCATGTGCAGATTTGCATTGGAGCCTTGATATACATTAGTTGATGTAGTAGTACGTGGTAAAGGTAGTAAGCAGCTGAACGAAACTTGTAGAAGGAATGCGATATCTGCGTTTGACAAGTGCGAAACCCGTGGTCTACCTGGGACCAATCTTATTTAAGAACCCAAATCTGTGTATCCCTGATAGTTCCACAAACAGAATTTACACGGTTACCACATACAAAACAAAAAGACTTTCAAGTATGAGCGTTCATTTTCTACACATTCATGCTCACGCAACGATTATCTGTTCTGATGGTAAGAAGAGCAATATACTTGCCATCTGCAATGTGCTGCTGTTCAACACCAGGTTGGGAACAAACAATGGACCAAATGGCTCAAGGTGAAAACAAAACAAGGCAGAGAAGGAAGTCATGATTGTCGACGACGTTGTCTCAGGAAGTACAACTCAGCCACCCGACACATATTCACAGTAGTCACCTCATCATGCGCTCTTTTTCTGGATTTAAGAAAACAGAAAAGATGACACCACGAGTTAGCAATGATGTGGGCACATGTTTCCACTGATATTCAGGTTTAGGAGACCTAGTGATAACTGCCATAAAAACTTACCCTTTTCTCCTCTTCAATCTTAGCCTTGATGTAAGAGTACATGGCCACACCAGCTATGGCAATGGTAGTGCCAATTCCAGTTTGTGTCGTAATTCTGTTGCCTGCTCAGTGTAGCGTTTAGCAAGTGTTAGATAGGCCTAAGCACGTTATACATAACGGGGCAGCAGGAAAAACATATATGTACTGTTCATTTCATGGAAAAGAACTGTGCACTTACCAAAAACAATGATTGAAAAGCCAATGACAAACACACGTTTCAACACATTGCCAACAGCGTGTGTCAGAGGAGCCACTCGCTCCAAAGTATTTGTAGCAAGCTGTCATGCCATGAACCCTTGATCAGATTACTATGAAAGACAGCTCATCATAAAATTGTACATGTCTATTTGGCAACATCATAATCAAGTAATGGTAGATCAGTAAGTGCTGATAGTATCGCCCAGGGAAGAAAATAATTGTACGGCACCATTCTACTGTAACATTATGACTTTCTATGATGAGCCAGCTCAAAAACTAATTAAAGATCATTCACATTAAAAGTGCTTCTATGATTTGCTTGATATGGAGGAACTGGTTACCTGGTTGTACAGATGGTAGAACAGTCCAACCAAGAAAAGGTCAGTAACAAACTTTTGCAGACCTACTTTTGCAATAGCGTCGCTAAATCCGTGCTGCATTAGTTTTGGCCCTTCAAACTGAAAAATTACGGGAAATATATGAACAACACCATCAAGTCTAATAAATGAATCTCTTTTACTACTTTGAGGGAATTTGTTCACACTTACAATCAGTGCAGGTGGAATGCAAACAATGAGAGAAATTATCGAGATGTAAGCATACACGTTGGTGCTATCCATGTCGGTCTGCAACGACAAAAATGATTAGTACAATAGTTAGGACAAAAGTGCAAAGTAAAGCAAATCATAGCAAGCTAAGAGGTTAAAACAGAAGAAGCACAAACCATAGCTTTCTTGGAATAAATACTCCTGTAAGTGAATGAGATGTTAGATATCATGGCATTGATGAAGCCAGTCCAGTTGAATGAGAGCTCAGTGAGGGATGCCATCGAAACACCTGGTGATCTTCATGTGGTTAGAAAGGTTGAACAAGAAAGACATGTCTAACTAAATTGTAGCCAAGTGTTGAAACACAAAGGAAACTAAAAGTTGAATTGCAGTGATATCCAGCCCAGTGGAGGAAACAAAAAGGAAATGGGGGAAAGAATGATGCATCATGACATCAAGGTATCGTTATTATGCCATCTTGCATTTTACCTTGCCATAGATACTGTGATTAATAACAACTTGACTAGCATATAGTATCAGAGGACTGAATTGAGAATTACCAATGACAACAGGAGCAAGGGACAACCACAGAGACAAGGGAACCTGCTGTCCAAGGATAAACTGGGTAGCCGCTGCGTTGAAGAAGGGCTCCAGAGCTGTATTGCGATTACAAAACATAAGAACATGAGTATATAGAGCAGGAAAGGGGCAAGAAGAATCCACAATGAAATATGAATGGGAGGAAAAGAAGCACCTTTAATAGTGTGGGCAAATGAGACTGCAACAGCAGCGAAGGAGACGTTGCTAGTGACATGACCAAGAGCATGGCACAGCGCCACTGGAAAGAGCAGCTTCAGGAGCGTCGAATTGATAGGCTACAAAACAAGATGATTTCGTGTTGGATTAATCGTTGATTTCCACAAAAGATTCGGAGCCTGCCTCAGGGTTCCATCCATTTATTAACAAGTCAAAGAGAACAAACTATATATATTGTAGTAAGTACTAGTAGTAGTCCCTAAAAGTGAAGACAAGAAAAACTATGGTGGGTTAGGTCGTATGCAGAAATTACCGCACGCTTGGGGAGACCGACAGACCAGCTGATGAGGCAGTATATGACACCCACTACTAGATGGATCAGCGACACAAAGCTGCAGGAAGCAGTACAGGTTTGAGTCATAATAATTTTTCAGCGCTACAGCAACTTCGAACGTTTGATCACTAATTAATAGTATTAGATGTGAATAATTGGCAAAATCTATTCCATAACCCCCGGATAAAATTGCGAGACGAATCTTTTAAGCCTATTTGGACCATGATTGGACAATATCGTGCTACAGTAAACAAGCTCTGATGACAGATTAATTAGGCTTAATAGATTCGTCTCACGATTTCCCGTGTTGAAATATGCAATGCATACTTGAAATTGTGGAAATCACAAGAAACTACCTTTGCAATCCATAAGGATAAGAAAAAGATTATGACAAGGTAAGAAGATTCTAGAAGAGTGGAAGACATGTATGATTCATATTTGTCATGCTTCATGGTGAAGTGTGGAATGTTCTAGAGAAGAGATATTTGTATGATAGGATAAAGATGGAGAAAAGTCTAGAATTGTAGAAGAGTGTAGAAGGTGGACATATGGCAACACCATATGAGCCATGAAGTCCTATATATATGGGGTCACTCCCCTCCCCCAAGCCATGTCAAGTACAAGCCATTTGAAGATGGCATAGGTAGCCACCATGGATAATTGAGTGACATGCCACTGGATGGCATGAGTAGAGTGTGGTAGGGTAGCCACATAAAAAGTGTAAGGGTTGTTGGATTGTGAATAGAGAAATTAAGTTCCTTGTAGAGAGTTGGTCTCCCATATTGGTGTCCAGGTGAAGATCTCATCGTTATAGTGTGAGTATAGAGTCCACGGAAAGGTAGTATCACACTACTTTGGTATCGCTTCTCGGAAGTTAGTGTCAAGGTTAGGGGCATCGATTTCTCAACATCCCGTCCATCCGTGTAATTAGTTTTATAAGTAGATCATATTTAGTCCTCATAATCTTCGATTGAAACTTGCTACACTAGATTTTGCAAAAAAAATTTGGAAACTAAACACGCTTAAGCTGCAAGTAAAACTGAGTCAACAAGTGAAAGCGTAGTTGACTTACTATGGGTAGGGGAAGTAGTTGTAGATCTTCTTGTTGAGGATGTTGAATATGACGTTGAGGAAGTACCTGCAGAAGAAGTTGCGCAAGCACGCAGCGATGTTCAGAGTAGTGATGAAGTAGCTGAGGTCTGAAAACACGCAATGCAATGCAGACGCCATGCGAGCGTGACACGTACCACATGAAGAAGAAGAAGCCGGTGACCAGGGCAGGGTACTTGTCGAGGAAACCCGCGGGCTTGGCCTCCCTGTCGCAAGCAAGCAAATGAGGAAGGCAAGGCAATGATGAGTGATCGGTGAGTGGCTACATGTGGGACCAGCGGCGTGCTTTGAATTCAAATATGCAATTGCTGATTTTCGGTGCATGAGAATTGAAAACAGAAAGCGAAATCGCGCAGCTGACGCAAATGGATGTTTTTTTTGCCAACCAGGACCAGGAGCGAGCAAGTGGATTAATAAACAAGGGTAATGATCTTATAGATAGAAGGTTCTAGTAGGAGTAAAGTAATGGAAGCGTGGATACTGACTCGGCAGCTGCGGCGGGCGGGCGCAGGGTGTGCCTCCTGGCGGGCTGCGCCGGGAGGAGGGCGGCGGGGAGGAGCGCCGGGCGGAGCTGGCGGCCCCAGACGAGCTGGCCGGCATCGGGCACGACGGTGCACTTGAGAGGCGGGAGGTGCGGCGAGGATGCGAGCCCAGAGGGCGGTGGCGCGGCGCGGCGGCGGAGGTTGAGGAGGCCGGCGACACCGGCGGCGCCGCCGGAGAGCGCGCCGAGCGCCGACATTGCTGGGGGGATCGGAGGCTTTGCTTACCTGGGAAACTGGTGCGAGGTGGAGTGTGGGGAGGCGGGCGGGCGGGCTCTGGGAATTGGAGGATAAGAAGAGGGGAGGGGAGGGATTTGGGTGGCGGAGACGCGCGCGGGGCGGATGGATTCTGGATAGAGCAACCAACGGCGGGGCAGCGAGGGGAGGCGACGTCCACAGCACCCACACCCAACAGCTAACACAGCTTGGCCGAGCCTGAAGACGAGGCCACGGCGGGATATTTTTATTTTTATTTTGGTGGGGGGCACCACACCAACCGAACTCAGCTAGACGAAGAGGGGGGAAAATGCAGTGGTCCACGGTAGAGTGGAAGTTGCAGCGCATCATTATAAATTTTGTAGATGTGCATGTATCTCTTCTCTTCTCATGTGTCTTTGAAGGTGATGTATTTACATGTATTCTTGTAAAAATAAGTTATTTATAATTAGTATTCATGGCAACCGATCGAGATAGAGACATGTGAGGTCAAAGGACGACGTTTCGCCCCCGCAGGCCTTTCTTTCTTGGAGCTTGTACTCAGAATGTTCGATACAGCTGCGGCGGCGGCGGCGGCAGCCAGCTAGGCCTCATCATGGGTCACCCGACCCGATCCGCCCGGAAAAAAAATCCTACCAACCTGCCCCGATCAATGTGTAGGCCGGGCTTGGGCTAAAAATTTTAACCCGCTATAAAACTTGAGCTGGGTATGAGCTAAATTTTTTGATCTGAAATCCGACCCAACCCAAAATTTATACACAAAAAATCGAGTTTGATCCGACCCGACCACATGCCGGGTCGGGCTTGGGCTGAAAAATTCGGCCTGATAGTCGGATGAGGCCCGGCTCGCCCGAAGGAAAAAACTCGCAGGTTTCTTTTTACCCGATCCGACCCGACAAATGATCAGGTCTACAGCCAGTCAACAGCAGCTGGTGCAGCTAGTCAAGGCAGCAGGTGCAACTGCTACAAACAATTCAAATGGTTGCTACTGCAGCAATTCAAATGGCGAGAAAATGCATGATGTTATACCTCCAATACTTATAGACACATATGCACATAAACCACTAATATACATATCATACTCGAGTGACACCAACCATAAATCATAGAATTTTAATAATAGAGTAGATAAAAGCCATTTCCTAATCCATTTGATAATATAGGTGACAACAACAAAAAATAATTTAAGTGCTCTCTTAGTTGGATTAATAGGAAATCAATCATGATCTGACAGGCTATATTCATAACAACTCAGAAATGTTGAGACAGGTTACGAATCACACCAAATAATAAAACAGTGGCAATAAATGAATATGGTAGTTAAAAATTTCATTCAAATTCTCAGGAACTTTGGCATCAAACTCATTCAAATGATACATTCAAATGGGAAATGGTCCGTACTGTTCACCACTTCCTAAAAACAGTCGTGCCATGGGCGGCACCCTTCTTACACGTAGCGATAAATGTGAAACGTATGTCCATGTCGCACAAATGCAAGACACTTTGGCTGGTGAATTTTTTTTGTAATTTATAAAATCATCATGTGGCATGCTGAGGAACTGACTTAGTTTAAGATGCACAAAATCTGAATGTTGAAGCGAACGGGCCATACCATTGGGCTTCTTCCTTGATGGACAGACAGCAGGCCCCTACATACCATTGGGCAAAGCCAGTAGGGCGGCCCAATGCAAGCCCAAGCCTGGTCACAATCCATTGCCATTCCCTCCTGCACAATTAATATGCATTCTCAGCTTTATTCACTTTATCCTCAAAATATTCCAGATCACTAATCATCCGAATCTGGAACTGATCAGTCAACCCTGGCAAATAAATTCAGTAGATAGATGCATGATTCCCATGCATCTAGCTAGTAGCTACTAGCTAGCTAGAGAATTACTGTGCTTAAATTATTTATTTATTTATGTATGTATGTATGTATGTATGTATGTATGTTCTACCTACAGCCAATCATTAATTCGAATGTAGATGTGTGCTTAAATTAGCGTGCTCAAAATCAAATTTGCCAGATTCCCATGCGGCATGGCATGGCCATGCCTACCTTTCCCATCAGGAAAAGGAAAAGGCTAGGAGTAGCATGTATCTAGTGGTAATAATTGCTTGCTTTATAATTAAATATTTTTGTGCAAAAGCACAAACAAAATGTAGTTAAAATGCTTTATTATTGTTGTGAACAAATTAAAGACTAGCTCGCTACCTACGTGAAAGTACAAAGTGAGATCCGTTTCTTAATTAGCTAGCTTTGTTGGTATTAATTATATTGATCATCAGCTACTCCCTCCCTCCGTCCCACAAAGACTGTTTGTTTAGATAATTTCAGTCATACTACTAGTGGTGGAAAATGTACATGTTACCCCTAATTAACTACAGCAATTGGGGTTGAAGACCGTGCTGATTATTTGGTTCTCTAGATCCTCAATAAATGCCAATACATTGTAACCTGAAAAGTAACATTTACTTAGGTATTTGATTCGCTTCATGCCTTTCTCAATGCAATTATTTTTTGGTATTTGATATTTGCTTTAGTTAGATAAACTTTACTGCAATGTAAAAAAATACTCTTTGTAGGATAAAATTTATAGGCTATGTTTGTGGGACGGAGGGAGTGGCCGGCTAGCTAGCGTGCCTGGCCTGCTCGCCGTGGAGCATGTAGGATAACTAAGCACAATCTGATGGATGGATCCGTCGCACAGTACATTGCATTGCATTGCAGTGGCGGCCCGGCCTGGCCGGCACCGGAAAGAAAAGAAAGCATATATATGTATGTGCTACTTACTTTACCTTGCATCAATTAAATTAGCAGCTAGCCAAGTCAATGAAGAAGATCGAGCGCTTAAGCCTGCCAGGTCGCCCGCCGGGTTGATCGCGCACGGCCCTAGCTAGCGAACTATAATAATTATTCTGCCGTCCACTAGCTAGAATGTTGTACTTATATCTTCTTTCAGAAAAGAATGTTAGTTCTTATTATTGCTGATGGGCACCTCCACTGGCTAGCATCCTTTGTTCGCAATGCAATTCAATCTGAATATTCCAGCTTGATATGGCTTATTTTAGCTTCAGCTGCGCTTGTATCACGTGAATAATCAAAAAATGAACTGTAAGCTGGGTAAAGTCAGTTATTTGGTTTCATTATTTGATTTCATTAGTGAAGCTATTTTGGGTATTTCCCCGATAGTTAGGTCTGCTCACATTAAAGCCAATGTTTTCTTTTAGCAGACCTAGCCCAGCTGCCTCACGCTGCCTGCTGATTAGTTTTAATGCAATGTATCATCATTGTCGTCGTCGTCATGACTTGTTCGATTGAAACCTTGGGGGCCGGATTGAAGGAGATCGGAAGGATCCAATGGATACATGGGCCTAAAGTTTAGCCATATCACATCAAATACTTTTAGACTATTTAGAAAGATTAAATATAAGCTGCTTGTAAAACTAAGTTCAGAACTCTCGCCTATTTTTTGAGACGAATCTATTAAATCTAATTAATTCATAATTAGCACATGTTTGCTGTAGCATCACATTAAGTAATCATGGAAAAATTAGGCATAATAAGTTCATCTCGCGAAATAGTCCGATGGTTACGGAATGATTTTATCATTAATCTACGTTTAATACTTTTAATAAACATTAAAATATTCGATGTGACGGGGTAATATTTATCCCTGAAAGCAAACAGGGCCGATATATGCTTGTGATTAACTAACCAGCGATGCAACCAAAAATAAAAAATATATATCCCTGCGTGCTGATCGCCACGTATGCATATATCTTTCCAGCCACTGCACACGAATAATCATATCGACTGACTTTACCACACGCATGTGGGCATCTTAATTCCTTCACAAAGAGAAACTAAAGGCACAAACAGATGCATGATTCCTCTGATGCCATGCCATTATACATCAGTACTAGTAGTATTACGGAGGCATTTGCTCGGAACGGAACGGTACTGTACGGAAAAATAATGTACATCCACCCGCCCTCAGCAACGCTTCTTCTATCATTACTGGTTGGTAACCAAGCCAAGCCAAGCCAGATTGATGGGCACGTACGACACAATCATCATACGTATATAGAAACGGAGACAGAACATCAGGTCCTCAGTAGTATTTTATTTGGAACAAGATCGATTATTTGCTGTTTGAGATTCATTTCATCTATTCATTTTTCTCCATTCCATTCGGCTCTGTAGCTTATTGCATCGCATTGCGGAGTGACACAAACATGTACACACCGACAGTCGACACTCGCTCGACAGGAAGCCAAAGCAAAGCGTTGAACAGAGCACAGCAGCGGTTTGACCCGTGGGCCCCACTTCCTCCCCCACCGTAGTATGAATGACCAGACACGCGGTGACAGGCAGGCAGACACGCACAACACACAGAGGTCAACCGCCGGTCTCCGCCCGTACTGTATTTCACTATTTTATATTATTATTATTACTATACGAGTGAGTAGTAGTATTTACTAGTATACTGTAGTACTACTCTGGAGTATTTTATTTATTTATTAATTACGGTACGGCACCCTTACAAGTAGCAGTACTCTACTCCCAAGCAGCAGCAGGCGCTACTAGCCCACTACTACTAGACGTGTCTAGTAGCAGTCCTCCTCTCGACCCTCCCGGCACCGGCACCGGCACCGGCAGGCAGCCTCCTCCTCCTCCCTCCGTCGGGGTCTCCATCCATCCCCACCACCACCAGTTGCTTTCTTCCTCACTCACTCATCACTCGCTCGCTCCTTCTCCCCCATCTCTATCACCCACCTCCTCCCCACCACCAATACCATAACCACAGCAGAGCAGAGAAGACGCCGGAGAAATTCTCTCCACCCTCTGCCGTGCCGCCGATGCCGACGCCTCCTCCCTCCCCACTTCTCTGCTGACAACCAAAATTCCTTAACTCAACCACCATGGCCGCCTCCTTCCTCCCCCTCCCCCTCCTCCTCCTCCTCCTCCTCCTCCTCCTCCCGGCGCAGGCCTTGAACCAGGACGGCCTTCACCTGCTCGACGCCAAGCGCGCGCTCACCGTCCCCGCGCCCGCGCTCGCCGACTGGAACCCGCGCGACGCCACGCCCTGCAACTGGACCGGCGTCGCCTGCCACGACCACGACGGCGCCGTCACCGCCATCTCCCTCCCCAGACTCAACCTCGCCGGATCCTTCCCCGCCGCGCTCTGCCGCATCCCGGGCCTGCGCTCCATCGACCTCTCCGACAACTACATCGGACCCGACCTCGACGTCGCCCGCTGCAGGGCCCTCCAGCGCCTCGACCTCTCCATCAACGCGCTCGTCGGCCCGCTCCCCGACGCCCTCGCCGACCTCCCGGACCTCATCTACCTCAACCTCCAGAGCAACAACTTCTCCGGCCCCATCCCGGAATCCTTCGCGCGCTTCGCCAAGCTCCAGTCGCTCTCCCTCGTCTACAACCTGCTCGACGGCAAGGTCCCGCCATTCCTAGGCCGCGTCGCAACGCTCCGGGAGCTCAACCTCTCCTACAACCCCTTCGCGCCGGGACCCGTGCCACCCCAGCTCGGCGACCTCTCCGCGCTGCGGGTGCTATGGCTCGCCGGCTGCAACCTCGTCGGCACCATCCCGCCCTCCCTCGGCCGCCTCACCAACCTCACCGACCTCGACCTCTCCACCAACGCGCTCACCGGCCCCATACCGCCGGAGATTACCGGCCTCACCAGCGCCGTTCAGATCGAGCTCTACAACAACTCCCTCACCGGACCTATCCCCACGGGCTTCGGCAACCTCCAGGACCTCAGGGGCATCGATTTCGCCATGAACCGCCTCCACGGCGCCATCCCGGAGGACCTCTTCCACGCGCCCAGGCTCGAGACCCTTCACCTCTACGCCAACGCGCTCACGGGGCCCGTGCCGGAGTCCGTCGCCAAGGCGCCGTCGCTCCTCGAGCTGCGCCTCTTCGCCAACAGCCTCAACGGCACGCTGCCCGCCGACCTCGGCAGGAACACGCCGCTCGTCTGCCTCGACATCTCCGACAACGCCATCTCAGGCGAGATCCCGCCGGGGATATGCGACCGCGGCGAGCTGGAGGAGCTGCTCATGCTCGACAACAGGCTGTCCGGCCGCATCCCCGACGCGCTCGGCCGCTGCCGGAGGCTGCGCCGGGTACGCCTCTCCAACAACAGGCTCGCCGGTGACGTGCCCGACGCGGTCTGGGGCCTCCCGCACATGTCGCTTCTCGAGCTCAACGACAACCACCTCACCGGCCAGATCTCCCCAGTCATCGCCGGCGCGGCCAACCTGTCCAAGCTCGTGCTGTCCAACAACCGCCTAACAGGGGCCATCCCGTCGGAAATTGGATCCGTCTCCAAGCTCTACGAGCTCTCGGCCGGCGGCAACATGCTGTCTGGCCCGCTACCGTCCTCTCTCGGCGGCCTGGCGGAGCTCGGCCGCCTCGTGCTCCGCAACAACTCGCTCTCCGGCCAGCTGCTTCGGGGCATCGAGTCATGGAAGAAGCTCAGCGAGCTCAACCTCGCGGACAACGGCTTCACTGGCTCCATACCGCCGGAGCTCGGTGACCTGCCCGTGCTCAACTACCTCGACCTCTCCGGCAACGAGCTCAGCGGCGAGGTCCCGGTGCAGTTGGAGAACCTGAAGCTCAACCAATTCAATGTGTCCAACAACCAGCTCCGCGGCCCGCTACCGCCGCAGTATGCCACGGAGGCGTACCGCAGCAGCTTCTTGGGCAACCCTGAGCTGTGTGGGGAAATTGCCGGTTTGTGTGGCGGCGATCCCCAGTCCAAGAAGAATTACCACCCTGGCTTCGCCTGGATGATGCGCTCCATCTTCATATTTGCAGCTGCCATTCTGGTTGCCGGAGTCGCGTGGTTCTACTGGCGGTACCGGACCTTCAACAGATCGAAACTGAGAGCAGACCGCTCGAAATGGACATTGACATCCTTCCACAAGCTGTCCTTCAGCGAGTATGAGATCCTGGATTGCCTTGACGAGGACAATGTCATTGGCAGCGGGGCATCTGGAAAGGTGTACAAGGCGGTGCTCAGCAACGGCGAGGTAGTCGCCGTGAAGAAGCTGTGGAGCGTGGCTGCGGTAGAGAATGGCGGTGGCGAGGGCTCAGCTGCGGATGACAGCTTTGAAGCTGAGGTGAGGACGCTAGGCAAGATTCGGCACAAGAACATTGTGAAGCTCTGGTGCTGCTGCGCCCATAAGGAGTGCAAGCTGCTGGTGTACGAGTACATGCCCAACGGAAGCCTCGGGGACGTGCTGCACAGCAGCAAGGCGGGGTTGCTGGACTGGGGAACGCGGTACAAGATCGCGCTGGATGCAGCAGAGGGGCTGTCCTACCTTCACCATGACTGCGTCCCGGCCATCGTCCACAGGGACGTCAAGTCCAACAACATCCTCCTGGATGCGGAGCTGAGCGCCCGTGTGGCCGATTTCGGGGTGGCCAAGGTGGTGGAGGCCAAGTCCATGTCGGTGATCGCCGGCTCCTGCGGCTACATTGCGCCTGGTATGTATGTAGGTCTGTCTGTCTGGGATCATATCATGCATATGAATATATGATTGCTGCTGCTGCTGCTGCTGATTTCCTTTACAATGATTCATCATTGCTTGGTAACACTGACTGCAGAGTATGCGTACACGCTGCGCGTGAACGAGAAGAGCGACACGTACAGCTTCGGCGTGGTCCTCCTGGAGCTTGTGACCGGGAAACCGCCTGTGGATCCCGAGTTCGGGGAGAAGGACCTGGTGAAGTGGGTGTGCAGCACGCTGGAGCAGAAGGGGGTGGAGCACGTCCTGGACAGCCGGCTGGACATGAGCTGCTTCAAGGAGGAGATGGTGAGGGTGCTCAACATCGGGCTGCAGTGCGCGAGCTCGCTGCCGATCAACCGGCCGGCGATGCGGAGGGTGGTGAAGATGCTGCAGGAAGTGCGCGGGGAGGGCAGGCCGCGGGTGGACAAGGACGGGAAGCTGTCGCCGTACTACTGCGAGGACGCCTCGGACCAAGGGAGTAGCGTGTAAGCGCCTCCATGACTTGCTTAGTTAAGCTTATTGTACTAGGTAGCAACAATGCAAGGTTCCTCCCTCTCCTCTCATGGCAGTTGAAATTTGAAAGAAAGAGCTGCTTGCTGCTGATCGCCCGGAAGCTGGGCCTTTCTACCAGTGCAAGGAAGTTGTTGGTTGGTAGCATCCAGTTGCTGTGTGTGTGGGGTTTGTCAAGCATTGCATTGATTCCTTCTGGTGGATGTTTGCATCGCCAAGCATGGAATCAAATGTAGGTGCGTGCGTGCAATTATATTAGTAGCTCAGCTTGCTGTCTCTCCGATCCTATTAGCCAATCAGCCTGGCCCAATACCATAACTCCATAATACTCCTCTTAGTTAAGGTGGTTGTGGTTGTGGTTGCGTGTCGGATGTCTCAAGCTATATATGTTCTTCAGAGTCGGTCGGTCGAACAACCAAGGAATGAAGAAAATGGTGGACTGGAAGGAATCAAATCCAATCCACTGCAGGTCGCTGAATCGTAATAATCCTGGCTCCTTGATTGATTCTGAAAACGAAATGAATCGCTGCAGCTGGAGCCTGGAGCACAGCGAGTGATTTGTAGCTGGCCTGCAGGAAAGAAGCAGAGCGGATCTTTGCTGTGCTGTGCTGTGCTGTGCAATATGTGGTTCTGGAAACAGTTTCTCTATACTTGGCAAGATGCTGGAGACTTTCTGCGTTTTGAAGACTGAACGGAAGTGGTGTCGGTGGGTTGGGTGGGGAACAGAACTACTACTATAGTATAGTATTCCTAGATAGTAGAAGAGAGAGCATCAGACATGGTGGTGGGTTTGGGAACTTGAGGTGCTGCCGTGCTGGAGTAGCCCTCAAGTGAAGTGAGGAGTGTCTTGTGTTTGACAGCCAGTCCGGACCAGACCTTGGGTCTCTGCATGACCTGACAGCCGTACCAACCAAAAGATGACGATTTATTTGTTTTATTTATTTTTCCTAGACTAGACTAGATCACTAGAGATTGATTAGAGAAGCGTTCCAAGAGAAGAGAAAATAATGAATGGGTTCCAAACCTGTTGCATTGTTGGGCCCATCAAGATGGGCCTTCCGTGCAAAATAATGAATGGGCCAGGCCCAAGACAAAGCCAGGCATATCTGGTGGTCCTGGGCTCAAGTAGAATGGGCCTCTACGAACTGATCGCGCTCATCCACCGGAACCGGGACCCCACCGGCATGTACTGGGCTCACCCCACCTACAAGGCCGCCGGACTCCCCACCAAGATCCCCGTCCTCGCGCTCATCCACCCCGACAACCCCGCCGTCGTCTACTTCTTCCTCGACCACCACCTCTTCGGCGTCGACTTGCGCGACCGCACCGTCGTCGCCTGCGACCTCTACCACCTCGTCAACCCGCCCACGGATCTCGTCTCCACCAGCTTCGTCCACGCCTGGCAGCTGCCCAAAGCTCTTCACTCCCCTTACGCAGCAGGTAAAATAAAACACTTCACTTGCATGCTGCTGTACACTCCCCTTAATAACTTCTAGTTACTCCATCTGTGTGAGCAATACCTTGTGTTGCCACCTTTTCTGCGTTGCAATAATGGTAGTTTAATTAGGCATATCGATCATCCATCAGTCCACGAGCATCCATCTCTCATACAAATTTAACTTTTTTCTCAGACGAGTAGCCAAAACGCAACCCCAGCAAAAATGGAAGTTTTTCTTCCTTGGACTTTCATTCAGAAAATTAAAGGATTTTCATCATGTAATAAAGCTTAATTTGGCCTGATGTTATATACAGAACTGCACATATATTGCTAGGCAGTACATGATGAAGAAAGGCTTAAATTTTTTTGTGGATGCAAACTTGGAAATTGATGTTCTACAAATGGCAAACTGGAACCCAATTACTTTGCTCCTTTTGTCGCTTGCTCATATCTTGACATGTGTCACATCGTACATTTTATTTTCTCAAAATGGATTCTTATCGTATATATGCTCATCCTTGAAATCAGCTCTTCTTACTTATCGGCTACTGAAACAGCTTGATCACATCTGAACGATTCAAGAACATTTTGTAGGCTGGATACCTAGTGTGACTATCGAGCTGCTTTTATATTGTTCCAGTTTCTAATGGTATCAGTAAAAAATAACGTATTTATTTACATGTTCGTTATATCTTCACTACTTCACCTGTTGCTTTACTTGATTTCTGCTCACTGAGGTTGGACAAAGTTGCTCGACATTATTATGCCATCTGATTAGTCATGCTAGTTACGTTGTTGGATATAATGCACTAACCCGCAAAAAAAAAGGATATAATGCACTATAAAACAATTCTTGCATAAAGTGGACAATTGAACATTTTTGGGTATACTTTATTTGGCTGGCTTCCCTTCATTACGTACGTGGCAATATCTGTTCTGCTCTTGGGAAATCTGGCATGTAAATTACTGCTCACAATCTCTTACTCTAATTAAGATGCTTCCCCACTTACCAATTCTTGTTACTCCAATATAATGTATTGCATCATATAAATGATTTTATATGCCTGACTCTGCTGAGTGATTTTTTCGAAAGTATACATTTGACTGAGCATTCATTATATTTCGAGCTGATTTCCTGTATATTCTTTTCGATGTGTTGGAAATTGTCACCTTTTCAATCCATATGTACAGTTTGGTCATAAGCAAAGATATTGTCTTCAGTCTGTAGCTACAGCATCAATGTATCATTGTTTTTAATAATATGGCATAAAACTCATATATCCTGCATGATGAGTGATTGCTGTCTGTTTTGTTGAATACATGTTTCAGTCGGATTGCGTTCGTAAATTAAAACATGACTTTTTTTGAAAATAAAGATGGAATGATGTTAAGTTGTAACTAAGAAAGATATTATTATGTGTTTGAAGGTTTTGCTAAGGAGGATACTGACAGTGGATCGAATGACGTGGATGCAGCAGTGTCAGCGTTTATCTGATATGAACACCCTTAGTTAGGGGCCGGGAAGGGAATAGTGGTTATCCTTTTGTCAGGTACGGTGAGGCTAATAAGTTGTCGACGGCAATTGCCCAGATATATAGTGTTTGTGTTTCCCTGGACAATGCATCATGATTTTGATTTGTTCCTGCAGGTCAAGGATACATCAAGCTACTAGAGGCAGTAGACTAGAGACTTTTTGTGATGGGCCCGTTGCTATGATTTGGTGGTTGCTTTCGTTTGGGTGAATTTGTTGTTGGTAGAAGTTGCCAAGAAAACAGGAAGGCCTGAAAGCAGCAGAAACATTTGTCTCTGAATGTGAATTTTGAGTGATTATTCCTGTCTGTTTTATGATGCATGCATGCTCATGTGAACAGGATCTGTGGTCAAACCAGTTTTCGATGCATGTTTAATTTACTGGAATTGTATGTTACATATATTTGGAAACAGCTAGCTGAAAAAAAAGAGAGGAAGAAAGAGAGGCAGAAGAGCAGTGCAGGCCGAGACGAGCGACTGAGCGAGAAGGGAAGTGAGGCTAACTGGCAAAGCAAAACGCATGCTTGCTCTTGCTCTGCTGTGTTCTGCTCTGAAACTGTCAAACTGATCCCTCCCAAGGCGGTGAGGTGGTGGAGCCGTGTGCTCCTCAGTCCTCTCCCTGCTCTGAAACGGTCGAATTTTTTGAGTGCTGTAGCTGCAACACATTTTGGGGGAAAAGAACTGTATGTAAAAGATGCGATCTGTTCAAACAATTTTCCGTGTTGCCAAGTCTGTTTCTTCTTCTTCTCACTTGTCACAAGCTGTTTCAAACCTGATCGTTTTGCGCAAAATGAACAGACTGATCCATGCCAGACAAAGCTTTCTGCTTTCTGTTTGGATGCTCTCATCTCAGGCTGCCACCCTGCCTCTGCTCTGCTTTTCTCGCCCACCCGGATCCGGAGGCAAAAGGCTTTCAAGTCCCCGCACCGCACGTCCTCCGCCGAGGCGCTCGCTCTCCTCTCCTCTCTCTCGTCTCGTGTGGTTTCTTGCTTAAAGTGCATGACCGATTCTTAAATTTATCGCCGTGCATTTAGATTCCTATACTCTTAAATTACAAATGAGCTCATGTTTATTTATGTTTCTATTCGCTCTTTATTTATTAGAGAGGAGTCAGCTAGAGCGTTATCGTATTTTATCATAATTTATTTTTGCAAAAAACAATAATTTATATTTAAAACCCTTTCTCAAGTTACATCACACAAATTAAAGTTAAGCACATGTTCAAGCTACGTACACTCTTGTCTTGAGTTGTGACAAGACTAATAGGACTAGTACTGACCATAATAACTTAAGAAACTGCTAGAGCAGGAACATACTATACTCACGTAACTGCAGTGTTAGGTTATTGTGACGACGCAACATGCATGCATGCATGCATGCATACATACATACATATATACATACATACATACATACATACATACATACATACATACATACATACATACATACATACATACATACATACATACATACATACATACATACATACATACATACATACATACATACATGCATGCATACATACATACATACATACATACATAGCAACAATACGTGTACATGTATATATATTAGTATATATGTAACTGCAGGCAGGCCGGCTAATTTGACTAATAAATAAGCTAGCCCGATCCGTAGATATGCATGGATCGGAGCGCAGCATGTAGATAGACGACGACGACGAGAGCTAGCTAGCTAGAAGAACACCTCGTCGTCGGCCTCCGATATAGAGAAGGACGACGTCTGCTCGTCGTGGCCCCTAACCGTCATGCAGTTGGCGCGCTTGCTGGGCTGCAGGAGGTAGAGCTCGTCGATGGCCTGGAACGAGAGGTTCCTCTTGATGGTCTCGAGGACGGAGACCAGGGAGGAGTGGGGCGGCGGCGCGCTGTCCCCGCCGGGATGTGCAGAGGCGCCGGCGGGGGGGTCTGGGGGTGAGCGGCCGTCACCGCCTATTAGGTAGTGCAGCAGCTGGCCGTCGCTGTTCATCCAGTCGATGCCGGCGTCGTCGTAGGCGGTGGCGGGTGGAACGACTGCTTCTGGTGGGAGGACTGCTGCGGCGTCGCGGGTGGTGGTTGGCTCGGATGAGTAGTGGACCGGCCAGTCGTCGACGCCGTGCTGCTTCCTGCGGACGCGGCAGAGGACCCAGTCGTCGAGCCTCATGGAGTTTGTGGGCGGCCTGGTGAGGAGGTCGGTGTCGAGGAGTCTGTACTCGTGCATGACCCACTCGGTCTTGGTGCCCTTGGGGGAGCGTCCCTGGTAGAAGACGAGGGCCTTCTTGACGCCGAGGCAGTGGGCGCCGCCGGGCGCCAGGATGGGCTTGTCGGTGCCGGTGGCCTTCCAGTAGCCGGAGCCGGCGGCGCGGTTGGGGCGGGCGCCGTTGGGGTACTTGCGGTCGCGAGGGCTGAAGAAGAACCACTCGCCGTCGCCGAAGACGGCCTTGTCTGCTTTATTTAATTTGCATCATATGAATAATGATAGGATGTGGGATAGATCGATCATCAGCTAGCTAGCTAGCGGTTTAATTAATTTGTTGCATGCATGCATAGTTTGTATCTACTACCGCTATATATCATATGATATCTACTCCAGCGGACAAGAGAGACAAAGAGAAGAGACGACGCTAGCTGCTGGCTCATCGGCTCCATCCCTTGTTCTCAACGACGACCGAAAATCATGTTTATTATTTTCTAATAATCATCAGCAAGCCGGAGCTAGCCTCAGTGGATGGGAATAATAATGGCCTGGCCGCAGGCAGGTGATCGCCGGTGAATGATCATATCGGTCCAAGCAGTAAATGAACAACAGACTAGCTAGAACATACAGTACCCGGGAGCTCCCATGGGTCGAACTTGTAGATGTCGACGTCGGCGATGATGGAGGTGGCGGCGGCGGCTGCTGCGGCGATCTTCCTCTTGAGGTAGTAGACGATGATCTCCTGGTCAGTGGGCTGGAAGCGGAACCCGGGAGGCAGCGGGCACCCGCGGAACACCAGAGACGACGACGACCCGCCGCCTGCAGCTGCTGCTGCTTCCATTATCGATCGCCTAGCTACCTAGCTATCTATCAGAATCAGAGCTAGTGCTGCAGCTAGCTATAGATAGGCCTATAGTACGTGAAGGGAATCTGCAGGGATGGAGGAGCTAGCTGAGACGGCCGGCTATATATTATTGGATCGATTATCTATCTGCTCTCGATCAGCAAGAACGAACCAAGCTGACGATAGATCTATATCACATAAGCTAGCTAGAGCTAGCAAGCTGCTTGTGTGTGTGTGTGTGTGTGTGTGTGGATATATATATATATATATACACGTATATGTACTATCGATCGATACATACATGCATGCATGCATGCATGTGGCGGGCGGCGTGGCGTGTGTCGTTAAGATACCAAGCAAGCAAGGCGACGCGTGGCCAATCGTCTTCATGCAGGGAGCTAGCTAGCTAGCTAGTAATAAACTAGAGCTAGCAGCTCGCAGCACGCATGATATATCCTTCGATTCCATCCCCCGGTTATTAGCCTAGCTAGCTAGCTGTAGGGTCGGGAGAGACGGTACGCCCCAATTCTGCTGACGCCCACCCGTGCGCCCAGGCCATCGCTAAATATTCCCTGCCTTTCTACATTTACTTAATAATACCGGCCCCATTTGCTTTAAAACTATACTAGCTATTTGTCCATTCATTTATATATATATATATATTAATTGGAACTGACTGGTAGGAAATTAAAATGAAATTAATTAAAAGACCTAATAAGCATGCTATATATTGCCAAAATGCATGGGTATCTACTGTACTATAAAAATAGATAAAGGTTTATGGGACCTACATACTGTACTATACTATGCAACAAGAGCCTGAATTCAGGCTTGATGACTTAAGTCAACATGTGTCAACCACATGCATGAACACGATCTGATGCATGGCTGCCATATCTTCTTCAACCCACTTCTTCACTCTGTGACATAATAATTAATTCTCTCTCGGCATGCCCACTCCATCTGGCCGGGTTCTAGTTGATTTAATATTAGTCTCAACTTATGAAACTAACAGTCTCATAGCGCGCTATATATGGTGCCTCGATTGATTTGCCTAAAATAGGTGAAACCAAAGCGGGAATAAACCCTCCTGAACAGGTCGTAAGAGAATTATATATATATATATATATAGACACACACCACTAGCTAGCTTAGCTTTAGAGAGCTAATTATTGCATACATGTATGCCGGCTTCATGGGTTAGACAAGCAGTAACGAGCACCGGCGGCGAAAACAATGCCAGTAATTTGTTGATTTTGGACTGTCACTGTATAGCTAGCAGAGTGATTGCTTGTGGTGCAATGCTAACAGAGATCCGGTAGGTAGACGGTGCCAACAAGGCCCTCGGTCTTTTAATTACAAAAATATATAGCATCACTGGGCATGCACCAGATCGATTGTATTAGCTAGCTAGCCTCGATATTAGTCTCATCTGATATTCTGATTAGATATCATCCGTAGTTCCGATCCGATCTACCAAGCAAATCAATAAAACTAACTAGTAATAAGCTAAAATTAGCTAGCTTAAAAGTAGCTTAATATATATATACCTATACATACCACAGGTAAATTAAAAGACGACCTTGGCCTGGTTGAATATCCGATAGCCGAGTGCCGCCATCCGTATATATATATATATATATATATATATATATATATATATATATATATATATATATATATATATATTAATTTACCTGTGGTATGTATAGGTGATTCTAAATAGAGAAGTTGTTGATTTACACATATCCCGTGAGATCAAAGTCATGGTGGCATATATTGATCGATGTATGTATGTGTACACACGCGCGCGCGCTGTGCTGCAGTCGTAACAACGTACGTCTACGTGGTTTAGGAATCTCCCCTGCAGACTGATCGAGATACAATTACTAATATAATATTTCCAGAGCTGGGGAATGAAAACCGGCCAGAACAACTAACAGGTGCCTGCCTGCAATGGCTGGCGGCTATGCATATGCATGGCACACCGGCCTATGAATTGCGACTGATCGATCGATGTATGGTAACACTAGCTAGCTGCAAGATATTCCTCATTCCTCAGCTACTAGCTAGTACATACAGGTCAAGATGCAGCAGGTGGTAGTAGTAGTAGTCCATTAAGCAAGTTTATTTCCTTAGCTTGTTGGATGGTCTGAATGTATATAATTCGATCAGCTGGACTACTAAATCTCATCAGTTGCCGTGCATCTCTCTCTACCTTAGCACGCATGCATTCACTGATTGGAACTTTGCATTGACGCCTAAACTGACCAAATGCGACGGGTATACTAGCTAAGTAGACCGGATTATATTGCAAAATAAAGGCCGGCGACAGTTCAGGTAGGTGAAAGATACGTGGGTCGTTGTTGCAGAGTTACACACGGGATGACTTCGTCTGAAAAGTTCATCTTGCATGGGACGAAAACGAGTTGCATATATGCTCTCAAAAGTATTCTTTTATTTCCCATTGACACACCAGCCGCAAGTCATCCATTTTAATTTGTTTGTCCATATATTCGATCCTTTGTCTTGGTACTGGACGACAATTCTGTGACCTCGCTCACCTATCTGACACGTGGAAGTACCATGTTGTAGGGAGCTAGTAGCATTTAGTCTCATCCGCCTGCATTGGGCTTGGTTTGCTTGCATTAGTTACTTTATCAGCTGGTACGGTAATTAAATTCAATTACTAGCTAGATCTCTCATGTCCACAAATGAAAATCAATATGCTGGTGCTCACGCATTTATGTGTGATTTTTGTGAGGCATAGTTACTTACTGTACACATGCATATAGTGACCTAAGCATTACACTGATGCATATATATATGAAGATAAATATATATGAAGGTACATATATATATGCATGCATATATGAAAGGCGCGGCAACTACTCTTCATCCTTAGATTAATCTAAGAGAAATTTTACGGCGCACAACACAACCATATACTACTGTCTAAAAAGGATTTGTATGTAAAGATCTGACGGTCGAGATTTTTTTATACCACTGAAATATTGATTCGAGATTTTTTTTATACCACTGAAACATTGATTAGTAGTATGAAGTAGTATATCTAGGTAGTATAAGTAGTATAAGAATATTATGAAAAAAATCATTTCACTACAAGATTTCGCCCCTGATGCGGCCTAAAAGTGTTACAATATGTTAAAAATAATTGCAATAGACAAAATTGTAAAAAAATTATAAAAAATATCCATAATTTATATTAAATTACTAATGACAATCTTATCCCTTCTAATGGATGGTTGGATCTTTTCTATACTACATACTACCAGGTGGTAGTATTGTGCGCCGTAAAAGAGGTCTAGATTAATATGCATAAAACACAGTGAAATGCATTCGAATCGCTTTATATTTGATCCATATTAAAAAGATTATGACGATATGATGTTCTAAATACCGTACTTCGATTCCTCTATATTATATATATCACAAGTAGAAATGTTACGAAAGAGATGAACACGAACCTAGTTTTCTAGTACTGCTGGAGGCACTACCGGATTCTGCGCCTTTGCCGTGTGCCACAGGGCAGGCAAACAGTTTGCCGTCGAGCGCCCACGGCAAAGCTCCGACGGCAGCTAGCTCCGACGGCAAAGAGGTCTTTGCCGTGCGCTTTTTATCGGGCACACGGCAAACAACTTTGCCGTATGTTATTTGTTGCACACGGCAAAAAAAGCGACGGACGACGCGGCCACGATTGACGGCGAGGCAGACGGCGCTACGGGGCGTTTGCCGTGTGCCATAAAAAGCGCACACGATAAAGTTTAAATCTTTGCCGTGTGCCTGGCTGGGGGCACACGACAAAGTTTGAATCTTTGCCGTGTGCCTGGCTGGGGGCACACGGTGAAGTTTCAGACTTTGTCGTGTGCCCGCTGCCCGGCACACGGCAAAGATTGGTTACTTTGCCATGTGCTGGACTTTAGCAACACGGCAAAGGTGTGTTCCCAGTGGACAGAAATGGCCACTTTGTCTTGTGTCCTGGGTATTGCACACGGCAAAGTGACCAAAAAATTTCTGTTTTTGCTGTTTTTCGCGTTTAAAGGTCCCCACTCAAACAAATATAAGAGATATCATCCATATATCACCACAAGCATCACAGACACTAGATATATATAAAACCACACATATCAGAAGTTCACAACAAGTGTCCCGTCGTCCGTAGGTTAACAAGTACCACAAGTTCATAATAAGTTCTTAACAAGAAACATAAAGTCACTGAGGTGGGTTGAACGGAGGTGGCGGGGAACAACTGCTGCGGCGGGAATGTCGGTGCGTTGCCCGGCAACAACTCTGGCGTATTTGATGCCGCAGTCGATTGATTCTGCAGAAAGAAGAATATATTATATGTCAAGAATCTAAAACATTCAAAATTTCAAAAATATGAGGAGTCTCTAAGTCTCTAAGTGCCTGTAAGTTTCAAGGTTTGCTAATTCTCTAATACTTGAAATGAATGTAGAAGGTTGTTAAGTGGCTCATATGAGGAGTACCAGGAGCCGGAGCTGGAGGGAACATCATCGTTGGCGGCGGTAGAGGTTGACCCATCTGAACAGAAAGGCTTCGAACGTAACTAAATAGGTTGTTCATCTCGGCTTGCTGCATCGCCTCCCACTCCTCCTGTTGCCGCCTCTCTTCGGCAAGCTTCGCCTCGTATGCCTCCGCTTGCGTCGCCATTCGGGCCTACAATTTCTCATCCCAATGTTACAATGCAAAGCAAGTATATGGAGAAATTGAATGAATGATGAATAAATCATAAATAACCTGAAGTTCCTGCACTTGTTGTTGTGCTGCGGATAACCGTGGGCGTATGGCCGGGCTATTGCCCGTGCTCCTTGCTCGAACCTGGGCGAGAGTGGGAGTACTAGCCGTGTCTAGAGTGTCATCGCCTATATAGTACCGGCCATGCTTCTTGCCTCCTCCAACCCTCATGATGATGTCGCCATCAAGAGGGTGGGCGCTCGGATCCCACTCTAGCCCATGGACCTGCCTTCCCGCCTCTGTGTACGCAGTGATGTGGGTGTGGACGGAGGGATTTGTGTACGCCGAGGGTGGGTCGTCCAGGTTGTAGGTGACCTCAGACGCCTTGCCCTTGTGGGCCAAAGCCTATCCCATAAACTCGGGGCATTCGGCGGCTCCGTGTGCCTGGGACTGCCAAAAAACAACAAGTTAATTACAAATTATACAGAATTGAGCGTTAGAATAAAGAAATGATCCGCATACCCATCTAGCCCTGTACTCCTCGTTGCTAAGGCTGCCTTGATGGTGTGCTGGACCTAGCATTAGCAAACGCCGCTCTCGGCTAGCGTTGTGCTTCTCCTCCCACTCAAGTGTGAACCACTTGTCCACTATGCGTTCCCAGCACGTGGAATCATTGCGGCACCACCACGCAGGCATCTACACAATCAATTTGATGATATGTAGATCATATTAAGCGATGTACTTAATCTGAGAATAAATTCAAATTTACCTCCAAGTATTGCTCCCGGGTCAGCTTATAATTTCTGGCGGCTTCTTTTATGATCTTCTAGCCCATGAACAAAGCGCTGTAGTTGACGATACACTGAACTTGCACCTCGTAATGCATGTCCTTCACCAGCTTGATGCATCGAGTGTGAGCTCTTTGCTGATATCCCTTGGTGTATGTCCTTCACAAGGGACATACAAGATGATATCCCTTGGTGTATGCTCTTTGCTGATGATGTGGTGCTGGTGGACGAGAGTAGAGAAGGGGTTAATAGGAAGTTAGAGCTGTGGAGATGCACGTTAGAGTCGAAAGGGTTCAGACTCAGTAGGACCAAGACCGAGTACATGATGTGCGTTTTCAGCGCGACTAGGCATGAGGATGGAGATGTTAGCCTCGATGGGCAAGTGTTGGTCCAGAAGGATACTTTTCGGTATTTAGGATCGATGCTCCAAAAGGATGGCGATATTGATGAAGATGTTAGATATAGAATCTCAGCTGATTGGTTGAAGTGGCGTCAAGCTTCTGGCATCCTATGTGACAGAAGGGTGCCATAAAAGTTAAAAGGTAAGTTCTATAGGACAGCGATTCGTCTGGCGATGTTATACGGTGCTGAATGTTGGCCTATAAAAAGATGACATGTCCAACAACTGAGTGTAGTAGAGATGCGAATGTTGCGGTGGTTTTGCGGGCACACACGAAGGGATAGAGTCCAGAACGAAGTTATTCGGGATAGAGTCGGGGTGGCACCAATTGAGGAGAAACTTACCCAACATCGATTGAGATGGTTTGGACATGTCCAACGGAGATCCCCTGAGGCGCCGTTGCGTAGTGGGGTTCTAAAGCAGGCTGAAAATGTAAAGAGAGGTACAGGTAGACCTAAACTGACTTGGGACGAGTCGGTGAAGAGAGACCTTAAGGAGTGGAATATCTCCAAAGAGGTAGCTTTGGATAGGAGTGCTTGGAGACTCGCCATCCACGTACCGACGGATCTTTGTTTTTTTTATGGGTTTCATCTCTAGCCTATCCAACTTGCTTGGGACAAAAGGCTATGTTGATGTTGTTGATGTTGTTGTATTTGTTCGCAGGAAATTGATGGGGACTCGGAACTTGTTTGTGTCCATGATTCTGCAAGGCCCTTAGTTTCTTCTGAAGATCTAAAAAAGGTTAATCCTATTGTCCATGATCCACCATAGTCATCATAGTATGTTTGTTTGGTAGTGTTTTGGTCGAGGGTGTTCAGTCTTTCTTCCC
Organism: Panicum miliaceum; assembly: GCA_032594955.1. NCBI lineage: Eukaryota > Viridiplantae > Streptophyta > Magnoliopsida > Poales > Poaceae > Panicum > Panicum miliaceum. Next base: position 196,821 of record CM064060.1, on the reverse strand, counting down.
TGGCGTGAATTTAATAGGTTCTGGTGTGGAGTGGGTGTGTGGTGTCTTGTAAATATTTCGCTCTTCATCTGCAGTGATACACAGTTCCCCTACGTATTCATGGAAAAAAGTTTGCTTTAGCTTGTTCTTTCTTTGGAAGTACCGGGATATATCTTTCACATCCATGAACCTGCAGTTTATATTTAGATTTACAAGGGGTGTTATGTACGGCAACGTGTACTCCAGGCGACGTCGTGGCTAGAGCGACACCACGACGCTCAAACCACTCCGGCAGTTCTATCTTACATTTCTTTTGATTTGAATCTTTTGTAAACTTGCAATCAGTTGTGTAACTTGGCCATAAAGGCCTGAACCTATGAATGTATGCGGTTATGCTGTAGATCAATTCGATCTACCGGCATCATCCTCTTGCTTTGGCCCTCACGCTCTCAGTTTAGCCCATCGCCGGCCGTCAGGACGGCGTCCCGACCTCGCCGCCGTCGGGAATCATCTCCCCGATCTCCAGTTCGTCACGATTACTTCCTAAGGAGGTTTATCCCTGACAAGAGGCAAGGCTGCTTGAAATTTATTGCCAAATAACTGATCCAGATTCAATATTTTTGTGCTGCCCTGAGAGCACTTCACATTTTTCTTGTTTTAATTCTTCTGCTTTGTTACATTTAGAAGAAGTGTATTTCATGAAAGCGGCTGGTTGTCTTGTGCTTTCTAAGGGGGAAAACAGATAGCTATAATTGCTTCACAGATTGTTCAAGCAATAATATTTATTTTGATTTTACTGATAGCTATAATAGCTGGTAGAGCTGTCTTTCTCTCCTGCATATCACTTGTTCGATATAAAAGCCTGATTAAATGAGTTTTTTTCCAGAAGTGACCAATATTCAGATCATAAAGATATTCAATGGTAATGAAGGACGCTATATAATGACAGCTGGAACAATGTCTTATGCTATTGGTTGAATGAAGAATCATATGGCTCTGAATCAATTAATTGAGATACTTTAAGTAAGCTTTATAATTTGTATATATGCCTTTTGTTAGCTAAATTTGTTCTTAGTGATTTCCTCTGCATAGCCATTTATAAATTATAATAGGAATTGCAATGTATACCGTTATAGTTCTCAGTTGTACTTCATGATTTTTTTAGAACAGCTCTGAATGGATGTGCTTCCTTAATGCGGGCAACTAAGCAAATAACAAACACAAATACTATTTAATCTTCACAGTTATATAAGGATATAAATTGGAATCTTTTATCTGTTGTATCTACAGCCATCTGAAGCAAGTATATATATTTGGCATTGTAGCATTAGTCTGAACCATTGGCATTGTAGTGCAGAGAAAATATAGTGGATAGGAACCTTTGCCGGTTCTACTTTTGTTCGAAACCAGACCAACATACAATTAAGATTTTATTTGTTGGACAAAGTTGATCGCTGGCCACAAAGAACCAGACATGTCTTTCCTCCTAATGCGAAGTCCGTACTCACATTTATTTCTTACAGATTTATTATGCTTTATTTCCTGGTTCAGGTGCTCAGTAATCTCAATATTTTGCTTGCTCTCATGACAACTGTTTGTTACCCTGTTAATCTGGTGGAGCTACGAGTGTAGATTTTGTTCTGCGCACCTGAAGCTACAGAAGTGAAATGTTTGGCACCTTCAAGCTGTTGATATTCAGGCTATATTGGTATGTATACTAATGTTTGGATTCTATTTTTTAAGCATGTCATCTGATATGGTCTTCCGATAACTTAAATGCAGTACATATTATCAGTGATTATATTAGGCGCAAATTTGGTCCACTGTGAGTTTTTGTTCCCTGCTTTGATTTTATAGTGCTTAATTCTTCGGTAGTGCTGCTGTTAATTCTTTGCTAGCGCAAATTTGACAATCCTTAATTATTTGGTAGCGCAAATTTGAGAACACCTTAATTATTTGGTAGTGCTGCTGTTAATTCACCATATATCCCTGCATACATGCATGTTCAGTGATTGCACCAAACTTTGGGAGGGCCTGCACAAGGTGACGACTGACGATAGACATGTTAGGAGCTTGAGGAAAAACTCAGCTTGAGGTAAGAAGTTGGATTTTTGCTTTAGATAAACGAGTATCCGGACCTTACAAAACCGAAGATCCTTTCGTGGTCAGCGCTGCCCTTTGATTGATCCCACCTATCTTGGACCCTTCGACTCCGGCAACAGAGCTCAGGAATGAATGCGAATGCGGTTGCTGAACCTTTCCACTCCGAGAAGGCCATTGTAGACCTCCTGCTCTAGGCGTGGTGATGCTTAACTGCAGTCCTGAAATTTAGTTCACAAAATGCTCTAGGCATGGTGTGCTTGTGTTGTCATCTTGTTAAAGTTAGCACTATGCCATTTATTTATGAGATTAAAAGATCTTGAACTATTACGTTCTTGAATTGACTATTTTATTTAGATATGTTCGATCTTACTTTCACTTGAATACTTTGTTTATTGCACTATAAATCTTTTATCGCCTGTAGCAACGCACGGGCACGAGAAAGACAACGCAGATTTACAACACCATTCTAGGCAGACCCAACCACCCAGAAGGGATGCATCAGGTTCCAACTGAACACGCGCCCACCAGCAACTCTGGTCAGAGTCTAGAATTAATTAATTTCAACTTCTTGGAAGGAGATCAGAGTGGTCCTGATGAGGATTGTGAATATGGCTCAGAATTGAAATTAATCTTTCCTTAAACAAATAATACAAATGTCGTCCTACCGCGCGCTAGCTACCACCAGAATCGATCCAATGTCCCTGTCAAGGTATGAAAGTCTGCATGATCTCTGCTAGCATACCTTTTCTGATTTCTTACACTCGCTCGTTTGGTCATCACAAACCTCTCCTCACCTGCTTCCATAGCAGAACGCACTGCACATGCACATGATATCTATGGCAGCTAGCCAGCCAGTTTATCCAACAAACTATGAATAACACCAGTGATGGTAAGACGATCCTTCCATGGATCGAACACCTTATATATGTACCCTTTCTCTCAATGATAGCTACCACCTTGTTTTAACTTGTTTATCAAATCAAATAAAAAATATATGTGTGTGTAATCTGCACTGAACAGCACACCTGATGGACCGCGACTGGCTCTTCTGATATATCTATCTTAGCCACAACATTGCTTCTGATATCAGGAACATTATGCATGCATCATCTCCATCTCTCGCCGAATAATTAATTAATATACTACCACCCTAAGCTAGTAGAGAAAATTAAAATGCAATGGAATGTTTGAAAAACAAAACTAGAGGCCAGCTGAGCAGCTGGACTAAATTAATTAATAATATGCTAAACAAACGTCGCGCGCGGTGGCTGTGCAAAGCCACACGCCCTAAGATGATGATGAGATGTTTAATCCGATCCGATCCTTAGGCCGGGTGAGAGCGACGTGATGCGAGGATATATACATAGTATCTTCCTTCTTCATGTGAATAACTATTTTTCAATTTTAGTAATAGTTGCTGCATGCAGGAGACAACCAAAACATAATCGATCATCAAGAATAGGACAGATGAATGAATTCTTTTCATGTAGGTGAGAGGGATGTGTGTTTTGGTGATTACCAAAATATTTTGGTAATAAAATTTGAATTGGTAATCTCTAGTCACTAAAAGAGTTTTTTATTAGAGAGTTATGAGTAATCTGCTGGAGATGCTCATGATCGAGCAGCAAGGTCATTTTCATATATGATGCGCGTTTGAGCGCCAAATGTGCCGGGAAGGAAACTAACGCAATCCTGCCGGTGACGTGTCCCCTCAGTAGTTAACAACTAATTTTTTTGGGGAAAAGTTAACAGCGAATTAAGAAGGCCATGTCAGATTATATATTCCAACCAAACGAAATAACCTGGTAGGGTGGGGGAATAATAGTAAAACGACTGATCTGCAAGAGCCGGACACACAGAGAACAAGAAAGCGGCCCATGATGATGAATGAGTTAGGAGGATTGACAAGCCAGCCCAGCCCATTAGCTGGAGCGGATAGGATCATCCATCAATCAATCAACGTTGCAATGGTGGTGATGAAGCCCACGTGGAGTGAGTGTGACCCAGTGAATCAGCTACACGAGGGTGTATGAGCTGATTTCTTGTTACTTGGATAAAAATTAAGAAGTCATATTGGTCTAATATATCAGTTCGTAGTAAATATCGAAAAAAAATTTAGAACATTCTATTTTGCTAGAACAATTTTCTTTTGTTGCTGGAATAATATTTCTGAAAAAAAAATTATTTCGCCAATAAAAAAATTGTTCTATCTTGTGTGATAGTTTAACTATCAGTTACACATATGACTCCTAACTAGTTCAACAACATGATCAAGATGAAGAAGAAGAAAGCCATATGCTCACTCACTCCTACTATATTATCATATAACATCATTACTTATTAATTAGCCCGCCGTCGGCTCGTCTTGCTTGCACAAGTAATTAATCTGACATCAATTAATAACACGCCACATCAATCAGCAGGCACAAGACACCGGTGGATAGAGCTACAAGCATCATCACCAGAGAAAGGAATTTTTCCGGTTGTTTATAGGCGAAAAAAGAAACAAATTAATTAAAACTTACTAGCAATTAATATATATACATATATATGTATAATATGCAAACATAATGATACTAGTTGCAATCAATCATGTGCGAGCGCGCAATGAATGGATCCCATGTGGCCGCATCCTCAACTCAACTGCCATCAGCTGGCTCGGCTGCTCATCAATCAGCTCAAGTGAAGTCGCCAGCCAGTTGAGGTTGAGGTTGCGGTTGCGGCCCAACAAAAGAGAGGCAGCGCAGCAGAGCAGAGTCCCCAATCCACAAGAAAACAAGGAGGAATAGACCCGTCATCTATCCATGTCGTCCATGAGCTGCTCGCCCTCGCCACCGCAAGACGGCGATCACCACGGGAGGAGGCCGCCGGCGCCGCTGGACCTGCTGGACGACTACTGGTTCTTCAGCAACACCCTCGCCAACAGCAACAAGCCGCCGCGGCTGCTCAGGTCGTCTGCCAAGGATCGGGAACAGCAGAAGCAGGGCTCGACCTCGGCGGGGCCGTCCCGGCTACACGCGTCGGGGGGCCGGAGGCTCCTCCGGACTCCGTCGCTCCCGTCGCCCCGCGTCGGGATGATGGAGGACATGCCGCCCAAGGATAAGGATGGCGGCGACGATGACCTGCTGCTGGTTGCCAATCGAGAACAGCAGCATCAGCCAGAGCTGGTTGTGGAGGTGGACGACGACGACCTCAACTGGAGCTCCATCTACGAGGGCGTCCTGCGCACCAGGATGGCCGAGGGAGGCGCCAGTGGCAGGTCGGCGCTGCGCCGGGCGCCGTCCATGCCCGTCCCATCGTCCTCCGCGACGGACAACGACCACCACCAGACCACCAAGTCCACGGCCACGCCCCCCTCCATCTCCCGGGCAGGTGAATCACGGCGGCGGCGCGGCGAGGTCCGTTCGCTGAGCGCCAGCCAGCGGCAGCAGCAGCAGCCCGTGCCGGTCCTGTCGCGCTCCAGGAGCGTGTTCCAGGACAAGAAGTGGCGGAGCTCCAGCGACCTGGAGTCGATCGAGGTGCAGGGGTTCAGGGACCTGGGCTTCGTCTTCGACAAGGAGGAGCTGAGGGAGAGCCTGGCCGGCGTCCTCCCGGGGCTCAAGCAGGCCAAGAGCAGCCGCAGCCGAAGCAGCAGCGGCAGGCCTTACCTGTCGGAGGCGTGGCAGCAGCGGCCGCCGGCGCTGGTGAGGGTGCAGTCGGAGGCGAGGTCCGCGGCGGAGATGAAGGACCAGCTCCGGATGTGGGCGCAGGCCGTCGCGTGCAACGTGCGACAAGAGTGTTAGCTGGCTGCTGCTGCTGCTAACCCAGCCAGACCATACAAATCACCCATCATCGTCATCATCATGATACTACTTACTCGCATCAGTTTTGTTACACCATGCGTGCCCATGCACTTACTATATATATAATTACATATTCTTTTCTTTCAAATTAATTCCACAAGGATAGATGATATATATACTTAGCTAGCTGTGTTGCTGTCTCTCTTGTGATTCATTCTTGATACATTGTGATGAACGGTTCGAACCATCACCCACTTGGTATTTTTGACCCAGAAGAGAAGATGGGTGGGTAGAGGTAGAGCATGGGGACCTGGCAGTCTGTCGGGAGTCCGTCCAGTCCAGTGCAGTCGAGGCCAGGCCATGTGCACACCAGCAGGCAAGTCCGAAAACAAATGCATGGAATCTGGCCAGTAACATGGAGAGGAGATCCAGCCACCACCACCAGCTCCAGGTGCATCACTATCATCAGGTCAGCTGGGCTGCTCCGCGCTGATTGCGGCCGACCTGCTCCATTTTTGCTGCTGCCAATGTGCCACACCATATATAGTCAAAGCTAGTTGCCATAAACCTAAACAACCACTGCAAGCTCAGCATACATAATGCCAGTCTATCTCCCATAACAGGGCTGTAACATCCCAGCTTTCTCTGGAATGTTATATAGTGCAAAAATATGAAAATTTTAAAACTTTTTGGTGTGCTCGTGTAAGTAGACTAGAAAACTCTAAGAATGTTCTCACCCCTCCTTATTCTTAGAAAAATAAAAGAAACTAAAATATAAGTGACATATTGTTAGTGTGAGTTCCTTTGGATTTATTGTATCTCCTTGTTTAAATTTGTTGGAATTTATTTGTTTTTGAACTGTTGATTGATTGATTTGTGTGGAATTCAAATCAAATAAGCCATTTGATTTGAATTTAAACCCTAACTAACAATCTAACCTAACCAGGCCTAAAGCCACCTAACCCCTAAACCCGGCCCAGCTAACTTTACCCTCGCACCGGCCTGCACCAGCCCACCAGCATGGCCCGCGCCGGCCTGCCCCGCACGGCCCGCTAAGCGGCCGAACCCAGCGCGCCCCACGACCCAGCACTGTGCACCGCTCACCCTCCTACCCACTCCTTCACTTGAGTCTCTGACACGCGGGCCCCGCCTGTCAGCTTTCTCTTCAACCTCACCCACTCCCCCTCTCTCCCTCTCACGACCTCACGCCGCCTCGCGTCGCAGCCCAGCCCCGCGCCGCGATGCCCGCCGCGAGCGCCGCACCCCAGCCGACGTCATGGCGCACTCCCGCGCCCGCGCTGCGCCCAAAACCCTAGCCCTAGCCGCCGGATTCGCGCCACGTACCCCCAACACCGCGACCCGGGATTCCCCGACGATCCTCGGCGTCCGTGCCTAGGAGACCCTAGCGGCCGCCCCAATAAAGCCCGGCTGCCGCCCCGAGCGAACCCTAGAGCCCCCGTTAGGGTTTCCCCCTTTCCGCCGCCGCTCGAGCTCGTGGAGGAGGGCCAAGCCAGAGAGGAGGGGGCGGAGCTGCGAGGAGGAGGACGAAGCCGCCGACGACCGCAAGGAGGAGGAGGACCCGAGGAGCCGGAGCCGCCGTCCGCGGAGAAGGACCTCGCCGCCGACCGCGAGGAGGAGGCGGAGGAGCTGCCCGAGCCTGCGCTGCCCCAGCTCGCCACTGCCCCGCCGACGTCCTGCACCGAGTCGCCGCCCTCGAGCCCGACGGGTGAGCGCCGCCGTGACCCCTCTCCCGACGCTCTCCCCTGCTGCCGGCGCCGGCCGATGACCCCTCCGTAGGGGAACCCTAGGGACCCCTTCCCCCTTGTGTGCTCGTTTGCAGGAGCCTCGCCGCGCCGCCGTTCACCCCGCAACCCGCCGTCGACCGCACCTTGTCCCCGCCGCTGCTCCGCGCCGCGGGCCCAGAACGCTGGTGCCCCGCGCGCACGGGCAACCGTGCTGCAGCCCTGGCCTACCAGCGAGCTGCGCACGCGTGCGAACCCGCCGCGCCGTGGCCTTGGCGCCACCCCGCTCGCCGGCGTTGCGCCGCCAAAGCTCTGGCGTGCCAACACGCCACGGCCGAGCACACGCACACACACACAACCCGCATATGCACGCCCGACCTTGCTCGCCACGCTCTTCACCTCGCCGTGCCAGCCCGAGCGCACCATGGCCATGTCTGGGCCATGGTGACCGCGAACGCGACGCGACGTTGCGGCGCGGCGCGCGCAGGGGCCACTACGGCATTTTGCCGAGCACCCTGCGTGCGCTCGCCCACGTGTCACCCCGGGAGCACACACACGCACACTGACACACACACGCGCAGCCGCACCGGATCCGGGCGCAGCCACACCGGATCCGGTAAGACGCCGACCTGCGGACCCCACGCGTCAGCGGCAGGAGGAGGAGAGGAGCAGACCGGGCCAAGATGGGCTGCGCCAGCCCAAGGAGAAGGAGAAGGGCCAGCCCGACGCGCGACGGACCAAGCCGGCCTGCGACGAGAAGCCGAGCCTGAGCCGGCCTGTGAGCCGTGGGCCAGAGCCGACCCACGATGGGCCAGCGAGCCGGCCTGTTTCACTTTCAGGCCGTTAACCCTGTGTACTTTCCTTTTTCTTTTCTTTTTACCCCTGACCCGCGGGCCCCACGTGTCATCCTCTGGCTGTGCACCACGTTGACCGTGGACTGGTCAACGTTGATCGGTCGACACTGACGTCAGTAGTCCTATGCTGATGTCAGCCCTGGCCGACCCCATAGTGACGTCATGCTGACGTCAGCATGTCGCGTGGCACACTCTCGTGGCGCCGCGTATCACTGCTGTGTGATTTTATTTTCCGAAATTTCTTTATTATTTTTAGAAATGATTTTAATCTTTAAAAATTCATAATAAATCAATCGGATCTCTGAAAATTATGAAACAAGTTTTATAATTCATCTAAAATCATGATCTACCTGTTAGAATAGGAATTGGGTGATTTGGGCCTTCTCTTGGATACTTTATGTGCACTTTTGTACTTTGGCCCCTATACTTATACGTATTTACGAATAGGATCCGACTCCGGGGAGCTGAGACTACCTGAAGGAGCAGGAGTACTACGAAGAGATGCCAGGTTCACGCCCATCTATGATCTGAATGCCTAGTAGACATACATGCTAGATTGCTATCGCCTCTGAGATGTTTTTATGAGATAAACCTGCATAGCCTTTGTTTACCCTGATTCCTTGTACCCCACTTGATTATAAAAACGATATGAACCCCTTGATGTGCATGTGTTTGTGTGGGATGATGTGACTATAGTCTTGGCGTGGGTGGAGATCATGTTGAGGAGATGGGGATAGAAATCTAGCTTGGGCGAGTTAAACTTAACTCGATCTTCCGATCGAGGGCTTGGGATGTGCGTTGGGCACTTCCTACGGAGTACCTGTGGCGGGTACATGTCCTTCAGGATGTTGATCCTTCGGGACGTTTGGAGGAGTTTGGAGGGCTATACCTGTGATGGGTGCCGATGACGGACCGTTGCGACGGATACGTCTTTGTGGAAGATACTCGCCTTAGCGATTAAGGCCCGAGTTGGTGGATCTGGAGACGGAACTATGTCAAACGTGCACACCACTTCTCTGTTATGAGGGCAGATCCGATCCGAGCTAGTGACGCGCGACACCATGCTTGTAGGAGGATAGGGTATCAGTGTAAGGGGAGGAGTTGTTGACCTCATGTCCCCCGAATTGCAGGGTCTTGTGGGACCCGGTGTAGAAGGCATCACAGTCCTAGGGCAACCTCTTGCGGGAGGAAGCATCCCAAACCTAGGAAAGCAGGATGGGGGCCGTAAAAGCTAGTTTTCGTTGACCGGTGTCTCGAAGTCAGACGGCTTGCTCCCGGTTGGCATCGAGTCGAGTGAGTACAGGTGTACAACCCCTGCAGGGTGAAAACTATACGTATAGCCGCGTACTCGGTCATATACAACTCTTGATCCGGCTTCACCTTCATAGTTAGTGTTACTTGACTTCTACCTTCCTCTAGACTTTTTTCTGCCTGGGGCAGCTGAGGTGCGAGGAGTGGGAGTTCTCGCACCGACTTGGTGGGTTTTGGAGGTGTGAGTGACCTGGGAACCTGGAGTTCCAGGATGGCCCGTGTCGAGGAGAAATGGACGACTTATTGTTATACTCATCGCATAGGAAACCCTTGCCTTTCCTTGAACCGTTTGTAATACCTTTAGTATAGTCCACTTAAAGCTTGCATACGGATAGTGACGTGGACCTATCCCACTCCTTAGGGATAGACTGGTACGATGCAGGGATGGAGCAGGAGTATGACCCCACCGACGATGGGTGGTACGATGACTAGAGCTGGTGGTACGCTCGAGATGCCTGTGGATGAAGCTGGTCCGAGATGAAAGATGGCCCGAAGCCTAGTTATCGCTTTCCGCGTTCTGTTTGCTCGATTTAGCCCAAGTGGTTTGTAAGGGATCCGTATTACAAATCCATAGAATTTATGTAATAATTAAACCCTCGAATGATTTTAATCGAAGAATGACTATGTTTACTGTCTGAAATGTCTTCTGTATGTGATACCTACTGATCCAGGGACTATCACGACGATACAGGGAGTCGGATTTTCATCTTGAAAACTCGGTTCGTTTCATAAACCGTGTATGAGCATTTCGCTGTTGCCCAGTCTATGTCACCGGAATAGTGCTGCAATAGATACTGCGCCTCTCAATCACCGACCATCGCCACCAGTTTTTTTAAAATATTGCACCTTGCAGAAGATACGAAGCCTTGTTTCTGACCTGCATAAGACAACATGCTTGAGCCCAAGCAAAGGAAACGGCGCGTTAAAAACTCAAACCAATCAAATTTCTTTACCTTTGGAGCATAGAATCCCCAGTTTGTGCATGCAATCTGCGTGGAACAGTTGCGTGCGCAGATAATTACGCCAAGTATCAACGATCCTAGTCTTATAACTTTTTACAATCCAGGACTGCCAAGAGTGCAACTCGACACTCAGCTTCCTGTATCGGCAACTCCAAGCATCGCTGTCGGTGATGATGCGTCGCAACACGTCCGAGGAGGAGAGGTTCTGGTGGTCAAAGATCGTGGCATTCCATGATTTCCAAATGTGCCAGAGAATCATAAGCATCACATCCACACAGAGCGCATCAGGGAGCGAGGCTGCGAGGTCGAAGTCCCAGGGTCTTCTAAGTGTGGCTTCAGATATAGTGATCTGTAGCCGGGTCCAGATTTCCTGGGCTTTACCGCATCCGGAGAAGATGTGTAGGTCATTTTCCATTGTGCCAGGGCAATGTTCACACCATGAGTCCTCCAGTGGCTTAATATTCCGATGGAACATATGGGCTGAGTGTTCAGCCTACCATGGTGTAGGAGCCGGGCAAAGAATTTGACTTCCGTTGGTAACCGGACCATCCAAATTAGCAACATCTGAGACTGTCGGCGAAAGTAGGAACGCCAGGTAAGCGCCCCGCGTGGTGAATGGCTCTGTTCCGAGCGTTGCCAGCAGACGGACATCGGGTTCGGCATGTAAAGTGACACTGAGAAGGCAGTCAGAAAGGACTGCGAGGTCTGCATTGGCAATGCGAGTGAGCCGATTTCGCAGGTGTTAACGGAGACCAGTTCGTATCGCCGCTTGGACGGTGAGATCGTCGTTTGTGCTGTGGGAGTAGAAGGCCGGGAAGTTTTCAGCCAGGGAGTTGTCCAGGAGCCACCTGTCATGCCAAAAGGACACACGCATCACTTGAGAAAAGTAAGCTGTCCATCAATACTAGATACACAGAAAGCCTGAAAAAGTCACATTCTTTCTCCTTCACGTTAATGGATGTCACTAGCTTCAAAATCTTTTCAACATTCCCCACCTATAAACACGGCTGGACGGCAAACAGTCACTGCACAAAACCAAAAGGGCACAAGACAGCACATGCATTTTTAGCACTCTCATGCTTACCTTAAGGCCAAAGTTAATCTTCAGCAGCTGAAGTGCCAACTGACTCCTCAGGAATTTCCTGCGCTTATTGGTTCCAGTAATGAAATGAACTATCCTTAAACAATTAGGGTCCATACTGACCCTGCCATGTTATGAAATTCACTTAAATAGGCATAAAATAAATCCTAAAGAGAAAACCTTTACTCTATATGCAACTTTAGCATGCCCTAAATGTAACACAGAAGCTTAAGTCCTAATTATAGGCCCATATTGAGGTATAAGTTGCAGATAACTCCTAGTCAGTCTTTCATGAATACTTTAATATAATTACTCCACATTTCCTGGGTTGTGCAAATGAATATAATTTATAACAGACAACCACGCATCTGCAAAAAAAAACCTCTTGGCTATTGATTCAGCCACCATCACACAGCTACTTTCCCATTCACTTGTATCGAAGTATAATACAAGTTAATTCAGGCAGTCTCCCAAAATAATCAGGAGCCCTTCAAGCCCACGGTCCAAAAAGAGGGAAATGACATTAACAAGGAGTTCTTCTGCCTCAGAAGCCGAGAAGATGGAACACACTTTTCTGTACATTAAACAAATGCAATAATAAAGTAGAATTGACTAGGTAAGCAAATTCAAACCTTTGGTAACATTATTACATTTATCATATTTCTTAAGGATCAAATTAACAAAGAAATGGAGATTACTATTGCAGGAGGGGGGGGGGGGGGGGATCATTATCACAGATTTTGGAATAACAGTAAATACAGACCACGTTGCAAATTTGGAATAAAGAATGAAACTTGAAATGTCCACTAGATTGGTACAACTGGGACTCCATTCCAGGCAAATATTAATATAGCATCATAATGTCAGACAAAAACATCTTTTACCAATACAAGTACTGCACTGGGCATTCTATTGCAGACAGAACTTGGCAACACAAAGCACAAAAAAGAGTATGCTTTGAATTAAAGACAATCATCTTATATTAATTTTACATTGGTGTCTACCAGTTTAAGTTTTATAAGCGACCAACAAGCAGAAATACTTAATAACAATATCCATTGTGTTAAAGATTGTACCTGATTTTGCAGCAAGCAGTCTTAACTATGCAATGATGTTATTTGGTGGACCAGTATCAGAGCTATCTGGTAATGAATAATCATAAGTTTTAATTTGAAATATGAAAGCTACAAGCCAGTATGTACAAAATGATCTGAATATTTTCAGAATTGTCACCATCCTGAGGGTGGCAATTCCAAAAATGGAGTGCACTGCATATAAGTGACAACTAATTAGGAAAGAACGAAAGAAAATGTATGGAACCAACCTGCAGTGGCACTTTTAGAGGTTGAAGCTTTAGTGCCAGGATTCTCAAAAAAGATACCCATAGCTAAGTATAGCACATTTTAGAACAGAGTAGCTTGGAAAATACCCAAGGTTGACCAGCAGTTTATCATCCTGTAAAAAAACAAACTATTTGCAGAAGTTTCGATGGTAAAGTAAAAAGAGAACACATTTTATGATTTATATTACCTCATCTAGGGAAAGAATACTATCCCAAAAGTCAGTTGCAGAAACTTGTAACTTCTTATTGGATGAATACAACACTGACAGGTAGTGGCACAAGGATGCAGTATAGTAAGACAACAAACCATTGATAAAAACAGAGTTCAGAAACAAATTCTTACACTTAAATCCTTACGCTTGGTTAGCGTCCACGATGCTATAGAGTCTTCAACAGAACCACCTATGCGAACAACCTTCAGAAGCCATCCATCCATCAGCACGCCTTCAAGACGCTCCTCTCCTACAAAAATAATATGAGGAAGATGCTGAAATTAATTGCAGGTAACAAAGCCAAAACCTGGAACAGGAAATGGATAGAGACAAAGACAGATGTAAATGTTGAAGTAACAGATACGTGAAAGTGCCAAACCATATAACTATACTGGCGGAGTCAGAAAAAAAAAAGTTCAGCCAATTCGAACACTATAAATGTATAAACAGACTTTAGATAAACCTCAGAGCAACACACACTAGAAATAGAACAAACCTTGTTTGATCTCTAGATCGAAACCTAGATGCTCACTCGCACAGAATGATTGCAAAAGTTGACAATTGTCAACCCCCATATCGCTAAGGTTTGAGGGGGCCTTCTGCAAGGATAATTTAGTGGTCAGAAATAAAAAGGGAAACTATCTGGAGTTCAAGTCCTAGAACAACAAACAAAATAAAGGTAGGGCCATTTGACCTGGCAGCCAAAAAGAAGTTGATCCCATGGGGGTACATCGTCTCTAGCATCCAACCCTTTGGCCTGCATACTCAAACATCACATTAAGGAGGGAAAGAAAGAAAATGGAGGCAGGAATTGGTAGTACTCAAAATTGAGAAAGAGGATGGTCAGACAATTACTTTTTCCTCACAATCCTCAAATATTTTGCAAATCTCGTCCTCCCTAACCTTCTTGTCTTCCTCATCTGAATCATGTCCCATTGGGCCATGCTTAGTCTTGGCAGCCTTAACTTTGCGCAAACCCTTACCAGTTTCAAAGTAATCCAGTAAAAGATCATCCAAGCCGATAACTTTCTTCCTGAAAGTAAAGAGACATGGGTAAGCTTAGTAAATCACTGAAGGGTATGTACCTAAGCACCTAGAGGAGTTGAGACATTGAGTGCAAAATTTTCTATTGCCCTGCAGGCCACAAGGGTTCTACGTTTCTGAAGGCATATTTTGAATGCCCCGGTGATTACATATTACTAGTATATGTTGGATTGGATTAAGGGCTGCCGGAATCAAAGGATAATGTCATTTCGCAGCTCCCATTCCATTAAAACCCTAAATCGCAGCAACCAGCGGATTGGCCCAACCCCAGCAACGCCGAGCATCCACAAGCCCGCACTAAACGAATGAATCCTCCAATCGGGAGGGGAGGCGGCGGATCTGTACCTCCTGGCAGGGCGCGGAGCGGGGAAGAGGGGATCCTCCTCCCTCCTCGAAGTCGAGGGGCTCGTCCATCACCATCTCTCTCGAGGTCGTACGGCGGCGCGGAGGTTCTACAACTCCACTCCTGTTCCTTTCTACACGTGCGAAATACTCTTCCACGTACAACGGCCCAACTACGGCCCAACATCTGGATGCTTGGGGCCCCACGCCCAGCACAAGGAGGTCTTTTTTTTTTCTTATAAGTTTTCTACCCCTTTTCCTCTAATCCTTGTGGTTAGTTTTATTGTATTTGTATTTTTTTGCATTCAGAATTTTTATAAATCGGTTTACAAGAACTATTTCAACATTTTACTTTTTTCTCTCCTAATCACCGTGATCACTTTTAAATGGCAACATTCCAAGATATCTTTTTAATGGGATGATACTTTTTGATAAATCCTACTAACGCAAAATTGTGTTGATCCTCTAAATTCAATCAAATTCTTAACAGTAATTTGGTAAGAGATCACTGCTAAAAACTGACGACTAACCAATCATTTTACGTGAACGATCAACCCTCAATCCTCCACCAGTCCACCTACCTACCACTTTATCACGAGCTCCACAGGAAGTAATTGTCATCACAATTCTGATTAACTCACCTTCCCATTAATCACTTTCTTTCTTCCCCACATTCTCTATGTATAACTTCCTTGTATGTTGTCCTTAAAAACACATTCATTGTACCTTCCTTTCATGCCTGCCTTGCTTCCCCATTTGTTTTACTGTCACTTTATTTGCAAGTCAATGTGGAAGTGCCGGTAGTTCACAACCTTTGTAATTGAATGACTAGTCATTGGAGAGAGGAGAGACTTCTCAAGCAAAAAAAATTGGCCAAAATCCCAGCACATGTAGTGAATCATATGAAGTACTATATGTTTTGTTCATACATGCATGTGAGAATCATTCTACGCAAGTGGAAGGAATCAGCACCTCTCAAGGCTATGAATAAAATTAATTAGTATTTCTTCTCATATTTGCAAACTGCTCCCTTAGTTTTAAAAATATAAGATCTTTTAGTTTTATCCTAAGTCAAACTTCTCTAACTTTAATCAAGTTTATTAAAAATATATGACATCTACAATATAAAAATGCACTTCAAGGCATATTTTATGGTGGATTTATACAACCAATTTGATGTTGTTGCATTTTTAATAAGTTTGGTCGAAATTAGAGAATTTTGACTTAGGACAAAACTAAAATCTCTAATAATTTAGTCTAGATGAAGTACCATAACAAGCAAAACTAGTAGTTGTTCTAAAAAATTACAACTAGTAGCTTCCATGAAGTGTATGCTGTGAGGATCTACTTCGATATGTAGGGATATATATAAGAATAAAATATCCATACACGTCTTTTTAAAAAAACATATATGAATGGAATGCATGACAGACAAAGCAAAACATCCATTTTACTACTCTCACCTATTCACTTTGTCCGCTTTACCCCGAATAAAATTTAGGCTCCATTTACACCCTCATACAATTTCGATTTGTCCAAATAACCCCTAACGAGATTTGTCTCTTTTGTTTCACCATGTATATTTTGAGTTTTAAGTTTAAACTTTATGAGTGGATAGAGAATATGATGGCTTATGTTAAAAAAATACATTAAGAATCTTACACGGGTATTTTTATAGGTCATGAATATTTAATATGAAATTGATCCTAATAATACAAATTTGCATGAAAGTAATCATAGAAAATTTCAAAAATATTTTTCTAACATTGGATATCATGTTACAAGCCACCACACGAATTTTGAACTTAAAACTGAACTTACACACAGAGAAACAAAAAAGAAAAATTTTATTAGGGGGTAGATTGGATCAATTGAAATAGTTTTAAGTGAGTAAATTGAATCTAAATTTTATTTTTTTGGAAGGGGGAGAGTATTTAAGTGGACATCCTGAATTGGTGAGGTTAATGAAATGGTCTATTTCCAAGAATAAAATATCTACACTTTTTACCCCCTCCATTTACCTATTGTATAAATCAGTGTCATTCTATGTTAGATTATAATTCAAAACATACAGTGACCTTTTGGTCAATTATTTGATTCACGTTATTAAAACATAAAATAGATCAACATGTTGTTGTAGCATTAACACGACATTATACTTAGTATTATTAAAGGGTAGAAAATTTCACACAAATTCGTTAGAAGCTTGGAACCTTTAAAATAAATAAAATTATGTAGAGCTGCTGCATGCACTTGTAGTTGTTACTGTAGGAATCGTTTGTCTACCATATTTTCAGCTTATATATACATATCTGTTGGTGTTATCATGACCTATGGCCTCCAATGTGTTTGTCTCTAATGTACATTTTGTTGTTTTCTTAAAAAAGAACAAGCCTTGAGGAAACTATGACAAGTAAAATAAGGACAATAAACATTTATTTGATACGAGAGGTAAAAAATAAGAATGACATGTAAAAATTAAAAAGAAAACATTTATTTGACGTGAGGGTTAATACATGGCAGGGCCGTCGAAGGCCAGGAACGAGGTGCCCGACCGCTCCGGGGCCCCAAAAATAGAGGGGCCCCAAATTTCAACTAATCACTTCGATGCTTCTCCTTCCTCTCGCTTCCTATTCTTCTTCCGGTAAATCAACAGTTCCTGAACGGAACGTCGGCGCTGCTATCGCATCTGCGTCTTTTCCACCTTCCCTGGCGGACGGCGGCGGTCCGGAAATTGCCATTAGCTAATCGCCAGGACCAGGCGCCGGCGGCCGGCCACCAGCACTCCAGCGATTAGGCTCAGCTAAGACTCCAATCTGCACACTCCTCCCTAAAGTGAGGTGAGTAGCGTTCCCTGTCACGGCCAGCCGAATTAAATCAATTAGTTCAAGTGATTTTTCTTTGATCTATGAAATAAACGTTTGTTCCTTGAAGGAATATGTCTACAAGAAATAGAAAATATGATTCTAGTTTAAAAAGCATAAAAAAAAACTAAGATTGGAAGTAGCTGCTCAGTCACAAAAGGGTGCTCTTGATAGATTTGTTATGAGAGAAACTTCAGAAGCTAATTTAGAGCCCCATTTTGCATTTCGCACCGGGGCCCCAAATTCCTGGAGACGGCCCTGTACATGTACAAAGAAAAAGAATGATATATATGAGGGGTCAAACGCAAGAAATAACAAAGAAAACATTTGGTCGACACAGTGAGGGTACTTAGTGAGGCCGGAGGGGGGCCTGCTGCCTGGTCGCCTCCGGTCCCTGCCACGCCAAGTCAGAAATGTCATGGCGTTAGGAGTCCGCCGGGGGGATGCCGACATGCAGCACAACTTCCGTTGGGCTAGGAACTGAGCCTGCTTGAGCCGGGTTTCCCGGCACGCACCGGTCCCCAGGAGCGGAGGGCGCTTACCCTCAAGTTCGCCGATGCCGCCGCCGTCGTTGCTGCGTAGATCGACATCGACGACATCATGCTGAGGGCCACCGACCTGGGCCAAGATGGCGTCTAGTAGTCCCCTGCGGTTGATGTAGCGGCGGTCGTGCCGGCCTAGCTAGCTTGTAGATTTGTTTCGTATGCCCCTCGCGCAGTGCGTGGGAACATTTTGTGCGGGAGCCTTGGAAGGCCTCCGAGTGTACCGCCTCGAGTACTCGTAATTGTTCGTGACCTTTGCAGAAGTTTGTTTCGTCCGTGGTCCCTCATCCCCTGGAATGATTTTGCGTTCGCTGTCGGTGTTTTTACCATCAGCCTACTTAGGCATACCCTAAGGTAGGTGATTGTTTGGTGAGGAATCGCCGAATTTGGAATTTGAAGGTAAACGCGAAGACACGAGACACAAATTTAGACAGGTTCGGACCGCTAGAGTAGCGTAATACCCTACGTCCTGTATGGTGGTATTGTATATTGCGCCCTGCGCTTGGGTGTTGAGTTGCCTGTTGGCTGCTCTGTTGGGTCCGCCGATCTAGGTGCCCCCGCCCTCTTTTATATACTCCAGGGGGTGGGGTTTCTAGTCGATTACAAGGTAGGAGTCCTAATAGGATTACAAGGTATGAGTCCTAGTAGGATTCCGACTTCTTTCTTCCTTGCGGTTACCTGAGGATCTATCCCTGACAAGCCCCCGAGCTCTTCGTAGCCGAGTAATGCAGGCTTTCGAGTACTTCTGAAGGTGTCTTCAAGTTCTTCCGAACTTCATCTTGACGGTGTCTCCCGAGTATTTCTTTGGCTGCATCGAGACTGTGAGGTGCTCAAGCCCCGAATAGTCTTCAGGTCTTTTTTTATATGTATCGCACTCCATATGGAGTAGCCCCCGAGCCTTAGGTTGAATCGAAGAATCAGGCTGAGGGTCAAATTAATCTTGAATCTTCCGTTTGTATCTTCCAAGAATTTTTGAAAAATAAGTCGTCGATGACCCGCAACCCCCAAGCCTTTAATTCAAATTCTAAGGTTTAGAAAAAAGGATCTAAACAATCATGACATGGGTTGTGTTTTTTAAATCAATTTGATGGGTTTTTTCAGGGTAATTGGCTTTGGAATTCAAATAGCCCCTCTTTTTGGAAGACTATTCCTGAAAAGATGGCTAATTCCAAATAACTTCCTCCAAAAATTCTTGAATACCGCTCAAATCAAATCATGTTCCGGAAAATCTCTTCACACGCCTAGCCCCCGATCATGGGAGCGAAGGAGCCAGACGAGTAGTCGAAGATACGACGAGTGCCCTGTCACCCCCAGCCCCCAAGTAAGGGAGCCAGATGAGTAGTCCAAGTCAAGGCGAGTGCCCTGTCGTGCCCCTGCAAGGTAAACATGAAAATGTGTTGTAATTGATATACATGATATCGAGTCGGGAGTGAATCCCAGCATTGTAAAATGCATGTAAAACTTTTCGCGTCTTGCTCTTGTTAGGTTGTGTAATTTCCCTGGGTAGTTAGCCTGTTACGTTTAAACACCTGTTACGTTTCTTGTACCTTGGTACCTCTTTCCATAAGGCAAAATTGAGTATCATCCTCATAATCGGAGAAGTTCTCGAAGAGCTTCCTTGTGGGTTTGGGCATGGCTAGAGTTGCCATTCCTTCATGATCGGGGTCTTCCCGGCTTGACTCCCATTCTTGCCCAACATGAGGTTGATCTTGATATTTCTATTTGTAGTCCTTGCTCTTCTCCTTGTACTTCTTTTCTTCTTTGGCCTTATTCTTCAATTGTGGACAATCGGCAATGTAATGGCCAACTTTCTTGCACTCATAGCATCTTCTTTGTTGTGGCCTTTTCTTGTCATCACCGTTTCTCTTGTAAGATTTCTTCTTCATGAAGTGCTTGAAATTCCTCGACACCAATGCCATTTCTTCATTGGTTGACCCTTCATCACTTGAATCTTCTTTTGTTGACTTGGGGGCTTTGGAGCTTGACTCAACTTTGTTGCTAGTGGTAGCATTGAGTGCTACACTCTTGTTGATCTTGTGGCTCATGGATTTAGCCACATCCCTCTCTACCAACTCTTGATGAAAGATTTCACCAAGAAGTTGATTTGGTATCTTGGTCTTGAATTTTGGGTCTCTTCTAATCATAGTTGCAAGAGTGGGATTCCTTGGTATGAAAGCCCTAAGCAACTTCTTTGTCACTTTGTGATCTTTCCAATCTTCACATCCAAGTGCTCTAATATCCGATACAAGGATCATGAGCCTATCATGTATTTGTCTCACGGTTTCATCATCATTCATGACAAAGCACTCTAGCTCTCCTTGTATCAAGTCAATCTTGCCTTCTCTAACCTCATCGGTCCCCTCATGAGCTTCTTTCAAAGTGTCCCATAATTTCTTGGCCACTTGAACATTGCGGACCTTGTTGAACTCTTGAGCATAAAGGGAACTTGTGATAACCCTCACGGCTTGCGCATTGTGAAAGTAATCTTGAGCTTGTTCGGCCATGGATATCCCATTTGTGGGTAGAGTCACACCTACAACAACAACTTCCCAAACGGAAGGGTGAAGCGCATAGAGGTGCATTTGCATATCATAAGACCACTTAGGATAATCCGTTCCATCAAAGAACGACGCTTTTCCCAATTGGACCGATTGAAATTGAGAAGCGGGATATTGAGATTGAGAGTAGTTAGGTGGTACTTGGTGCATTCTAAAGAAAGGATGCTTCTCCATCTCTTGCTTGATTCTTTTCTTCACCATCTTATTCGCTTTCTTCTCAATTTTAGCTTTCATCTTCTCTTTTCTTCTTTTTCTTGCCTCTACGTCCTCCCCTTCAAGTTCATCGCTTTCGCTTGTTTCTTCGCTTGAGGCGGAGTCGTAGACGGAAGGAGCGCGGCTTTCATTCCCACGCGGTCTTGCGGTTCCGGTTGCAGAACCTCCCGGAATACGATCCAACGGTATGCGACCGGTGGCGTCTTCCGTGCGAGTGGCGCCGTCCCCATCTTGAGAAATTGCTAAATCCCTTAGCTGTTAAGCCTTAATCAAGAGATTAGACTCTGATACCAATTGAAAGGATCTTGGTGATACCTAGAGGGGGGTGAATAGGCGAACCTGCAAAACCTGAAAATTTTTCGCAGAAATTAAACCTGTCGGAACTTCCGATCAGGGATAGGAACTTCCGATGCGTGGTCGGAACTTCCGACAACACAATAAATTTACTACAAAATTTAAAAACTAAACTGAAACTGAGAAACCTGGCTGAATCAAAAGTTGCGTAGTGATGCTAGGAACCTTCTGCAACCAATCCTAACAAGCTCAACAACAAGAATACGTAGATCGGGATAAAACAAGGTCTAGGTCAACAAGAACTAGATATGAACAAAATAAGCAAGACACAAGTGATTTTATCCCCAAGTTCACTTCCACTAAGGAAGCTACGTCTCCGCTGAGGAGCTCACAAAGAGTCGGGTCTTCTCTAACCCTTTCCTCACTCAATCAACCACAAAGGAGGATTGAGTCACTTACTATCAAATCCACAAAGAATTGGGCAATACAATCTTCCCGGGGCGCGCACACACAAGAGTGCGCTCCACGGGCGACGCCGAACCGTCTAGAAGCAAGCTTCAAGACTAACAAACGCGAATCAATGCTTGGAGATGCTTCATGTGGTCAAGGAGGAAAGGGGCTGCCCTCAAACACGAGGAGACAAGTCACACACACTTCAATCACTCTCTCACCGAAGCCCTAGCTCAAATCAATGCCCTAGCTCTAGCCGTTACCGTGCAGTTTATGTGCTTGTTGGAACTTCCGATCAGGGGTCAGAACTTCCGACCTTCACAAAAATATTTGGCCGAGGACCCCTGGTCGGAAGTCTCCCCAGAGTTCCGACCCAGGTCGGAACTTCTGACCAGGCTGAAACTGCTGGTTTTGAGTTTTCTACAAAGGGGTTTGGTCTCTCATTTGCCTCTTGGTTTTTCTACTAAGCATTTAGCATCTCCAGAACACTTTTTCGCATCCCTCTTAATAGTACGGTATTTCCTATACTCAAATTCAAAATAGAAAATAAATAAAACTCTTCTTTGAGTTCCAGCACCGTCCATTAAGCAATTTGATGTCTTTGTACGCGTATTTTTTATTTCGTTGCATCATAACCTGTTCAAAACTCGATAAACGCATTAGCTCCTTAATTATGTATGTCATCAACACCAAAACCTACTTAGGGGGCCAAATGCACTTTCAGTGGTACCCGAGTACTTTAGTAACCGTTAAGAGAAGACAACGAAAGTAGCAATAAGTAGTCGGCATGTGACAAAGAGGATGTGCGGTGCGCATAAGCAGTCGGCGAGAGTGCGTGTTGTAGCGTGCATGGCCATAGGGTGTAGCTGCTGTGAGCCCGACACAACTTAGTGTACCAAACACGTGGGCGGCGCCCTACAAACTCGATGTACCAAGCGTGTGGGCTGTTAGCAAACCCTAGAAGTAGTCGATCATGGCGTAGCCCCCGAGGGTAATTCACGTCGAGAAGCGTACCAAAGCAGTAGCCGATCCTGTTAAGAACAAGTCGAAAAGGGTATAAGTGACTTAGCTTGACTCGTGGACGATTGTCGACGAAACCGTGGCAGTTTTCGATGAAGCTGCGACGGTTGTTGATGAAACCCGACTAGTCGGAGTCGATTCCGACTAGTTGTTGACGGTGTAAGATCCGCACCCGACTAGTTTTCTTGTCAAAACAGTAGTTGTTGGCGGGTCGCCGAGTATCCTCACGGTGCGAGCTGGAGTGGAGCCGAGTAGGCGTGTTTGGCAAATCGGCGAGTCGGGCCGATGGTGATCGCATCTCCTGCACGGGTGGCGCTTGATCAGAGGGCATGCCGCGCGTGTACTTCTCCGGCTTCAATGCATGCACATGCATGGCAATTGCATGCGTCGAATCCGACTTGCACGCACGGTGAGAGAAAATTTTGATTAGAATAATCATTGCCAGAATAAAATAATCCATAGATCGGATCGAATCTGATATACAAGATAAACTAGAGGAAAAAATAATCTTGCCTGCATGCTTCCTGGATCCATGCGTGGAGGGAAGTTGAACCTTGCGCTGCACAAGTAGCTGCAGCTGTACGTAGAAGTCGCTGGAGGCCATTGAGCATATCGCCAGCGGGCCCCGGGCCCTCATCCCGTGCACACGCGGCAGCCAGGCTCCCGGTGACCGGGAGGACTGCCTCGGTCACGTGTACGCGCAGCAACATCAGGATGTCGTGGTGGTCGGAATCCGCCCAGAGAATTGAATTCATATTTGAAGATGAGGTGCTTCGAGCTCGCCCAATGATCACTACGATCAGCCCCATGGTGGGCACCAACTATTGGTATTTTTACCGTCAGCCTACCTAGGGATACCCTAGGGTAGGTGATTGTTTGGTGAGGGATCGCCGGATCTGGAACTTGAAGGTAAACGCGAAGACACTAGATACAGATTTAGACAGGTTCGGGCCGCTAGAGTAGTATAATACCCTACGTATTGTGTGGTGGTATTGTATATTGCGCCCTGCACTTGGGTGTTGAGTTGCCTGTTGGCCGCTCTATTGGGTCTGCCGGTCTAGGTGCTCCTTCCCTCCTTTATATACTCCAGTGGGTGGGGTTCCTATTCGATTACAAGGTAGGAGACCTAGTAGGATTACAAAGTATGAGTTCTATTAGGATTCCGACTTCTTCCTTCCTTGCGAGTACCTGGGGATCTATCCCTGACATTCGCATCTTTTCCTTTCAAACCTGTTTGCTGACCGTAAGCCGTGTTCCGCGGCCTGGTGCTGGCCTGAAGGGCCTCATCCCCATGGAGCCCCCGGGCGACTCAAAACGAGAGAGTTTGGGTCGGGCGCCGTTGTTGTTTGCCACCCCGGCGCGCGGCGACCACGAGGCCATCTCTTTCTCTTGCTCTGCTGATGGGGTCGAGGTTGACGGTGCGAGTGGGCCGGACTGGAGCGTGGACCTACTCCAGTCCTCCTTTCGCGGTGATGATGAAGTTTGGGCTCCTTGAGCACACGAGCATGTTCGAGACCCATCCTCCGAGGCAGTTGGCCATCCGCATCCTGGTGAAGAATCGACGAGATGCGCAAAAGGCCCCTAAGAGCTGGCGCGCCAACCGTCGATGTTTCGTATCACTGGCTAGTGAATTTAGTGATTGCGCGTCTAGCACAGATGGCTTGCAAGAACAACACAAGGGTTTAGACTGGTTTGGGACAGAATGTCCCTATGTTCAATTCGAGCTGCTTGTGCTCTTGAACTAAATTTGCAGTAGAGGTTACAAACGAGCGAGAGAGGGAACAGACTCCCAAGTCTTTGGTGAAATAACTGGTGTGCGTGCGTGAGAGTTGTCGGTCAGATCCCCCCTCCGTGTGGCTCCCTTCCCCTTTTATAGGTTAAGGGGAAGGGGTCGGATACATATGAGGGAGAGAGAGGGAGAGAAAAAGAGAAGAAGAGATCTCCGGGATCTTTTCGCCATCCTCCGCCCTTCATATGGGCCTCGCCAGTCCTGTAGCTAATGATGGCGATGTATGGGCGTTGCTCCTTGGTGTGGCGGGCGACGTGTATCCTCACTATGCGGGCGGTGCGGGCTCGCTCGCTGTGGCGGGCGACGCATGCCATGACACAACGGGTGGCGCGTACCCTCGGCGTGTCCTGAGCTCTGGCACAAGAGGCCACAGGCACCCCCCGTAATGGCATGTCTCCTCCGGAGGTCGCGCCAGAGCTTCCTTTTCCCTCTTCCCACACCGGGGCTTGCCCCCAGTGCGCCATATTAATTCGTGCGGGTCCGGTGGCCCCTCTTCCCTGGGGAGTGCCGAGCCTTCCCCCACGGGGTCGGGCGAGGCGAAAACCCTTTCGTAGGGGTCGAGCGGTTCGACCCTGTGGGGGAGGGGTCGGGTGAGACGGAAACACCTCCTCGCGGCCAGACAAAGTGGCTCGCGCTCTTCGCCCGGGCTCGTTGTTGGGCCGTCATCGTTACTTAGTCGTTGGGCCGCAGGCAGCCACGGGTCGGCTTTCCCGGAGCTGGCCTATGGTTTGGGGATGATTAGTCATCCGGGTCTACGCTTAGGGGCACCCATGATATCCACCCCCGTCACGAGCTATGGCTTTATTCCGAGCGTGATAAGGTTGGCGAGAAAGGCTAGAGAGCAGGGAGCTTGGTGGGGCATCTTAAGGTGTAGATAGGATGGAGGAAAAAGGGCACATGGTGATATAATGGATCGGTCCTACTATGATGAGAAATTGGGAACTTCAGAATGAGAAAAAGAAAGAAGGGGGAAATGGCCTTGGAAGCTTCCTCAGCTCGCGGAAAAGCTTATGGACAACTCTAACTCAATAGGGGAAGGTGATTGTCGGTGGGTGGTGGTTGGCTAGCTTGGACGAACAATTAAACTTGGGAAGGAAGGGAAAATGGTGAAAACAAGGGCGTTTGCTTGGTACCTCAATGAGGAGCTTTAGGTTTAGTTTTTATTGACACAAGCACGATGGATGATGAGATCGTGGCGGTGGCAGAGCTCAAGCTTGCATGCTGTGTGATTCTAGAATTTATGGAGGATTGGGAGAAAAATAGGTTGAATCTATCCTGAGAAGAAAATAAAAAGGATTTATTTTTCTGGTATATATTTTCAGGCTTAAAACAAATCTAGAAAATTCTAGATAAATCTTTTAAACCATGAAAGAAATATCTTGAAGATACAAAATTTTAGGGAAAAAAATCTGAAGATAGTTTGGGACATGAGAAGTCCAAATAAATTACTTGAAGCTTACGAAAATGATTTTAGAGCCTTACAATAAATGGATTTAGCTCTCAAGAAAATAATAATAAATCCAAAAAATTTGGAAAATTCTCGGAAAACCTAAATGATTGATAAGAACATTCTAAAAATATTTACAATCCAAAATTAAATATTTTTGAGTGTGACACATCTTCTCAGCAATCTCTCTGAGCAACCGGCAAGACGAGGTAAACCCTAAACTTGAAACCGGACGGTCATGGCACACTAGGGTTGGGATATTATATATCAAGCCAATGGAGTTTATTATCTACTGTTTTCGAAACCTAGCTAGCTAGAAGAAACAGGTCTGGCCCATGCAGTGGACAAGGTCAATCCAAGCAAGCAAAAGCAAACATACCCATGGTGACAAGGCTTCTCTTTTTCCCAAACCTCCATGTTAGTTTTATTTTCCCAAAGTATATCTCACTTCTCCCATACTACTAGTAGCAGACAAAGGATAGAGGAGTGAGAGAGAAAGCAAAATATTTTTTTTGCGGACTTTAATTTGGAAAGGAATATAATCTTGTGTCCGCCCGTCCCTTTAGAAAGGCTGTGGTGTAGCCTGCCCTTGGGGCATGCAATTGCAAATGCGTGCATGAGGAGAATATCCTAGGGCTTGCTAGAGTTCATACGCTAGAGTCCAAGGGATTAGTGCTAAACAAAGCCCAAAGGCAAAAAGGCTCATTATATATCACGCATCCTAGTTAGCGCTCTCTCTCTCTATATATATCACGCATCCTAGTTAGCTCTCTCTCTCTCTCTCTCCACTAGAGTATATATGCATGTGATTTTAGAATGCAGTATAGCTAGGGCTGACTAAAGTCAGCTCGCAAGCAGACGCCTTCCCACACTTCCAAATATTCACCTGCTGCTGCCACCTGATTTAGCTTGCTTTGCGATTTGATATGATCGATCCACCAGCTGATGATCCGATTCCTGCCTGCTACTAGCTGCTGATCAGATCTCACTCGCTCTGGCTGCTGCTTTGGAATTCGCATCTGCAGCCCGCATCAACAAACACGTTGCCACTGACATGACATGTTCCTTCACTCGATCACTTGCCGATATCTCTCACTTATTATCAGGCTCAAATTGAAGCTAGGATTAACTGCATGCATGTTTAATTTTTTGATCGATATATATATTCTCAATATAGATAAATATATACCATCTGTGCAAGAACTGGTGCCGGTGTTTGTTTTTCTTTCTTCTATGTTAAGTTAATCGGCATAATTAATCCTAATCCCTAGCTAGACAAAAAGCTGCACCATGCATGATCATTGACCCTGCTAAATAGCTACTAACTAGTTTGAATAACTAAAAGCTAGCTAGCTCTTCTGTCAAGGTCGGACAATCAAGACACGACACAGTTGATCTACGCCCGGCTGCTCGCTAGTACCTCTCTGCTCTGACCAATGCAAGCAAGTAAACAGTAGCTGGTGATTTTATATATACACACACCTTGAATCCTTTGGAAATTAAAGAAAAAGAGGAATCTGAGATCACTACTGCTAAGTGCTATGCCAGTAGTGACGGAGACAGGGGCGGATCCTGGGTCTTGAGGGGCTGAGTCCCTCCTACCCTGCGAATCCCATGGAGCCCTTCTAAACTTCTCCTACAAATTTTTCTAAATTTTTCCTACAAATTTGAGGAGGAAGGAGGAAAAGAGAGGTGGGAGGAGGAAGAAGAATATGAGAGTTTTTTTGAGCTCAATTTTGCATCCATCACTGGACGGAGATAAATAATCACCATGCATATATTGCAATCGAAGGAGAAGAAGAAGCAAACCAATTCAAAGCATGCAAGGCCGGACAGATATTCCATTTCCTGTCGTTTCTGCCGTCGCCTATCTACATGGCCGCTAGTATATACATAGCTTCCTCCTCGATCTCCTCAACAGATTTATTTGCATGCATCGATCGCAACGCATGCACTGCACGTGCCCTGCCCGCCAACTTTTCTTTTTTTTTTGCATTGGCCTTGACCTGGACGCGCGCGCCTACACAACACGTACTAGTATATATTTATACATATACATATACGTATATATATAGCAGATCAATCTTTTACCATATATATATATATATATAAATATCCATCTCGATCGCATTGCATCCAGTCCCTAGCTAGTAACACACTAACACTAGTACGTGTAGTTAACTATGTATATAGGGTTTCACAAAAAAAACTACGTATATAGCTCGATCGAGATTACAACTACTGCAACCAACAATATAATCAATCAACGGAGTAGTAAAGCGTAGATTGCATTGCGTAGGTGATACTGGAAATGCATGCAATGCAACCTCTTACACCCTACATTATATTTGACGACAAGGAGCCCTAATAATTTGGAGTTGTTCTGAGAGTGAGGAAGAACAAATTATATTAGAAATTTCCTGAATCAGGATAATTTCCTTCATCCATTCATAATTAAAAAAATACTCGAAAATCGCAAAAGTCTTGTAGCGATAGACAGGTCAGAGCAGGGACAGCAGCAGACTGCAAATAAAGGAGCGAGAGTTGAGCGAACGTGGAGTCATCCTGGGATGAGAGAGATGGAGATGCAGCAAGCATCACATTATGGGCTAATGATGCCAATTGCAAAGGCACCAAGCCACAGCTTTTTACCTTTCCTCATCTTTCTCCTCATCATATGTGTCATCATGGATTCCATTGCATTGCACACCCACCCACGGTCTCTGGTCTCTCTGATGCACAAACACCTAGTAAACGCTAGCTACACCTTTCAACTTTTCAACTCTCCGATCCACCATTTTTTTTATTCATTCCCTTCTCTCTCTCTCTCTCTCTCTCTAGTAGTAGTAGTGGTAGTAGAGTTCCCTTCCCTCTCCATGCCTATTTATCCTCTTGCAGCTGCCTTTTGTTGCTGCATTAGCGTCTTGCATCCGCTTGCTTGAGTAATGACCCACACCTATCTAAGAAGTAAGAACAATATATAGTTGCATTGCATGACCTTCTGTCCCCCAAAAATAATCAAGAGAGCCAATTATTAGCTGTTGTCCTTTTGTTGCTACTACATAGATAGATAGAGGCAGCTGAACTAGTTCATTCTTCCTTCTTGGATCGAATTCAGACCGATCAGGAGGAACTAACTGAACAGGATCGGGCTATAGGGAAAATAAAGCAAGCAACCAGCAATGGCGAGTGAAGCGGCATCATCCATCATCTCCAACCCCTTGGCTCCTCCTCTCACCAACCTGCTGCAGCAGCCGGCGTCTCATCAACAAGCAGCCGAGCAGCAGCCGCCTCTCCCTCCTCCCGCCAAGAAGAAGCGCAACCTCCCGGGCACACCAGGCAAGTCCTCGATCTGATCTCCTCCATTAATTAATTATGTTGAGTCTTCGATCGATCTTGGTCCGGTCTCCATGTCCATGCATGGACGATCGATGCTCATGATTGACCTGCACTGCACGCAGACCCTGATGCCGAGGTCATCGCGCTGTCGCCGCGGACGCTGCTGGCCACCAACCGGTTCGTGTGCGAGATCTGCGGCAAGGGCTTCCAGCGCGACCAGAACCTGCAGCTCCACCGGCGGGGGCACAACCTGCCATGGAAGCTGCGGCAGCGCAGCGGCAAGGAGCCCCGGAAGCGCGTCTACGTGTGCCCGGAGAAGACCTGCGTCCACCACAACCCGGCGCGCGCGCTCGGCGACCTCACTGGAATCAAGAAGCACTTCTGCCGGAAGCACGGCGAGAAGAAGTGGAAGTGCGACAAGTGCAGCAAGCGCTACGCCGTGCAGTCGGACTGGAAGGCGCACTCCAAGACCTGCGGCACCAGGGAGTACCGATGCGACTGCGGCACGCTCTTCTCGAGGTCGGCGGGCGGTCGTCTTCTTCGATCATCATTCATCTCTAATTCATGGCCGCGCCGCATGCTAATTCATGACCTGCTTCCATGCATTCCATGGCCCCTAATACAGGCGCGACAGCTTCATCACCCACCGCGCCTTCTGCGACGCGCTGGCGGAGGAGACGGCCAGGCTCAGCGCCGCCGCGGCCGCGCCCAGCGCCGCCACGTCGCTCTGCGGCCAGAGCAGCAGCAGCAGCAGCTACCTCTTCGCGGGGCTGGCCGTGCGCCCCAGCATGATGCTCCCGACGCCCCCCGCCGTACCGCACCTCAAGCCTGCTGGGCTCTCGCTCTGGGGCGGCAACACGCTGCCGTCCATGGGCATGGGCGACATAGGTTTGGCCGGTGGCGGTGCGCCAGTGCCCCCGCACCTGTACGCGGATCTCTTCGTGCCGACCTCGGACGCGCCGGCGCAGCAGCTGGGGCTGGGCTGGCTGTACGGGAACGGCAAGCTCTTCTCGTCACACAACGCCAGCGAGCTGACGACGGCGACAACGGAGGTGGAAAGCGTGCCCTCCGTGTTCAGCGGGCAGCCGCACGCGAAGCCCGCGGCGGCCACCGACATGTCCGCGACGGCACTGCTGCAGAAGGCCGCGCAGATGGGTGCCGTGACGTCGGGCAACGCCATGTCCGATGACGCTGCAGGAGCAGCTATGTCGTTCCAGCAGAGCGCTAATAACAACCTCACCGGGAACGTGGCCTACGACGACGTCTTGTCGGCGGTGCGCCACGCCGGGCTCATCAAGGACGCCACCGTGGGGAGGGAGGAGACCAGGGATTTCTTAGGCGTTGGCGTGCAACCGCTGTGCTCTAATTCATCGTTGCCTCTGCAAGGCTGGATTTAGTACACGTGCGTCGTCGAATAATAAGCTTCGTTGTTCTTACTGATTTATTTGCAGGCAATGCAATTAGCTAGGAGAATCACGTAGCCACTGAGAGATCACCATCAGTCAGTACGTAGCCGGCCTTAATTTGAACCGATGATAGATATATGAACGAGCTCTATTACCGATGCATTATTATCTAATATCCAAGTTCATTCTCACAAAAGAATTGAACTTTATATATATCTGGAACGATGTATCAATTTAGTTAGTTTTATTTGCTATATATTGCTTGCCTTGGTATGCCATGATTTTGTACAATATAATCTTGGCTTGTTAGTTAAAAGAATGATTATATTTTTGACAATGCAAGCATTGGCCACCTTAATTACATTTGCCTTATTAGCTTAGTGTAGTAGATGCAATGCATGTGTGGAGCAATGAGATGGGAAGGCAATGCAATGGCATGCAAAAGGAGGCAGGAGATCCAGCAGCATTGAATGATCAAAAAGACTAGCTAGCCCCCCTTAATTAATCTAATCTACTACTTTGTTGTTGTTCTTAACAAAATATTATACATACATGAAAGCAGCACCATGGGACGAAGAGGCGGGCCGGGCGCTAGCTTTACTACTCTACTATTGTAATGCTCTTGACGAGATGTTCCCGCCCTTCGCCTAAAAGGTTAAAATAGTATTTCAATATTTTCTAAAGTTGGCTATTTATATTAGCCATCTCACTCTCAACTTCCCATTTGAGATTACTTTTGAGCTACCATGCCTCATGCATTGTACTCCAATTGTAGCCCAACCGGCCCATGGGATGAATGTTACAATCAAACCCTCCCGGACTTGACACGGGACAAATGTCCAGGACGCGCTCTCTTGGCCACGTCCGTACGTCCAATACTGGCAAAATAGAGTATCATTCCGCAAGCGTATCGGCCTTTCATCCAATACTGTTTATAATGCAATCGGCCAAATATCCGATTTGCGGGTAAAGGCTGCGTGAGGTTCACTCAGCAGGGCCTTGAAAGCAACACTTAGATCCAAATGCGATCTGCTATAGTCAAGATAATAGAAAATAGCGATAAAATGGAAAAAGCCGATGGATTTCACGGATCTAAGCTAGATAACTATGATAAAAGCCAGGTAAAATTGGATACGTGACACTGAAATATGCACATTTTAGAAATATACCAGCGAACCGTCTCGGTACACTTTAATACCAGCGAAAGATGTCTCCGTTTAGATTTTTACCATTTCGTCCATGTCTGTTAGCCCTTATGTCTGCGCTTTTATGGAACACCCCCTGAAGCTTCCTTCCCTCTGCCCCTCAGCCCTTCTTCTACCTTGCGACACAGGAACGCTTTCCCGCCGGAAGAAAGGCGACGGCAAGGTCGGGAACGAGCGCGGAAAGTTGTGGAACGCCGGGGAACGAGGAGAGCTCGAGCATCCCCAGCCTTACAACGACCGATTTTGACGGTTATATGGAGCGGAGGAGGCGGGGATAGCGCTGTCCGCATGGAGGTGGATTGGACGCAATGGTGACCGTAGATGGGCAGTGCCGGCTACCGTGGTGGTCGGAGGGAAGGGGAAGTGGGTTGGGGAGATGGAGGGAGAGGTGGAGAAGGTCTGGCCCAAGGGGATTTGAGGGAGGTGGTGCAGCGATGAGGATTGGACAGCGGCACGCGCCCTACTCGGCTCTGGACCGAGGAAGAAAGAGTAAGGGAGAATGGGAGAGGAGGGGGAGATGGGTCTGGTGGCTTCTCGGGGAAGCGAGGGATGTAGTGGAGGGGCGCAGGCGGCGAGGAGGTCCGGCGGTTCGGCTCTGCTCGGCCGGTCTGTGGCAGAGGAGGAAGGAGAGGTGAGCGAGGGGAAGAGTGTTGCTGTGTCGCAAAGTAGAAGAAGGGGCTGAGGGAGAGAGGGAAGGAAACTTCAGGGGGTGTTTCATAAAAGCGCAGACATAAGGGCTAACAGACATGGACGGAATGGTAAAAATCTAAACGGTGTTATCTTTCGCTGGTATTAAAGTGTACCGAGACGGTTCGATGGTATATTTCTAAAACGTGCATCTTTCAGTGTCACGGATCCAATTTTCCCTTAAGAAAAAAATTAAGCAGCTGAATTGTTGTATGTGCTTGGCCATATGTCACATGCATGGTCTCAGGTTGAATTAAGATAATAAGCTAAAGGAAGGAAATACGCCACAGGACAATTATAGCAAGTATATTGGAGCCGGTAAATATAGGCGGTTTTATGCAGTGACACGTCATCTTAGGAGGACTGAACAGTCAACCACTGTAATATGTTGTTGTTTTTATTGTCTTATAGTAGTACCATATCCCTTAATTTGTGGAATGGAAAAATGGAATATTATGAGTAGTACGACAACACCAACTCGTACAATGGTGATTAGTAAGCGGTCTTGTAGTCCTTAATTTTAGCCTAAAACAACCGCCTCGTTCTCTCTCCTCCCCTCTCTTCTCCACATCATAAAAAATTCTACTTAGATTTGCATGAAACAACCTATGAGACCACTGATGTGTAGCAATGTACTTGGGGTGCCCAAGAACACCTGCTGCCAACATCAACTAACATATATATTGGAGGCCGGCAGTGGTGTTGATTGATTGGCCTCCTCCACATATTTGATGATGCACTGCACATATCTGCATATATGCATTGCTAGTGCTAGTTATTACTCACTTAGTTGCGTGCGTGCGTGCTCAGTGCATTTTGGTTGTAATGGGATCGGAGGTGTGTGTGTGCTGAAACAAGATCCTGTCTAGAGATATTTCGATTAAATTATCTTAGGAGTGCGCGCGCTTTGGTAGGTTATAATGGAAAGCACAATCAGCTAACTGATTACTGATCCAACTAACATAAATACGGGACATCTATCAATTGGAGTACTAATTAAGAAACAAGCGGCAATAAACAGTAGCTAGTTTCAGTATGTAATTTTGGTTTACATATCAATTAAGAGTAGTTAAATATTGCACTTAAATTGTTTGGTAAAAGTTAATTATGAAGGTTCTCACTAGAGTTGGTCAGTATCAACTTTAAAAGTGTGCATATATAAGCAAAGACTGCACATTTCTTGAAGAAGTGGCAGAAACTCGCTGGAGTTAGGAATATATAGCCGAATAACAATTTTGTTAATGGAGTTAATTAGGCAGAAACATTTTTAATGTAGTGATGAACAACAATTTTGTTAGTATGATTTCTATCATTCCCAGCAGTTTTGGCAAATTGCCAACAGCGTAATCCCCACAAACTCATTATCCATGGTTTTGTAGCTAGTTAAGAAAAATGCACTAGAAAATGTTGGTCACTTTTCAAACACTGTACAGAAAATGATTACTCATGTAGTGTAGGGAGTACACAATACCTTGCAAGAGGTTATCACATAGAAAACACAAGAAAAATAATGTTGCAAGAGTTGATTTCTTACTTGAAGCTACACGCACTTTCGAATTATCAGTGAAATGAAGCAAATGGACTAAAATGATTATTCAACTTGAAATCTAGAACTTGAGCTAGCTGGACAGTGGACGACTATTACAATAACACATAGGGTGCAGGCACTAATTGATCGCTTGGGTGATAATTAACATAATAATCCCAATGTGTGCCGGTACGGTTCAAATATTAATATTTTGTCAGTTAGTTTAAGGCCCCGGCCGTTCTAAGGAGGAGGAAGAAATTGAAATTGTTGTCGAGCAAGGCCTAGTGGAGTTATTCGGCCTTTGGGGGCCCAGCCCAGCCCAGCCCAGCCAATCAATGCATTCCATTAGCATCTAGTAATGTTTTTCTTTTCTTTTTCCTCAGATCAGATCAGATCAGATCATCGATCCTCCTGCCGCCAAGCCAAATGCTTGGATCTGATTGATGATCGATTAATCACCCTCAAGCTGCTCCAACCAATCCACCACCCAGGCCAGGCCAGGCCAGTGTGCTGCTCTGCTCTCAGGCCAAGGAGGATTCCGATCGGAGGGAGATGAGCGGCGGCCAGGACCAGGAGGAGGGCAAAGCAGGGGGCTACGGCACCTTCCAGGGCCCGCCCAGCTACCCGCCCCCGCGCCCGCCGCCCATCGGCTTTCCCCAGCCCGTCCCGCCGCCAGCCCACCACCGCGCCGCCTACCGCCGCGCCGCCGCTCCTCCCGGTAATTAATGCTACCTTCTCGATCTGCTTTTTCTTCCTATAACAAATTAATTGCCACTGCCTCAAGGATCCATCTCGATCATAATCGCCCTGGCTCGATCTGCTTCCTTCCAGATCATCAAGATTACGAAGCAGGTGTGCGTGGACATGACCGCCTCCCTTGTTGCGGCATCGGTTTTGGCTGGTTCCTGTGAGTCATCAACATCAACCTTCTTCTTTCTTTCTTTTTTTTGCTTTCTAATTAAATTAGCCTTCCTTTCAACTTCCAAGCAGGTTCATAGTCGGCTTCTTCCTTGGTGCTATTCCCTGGTATGTTGGAGCCATTCTGCTGTGGTGTTCCAGAGTGGACCACAGGGAGAAACCAGGCTATGTCGCATGCACAATAGCTGTGAGTAAACTTCAGCATCAGATCTAGTAGTATTCATCATTATATATGTATGATCCATCAGATAAGATTCATATATATAGTAGCCAAGCCAAGTTCATCTCTATATACGCTCTCATGTCCGATTCTGTCGGTTCTTCAAACTATGCACGTCCATCAAAGCGCACCACCATATTTCCTTATCCACCTCACGAGCGAGGTTAGTGTTTGAATCCAGTGTGCTTCATTCTTCTGTTCTAAAGTATTCTATTCTCTAGGGAAGGTTAATTGGTTTGACTGTAAAAATGGACCAAATTTCTTTTCTGCAATGTTTCTTCATGCATGGCTGCTCAGATCATATGCTGCTCTGCTAGTAACCAATCAAATAATTCAGAAATGTCTGAAGAAAAATAATGAAGAAATCCTAGTTCACAGCAACAAGTTGGTTGGATTTGTACATGCTTGGCTGAACCTAGCTATATCATCATAATTCATGCACTAAGATTTCTACATCTGTATAGCTAGTGATCCATATAGCAAAGAGAGGAGGTTACACGATTAAAAGAAAAGAATGCGTCTACGATTCTCTTGGCTATCTTTTCGAAACAGGTCGGCAGGAAATCTGCCGGATTTGTATTAATATGGGAGTTTCAGAGCAAACAACCGAAAGCAAAAGCAAGCACGACTCTCTTGGTTATAGCAATTGCGAATAGCGTAGTGTTGTACACTTCTATGTAAACTACTTTCTGCATAGATGTCGTCCTCATGAACTCCAGATTTCATCACCTTCTGTATCAGTGAGTTCTAGTGTTGAATCTTGGGTTCATTCTAATGTGAATTTCTTGGTATAACAGGCAGTCCTCGCTACAATTGTTGTGATCATTGGGGCGACTGCTGGAGCTCATGTTTATTGATTTTTTTATTTACACTTTATTGTCATCGTACATAGTGCAATGTTTTGTAGATATCACCTCCAGTTCTCCATTGTAATGGCTCATTGTTTTGCATTTCAATTCTTAATGTTTAATGAGGGAAAAAACGCAGTTATGGTCATAAATAAGTCAGACCGAGACGACTTTATTCGCATTGTGAATTCTGGAAGAATTTGAGTCTGGAAAAGAAATTGTGTTTTTTTTTCTTTCAAAGCAGGCATGTTCCCATTTCCGTTATGAACAAAAATTCCAAAAGTTTGTTCGAAGAAACGAGATTGCCATACAACAAACTTCCTAGCCTGATTCAGGGTGCTGAACTATAGAAAGGAGGGCCCAGGGTTCCAGCCATACAAGTTGCAAGGCATAAAAGCCTGCCCAAGAAGCATAAAAAAGAACACGCTACTTCCAACATTTTGCCGACTCAAGCAGGGAGTCAAAAGCATCACATCCGACAAGCTTGAGCGACCTAACGAGTTTCGTTCCTCCCAGTCACTATCTTGAGTATAACAAATTTCATCCCAAAGAGTTTTGCAACCTAAAACAAATCTTATCAAGATACTACTCTCTATAAAAGTAAAGGCAGACAAGTAGCAATAAGAAATGCGGAAACGTAAAGATGGGGATGAGGGGATCATACTTTTAACGCGCGGATTTATCCCATGATATCGGTAGGCACAAAGCCACCCCTAGTCCGTATTGTTGAAGCACTCACTAAGAGTATTGCTTCCCGGTCACCAAGTCTCTTTCGGAACTCTTCTTGACTTGCCTCAAAGGCTTAGCCACCAAGGCTCTCGCCAAGTCCCGGCCACCTCGACGCCGTCTCCATTAAGGAGCTTCTCCACGAAGGAAGGTGGTCTCCACATTCCCCGCACAAAGTCGTCGTTGCCGCTCCACACCAAGCCTGATGGTCGATGACTTGCCAGCGAGCCACTAAGACTCCAAGAGGCCTTGTGGTACAAGCTTGAGGTTCACTTAAGAACTAGCACAAGGTCACAACACCTATCTCTCACACTCTCTCTAGAGCTACCCTAGCAATACACCTCACAAAGCTTGTGCTAAACCTAAGAATTTGATCAATGAACTCTTTGGTTGGCTTGGAGAACTTCAGCAGAGTTTATGTAGTTTCTCACGAACTCCAGCAGCCTCAAATGACCCGGGGTGAGGCCTTATATAGGCTAGAGATCCATTCCTAACCGTTACAAGCTTTTCTGCCAAAAAGCTTAAAGCGTTGATTAAACCGGCCACAGCCGTAGGTTTAACCGGTCACTCTGAATCTGCATGCTAGCCATTGAACATCTCTCTGCCACGCCTAAGCTTGCTTGCATCATTGCATCGACACACCATCAGTTCAACTGATCCTGAATACCTGTTGCTTCTTCAACTTCATAAACCTTCTAGTGGTCTAAACAACCAATGCACCGACGCCTTCACAGGTACCGTCGGTTAATCCGGTGACACCGCCGGATTAACCGGTGCTACTGCCATTTCCCGCACTTGATCGTATAGTTGCAATCTCCATGTGCAGGTCAGTTCATTCTTGAGATCGTAGGTTTAACCGGTCGCCCATTTTCTGCTGTCACTTGTCCAAATCATCGTTGCCGTCATTTGGACACTCCAAATATATTATATCTCTGGTTTTTCACTTCAACTTGTACACCTTGACATCGATTTGAACCATCTTATATGCGATTGGACTTAATCCATGGGACCTAGAAATCCTACAAATGTGATCTCACAAACTTGTTAGTTCCATTAACTATGTTATCACACAATCACCAAAATCACAATTATGATCTCATAGGGCCATGTTTCTTACACTGTCGGGTTTTCTTAAGCGTGCCTTCTTTCTACATTTCCAGCCCAGCAGATCGCTGCTCACCCAAATGTGTATATCATCTCCCCACCTGACAGAGATTTGCCAACCCATGTCTTATATATATTGTTGTATATTTTGGGTGATATTTTTTACTCCTAACCATTGACTAACTATCCCAGAAATACGGGGCATTAGAAGAAGAGGTGCTCCGTTGTTTCAGCTTGAGTAGAGCGGAAGTAGCATATAGGATCCCCGACCCGTTTGTTTTCAACATGTTGTCTTTTGTAAGAACAACATTGGTTTTCAACAGCAATGCAAGAATCTTAATCTTGTATGGAAGATTGGATTTCCAGATATGTTTGAAACATTTGCCCGAGTCATCTAGTTGGTAAAATGCTCATACACTGATTTAGTTGTGTATTTTCCATTCTGATCTTACTCCATTTCCAGTATATATAACATAAGTGGAGTTTTCAAAGTTAAACGAGTACACAACATTTACTGTATATATCCATTGATCAAACAGATAGCTAGGCTGGGAGGCACCTCATGAAGGTCAGCGTCCATTCCTAACTAAAAAAACTTTAGATAGAGATTTCCTTTTCATTACAAAGTTCATGTAATACAGCTAGGGTAAGCTGCTTATCACGGTTCGACATACAGGGACTTGAGGCGCCTATACAATAGTTTGCTGTCGTGCAGGGCCAGGTGGAGTTCAGAATCATCCGACCACCATTGCTGCACTGCAACCCGTGAGCCTCGAGGAACTTGTTTGGCCCTTTGGCAATCAAGTACACAGCTTGGAATGCTTCTCGGCGATAAAGATCAGCATAAAAGCAGCAAATATAATCGCAGTTGTTAATTAATTAATATACAAATTTGGCACCCATCGTTTCACCTCCTTGATCAACTTTCCTCCTTCTATCTCAGAGGCGGCTTGTAGTTTAGAAGCATTTGATGAAGAGCTGCTCCTGCTGCCGACACCGCTACTGGTATAGGGAGTATCTCTTTAGGACCTTGTCGGCTTTCTCCTGAATTTTGTATTCTCAGGCCCATGCCACGCGACACTGACGGCGGGTTAAACAGATAGCACTCCACAAATAAAGGTTCCTTCCTTGGTCAGGGTCTTGCCAACCTGCAGGGCAGTCCCGGCAACGCACACATTGCTGCTGCCATGCTTGTGGATTGCCAATTTGTGGAGCACCAGCGAGCCTGACAGAACCCCTCAAGCTGTTATCCCGGACAAAGAGCCTGAGGTCATCTTCCAATGACAGTCTCTCACCAGAGTTAGCTGCTTAAGCACTTGTGAGTTCCCCAGAGAGCAAGGACGACAGCCTTTGGGGCACCTTGAGGCTTGACCACTATTCATCAGGTCTGAAAAAAGAGGAGCAAGCAAGCTGGTCCCACTCCAGAAGTGCCCCGTAGTAGCTAGGAGCGAGCGAGGGCTCTGCTCTCCTATCTGTCCAGCTCCAGCAGATATATACGCGACCTGCACGAAGCAGGACATTGCAATCTATCAGTTCTTCTGTAGTTTGCATTGGATCTCTCCTGCACAAAATATATAATCATCCCGGCTAATTGGTGAGTCAATCCATCAAATGACGTGCACGATATATAGATCGAAAAAGAACAACTCATATATATATATATATATATAGTGTTATGGTATAATGCATCTAGGTGCATTTTGTATAGAGAATGCACCCACCCTCTTAGTTGCAACTGAATTGTGTCCAGTTGCAATCGAGTCGGTATAAGTTGCAACCTGGTCGGTCTGAGTTGCAACTGGTTCGCATCCAGTTGCAATCGGGTCGATCTGAGTTGCAACTGGCCGCGTCAAGTTGCAACCGGGTCGGAGTTGCAACTGGTTCACGCCCAATTGAAACTAGTTTGCGCCCAGTTGCCGTTATGTTATTGTTGTGATTGCAATTCAGAGTGCGTATAGTGTCGTTGTCAAGATTGGTGATCAAGACTTAGACTAGTATAAATTTCTTTTATGCGCGTACGGCTCCGGATGGTTGCGCGGATGACACGGGATTTAGACTGGTTCGGGCATGAAGAAGCCCTACGTCCAGTATGGGGAGCTGCTCGTGTTACCCACGCGGGTTCTGTAGTAGGGGTTACAGAAGGGCGAGAGAGGGAATCGGTCCTAAGTCTCTAAGGTGTGCACTGAAGCTCTAATGGTGGGGGCGTGTTCTTCTCCGCGGGGAAGAAGAAACCCGTGTGTGAATGTGAGCGTATGGGAGTCTAAGTTCTTCTCCCCCCTCTCTTAGGCCCTGACCTCCCCTTTATAGTTCCAGAGGAGCCACCAGGTTACATGCGAGACGTGCGAGGGGGGAGAGAGAGAGGGAGAGCGCGGGGTCCAAGGGAAAGATTCGGTTTCCTCGGGCGCCACGGACGGCTTCGTCGGGCAGCTTCCTCCGATCTTGTCGCCGTCCTCCTCGGGGACCGGTGACGGCGGGCGTGCGTGATGATGGTTGTGGCCTCCGTCCCGTCGGGGCTGACGACTGCCACGACTGCCCCTGTTACGCTGCAGGCGGCCTGAGCGACGAGGGTGTCCCGTCCCTGTCGCCGGATTTGCGGGGCGCGCAGACTGGTAGGTGGGAGCGAGGACGGTCAGGCGTGCTCCTGTACCTGGCGACGCAGGTCATGATTGCTTGACAGCGAATCAGAGAGGACTGTGCCGCTGTACCGTGCGCGGCGCGGTCGTGGGCGGGTAGGTGTGACGGGTCACGTCAGTGGCGTGGGCGTCTTTCTGCACGCCCGAGCCGTGGAGCATTTATGGCAAAGCTGCGCCCGAGGCTGATTCCCGTCCGGCGGTCCCACGCGAGTCCAACCCTATACCCTCGGGTCGGGCGAGGCGGACCCTTGTGGCGAGGGGTCGGGCGAGGCGGACCCTTGTGGCGAGGGGTCGGGCGAGGCGAAGCTCGCTTGCCGGGGGATCGGGGGCGTCCGACTCCGAAGGACGGGGTCGGGCGACGCGGAGCGTTTCCCTCCCGTGTTGGGCTGACGATGGTCGCTGTCGCTGCGAGTGGGTCCGGGCCTCCATGATCGTTGCCGTGATAGTTTTTAGGCGATCGTTCACTTTTCCCCCTGACATATAGTTGCAATTACATATTGTTTTAAAAAATTATTGAAATATATTGTTCATGGATCTCATTTTGTTCGTTACATTTTTCCAATAATCTGATGCAAATGGATCTGGAATCGGAAATACGGTTTAGGAGATATTGTATTTTTCGTTCCGAATCAAAAAAAATTCTCTGCATGCATGCTTCATGGTGGGTGGCGGAGGGGTGACCTGTTGCGGTTGGTTGCCCCCGATGGAGGGTATGTGCATTTGCTATAGTAAATGCACCTTGTTGTATTTTAGTCTCGTCGTCATATATATATACATATATACATATATATATATATATATGTATAGGTCAACTAACTAATAAGCCACCACTAAATTAATTAACCAAGAAGAATGGGAGATGGCATATATACCAGTTGGAGCGGAGCGGATGAGCTAGGTCCCTCCCGCTAGCCAGGGCTCGAGAGGCAGGTTGCGAGGCCCTGTCTTGTCCAACTCCCACGACATAGAAGAAGGCCCTGTGCGACGGCCATAGCTTTAATTTATAGAGGAGTGTGGCTAGGGCTTCGCCTCAAGTGCTGATGTTAGATATGGTAGTTAGTGGGTTTAGGTTTCAAACTAAGTTTGAGTTTGAATTCGTGACATTTAAATCCAAACTCAAACTTCATTCAAAGAGCCACGTAAATCCAGTGTGAGCGTTGTTCTTCTTTTTAATATAATTGACAACTTTTCTAGCTTATTCTTTTTTTCCCTATTGGAAGGCCACAAACGGCAACAAACGGAAAGATGGTACAAGTTGAAGACCCAATGCAAAAGGGTCGTGTACTTTTAGACCACGAAAGTTGAAGAAAAGAAAGGAGGGCGTGTGAATTGAGAGGGTTGCATGCTCGGCAGGTATGCAAACGGATGGAAAAAATCCCATCCATTCCGTATTTCTACATTTACCCCATCCCCTTTATGTATTTACAAAAATATACGAAAATAGGCGAGAAACAGGAAGGGATGTATCCCGTCCGGTTTTATGGGATCATGTTTTGATCCAGGAAAATTTTGTATTCATCCCGCATTTATAAAATTCGGAAAAGTTCCAATAACTATACCACACACCCTCTTGGGCTATTCAACACCAATCAGTCCACCCCACAGTCTAATCTTAGAAAACATTAAACATTAGTTTTATTTTCTAAAAATAGCTTGCATAATTTGAGTGTGTAGTGTCATCCATGTGAGATGAACAATGATTGAATATGAATATATTTCAATAATATTTTCAGTTCCCTCCCATTTTCGTAAACCCGCATGTATTTCATTTATGCTCCTATTTCCGGCTATCTCATTTCCGCTCATGTGATAAAATATAGATACAGAAATGGTTAAAGAGTTTTCCGTCCAATTTCATCCCTATCGTTGGATGAGGCCTTTAATCGCTTGCTCGACACTTTGCTATACCCGTCTTCTCTTCAAGTACTGTAAATCTCCATGTCCAATCTGCAGCTTCATGCCCACCACCAATATAAGCCAGTCACAGTGCACAGTTTCATAGTACAGTTATCAAGACTGAGACTAGATAACTGTGCCGGCTGAGTTTCATGGGGATGAAACTTCTCTCTCATCCCATAAAACTCCTCCTCTCTCCTCATCATATCAGCAAAATTGATAATGTGATATAGAATTTAATGCCATAAAACTCTCCAAAAACCCCATTGAAACTGACCTATAGACCTTATGACGACCACATGAAGACCAGATCCACCAATAAGAGGAGGAGTGCGCCTTCCTCCTCCTCCTCCTCCTCCTCCTCCTCCTCCTCCTCCTCCTCCTCCTCCGTCTCGAGGACCAA
The DNA here is from genome assembly GCA_032594955.1 of Panicum miliaceum. Lineage (NCBI taxonomy): Eukaryota > Viridiplantae > Streptophyta > Magnoliopsida > Poales > Poaceae > Panicum > Panicum miliaceum. The sequence continues at coordinate 153,977 of CM064060.1, read as the reverse complement.
TCGATTGAGGATGCTTCTATCTTCCATTATTTTTTTCAAACCGTACGACGTGGGCAACTACTCACCTTTGACCTCTGACATGACCTTAATTACTTAATTATACTACTACATGTCGACTTAATGAGCCAAATTATATATTGAATCATTTTCTTGGGGGATACCGGATACCACAGGATATGCATTATATATGTTGGTCGGTCTGCATGCAATTGATGCTACCTGACCTTGGTGATGGCAAGATATGATCTTAGTGGTTGTTTCGTTTGTTTGTGTTCTGTTTTTTTTCTTTGGTCGTTCTCTTGCTTCAGGGTTGAGCCCTGCGTGGCTCTTACTAGTCATTCTCCTTCTTTGCCCTTTGTGTGTGTTTTTCATCCTTATGTACATTTTTCTGTATGTTCTCTGGTTGTTTGCTTTTCTTCTCTTAAATTTTGGTCTTATTGCAATCCGTTCGTAAAAAGAGAAAGTTCTTCTCCAACTAGCACATTCTCATTAATTATATCAGATTTGCATTGCATTAGGATAGGAAGGGAAATGCATATTAATATAAAAATCAAAGATGCTAATCGTGTGACTTTGGAGAGGCCAACACGAGTTTCGCATGCATGCAGACTAAAAGGCAAAAGGTACACAGCAGCTTTTAGCTAGCTACAGCGAGCAACTCAAAATCCAGCAGCTCAATCAAACAAGAAAAGAAAAAATGACCCATGGTGGGCGTGGGCATCTTGGACCGTTCCCACCCATGGGGGCATGGGGCCGAGCGAGTCAAGCACCGGCGTTGACCTTGTCTCCACGTGGGGTAAGGCTGGCGTGGCCCCGCGGCCCCCGCCCGACAACAGGGGAGGGAGCTTCGTGGAACTGACAGTAGATGGATGGATGGTTGAAGGCACGCACGTAGATGAAACATCCATCCAATCACTGCTGCACAAATAGTATATATCCTAAATATCCAATCCAAGGATGCAAGTCATTACCTAATAGTATTTTTTTATCAGCTAATTAATTATAATGGTGTGCTACTCTAGTTCATTTTTTCTTCCAAATTATTTACGCAGAATGTCATTCTAATTCATCTTATCAATTATTTAGATGAACCTAACAATCTAAAATATAGATAACTTGCATCCTTAATCCTATCACCTCTGGTTCCCTTTGGAACATATGATATATGATGACAGTGAGTATTACCGTCGGGTTGTAATACGAACTGGTAGTGTTAGGTTCGACGAGCATCACGCATCACTAATTAATTATGATGGTATGTCATTCTAGATCATTTCTCCTCCAAATTATTTACGTACAATTTTATTCTAATTTATTTTATTAATTTTTTGGATCGATGCAATGATCCAAAATATATATATATAACTTGCATCCCTAACCAGCGGTGATGATCTTCTGTGCAGTAGAAATATATCTATCTGAGTGTCAGCAAGAGTACGTGTGATCGAGTCGATAGAGATCGGGTACAGCGTCGCTTTCGATGGGTTAATTAGGGAGCGCAGTTTCAGCCTGCGTTGCGTTGCGTCGATCAATTATGTAGGTAGCTGCTCTAGCTATAGCTAGTACTTACTCCGATCCAGTCGTCGCAATGGTTACACGCGCCAGCATGCATGTTGAAAATCGTTTGACCGGCGACCGACCTCTCTCTTTAGTTTGGCTTTGCTTTCTCATCTTCTTCTTTATTCCTTTAATTTCTAGTGTGGAGGCGATCCGATCCGGTCCGCTGGAGACGGAGAAAAAATAATTAAGCGACGGCCGGGCTGATTAGAAGAGTCGTCGTCGTCGTTGTCTCTCTTGGTTCTCTCCTCCATCGATCTTCTCCCGGTCGCCGGGCATGGGCAGCAGGCACCAGTGAGGGCGCGCCACGTTCCCACGCCGCGCTGACGCAGCTCCTGATGTCATGTCATCCCATCCGATTCCGACGATCCAGTCGCCGCCGGCCTAGCGCTTAACTTTCGTGGCTGGCTTTTCCTTTTTGTACGCGTCCCGTGCCAGCGGTCAGAGACTTCCTTTCCGCCTTTCTCTTCTTCTCTCTTCTTGGTCATCTTCTTCCTCCTCCTTAAGCTGCTGCTGCTAGCAAATAGCCAAATACTCCATCGATCGATCATATCTATCGTTGCATGGACAAGGGCCAACTGCTAGCTCTCGACGCGTCGCCGCGCCCGCTGGCCTTCCTCAACCTGCCGCCGAGGGGGATGGCAAGGAGATCCGTCGAGGTGGACTTCTTCTCCGACGACAAGGAGAAGGAGGGCGCCAAGAAGACGCCCGACCCGCACCCGCCGCCGGGGGGCCTCGCCATCAAGAAGGAGGACCTCACCATTAACGTACGTCGATCTCCTTCTTCTTCGTTCCTTGCGCCTTAATTAGCTTGTCTCAATTAGTACAGTACCTACCGGATCGGAGTATAATTAATTAAGATGGATGCCTGTATGTGCGCCAAGCAGCTCCTTCCCGCGGCGACCCGAGACGACGACGAGGAGGACAACAAGATGCAGCAGCAGCAGCAGCTGCCGGCCTTGCAGGCGGAGCTTGGCCGCATGAACCAGGAGAACCAGCGCCTGCGGGGGATGCTCGCGCAGGTCACCACCAGCTACCAGGCGCTCCAGATGCATCTGCTGGCGCTCATGCAGCCGCAGACGCAGGCGCAGCAGCCCATCCCCCCTCCTCCTCCGCCGCCGCGACAGTTCCTCGGCCTGCAGGGCCCGGCGCCCGAGGAGCCGTCCAACTCGTCGACGGAGGTGGCGGGCAGCCCGCGGCGGTCGTCGTCCACCGGCAACAACAAGGACCTGCAGCTGCAGGCGGCGGAGCGCGGCGACAGCCCGGACGCCGCGGGGGGGCCGTCGTCCACGGCGGGGTGGCTGCCGGCGGAGGGGCGGCAGCAGCAGCAGGAGGCCAGCATGAGGAAGGCTCGCGTCTCGGTGCGCGCGCGCTCCGAAGCTCCAATCGTAAGCAGCATTCTAATCTCGAACTTCCTCCATTGATCATCAATAATGTATTGACTGGCTGGCTGGGTTTGCAGATCGCCGATGGTTGCCAGTGGCGCAAGTACGGTCAGAAGATGGCCAAGGGCAACCCCTGCCCGCGAGCCTACTACCGCTGCACCATGGCCAACGCCTGCCCCGTGCGGAAGCAGGTGAGTGCGTTGCGTGCGACCCAGTTAACCAGTCTCCTTCCTTCCTTCCTTCCTTGCTGGTCACTATCTGGTCAAATACTGCAGCTAGCTCATATTTACATATTTATATATATGCATATATATATATATATGATATACATACACATAAATAATAAGTACGTGTTTGATTGGAGCAAGCAAGCTAAGCTGCGGATCGCGACCCCAAATAAAGGCTTTGAACAAGCAAGATCGTTTGACCGACGACTAACGGAGACTAACAAGACTGCTGACTGCCCGCAGGTTCAGCGCTGCGCCGAGGACCGCTCCATCCTCATCACCACCTACGAGGGAACGCACAACCACCCGCTGCCGCCCGCCGCCATGGCCATGGCCTCCACCACCTCCGCCGCGGCCTCCATGCTGCTCTCGGGATCCATGCCCAGCGCGGACGGCACGCCAATGAGCTCCAACAGCTTCCTGGCGCGCGCCGTGCTGCCATGCTCCTCCAGCATGGCCACCATCTCCGCCTCGGCGCCGTTCCCCACCGTTACGCTCGACCTCACCCACGGCCCGCCCAGCGCAGCAGCCCCACGCCCGCTCGCGCCGTCGACGCAGTTCCACCTGCCGCAGGCGCCGCTCTACAACCAGTCCACCAAGTTCTCCGGCCTGCACATGTCCTCGTCGGATGGTACTGCAGGTGCAGGTACACCATCATCAGCAGCAGCAGACGCGAGGCCACTCCCGCCGATCGGGATCGGTCTGGCCGACACCGTCAGCGCTGCGGCGGCCGCCATCACAGCGGACCCCAACTTCACGGTGGCGCTGGCGGCGGCCATCACGTCCATCATAGGAGGAAGCGGCCATCAGCAGCAGCAGCATCACGGGCTGCAGAGCGCCAACGCCAACAACAATGTCATAACGAACAGCAGCAGCAGCAACACGGCGACCAGCAACAACACCAACAGCGAAACCCAGTAGTGAATTGAACTTAACACATCTATATATATATATATATATATATATATATAGATAGATAGATAGATATACACCATGCATCAGACGATTAGCAGCAGCTCAGATGATTTTATTTGCACTTCAGCAGCAAAAGTTGTATTCATTCATTAATCATTACGTCGTGTTTAATTTCTTGCTGACTATGTTCTAGGGTTTAGTTAGCTAGCTAGCTAGGTGTTGATATACATACTACAAACAATACAATTCCTGCTACTCCTTGCATTGTATGTTATGTAATAATAACAGGATTCTAGCTAGCTATCTGGAGACAGAATGAATAATTTTCAATTCCCTTTTGTCGTCGTTGTGCTCGTGGTTGCATGCATTGGCGTTTCCAAACAAGCTAAGCATGATGCATGATCAGGTAGACACGTACAGATGGTCCATCTGCCAAAGTCTGCCAACCCATACCATCCAATATTCCATCTTCCCTTTCATGAATGATTCCATCTTGCCGATGAGGCTTTCGCGCGTTTGGTACCTGTCATCCGAGTGATTTTGTTTCATTTATCAACCACTTCTTAAACCAATGAGATATTGACACATCACATGTAAAAGAAAAACAAATCTGACTGATAGGGTCATTTTCTCAACCAGAAAGGCAAGGAACATGAAAGAAATAAAAAACGAGTGATAACAAAGACAGAAACCACTCGATCAGAAATTATTTTTCACGTGACCCTGCCTTGCTCTCCACCAGCAAAACAAGACACATGCATGTACGTAACTAGCTGGCAAAGAAAGAAACCATTATTGCGAGAAATCACCTCACGACACATTTGAAATCACAAAAGGGCGATGATGAGGATGAAAGGGAAGGTAAAGCCCACTAGAATGTAAGACAAACAGAAGAAGAAGGAGAAGTAGATAAATTAACAACAATCAAACAAGGTACTGGCGTCTAATCTTGCTCTATCATCTGATCCGTTTGGTTTGACCACTTTGACCACAAGGAGGGCAGAGGGGAAAAGAAGGTGGATAGTTGTTTTTGTTGGCACTTGATCCTAGAGTTGTGCTGGTGTGAACTGAAATTTGTTGCAAACTTACATTAAACCTATCAAACCTATTGTCTGTTGGTCCATGCATGTTATTATGAACTTTGAAGTTTAGGCAATTTTAGTCTGAATGATCCAAAATATCACCATGCATGCATGCAGACTTGTAGGGGCTACAGTTGAGTGTAGAAAAATAATAATTAAACAATGAGGATAAAATAAAATAAATAGATATATTTTCACTGAATAAATATCAGGACTCAAACTGAACATTAAACAAACCTAAGGACTGATAACCTCTGTAAGATGAACACTGATTACTCGTACATATATTATATATAGATAAAGAACTAGATGCATGGATGCATACCTGCAGAGAGTACAAGTCAGCGTAGAAATAAACAATAATTAAACAATAAAAAATGAAATAGAATAATGAAATGATAACTTATCACTGAACAAATCTTACACTGATAATTAACTAAGCTGAAACTTAACATTGAACAAACATCCGAATTGAAAAATGAGGTGCAGTTAATCCCCCAATCACCCACCACTCCAAGATTGTGGCAACCACATAACAGATTCGCTCCCCAAATAACTACCGCTAAAACAAAATTGATAACAATTGCGCTACCGAATGTACGCGTGTATCCAATGATCATTCATGCAGAAATAAAAATGAAATCAAGGCATAAAAAAAAATCAAGACAGCGTGTGCGGGGCACCTTGATGTACGGTGAGCGATTTGTGCTGCTCTGGTAGCAATAGTTAGATGTAGACAACAGCCATAACCTTCACCAGTGCTGCTGTTCAGCAAATCAGAGCATAGCAAGCAATTGCTGCACGAATCTCAAAAGAAAGATGATATACGTATTTCAAGCAATTGTTGCACGAATCTCAAAAGAATCACATCCGCATAAATCTGAGTGAAAAGGAGATAGAAAAACAACCGAGTGACATATAGAAATTCCGTATTCTTTTCTATCTTCATGCAAACGGCCCAATTATTCTTTTTTTTGTTTGAAAACCAAAACACGGCCCATGCAATTATGAAGGCCCAGTAATAAAGGAATAATATTTCAATCGATCATGTACTACATATACATATATATGATCGACTAGCTCATCACTCTTGCTAGTACTATAGACAGTACATCCATCTGCTCGATCATCTACATCCTACAGATCGAGCAGTCAGCAGAGATCTAATTAATAATTAAGCTGCTATGGTATATATCAGATACGTAGTAAATATATATAATATGATTGATCTTCTGATGATTTATACCAGTCAGAAGAGATCTAATTAAGCTAGCTAGTGCGGCTTCCCTTGCTCTAGCATCTTGACCACCTGCGCCATGGTTGGCCTGTTGCCCGGATCCGAGTCGAGGCACTTGTCGGCCACGGAAAAGACCAGCTTGACCTCGTCGGCAGGCAGCAATCCGCAGTGATCATACAGCAGAGCCTCGTCGATGGCGTGCTCCTCCCGCTTCTCCTCCATGGTCTCCTTGACCCAGGTGACCAGCCTGGTGCCCTTCTCCAGGAACGACTCGTCCGTGGGCCTCTTCCCCGTGAGCAGCTCCAGCAGGACGACGCCGTAGCTGTAGACGTCGCCCTTGGTGGTGGCCCTGCCGGTGTCGAAGTACTCGGGCGCCAGGTAGCCGAAGGTGCCGGCGACCACGGTGGTGACGTGGCTGGCGTTGGGCCTCATCAGCGTGGCGAGGCCGAAGTCGGAGAGGCGCGCCTCCATGTCGTGGTCCAGGAGGATGTTGCTGGACTTGATGTCGCGGTGGATGACGTGCGGGATGCAGTCGTGGTGGAGGTAGGAGAGGCCGCGAGCCACGCCCAGGGCGATCCGGTAGCGAGCCGGCCAGTCCATCCTCGTCCCCTGCTGGTGCTGCCGGTGGTCGTGCTCGTGCAGCAGGGCGTCCAGGCTGCCGTTGGGCATGAGCTCGTAGATGAGCAGGTTGAAGTGTGGCGCCGCGTAGTAGCCGCAGAGCGGGACGATGTTGCGGTGCTTGATGTCGCCCATGGTGTCCAGCTCGCGCTCGAAGCCGCGGTCCATCTCGGCGCTGCCCCGGTTGAGCCGCTTCACGGCGAAGGCCGCCGCCTTATTGTCGCCGCCGAGGCGGAGGCGGTAGACGGTGCCGTAGCCGCCGGCGCCGATGACGTCCTTGCTGGAGAGGCCCATGAGCATGCCCAGGAACGACTTGGGGCTCAGCGACTGCAGCGTCTTGCCGCCGGCGGAGCGGAAGATGACCATCTTGCCGCCGGCGAGGCTGTTGTCGATGATCCGTTTCTTGCGTGCCCACTTCTTGTAGAGCAGGAAGGAGATGAGCATCTTGGAGGCGATGAAGACAAGGGAGCAGATGGTCACATACAGAGCCACTAAGCTGCTGCTAGGACGAGGCATTATTGGTCTGTTCGTCTAGCTATAGTTTGCTGGATTGTACAAGTGAATGAGCAGCCTAGCTTGGATTGCTGAGCAGGAAGACAAAAGAGCGATGATCGAGCCAGGAAAGAAAGAAAGAAAGAAAGAAAGAAAGAAAGAAAGAAAGAAAAAGGGTGCGGTGTTCAATCAATGGGGCTGCTCGGATCATGTGAATGGTTGGCACCGCCACGCCACACCCATCAATGCAATGCTACCTGTCATTGTCTATCGATTAAACACACTGCACGTCCTAAGTACTTACTGGTTTAATTAGCTGCGGCTCGCCGCTGATTTTTTCTGTAATAAGAATTAGCTGCTGATTAATAACAAACAAGTCGATGATCTGTCAGCATGCTGTGTACTGGTCAACAACCGTAGTAACAGAACCAATGCAAGAAGGTAGGTAGCAGCTGTTAAGTTTGCAGCAGTGTGCAGGATGTCGGCAGCCGTGCGTTCTCATCATCGGTTAAGATCGAACAAGAAGTTAGGCAGTGCCGGTGTGGTGGGGCCCAGCCTGTTGTCTAATCGTCGTTGCGTGGCTTGCCAACGAACGGAACACAGCGGCTGATGGCCTGCTGGTTGAAAATAACATCGAGCTAGCGGCGATGGCGTTATCTCAGATGATGATAGAGATGGCCATAGTACTAATAATCTCTCCGGGGAAAACGCGGAATTTTTATTTGCGCGATTCTATCGCAGAAGCGTCGGCCGCCGTGGAAGTGCGTGCTAGGGAAGGGGAGGGGGCGGAGCGGCTGCCGGCAAGAGGTGGGAGGTGGGAGTATCGAAGCGGGCGGTGGCTGCCGGGGTGGTGGAGGTTAGGGTTCCGAGTTTCCGGGGCTCCAATGGCCACGGTCCTAGAGGAGGCCGGAGGTCCGCGGCGACGGCGGCCCGGTGGTGGTGGCGGTTCGGTCGGCGGCGGATCCGCCGCTGCTGCCCGCTCTCGCAGGATCCGAATCCGGCGCGGGGTGTGGCTCGGAGGGAGGGGGCGCGTGCCAGCCGGCCACGGCGCGACTGCTCCAACGCATGAAGCAGAGCGACGGCGTGTGCCCAGGCCGGCCCCGCTAGGCCGTGAGCCGTATCCGTTCCGGTGCTGGAGTGGCACGGAAGCCTAGCCCCTGCGCAGCATGGGCCGCTGCGACCCCTGCGGCGCGGTCCGGCTGGGGTAGGGGCCGCCGGATCCGGTGCGGTGGGTGGGCCTGCGCAGGCGGTAGCTATGGAGCAGGAGGGCAGGGGTGGACAGGGCTCAAGCTGGACGGCGGCGAGAGCGTCCCCGATGCCAACCACTACCAGGCGCTCGGCATAGCCTTCCTCGTCTTCGACTGCCTCCAGGTGCTGCCGTTCATGGTGCGGCTGCACAAGGGGTCCAAGGTGCCCTTCACCCCTCTCCTTCCTTCAGTGTTCAGAGACCTCGTTGTGTAGACATTTTTTTAGGGGTCCAAGGTCCCCCCCCCCCCCCCCCCCCCCCCCTCGTCTGAATGTGAAATTAAATGTTGTTCCTTTGTATTGTTAGGGGTTTGAAGTGCAGCAATCTAATGTGACATTTTTTTTTTCTTTTGACCATGGTATAAAATCAGAAGTGCATCAATCTAATTGATGAATGAAATGTGGATAAATTTGATAGATAACCTGCATTACCTTCAACCAAGAAGTGTCAATATGTGCTCTGTATGCCTTCCTATCCATGCACTCTCGTATGGAACTACCTTTCTTCTGTTCGAGGCATCTGATATATGCATTGATGATCACCTTTCTTCTGTGATCTATCATCTATCTACTCTCTTCTCGCTGATCGGTTGCATTTAGCATCTGCAGTTATGATTATCATTCTTTTTATAATCTCTCAGTCTCTTCTTTGTAATATGAGATATTTGGCATGTGTGTGAGAAACAATATTTTATATAATAAGATGGATCATTTGGGAGGTCTTTATGTGAGAAAAAAAATTATTCTGACTACTGACAGACTATCTATAGTCCAATTTGTAATTGCACTTCTTTGTTTTTGCTTCCCCTATCACACAGTGTATGGCATAGAGGTTGACAATTTCTTTTGAGAGCAATTTTAATTTGATAACTTGTCAATGAGTGACCTTCCCTGATGCAGACATATAGTTCTCCTTATTACTTAAATGGCATAGGAAAAGAAGAAGAAACGCATGTAGCATAACTTTTAGAGCGACACAAGAGCTATACCCTTCCATTTGTAACATTGCTGTGACCTTGATTTCACATTTCATAAGAACAAGCCTGGATACAAATGAGAGGATGATTGCTCCCCTTAGTTGTGGATCTCCACCGATGTACCTTGTATCCATGGTTGCCAGCACACCCATTCTATGTATGAAGTTCGGATAATCATGCATACTCGTGATAATATGATGAATGGATGCTAAATCATTTTTTTGTAGTTCTGAAATGATTTGCAGTTATGGAAGTGAATTGCATATTGTAAGAATATACCAGCTTGGCTCGTTAAAAAAATGCAACGAGCTGAGCCAAACCGTGCCGAGCTAGCTGCGAGCCGAGCGAGCTATCAAGCCACGAGCATTTTATTCGAGCATTTTATTCAGTCCTATGGAGAATAAAAAAGGTGAGGCTTTCCTCTTTTAGTTTAGTTTCGGTGATACGGAGTAACCGATAACCCATATATGGAATCGGAATAGCAATTTTGTTTGCATTTAGCACTGGACATAAAGATATTGGGATATGATTTAATTATCCTCAAGTATTTTCAGTATATTTATTGCTTTTGAATAAGTTTTTTCTGGTTTAGATTGAAGCAAACTAACCTTTTACGAATAATTATATAACAACTCTGATCTTGGCAGCAACATGACCATTGCAATCCCCTGTACTCAAGCGTCAAGCCAGCAAGCTGGTGAAGGATTGTGTACAACCGCACAACTTGACTCAATCTTGGTGTATCTGTAGTCTATTTATGCAGGATTTGCCTGGCATCTAGGAGATGTGCACCATGTATTTAATTGTCTGTCTAAGAGCTAAATTGATGTTGATCATCTATGTGTAATGCCCAACTTAAATAGTTTTCAACAAGTATGAAACATCAAACATTCATCGCTATAGACATGATAGGGCACGTATAGCGCGCTAAATGTGCTAGTAGAAGATAAGGGCAGCCGCAACTGGTGATAAGGCCAATCCCAATAGGTGCTTTCATTTTTATTGTTTCCAAAAGTGCCACATCAACAAAATACAAATGAAACTATTGATAAAACTCACTCCACAATGCATGGTTTTATCTTTGCTATTTTATAGGCTCTCATCACATTTAATTCCAAGACTCATCAAGGGTTGGTAACCGTGCATACATAGTTTTATCTAGATGAAACTCATTTCATCCCTCTCCTCATTAATACAGTGCCATATCATCTAAAATGATGATATATCACCCTATTTAATGTACATAAAACTCTCATGAAATTCTTCACTGGGAATAACTAAGGCCAATCTCAATGGGAGTATCGTAGCAGTGTTATGAGCATTAAATTTGCTGATATGGTAGGAGAGAGAAGAGGGGGAGAGTCATGGGATGAGAGGAGAATCATCACCATGATAACTGTTCTTAATATCTCAATCTTAATAACTGTGTGATAACATCCTCCACTGAGATTGGGCTAAGATGTATTGTTAGCATGTCCATTCCGGAGAGAGAGCAAAGATCATCCCCGCAGCCTGTACTCCCATCAACACGCGAATCCAGGCTAATAGGCCCCACCAACACGTTTCCCGCAGCCAGGTACTCCCGCTAGCACGCGAATACACGTATAATAAAAATTGCATCTCATATATTATTTGTCCAAAATAAATTTTAGTTACATCATTATATTTCTTTTTTTAGGAATCGGCAGGAGAGACCCCCTACCTGTTTTTTTATATATAAAAGAAAATGGATATGTACATCATTATATTTCTCATAGTAAGATTTCAAAATAAGTTCATACTTGAATATATTTGAATATATTTTTAGTTGGAACAATTTAATGATGAAACTAGAATAATTTTATTATCCTTAAAAATATAAAATTATTCTGAAATAAATAAAATATTCTACCTAAAAAAATAATCCGAATGTATTCTATTAAAAATATAAATTGCTCTGAGAACAAAACAAAATGTTCAGAGAACAAGATAAAATGTTCTTAGAAGAATAAATTATTTCGAAATAAATAAAAATATTTTACAAAAATATTATTGAAGTATAGTAAAAGTATAGTCTTCTACCAGCGCTTTAACTTTGGACAAAGCTGGCTACTAGCGAATGAAACAAAAAAAAAAAGAAAGAAGAAACCGGCCACTGAAAAAATTGCTCAAGTTACGTGGCCGTGCGGAGGTTGGACTGCGTGGCTCATTCTGCAAGTCTCCTCTGCGATGGCTCGCACCTGGTAGCATATGCGATGAACAGAATTGACGGTCCTTGCCCCCCATAACTTTGGTGTATTTTTTAATACCCCTGCACAGTAACAATTCTATCAGTGCATAATAGCAGTTCATGGTAAAAAACACATAAGTCTAAAGAGGAAGACAACTAGCTGCCCTAATACCGGGCCAAAGCCTTTAGAGTCACTAATTAATTTTGTTAATCTGCAAGAGATTAATGATCTGAAGCAGAAATGAATTGTACCCGGAAAGACAAGAAGATCGAAGAATTGAGTGTTAAATGGCTATAGCTTATCAGCCTGGGGCATCCACAGCTTGCAGGATGCCTACGCGCGGAGGACCAGCCTGGTGCCATGAGTTCACTAGCATAATAATTTATTGATTATTTTCTCATGTGAAGTTTTCATATTTTATAGGTTTTACTGCTATTGTAAGATTTTTATTATCTAAATCCTTAATAAAGGATTTTTAGGAGGACTTCTCTCAAAACGGATTCACTGGTTAACCTAAACAATTTAGCTTCATCTGGCTTCTAATTTATTTTTGTCTTGATTTGTAAAATGATTTCACTCTCTAGTTCTTGTATGAAGTCGGAGTCAATACCTCCAAATGGGTTCTAAATATTACCGCTGCACATCCACAAATAAAAGTTTGGGACTACCGTGGCGTGGGCTCCTCTACTGCTAGGCGAATGAGAAAGAAGAGCGCGGTGGGCCACCTCTATTGGGCTGCGGTAAGTTGCGACCCAAACAAAACCAGCCCACGGAAGCTTAGCAGACTGACTTTTGCATGTGAATGTGACAAATGGTATTTTGTCGTGCGGGCGACATATAATTAGCCTTCTACATATATATAAAACATCTTGTTGGGCCGTAAATTAATTAGCCTTCTAGGCTAGGACTAATAATAGATATCGCACCTCCTATAGGGATAAAAAAAAAGAAAAAAGAGCCGAGAGACGGCACCTGGCCGGCCACATATATATACGTATATATGTATATATCTATGTACAAGAGCGTACATGATGCATATTCGGATACAAATATAAGTATATGTGAAAGCTACACACACACACACACACACACCATACATGTAATTAATGACGACCAATGCAATTAAGCTAGCTAGCCAGCTAGAGCTGCATGCTAGCTGTTTATATAGAGCTAGAGAGATATTATGTAGGTAGCTGCGGGCGGCCGTGGTCGAAGGGGTCGTCGTGCGGCAGCAGGTCGGCGGTGCGCAGGGCGGTGAAGAGCATGAGCGCGAGGGTGACGGCCACGGACAGCACGGCGAGCACCAGCATGAGCCCGTTGGCCGCCGCCTGCCGCACCTCCTGCGCGTACTCGGCGGACGCCAGCGCCAGCACGCTCAGAGGGAAGGAGTAGGCCCACCACGCCACGCTGAACCGCCGCATCGCGCGCTTGAACAAGGCCGGACGGGAAACCTGCAGCAACCCAACCATGCATCATATACATATATATATATATATATATATTTGTAGCTACTCCCACGTATATATCTCATTATATATATATATATTTGATTATATATATATATGTATATACATGTGTATACATTATATTATATATATAAATAAAATACAATATAGTTGATTCAATTGATGACGACACACGTACGGTCGACCACCACCATGGAAATAAACGTACTAGCTACTGTCTGTGGTTGGCAATGAGTCTATAGGCACTAACTACATATATATGTTGTATATATCCTATGCGGATGGGATGGGATCATCTCGATCGATCGGACCAGGTAGGTATCTATCTTTCTCTCCACCAGCTAGGACCCCGAGAATAAAAAAGGTTGAAATGACATACTATATATACAGACATATATACTAGTATATATATAATGCGTCCGCACTAGCTAAGCTACCACTTGCTGCATGCTTTCTTTTTATTTTTATAGGGGTTGTTATATATTATGTCCTACTCGATCCTGATCATGTTGCATTATTGCATTGCATCAAGATAATACTATCATCAATCAATATAACTAAAATAATTAATACTGTATGCATGCATGTACTACATACTACTAGCTAGCTTACGTACCAGGGACGCGAAGAGGAATAGCGAGAGGAAGAAGAGCATCTTGCAGCAGGTGTCGAAGGAGGAGGATATGGCGTTCCATGCGAGCGACGCCATGCTCGGCGCCGCGAAGAAGAGGAAGAAGACCGGGCGAAGCATGGCCGGCAGCGAGTCGGAGCCGAGGAACCTCTGGTAGAGCGTGACGAAGAGCACCAGGTAGTGCGCGGCCCCGACGGCGAAGATGGCGACGGCGCCCTCGTGCCAGCCCATCTTGGCGGCCGCCCTGGCCGTGACGAGGTTGCCGATGACGGTGATGTGGCTGGCCGGGTTGGCCACCATGGAGAGGAACCTGCGGCCCCGGGTGAACCACTGCCCGTAGATCTTGACGTCCAGCGCCAGGATGGGCAGCGAGAAGGCCCACCAGAGCAGGTGGTAGGGCGGCGCGTCCGGGCGCAGGAAGGGCGCCGACTGCAGGAGCAGGAGGCAGGAGATCCAGGGGGCGAAGAGGTAGTTCATGGCGACGTGGTGGCGGAACTCGGCGCGCACGGCGTGGAAGCGGAGCAGGCAGCGGGCGGCGTAGAGAGCGGCGAGGGCGAGGAGGGCGAGCAGCGCCAGCGACCAGAGCAGCAGGAAGGCGGCGGAGGGAAGCGAGCGCACCAGGGGAAGGGGCCGCAGCTCTGTGGCCGCCGTGGAGGAGTTGTCGCCGCTGGTGAGCGTGCGCCACAGCAGGGCCTGCCCGCTGAGGGCCAGGCTGATGCGGAAGTAGCCGGCGTGGAAGCGCGTCAGCATCGCCCACGGGCGGTGGTGGTGCTTCTCCTCCTTGCGGGAGGCGGCGTGGTGGTGGCGGCGGGGTTTGTCATTGTTGTTGAGGGAGACGGCCACGGTGGAGGCGGCGGCGGCTTCGTCTCCGGCAGCCATGATCAGCAGTTAATCTGCTGCTTATTAATTGACTTGGATCGATCGTTCTCGATTCTTGTCTTGCTTGCGGATACTCTTTCTCTCTCTCTATATATATGTATATGTACTAGCATGCTATGCTATGCTTGCTAGGGGACGGCCGGACGGGGAGCTCCATGAGCCCAGCTCGATGGATGCAGCAGGCTTCATGTGGGCGAGGCAGTAACTGGCTGGCTGGCTTCTTATATTATTAATTTATTATAGCTAGGTACTACTGTACTACTCGCATCTCATCGTGCGGTGGAGATCATCGATGGCATTGCCCGCAGTCAGTTGTGCGTGCATGCATGCTGCCCACGGTACGCGGCGCTGACTTGGATCGCAACCACATCATGCATAGCTTTAATTACCTTTCTATTCATTATTTAGTTTGTACCCACTAGTAGCTCACATTTGGCAGGCAGATTTTAGCATCCTCTTCAATACTATCCTACGTGAGAGAGAATAAACTGAAAGAAGTCGAAAATAGGCAAACCGAGTAGAGTGCTCGATCTCGCTAAGGTCGCTCACTCTCCTTTCCAAATCCAGCGCTGCCTGGCCAGGTGTGTTGAACCGCGGCCGGCGTTAGAACAGATGCTGCATGCGCAACCCCGAGGCGGCATGCACGCAGCACCTTCGCTCGCTCGGTGCCATCACCGCCATTTGGTCCTGTCCAGCTGCCTACCTGAATCATGCATGGATCGGAGTGGGTTTTGACTCGGACGGGCGTATGTAGTTGCTCAGACATATACTAGTGTATCATTGCCAGTTGCCTGCCCATACCATACCAATATGATGCGTGCAGACAATTAAGCTAGCTAGCAGCTGTAGTCAAGCTTCAAATAAACGGACCACTTGTAGTTTCTGTCCAGCATTAATTTTACCTGCTAGCTAGCTTCTTCTCGGATAAAGGCATGCATGCACTTGACTCGAGAGAAGATTTATAATTAAATTTCCAAATGGTATTTGTGTTTATCAGCATTCGAGCAACAACAGCTAGCATATCACCTTCCAATATTTTGAGGTAATTTTGGCTACACCCTGATGGGATTATACAATCAAGCAATATGGTGAGAAATGGATAACTTATTATTAGTCTATTCAGCTGAAGAAAGAAGGCTTTGAATAACCCATACACCCTGATAAATTAAATTCGTAGTAACTTCAATATATGTAAGCTATATCTCCATGTTTAAATATTGACATGGCACATATATAGTCTCATCAATCAATCAGTAGCTAGCTAGCTTAAAACAAAATTAAGAAGGTTACTTTCATAATTTTCCAAATATGTCATTGGCATGATGATTATGCAATAATCGACACTATAATGGCCGTATGCATTGGATGATGCAAAAGGTTGGATCTTTATCATTTTTTTAAGTTCTGTATGAAGTTCCCGCCCGGTACTAGTATGAGGTTCTGTAGTAGTGGAAGGTCTCCTTCTTGGATCTCTTTTGGAATGCATGATTCTCGATCAAAGTATAGAAACAGATAGAAAGACGCATGGAACTTGTAACAAATACTACAGAAATTCAAAGTGCAAGAAATTTCCAATGTATGTAGTATTTGGATGCAACACATGAATTCGAAGCAAGACTGAATTTCTTTTCTCATTTCTGCAGGGAGGGAGATGTATATATGGACAAAAGAAAGTTTATATGAGGTCTGACTTCATCATGCATGCTGTTTTCTAAAATGCATGTCCATGGATTGCAATAATAAGAATGAATCTTATTAAATGCATTCTTATTCGCTCGAAATTAAAGCAGGGCGAGCAGACCAGTTTATTTTAGACCTGTTGCTACGTACGCCCTCCCTACGGTTACATCACAATTGCATGTACACTATCAATGCAAAAAATGATTAAATCGAAAATTAAAGGAAATAAAAAAAAACGAGAAGCTAATAAGGCTCATCAAGTGGTGGAGGTAGCACAAGCAAGAGCAAGCCGGCCGGCCATCACCACGTAGTACGTCTCCATGGATTTAATTTGGAGTTGATATCGTGCAGTGTTAGGTAGATAGATGTTAGGTATGCATGGGAAACGAAACGCTAGCCTTTACTTTCTCCAATGAATTCAATTATTATTGAAAATCTTGCCGCCCCAATGTGAACCGTGACATGTATGATAGCCATTTCATTTGAAGACCGATCGAGCGCCATTATATATTACGAGACTGCAGCTGACACTGTCGACACGAAAACCTATGCGCTAAACACTATTAAGTTGTGCATTGAAAGTGACGTGGTGTCTTTATAATAAATGGAGAACAAATATGATAGGTGGAGAAAAGAGAGGGAGATTAATAGAAATCCGAACCAATATATCATAGGTTGTAGTTTCTAAAGGTGGTATCTTGATGATATGACAACATAGACACTACCTATAGACACTATGGGTTGTAATTGCCCTCAGTCTGCATATATCCAGAAAATTCTATGGAAATTCAATATGAATAAATCATATCCATGAAAAACACCTATGATTGTTTGATCCCTTACTATCAATTTATACCAAAGGATGAAGATGAAGAGTTATTGGGACCAGAAGTCCCATATCTCAGCGCTATTGGAGCACTAATGTATATTGCAAATTGCACAAGGCCTGGCATTGTATTTGCGGTAAACTTGCTAGCTAGACATGGTGCAGCTCCAACAAAATGTGATTGGGCATGAGTTAAGAATATTCAGATATCTCCAAGGCACAATAGATCTTGGTTTGTTCTATAAGTTTGACCAATCCATAAATTATTCTGAAATAATTGCATCATACGAAGCTTCACGTGAATGTGTATGGCTCTGTTGAATTATCAATCACATACAACAATCATATGATATTGGTTCAATCATGATTCATGAACCTGTCACGAAGGGGTATTAGATCCTTTGGACATACCTTTTCTCATGTATAAATATGTAATCACATGTTCATTCAATTAATAATGGAACAACACTGCCATTCCATTCTCTTCCACTTTTCCATTCTCAACTGTT
Source organism: Panicum miliaceum (assembly GCA_032594955.1). Taxonomy (NCBI): domain Eukaryota; kingdom Viridiplantae; phylum Streptophyta; class Magnoliopsida; order Poales; family Poaceae; genus Panicum; species Panicum miliaceum. The sequence goes on along the minus strand of CM064060.1, from coordinate 136,041 downwards.
GGAATGTGGTCGGTCACCTAGATTTGCACGGCCATTGAAAGTTTTGACGCTAATGAATTGGTTGCCCAGTAACAATTCGAGTGCAGAGATGTAAGGGTAATCCAACACAATGACTACCATTTAATATACTCTTTGGTGAGCTAGCAATGACATTAATAAAGAGAAGAGAGCGGGAAATACTACAAACTCTAGTCTCATGTAAGAAGTTATTTTCCTACAGAAATTTTTTTACAAGAAACTACATGAAATCTATTGGGATAGAATAGCAAAGGCATTAATGAGAGAGTGAGACGAAAGACCATAGGGGAGTGAGGAGAAAGATGCATGCATGATTGGAGGAGTTTAAGTATTTTGTTCCCATAATTAGATATTGTGCATTAGGAGCTGTATATTGTTTCTGATTATGCGCGCGGTTGTTTAATTATGTGACATGGCATGTGTCAGCTGCGGGCCGGGCAAGGCCAATGTGCAATGCTCAATTAGCATTAAGATGGGACCAGGTAAAAACAAAGCATTAGTTATTGCCATGCCCACAATACCTACAGTTGAAGGTAACTTTAAGGTGGGTTCAATTTTCAATAAAAAAACATCATATACTCCCTAGATTCTCATAGCACCAAAGGCCATGCTGGTCACATTGAGCAAGTGGAGAGAAAAGAGAAATATTATTTTACTTCTTATGTCCACACCTAAGTGTTTAAAGGTTAACCTTTTAAAGTTTTTTCTCTTAATATCAAGTATTATGGCAGGCTATAAGCAGGCTGGATGTTGAGGTGGAGGAGAGAGGAGAGGAGAGAGGAGAGGAGAGAGGAGAAGCGGACTGTAAGCTTACTGCCAGCTTCAGTACAAGAACCAAAAAATTTTGTGAGAGAGATAAGTGAACTATGTATTAATGGTGAAGGGCTAACCATTATAGTAGTAGACTAAGAGGTAGGTTGCAAAATTTCTAACAGCCAGCAGCTGGCTGTATTATTAATCTTGCTCTAAGGTGTGACTCCACAAGGCTTAGTGGCTAGAAAGCATACAGGCATTTATTGTTTAAGACTAATTTTTTTACCACATTATACTTGCCCAATAACCCGATATCAGGCCCCTACGGGGTACGGCAGGTGGATTGGACATATGCCACCTACCAACTTGCAAGTAAAGCAAGCATATATCGATCGCGTGTTTTTTTTTTGCATGGTCGCGGTGGAGAGGCACCGTACCGCATGGTGCTGTGCCGTGCCGTGCCGTGAATAAGAGCTAGCTAGGCATGAATAATGGTGCCCTCAACTGAAAGCAACTTGTGACGGGCGACATGCTAGCTGCAGATAGCAGAAGGATGCAGGGTCAAGTTGGCACGGCTCGAATAGATCGATCGATACCTGCAGGGAGAGGGATCGTGTTCGATCTATCGTTTTTCCAAGCAACAAGTTTTATTTGTACAACGAATAATTGAAACTAAATAACGGATCCTGCTTGCCGGCCGTAAGCATCGTCGACGAAACGGGAGCGGTGTGGGCGTGCCTTCCACGGCCTGTTGTGTTGGAATAATCGCATCGGTTCCTCGGTCTCCTTTGGTTGGACTGATGGATCGATCGGTCGATAGATCATATATCGATTATATATATTATTGTATTCCAGCTAGCTGGCTGCCTCTCTAGATCTCTCTCTTGGGCTGTTAGTTGCTGCCTCCTGATGCTGGCTCTGGAAAAGTTGCATTGGATCCATCTCTTCTTAATTGCAATGCAACAAGGAGGTTAATAAGTGAGAGAAGGAATTTAGGTAGGATAATATGTACAGAAACTTATTTTAGCTTTACACTACTTCAGCGCCCCCATCGCCGCCGGTTAGAAATTCCTATCACCGCCGGTTTTGGGGGTGTTGGAACTAAGTCAACAGTGATGGGTGACCCCATCACCGCCGGTTCATTAACAGTTGGTGCTGAGAGTGATAGCCGTTGGTGATGGGTCCTCAACATCGCCGGTTCCAGATACAAACCGGCGGTGATGGGCACCCCATCACTAACGGTTTGAATCGGCGGTGAAGACCTTTTCCACATCAAAAAAATATTTATATAATTACTTCTTTCGTACAAAATCCCCCAATATATAATTATAGCAACAGAATTCAACCGAACAACTCGTACATCGAGATGAAATGAAAGAGTCCATACATCACAATATCACGATTAAACGTAAAGAGTCCATACATCATGAACAATGATTCGGCTATCGCTGAGGCGGATATCAAGTAGGACATGATGGTAGCTGCATATAAGGCGCAACAAAACAAATTAATAATAAGCATGGTGAGCATAATTTTGATATGGAAGTGAAAAAAATACACTTACGAGCAGTTGTACAAAAGAAGTATGTATGTTTTATCAAGCATTTCGAGCAAAGCTTTGTACAAGTAGTTTACAGTATCTGGTAAGTGGACTGTGTTTTGATGTACAACGCTAGGGTCCAAGAAGCCTACATTGTTAATTCCATTTCGTCTGCATTTGTGTGACTCTATTCTAGAAAAGAATGATGATGAAAAGTTAAACATGCTAATGAGTGATAAATGACGTCAGATGACCACTAGTGAGGATACTTACATAGTCCACAAGGGCAAGATCGAGATGTCAAGGGCAGCCTGTTGGTAGAACTGATACAAGTGCTCGAAATCAACCCACACTATGTTTTCCCCCTTATGAAGATCTTCATGACCATATCTTGCCCCAAACCTCGCTCCTTTTTGGGACTTGTACCAAGAATGCAACTGCCGCATTCTCGTGGGTAGCATTGGGAGTTCATTTGGGTCCACCAGATCTTTCCCCAACTCAAATTGCCAGGTAATCAGTGCTACTAGCAACGGTTGTGTACACCAATCTTCTCCATACTCTATTTGAAGAAGATCTAACTCTGTCATATTGTTTTGTTCAAGAAATGCGGCCTGTTCAGCTACATTTAACTTGTGTGCAGCTCGAGTTCCTTCCCGCCAGATATCCTTATTCATAGTTCGCAAATAGTCTGACGGCGGAGGTCGTGAATTTCCAGTTTGCGGCACTCTCATTAAGTTTAAGAAATGGTTCATTGCATCTTTGGGGATTGGTTCATCCGTCTTTCCTTTCTTTCCTTCGAGGAGCGATGTTATGCTCCCACACACCCCTTTCTTGCTAGCCTCGGGATTTACTGAAGGTTCTGAATACCACTTTGAAGATGATAACTTGTAGTTATTGATGATGATCGCCTTTTTTTCCGGGGGCTAAGAGGAGTTTGCTCCCTTTCAGACGGCGTACTTGGTGGAATTTGCTCCATTTGAGGCGGCGGGCTTGATTCCCTTTCAGACATTGGTGGAGTAGGTAGGCCCCTCTCCGGTGACTCTCGAGGATCATGATCGGATGACTCGGATTCTGATTCAAATATTACGTAGCGTTTCCGCCAAGCCACAAAGCTTCCGATGTTATCCCCTAGCAACTTGTTGTCGTCAGTGGGGAAATCCAAATCCACATTTCTGTATTTGCTCTTAGCAAGAGTATCAATGGTAACCTTTGCGTAGCCTTCAGGTAATGGGCTATTATGAAGCATAACCTCTTTGCTGGTTGGCCAAGCCTGCCCTACGGCTACCTTCGTATCAAAGAACTTCTGATGGATGTATAGCTTGCAGGGTGTTGGTTGTGTGATCTTATCCACGGGGAAGGTGACTCCAATGTCCTCCTCAGGCAACGCAGTGCTTCCACAGCTACGCTGAACCAACCCTGGTGGACTTGCAACAACTGGCGCAACTCCTCCCGATACCGTGGAAGCATGTCGGCCAAGTGATTCCACAAGCTCTGCCCGAAACTTCTCATTCGTTGCGTTTACTTCTTCACGGACAGCCTGCAAAAGACTATGCCACTCGGCCTCTCGTTGAGCATTCCTCCTCCCACGGCTCCTGTATGTGCCCAAATGTTCTTGGAAGGCAACCGCCCATGGAACATTGCCGGTCCCACGTGTACGGCCGGGGTGCTCTTTGGTGTACATTTTTAGGAGCAAATTTCTGGGGATTGCTACATGCAGAGCCCTCCATCGTCTTCAAGGTATTATGTTAATGCCATAGTGCATCAGCTTGCCACATCTTACCATATGCATATGCACAATGAAAAATGCTTACTTTCTCTAGTTACTCCTAATGTATTGCAGCACAGAGTTCCTAAACATATTTAAGAAACAGCAGCAGAGCAAGGCTGCTATATTTCAGTTTTGGCACAAAGTTCCTGCACAATTAATTGAACAATTCCAATTGAATCTGCACATTTGAATTCCAATTAAACAATTGGAAGATGAATTACAAGTTCCTAAACGTACTCAATTTCAGTTTTGGCATTACTGAATTACAAGATGAATGAATTAAATTTGCAGTGTGTACTGAAAATCAGGAGGTGCTCACGGTGGACAGGGTGGCGCTGGTCGTCGGGGGTGCGGCCGGCGTGGTGGAGGCCCGGTGTCGGGGGCGGCGTGGGGTGGCGCCGGGCTCAAGTCGCTGCAGGGGCGCTGGGCTCAGGTCGCTGCAGGGGCGGCAACGGGCGCTGGGCGGGGGGTGCGGGCTCGGCGGCGTCAGGCCGGTGGAGGGGCGCCGGGCGGGGGCTGCGGCCGTGCCGGCACCGGCTCAAGTCGCTGCAGGGGCACCGGGCGGGGGGATGCGGTCGGGGCGGCGCCAGGTCTCGGGGGACCAGAGCCAGTCGTCCAGTACCCCGGCGTAGCGGCCGCCTAGGTCGAAGAAGCACTCAAGCGGGGCGTAGAAGCGGCGGCCGGGGCCGTCGTGCTTGGAGAGGATGCGGGCAGGGCGCGGCGCCGGTCGGTGTGGAGGGGCGCCGGGCGGGTGATGCGGTCGGGGCGGCGCCAGGCGGTGGATCCGTGCAGGGCAGGGCAGCGCCAGGCGGAGGAGCCGTGCAGGGCGGGGCGGCGGCGACGCCTTGCAGGGCGGTCGGGGAGGGGAGCGCGCAGGGGTGAAATTCAGGGAGAGGGAGAGGGCGCGGGTTTGGTTGGCCCAAAAAATGAAAACGGGCCTTTACCGTCAGGTCCAGGTACGACCCGGCGGTGTTGGTCTCCTTTACTGCCGGTTCCACGTACGACCCGGCGGTGTTGATGGGCTGCACCGTCGGATCCAGTCACGACCCGACAGTGATCATTTTTTTTTATTTTGTGTTGTCTTAATTGAACTGAAACCTTTTGAAAATGAAAAAACAGAACTTCATAAACTACCTTTTGCTTAAGATGTGGTCCAAGCGCGGCACAAAGAGACTCATGGCACGCTGACGGAGCTAACAGCCTAACACACAGCGTAACGAGGTTGCTAGACACGGCACGCCAAGTTAGCCTTTCCATCTGACCCAACAAGCCAAAAAGCAAATTGCAAAAAAAAATAGTTTAAACCCATGAAGTTTGTGTTCTACTAACCCATACTTTAGTTCACTCTAAATATTACATGGTTAAAATAGTACACAAATAATAGGCAGCTTCAATTGACGATGAGAGCCTCGTTGTGATCTAGTCGCACGTAGGTTCTTCTCCCTCTTCAAACACAGGTAGGTCGATATCTGGTCCAAGAGGAGGCATGTCCTCGAATCCCTTTCCTTCATCCTCGGTCATATTTTTGACACTGACAATCTTCCTTTTTCCCTGGAGTACCACATGTTTGCCCTCATTTGCGAGGTCCTTTGCATAGAAGACTTGGACTACATCTTTAGCCCATACGAATGGTTCGTCCCTATACCCTATGTTGGTGAGGTCAACGACCGTCATGCCGTACTTGTCCGTGAACACCCCCTTGGGAAGCTTGACCCATTGGCACCAGAAAAGAGGGATTTTTAGTTGTCCGTACTCCAACTCCCATATCTCTTCTATGAATCCATAATATGTCTCCAATTGACAATTGTCGTTATAAGTATCGATACAGACACCACTATTTTGGTTGGTGCTTTTTCCATCCTGTTTTCTAGTGTGAAATGTGTATGCATTTATGTCATATCCTTGGAACTTCAGAATTGTGCTAGATGGACCGATGGCCAAAAGATCTAGTTGAGCATTACCGGTATCAACACCTGCCAATTTAAGTGGTAACCAGCTTCCAAATTCCTCTTTGTGTTGTTTTATGAGCCATGCTTCTGACCTGCCACGATATTTGCCTCGTAGTTCTCTCTTGTGCATGTCGATATAAGGTGAGACTACAGATGCTTGCTGCAGAATGGCGAAATGTGCCTGTTCAAAAATAGCCAGGTCATCAATACGAATTGATTGCTCCCAAATCGTACCTCTGCCCCCCAGCCTTCCCTCATGACGAGATACTGGAACTCCAATTCTATTAAGATCTAGGTAGTATGTGCAAAACTCAACTGCCTCCTCTGTAGACCATCCATTAACCATGCACCCTTTTGGCCGATATCTATTCCGAACATACTTTCTTAGAACACTCATCAACCTCTCGAAAGGAAACATCCGATGCAAGAAGATTGGACCAAGAGCTTTTATCTGGGCAACAAGGTGAGTGATAAGATGCACCGACATATCAAAGAAAGTTGGTGGAAAATGCATCTCGAGCCTATTAATTGCGTGAATTAGGTCTGCTTGCAGCTTGTCAAGGGTGTTTGGGTCTATGACCTTGTGTGAGATTGCGTTGAAGAATGAACATAACTGAATGATCGGATCTCTAACCTTCACAGGAAGGACGCCCCTTAGAGCAACTGGGAGCAATTGTGTCATAATGACATGGCAGTCATGTGCCTTCATGCAACTCATGTTGAATTTCAACTCTTTCACATTCGCAAGCCTTTTGATGTTTGATGAGTAACCAGTTGGCACTTTGAGTTCGTGGAAGAAACTACAAATCTTCCTTTCCTCATTTTTATCCAAGGTCCAAGATGCAACCGGAAGCTTCTTCTTCCCATCAGGTTGAATGATTGGATGGAGCTCACTTCTGACATTCATATCTTGTAGGTCCTGTCGAGTTTCTAGCGAGTCTTTTCCTTTGCCTTTCATGGCCATTAATGTTCCAAGTGTACTCTCGGTAAAATTTTTAGTTAGATACATGCCATCAAGTGTGTGACGAACAATCAAGTCCTGCCAATAAGGGAGTCTCCAGAATAAGGAATTCTTTTTCCACAAGGAATCTGCTGGAGCGGGTACACTTTCTTTGCCCTTTCGTAGTACAACTCTTAGTTTACTAACCTTTTTGTATACCTCACTCCCATTTAGGAACTTGGGAGGTGAACGTTCATCCCTTGTACCATCAAAGGATTTCTTGTTACGACGATATGGGTGAGCCTTCGGAAGGAACCTACGATGACCCATGTAAACCATTTTCTTGCTATTGCTCAACCATCTTGCGTTGGTATCATCCAAACAAACCACACATCCCTTGTAACCCTTCATAACTTGGCCTGATAAGCTACCAAGGCCAGGAAGGTCTGTGATTGTTACGAACAACAATGCCTTCAGAGTGAAGTGTTCTCGCTTGTACTCATCCCCCACCCTGACACCATCATGCCACAATGTCATCAGATCATCTACCAGTGATTCCAAATACACATCAATATCATTTCCAGGTTGTTTTGGCCCTTGGATTAGTAATGGCATCATGATGTAGGTCCGCTTCATACACAACCAAGGAGGAAGGTTGTATATGCAAAGGGTCACAGACCATGTACTGTGTTTGCTACTCACCATGTTAAAAGGACACATCCCGTCCGTACTCAAACTGAACCTTATGTTTCTTATCTCCTTTGCAAATCAATTCTTATATTTGTAGTTGATAGATTGCCATTGTGAACTGTCTGCCGGGTGTCTAAGATTTTCGTCAATGAGTCGATCTGCAGCATGCCACCTCATCAGCTTGGCGGTCTTCGGGTTTGCAAACAACCGCTTCAAACGAGGAATGATAGGAAAATACCACACGACCTTCGCAGGTGGTTGTTTGTTGCGGCCACCTTTCATTGATAGTGCCGATTCAGGACTCTTGTACCGTGAAGCTGAGCACGCTGGACAGGCATCCAAGTCTTTATGTTTGCCACGATACAAGATGCAATCCTTAGGGCATGCATGGATCTTTTGTACCTCCAATCCCATTGAGCAGATCATTTGCTTGGCCTGGTATGTATTTTCAGGTAACTCGTTAGAGCTTGGAAGTAACTTCTACAGTAAGCTTAACAAGTCATCAAATTCCTTATCTGACAAACCATTACTAGATTTCATTTCCAATAGCATCAGGTTTGCTTCAAGTTTAGACACGCTGCAACATGGGTAAAGTGCTGTTTTTGCATCTATCCTCATCTGCTCCAACTTCTTCAGATTCTTGTCATCAAGGAAATCCGGTTCCCCGTCACGTATCATCTGGTCCAGTGCATCCACAACATTATCACCAACTAATGTATCCTGCATGGTTTCATTGACGCTTTCATATCTGGTTTCCCGCACTATTTCTGGAATAGTTGTTTCCTCCACAGCTTCATGCCTGTTCTCTTGGAAAGAGTGCATCGAGACTTGAGTAGGTTCGTTCTCACCATCCTCACCGTGCTTGTTCCAAACTTGATAGTTGGGAATGAAACCCTTAAATAGCAGATGGAAGCGAATCTGCTCAACGTTGCCAAACTGCTTCTGATTTTTGCAATCAATGCATGGGCAGTACACATAGCCATCGTCTTGTAGATTCTTGTATGCCTTGGCAGTCTGCACAAATGAGTCAACACCTGCGACAAAATCCAAATTCCCAACCTTCGTACCGTACATCCATCCTCGATTCATCTATGCGCAAGAAACAATATAAGAATGTAAATTTAATAAAATATTCTCTAAATTAACTAAGGGCCATCTAAATTAATTAAGAAAGAGCCTTTACTTCAAATATTAAATACCACATATTCAATTAAGGAATAACCTTTACTTCAATAAATAAAATATCTACTTCAATTTGACAAGTTCCTTATCATCACAATTAATAAATGTCATCTAAAGTAATTAAGAAAGAGCATTTATATATCGATCATCACATTTAAGAAATGTCCTCTAAATTAATTAATAAAATATTCCTTACATCCCGATCAGCACAATTTTGACAACAATCTAACCATAAAGGACTAGTTCGTACCTTGAATAAGTACGTGAAGTCCAGCCCTCAAAATTTAATAAACCTTCACGATGACTTTTGATGAGAAATTATCCTAGAATAAAAAAACTCTTCAAGATCAATTCATACAAAATGCATGATTAATCCAATGGATTGCTAGCCACAAACCTAGCACAAGTTGGTGCACTAAAACAGCAAATAAGAGGAGGCCCCATGATGAGAAATGATCCTAAAATGCAGGAAAAAGCTCTCTATGATTATTCATCAAGAAATGAAACATTAATCCAAAGAAAAAGGGTAGAAAGCTAATGGATAGGTGGTGACTAACCATAGAATAAGTTGGTGGACCCAATACGTCAAGAATTGTGAGGTTTCATGAGAATATCGGCAAAATCCGGCCGCAACAATGGAGGAGAGAGGTGTGGCCGTTGGGTTGGAGAAGAAAGGTGGTGGGAGGAAGAAAAGGGTTGGGGGGTTTTATACAGTACAGGCTTATCACCGCCGGTTCGTAACATGGGCCGGCGGTGATGAGACTCATCACCGTCGGTTGGTAACACGAACCGGCGGTGATACCCTATGACACCATCACCGCCGGTTCCAGAGTTCGTTGGCAAAGCCCAATTCTGTAGTAGTGTTAGCTTCACCTATTTCACGCAAATTGAAATACTGTAGCGTGAAGCTGTTTCATAAACTAGTGCTAAAATGAAGTAGAAGCCAGACGAAGTTAGTTTTTTTGCTTCACCGGCTTTGGCTTCACTGGTGAAGCCGTTTTGGCATAAGCTATATGTCAAATGGAGTCTAATTATACTCCATCCGTTTAAAATTGTAGGTCGTTTTGGCAAATTTACATATATAGATTTTGTTATGCACCTAGATATATATTGTGTCTAAATATATATCAAAATCTATATATTTAGATTCCAAAACAATCTACAATTGGAACAAAGGGAGTAGTCGCCAGCCGGGCCGAAGCAAGCAATGCAAATTAAGCTAGCACGCAGCAGGCATGCCACCTGACGACAACTATATATAGCTACTCGATCTTTTAGTATTTTCTTACTTATATATATAACTAATTAAATATAAGAAAGAAGAAAAAAATATATGTATTACAGAGATTATTCTGGTGAGGATTATCATATATGCACGTACACACACACGCGTAGTAATCAAAGCCGCAGGAGATTAAACCAAACCAAACTGATTTCCATATATGAATGTTATATACTTGAAATATTATATCTTATCAACGGTACAGTTCCAATATATAAATAGTTGTCTCCAATTGATGATGACTGCACTCAAAGAATCGAATGATATATCTGAATTATAGTAGTAGTATCAGTAGTGATCAAGCCAAAAGGAACAAGCAAAGCACCACTTGGATCGGATGATAATTAAGTTCCTCCGGCCGGCCGCTTGCTGCTTCCGTATTATATACGTGTCGCGCGCGTCATGGATGATCAACGGCCGCCGGTCATGGCAAGGTGCCGTGGCGTTCGACCGGGACAGGGCCGTGACTTCCCCCGTGGATGGCGAGGACGTAGAAGAACTGCGTCACTGTCAGGACGATCGTGAAGGTCTCCATGGTGCCCTGCAGGCCAACAAATGCATATGCATAGTTCTCGCTCATCATCAGCTAGCTCGAGAGATATAAAGATATAAAGATATATATATATATATATATATCTTACAATTACAATATATATATACATACATAGAGAGAGAGAGAGAGAGAGAGAGAGAGAGAGAGAGAGATACGCACCAGCTTTGCGTTTCTTCGGTCGAATGAGATCTCCTGGCAAGCTAGTCCCATGGCTAGGACTGTGAGCGCCCAGGCAAGGAGTCCCATCGCCGCCGCGGGCTGCAGGCTGTGGTAGTTCCAGAAGCGGAGGTGGGTGAAGCCCACCATTGCGGAGGCGATCCCCACGACGCCGGCGATGAGGGAGAAGAGCACGAAGAAGCCGGTGGCGAAGTTGCCGATGGGGAAGAAAATGGGGTGGAAATGCGCAGGCAGCCGCAGCTCGGGGCCGATGATGAAGCCGCGTTCGATGGAGACATTGAGCGCCCACCCGCCGATGATGGCCAGGATGGTGTACAAGCACATGTTGAGCAGCAGCAGCAGCAGGGCCACGGGCTTCAGGTTCTCGGCCATAATTCTCTAGCTAGACGACGATCTGCTATCTTGATGGCTATATCGATCTATATATATATATAGCGCGCGCGTGCGGCTAATTAGCTAGCTATGGATGATGATATGATGATGGTTCTTGCAACGGGAGCCGATCGATCGACGCCTGGTTGTACATGCCGCATCGCAGTTTATATATATAGACGAGACGACGAATCAATTACATATATAGTATACGGGTACTGCTGAGGTCGGGCAATGCAATGCATCAGCTATTGCTGCTGGGAATTATTAAAAATTAGTTTGTTCTTTGCTTGCCCCCTGCGTTGGTTGCTCTCGCACCAAATAAAGCATCTATATATCGAACTGGAGAATGAAGGAATAACGTACGTACATGATAGATGATGGAGCAACCCCGGACGGGCAGGCACGGATATGCATGGCTAGCTGTAAAGCGAGCGAGGGAAATTAAAACTAGACTATATATATATATATGTATATATTTATTTCTTGATTGGGATGAATCACACACACATATATATAATTCGTGCGGGCCAAGCAAGGAAGGAACTAGGGATGTAAATGGTACGAATATTTCCCGACCGACCGTCTGACCGAGAGGGTCGGATATCAATTTGGATAGTTTTTTTCGATATCCGGGTACTATTTCGGATATCGGATCGATATCGGATACTTAAATCGGATATCGGATTTGAATACAATATAACCAATATCTGGCGAATATCGGATATCCGGTCGGATGATCCGGATAGTCAACTCGGATACTAAATTCAGATAGTTCTATTATTCCAAATGTATACATTAATAAAAATAGGTTTAATATCTAAAAAATTATAACTAATTCATTTCTAATTAGAAAAGTATAAAATTAGCACCATAATTTTTCTAAAAATATAATCTATCTATTGGTTGGTTGATAGTTGTATTATTCGAAATATATACATTAATAAAAATCTGATTTAATCTCTAAAAATTTATAATTAATTCATTTCTAATAAAAAATATAAAATTAGAACCAATTTTTTTCTAAAACTATAATCTATCTATTGGTATTATATTGGAGTTAAATCTTGTTGTTTCCTAGTTTGAGAATTAAACTTGAACTTTGCCAATAATTCAACAATAATAAATAGGCTTCTTCCATCTTTTTTTTTAAAAAACTGAATATTTTATATTAGTTGGGACTCTAGCAATAATTTATCTGCTTTTACATATTTATGCATGTAATAATTTAAGATTTTAATATTGTGTAATTTAGTGCCCAAAATGGTATATCATCTTTTGTTCATTTGGTTAATCAAACACGATTTTAGTTTGAATGTGGCTTCCTTGAACAGATGAATTGATTCGAATACTTATGAAACATCATCAATGTAATAAGTTATAATATTGTTAATTAAGTGTCTCCAATCTAAGCTATATTGCAAATTAGAATGTCATGTAATTGAATCTATCTCATCTACGTAATAAGTTAGAAATATCATGCAACTGTTTGCTAATTTGTTTCGTTAATCATAATCTAGTTAAAATTTGAACGAGTAGGGTGTTCGATGTTACAACATGTGTGATATAAATAAATGTTACCTTTACTCGATATCCGAAGAAATATCCGTATCTGATACTAACTGCATCCGGTTCGCTCTGTATTTGAGACATATCTATTCGTATTCATAACCGAAACAATCCGCATTTGTATATGTATCCGAGCCTATCAGTGGTCGAATCCGAATCCGATAGAAAATATGAAAATAAATACAATATCAGTGATATCCGTCCGTATCTGATCCGTTTTCATCCCTAGAGGGAACTAGCCAGCCGGCCGACTGCTTGCTTCTCGATCTCTACTGCATTCCTCAATTCAATATAACTAGAACATTCGGCGTGCGATGCGTGCCCTACCGTTTCAACAATCAAATCCAGCAGTAGAATCAAATGATATTTAAGGCAACACAAGCTCTTCACCCTTTACTATCAGAAGGTAATTAAATAGACTCCTATTGTTATCATCATCTGATGAACGGACATATCTGAACAGCAATAAAGTACACCAAACCTCAAAAAGAAGGCACCATCCCTCGCTAAGATTTCACCTCATTCAAGTACAAACGAATAACAAATAGAAATAAATTCCATGTCCTTTTTGTCCTAACAATAGCATCTCACTGCATGAGTATATTTCTTCTCCCAGTATGCAACATCTCCATCGGCAACAGCCATAAGTGCTTCGTGTTGGTGTGGAGAAGCCTACAGCTCATATACAGCCAAAAGGCAAATTAAAATCATATAAAAAAATAGTATCTATAAAAATATATATTGCAGTCTTCATAACAGTTACCAACATCAGTTCAGCCATTATATTCAGTAGAAAAATGGAAAAAAATTCCAAATTGTGTCTCTGAACTCACGTTTGCTTTTTTTAAGCATTTGAGTGCTTTTTTTAAGCATTTGAGGAATGCTCAGGTTTGCAAATTTCTCCAAAGGGTTTGTTACAGGAAAAAGAATCTCAACGCATACCGCCCATCCTCCGGATGCAACAACTTCTATTGGCAATATACCATCCTGTTAAGAAACCACACAAGAAAATTAGAAATAAACATTAGACAGCAGGAAGAATAACAAAGCCAGAGGCCTTTTGTTGCAGAATGAGGACATGATACAAAGATCACAAATGAGCATAAGGAACTACAGGTGCAGGGTGTGTATTATGGTACTTATGTATACTGTATAGCACAATGGCAGTCTAAACTGTGCATATGTACTCAAACTCCTATCGTTCCTGGGCTGTGAAAATAATGAATGGCTATTTCTAATAGAAGGATGAACAGGTGCATGAACATTTAGATCAACACCTTTCAATTCCTTTTCAATTTTCTTTGCTGTTGCATGAAGGCATCATCTCAACTACAGTATTAGAAAGATATGCAACATTCACAAATTCATTAATGGAGTTCTTTTAAAGAAAGTTAGGATGAAATCCCCACATTTAAGAATAAGTTCTCAAGCCTTATGTCACAACACTTCCAAAAATCAATATTTGGAAACCACAACTTCAACAAACAATTGATGCAGTCAGCTAAGCCTTTACAAGCAGCTACTGATAATGGAGTTACACGACTACCAGTATTGACATCAGCGACAGCCTGCATTTTAGAATACATTTTACAGGGTGTTGAATAAAGTTTTTTTCGAAAACATGGTGCAACTCGTGCCATAGGGATGGCATAATCAAATCTGTTCTGCCTGATTGGCACGAAATTATTTGGGGTGAGCAGTAGCTCCAAGGGGATAAGTTACTGCACCTCAATAAATTCTCTCCAAGCATTCCAATGAAGAAACAAAGTGGGACGCCACCAGTAGTGTGTGGAGCTTATTCAAAAGTCTGTTACACTGGGGAAAAGAAAAAAACACATTATGGCACTCAAGCATGAAAGGAATCGGTGCTCGTAGCCTAACAGGGGGAGGAGGTGAATTAGGAAAAGTTAAAACCTCTCAACCTAGTTTGCACAAAATTTAAACTAAAACATGCTATCTAGATGTGCAACTAGGGTTCTTCTAGTGTGAAGACCTCATCCCAAAGAGTTTTGCAACCTATAGCCAATCCTAGCAAGATACTACACTAAGAATGTAAAGGCACACAAATTGCAATATGAAAATGCGGAAGCTTAAGAGTAAAGGATGAGGGAAAGCAAACTCTCGACACGAAGATTTATCCCATGGTTCGGTTAGGCACAAAGCCACTCCTACGTCCACATTGTTGAAGCACTCACAAAGAGTATTGCTTGCCGGCAACCAAGTCTCTTCCGGGACTCTTCTTGACTCGCCACCAAGGCTATGTCAAGTCACCACGGTCACCTTGATCCCGCTTTCTACTAAGAAGCTTCTCCATGAAGGATGGGGGTCTCTATGTCCCCTGCACAAAGCCGTCGACGCCACTCCACACCAAGCCGGAGGGTCGTTGACTTGCCGGCGAGCCACCAAAGCTCCAAGGGGCCGGCACACCGAGATACACTTGTGGTTCACTTCTAAAACTAGCACACAAGGTTCACATCTTGCTTCTCTCACTCTTACAAGAGCTAATCCTAGCACTAAGTCTCACAAAGCTTGTGCTAACCTAAGAATGTGATCAATATGCTCTTGGGTGACTTGGAGATGTTCTCTGGTGTATATGTGGTTCCTCAAGACTCCAGCACCTTCAAATGACCCGGGGTGAGGCATATATATAGGTCACCAACTTGAAGTAGCCGTTACTAGCTGTTTTGCCTTTTCTGCGCATAGCGTCGGTTCAACCAACAATATGTGTCAGTTTAACCGACCCCTCTAAATCCAAATAATAGTTGTTACTGCTCTAACACTTGAAACTTGCTTGCGTCATTGCACCGACACATGCACCGACCTGGTGTCGGTCCAACTGGTGTTTGCTCAGTGAGCCCAGAAAAACGCTACTGAGTAAAATGTGCAATGCACATACCAATGCACCGACGCCTCTTGGCTGCGTGTCGGTTTAACTGGTCATGAAGAGAATTCCTGAGCTGAGGTTTGCATATCTATCTGATGCAACTGTCAATGCATCAACGCCTTAGAAAAGGACCCGTCGGTTCAACCGACGCCTTAGAAAAGGACCCGTCGGTTCAACCGACCCGTCTTGGATTGACTTCACTTGATCATCATGCTAATCCGAATTGCACCGACTCGTGTAGATTTAGTGCCATCGGTTCAACCGACCTGTTGACGCCACTTGTCCAAGTCGTTGCTGAGATCTGCGTCCATGTGTTGTAACGTCCCGCCTCCCCGAGGTCGGGCCCGCTTACATCTGGCCGCTTCCTAGGATATAGACTACCCTCACAGACCAACACTTCTGTGCACTTTGTCCTCACTCATGCGCATCCGGGAAGAATTTTCCGGACGGTCACCCATCCCCAAATTGCTCCAAGCCAAGCACGCTTAACTTTGGAGTTCTTTGGAATTGGGCTTCCGGAAAAGAAGTTGCAACTTGTTAATCCTATTAAGCCTTGGGCCAGAATGTCACATCCTCGCCCCCCTTAAGAGATCGACGTCCTCGTCGATCAACTCCAAGCTAGGAACGTCCCCTCTTGGTCACGTTCGTACGTCCATAGTGCCAACGAACCATGTGCCACATCCGTGCGTTCAGTGCCAACCATTCTGTAACGTCCCGCCTCCCCGAGGCCAGGTCCGATTACATCTGGCCGCTTCCTAGGATATAGACTGCCCTCACAAACCAATACAAGTCTTTTTTGCGCACTTTGTCCTCACTCATGCGCCAAATTGTTCCAAGCAAAGCACGCTTAACTTTGGAGTTCTTTGGAATTGGGCTTCTAAAAAATAAGTTGCAACTTGTTGGTATGAGTATCCTATTAATCCTATTAAGCCTTGGGCCGGAATGTCGCATGTGTCTAGGAGATAATTTGAACTATCTTGGAGATGGTTTGGACTCCATCCATGGAACCTAAAATTCCTACAAACTTGAGCTCATAAGTTTGTTAGTCCCATTGATCATATTGTCACTCAATCACCAAAATCACAATATGGCCTAATGGGGCCATTTTCCTTACAAAGCAGAAAGAAATGATCAAGCAGTGCAATATGCAATCTATTATTAAGTATATAAAAGGTTTGAGATGGGAGCGCCTTATCACTTTATTCAACCTACAAATTTAAAATTAAATTAAATATGCAAATGGACAACATAAACATAGGGTGCCACAACATCATGTCGTCTCTAACGAACGTACCACTGAACAAAAAATATGTCCAAACACTATCCATATAAAAATTTCAGCTTTCATCAACAAGGTTCCCTATGTAACCGTTCCCTCCACCAACAGGAAATGAGCACTCGAGAAAACTTAAAAAAGGAGGCCAGTCTGAATTCACCCGGCCAAGTAGTTTTTGCTCAGTTATCATGGATATAGTACTAAACTCCAACATATAATATAGATGAAAATGAGGAAAGTAGAGGAGAAAAGAAATAAGTTATTACATCTGCTTGATGCTCCAACAATAATTTCACCATTCTTAAATTTCCACGGCGAGCAGCAATAGGTAGTGGTGCTTCATCATCTTGACATATGGGATCAACATTAGCTCCTTTGGACAACAAATACTCTGCTATTTCACAGTGACCTGGACGAAATACATGAATAATCACAAAAATAGCTTTTACGATATATGGAGCATATAGAAATCTGGAGTGAAAGGGAATGACAAAAGATCACCCCTTGTGGATGTGGATCTTAGGTTTGCACCTCATCTGCTGGTCGGCGTGTCTCCTTTGATGCTATTCTGCCTCGAATGCCTAAGATGCAAGCAGATTAGCTTGAGCATCGGGCCACCCAAGCCAAAAGCAGGCACCAGGTGGAAGGCACAAGCAGTGGGAACGGCCTGCAAGGAAGGGGCGCTGCAGCAGATGAACGCTGCATCCCCGCGTAGCCGAGGTGCCGCGTAGCAGGTTCAAAGTGGGCCTGAACCGCCGTGGACCAGGAGCCGAGGATGCGGCCGACGCCGTGGACCTTGGAGCCGGATTCCAGCTCCCTTCAACCCTGCGACGCGCTACCTTGGAGCTTGATCTCATGGTGCTTGAGGAGAGGAGAGGGAAGGGGCCCAGGAGGTGCCAGCGGCTTGAGTTTTGGGGCCACCCGAGTCGTCCCCACAAGTAGCGACGCAGGCGTCCGGCGACGGCGCCGGTCAATCGCTGGCCATATTGCTGTCGTCGCCCACTCGCTGTCCGCCGCCGCCACCCATATGAGAGAGAAACAGAGAGAAAGAATCGGAGGCGCTAGGCATGCTGCGTGCGTGAGAGAACAGAGGGGCTGGCCTGGGCACACGGCGGCCGTCGCTCTGCTCCATGCACTGGAGCAGCCTCGCCGTGGCCGGCCGGCCCGCGCCCCCTCCCTCCGAGCCGCCCCCGCGTCAGATTTGGATCCCACAGAAGCGGGCGGTGGCAGCGGCGAGCAGGACGAGCGCCGGCGGGGAGGGGCGATGAACACTACTACAAAAAATTATTAACCGCGATCTTTACAAAAGCCCTAGGAGGCGGACAGGAAATTCAACCGCCTCGGTTAATGTCTCGGATTAATCGAGACGGTCATTTTTCATTAACCGAGACAGTCAGAAAAACTGCCTCGGTTAATCTATTAACCGAGATGGACCTTTATAAGCAGTCCGCCTCCAAAAATACCTCTATTTTTGGAGACGGGCTGGTCCGCCTCTGTTAATACTGCAGAGACCTAGAAAAAACCTAGCCGGCCCATTTCTATCCAAAGGAAGCCCGATAGCCCGAGTGATATAAAAACCAGTTAGGATTTCTCAGCCTCCCTCCCTCCACTCATCTCTCTCTTGTTTCTCTCCCTCCCCTCCCCTCCCGTGGCGGCGCTCCCTCTCCTGGCGGCGCTCCCTTCCCTACCCGCTCCCTCCCCTCCCCTCCCTCCTACTCCAGCGGTGGCGGGGGGCGCGGCCCCTCCGGCGGCGCTGCGGTACGGCGCGACGCGGGGGGTGCGCCCCTCCCTCTCCCTCCCTCCCACTCCAGCGGCGACAGGGGGCGCAGCCCCTGGCGGCGGCCCGGCGCGATGCGGGGGCGTGGCCCCTCCGGCGGCACTGCGGTACGGCGCGGCGCGGGGGGCGCGCCCCTCCCTCTCCCTCCCTCCTCCTCCAGCGGCGGCGGGGCGCAGCGGATCCAGGCGGCGGGGCGAGGCCGACGGAGCGGGACGCGGCGGATCCAGCGTCCACATCGACGCAGACGGCGGATCCGGCGGCGCGCCGATGGGCTCGGCGGGCCTCGCCCTTTTTTATTTTTTATTTGATTAACCGAGGCGGGCACCAAACCGTCTCGGAAAATACTCCATTTACTGTGGCCTTAGCTTTGAGGCGTTTTCGTTGCCCGCCTCGGAAAATTAAATTTGCCCTCCTCGGTAAAGATTATTGTAGTAGTGGAAGGCAGGCGGAGAGGGAGAAGGGGAGGCGAGGCGTCGGCGGGGTGGCAGAGAGCAGGGGCGGCGGGGAGCACGAGAGGGATAGAGCGGGCGGCGGGGAGACGAGGAGGAGCAAGAGGGGGTTAGGGTTCGGAGCTGCGGGAGGGGGTAAATGAAAAATTGCTGCTCGGGGGTTTTTTGCAAACACGACGATATTATCCAATTTCTGCTTCTTTGTGTTAAAATAAATATTAGTTTAAGGTCTATGTGAAAAATATATAAACGTGATCATTGTACGGCCGGATGTGCTGCGTTTAGTTGTGATTGTTAAAAAATAGAGGAATTTTTTGTAAAATAGTCAGAACTCGCGAGGAGTCGATACACGTCCCATTCTTCCCGTGGGATGTGGGATGCGGGGGAAGAGCAGAACGTAGTGGACTTTAATCAAGCTGATTCGTCCTTGCGCATGGTATGGGCAAGCCCAAATTAAACTCGCACAGTTGCACTTAATTAGTTCGAGGTACGTGGTTATCGATCTGTATCCATAATGCGATCGAGATCGACCCATGCAACAACCTCTTGAAATCGATCGACCGATCGCATGCTTCCGGTGACAGTGGGGGCCGGGCCATTTCTTTTTACTCCATCAGTTTAAAACTCTCTCTATCTAAGGCTTAATTATTTCATTTCTTTAGGGCAAGCCTTTAACTTTAATTATTCTATTATTAACATATACTCTTTGTGACATTAACATATATAGCTAATTCATGTCATTATCTCATTATTATGTATTATATCAATGCAGTATTATTAGAATATTTTTTTTGTTAAAGTCGAGATCTTTACCCTAAGGAAGGAAACGAAGTACACGCTATATATGTTAAAAAACACGGAGAAAGTATTTTGCTATATACTCTACGCGTCACTCGTACGCCACGGCCGAGAAGAGCTAGATGCATGTGTGCCCACCGATGCACGCATGCATGCTGTAGGTTTGCTTGCACTGCGCACCAACTCCTCAAATCAAATCAAACGAAAGAAAGAAAAAAGATGAAGTGTTCTCCGCACAGGTCAATTAGGGGGCCAGCTGGGTCGTCTTTCCACAAGCCTTTTTCTTTTTACATTCACACTTAATGATTTGAGTATATATTCATTCATTGACATTAGGTTAACGAAAGTCTCTTTTTTTCCCTTTCTGATGAGAGGTTTGCTAACACCCTAAATTATATATATAGCTAGTTCATGTCATCATCTCATTATTATGTTATATCAATGAAGTATTAGTTTATATATATATATATGAATAACCATTATATTTTTTATAAATTAATGGTCAGTCGTCGGTGCATGCATAGGACGGATCGGACGCTTAGAAATTCAAAAGGTAGCTAGTACATATATATACATAGCTAGTTCGTCTATACATATATACTTGCTTTAATTTTATTTCATTCACAAACTAATGCTGAAATATATAATTAAAACGCTGGCAAAGGAAAAAAAATAAAACGCTGCTTGCTTCAATTTGCCATTACGATAGATTCCTATGTATACGCGCGTCAAACAATAGATGATCCGTTGATTGGAATATATAGGCGGATACGTCATGTACTAATGCAGGAATGTATGCCCACATGCAAATGAATTGTCTAAGCTGACCTTGCTCTTAGGAATCTACTACGTTAACTAGCTAGCTACCTTTTGAGTCTCTAAGCGTCCGATCCGTCCTATGCATGCACGCCGACGACGACTGACCATTAATTTATAAAAAATATAATGGTGATTCATATATATATATATCCATTATTCATCAGATCAACAGGAAAGGAAACATACATTTAATTTGTGACAATTAAGCAACGTCTGATCTGCCGTGTTAAACTTAGTAAACAGTTGATCGATCGATTATTCTTCAGCGATCGAATGAAGATGGTAAGAAAGAATGATCTGGATGCGTATATTTAATAAATAAACTTGTGTAATATATGATGCATATATATAAATATGGATCAACAACATATATAAATTAATTAATCATGAGACGAACAGCAGCAGGTAACAAGCAGCAGTTGATTGTTTGGATAATAATAATCTTGTGCCGACCCGGCCTTTTTCTTGTGTAGTATATATGTATTGGTGTGGTGGTATAAATTAAATACCGTAGCAGCAGGAGCATATATATATATAGCAGCAGGAGCTCGATCAGCAACAATGGAAATGTTTGTTTTTTTGAACAACAACAACAATAGAAACTTAGACGACGTAGTATATACGTATACGTACTGCCCTTTTTATTTCTCCATCGAAATCATATCGATCGCATAAATGCATGTCGATCTGGTCACGCCGCGTAGTCGCAGTAGCCGTTGGTGCACCTGGTTCTGCACTTGACGCCGCAGCCGCCGCAGTTCTTCTTGTCGGTGAAGGTGTTGACGCATTTGCCCTCGCAGCAGGTCTGCGTGTACTTGCAGGTCTTGTTGCAGTTACCGCAGTGCTGGAAGCTGTGCTCGGTGTCGACGCAGGTGCCCTTGCAGCACGTCGCGCCAGGGCTCCCGGGCTCCAGGCAGATGGACGGAGGCTTCTTGCTGCAGTCGTAGAAGGACGCCGGCGGCGGGAAGTTGGCGCTGGCGAGGAAGCGGCTTCTCCTGAGGGGAGGCGCCGGCGCCACCGCCGCCGCTTGCAGGGGAGCGGCTATGGCGAGGGCGAGGGCGGAGAGCGCCATGAGAAAGATGGTGGCTTTTCTCATGGCGGGCGGAGGGCGCGGCACGGTGCTTGGCGCGGCTGCTGGAATGCGCTCGTCGTCTGGAGGGAGGAGGGGAAGAAGGAAGGAAATGGGGGCGACGGAGGGAGGGGAAGAGTGCTTATACTAAAAGGCAGCTAGCTAGGCGAGAGAGTCAGAGAGCACGCATGCCATGGTTGATTTGCACGGCAAAAGCCTGGAGTGCAGGGAGGGAGTGTGAGGAGCAAGCCTAGCCTGCTGTGGGCTAGCTGCATGCCGAGACGACGCAACGCAAGCTAGCCGGCCGGCCGGCTTCCAGTCCAGGCCAGCCACACCCAATGCAATGCAAACACGGTTGATGAATGGAACCAAACCGTACGTGCCCATATGCTTGGGTGGCACACGATGAAATGCACCCTTGGGTCACCAGCAGCTATCTAGAAGCTAATAATAAGGCTAATAATATAGCTAGAGATCTCAATTATGTCTATAATGGCTGATCGCACCCTGAAGCTAAAAGATTTGCTTTAATTAAATTGTATATGCCGGCAGAGGTTAGTTGACCAACTAGCAAGCATATGTACATTATATATATATTGATGGTCATCAGTTCATCACTGTGGCTAGCTACGTACATACGGTAGTGATGATGCATGTCACTTTAGGTAAAGAATTGGAAGAAGAAGAAGAGCTATATGTTTATATTATATTACATTATTAATTTTTCCAGCCTTACGTTCGTTGATCAAATATAGTCGATCGATCTCTTATTACTGTATGTATTAATTAGGTTGCAGTCCCTCGAGGGGCATTCTGTCGGCGTCCCTTGCTGTGCAGTGCAGACTACTCAATTAAGGATCGGAACTGCCAGAGAGTCCAAGAGCAGACCATGCATGTTTCCAGGATCTGACCGAATATATGCGCAAACAGGCCATTTTTCAAATTAACATTATTGACGTATATTTTCATCATGATGACAGGTGGTGTGTCCGACTGACATTTTTAATTGTGAAAGCTCCCCTCATCTTCAAAAAAAAAAAACTCCCCTGACTGAGCAGCGACTTCAATATAATATTACCGTACCCGGCCTGCATGCAGGACCAGGTTGATGAAATGCCTTCGCATGGTGTAGCAGAACCCCATGCATGCTACTTGCTAATAGGTGATAAGGTATAACCCCTTCCTTTTCTCAGACCCGGGGAGAATGGTATGAAGAGTACAAATACAACAAGGCATGTCGCATGCCCGCAGGACCAATGCAATATTCTAAAAAAAAGCGCGTGCAACACCCTCTGTGTGTTTTACCCCCTTTTGAAGTTTGGCAAATTATTAAGTAAAATTTTAACCTGGCTACGTTGGGCTATGTATATACATATCCCAGATTAATTCACCCATAATTGAAATTTCTCCATATCAAAATCTTGCATTGCATTATTATTAGGTGATCATCACTACTACACAAAATATTTGTAGGGGCGGATAAAATCGTATTTTTAGGAGCGGGTGCGGCACCCGCCCCTAGTTTTCGCAGTTAAAAATACTATTTTTAGGGGCGGGTAATGCGCCCGCCTCTAAAAATAATTTTTAGGGCGGGTCACGGCCATGACCCGCCCCTAGAATCATGCCATGATCCGCGCCTACAAATTCATATCCAGAAAATAAAAAAAAATCAAAAATAAAATCAAAAACAGCAAAATAAAAAAGAAAAAAAAATTATTCCAGCCAACCCCACCACTAGCCCTGTAGTGTCGAGCTAAAATTTTTTCAACGAAATATGTGCACTTACATCACCTGGGATTCGAACCACCTATCTCAAACCTCTCGTTTACCTTCCTTACCACCACACCGCACAGTCACTTGTGACTCCATGAAGTATGCCATTCTTTTATATTAACTCTGAAATTGATTTGTAGGGGCGGGTGGCGCCATCACCCGCCCCTACAAATCCATTTCTAGGGGCGGGTAATGCCACCACCCACCTCTAAAAATATTTTTCTATTTTATCCGAAAATTCATTTAAATCTTTACACATAGAAAAATAAATCAAAAAAATGAAACTTCTACACTATGGTTTTTGTGAACTATTGAAGCAAAAAAAATATGCCAGGTATATTTCAGTATATATGAAGGTTAAGATTGTGGAAACCTCAAAGTATGACTTGAGTTATATGAGATACTATATAGTTATAGCTATTAGAGAACTTATAATAATTTTTTTTCGACCAATAAATAATCTTAAATGAAAAATTTATCAACTACAAAGTTTTATATCTCGTCATTCTCTACAATTTTGATATAAAGTTTGACTTCATCCGAGATCATATGAAAAAGTTATGAATTTTGTTTGCGTGACACCTGTTGACGCCAGATTTTGACACGTGTTGAATCGGCGTCAGGAGGAGAAGATTGGCCGATGCGGCAGATCTGAAGGCTACAGAAAGGAATCGGCCGATTGAGGTAACAGTTGGAAATCGGCCGATTGGTGATACAGCCTACGCCAATAGGATGGGACTATTTCAGAGGGTCCTGGTCAAAAGTTGGTCAAAGGGGGGCATGCTAAGTCGGTCGGGGAGCAATTGAAGGAAATCCTGATTGGATTAAGGAACGGCGGCGGAAGATTCTGCGGGAGTCCGTTTCCTTTTAAAAGTTCGTATAGATATAGTAATTTAAATAAGGTTGTAACAAGTCGTGATCGACCAGGAGTCCTAGCTTTAGGGTATAAATAGGAGTCGTCAGGGTCTTGAGAGGGGATCAACACATCAATCAACAACAATACTTCTACTTTTCCAGCAATTTACTTTCAGGTCGGCGACTTCGCCAATATTTTCTTCTTCCACGAGTTCGTACGGATTGGCAGGGCTGCATCAACTTGATCTCCGGCCAATTGGTAGGTTCCGCTTACCGAGTAATATCCGAGCTTTAACTACGGGCGCATCGCTGTGGTTTCGTTTGGATTTATTCATCAGTTATCGATATTTACTAGAATTGCAAGTTTTACCTGTTATTCTAGTATTATCACTAGTTATCCAGCTTGAGATCAGAGTAATCGGCCTCGTCATTGTTCTTTTTTGATTTATCATCTTACAGCCGATTAGATCTATTTCAAGTGTTGCCCTTGCAGTAATCATTTAGATCGCTCCAGCAGTTTTCTTTATGATTACTACACGATTATCGGCTGATCCATAGCCGATCATCTCTACAGCAAATCGGCCGATTCGCTGCCGACGCGCTCCTCAGGACAGATCGGAATCCCAGCCGATCGACGCGCCTGGAATTTAATACTCTATTTCCTTGTCAATCAACAGGTCAGATTGACTGGCACGCCGTGCGAACCGCACCAGGGCGATAACCCGAACAGGAGCTAAGCAGATTCTCCCGGGTCGTGTGTCCGACGCTGAAGACCATCGGCCGATTCCTATCCGGTCGATTTTAGCGCCAACACACTTTTGGCACGCCCAGTGGGACCATCCAAGATCTGATATGTCGAAAAACGCAGAAATCTCCGACAGCAACATCATTGAGGTCACAGAAGCAGATCTCAAAGACGACCAGAGGGAAGAATTGGCCAAACATCTAGAAGATTACAAGAAGATGTACCTCCAGTCGTTCAGTCGTACCAGAAGCGGGGAGGCAGTCAAGAAAGCTCCTATTCTAGCGCCTCGCCACATCACCATTGCTAAGGACTCGGGCAAGATGTCAGAGATGATTCAACAGTCCGTGTATCAGGCGTTCATCGACCAATCCTCAGTGATGACCAACACGGTGTATAACGCCGTCGTCAGCTCTCTGGCCAGCGCAGCAGTCCAAGGCTATCAGGGACCGGCATATGCCCCGCCGACCACTCTGCCAGCCAGAAGCTTACCATACACGTCCCAATCGGCTCCTCAGCCGATATTGACGCAACGCGAGGGGTACAACTCTCCATTGCCCCCGGCGTCTCCAAGATACAGCGGTGCACCATGTCTCCCATCACAGACACCGCTTCAACCCGTTCAGATTGCTTCTGTGCAGTCACTGCCTACAAGCTCAGCGCCTTGGGGAACATCAGCGACAGCATATTTTCCCGAGCCAGCGAACGGGTA
Source organism: Panicum miliaceum (assembly GCA_032594955.1). NCBI lineage: Eukaryota > Viridiplantae > Streptophyta > Magnoliopsida > Poales > Poaceae > Panicum > Panicum miliaceum. Next base: position 110,094 of record CM064060.1, on the reverse strand, counting down.
TGGAAGTTATTCAACCCAGGTGCCATACCAATCGGCCGCCCGGCCGATGGTTCCCCAGTATCAGCCGATCTTATCAGAAATCGGCAGGGGGGCAAGCACTGTAGAAGCATTCAGAGGCACGGCGCCAGCGATGACGTACGATGGGGGTGCGGACTCGTTTTGCCATCAACTATCGGCCGTTCAGCAAAATTCGCCGATTCATCACCCGGCCGTACCGGCCCTTCAGCACATGCCTGCGCCGCGAACAGCTGCTCATCAGCAGCAGGTGGACTGGACGGCAAGAATAGCAGAAGTAATCCAGGATCAGTTTGGATTGAAGCCAAAAGTTCAAACTTACACTTACAAGACGCCGTATCCATCGGCCTATGACTTGCTGCCGTTCCCACACCGCTACAAAGTTCCTGATTTCACCAAGTTCTCGGGGACGGACGATACATCCACTGTGGAGCATATCAACCGATTCATCATCCAGTGCGGAGAAGCTGCCACGCAAGATGCTCTGAGGGTGCGTTTATTTTCATCGTCCCTGTCCGGATCGGCCTTCCAGTGGTTCACCACCTTGCCGCCAAATTCCGTCGTTACATGGGCCGATCTGGAGAAACAATTCCACAAGTACTTCTACGCAGGAGTACACGAGATGAAGCTCTCGGATTTGACCAGCCTCAGGCAGAGGAGCGATGAACCAGTGATGGGATATATATACAGAGGTTCAGAGAAATCAGGAACAAATGCTACAGTCTGGCTCTGACCGACGCACAGCTGGCCGATATCGCCTTCCAAGGCCTCCTGCCACAAATCAAAGAAAGATATGCTGCCCAAGGGTTTGAAAGCCTGAGCCAGATCGTTCACCGATTGTCAGGACAAGAGGTCCGACCATTTGAACAACGGAGGAACTTCCAAAAGAAGGTGGCATACTTGGAAGGATCTGAATCAGATGCGGAAGAGGAAATCGGCCTAGCTGAATGGGTCAAAGGGAAAAAACCGATATCATGCCCCTTTGGCAAGAAGGAGCCAGAGACATTCGGCTTTGACACGTCAAAGGCCGATAAAATTTTTGATCTATTGCTTCAGGAAGGGCAGATTAAGCTGTCTCAGCATCACACCATCCCTACGGCCGATCAACTTGTTGGCGCTAAAATCGGCCGGATAGGAATCGTCCGATGGTCTTTAGCGTCGGACACACGACCCGGGAGAATCTGCTTAGCTCCTGTTCGGGTTATCGCCCTGGTGCGGTTCGCGCGGCGTGCCAGTCAATCTGACCTGTTGATTGACAAGGAAATAGAGTATTAAATTCCAGGCGCGTCGATCGACTGGAATTTCGATCTGCCCTGAGGAGCGTGTCGGCAGCGAATCGGCCGATTTGCTGTAGAGATGATCGGCTATGGATCAGCCGATGATCGTGTAGTAATCGTAAAGAAAACTGCTGGAGCGATCTAAACGATTACTGCAAGGACAACACTTGAAATAGATCTAATCGGCTGTATGATGATAAATTGAAGAAAAACAATGACGAAGCCGATTACTCTGATCTCAAGCTGGATAACTAGTGATAATACTAGAATAACAAATAAAACCTGCAATTCTAGTAAATATCGATAACTGGTGAATAAATCCAAACGAAACCACAGCGATGCGCCCGTAGTTAAAGCTGGGATATTACTCGGTAAGCGGAACCTACCAATTGGCCGGAGATCAAGTTGATGCAGCCTTGCCAATCCGTACGAACTCGTGAAAGAAGAAAAGTATTGGTGAAGTCGCCGACATCTAGAAGATTACAAGAAGATATACCTCCAGTCGTTCAGTCGTACCAGAAGCGCGGAAGCAGTTAGGAAGGCCCCTATTCCAGCACCTCGCCATATCACCATTGCTGAACACTCGGGCAAGATGTCAGAGATGATTCAGCAGTCCGTATATCAAGCGTTCATTGACCAATCCTCGGTGATGAGCAACACGGTGTACAACGCCGTCGTCAACTCTCTGGCCAGCGGAGCCGTTCAAGGTTATCAGGGACCGGCATATGCCCCTCCAACTACCCTGCCGGCCAGAAGCTTACCCTACACATCCCAATCGGCTTCTCAGCCGATGTTGACGCAGCGCGAGGGGTACAGGTCTCCACCACTTCCGGCGTCTCCAAGATATAGCGGTGCACCATGTCTCCCGTCGCGAGCGCCGCTTCAACCCGTCCAGATGGCTTCGGTGCAAACACTGCCTACGAGCTCAGTGCCTTGGGGGGCATCAGCCACGACGTATTTCCCCGAGCCAGCGGACGGGCATCGCACTTACCCGTTCCAGGTGCCGTACCAATCGGCAGCCCGGCCAACGGTCTCCCAGTACCAGCCGATTTTACCAGAAATCGGCAGGGGGGCATCAGCCACGACGCATTTTCCCGAGCCGGCGAACGGGCATGGCACTTATCCGTTTCAGGTGCCGTACCAATCGGCCGCCCGGCCGACGGTCTCCCAGTACCAGCCGATTTTACCAGAAGTCGGCAGGGGGTCAAGCACTGTGGAGGCATTCAGAGCCGCGGCGCCAGCAGCAACGTACGAAGGGGGTGCGGACGCGTTTCGCCAGCAGTTATCGGCCGTTCAGCAAACTTCGCCGATTCATCACCTGGCTGAACCAGCCCTTCAACACGTGCCCGCACCGCGAACAACTGTTCATCAGCAGCAGGTGGATTGGACGGCAAGAATAGCAGAAGTAATTCAAGATCAGTTTGGGCTGAAGCCGAAAGTTCAAACTTATACTTACAAGACGCCGTATCCATCGGCCTATGACTCGTTGCCGTTCCCACACCGCTACAAGGTTCCTGATTTCACCAAGTTCTCAGGGACGGATGACACATCCACTGTGGAGCACATCAACAGATTCATCATCCAGTGCGGTGAAGCTGCCACGCAAGACGCTCTGAGGGTACGGTTATTTTCATCATCTCTATCCGGATCGGCCTTCCAGTGGTTCACCACTTTACCGCCAAATTCTATCGTCACGTGGGCCGATCTGGAGAAACAATTCCACAAGTATTTCTATGCGGGAATACACGAGATGAAGCTCTCGGATCTAACCAGTCTCAGGCAGAGGAACGATGAGCCGGTGACAGGGTATATACAGAGATTCAGAGAGATCAAAAACAAGTGCTACAGCCTGGCTCTGACCGATGCACAGTTGGCCGATATCGCTTTCCAGGGCCTCTTACCGCAAATCAGAGAGAGATATGCTGCCCAAGAGTTTGAGAGCCTGAGTCAAATCGTCCACCGATTGTCAGGGCAGGAGATTCGACCGCTTGAGCAGCGGAGGAGCTTCCAGAAGAAGGTGGCGTACTTGGAGGGATCTGAATCTGACGCAGAGGAGGAAATCGGCCTTGCGGAATGGGTAAAAGGGAAAAAACCAATATCCTGCCCCTTTGGCAAGAAGGAGCCAGAGACATTCGGCTTTGACACGTCAAAAGCCGATAAAATTTCTGATCTACTGCTTCAGGAGGGTCAGATCAAGCTGTCGCAACATCACACCATCCCTACGGCCGATCAGCTGAAGAAGATGAAGTACTGCAAGTGGCACAACGCTACTTCCCATAACACCAATGAATGTAAAGTCTTCCGTCAGCAGATACAATCGGCCATTGAACAAGGGCGGCTCAAGTTTGAGACACCAACCAAATCGGCAATGCCGATGAAGATAGATCAGCATCCCTTCCCGGCCAACACGGTCAACGCTGGAGAAGAGTCAAGTCAAACCAAGGTGCTGACATCAGAATCGGCGAGAAGAGGTGGCGTCGTCGATCCCAAGAGGCAGATCACGACGGAAGAAATCAGAAGGAATAGGCGAGGACCAGAACGACCACACAGGCCTGTTACCTCCCGATTTCTACTCAGTAAATATCGGCGGCAGCAAGAACAAGCACAACACCAGGAAGAGATGATACGCCGGCGTAAAGATCACTAGCAGTGTCCCTTCTTCATCCACTGTTGGGAGAACGATATCAGACTGCCCTCTGCCGATAACTGTCCGGAGTGCAACGGATCAAACCGCAACGATCGCCCGAAGCCACACTCTAGGGACAGAGGATCAGAGCCGATCAACAGAAATCAGCGCAAAGACCGGCGCGTTTCGGTGCATGATCGGCTGGGGGGCAGAGTTGACCAGTACGGCAGGTCAAAAAGCAAGATCGGCCAGCAAGATGGACTGGGGGGCAGGATCAGCGCACACGATCGGCTGGAAGAGGTGGCCGATGATAGGGTATCAGACGAAGATCCCCTAGGGAAGGAACCAAAGTGGGAACACGCCAAATCATCGGCCAAATCAGTGAATCCCAGGTGGTGTCCTGACGGCCTATCCAGATCCCAGAAGCGAAGGATCCAACGCCTACGCCAGTGGGGACATCAAGAAGAAGAACAGAGACATGTGCCAGAAAGAAGGAATGTGAAATCTCGAATTTGGCGCCCAAAGAAGATCGATCAGAAAGCAAACAACCAAGAATCGGCAGCCAAAATTGATATGGTATTCATACTGCCGATGGAGTTCATGGCGCCAAGCGATCGGGACAAAGTGACAAATACAGAGGAAGAGCAAATGGCACAACTGGTATTAGAGCCGATGACGGCTATGTTCGAGAAGCCAGAGGAAGAAAAACGACAGCACCTCAAAGCGCTGTTTCTCAAGGGCTATGTCAACGGAAGACCCGTCACCAGACTACTGGTAGATGGAGGCGCGGCAGTCAACATCATGCCATATGCCATGTTCCGCAAGCTGAGCAAGAGCGATGACGACCTCACCAAGACGGACATGATGCTGAAGGACTTCGAAGGCAACGTGTCGCCTGCCCGCGGGGCATTCTGCGTCGACCTCACCATCGGCAGTAAGACCCTCCCCACTACTTTCTTCGTCATTAATGGCAAAGGGTCCTATAATATTCTGCTCGGTCGCGACTGGATACATGCAAACTGCTGTGTCCCATCTACTATGCATCAATGCCTTGTGCAATGGGTCGGCGACAGTACAGAGGTGGTAGCTGCCGATTCCATTTACAGCGTTGCAGCGGCCGACACACAACAGTGGAGCTGCGAGCACGTCAAGTGTATATCTGGCAGGACTTGGGACACTGACTTCCTGAGAGTGTCCGATTTCGGTTTACAGCCGATCCAAGCAGTTGGCTCCGAAGATTCAGAATAAATGGATCAGCTCATCCGAGGAGATGGGAAGCTAGGACACGGGTTCACGTCGGCCGATTTGTTAGAGATGGTAGATTTGGGAGATAGCAGCAAATCGAGGCCGACGTACGTTAGTGCCAATTTGGATCCTGAGTACAAATGCAAATTGATAAAATTATTGAAAGAGTTCAGGGATTGCTTTGCTTGGGAATATCACGAGATGCCAGGACTAGACCGGTCTATTGTTGAACACCGGTTACCTATAAAATCAGGATATCGGCCGTATCAGCAACCTGCACGACGGTGTAACCCCAAAATTCTACCTGACATAAAGGCCGAGATTACAAAGTTGATTGAGGCAGGATTTATTCGGCAGTGCCGCTACGCCGAATGGATTTCTAACATTGTGCCTGTATACAAGAATGGAAAGTTGCGTGTGTGCATCGATTTCAGGAATTTAAATCAGGCGACGCCAATGGATGGTTATCCGATGCCAACGGCCGATATCTTGGTGGATGCTGCCGCAGGCCACAAAGTCATAAGTTTCATGGATGGGAATGCCGGGTACAATCAGATATTAATGGCCGAAGAAGATATTTCGAAAACGGCTTTTAGGTGCCCAGGCCATCTTGGTTTATTTGAATGGGTAGTTATGACTTTTGGTTTGAAAAACGCCGGTGCTACATATCAACGGGCCATGAACTACATCTTCCACAAACTCATTGGTTCATCAGTGGAAATTTATATAGATGACGTCGTGGTCAAGTCAAAAGGTCACCAGGATCATCTGGCCGATTTACAAGAAGTGCTGGAGTGCACAAGGAAGCATGGGCTGAAGATGAACCCAAACAAGTGTGCGTTTGGTGTATCGGCCGGACAATTCTTGGGATTTATGGTCCATGAGCGCGGGATAGAAGTCAGCCGCAAGACTATAGACGCCATCAATAGAGTAGTGGCCCCACAAAGTAAAACTGAACTGCAGTCCCTCATCGGCAAGGTCAACTTCATCAGAAGATTCATATCCAATTTATCGGGACGTATTCAGGCTTTTACCCCTCTTTTGAAGTTAAAGCCCGACCAAGAGTTCATATGGGGGGAAGAACAACGCAAGGCACTGGAGAATATCAAGCAGTATCTCGTTTCACCTCCGGTGTTGACCCCGCCACAGTCTGGTAAGCCGTTCAAGTTATATTTATCGGCTGATGAGCAGGCTATTGGATCGGTGTTGGTACAGGAGTTTGAAGGGAAAGAACGAGTGGTGTACTACGTCAGTAGAAGACTTTTAGATGCCGAAACGAGATATTCTTCGGTAGAGCGGTTATGCTTGTGCTTGTACTTTTCATGTACTAAGCTCAGGCATTATTTGCTATCGGCAGAATGCATAGTCGTGTGCAAGGATGATGTGGTGAAGTATATGCTATCATTGCCGATTTTGAAGGGGCGAATTGGAAAATGGATCCTGGCCTTGTCAGAATTCGATCTAAGGTACGAATCGGCCAAAGCCGTCAAAGGTCAAGTGTTGGCCGATTTCGTAGTTCAGCATTGTGGACCAGAAATTGCCGCCGTTGAACCAGTTCCATGGACTTTATATTTTGATGGTTCTTCGTGTGGGGTCGGATCAGGAATCGGCATCGTTCTTGTGGCGCCTCGGGGGGCAACTTATGATTTCTCTCTGCCGATAGAAGCTTCTGCGACCAACAACCAGGCGGAATATCGAGCTGTTCTGAAAGACATCCAATTGTTAAGGGAAGTCAGGGCAGATGCAGTCGAGATCTTTGGGGACTCCATGCTCATTGTGGATCAGTTAACAGGACGATCCGAATGCAAGGACGACATCTTGAGAATTTATTATGAAGATTGTCTTCAACTTCTGAGAGGTTTCAAATCTGCAACAATTGAGCACATCCCCAGAGGTTATAATGAGGAAGCCAACAGACTGGCTCAACATGCTTCTGGGTATCGGCCGATTCAAGGAGCGATGACGCTAGAACTCGCGGCCGATGACTGGCGGAAGGAGATCGCTGATTATTTGAAAAATCCATCTCAAAAGGTGGATCGGCGAATACGTTTTCAAGCTACAAAGTATGTGTTGCTTGAGGATGACTTATTTTTTCGGACGATTGATGGAGTTCTTCTCAAATGCCTGGGAACAGAAGACGCAAAGGTCCTAATGGGAGAGATCCATGAAGGCGTGTGTGGAGCTCATCAATCGGCCCATAAAATGAAGTGGATGATCAGGAACAATGGATATTACTGGCCGACCATCCTGGAAGATTGTTTCAAGTATTACAAAGGATGCCAAGACTGTCAGAAGTTTGGCAATGTGCAGCGCGCACCAGCATCGGCTATGAATCCGATAATTAAGCCGTGGCCGTTCAGAGGTTGGGGAATAGATCTCATCGGACAGATCCATCCCCCGTCTAGCAAAGGGCATAAGTTCATATTGGTGGCTACAGATTACTTTACCAAATGGGTGGAGGCAGTTCCTCTGAGGAACGTGACATCAGCCGATATGATTGAGTTTGTTAAAAGCCATATTATATATCGATTTGGTATTCCTCAAACCATCACAACTGATCAAGGGACAATGTTCACTTCTGGAGAATTCGGAGAGTTCGCCGCCGATATGGGGATTAAATTATTAAATTCCTCGCCATACTATGCTCAAGCCAATGGCCAGGCGGAGTCATCTAACAAGGGGATAATCAAGCTAATTAAGAGGAAGATAGAAGAACAACCCAAGGAGTGGCATATGTCTTTGGCTGAATCTTTATGGGCGTACAGGATGGCTTGTCATGGGGCCACTAAAATATCCCCTTATCATTTGGTTTATGGCCATGAAGCAGTCCTACCATGGGAGATAAGAACAGGGTCAAGACGCATATCGCTACAGGATCAGTTAACGGCCGATGATTATTCCTTTCTCATGAAAGATGAACTTGACGATTCGGCGGGATTGCGGTTAAGAGCTCTAATCAGCATAGAGGAGAACAAGAAAAGGGTGGCCAGATGGTATGACAAGAAGGTCAAAGTCAAACAGTTCTCTCAGGGAGATCTGGTATGGAAGCTGGTGCTGCCGATAGGATCTAAGGATCCCAAATTCGGTAAGTGGTCACCCACTTGGGAAGGGCCGTATAGAATCGGCCGATGTGCTCCCGGAAATGCATACATTCTGGAAACGATAGAAGGGGAGGAATTCCCAAGAGCTCTGAATGGACGATATTTGAAAAGGTACTATCCAAGCATTTGGGTAGATGCATAACTTACAGCAAGATATATCAAGATTACATGGCCGACATGGTGTAAGTCGCCCTTAGAATAAAAACACTACTGGTTACGCCTGCGTTGGATTTCTCTTTCGACGCGACCTAATCTTATCATGAGGGAGAGCCTTTCATCTTTCAAGTCCTTTGCAGTGACTCCAGCTTCAGCTTGGTCGCAGAGTTCTTTCAGCAGGCGGGCCTTCTCCTCTTCCAAATCTTTCATGGTGGCTTCGGTCTTAGCTTCAGCAAGTCGGTGAGAAGATGAAGAACTCCCGTCAGAGGATGGCATTTGTTCAAAGCAGACGAGATCCATATGGTCCAAGATTGATCGGACATTGGCAGGAGCATGATCTTTGAGTTCTTCAGAATGAGCTCTTATCAGATCTATATCAGCTTGCGACAATGGCTTGCCTGAATGCATGATTTCGATCGCTCTTTCCAAACCGAGGCTGAGACGGTTCGGCTGAAAGAAGGAATAGACAAATATGTTAGGACAAAGTAAGATATCTCAGGAAGGAATGGAGAGGAAATTGATACCTGATTAACGGAAGAGGAGGATCGAGAGGACATTTTAATGCTTGACCAAAGACGGCGAGCGGTGGGTTTCAGAAGGAAAAGAAGACAAGCCAGATGAACATTTTTGGAAATAATACGAAGAGTCGTATTTATAGAAAGGAAGAGATAGAGGGTTGACAAGATGTGTACCGTCGGAGTAAAGGCATCAGTAAATGTAAAGCTGCCAGGGGAGACGGTCAAAGTCTGAATCTACACGCCAAATCCTGTTACCGGATTCCATGTCATAAACCTGATTCTAGAAAAAGATCAGATGCAGAGGGAAAGGTAACACAACTGATTCCGAGGTTTACTCCTGTCGCAATGGGGAAGTTTAGAGAGAAGGATTAAAGAAAGAGTTTCGAAGAAAAAAGTTATATTTTACTCCGAAACTGGGGGGCATGTGTTGACGCCAGATTTTGACACGTATTGAATCGGCGTCAGGAGAAGAAGGTTGGCCGATGCAGAAGATCTGAGAGCTACAGTAAGGAATCGGCCGATCGGGGTAACAGTCGAAAATCGGCCGATTGGTGGCACAGCCCACACCGACAGGATAGGATTATTCCAGAAGATCCTGGTCAAAAGCTGGTCAACGAGGTATGCTAAGACGGCCGGAAAGCAATTGAAGAGGTCCTGATTGGATTAGGAAACGGCGGCGGAAGATCCTACGGGAGTCCGTTTCCTTTTTAAAGTTATTATAGATATAGTAGTTTTCCTGTTTTTAAATAAGGTTGTAACAAGTCGTAATCGACTAGGAGTCCTAGTTTCAGGGTATAAATAGGAGTCGCTAGGGTTTTGCGAAAGACAACCAACATCAATCAACAAAATACTTCTAGTTTTTACCAGTACTTTACCTTTCAAGTCGGCGACTTCGCCAATATTTTCTTCTTTTACGAGTTCGTACGGATTGGCAGGGCTGCATCAACCTGATCTCCGGCCAATTGGTAGGTTCCGATTATCGAGTAATATCCGAGCTTTAACTACGGGCGCATCGCTGTGGTTTCGTTTGGATTTATTCACAAGTTATCGATATTTACTAGAATTGCAAGTTCTACCTGTTATTCTAGTATTATCACCAGTTATCCAGCTTGAGATCAGGGTAATCGGCTTCATCATCGTTCTCCTTCGATTCATCGCCATATAGCCGATTAGATCTGTTTCAAGTGTTGCCTCTATAGTAATTGTTTAGATTGCTCCAGCAGTTTTTACAATTACCATACGATCATCGGCTGACTCATAGCCGATCATCTCTACAGCAAATCGGCCGATTTACCGCCGATGCGCTCCTCAGGACAGATCGGAAATCCAGCCGATCGACGCGCCTGGAATTTAATACTCCATTTCCTTGTCAATCAACAGGTCAGATTGACTGGCACGCCGCGCGAACCGCACCAGGGCGATAACCCGAACAGGAGCTAAGCAGATTCTCCCGGGTCGTGTGTCCGACGCTGAAGACCCATCGGCCAATTCCTATCCGGCCGATTTTAGCGCCAACACTAGGACTCCTGGTCGATCATGACTTATCACAACCTTATTTAAATTACTATATCTATACGAATTTTAAAAGGAAACGGACTCCCGCAGAATCTTCCACTGCCGCTCCCTAATCCAATCAGGATTTCCTTCAATTGCTCCCCGACCGACTTAGGTGCCCCCTTTGACCAACTTTTGACCAGGATCCTCTGAAATAATCCCATCCTGTTGGCGTAGGCTGTGCCACCAATCGGCCGATTTCCAACTGTTACCTCAATCGGCCGATTCCTTTCTGTAGCCTTCAGATCTGCCGCATCGGCCAATCTTCTCTTCCTGAAGCCGATTCAACACGTGTCAAAATCTGGCGTCAACACATGCCCCCCAGTTTCGGAGTAAAATATAACTTTTCCTTCGAAACTCTTTTCTTTAATCCTTTCCCCTGAAACGGGCGCAGTAAAAATCTCCTTCCGTTCCGCGGCACAATGATTGCAATTTCCTCGAACCGGGTGCGCGAAACGACCGCTTCTCTGGAACTCGTGTAGACGGCGCGGTAAAAATACCATCTTTGCCCTCGCTTCCCTGATCTCTCTTAAGTACTGGCTTTCTCCGCCTATCCTTCCCCACGAATCTAGCATTCTTTTCCGTCGCATCACTGTTTGTCTTCCTCCAAGCTCTTTCGATTTCCAAGTGCTTCCCCCTTTCCGGCGATCTCATCCGCGGCCTGCTTCCGACCCCCAATGGCGTCTCCATCGGCGACCACTCCATCTACACAGGCTCCATCGGCTACTCCTTTGGCGGCGGCGGCCCAATCGGTGGCTTCCCCAGCGGTGTCATCGGCGATGATGGCTTCCATCCTAGAGGTAAATGCTCGAAATTTTTTCCTTTTCGCCTTTTTACTGCTTCAGTATTTTCTGGACTCTCTCCCAATTTCTTCCCTTTTCCCCTTTTTTAGGCACTTAGGCACCGAATCACTATCCCTCTCTCAGAATCCGCTGACCTCATCTGTTTGGGCCTTATGGGGAGCCCTGATCCAACGGATCTGATCAGTTTAGAAACCCATAGGATCCCTTTTAAGCAATCATCTATGGATTTAGATCATTGGGTAGGCACTTTCAGATCCTGGCCAAACGAAACACCCGGATGGAGAGAATGGTACCAGAGGGTAGCCGGATCTTGGAGGGTTCAGTGGGAAGAACTCAAAATCGGCCAGTGCATAGACTTATCCCTGTCTCAGATGGAAAGGAACGAACCTCTAGTTATGGCAGGCTCTTATTTTTGGTTCGATGCTCTTAACGCATTTCTTTTTGGACATGGACCCATGACCCCGACTTTGGCTGATGTTCTGCTGCTGACCGGCCTCGATGTTTCCTCCGCCGATACCCCCTTCAATTATCTGTTCAAGCCATCTCATCGGCTGGAGACCAAAGGAATCGGCGGGTGGAAAGGATACATCAGTAAAAACATGAAGACCGGGACAGTTTCGCAGAGGGAGCATACTGCCTTCTTGATGATGTGGCTGGAGAAACATTTCTTCTGTGGCAGAGCAGTCGGCCCCTCTTCAAACACTCAAGCTTTGGCGGAGGCTCTTTCACAAGGATCGGCCAATCCTCTTGGAAAACACTTGCTGGGATCGGCATACCATCTGTTGCATCAAATCGGCGTCAAGCTGTCGAAGGGGGAGCCGATAGGGAACCCAGGCGGTCCTTGGTGGTTCATCACCCTCTGGCTCAATTTACACATGAGCAAGGTTTCTCAACAGCGGATAGAGACAAAGACCTTTCCCAACATCGAGTCAGAGGAGAATCCATCGGTCCGTCGCCGCTGCAGATCCTTCGGAGAGGCAGTATCGGCCTTTCCCGGCTGCCAATTCACTGCCACCCGCACAGCTGAATACTAGAGATGCTTCTACTATGGCCTTAGTGAAGAGATGATCAGCTGGCATCCATATCAGGCAGTAGAGCCGATTTTTGAATTGCCCGTATGCTTTGATTTCTCTACTCATACCTTTGACAGAGAGTTAATGGACGTCTTGATCAAGCCGGGGATTCTGCCGGCCAACTTCTTCTCAGGAAAGGACTCACCCACCTATGAGTTCTACAGTCCATCGGCTGCAGCAAGGCAACTGGGTTTTGGCCAACTGCCGATTCGGGTCTATTTCGCCGGCCAGGCAAAATTCAGAGATGGACTAACCTCAAGTCTTGATTACAGCCGGCTGTGTGATCTAGTACCCGACTCCAGTACCATTGACTTGAATGGTTGGTCAGTTGCCTCTTTCGCCACCCAGCAGTTTAAATTATGGTGGGCAGAATGGAAGCAGCACCTTTTCTGTAAATCTCCATCATCTTACTGCAACATTCTGGACCCAGAGAACATCGACCCAAATGCAGCGATATGTCCTTTTTCCTTAGCCGATTCCAATGTTATATTATCATCTTGTTGTTAACTCATGTTCATTTCTTCAGTCTTTGAGCCACGTTCCCCCGATGCGAAGCCAAAGCGGCCGGCCGATTGATAGCCATCACCAATACACGCCGTATCCACTTATCGGCTTCCACGCTCCAACTGTCAGAGATCTCTCCACCGGCCGATCAAGGCGAGCACCAAAAAGGCCAACATCAAAGATAACCAGCCGTCGGGTGCGAGCTCGCATTGGATCAGCCGATCAGACGGCAATAGCATCGGCTGAAGTCTCCCGCATTGGATCAGCCAGCCAGATGGCAGTGGTATCGGCCGAGACTCCCCGCGTTGGATCGGCCGACCAAGTAGAGGTGACACCCGCCGAGACTCCAGGTCCTTTACCTCTGCCGGTTGTCGAGATGGTCGATCCCCAAGTCACCACTGAAGTCGGGGCTGCTGCAGCATCACTATTAGTAGAAGCTATTCAGGTAATCTTATTTATCTCATATATTCTCCAAATCTTCTACTGACATCAATTCTATTCCTCTGCCAGGCTGCACAAGTTATCCCACCGCAGTCTCCGCAACTATCGGCCACGTCTCAAGTGGGGACCAAGATTCCAGCAGCTTCTGTCGCCGAGGTACACGATCTCTTACCTTGAATCCTTAATATTCAGAAAACTTAACCAATTTTGATGCAGGCCGATTTGGGTACGCCGATTATAACTCCACAATAGGCATCGGCCGGGAGGCCCGCAGAGGCATGGCAAATTTCTGTCACTATCTTATTTCAACTTCCCATAGCATTTTCACGGGAATCTTCTTTCATGTCTTTTTCAGGAAGCTGGTCCAAGCGGAGCGCTAATAACCATCGAATTTTCTTCTTCCGACGAACCAAATGTACCAGTCCCTGAGATAAGGGAAACACTTCCACTGGCGCAGGCAAGAGAGATTCGCTTCAAAGAGGTAACAGTCTTACCATTAGAATGGACCGATTTCCTTTCACTGCTTGCTTACCCTTTACTTTGTTTCCTTACAGGAGCAAGATACCCCCAACAATAGCATCTTTTCTTTTGCTGTCTCCTTGGCCGATGACGAAGAAATCGCTTCACACCCAATTCCATCGAGCTCCACCTCCGACGATGTCCGCTCCAAGCTCGAAAGCATTCGTACTCTCCTCCAAGATGACATCGGCCGATTGGTGGAAGATGCATCGCCGATTCGATGACTTTTCAACGAGGTCAAAGATCGCATCCCGGATGAAGTGTCGGAAAATTTGGGGTATGCTGCCTACATAGAGGGTATGCAGATTCCGGTTTCCAGGGCGCTGCAACGTATGGCCGATCGTGCTCAGATGGCCAAAACTCAGGAGGAGGTCGACTCGTACAAGCACCGGACTCAGGAAGTACACCACAGGATCAACTTCCTCGAGAATTGCCGTCCCGACATCGTCGGCGCAATAGATCGGCTAAAACGGAGGAGAGCAGAACTGGCCAAGGAGATGGAACAGATAACCAAAGAGATAGCCGCTGAAGAGAAGAAGCTTCAAGAACTTCCATCCATCATCAGCGAGCTGAAGCAAGAAAGACAACATCTGGCCCGGGAAACAATAAGGCTCCGTCGCCGCGTGTCAGAAGTATCAGGATCGGCCAATGATGATCAGAGAATAGTAGACTCGGCCGATCAAATTAGACGACGAGCGATTGTAGCCATAGATGCTTTCCTTGGGTTGTAAAAAATATGTTAAACATTATTGCTCCTTTAATGTCACTGCGCCGATTCGGTTTTGAACTGCTCCTTCAGTCTGCTTTGCATTTATGTATGTATTTACTCCGATAGGACGTGTCTCACCATCCATCTACCTCCTCTTCATTTATAAGCAGACCGTTCACCATCTCTAGAGGCACACGCATTATTTATCTCCTCTCCTTCTTTTACTGTCCCAAATTGAACGGCAAGATGTCTTCTTCGTCCTCCTCATCCTCTTCCTCTGTCAACCAGGTATGAACTCCCCCTCTGCCTTTCTCTTAAGCATCTCAATCGCTCCGATACTGGGTAACTCCTTTTATCTCTGTTTAGCCGAAACGTCTCAGCCCCGGTCTAGAACGAGCGATAGAAATCATGCATTCAGAAGAGCCACTATCACAGGCAGACAGAAATCTGATAAGAGCTCATGCTGGGGAACTCAGAGATCATGTCCTTGCCGCTGTCCAGGAACACTCGGACCTCATAAATGCTCATTTTTTGGTCCGCAAGCGACCATCTTCCGAAAAAAGTTCTTCACTTCCTTGTAAAGCCAAAACTGGAGTCGCCATGGAAGATCTGGAAGAGGAGAAGACCCGCCTGCTGAAAGAACTCTGCAACCAAGCTGAAACTGGAGCCACTGCAGAGGACCCGAAAGAGAAAAGGTTCACCCTTATGATAAAACTGGGTCGCATCGAGAGAGAAATCCAGCGTAGGCGTAATCAGTAGACACACCAGTATTTTTATTCTAAGGGCGACTTGTACCATGTCGGCCATGTAATCTGTAATTTCCATCCAATAATGAATCCCAATGTTTCCTTCACCAGATGTGTAGACAGAAACCGATGAGAAATCGGCCATGTTATCTTGACATATTTTGCTGCAAGTTATGTATCTACCCAAATGCTTGGATAGTACCTCTTCAGATATCGCCCGTTTAAAGCTCTTGGGAATTCCTTCCCTTCGATTGTCTCCAGAATATATTCATTCCCAGGGGCACATCGGCCGATTCTATACGGCCCTTCCCAAGTGGGTGACCATTTACCGAATTTGGGATCCTTAGATCCTATCGGCAGCACCAACTTCCATACCAAATCTCCCTGAGAGAACTGTTTAACTTTGACCTTTTTGTCATACCATCTGGCCACCCTTTTCTTGTTTTCTTCTATACTAATCAGGGCTCTCAACCGTAAACTCGCCGAATCGTCAAGTTCATCTTTCATGAGAAAGGAATAGTCATCGGCCGTTAACTAATCCTGTAACGATACACGTCTTGACCCTGTCCTTATCTCCCAAGGCAAGACCGCCTCATGACCATAAACCAAATGATAAGGGGATATTTTAGTGGCTCCATGACAAGCCATCCTGTATGCCCATAAAGATTCAGCCAAAGACATATGCCACTTCTTGGGTTTCTCTTCTATCTTCCTCTTCATTAGCTTGATTATCCCTTTGTTAGACGATTCTGCTTGGCCATTGGCTTGAGCATAGTATGGAGAAGAATTCAATAATTTAATCCCCATATCGGCGGCGAACTCTCCGAATTCTCCAGAAGTGAACATTGTCCCTTGATCAGTTGTGATGGTTTGAGGAATACCAAATCGATATATAATATGGCTTTTAACAAATTCAATCATATCGGCCGATGTCACGTTCCTCAAAGGAACTGCCTCCACCCACTTAGTAAAATAATCTGTAGCCACCAATATGAACTTATGCCCTTTGCTAGATGGAGGATGAATCTGTCCGATGAGATCTATTCCCCAACCTCTGAACGGCCACGACTTAATTATTGGATTCATAGCCGATGCTGGCGCGCGCTGCACATTGCCAAACCTCTGACAGTCTTGGCATCCTTTGTAGTACCTGAAACAATCTTCAAGGATGGTCGGCCAGTAATATCCATTGTTCCTGATCATCCATTTCATTTTGTGAGCCGATTGATGAGCTCCACACACGCCTTCATGGATTTCTCCCATAAGAACCTTTGCCTCTTCTGTTCCCAGGCATTTGAGAAGAACTCCATCAATCGTCCGATAAAATAAATCATCTTCAAGCAACACATATTTTGTAGCCTGAAAACGCATTCGCCGATCCACCTTTTGGGATGGATTTCTCAAGTAATCGGCGATCTCCTTTCGCCAGTCATCGGCCGCGAGCTCTAGCGTCATCGCTCCCTGACTCGGCCGATACCTAGAAGCATGTTGGGCCAGTCTGTTGGCTTCTTCATTATAATTCCTGGGGATATGCTCAATTATCGCAGACTTGAACTCTTTTAAAAGTTGAAGACAATCCTCATAATAAATCCTCAAGATATCATCCTTGCACTCAGATCGCCCTGTCAACTGATCCACAATGAGCATGGAATCCCCAAAACTTTCGACTGCATCAGCTCTGGCTTCCCTTAATAATTGGAGGCCTTTTAGAACAGCTCGATATTCCGCCTGGTTATTAGTTGCAGAGGCTTCTATCGGCAGAGAGAAATCATAACTTGCCCCCCGAGGCGACACAAGAACAATGCCGATTCCTGATCCGACCCCACACGAAGAACCATCAAAATATAGGGTCCACGGGACTGGTTCAACGGTGGCGATTTCCGGTCCACAATGCTGAACTACGAAATCGGCCATCACTTGACCTTTGACGGCTTTGGCCGATTCGTACCTTAAATCGAATTCTAACAAAGCCAGGATCCATTTTCCAATCCGCCCTTTCAGAATCGGCAATGATAGCATATACTTCACCACATCATCCTTGCACACGACTATGCATTCTGCCGATAGCAAATAGTGCCTGAGTTTGGTACATGAAAAGTACAAGCACAAGCACAGTCGCTCCACCGAGGAATATCTTGTTTCGGCGTCTAAAAGTCTTCTGCTGACGTAGTACACCACTCGTTCTTTCCCCTAAAACTCCTGTACCAACGCCGGTCCAATAGTCTGTTCATCAGCCGATAAATATAATTTGAACGGCTTACCAGGCTGTGGTGGAACTAATACCGGAGGTGAAACCAGATACTGCTTGATATTCTCCAGCGCCTTGCGCTGTCCTTCTCCCCATATGAATTCCTGGTCGGGCTTTAATTTCAACAGAGGGGTAAAAGCCTGAATACGTCCTGACAGATTGGATATGAATCTTTTGATGAAATTGACCTTGCCGATGAGGGACTGTAGTTCAGTTTTATTTTGTGGGGCCACCACTTTGTTGATGGCGTCTATGGTCTTGCGGTTGACTTCTATCCCGCGCTCATGGACCATAAATCCTAAGAATTGCCCGGCAGATACACCAAATGCACACTTGTTTGGGTTCATCTTCAGCCCATGTCTCCTTGTGCACTCCAGTACTTCCTGTAAATCGGCCAGATGATCTTGGTGACCTTTTGACTTGACCACGACGTCATCTATATAAATTTCCACCGATGAACCAATGAGCTTGTGGAAGATGTAGTTCATGGCCCGTTGATATGTAGCGCCGGCGTTCTTCAACCCGAAAGTCATAACCACCCATTCAAATAAACCAAGATGGCCTGGGCACCTAAAAGCCGTTTTCGAGATATCTTCCTCGGCCATTAATATCTGATTGTACCCGGCATTCCCATCCATGAAACTTATGACTTTGTGGCCTGCGGCGGCATCCACCAAGATATCGGCCATCAGCATCGGATATCCATCCATCGGTGTAGCCTGATTTAAGTTCCTGAAATCGATGCACACACGTAATTTTCCATTCTTTTTGTATACAGGCACAATGTTAGAAATCCATTCGGCGTAGCGGCACTGCCGAATAAATCCTGGCTCAATGAACTTTGTAATCTCGGCCTTTATATCAGGTAGAATCTTGGGGTTACACCGTCGTGCAGGTTGCTGATATGGCCGATATCCTGATTTTATAGGTAACCGGTGTTCAACAATAGACCGGTCTAGTCCTGGCATCTCATGATATTCCCAAGCGAAGCAATCCTTGAACTCTTTTAATAAACTTATCAATTTACATTTGTACTCAGGATCCAAATTGGCACTAATGTACGTCGGCCTTGATTTGCTGCTATCTCCCAAATCTACCATCTCTAATAAATCGGCCGACGTAAACCCATGCCCAAGCTTCCCATCTTCTCGGATGAGCGGATCCATTTATTCTGAATCTTCACAGCCGACTGCTTGGATCGGCTGTAGACCGAAATCGGACACTTTCAGGAAGTCAGTGTCCCAAATCCTGCCAGATATAGACTTGACGTGCTCGCAGCTCCACTGTTGCGCGTCGGCCGCTGCAACGCTGTAGACGGAATCGGCAGCGACTATCTCTGTACTGTCGCCGACCCATTGCACAAGGCATTGATGCATTGTAGATGGGACACAGCAGTTTGCGTGTATCCAGTCGCGACCAAGCAGCATATTGTAGGACCCCTTGCCATTAATAACGAAAAAAGTGGTAGGGAGGGTCTTACTGCCGATGGTGAGGTCGACGCAGAGCGCTCCGCGGGCGGGTGACACGTTGCCTTCGAAATCCTTCAACATCATGTCCATCTTGGTGAGGTCTTCATCGTCCTTGCCCAGCTTGCGGTACATGGCATACGGCATGATGTTAACTGCAGCGCCTTCATCTACCAGTAATCTGGTGACGGGTCTTCCGTTGACATAGCCTTTGAGAAACAGCGCTTTGGGATGCTGTCGTTTCTCTTCTTCTGGTTTCTCAAACGTAGCCGTCATCGGCTCTAATACCAGCTGTGCCATTTGTTCCTCCTCTGTTCTTGTTACTTTATCCCGATCGTTGGGCGCCATGAACTCCATCGGCAGTATGAATACCATATCAATTTCGGCTGCCGATTCTTGGTTGCTCGTTTCTTGATCATTTTTCTTTGGGCGCCAAACTCGAGATTTAACATTCCTTCTTTCTGGCACCTGTCTCTGTTCTTCTTCTTGATGTTCCCACTGGCGTAGGCGTTGGATCCTTCCCTTCTGGGATCTGGATAGGCCATCGGGACACCACCTGGGATTCACTGGTTTGGCCGATGATCTGGCGTGTTCCCAATCTGGTTCCCTTCCTAGGGGATCTTCGTCTGATACCCTATCATCGGCCATTTCTTCCAGCCGATCGTGCGCGCTGATCCTGCCCCCCAGTCCATCTCGCTGGCCGATCTTGCTTTTTGACCTGTTGTACTGGTCAACTCTGCCCCCCAGCCGATCATGCGCCGAAACGCGCCGTTCCTCGCGCCGATTTCTGCTGATCGGCTCTGATCCTCTGTCCCTAGAGTGTGGCCTCGGGCGATCGTTGCAGCTCAATCCGATATCGTTCTCCCAGCAGTGGATGAAGAACGGACATTGCCAGTGATCTTCATGCCGGCGTATCGTCTCTTCCTGGTATCTTGCTTGTTCTTGCTGCTGCCGATATTTACTGAGTAAGAATCTTGGTGGATGCCGCCGCAGGCCACAAAGTCATAAGTTTCATGGATGGGAATGCCGGGTACAATCAGATATTAATGGCCGAGGATGATATCTCGAAAACGGCTTTTAGGTGCCCAGGCCATCTTGGTTTGTTTGAATGGGTGGTTATGACTTTCGGGTTGAAGAAGGCCGGTGCTACATATCAACGGGCCATGAACTACATCTTCCACAAGCTCATTGGTTCATCGGTGGAAATTTATATAGATGACGTCATGGTCAAGTCAAAAGGTCACCAAGATCATCTGGCCGATTTACAGGAAGTACTGGAGTGCACAAGGAGACATGGGCTGAAGATGAACCCAAACAAGTGTGCATTTGGTGTATCGGCCGGGCAATTCTTAGGATTTATGGTCCATGAGCGCGGGATAGAAGTCAACCGCAAGACCATAGACGCCATCAACAAAGTGGTGGCCCCACAAAATAAAACTGAACTACAGTCCCTCATCGGCAAGGTCAATTTCATCAAAAGATTCATATCCAATCTGTCAGGACGTATTCAGGCTTTTACCCCTCTGTTGAAATTAAAGCCCGACCAGGAATTCATATGGGGAGAAGGACAGCGCAAGGCGCTGGAGAATATCAAGCAGTATCTGGTTTCACCTCCGGTATTAGTTCGACCACAGCCTGGTAAGCCGTTCAAATTATATTTATCGGCTGATGAACAGGCTATTGGACCGGCGTTGGTACAGGAGTTTTAGGGGAAAGAACGAGTGGTGTACTACGTCAGCAGAAGACTTTTAGACGCCGAAACAAGATATTCCTCGGTGGAGCGACTGTGCTTGTGCTTGTACTTTTCATGTACCAAGCTCAGGCACTATTTGCTATCGGCAAAATGCATAGTCGTGTGCAAGGATGATGTGGTGAAGTATATGCTATCATTGCCGATTCTGAAAGGGCGGATTGGAAAATGGATCCTGGCTTTGTCAGAATTCGATTTAAGGTACGAATCGGCCAAAGTCGTCAAAGGTCAAGTGATGGCCGATTTCGTAGTTCAGCATTGTGGACCGGAAATCGCCACCGTTGAACCAGTCCCGTGGACCCTATATTTTGATGGTTCTTCGTGTGGGGTCGGATCAGGAATCGGCATTGTTCTTGTGTCGCCTCGGGGGGCAAGTTATGATTTCTCTCTGCCGATAGAAGCCTCTGCAACTAATAACCAGGCGGAATATCGAGCTGTTCTAAAAGGCCTCCAATTATTAAGGGAAGCCAGAGCTGATGCAGTCGAAATTTTTGGGGATTCCATGCTCGTTGTGGATCAGTTGACGGGGCGATCTGAGTGCAAGGATGATATCTTGAGGATTTATTATGAGGATTGTCTTCAACTTTTAAAAGAGTTTAAGTCTGCGATAATTGAGCATATCCCCAGGAATTATAATGAAGAAGCCAACAGACTGGCCCAACATGCTTCTAGGTATCGGCCGAGTCAGGGAGCGATGACGCTAGAGCTCGCGGCCGATGACTGGCGAAAGGAGATCGCCGATTACTTGAGAAATCCATCCCAAAAGGTGGATCGGCGAACGCGTTTTCAGGCTACAAAATATGTGTTGCTTGAAGATGATTTATTTTATCGGACGATTGATGGAGTTCTTCTCAAATGCCTGGGAACAGAAGAGGCAAAGGTTCTTATGGGAGAAATCCATGAAGGCGTGTGTGGAGCTCATCAATCGGCTCACAAAATGAAATGGATGATCAGGAACAATGGATATTACTGGCCGACCATCCTTGAAGATTGTTTCAGGTACTACAAAGGATGCCAAGACTGTCAGAGGTTTGGCAATGTGCAGCGCGCGCCAGCATCGGCTATGAATCCAATAATTAAGCCGTGGCCGTTCAGAGGTTGGGGAATAGATCTCATCGGACAGATTCATCCTCCATCTCGCAAAGGGCATAAGTTCATATTGGTGGCTACAGATTATTTTACTAAGTGGGTGGAGGCAGTTCCTTTGAGGAACGTGACATCGGCCGATATGATTGAATTTGTTAAAAGCCATATTATATATCGATTTGGTATTCCTCAAACCATCACAACTGATCAAGGGACAATGTTCACTTCTGGAGAATTCGGAGAGTTCGCCGCCGATATGGGGATTAAATTATTGAATTCTTCTCCATACTATGCTCAAGCCAATGGCCAAGCAGAATCGTCTAACAAAGGGATAATCAAGCTAATGAAGAGGAAGATAGAAGAGAAACCCAAGAAGTGGCATATGTCTTTGGCTGAATCTTTATGGGCATACAGGATTGCTTGTCATGGAGCCACTAAAATATCCCCTTATCATTTGGTTTATGGTGATGAGGCGGTCTTGCCATGGGAGATAAGGACAGGGTCAAGACGTGTATCGTTACAGGATTAGTTAACGGCCGATGACTATTCCTTTCTCATGAAAGATGAACTTGACGATTCGGCGAGTTTACAGTTGAGAGCCCTGATTAGTATAGAAGAAAACAAGAAAAGGGTGGCCAGATGGTATGACAAAAAGGTCAAAGTTAAACAGTTCTCTCAGGGAGATTTGGTATGGAAGTTGGTGCTGCCGATAGGATCTAAGGATCCCAAATTCGGTAAATGGTCACCCACTTGGGAAGGGCCGTATAGAATCGGCCGATGTGCCCCTGGGAATGCATATATTCTGGAGACAATCGAAGGGAAGGAATTCCCAAGAGCTTTAAACGGGCGATATCTGAAGAGGTACTATCCAAGCATTTGGGTAGATACATAACTTGCAGCAAAATATGTCCAGATAACATGGCCGATTTCTCATCGGTTTCTGTCTACACATCTGGTGAAGGAAACATTGGGATTCATTATTGGATGGAAATTACAGATTACATGGCCGACATGGTACAAGTCGCCCTTAGAATAAAAATACTAGTGTGTCTACTGATTACGCCTACGCTGGATTTCTCTCTCGATGCGACCCAGTTTTAGCATAAGGGTGAACCTTTTCTCTTTCGGGTCCTCTGCAGTGGCTCCAGTTTCAGCTTGGTTGCAGAGTTCTTTCAGCAGGCGGGTCTTCTCCTCTTCCAGATCTTCCATGGCGACTCCAGTTTTGGCTTTACAAGGAAGTGAAGAACTTTTTTCGGAAGATGGTCACTTGCGGACCAAAAAATGAGCATTTATGAGGTCCGAGTGTTCCTGGACAGCGGCAAGGACATGATCTCTGAGTTCCCCAGCATGAGCTCTTATCAGATTTCTGTCTGCCTGTGATAGTGGCTCTTCTGAATGCATGATTTCTATCGCTCGTTCTAGACCGGGGCTGAGACGTTTCGGCTAAACAGAGATAAAAGGAGTTACCCAGTATCGGAGCGATTGAGATGCTTAAGAGAAAGGCAGAGGGGGAGTTCATACCTGGTTGACAGAGGAAGAGGATGAGGAGGACGAAGAAGACATCTTGCCGTTCAATTTGGGACAGTAAAAGAAGGAGAGGAGATAAGTAATGCGTGTGCCTCTAGAGATGGTGAACGGTTTGCTTATAAATGAAGAGGAGGTAGATGGATGGTGAGACACGTCCTATCGGAGTAAATACATACATAAATGCAAAGCAGACTGAAGGAGCAGTTCAAAACCGAATCGGCGCAGTGACATTAAAGGAGCAATAATGTTTAACATATTTTTTACAACCCAAGGAAAGCATCTATGGCTACAATCGCTCGTCGTCTAATGTGATCGGCCGAGTCTACTACTCTCTGATCATCATCGGCTGATCCTGGTACTTCTGACACGCGGCGATGGAGCCTTATTGTTTCACGGGCCAGATGTTGTCTTTCTTGCTTCAGCTCGCTGATGATGGATGGGAGTTCTTGGAGCTTCTTCTCTTCAGCGGCTATCTCTTTGGTTATCTGTTCCATCTCCTTGGCCAGTTCTGCTCTCCTCCGTTTCAGCCGATCTATTGCGCCGACGATGTCCGGACGGCAATTCTCAAGGAAGTTGATCCTGTGGTGTACTTCCTGAGTCTGGTGCTTGTACGAGTCGACCTCCTCCTGAGTTTTGGCCATCTGAGCACGATCGGCCATACGTCGCAGCGCCCTGGAAACCGGAATCTGCATGCCCTCTATATAGGCAGCATACCCCAAATTTTCTGATACTTCATCCGGGATGCGATCTTTGACCTCGTTGAAAAGTCGTCGAATCGGCGATGCATCTTCCACCAATCGGCCGATGTCATCTTGGAGGAGAGTACGAATGCTTTCGAGCTTGGAGCGGACATCGTCGGAGGTGGAGCTCGATGGAATTGGGTGTGAAGCGATTTCTTCGTCATCGGCCAAGGAGACAGCAAAAGAAAAGATGCTATTGTTGGGGGTATCTTGCTCCTGTAAGGAAATAAAGTAAAGGGTAAGCAAGCGGTGAAAAGAAATCGGCCGATTCTAATGGTAAGACTGTTACCTCTTTGAAGCGAATCTCTCTTGCCTGCGCCGGTGGAAGTGTTTCCCTTGTCTCAGGGACTGGTGCATTTGGTTCGTCGGAAGAGGAAGATTCGATGGTTATTAGCGCTCCGCTTGGACCAGCTTCCTGAGAAAGACATAAAAGAAGATTCCTGTGAAAGTGCTATGGGAAATTGAAATAAGATAAGTAACGAAAATTTGCCATGCCTCTGTGGGTCTCCCGGCCGATGCCTGTTGTGGAGTTATAATCGGCATACCGAAATCGGCCTGCATCAAAATTGGCTAAGTTTTCTGAGTATTAAAGATCCAAGGTAAGAGATCGTTTACCTCGGCGGCAGGAGCTGCTGGAGTCTCGGTTCCCACTTGAGACGTGGCCGATTGTTGCGGAGACTGCGGTGGGATAACTTGTGCAGCCTGGCAGAAGAATAGAGTTGATGTCAGTAGAAGACTTGGAGAATATATGAGGTAAGTAAGATTACCTGAACAGCTTCTACTAATAGTGACGCTGCAGCAGCCCCGACTTCAGCAGTGACTTGGGGATCGGCCATCTTGACAACCGGCAGAAGTGAAGGACCTGGAGTCTCGGCTGGTGTCACTACCACTTGGTCGGCCGATCCGATGCGGGAAGTCTCGGCCGATACCACTGCCGTCTGGCTGGCCGATCCAATGTGGGGGACTTCAGCCGATGCTATTGCCGGCTGATCGGCCGATCCAATATGAGCTCGCACCCGGCGGCTCGTTATTTTTAATGTTGGCCTTTTTGGTGCTCGCCTTGATCGGCCAGTGGAGATATCTCTGACAGTTGGAGCATGGAAGCCGATAAGTGGATACGGCGTGTATTGGTGGTGGCTATCAATCGGCCGGTCGCTTCGGCTCCGCATCGGAGGAACATGGCTTTCAGACTGAAGAGATGAATATGAGTTAACAACAAGATGATAATGTGGAAATAAATAACATTGGAATCGGCTGAGGAAAAAGGACATACCGCTGCATTTGGATCAATGTTCTCTGGGTCCAGAATGTTGCAGTAAGTCGATGGAGATTTACAGAAAAGGTGCTGCTTCCATTCTGCCCACCATAATTTGAACTGCTGGGTGGCGAAAGAGGCAACTGACCAACTGTTCAGGTCAATGGTACTGGAATCGGGTATCAAATCGCACAACCGGCTGTAATCAAGACTTGAGGTCAGTCCATCTCTGAATTTTGCCTGACCGGCGAAGTAGACCCGAATCGGTAGTTGGCCAAAACCCAGTTGCCTTGCCACAGCCGATGGATTGTAGAACTCGTAGATGGGTGAGTCCTTTCCTGAGAAGAAATTGGTCGGCAGAATCCCCGGCTTGATCAAGACGTCCATTAACTCTCTGTCAAAGGCATGAGTGGAGAAATCGTAGCATACGGGCAATTAGAAAATCGGCTCTATTGCCTGATATGGGTACCAGCTGATCATCTCTTCACTAAGGCCATTGTAAAAGCATCTGAAGTATTCAGCTGTACGGGTGGCAGTGAATTGACAGCCAGGAAAGGCCGATACCGCTTCTCCAAAAGATCTGCAGCGGCGACGGACCGATGGATTCTCCTCTGACTCGATATTGGGAAAGGTCTTTGTCTCTATCCGCTGCTGAGAGACCTTGCTCATGTGTAAGTTGAGCCAGAAGGTGATGAACCACCAAGGACCACCTGGGTTCCCTATCGGCTCCCCCTTCGACAGTTTGATGCCGATTTGGTGCATCAGGTGGTACGCCGATCCCAGCAAATGTTTTCCAAGGGGGATGGCCGATCCTTGTGATAAAGCCTCTGCCAAAGCCTGAGTATTTGAAGAGGGGCCGACTGCTCTGCCATAGAAGAAATGCTTTTCCAGCCACATCATCATGAAGGCAGTATGCTCCCTCTGCGAGACTGTCCCGGTTTTCATGTTTTTACTAATGTATCCTTTCCACCCGCCGATTCCTTTGGTCTCCAGCCGATGAGATGGCTTGAACAGATAATTGAAAGGGGTATCCGCGGAGGAGACATCGAGGCCGGTCAGCAGCAGAACATCGGCCAAGGTCGGGGTTATGGGTCTGTGTCCGAAAAGGAACGCGTTAAGTGCATCGGACCAAAAATAAGATGCTGCCATAACCAGAGGTTCGTTCCTTTCCATCTGAGACAGGGATAAGTCTATGCACTGGCCGATTTTGAGTTCTTCCCACTGAACCTTCCAAGATCTGGCTACCCTCTGGTACCATTCTCTCCACCCGGGTGTTTCATTTGGCCAGGATCTGAAAGTGCCTACCCAGTGATCTAAATCCATAGATGGCTGCTTAAAAGGGATCCTATGGGTTTCTAAACTGATCAGATCCGTTGGATCAGGGCTCCCCATAGGGCCCAAACAGATGAGGTCAGGGTATTCTGAGAGAGGAATAGTGATTCGGTGCCTAAGTGCCTAAAAAAGGGGAAAAGGGAAGAAACTGAGAGAGGGTCCGGAAAATACTGAAGCAGTAAAAAGGCGAAAAGGGAAAAATTTTGAGCATTTACCTCTGGGATGGAGGCCATCGTTGCCGATGACACCGCTGGGGAAGCTGCCGATTGGGCCGCCGCCGCCGAAGGAGTAGCCGATGGAGTCTCTGTAGATGGAGTGGTCGCCGATGGAGACGCCATTGGGGGTCGGAGCAGGCCGCGGATGAGATCGCCGGAAAGGAGGAGGCGCTTGGAGATCGAGAGAGCTTGGAGGAAGACGAACAGTGATGCGATGGAAAAGAATGCTAGATTCGTGGGGAAGGATAGGCGGAGAAAGCCAGTACTTAAGAGAGATCAGGGAAGCGAGGGCAAAGATGGTATTTTTACCGCGCCGTCTACACGAGTTCCAGAGGAGCGGTCGTTTTGCGCGCCCGGTTCGAGAAAATTGCAATCATTGTGCCGCGGAACGGAAGGAGATTTTTACTGCGCCCGTTTCGGAGGAAAGGATTAAAGAAAGAGTTTCGAAGAAAAAGTTATATTTTACTCCAAAACTGGGGGGCATGTGTTGACGCCAGATTTTGACACGTGTTGAATCGGCGTCAGGAGGAGAAGATTGGCCGATGCGGCAGATCTGAAGGCTACAGAAAGGAATCGGCCGATTGAGGTAACAGTTGGAAATCGGCCGATTGGTGATACAGCCTATGCCAACAGGATGGGACTATTTCAGAGGGTCCTGGTCAAAAGTTGGTCAAAGGGGGGCACGCTAAGTCGGTCGGGGAGCAATTGAAGGAAATCCTGATTGGATTAAGGCACGGCGGCGGAAGATTCTGCGGGAGTCGGTTTCCTTTTAAAAGTTCATATAGATATAGTAATTTAAATAAGGTTGTAACAAGTCGTGATCGACCAGGAGTCCTAGCTTTAGGGTATAAATAGGAGTCGTCAGGGTCTTGAGAGGGGATCAACACATCAATCAACAACAATACTTCTACTTTTCCAGCAATTTACTTTCAAGTCGGCGACGTCGCCAATATTTTCTTCTTCCACGAGTTCGTACGGATTGGCAGGGCTGCATCAACTTGATCTCCGGCCAATTGGTAGGTTCCGCTTACCGAGTAATATCCGAGCTTTAACTACGGGCGCATCGCTGTGGTTTCATTTGGATTTATTCATCAGTTATCGATATTTACTAGAATTGCAAGTTTTACCTGTTATTCTAGTATTATCACCAGTTATCCAGCTTGAGATCAGAGTAATCGGCTTCGTCATTGTTCTTCTTCGATTTATCATCTTACAGCCGATTAGATCTATTTCAAGTGTTGCCCTTGCAGTAATCGTCTAGATCGCTCCAGCAGTTTTCTTTACGATTACTACACGATTATCGGCTGATCCATAGCCGATCATCTCTACAGCAAATCGGCCGATTCGCTGCCGACGCGCTCCTCAGGACAGATCGGAATCCCAGCCGATCGACGCGCCTGGAATTTAATACTCTATTTCCTTGTCAATCAACAGGTCAGATTGACTGGCACGCCGTGCAAACCGCACCAGGGCGATAACCCAAACAGGAGCTAAGCAGATTCTCCCGGGTCGTGTGTCCGACGCTGAAGACCATCGGCCGATTCCTATCCGGCCGATTTTAGCGCCAACAACACCATTTGTAGGGGCGGGCCATGCCATCACCCGCCCCTAAAAATGCTGCATTTTTAGGGACGGGTGAGGCCATCATCTGCCCGTAGAAATACCACCATTTTTAGGGGCGGGTAATGGTGTCACTCGCCCCTAGAAATGCTCTTTTTAGGGGCGGGTGACGCCATCAGTCGCCCCTGAAAATGGGGCTAATTTGTAGGGACGGGTGATGGCGTCACCTGCCCCTAAAAATGCATTTTCAGGGGCGGGACAAAAGCTACAACAGCCCCCCATCATTTATAGGAACGGGTTACTTTTTGACCCGCCCCTAAATAGAAAATAGGGCGTTGCTACAAATCGTTTTTCAGTAGTGCATGATGAGTGTCTCGTCGGTGCAGCCAACCACGACGCCAACACCTCTGGTCTTCCTCAACACTAGGTAGCTAGTTAATGTAGTTATTAGGTCATGGTTGAGCCCTGATGCATCTGAAAATATAAATATTAGCAACATTCTCAGCGATGATGGGCGCAACAGGGCGAAGGACGCATTAAGCAAACCTCGAAGACTTACTATGTTCCGTTGAATGGTCATAACTTCGTCCAACGGACTCAGAATCAAGGGCTGTCGGTCTTGATGCAAAGAGGACTCCAAATCCTACACCCTAGGAACGAAAACGCATAAAGAAGGGCTTGGAATTATTTTGTATCCAAAAAATCACACCCACGCTTAAAGGTAAAGGTGTTTATGTACAATCGCTTAAAAGAAAAATTCCCGACTGCGACCCCGGAAGATCGTCCGATACCTGAAAGTCGTAAAAAATGGTGGATTCAAAAATCCATCTTCTTTCCCTCTATCAGGACTATCTTTGCAACATTCTCAGCGATGATGGGTGCCACGGGGCGAAGGACGCATTAAGCAAACTTCAAAGACATGACTATGTCCCGTAGAACGGTCATAACTTCGTCCAGCGGACTCAGAATCATGGGCTGTCGGTCTTGATGAAAAGAGGACTCCAAATCCTACACCCCAGGGATGAAAACGCATAAAGAAGGGGCTTGGAATAATTTTTATCCAAAAAATCACACCCACGCTTAAAGGTAAAGGTGTTTATGTACAATCGTTTAAATGAAAAATTCCCGACTACGACCCTGGAAGATCGTCCGATACCTAAAAGTCATAAAAAATGGAGGATTACAAAATCTGTTGTCTTGCCCTCTATCAGGACTATCTTGGAAACATTCTCAGCGATGATGGGCCACGGGGCGAAGGACGCATTCAGCAAACCTCGAAGACTTGACTATGTCCCGTAGAACGGTCATAACTTCGTCCAGCGGACTCAAAATCATGGGCTATCGGTCTTGATGGAAAGAGGACTCCAAATCCTACACCCCAGGAATGAAAACGCATAAAGAAGAGGCTTGGAATAATTTTTATCCAAAAAATCACACCCACGCTTAAAGGTAAAGTTGTTTATGTACAATCGCTTAAATGAAAATGTCTCGACTGCGACCCTGGAAGATCGTCCGATACATGAAAGTCGTAAAAATTGGGGGATTCCAAAATCCGTCTTCTTGCCCTCTATCAGGACTATCTTGGTGTTGGCGCTAAAAATCGGCCGGATAGGAATCGGCCGATGGGTCTTCAGCGTCGGACACACGACCCGGGAGAATCTGCTTAGCTCCTGTTCGGGTTATCGCCCTGGTGCGGTTCGCGCGGCGTGCCAGTCAATCTGACCTGTTGATTGATAAGGAAATAGAGTATTAAATTCCAGGCGCGTCGATCGGCTGGATTTCCGATCTGTCCTGAGGAGCGCGTCGGCGGGAAATCGGCCGATTTGCTGTAGAGATGATCGGCTATGAGTCAGCCGATGATCGTATGGTAATTGCAAAAACTGCTGGAGCAATCTAAACAATTACTATAGAGGCAACACTTGAAACAGATCTAATCGGCTATATGGCGATGAATCGAAGGAGAATGATGACGAAGCCGATTACCCTGATTTCAAGCTGGATAACTGGTGATAATACTAGAATAACAGGTGGAACTTGCAATTCTAGTAAATATCGATAACTTGTGAATAAATCCAAATGAAACCACAGCGATGCGCCCGTAGTTAAAGCTCGGATATTACTCGATAAGCGGAACCTACCAATTGGCCAGAGATCAGGTTGATGCAGCCCTGCCAATCCGTACGAACTCGTGAAAGAAGAAAATATTGGCGAAGTTGCCGACTCGAAAGGTAAAGTACTGGTAAAAAGTAGAAGTATTTTGTTGATTGATGTTGGTTGTTCTTTGCAAAACCCTAGCGACTCCTATTTATACCCTGAAACTAGGACTCCTAGTCGATTACGACTTGTCACAACCTTATTTAAAAACAGGAAAACTACTATATCTATAATAACTTTAAAAAGGAAACGGACTCCCGCAGGATCTTCCGCCGCCGTTTCCTAATCCAATCAGGACCTCTTCAATTGCTTCTCGGCCGTCGTAGCATACCTTGCTGACCAGCTTTTAACCAGGATCTTCTGGAATAATCCTATCCTGTCGATATGGGCTGCGCCACCAATCGGCCGTTTTTCGACTGTTACCCCGATCGGCCGATTCCTTACTGTAGCTCTCAGATCTTCTGCATCGGCTAATCTTCTTCTCCTAACGCCGATTCAATACGTGTCAAAATCTGGCGTCAACACATGCCCCCCAGTTTCGGAGTAAAATATAACTTTTTCTTCGAAACTCTTTCTTTAATCCTTCTCTCTAAGCTTCCTCATTGCGACAAGAGTAAACCTCGGAATCAGTTGTCTTACCTTTCCCTCTGCATCTGAACTTTTTCTAGAATCAGGTTTATGACATGGAATCCGGTAACAGGATTTGGCGTGTAGATTCAGACTTTGACCGTCTCCCCTGGCAGCTTTACATTTACTGATGCCTTTACTCCGACGGTACACGTCTTGTCAACCCTCTATCTCTTCCTTTCTATAAATACGACTCTTCGTATTATTTCCAAAAATGTTCATCTGGCTTGTCTTCTTTTCCTTCTGAAACCCACCGCTCGCCGTCTTTGGTCAAGCATTAAAATGTCCTCTCGATCCTCCTCTTCCGTTAATCAGGTATCAATTTCCTCTCCATTCCTTCCTGAGATATCTTACTTTGTCCTAACATATTTGTCTATTCCTTCTTTCAGCCGAACCGTCTCAGCCCCGGTTTGGAAAGAGCGATCGAAATCATGCATTCAGGCAAGCCATTGTCGCAAGCTGATATAGATCTGATAAGAGCTCATTCTGAAGAACTCAAAGATCATGCTCCTGCCAATGTCCGATCAATCTTGGACCATATGGATCTCGTCTGCTTTGAACAAATGCCATCCTCTGACGAGAGTTCTTCATCTTCTCACCGACTTGCTGAAGCTAAGACCGAAGCCACCATGAAAGATTTGGAAGAGGAGAAGGCTCGCCTGCTGAAAGAACTCTGCGACCAAGCTGAAGCTGGAGTCACTGCAAAGGACTTGAAAGATGAAAGGCTCTCCCTCATGGTAAGATTAGGTCGCGTCGAAAGAGAAATCCAACGCAGGCGTAACCAGTAGTGTTTTTATTCTAAGGGCGACTTACACCATGTCGGCCATGTAATCTTGATATATCCTGCTGTAAGTTATGCATCTACCCAAATGCTTGGATAGTACCTTTTCAAATATCGTCCATTCAGAGCTCTTGGGAATTCCTCCCCTTCTATCGTTTCCAGAATGTATGCATTTCCGGGAGCACATCGGCCGATTCTATACGGCCCTTCCCAAGTGGGTGACCACTTACCGAATTTGGGATCCTTAGATCCTATCGGCAGCACCAGCTTCCATACCAGATCTCCCTGAGAGAACTGTTTGACTTTGACCTTCTTGTCATACCATCTGGCCACCCTTTTCTTGTTCTCCTCTATGCTGATTAGAGCCCTTAACCGCAATCCCGCCGAATCATCAAGTTCATCTTTCATGAGAAAGGAATAATCATCGGCCGCTAACTGATCCTGTAGCGATATGCGTCTTGACCCTGTTCTTATCTCCCATGGTAGGACTGCTTCATGGCCATAAACCAAACGATAAGGGGATATTTTAGTGGCCCCATGACAAGCCATCCTGTACGCCCATAAAGATTCAGCCAAAGACACATGCCACTTCTTGGGTTGTTCTTCTATCTTCCTCTTAATTAGCTTGATTATCCCCTTGTTAGATGACTCCGCCTGGCCATGTGCTTGAGCATAGTATGGCGAGGAATTTAACAATTTAATCCCCATATCGGCGGCGAACTCTCCGAATTCTCCAGAAGTGAACATTGTCCCTTGATCAGTTGTGATGGTCTGAGGAATACCAAATCGATATATAATATGGCTTTTAACAAACTCAATCATATCGGCTGATGTCACGTTCCTCAGAGGAACTGCCTCCACCCATTTGGTAAAGTAATCTGTAGCCACCAATATGAACTTATGCCCTTTGCTAGACGGGGGATGGATCTGTCCGATGAGATCTATTCCCCAACCTCTGAACGGCCACGGCTTAATTATCGGATTCATAGCCGATGCTGGTGCGCGCTGCACATTGCCAAACTTCTGACAGTCTTGGCATCCTTTATAATACTTGAAACAATCTTCCAGGATGGTCGGCCAGTAATATCCATTGTTCCTGATCATCCACTTCATTTTATGGGCCGATTGATGAGCTCCACACACGCCTTCATGGATCTCTCCCATTAGGACCTTTGCGTCTTCTGTTCTCAGGCATTTGAGAAGAACTCCATCAATCGTCCGAAAAAATAAGTCATCCTCAAGCAACACATACTTTGTAGCTTGAAAACGTATTCGCCGATCCACCTTTTGGGATGGATTTTTCAAATAATCAGCGATCTCCTTCCGCCAGTCATCGGCCGCGAGTTCTAGCGTCATCGCTCCTTGAATCGGCCGATACCCAGAAGCATGTTGAGCCAGTCTGTTGGCTTCCTCATTATAACCTCTGGGGATGTGCTCAATTGTTGCCGATTTGAAACCTCTCAGAAGTTGAAGACAATCTTCATAATAAATTCTCAAGATGTCGTCCTTGCATTCGGATCGTCCTGTTAACTGATCCACAATGAGCATGGAGTCCCCAAAGATCTCGACTGCATCTGCCCTGACTTCCCTTAACAATTGGATGCCTTTCAGAACAGCTCGATATTCCGCCTGGTTGTTGGTCGCAGAAGCTTCTATCGGCAGAGAGAAATCATAAGTTGCCCCCCGAGGCGACACAAGAACGATGCCGATTCCTGATCTGACCCCACACGAAGAACCATCAAAATATAAAGTCCATGGAACTGGCTCAACAGCGGCAATTTCTGGTCCACAATGCTGAACTACGAAATCAGCCAACACTTGACCTTTGACGGCTTTGGCCGATTCGTACCTTAGATCGAATTCTGACAAGGCCAGGATCCATTTTCCAATTCGCCCCTTCAAAATCGGCAATGATAGCATATACTTCACCACATCATCCTTGCACACGACTATGCATTCTGCCGATAGCAAATAATGCCTGAGCTTAGTACATGAAAAGTACAAGCACAAGCATAACCGCTCTACCGAAGAATATCTCGTTTCGGCATCTAAAAGTCTTCTGCTGACGTAGTACACCACTCGTTCTTTCCCTTCAAACTCCTGTACCAACGCCGATCCAATAGCCTGCTCATCAGCCGATAAATGTAACTTGAACGGCTTACCAGACTGTGGCGGGGTCAACACCGGAGGTGAAATGAGATACTGCTTGATATTCTCCAGTGCCTTGCGTTGTTCTTCCCCCCATATGAATTCTTGGTCGGGCTTTAACTTCAACAGAGGGGTAAAAGCCTGAATACGTCCCGATAAATTGGATATGAATCTTCTGATGAAATTGACCTTGCCGATGAGGGACTGCAGTTCAGTTTTACTTTGTGGGGCCACTACTCTATTGATGGCGTCTATAGTCTTGCGGCTAACCTCTATCCCGCGCTCATGGACCATAAATCCCAAGAATTGTCCGGCCGATACGCCAAACGCACACTTGTTCGGGTTCATCTTCAGCCCATGCTTCCTTGTGCACTCCAGCACTTCCTGTAAATCGGCCAGATGATCCTGGTGACCTTTTGACTTGACCACGACGTCATCTATATAAATTTCCACTGATGAACCAATGAGTTTGTGGAAGATGTAGTTCATGGCCCGTTGATATGTAGCACCGGCGTTTTTCAAGCCAAAAGTCATAACCACCCATTCAAATAAACCAAGATGGCCCGGGCACCTAAAAGCCGTTTTCGAAATATCTTCTTCGGCCATTAATATCTGATTGTATCCGGCATTCCCATCCATGAAACTTATGACTTTGTGGCCTACGGCAGCATCCACCAAGATATCGGCTGTTGGCATCGGATATCCATCCATTGGCGTAGCCTGATTTAAGTTCCTGAAATCGATACACACACGCAATTTTCCATTCTTCTTGTATACAGGCACAATGTTAGAAATCCATTCGGCGTAACGGCACTGCCGAATAAATCCTGCCTCAATCAACTTTGTAATCTCAGCCTTTATATCAGGTAGAATCTTAGGATTACGCCGCCGTGCAGGTTGCTGATACGGCCGATATCCTGATTTTATAGGTAACCGGTGTTCAACAATAGACCGGTCTAGTCCTGGCATCTCGTGATATTCCCAAGCAAAGCAATCCCTGAACTCTTTCAATAATTTTATCAATTTGCATTTGTACTCAGGATCCAAATTGGCACTAACGTACGTCGGCCTCGATTTGCTGCTATCTCCCAAATCTACCATCTCTAACAAATCGGCCGACGTAAACCCGTGCCCCAGCTTCCCATCTTCTCGGATGAGCTGATCCATTTATTCTGAATCTTCGGAGCCGACTGCTTGGATCGGCTGTAGACCGAAATCGGACACTCTCAGGAAGTCACTGTCCCAAGTCCTGCCAGATATACACTTGACGTGCTCGCAGCTCCACTGTTGTGTGTCGGCCGCTGCAACGCTGTAAACGGAATCGGAAGCTACCACCTCTGTACTGTCGCCGACCCATTGCACAAGGCATTGATGCATAGTAGATGGGACACAGCAGTTTGCATGTATCCAGTCACGACCGAGCAGCATATTATAGGACCCCTTGCCATTAATGACGAAGAAAGTAGTGGGGAGGGTCTTACTTCCGATGGTGAGGTCGACGCAGAATGCCCCGCGGGCAGGCGACACGTTGCCTTCGAAGTCCTTCAGCATCATGTCCGTCTTGGTGAGGTCGTCATCGCCCTTGCCCAGCTTGCGGAACATGGCATACGGCATGATGTTGACTGCCGCGCCTCCATCTACCAGTAGTCTGGTGACGGGTCTTCCGTTGACATAGCCCTTGAGAAACAGCGCTTTGAGGTGCTGTCGTTTTTCTTCCTCTGGCTTCTCAAACATAGCCGTCATCGGCTCTAATACCAGTTGTGCCATTTGCTCTTCTTCTGTTTTTATCACTTTATCCCGATCGCTTGGCGCCATGAACTCCATCGGCAGTATGAAAACCATATTGATTTCGGCCGCCGATTCTTGGCTGTTTGCTTCCTGATCATTTTTCTTTGGGCGCCAAATTCGAGATTTCACATTCCTTCTTTCTGGCACGTGTTTTTGTCCTTCTTCTCGATGTTCCCACTGGCGTAGGCGTTGGATCCTTCGCTTCTGGGATCTGGATAAGCCGTCAGGACACCACCTGGGATTTACTGGTTTGGCCGATGATCTGGCGTGTTCCCACTTTGGTTCTTTCCCTAGGGGATCTTCGTCTAATACCCTATCATAGGCCACCTCTTCCAGCCGATCGTGTGCGCTGATCCTGGCCCCCAGTCCATCTTGCTGGCCGATCTTGCTTTTTGACCTGCCGTACTGGTCAACTCTGCCCCCCAGCCGATCATGCACCGAAACGCGCCGTTCTTCGCGCTGATTTCTGTTGATCGGCTCTGATCCTCTGTCCCTAGAGTATGGCTTCGGGCGCTCGTTGCGGTTTGATCCGTTGCACTCCGGACAGTTATTGGCAGAGGGCAGTCTGATATCGTTCTCCCAGCAGTGGATGAAGAAGGGACACTGCCAGTGATCTTCACGCCGGCGTATCATCTCTTCCTGGTGTTGTGCTTGTTCTTGCTGCCGCCGTTATTTACTGAGTAGAAATCGGGAGGTGACAGGCCTGTGTGACCGTTCTGGTCCTCGCCTATTCCTTCTGATTTCTTCCGTCGTGATCTGCCTCTTGGGATCGACGACGCCACCTCTTCTCGCCGATTCTGATGTCAGCACCTTGGTTTGACTTGACTCTTCTCCAGCATTGACCGTGTTGGCCGGGAAGGGATGCTGATCTATCTTCATCGGCATTGCCGATTTGGTTGGTGTCTCAAACTTGAGCCGCCCTTGTTCAATGGCCGATTGTATCTGCTGACGAAAGACTTTACATTCATTGGTGTCGTGAGAAGTAGCGTTGTGCCACTTGCAGTATTTCATCTTCTTCAGCTGATCGGCCGTAGGGATGGTATGATGTTGCGACAGCTTGATCTGTCCCTCCTGAAGCAGTAGATCAAAAATTTTATCGGCCTTGGACGTGTCAAAGCCGAATGTCTCTGGCTCCTTCTTACCAAAGGGGCAGGATATTGGTTTTTTCCCTTTTACCCATTCCGCCAGGCCGATTTCTTCCTCCGCGTCAGATTCAGATCCCTCCAAGTACGCCACCTTCTTCTGAAAGCTCCTCCGCTGTTCAAACGGTCGGATCTCTTGCCCTGACAATCGGTGGACGATTTGACTCAGGCTCTCAAACTCTTGGGCGGCATATCTTTCTCTGATTTGCGGTAAGAGGCCCTGGAAAGCGATATCGGCCAACTGTGCATCGGTCAGGGCCAGGCTGTAGCACTTGTTTTTGATCTCTCTGAATCTCTGTATATACCCTGTCACCGGCTCATCGTTCCTCTGCCTGAGGCTGGTTAGGTCCGACAGTTTCATCTCGTGTATTCCCGCATAGAAATACTTGTGGAATTGTTTCTCCAGATCGGCCCACGTGACGATAGAATTTGGCGGTAAAGTGGTGAACCACTGGAAGGCCGATCCGGATAGAGATGATGAAAATAACCGTACCCTCAGAGCGTCTTGCGTGGCAGCTTCACCGCACTGGATGATGAATCTGTTGATGTGCTCCACAGTGGATGTGTCATCCGTCCCTGAGAACTTGGTGAAATCAGGAACCTTGTAGCGGTGTGGGAACGGCAACGAGTCATAGGCCGATGGATACGGCGTCTTGTAAGTATAAGTTTGAACTTTCGGCTTCAGCCCAAACTGATCTTGAATTACTTCTGCTATTCTTGCCGTCCAATCCACCTGCTGCTGATGAACAGTTGTTCGCGGTGCGAGCACGTGTTGAAGGGCTGGTTCAGCCGGGTGATGAATCGGCGAAGTTTGCTGAACGGCCGATAACTGCTGGCGAAACGCGTCCGCACCCCCTTCGTACGTTGCTGCTGGCGCCGCGGCTCTGAATGCCTCCACAGTTTTTGACCCCCTGCCGACTTCTAGTAAAATCGGCTGTTACTGGGAGACCGTCGGCCTTGCGGCCGATTGGTGCGGCACCTGAAATGGATAAGTGCCATGCCCGTTCGCCGGCTCGGGAAAATGCGTCGTGGCTGATGCCCCCCTGCCGATCTCTGGTAAAATCGGCTGGTACTAGGAGACCGTTGGCCGGGCTGCCGATTGGTACGGCACCTGGAACGGGTAAGTGCGATGCCCGTCCGCCGGCTCGGGGAAATACGTCGTGGCTGATGCCCCCCAAGGCACTGAGCTTGTAGGCAGTGTTTGCACCGAAGCCATCTGGACGGGTTGAAGCGGCGCTCGCGACGGGAGACATGGTGCACCGCTGTATCTTGGAGACGCCGGAAGTGGTGGAGAGCTGTACCCTTCGCGCTGCGTCAACATCGGCTGAGAAGCCGATTGGGATGTGTAGGGTAAGCTTCTGGCCGGCAGGGTAGTTGGAGGGGCATATGCCGGTCCCTGATAACCTTGAGCGGCTCCGCTGGCCAGAGAGTTGACGACGGCGTTGTACACCGTGTTGCTCATCACCGAGGATTGGTCAATGAACGCTTGATACACGGACTGTTGAATCATCTCTGACATCTTGCCCGAGTCTTCAGCAATGGTGATGTGGCGAGGTGCTGGAATAGGAGCTTTCTTAACTGCTTCCCCGCTTCTGGTACGACTGAACGATCGGAGGTACATCTTCTTGTAATCTTCTAGATGTTTGGCCAACTCCTCCCTCTGCTCGTCCTTGAGATCAGCTTCTGTGACCCCAATGATGTTGCTGTCAGAGATTTCTGCGTTGTTCGACATATCAGGTCTTGGATGGTCCCACCGGGCGTGCCAAAAGTGTGTTGGCGCTAAAAATCGGCCGGATAGGAATCGGCCGATGGGTCTTCAGCGTCGGACACACGACCCGGGAGAATCTGCTTAGCTCCTGTTCGGGTTATCGCCCTGGTGCGGTTCGCGCGGCGTGCCAGTCAATCTGACCTGTTGATTGACAAGGAAATAGAGTATTAAATTCCAGGCGCGTCGATCGGCTGGATTTCCGATCTGTCC
Organism: Panicum miliaceum; assembly: GCA_032594955.1. Taxonomy (NCBI): domain Eukaryota; kingdom Viridiplantae; phylum Streptophyta; class Magnoliopsida; order Poales; family Poaceae; genus Panicum; species Panicum miliaceum. The sequence goes on along the minus strand of CM064060.1, from coordinate 71,010 downwards.
TGAGGAGCGCGTCGGCGGGAAATCGGCCGATTTGCTGTAGAGATGATCGGCTATGAGTCAGCCGATGATCGTATGGTAATTGCAAAAACTGCTGGAGCAATCTAAACAATTACTATAGAGGCAACACTTAAAACAGATCTAATCGGCTATATGGCGATGAATCGAAGGAGAACGATGACGAAGCCGATTACCCTGATTTCAAGCTGGATAACTGGTGATAATACTAGAATAACAGGTGGAACTTGCAATTCTAGTAAATATCGATAACTTGTGAATAAATCCAAACGAAACCACAGCGATGCGCCCGTAGTTAAAGCTCGGATATTACTCGATAAGCGGAACCTACCAATTGGCCGGAGATCAGGTTGATGCAGCCCTGCCAATCCGTACGAACTCGCCGACTTGAAAGGTAAAGTACTGGTAAAAAGTAGAAGTATTTTGTTGATTGATGTTGGTTGTTCTTTGCAAAACCCTAGCGACTCCTATTTATACCCTGAAACTAGGACTCCTAGTCGATTACGACTTGTCACAACCTTATTTAAAAACAGGAAAACTACTATATCTATAATAACTTTAAAAAGGAAACGGACTCCCGCAGGATCTTCCGCCGCCGTTTCCTAATCCAATCAGGACCTCTTCAATTGCTTTCCGGCCGTCTTAGCATACCTCGCTGACCAGCTTTTGACCAGGATTTTCTGAAATAATCCTATCCTGTCGGTGCGGGCTGTGCCATCAATCGGCCGATTTTCGACTGTTACCCCGATCGGCCGATTCCTTACTGTAGCTCTCAGATCTGCATCGGCCAACCTTCTTCTCCTGACGCCGATTTAATACGTGTCAAAATCTGGCGTCAACACTTGGCAACATTCTCAGCGATGATGGGTGCCACGGGGTGAAGGACGCATTAAGCAAACCTCGAAGACTTGACTATGTCCCGTAGAACGGTCATAACTTCGTCCAGCGGACTCAGAATCATGAGCTGTCAGTCTTGATGGAAAGAGGACTCCAAATCCTACACCCCAGGAATGAAAACGCATAAAGAAGGGGCTTGGAATAATTTTTATCCAAAAAATCACACCCACGCTTAAAGGTAAAGGTGTTTATGTACAATCGCTTAAATGAAAAATTCCCGACTGCGACCTTGGAAGATCGTCCAATACCTGAAAGTCGTAAAAAATGGAGGATTCCAAAATCCATCTTCTTGCCCTCTATCAGGACTATCTTGGCAACATTCTCAGCGATGATGTGGGCCACGGGGCGAAGGACGCATTAAGCAAACCTCGGAGACTTGACTATGTCCCGTAGAACGGTCATAAGTTCGTCCAGCGGACTCGGAATCATGGGCTGTCAGTCTTGATGGAAAGAGGACTCCAAATCCTACACCCCAGAAACAAAAACGCATAAAGAAGGGGCTTGGAATAATTTTTATCCAAAAAATCACATCCACGCTTAAAGGTAAAGGTGTTTATGTACAATCGCTTAAATGAAAAATTCCCGACTCCGACCCTGGAAGATCGTCCGATACCTGAAAGTCGTAAAAAATGGAGGATTCCAAAATCTGTCTTCTTGCCCTCTATCAGGACTATCTTGGCAACATTCTCAGCGATGATGGGTGCCACGGGGCGAAGGACGCATTAAGCAAACCTCGAAGACTTGACTATGTCCCGTAGAACGGTCATAAGTTCGTCCAACGGACTCAGAATCATGGGCTGTCAGTCTTGATGGAAAGAGGACTCCAAATCCTACACCCCAGAAACAAAAACGCATAAAGAAGGGGCTTGGAATAATTTTTATCCAAAAAATCACACCCACGCTTAAAGGTAAAGGTGTTTATGTACAATCGCTTAAATGAAAAATTCCCGACTCCGACCCCAGAAGATCGTCCGATACCTGAAAGTCGTAAAAAATGGTGGATTCCAAAATCCATCTTCTTTCCCTCTATCAAAACTATAATCCATCTTCTTTCCCTCTATCAAAACTATCTTTGCAACATTCTCAGCGATGATGAGTGCCACGGGGCGAAGGACGCATTAAGCAAACTTCAAAGACTTGACTATGTCCTGTAAAACGGTCATAACTTCGTCCAGCGGACTCAGAATCATGGGTTGTCGGTCTTGATGAAAAGAGGACTCCAAATCCTACACCCCAGGGATGAAAATGCATAAAGAAGGGGCTTGGAATAATTTTTATCCAAAAAATCACACCCACGCTTAAAGGTAAAGGTGTTTATGTACAATCATTTAAATGAAAAATTCCCGACTACGACCCTGGAAGATCGTCCGATACCTAAAAGTCATAAAAAATGGAGGATTACAAAATCCGTCGTCTTGCCCTCTATCAGGACTATCTTGGAAAAATTCTCAGCGATGATGGGTGCCACGGCGCGAAGGACGCATTAAGCAAACCTCGAAGACTTGACTATGTCCCGTAGAACGGTCATAACTTCGTCCAGCGGACTCAAAATCATGGGCTGTCGGTCTTGATGGAAAGGGGACTCCAAATCCAACACCCCAGGAATGAAAACACATAAAGAAGGGGCTTGGAATAATTTTTATCCAAAAAATGACGCCCACGCTTAAAGGTAATGGTGTTTATGTACAATCGCTTAAATGAAAAATTCCCCACTGCGACCCCAGAAGATCGTCCGTAATGTTCGAGAAAACTTTATTAATCGTACGTTTAATCGTGATTAAGCGGTAATCGGACCCCCAACACATCAATGATGCCCTGTGCGGCGATAAAGTGCTGGGTGTTGACGCTCGATACTAACCAATTTTGAGCGTCAATTTTGAGCATATTTATCTAGAATAATGTCATTTCCACATTCCCCTTGGAGAATTCGCAATGCAGGGAAATGGAGCAGAAATCAAGTGTAAACAAGCACTTCAATCCAAGGCAAATGGCGTCGACCAATCAGAGTGTGCCGTTCAGCCTCCCATTGATCGAAGGGCCCACAAACCGGTGCAACCAACTTAGGACAGCACCCACTCAAGCGCAGGAGCAGTGTTTACCCACATGGCAGCCACCCAGAGCTAGGTGGGCTCGACCTGGGCCAAGCCCAGGTCGGCCGACCTGCATCGGTTCCTCCCTGGTTGGTAGCCTGACCTGCATGGGTCGGCCGACCCACCAGGGAGGAACCGACTTACCTGCCTTGACGTGACGCCTCCCCATTGGTCCTCCATGTTGGTTCTAAGTGCTAGGGGGTGAATTGGCGCCGGGAAGATGTTGCACACCCCCTTCACTCACCTCTATAAACATGAGGAGCGTGCTACTAAGAGACACACCATAAGTTGAAGCTCTTTCTTAATTTCTCTCTTGCTTAGTCTTTAGGATAGTGGAGTCTAGGTGAAGTAGCTTTTCTTTGGTTCCCGAGTCTTCTTAGGAGTATTCGGTATGGGTTTTACTCTTCCTCTCCTTTGTAATATTCAGAATTCTTTAATATAGTTAACTTCTAGTATAGTGTACTTGTATAGTATATGTTCTCTGTATTCAGATGTGTGTGTTATGCTTGGTTTATTTCTAGGACTGATATCGTGCATGATTAGACGTGGTAGTATATCTAGGCTTTGGCATCGGTTCCAATATTCGCATGTTTGCTCTAGTGTGATGTCTGTCCATCCGAAGGGTGGGGGCTCCGCGCGGGGCATTAGTGTATCGCTTATTAGCGTAGACGTGGTGTCTGGGCTAATCAGTGTTGCTGGATGCGGCTCTATACCATGGTTAGTTGAGGTAGGTGGCAGGTGGTGACAGCCCTGTCCGTCCAGCGTAACCCTCCCCGTTCGTGTAGTAGCTGTAGGAGGTACATAAAATAGCCATGCAGATCTAGTGGCCACCTAGCCACATCTTGTGCGGTCTCCCGGTGATGCCTGGAAGCCTAGAATCCGTTTGTACTCCTGTGTATGTATGTGAGTGCCTTGTATAGATTGTATGCTTGGTTAGGAGTGCATAGTCCTTAGATTAGCTTTCTTCTTCCTTTCTCCCTTCCTATAAGCTTTGCATAGAGTAGAACTTGAGCAGCCTTTGTGTCACTATCGAATTTGCACTCCAGCAAGTCTGCCCGTGAACTTGATGGTAACACGAAGACGCAGAGGTTTAGACAGGTTCGGGCCGCACGGAGCGTAACACCCTACGTCCTGTGTTCGGGGCTTTGTATTAGGGTTTGTAGTATGAGCTGAGATGGGTTGAGTTGAATTGCCTATTGGTCCCCCCACGGCTCCCTTATATATCCGAGCAGCCATGGGTTACAGGTTAGTGTAAATCTACTCGGGTTTGTTACAAGGAATCCGATCAGTTAAGATGCACTAGATCATGCATATCCAGTTTGACCTAGATCCTGACCCCGGGGGATCCTACCCTCCGTCCAGCCGAGTGCCTGTACGCCGGGTCATTTATGCAGAGTCGTCTAGCCGGGTAGCCTTCTCCACTCGGCAGGGAGATACCTGGTTCTACCTCCGTCAAGCCCCCGAGTGCCGAGTCGCCGAATTCAGACCTGACCGAGCAATGAGGCCAGTCAGTGATCATATAGCTATCTTCATGTCCTCGGGCTCTTGCTGCGACTTGACTTCATCAGACTTCTGCCTTAGTTCTTCTTTTTCAACGGGATGTGCCCCTGGGCGCACCCGTTGGGTGTAGCCCCTGAGCCTCGGAAGGTTTCGCAGAAGCGTTTCGAGGGTCAAAAAGAAAAACAACCTCTTTAGCCGTCACCAGTAGTTAACTTATGGCGTCTGGCTCTTCGTCAGAACAGGCAGCAGAGTCACAGAGACACGCTAGGTCAAATAACGGCGCCCAGCCCTCGAGCAGGGTTGCTAGCGGGGTCACAGAGACCCGCCGAGTCGTATAACGGCGCCCAGCCCCCGAGCAGGGTCGCTGGCGGAGTCACGGAGACACGCCGAGTTGTATAATGGTGCCCAGCCCTCGAGCAGGGTTGCTATCGGAGTCACGGACGCACGCCAAGTCGTATAGCGGCGCCCAGCCCCCGAGCAAGGTCCCTGGCGGAGTCACGGAGACACGCCGAGTCATGTAGCGGTGCCCAGCTCCCGAGGGAGGTCGCTGGCGGAGTCACGGAGATACGCCAAGTCGTGTAGCGGCGCCCAGCCCCCGAGCAGGGTCGCTGGCGGAGTCACGGAGACATGCTGAGTCGCGTAGCGGCACCCAATCCCCCGAGCCGGGTCCTTGGCGGAGTCACGGAGACACGCCGAGTCATGTAGCGGCGCTCAGCCCCCGAGCAGGGTCCCTGGCGGAGTCACGGAGACAGGCCGGGTCGTGTAGCAGCGCCCAGCCCCCGAGCGGGTTCACTGGCGGAGTCACGGAGCCACGCCAAGTTGCGTAGCGGCGCCCAACTCCCCGAGCCAGGTCATTGGCGGAGTCACGGAGACACGCCGAGTGGCGTAGCGGTGCCCAGCCCCCGAGCAGGGTCACTGCGGAGTCGCGGAGACACGCCAAGTCGCGTAGCGGCGCCCAGCCCCCGAGCGGGGTCACTGGCCGTGTCACAGAGACATGCCAAGTCGCGTAGCGGCGCGCAACCCCCCGAGCAGGGTCACTGGCGGAGTCACGGAGACACACCGAGTCGCGTAGTGGCGCGCAACCCCCGAGCAGGGTTACTGGCGGAGTCACGGAGACACGCCGAGTCGCATAGCGGCGCCCAGCGCCCGAGCGGGGTCACTGGCGGAGTCACGGAGACACGCCGAGTCGCGTTGCGGCGCCCAATACCCCAAGCATGGTCCCTGGTGGAGTCACGGAGACACGCCGAGTCGCGTAGCAGCGCCCAACCCCCGAGCAGGGTCACTGGCGGAGTCACGGAGACACGCCGAGTCGCGTAGCGGCGCCTAGCCCCCGAGCGGGGTCACTGGCAGAGTCACGGAGACACGCCAAGTCCTAAGATGCCATCTGATGGAAAGGAATATTCCGATCCAACGGTCAGATCCAATCCGATCCAAAAATGCTGAGATCTATTCTGACTTAATCCGTTGCACTGCCTACTTCTCGGGGGCTGCTTTCCCTTTTACTGCCGCTGTCAAATCACTTGTTACCGTTCCCTCTTCTGCCTTGGGGAGAGGAAAGGACGCTCCGGAAGCCAATTCAAAATTCAAAAAGAAGGGAGAAGCTGAATGGCCCGCTAGGTTGCGGCCGATATTGTTGACGCCAGATTTTGACACGTGTTGAATCGGCGTCAGGAGGAGAAGATTGGCCGATGCGGCAGATCTGAAAGCTACAGAAAGGAATCGGCCGATTGAAGTAACAGTTGGAAATCGGCCGAATAGTGGCCCAGCCTATGCCAACAGGATGGGATTATTTCAGAAGATCCTGGTCAAAAGCGGGTCAAAGGGGGCGCGCTAAGTCGGTCGAAGAGCAATTAAAGGAAATCTTGATTGATTAGGGAGCGGCGGCGGAAGATTCTGCGGGAGTCCGTTTTCTTTTTAAAGTCCGTATAGATATAGTAATCTAAATAAGGTTGTAACGAGTCGTGATCGACCAGGAGTCCTAGCTTTAGGGTATAAATAGGAGTCGTCAGGGTCTTGAAAAAGATCAACACATCGATCAACAACAGTACTTCTACTTTTTCTAGCAATTTACTTTCAAGTCGGCGACTTCGCCAATACTTTTCTTCTTTCACGAGTTCGTACGGATTGGCAGGGCTGCATCAACTTGATCTCCGACCAATTGGTAGGTTCCGCTTACCGAGTAATATTCGAGCTTTAACTACGGGCGCATCGCTATGGTTTCGTTTGGATTTATTCACCAGTTATCGATATTTACTAGAATTGCAAGTTTTACCTGTTATTCTAGTATTATCACCAGTTATCCAGCTTGAGATCAGAGTAATCGGCTCCGTCATTGTTTTTCTACGATTTATCGTCTTACAGCCGATTAGATCTATCTCAAGTGTTGCTTCTGTAGTAATTGTTTAGATCGCTCCAGCAGTTTTCTTTACAATTACTAGACGATCATCGGCTGATCCATAGCCGATCATCTCTACAGCAAATCGGCCGATTCGCCGCCGACGCGCTCCTCAGGACAGATCGGAACTCCAGCCAATCGACGCGCCTGGAATTTAATACTCTATTTCCTTGTCATTCAACAGGTTAGATTGACTGCCACGTCGCGCGAACTGCACCAGGGCGATAACCCGAACAGGAGCTAAGAAGATTCTCCCGGGTCGTGTGTCCGACGCTGAAGACCCATCGGCCGATTCCTATCCGGCCGATTTTAGCGCCAACACACTTTTGGCACGCCCAGTGGGACCGTCCAGGATCTGATATGTCGAAAAACGCAGAAATCTCCAACAGCAACATCATTGAGGTCACAGAAGCGGATCTCAAGGACGACCAGAGGGAAGAATTGGCCAAACATCTGGAAGATTACAAGAAGATGTACCTCCTATCGTTCAGTCGTACCAGAAGCGGGGAGGCAGTCAAGAAGGCTCCTATTCTAGCACCTCGCCACATCACCATCGCTGAGGACTCGGGCAAGATGTCAGAGATGATTCAACAGTCCGTGTATCAGGCATTCATCGACCAATCCTCAGTGATGACCAACACGGTGTACAACGCCGTCGTCAACTCTCTGGCCAACGGAGCAGTCCAAGGCTATCAGGGACCGGCATATGCCCCTCCAACCACTCTGCCAGCCAGAAGCCTACCATACGCGTCCCAATCGGCTCCTCAGCCGATATTGACGCAACGCGAGGGGTACAACTCTCCATTGCCCCCGATGTCTCCAAGATACAGTGGGGCACCATGTCTCCCATCACAGACACCGCTTCAACCCGTTCAGATTGCTTCTGTGCAGTCACTGCCTACAAGCTCAGCACCTTGGGGAACATCAGCGACAGCGTATTTTCCCGAGCCAGCGAACGGGTATGGAGGTTATTCAACCCAGGCGCCATGCCAATCGGCCGCCCGGCCGACGGTTCCCCAGTATCAGCCGATCTTATCAGAAATCGGCAGGGGGGCACATACTATAGAAGCATTTAGAGGCACGGCACCAACAGTGACGTACGAAGGGGGTGCGGACTCGTTTCGCCATCAACTATCGGCCGCCCAGCAAAATTCGCCGATTCATCATCCGGCCGTACCAGCCCTTCAGCACATGCCCGCGCCGCGAACAACTGTTCATCGGCAGCAGGTGGACTGGACGGCAAGAATAGCAGAAGTAATCCAGGATCAGTTTGGACTGAAGCCAAAAGTTCAAACTTATACTTACAAGACGTCGTATCCATCGGCCTATGACTCGCTGCCGTTCCCACACCGCTACAAAGTTCCTGATTTCACCAAGTTCTCAGGGACGGACGACACATCCACTGTGGAGCATATCAACCGATTCATCATCCAGTGCGGAGAAGCCGCCACGCAAGACGCTCTGAGGGTGCGTTTATTTTCATCATCTCTGTCCAGATCGGCCTTCCAGTGGTTCACCACTTTACCGCAAAATTCTATCGTCACTTGGGCCGATCTGGAGAAACAATTCCACAAGTACTTCTATGCAGGAGTACACGAGATGAAGATCTCGGATTTGACTAGCCTCAGGCAGAGAAGCGATGAACCAGTGGCGGGGTATATAGAGAGGTTCAGAGAAATCAGGAACAAATGCTACAGTCTGGCTCTGACCGATGCACAGTTGACCGATATCGCTTTCCAAGGCCTCTTGCCACAAATCAAAGAGAGATATGATGCCCAAGAGTTTGAAAGCCTGAGCCAAATCGTCCACCGATTATCAGGGCAAGAGGTCCGACCGTTTGAACAGCGGAGGAACTTCCAAAAGAAGGTGGCATACTTGGAGGGATCTGAATCCAATACGGAAGAAGAAATCAGCCTGGCAGAATGGGTAAAAGGGAAAAAACCAATATCTTGCCCCTTTGGCAAGAAGGAGCCAGAGACATTCGGCTTTGACACATCAAAAGCCGATAAAATTTTTGATCTACTGCTTCAGGAAGGGCAAATTAAGCTGTCTCAACATCACACCATCCCCATGACCGATCAACTCAAGAAGATGAAATACTGCAAGTGGCACAACGCTACTTCTCATGACACAAATGAATGTAAAGTCTTCCGCCAGCAGATACAATCGGCCATTGAACAGGGGCGGCTTAAAGTTGAAACTCCAACCAAATCGGCAAAGCCGATGAAGATAGATCAGCATCCCTTCCCGGCCAACACGGTTAACGCTGGAGGAGACTCAAGTCAAACCAAAGTGCTGACGTCAGAATCGGCGAGAAGAGGCGGCGTTGTTGACCCCAGAAGGCAGATCACGACAGAAGAAATCAGAAGGAACAGGCGAGGGCCAGAATGACCACGCAGGCCCGTCACCTCCCAATTCTTACTCAGTAAATATCGGCAGCAGCAAAACAAGCACAACACCAGGAAGAGATGATACGTCGGCATGAAGATCACTGGCAATGTCTGTTCTTCATCCACTGCTGGGAGAACGATATTAGGTTGCCGTCTGCCGATAACTGTCCGGAGTGTAACGGATTAAGCCGCAGCGATCGCCCGAGGCCACACTCTAGGGACAGAGGGTCAGAGCCGATCAGCAGAAATCAGCGCGAGGAACGGCGCATCTCGGTGCATGATTGGCTGGGGGGCAGAGTTGACCGGTACAGCAGGTCAAAAAGCAAGATCGGCCAGCGAGATGGATTGGGGGGCAGGATCAGCGCGCACGATTGGCTGGAAGAGATAGCCGATGACAGGGTATCAGACGAAGATCATCTTGGGAGGGAACCAGATTGGGAACATGCCAGATCATCGGCCAAACCAGTGAATCCCAGGTGGTGTCCCGATGGCCTATCCAGATCCCAGAAGTGAAGGATCCAACGGCTACGCCAGTGGGAGCATCAAGAAGAAGAACAAAGACATGTGCCAGAGAGAAGGAATGTTAAATCTCGAGTTTGGCGCCCAAAGAAAAACGATCAGGAAACGAACAACCAAGAATCGGCAGCCGAAATTGATATGGTATTCATACTGCCGATGGAGTTCATGGCGCCCAACGATCGAGATAAAGTAACAAGAACAGAAGAAGAACAAATGGCACAACTGGTATTAGAGCCGATGACGGCTACATTTGAGAAACCAGAATAAGAAAAACGGCAGCATCTCAAAGCGCTGTTTCTCAAGGGCTATGTCAACGGGAGACCCGTCACCAGATTACTGGTAGATGGAGGCGCGGCAGTTAACATCATGCCATACGCCATGTTCCGCAAGCTGGGCAAGGGCGATAATGACCTCACCAAGACGGACATGATGCTAAAGGATTTCGAAGGCAACGTGTCACCCGCCCGCGGAGCGCTCTGCGTCGACCTCACCATCGGCAGTAAGAACCTCCCTACTACTTTCTTCGTTATTAATGGCAAGGGGTCCTATAATATGCTACTTGGTCGCGACTGGATACACGCAAACTGCTGTGTCCCATCTACCATGCATCAATGCCTTGTGCAATGGGTCGGCGACAGTACGGAGATAGTCGCTGCCGATTTCATCTACAGCGTTGCAGCGGCCGACACGCAACAGTGGAGCTGCGAGCACATCAAGTGTATATCTGGCAGGACTTGGGACACTGACTTCCTGAAAGTGTCCGATTTCGGTCTACAGCCGATCCAAGCAGTCGGCTCTGAAGATTCAGAATAAATGGATCAGCTCGTCCGAGAAGATGGGAAGCTTGGGCATGGGTTTACGTCAGTCGATTTATTAGAGATGGTAGATTTGGGAGATAGCAGCAAATCAAAGCCGACGTACATTAGTGCCAATTTGGATTCTGAGTACAAGTGTAAATTGATAAGTTTATTGAAAGAGTTCAGGGATTGGTTTGCTTGGGAATACCACGAGATGCCAGGACTAGACCGGTCTATTGTTGAACACCGGTTACCTATAAAATCAGGATATCGGCCATATCAGCAACCTGCACGACGGTGTAACCCCAAGATTCTACCTGACATAATGGCCAAGATTACAAAGTTGATTGAGGCAGGATTTATTCACAGTGCCGCTACGCCGAATGGATTTCTAACATTGTGCCTGTATACAAAAAGAATGGAAAATTGCGTGTGTGCATCGATTTCAGGAACCTAAATCAAGCTACGCCGATGGATGGATATCCGATGCCAACGGCCGATATCTTGGTGGATGCTGCCGCAGGCCACAAAGTCATAAGCTTCATGGATGGGAATGCCGGATACAATCAGATATTAATGGCCGAGGAAGATATTTCGAAAATGGCTTTTAGGTGCCCAGGCCATCTTGGTTTATTTGAATGGGTGGTTATGACTTTCGGCTTGAAGAACGCCGGTGCTACATATCAACGGGCCATGAACTACATCTTCCACAAGCTCATTGGTTCATCGGTGGAAATTTATATAGATGACGTCGTGGTCAAGTCAAAAGGTCACCAAGATCATCTGGCCGATTTACAGGAAGTGCTGGAGTGCACAAGGAAACATGGGCTGAAGATGAACCCAAACAAGTGTGCATTTGGTGTATCGGCCGGACAATTCCTAGGATTTATGGTCCATGAGCGCGGGATAGAAGTCAACCGCAAGACCATAGACGCCATCAACAAAGTGGTGGCCCCACAAAATAAAACTGAACTGCAGTCCCTCATCGGCAAGGTCAATTTCATCAGAAGATTCATATCCAATCTATCAGGATGTATTCAGGCTTTTACCCCTCTGTTGAAATTAAAGCCCGACCAGGAATTCATATGGGGAGAAGGACAGCGCAAGGCACTGGAGAATATCAAGCAGTATCTGGTTTCACCTCCGGTGTTAGCCCCGACACAGCCTGGTAAGCCGTTCAAATTATATTTATCGGCTGATGAACAGGCTATTGGATCGGCGTTGGTACAGGAGTTTGAGGGGAAAGAACGAGTGGTATACTACGTCAGCAGAAGACTTTTAGACGCCGAAACAAGATATTCCTCGGTGGAGCGATTATGCTTGTGCTTGTACTTTTCATGTACTAAGCTCAGGCACTATTTGCTATCGGCAGAATGCATAGTCGTGTGCAAGGATGATGTGGTGAAGTATATGCTACCATTGCCGATTTTGAAAGGGCGGATTGGAAAATGGATCCTGGCTTTGTCAGAATTCGATCTAAGGTACGAATCGGCCAAAGCCGTCAAAGGTCAAGTGATGGCCGATTTCGTAGTTCAACATTGTGGACCAGAAATTGCCACCGTTGAACCAGTTCCATGGACTCTATATTTTGATGGTTCTTCATGTGGGGTCGGATTAGGAATCGGCATTGTTCTTGTGTCGCCTCGGGGGGCAACTTATGATTTCTCTCTGCCGATAGAAGCCTCTGCAACTAATAACCAGGCGGAATATCGAGCTGTTTTGAAAGGCATCCAATTATTAAGGGAAGTCAGAGCTGATGCAGTCGAAATCTTTGGGGACTCCATGCTCATTGTGGATCAGTTAACGGGACAATCTGAGTGCAAGGATGACATCTTGAGGATTTATTATGAGGATTGTCTTCAACTTTTGAAAGAATTCAAATCTGCAATAATTGAGCATATCCCCAGGAATTATAACGAAGAAGCCAACAGACTAGCTCAACATGCTTCTGGCTATCGGCCGATTCAGGGAGCGATGACGCTAGAACTCGCGGCCGATGACTGGCGAAAGGAGATCGCCGATTACTTGAAAAATCCATCCCAAAAGGTGGATCGGCGAACACGTTTTCAGGCTACAAAGTATGTGTTGCTTGAGGATGATTTATTTTATCGGACGATTGATGGAGTTCTTCTCAAATGCCTAGGAACAGAAGAGGCAAAGGTTCTGATGGGAGAAATCCATGAAGGCGTGTGTGGAGCTCATCAATCGGCTCATAAAATGAAATGGATGATCAGGAACAATGGATATTATTGGCCGACCATTCTTGAAGATTGTTTCAGGTACTACAAAGGATGCCAAGACTGTCAGAGGTTTGGCAATGTGCAGCGCGCACCAGCATCGGCTATGAATCCGATAATTAAGCCGTGGCCGTTCAGAGGTTGGGGAATAGATCTCATCGGACAGATTCATCCTCCATCTAGCAAAGGGCATAAGTTCATATTGGTAGCTAAGATTATTTTACTAAGTGGGTGGAGGCAGTTCCTTTAAGGAACGTGACATCGGCCGATATGATTGAATTTGTTAAAAGCCATATTATATATCGATTTGGTATTCCTAAAACCATCACAACTGATCAAGGGACAATGTTCACTTCTGGAGAGTTCGGAGAGTTCGCTGCCGATATGGGAATTAAATTATTAAATTCTTCTCCATACTATGCTCAAGCCAATGGCCAAGCAGAATCGTCTAACAAGGGGATAATCAAGCTAATCAAGAGGAAGATAGAAGAGCAACCCAAGAAGTGGCATATGTCTTTGGCTAAATCTTTATGGGCATACAGGATGGCTTGTCATGGAGCCACTAAAATATTCCCTTATCATTTGGTTTATGGTCATGAAGCGGTCTTGCCATGGGAGATAAGGACAGGGTCAAGACGTATATCGCTACAGGATCAGTTAACGGCCGATGACTATTCCTTTCTCATGAAAGATGAACTTGACGATTCGGCGGGTTTACGGTTAAGAGCCCTGATTAGTATAGAACAAAACAAGAAAAGGGTGGCCAGATGGTATGACAAAAAGGTCAAGGTTAAGCAGTTCTCTCAAGGAGATTTGGTATGGAAGTTGGTGCTGCCGATAGGGTCTAAAGATCCCAAATTCGGTAAATGGTCACCCACTTGGGAAGGGCCGTATAGAATCGGCCGATGTGCCCCTGGGAATGCATACATTCTAGAGACAATAGAAGGGGAGGAATTCCCAAGAGCTTTAAATGGACGATATCTGAAGAGGTACTATCCAAGCATTTGGGTAGACGCATAACTTACGGCAAAATATGTCAAGGTAACATGGCCGATTTCTCATCGGTTCTCTGGCCACACATCTGGTGAAGGAAACATTGGGATTCATTATTGAATGGAAATTACAGATTACATGGCCGACATGGCATAAGTCGCCCTTAGAATAAAAATACTGGTGTGTCTACTGATTACGCCTACGCTAGATTTCTCTCTCGATGCGACCTAGTTTTATCATTAGGGTGAGCCTTTTCTCTTTCAAGTCCTGTGCAGTGGCTCCAGTTTCAGCTTGGTTGCAGAGTTCTTTCAGCAGGCGGGTCTTCTCCTCTTCCAGATCTTCCATGGCAACTTCAGTTGTAGCTTTACAAGGAAGTGAAGAATTTTTGTTGGAAGTTGGTCGCTTGCGGACCAAAAGATGAGTACTTATGAGGTCCGAATATTCCTGGACAGCGGCAGGGACATGATCTCTGAGTTCCTCAGCATGAGTTCTTATCAGATTTCTGTCTGCCTGTGATAATGGCTCTTCTGAATGCATGATTTCTATCGCTCGTTCTAAATCAGAGCTGAGACGGTTTGGGTAAAACATAGATAAAAGGAGTTACCCAGTATCGGAGCGATTGAGATGCTTAAGAAAAAGGTAGAGGGGGAGTTCATACCTGGTTGACAGAGGAAGAGGATGAGGAGGACGAACAAGACATCTTGCCGTTCAATTGGGGCAGTAAAAGAAGAAGAAGAGATAAGTAATGCGTGTGCCTCTAGAGATGGTAAACGGTCTGCGTATAAATGAAGAGGAGGTAGATGGATGGTGAGACACGTCCTATCGGAGTAAATACGTACATAAATGCAAGGCAGACTGAAAAAGCGGTTCAAAACCAAATCGGCGCAGTGACATTAAAGGAGCAATAATGTTTAACATATTTTTTACAGCCCAAGGAAAGCATCTATACCTACAATCGCTCGTCGTCTAATTTGATCGGCCGAGTCTACTATTCTCTGATCATTGTCGGCCGATCCTGGTACTTCTGACACGCGGCGACGGAGCCTTATTGAGACAATCGAAGGGAAGGAATTCCCAAGAGCTTTAAATAGGCGATATCTGAAGAGGTACTATCCAAGCATTTGGGTAGATACATAACTTGCAGCAAAATATGTCAAGATAACATGGCCGATTTCTCATCGGTTTCTGTCTACACATCTGGTGAAGGAAACATTGGGATTCATTATTGGATGGAAATTACAGATTACATGGCCGACATGGTACATGTCGCCCTTAGAATAAAAATACTGGTGTGTCTACTGATTACGCCTACGCTGGATTTCTCTCTCGATGCAACCCAGTTTTATCATAAGGGTGAACCTTTTCTCTTTCGGGTCCTCTGCAGTGGCTCCAGTTTTAGCTTGGTTGCAGAGTTCTTTCAGCAGGCGGGTCTTCTCCTCTTCCAAATCTTCCATGGCGACTCCAGTTTTGGCTTTACAAGGAAGTGAAGAACTTTTTTCGGAAGATGGTTGCTTGCGGACCAAAAAATGAGCATTTATGAGGTCCGAGTGTTCTTGGACAGCGGCAAGGACATGATCTCTGAGTTCCCCAGCATGAGCTCTTATCAGATTTCTGTCTGCCTGTGATAGTGGCTCTTCTGAATGCATGATTTCTATCGCTCATTCTAGACCGGGGCTGAGACGTTTCGGCTAAACAGAGATAAAAGGAGTTACCCAGTATCGGAGCGATTGAGATGCTTAAGAGAAAGGCAGAGGGGGAGTTCATACCTGGTTGACAGAGGAAGAGGATGAGGAGGACGAAGAAGACATCTTGCCGTTCAATTTGGGACAGTAAAAGAAGGAGAGGAGATAAGTAATGCGTGTGCCTCTAGAGATGGTGAACGGTCTGCTTATAAATGAAGAGGAGGTAGATGGATGGTGAGACACGTCCTATCGGAGTAAATACATACATAAATGCAAAGCAGACTGAAGGAGCAGTTCAAAACCGAATCGGCGCAGTGACATTAAAGGAGCAATAATGTTTAACATATTTTTTACAACCCAAGGAAAGCATCTATGGCTACAATCGCTCGTCGTCTAATGTGATCGGCCGAGTCTACTACTCTCTGATCATCATCGGCTGATCCTGGTACTTCTGACACGCGGCGACGGAGCCTTATTGTTTCACGGGCCAGATGTTGTCTTTCTTGCTTCAGCTCGCTGATGATGGATGGGAGTTCTTGGAGCTTTTTCTCTTCAGTAGCTATCTCTTTGGTTATCTGTTCCATCTCCTTGGTTAGTTCTGCTCTCCTCCGTTTCAGCCGATCTATTGCGCCGACGATGTCTGGACGGCAGTTCTCGAGGAAATTGATCCTCTGGTGTACTTCCTGAGTCCGGTGCTTGTACGAGTCGACCTCCTCCTGAGTTTTGGCCATCTGAGCACGATCGGCCATACGTTGCAGCGCCCTGGAAACTGGAATCTGCATGCCCTCTATATAGGCAGCATACCCCAAGTCTTCCGACACTTCATCCGGGATGTGATCTTTGACCTCATTGAAAAGTCGTCGGATCGGCGATGCATCTTCCACCAATCGGCCGATATCACCTTGGAGGAGAGTACGAATGCTTTCGAGCTTGGAGCGGACATCGTCGGAGGTAGAGCTCGATGGAACTGCGTGTGAGGCGATTTCCTCTTCATCGGCCAAGGAGACAGCAAAGGAAAAGATGCTATTGTTGGGGGTATCTTGCTCCTGTAAGGGAACAAAGTAAAGGGTAAGCAAGCGGTGAAAGGAAATCGGCCGATTCTGGTGGTAAGATTGTTACCTCTTTGAAACGAATCTCTCTTGCCTGCGCTGGTGGAAGTGTTTCCCTTGTTCCAAGGACTGGTGCACCTTGTTCGCCGGAAGAAGAAGATTTGATCGTTATCAGTGCTCCGCTTGGGCCAGCTTCCTGAGAAAGCCATAAATTCCCGTGAAAATACTATGGGAAAATGAAATGAGATGGTAATGGAAATTTGCCATGCCTCTGTGGGTCTCCCGGCCGATGCCCGTTGTGGAGTTATAATCGGCGTACCCAAGTCGATCTGCATCAAAATTGGTTAAGTTTTCTGAATATTAAGGATGCAGGGTAAGAGATCGTGTACCTCGGCAACAGGAGCTGCTGTAATCTCAGTCCCCACTTGAGACGTGGCCGATAGTTGCGGAGACTGCGGTGGGACAACTTGTGCAGCCTGGCAAAGGAATAGAATTGATGTCAGTAGAGGATTTGGAGAATATATGAGATAAATAAGATTACCTGGACGGCTTCTACTAATAGTGATGCTGCAGCGGTCCCGGCTTCGGCGGTGACTTGGGGATCGGCCATCTCGACAACTGGTAGGGGTAAAGGACCTGAGGCCTCGGCGAGTGTCACCTCTACTTGATCGGCCGATCCAACACGGGGAGTCTCGGCCGATACTACTGCCATCTGTCTAGCCGATCCGATGCGGGAGATTTCAGCCGATGCTATTGTCGCCTGCGGCCGATCCAATGCGAGCTCGCACCCGACGGCTGGTTATCTTTGATGTTGGTCTTTTGGGTGCTCATCTTGATCGGCCGGTGGAAATATCTCTGACAGTCGGAGCATGGAAGCCGATGAGTGGGTACGGCGTGTATTGGTGATGGCTATCAATCGGCCGGCCGCTTCGGCTCCGCGTCGGAGGAACATGGCTTTCAGACTGAAGGGATAAACATAAGTTGACAACAAGATGAGAATGTAACATTGGAATCGGCTAAGGAAAAAGGACATACCGCTGCATTTGGGTCGATGTTCTCTGGGTCCAGGATGTTGCAGTAAGATGATGGAGATTTACAAAAAAGATGCTGCTTCCATTCTGCCCACCATAATTTATACTGTTGGGTGGCAAAAGAGGCAACTGACCAGCCATTCAAGTCAATGGTGCTGGAGTCGGGTACTAGATCGCACAACCGGCTGTAATCAAGACTTGAAGTTAGTCCATCTCTGAATTTTGCCTGGCCGGCGAAATAGACTCAAATCGGCAGTTGGCCAAAACCCAGTTGCCTTGCCGCAGCCGATGGACAGTAGAACTCATAGGTGGGTGAGTCCTTTCCTGAGAAGAAGTTGGCCGGTAGAATTCCCGGCTTGATCAAGACGTCCATTAATTCTCTGTCAAATGTATGAGTGGAGAAATCAAAGCATACGGGCAATTCGAAAATCGGCTCTGCGGTCTGATATGGATGCCACATGATCATCTCTTCACTAAGGCCATTGTAGAAACATCTGAAATATTCAGCTGTGCGGGTGGCAGTGAATTGGCAGCCGGGAAAGGCCGATACCGCTTCACCAAAAGATCTGCAGCGGCGACGGACCGATGGATTCTCCTCTGACTCGATGTTGGGAAAGGTCTTTGTCTCTATCCGCTGCTGAGAGACCTTGCTCATGTGTAAATTAAGCCAGAGGGTGATAAACCACCAAGGACCGCCTGGGTTCCCTATCGGCTCCCCCTTCGACAACTTGACGCCGATTTGGTGCATCAGATGGTACGCCGATCCCAGCAAATGTTTACCGAGGGGGATGGCCGATCCTTGTGAAAGAGCCTCTGCCAAAGCTTGAGTGTTGGAAGAGGGGCCGACCGCTCTGCCACAGAAGAAATGTTTCTCCAGCCACATCATCAAGAAGGCAGTGTGCTCCCTCTATGAGACTGTCCCTGTCTTCATGTGTTTACTGATGTATCCTTTCCACCCGCCGATTCCTTTGGTCTCCAGCCGATGAGATGGCTTGAACAGATAATTGAAAGGGGTATCGGCGGAGGAAACATCTAGGCCGGTCAGCAGCAGGACATCGGCCAAGGTCGGGGTCATGGGTCCGTGTCCAAAAAGAAATGCGTTAAGTGCATCGGACCAGAAGTAAGAGGCTGCCATAACCAAAGGTTCGTTCCTTTCCATCTGAGACAGGGATAAGTCTATGCACTGGCCGATTTTGAGTTCTTCCCATTGAACCTTCCAAGACCCGGCTACCCTCTGGTACCATTCTCTCCACCCGGGTGTTTCATTCGGCCAGGATCTGAAGGTGCCTACCCAATGATCTAAATCCATGGATGACTGCTTAAAGGGGATCCTATGAGTTTCTAAACTGATCAGATCCGTTGGATCAGGGCTCCCCATAGGGCCCAAACAGATGAGGTCAGGGGATTCTGAGAGAGGAATGGTGATTCGGTGCCTAAGTGCATAAAAAAGGGAAAAAGGGAAGAAACTAAGAAAGGGTCTAGAAAATACTGAAGCAGTAGAAAGGCAAAAAAGGGAAAAATTTCGAGCATTTACCTCTGGGATGGAAGCCATCGTCGCCGATGACACCGCTGGGGAAGCCGCAGATTGGGCCGCCGCCGCCAAAGGAGCAGCCGATGGAGCCTCTGTAGATGGGGTGGTCGCCGATGGAGACGCCATTGGGGGTCGGAGCAGGCCGCGGATGAGTTCACCGGAAAAGGGGAAACACTTGGAAATCGAAGGAGCTTGGAGGAAGACGAACAGTGATGCGACGGAGAGAATGCTAGATTCGTGGAGAAGGAGAGGCGGAGAAAGCCAGTACTTAAGAGAGATCAGGGGAGCAAGGGCAAAGATGGTATTTTTACCGCGCCGTCTACACGAGTTCCAGGGGAGCGGTTGTTTCGCGCGCCCGGTTCGAGGAAATTGCAATCATTGTGCCGCGGAACGGAATGAGATTTTTACTGCGCCCGTTTCGGAGGAGAGGATTAAAGAAAAGAGTTTCGAAGGAAAAGTTATATTTTACTCCGAAACTGGGGGGCATGTGTTGACGCCAGATTTTGACACGTGTTGAATCGGCGTCAGGAGGAGAAGATTGGCCGATGCGGCAGATCTGAAAGCTACAGAAAGGAATCGGCCGATTGAAGTAACAGTTGGAAATCGGCCGATTGGTGGCCCAGCCTATGCCAACAGGATGGGATTATTTCAGAAGATCCTGGTCAAAAGCGGGTCAAAGGGGGCGCGCTAAGTCGGTCGAAGAGCAATTAAAGGAAATCTTGATTGATTAGGGAGCGGCGGCGGAAGATTCTGCGGGAGTCCGTTTCCTTTTTAAAGTCCGTATAGATATAGTAATCTAAATAAGGTTGTAACGAGTCGTGATCGACCAGGAGTCCTAGCTTTAGGGTATAAATAGGAGTCGTCAGGGTCTTGAAAAAGATCAACACATCGATCAACAACAGTACTTCTACTTTTTCCAGCAATTTACTTTCAAGTCGGCGACTTCGCCAATACTTTTCTTCTTTCACGAGTTCGTACGGATTGGCAGGACTGCATCAACTTGATCTCCGGCCAATTGGTAGGTGGCATTCGAGCCGTAGGGGGTCGCTCTGGCGGAGGAGGCGGCACAACGGTTGGACCGTGCGCGGGAGCGCCTGAAGTCCTTTGTCAAGAAGACCGCGAAGGACTCGGTGCAGTTCGCGATGGCCCTCGTGAAGTCCCATAACCCTGAGGCGGACCTGGATCCTGTGGGTGAGGGCGTCGCGGAGGACTGCACCGACGCTGAGTGGGATGCTCACTTTGCCGCCGTTGGACCCCTCGCCGAGCGCATCATGGGCCAGGTGAACATGTGAGAGAATCGTTAGTTAGGGCAGGAACATTATGGGGCCAGATGTTGGCCGAAAACAATGTTTATTTTCATGTAATTAAGTGTTGCTTTTAAATTCCGTAGCCGAGTAGTTTTCTGACTTGGCCGTGTGGTTAGGATGCCGACGCTTCGGTGTGCCCTTGCCTATTGTGTAAAGAGCGGGTCATCACACACGTGATAGACACAGGTGACGCAGAGTGGTTCCAGGACGCACCGGTTTATGTTCAGGTCACCACCTGGCTAGGTTAGTTTTTGACGCGAACGATGCTAGTGCGAGTTGGCATGGCCGAGTCGCGGCCCCCGAGCATACTGGACGAGTCGGAAAGGGCTATACCAGGTCGTTTTATCACCGCGAAGGAGAAGTAGGGCACGGAAAAATAAGAAAGCGGTGAAAAATGCTCTCATTATTATTCAGAATGGTTGGGGTACATAGCTGCAAGCTCCTCTCAAGGGTAGAAGCGCCAAAGGTGTTCGATGTTCCATAGGTTGCCCACGTCCGTGCCATCTTCTCTTTGTAGACGATAGGTGCCAGGGGCAACGACTGCGCTGACGATGAAGGGTCCTTCCCACGGGGAAGATAGCTTGTGTGCGCCGGTGGTAGACTGGATGTGCCGCAGGACCATGTCGTCTATGTTGAAGTCCCTTTCTTGCACGTTTCTATCATGGTAGCACGTGAGCTGCTGTTCGTAACATGCATGCCGCAAGGTAGCTGCGACGCGGTGTTCCTCGACTAGGTCGATGTCGTGGAGCTGACTCGTTTCCGCTTCACCTTCCTCGTAGTTTTCAATGAGCGGGGCACCAAAGGTTATGTCACTCGGGAGGACGGCCTCCGAGCCATAGACCAGGAAGAAGGGAGAGTAGCCGGTAACCCGACTCTTCTAGGTGCGTAGGCTCCAGACGACCTGAGATAGTTCCTGGATCCACATGGGACCGAACTTCTCTAGTGGGTCGAAGATACGCGCCTTGAGCCCCTGGAGGATCATACCGTTGGCGCGTTTGACCTGGCCATTGCACCTAGGGTGGGCCACGGAGGCGTAGTAGATGTCGATGCAGTTCTCCAGGCAGTGGTCCCAGAATGCGCTGCCCGAGAATGATGTACCCAGGTCAGTGATGATCCTGTTGGGCACACCGAACCTATGGGAGATTTCCTGGATGAATTCAACCGCCTTGAGTGATGTGGTCGCCGCAACTGGTTTGACTTCAATCCACTTGGTGAACTTGTCGATGGCTACAAATATGTGATTATAGCCACCTACAGCCGTCTTGAGAGGTCCGACCGAGTCGAGGCTCCAACAGGCGAAGGGCCAAGAAGGAGGAGTCGTTCGCAGAGCCTAAGCCAAAACGTGCTGCTGCTTGGCGAAGAATTAGCACCCTGGGCACCTTTTTATGATGTCGTGGGCGTCAGCGAGTGCGGTAGGCTAGTAGAAGCTCGATCTGAATGCCTTGCCCACTATGGTTGAGGCACCTACGTGGTTACCGTAGATGCCCAAGTGGATGTCATGAAGTAGAACCACTCCTTCGCTTTGGGCGATGCACTTGGAAAAATTCCCTGAGGATGCTGAGTGCTTGAACAAATTGGTGCCGATGACTACATAACTGGCGGCTCGTCGCGAGAGCTTCTCGTGTTCTTTTTTGTCGGGTGAGGACTTGTTGTTGACGAGGAAGTTGATGATGGGAGAGCGCCAGTCGGAGTCGATCACCAACACCTCTTGGACCTGAGCAGGCACCAAGTCTGGCTTGGTCGGGGGTGTTTCCTCGACCTCGACCGTGGGTCATCTCAGGGCTTGGGCGAAGACTCCAGCCGGGACAAGAGCACGACTGGAGCCGAGCTTGGAGAGGACGTCGGCCGTGATGTTGTAGTCTCAGATGACATGATGGAATTCCAACCCGTAGAAGCTGGCTTCCAATCTTCGTATCTCCTTGCAGTAGGCGTCCATCTTCTCCTTGGTGCAGTCCCAGTCTTTGTTGACTTGCTGGATAACAACTTTGGAGTCTCCGTAGGCGAGGAGGCGCTTGATGCCGAGCGAAGTGGCGATCCGGAGACCGTGGATGAGGGCTTCATACTCGGCAGCATTGTTAGTTGCCTTGAAAAGTAATTGGAGGACGTACTTGAGTTGTTCGCCTTTTGGAGAGATGAGTAGGACTCCAGCGCCGTCGAAGTACATCCTCCAATGCTCGGGTCGTTCCTCGGGTGGTGGATCTTGTATCTCTGTCCACTCGGCCACAAAGTCAGCTAGGGCTTGGGACTTGATTGTGGACCGAGGGAAGAAGTGCAGGCTGAGCGCGCCCAGCTCGACGAACCTGTTGACGACTCGGCCGTTGGCGTCACGGTTGTGGAGGATGTCACCGAGTGGGAATGAGGAAACGACTCTGACACTGTGTGCTTGAAAATAGTGCCGCAGATTCCTGGACGTGATGAGGACTGCGTACAAGAGCTTCTGGACTTGAGGGTAGCGCACTTTTGACTCGCCGAGTACCTCGCTGATGAAGTAAACGGGTCGCTGAACTTTGTAGACGTGACCTGGTTCATCTCGCTCGACGACCAGAACGGTACTAACCACATGAGTGGTTGCGGCTATGTAGAGGAGAAGCTCCTCATCGGGTTCTGGAGCCGTGAGGACCGGTGGGCTGGTAAGGAATTCCTTGAGCTCTGGAAGGCTCTGATGGCGTCATCGTTGCATACCAACTTGTCTGCCTTACGAAGCAGCTTGAAGAAGGGGAGTCCCTTGTCGGTGAGTCGACTGATGAATCGGCTCAGTGCCGCCATGCACCCGGTTAGTTTCATCACGTTCTTCTTGCACCGAGGGGGCTTCATTCTTGTGATGGCGTTGACCTTGGTGGGGTTGGCTTCTGTTGGTATTTCTTAACGATCACAGATAAATCCGCAAGTGCACAAAATACCGTTGTAGCACTTCACCCGAAGAGTATTTAGGGTATCATAATTTCTCAAGTAACGGATGTGCAAAGGTCTTCTAGCTAGTTTACTCAAGGAAAAGGAAGAGGTAGAATGGCTTAAGGGTAGTGTGGTTATCCAAAGGTAAAGGAGTCAACCAAAGGTATACTTACGATACCGCTCGCTCACTTCAGGCAACGGTCTGACCCTGGTCTGACAGGACCCTCCGGCTATTAGCTCTACTCCGAACCCGGACGTGGGGGACTTCACTAACCACGAAACAACTTCGTAGCGGACCAACAGGGCTGTCACCACCTGCGGTCTACCCCTGCAATACCGTGGGGCTCGCAGAAAACAAAGGTAATCTAGGGCCTAAACACCACGTTTATGCCTTCGACTACTACTCTAGCGAAGCGCAGGGTTTACCTGTTCGAACAGGGACCCTCACTAGAGCACTCGCTACTAGAATGGACGATGAACCCGCAAATGAACAATAACGAAAGGATAACTTAACCAAGATCTTACCAGAAGATGAACTCGGATACTTACTCAACTGGATCGTATTCCTAGAGGTACAAGGACGAAGAGTAGCCAACAAGCCCGGCTCTTCTCCTCACTTCTTCCTCACACACTCCCTACTCTAAGATACAAGTGGGTAGGACCTCTACAACTTCTTCTCCACAAGTGTCTTGTGTTGAGAGGGTGAGGGAGGCTCTTTATATAGCTTTTGAAGTCGGTTCCCGCCATCTCCTCATACGGAAACACTTGCAACCGACCTTGGGAGGATCAGAGGAATCTTCCCGCCAAAATGCACCAGGACTGCTTTCAGGGGGGGTGCGGCCGACCCCCTCCTACCGCCTCTGGCCACCGCCTTCGGCTGGGGCACTAGTAGGTGGGCCTATGCTTGATCCATTGGGTGCTTGCCGCCCTTCTACGTCAATTGGGCTGTCATGTGGGCCTCCCTTGTAAGTGTGATGATGAAGGTTGTCTTTTATGTACTTCTTTGTGTATATTTTATACTTTTCTCCTTGTCTTTCATTCATGGGTTCCTGCATATCACAACTCACCAAAACTCGTGGAATAAGTTAGAATAAAGTCCTATATCTAAGTTTAGTGATTAATTTGATAAGAATGTTTGCAGGAGTTGACGGTCGATTCCGGACTTATGCACCGTCAACAATACCCCCACACTTAGCCCTTTGCACGTCCTCGAGTGAAGGTTAAGGACTAAGATGGTTGCATCTCCTTGAAGAAACCTGCATACAAGTTATTCCGAACCTCTTCCAGTCCTTGTGAACTTTTTGGAAGTGGCTACCATGTGTTTCTTGGATAATTGAAGAATGGAACAATGAAGACTTCAAGTTCTAGCTCTTCATGCTTGGAAACTCGGATTTTTTGTTGTTCTAGAAATAAATAGCCTTGCTCCTCAAATTTTCTCTCAAGTCACTCCTTTTTGACTTTTTAACCTCACCAAGGCAAAGTTGAAGCTGCCTTGCTCCTATCGTCTATTCAGGCTTATGTGGAGCTGTGGGTAGGAGAAAGGAGGCATGCTTGCTTTACTTATTTTGCTAAGTCAAAATCAAGATCCAAGAAGAAACAAGTCATGCAAACTTGATCAAAAAGTGCCAGTGTGTGGTATGTGGTGGATGATGTATGTACTTTTTGTATGAACCAACTCTTTTCTTCTCTTTTTGCAAGACATGGGCTCTCATTATTATATATATTTTTTTTTCATGCCCTTGCGAGCATGAGGCATACCTTCTTTGGGTTATGCACTTTTCATTCTCCCTCTCTCTCCCTCCCTCTCTCTCTCTCTCGTTTTAACATGCCTTGTGAGCATGTGGCATACCTTCTTTGGGTATGCATCTTTTTATTTCCTCTCTTTTTTTAGCCCATGTCTATTCCAGAGGATAAAGTGAAGTCTTTTTATTGTATGGATGGATGGCATGTTTGGCGCAACTTCAAGTGTAGAAGTTGGCAAGGAGAAGTGGAGTGTACGTGAATTTGATCAAGTGAGCATGAAAATTTTCTAAACAAGGGTCAAAGAGTTTGATAAAGCTCAAAGTAAAGCCAAACAGCAAGATGAAAAGGTTTTGTAAAAATGAAACTTTTTAACTTTGGCTCTGGTGGGAATGTTTAAATCTGAGGAGGCAAGCTATTGTATTTTTATTTTTGAAAAGAGATTCCGAGTGCCATACAAAGAAGAGCATAGTCCCCTCTGTCTCATTATATCACATTAATCAATTAACTAGAAAACATGGGGTCCTTATGGAAGAGTTTTGTTCACATGAACCAAATTATGGGTAAGGAATAAAGATTATGCAAATTTTATTCATGAGAGCACATGGAAATTAAGAGTCATTTTATTTTTATTTTACCTGGACAGAGATGCAAAATTATTTAAAACAGAGACAAATGTGGGTGTGAGATACAAACCAGCCTGAGGTCGAAAGGAGAGGCCAGGTGGTCCTCATCAAGGTGCGGCCGCATGGTGCGGCCGACCCTTATGTGGGTCTTCTGGTCCTCCCCTTTGTCGTGCAACGCATTCTGGATCTGTGTTGCATTTTGGGTGCGTGTTTCCCCCACACTTGTTTCTGTACCTGTGGTCTCATTCACAAAACACAAGGAAACGAAACGAAACTCTGCCGGTTTTAAAACCGGGGAGTTGACTTTTTATTTCATATATAAAGGGCACATTACAATGAAGGGAAGTATTGGAAATGAAAATCATGAAGGGAAATAATCAAGGTGCCCTAGGAAATGTCGGGAAGGCGAAAGGTATACCTTTAAGCGTTGTTCTTCCCGATGGTCTTTGCCAAGGTGTTTACCTTGGAGCAAAGACCGCGGCAGAGCATGTCGTAATCGTCCTTAACGGACTTGAGCTCTAAAGTGAGCTCCGCCACCTGATCGCTTAGTTTCTATGATGTTGCGCAAGAGCTGAGCGACTGTAGGTCCCTTGAGGACCTTGTTGTCCTCACTCTCGTAGTGTCCACCTGGGCGTGTGTTGGCGCTAAAATCGGCCGGATAGGAATCGGCCGATGATCTTCAGCGTCGGACACACGACCCGGGAGAATCTGCTTAGCTCCTGTTCGGGTTATCGCCCTGGTGCGGTTCGCGCGGCGTGCCAGTCAATCTGACCTGTTGATTGACAAGGAAATAGAGTATTAAATTCCAGGCGCGTCGATCGGCTGGAGTTCCGATCTGTCCTGAGGAGCGCGTCGGCGGCGAATCGGCCGATTTGCTGTAGAGATGATCGGCTATGGATCAGCCGATTCAACACGTGTCAAAATCCGGCGTCAAAACATGCCCCCCAGTTTCGGAGTAAAACATAACTTTTTCTCCGAAACTCTTTCTTTAATCCCTTCCCCCGAAACGGGCGCAGTAAAATCTCCTTCCGTTCCGCGGCACAATGATTGCAATTTCCTCGGACCGAGCGCGCGAAACGACTTCTCCTCTGGAATTCGTGTAGATGGCACGGTAAAAATACCGTCTTTGCCCCTGCTTCCCTGATTTTTCTTAAGTACTGGCTTTCTCCGCCTATCCTTCCCCACAAATCTAGCATTCTCTTCCAACGAACTACTGTTCGTCTTCCTCCAAGCTCTCTTGATCTTCAAGCGCTTCCCCCTTTCTGGCGATCTCAACCGCGGCCTGCTCCAACCCCCCAATGGCGTCACCATCGGCGACCGCTCCATCTACAGAGGCTCCATCGGCGACTCCTTCGGCGGCGGCGGCCCAATCGGCGGCTTCCCCAGCGGTCTCATCGGCGACGATGATCTCCATCCCAGAGGTAAATGCTCGAAATTTTCTCCTTTTCGCCTTTCTACTGCTTCAGTATTTCCCGGACCCTCACTCAGTTTCTTCCCCTTTTCCCTTTTTTAGGCACTTAGGCACCGAATCACCATTTCTCTCTCAGAATCCCCTGACCTCATCTGTTTGGGCCCTATGGGGAACCCCGATCCAACGGACCTGATCAGTTTAGAAACCCATAGAATCCCCTTTAAGCAATCATCTATGGATTTAGATCACTGGGTAGGCACTTTCAGATCCTGGCCAAACGAAACACCCGGGTGGAGAGAATGGTACCAGAGGGTGGCCGGATCTTGGAGGGTTCAGTGGGAAGAACTAAAAATCGGCCAGTGCATAGACTTATCTTTGTCCCAGATGGAAAGAAATGAACCTCTGGTCATGGCAGCCTCTTATTTTTGGTCCGATGCACTTAATGCGTTCCTTTTCGGACACGGACCTATGACCCCGACCTTGGCCGATGTTCTGCTACTGACCGGCCTCGATGTCTCCTCCGCCGATACCCCTTTCAATTATCTGTTCAAGCCATCACATCGGCTGGAGACCAAAGGAATCGGCGGGTGGAAAGGATATATTAGCAAAAACATGAAGACCGGGATAGTCTCACAGAGGGAGCATACTGCCTTTTTGATGATGTGGCTGGAAAAGCATTTCTTCTGTGGCAGAGCAGTTGGCCCCTCTTCAAACACTCAAGCTTTGGCAGAGGCTTTATCACAAGGATCGGCCATCCCCCTTGGAAAACATCTGCTGGGATCGGCGTATTACCTGATGCACCAAATCGGCACCAAGCTATCGAAGGGGGAGCCGATCGGGAACCCTGGTGGTCCTTGGTGGTTCATCACCCTCTGGCTCAATTTACACATGAGCAAGGTCTCTCAGCAACGGATAGAGACAAAAACCTTCCCCAATATCGAGTCAAAGGAGAATCCATCAGTCCGTCGCCGCTGCAGATCTTTTGGAGAAGCGGTATCGGCCTTCCCCGGCTGCCAGTTTACTGCTGCCCGCACAGCTGAGTACTTCAGATGTTTTTACAATGGCCTTAGTGAAGAGATGATCAGCTGGCACCCATATCAGGCAGTAGAGCCGATTTTCGAATTACCCATATGCTACGACTTCTCCACTCATACTTTTGACAGAGAGCTTATGGATGTCTTGATCAAGCCGGGGATTCTACCAGCCAACTTCTTCTCAGGAAAGGACTCTCCCACCTACGAATTCTACAATCCATCGGCTGCGGCAAGGCAACTGGGTTTCGGCCAACTGCCGATTCGGGTCTACTTCGCCGGTCAGGCGAAATTCAGAGATGGTCTGGCCTCAAGTCTTGATTACAATCGGCTGTGCGATCTAGTACCCGATTCCAGTACTATTGACCTGAATAATTGGTCAGTTGCCTCTTTTGCCACCCAGCAATTCAAATTATGGTGGGCAGAATGGAAGCAACACCTTTTCTGTAAATCTCCATCGTCTTACTGCAACATTCTGGACCCAGAGAACATTGATCCAAATGCAGTGGTATGTCCTTTTTCTCAGCCGATTCCAATGCCATTTCCTTCCACATTGTCATCTTGTTATTAACTCATGTTTATTTCCTTAGTCTGAAAGCCATGTCCCTCCGATGCGGAGCCGAAGCGGCAGGCCGATAGATAGCCATCACCAATATACGCTGTATCCACTTATCGGCTTCCATGCTCCAACCATCAAGGATATCTCTACTGGCCGATAGTAGCGAGCACCAAAAAGGCCAACATTGAAGATAACCAGCCGTCGAGTGCGAGCTCGCATCGGATCGGCCGATCAGACGGCAATAGCATCGGCTGAGGCTCTTCGTATCGGATCGGCCGACCAGACGGCAGTGGCATCGGCCGAGACTCCCCGCATTGGATCGGCCGATCAGATGGCGGTGACACCGGCCGAGACTTCGATCCCTTTATCTGTGCCGGTTGTCAAGATGGCCGATCCCCAAGTCACCGCCGAAGTCGGGGCAGCTGCAGCATCACTATTAGTAGAAGCTGTTCAGGTAATCTTACCTACCTCATATATTCTCCAAATCTTCCACTGACATTAATTCTATTCCTCTGCCAGGCTGCACAAGCTATCCCACCGCAATCTCCGCAACAATCGGCCACGTCTCAAGTGGGAACCGAGACTCCAGCAGCTCCTATCATCGAGGTAAACGATCTCTTACCTTGAATTCTTAATTCTTAGAAAACTTAACCAATCTCCATGCTGGCCGATTTGGGTATGCCAACTACAACTCCACAACAGGCATCGGCCGGGAGACCCACAGAGGCATGGAAATTTCTGTCACCATCTTATTTCAATTTCCCATAGCATATTCACAAGATCTTCTTTTATGTCTTTTTCAGGAAGCTGGTCCAAGTGTAGCGCCAATAATCGTTGAATCTTTCTCTTCCGATGAGCCAAATGCACCAGTCCCTGAGACAAGGGAGACGCTTCCACCGGCGCAGGCAAGAGAAATTCGCTTTAAGGAGGTAACAATCTTACCATTAGAATCGGCCGATTTCCTTTCACTGCTTGCCTACCCTTTAATTTATTTCCTCAGAGGAGCAAGATACCCCCAACAATAGCATCTTCTCTTTTGCCGTCTCCTTGGCCGATGACGAAGAAATCGCTTCACACCCAATTCCATCGAGCTCCACCTCCGACGATGTCCGCGCCAAGCTCGAAAGCATGCGCACTCTCCTTCAAGATGACATCGGCCGATTGGTAGAAGATGCGTTGCCGATTCGACGACTTTTCAACGAGATCAAAGGCCGAATCCCGGAAGAAGTATCAGAAAATTTAGCGTATGCTGCCTATATAGAGCACATGCAGATTCCGGTTTCCAGGGCGCTGCGCCATATGGCCGATCGTGCTCAGATGGCAAAAACTCAGGAGGAGGTCGATTCATACAAGCACCGGGCTCAGGAAGTACACCACAGGATCAACTTCCTCGAAAACTACCGTCCGGACATCATCGGCGCAATAGATCGGCTGAAACGGAGGAGAATAGAACTGGCCAAGGAAATGGAACAGATAACCAAAGAGATAGCTGCTGAAGAAAAGAGGCTCCAAGAACTCCCATCCATCATCAGCGAGCTGAAGCAAGAAAGACAGCATCTGGCCCGCGAAACAATAAGGCTTCGTCGCCGTGTGTCAGAAGTACCAGGATCGGCCGATGATGATCAGAGAGTACTAGACTCGGCCGATCAAATTAGACGACGAGCTATTGTAGCCATAGACGCTTTCTTTGGGTTGTAAAGAATATGTTAAACATTTATTGCTCCTTCAATGTCACTGCGCCGATTTGAATTTGAACTGCTCCTTCAGCCTGCTTTGCATTTATGTATGTATTTACTCCGATAGGACGTGTCTCACCATCCATCTACCTCTTCTTCATTTATAAGTAGACCATTCACCATCTCCAAAGGCATACACATCACTTATCTTCTCTCCCTCTTTTACTGTCCCAAACTGAACGGCAAGATGTCTTCTTCGTCCTCTTCATCTTCTTCCTCTGTCAACCAGGTATGAACTTCTCTTCCACCTTTCTCTCAAACATCTCAATCGCTCTGATGCTGGGTAACCCCTTTTATTTCTGTTTAGCCGAAACATCTCAGCCCCGGTCTAGAACGAGCGATAGAAATCATGCATTCAGAAGAGCCACTATCACAGGCAGACAGAAATCTAATAAGAGCTCATGCTGAGGAACTCAGAGATCATGTCCCCGCTGGTGTCCAGGAATACTCGGACCTTATAGATGCTCACTTTTTGGTCCGCAAGCGACCATCTTCTAAAAAAAGTCCTCCATTTCCTTGTAAAGCTAAAACCGAAGTTGCCATGGAAGATCTGGAGGAGAAGAAGACCTGCCTGCTGAAAGAACTTTGCAACCAAGCTGAAACTGGAGCCACTGCAGAGGATCCGAAGGAGAAAAGGCTCACCCTTATGATAAAATTGGGTCGCATCGAGAGAGAAATCCAGCATAAGCATAACCAGTAGATACATCGGTATTTTTATTCTAAGGGCGACTTGTACCATGTCGGCCATGTAATCTATTATTTTCATCCAATAATGAATCCTAATGTTTCCTTCACCAGATGTGTAGACAAAAACCGATGAGAAATCGGCCATGTTATCTTGATATATTTCGCTGCAAGTTATGCATCTACCCAAATGCTTGGATAGTACCTCTTCAGATATCGTCCGTTTAAAGCTCTTGGGAATTCCTCCCCTTCGACTGTCTCCAGAATATATGCATTCCCAGGGGCACATCGGCCGATTCTATACGGCCCTTCCCAAGTGGGTGACCATTTACCGAATTTGGGATCTTTGGATCCTATCGGCAGCACCAACTTCCACACCAAATCTCCCTGAGAGAACTGTTTAACTTTGACCTTTTTGTCATACCATCTGGCCACCCTTTTCTTATTTTCTTCTATACTAATCAGGGCTCTCAATCGTAAACTTGCCGAATCATCAAGTTCGTCTTTCATGAGAAAGGAATAGTCATCGGCCGTTAACTGATCTTGTAACGATATGCGCCTTGACCCTGTCCTTATCTCCCATGGCAAGACCGCCTCATGACCATAAACCAACTGATAAGGGGATATTTTAGTGGCTCCATGACAAGCCATCCTATATGCCCACAAAGATTCAGCCAAAGACATATGCCACTTCTTGGGTTGCTCTTCTATCTTTCTCTTGATTAGGTTGATTATCCCTTTATTAGACGACTCTGCTTGGCCATTGGCTTGAGCATAGTATGGAGAAGAGTTTAATAATTTAATCCCCATATCGGCGGCGAACTCTCCGAATTCTCCAGAAGTAAACATTGTCCCTTGATCAGTTGTGATGGTTTGAGGAATACCAAATCGATAAATAATATGGCTTTTAACAAATTCAATCATATCAGCCGATGTCACGTTCCTTAAAGGGACTGCCTCCACCCACTTAGTAAAATAATCAGTGGCCACCAATATGAACTTACGCCCCTTGCTTGATGGAGGATGAATCTGTCTGATGAGATCTATTCCCCAACCCCTGAACGGCCACGGCTTAACTATTGGATTCATAGCCGATGCTGGCGCGCGCTGTACATTGCCAAACTTCTGACAGTCTTGGCATCCTTTGTAGTACCTGAAACAATCCTCAAGGATGGTCGGCCAGTAATATCCATTGTTCCGGATCATCCATTTCATTTTGTGAGCCGATTGATGGGCTCCGCACACGCCCTCATGGATTTCTCCCATCAGAACCTTTGCTTCTTCCGTTCCCAAGCACTTGAGAAGAACTCCATCAATCGTCCGATAAAACAAATCATCCTCAAGCAACACATATTTTGTAGCCTGAAAACGTGTTCGCCGATCCACTTTTTGGGATGGATCTCTCAAGTAATCGGCGATTTCCTTTCGCCAATCATTGGCCGCGAGCTCTAGCGTCATCGCTCCCTGAATCGGTCGATACCCAGAAGCATGTTGGGCCAGTCTGTTGGCCTCTTCATTATAATTCCTGGGGATATGCTCGATTGTTGCAGACTTGAACTCTTTTAAAAGTTGAAGGCAATCTTCATAATAAATCCTCAAGATATCATCCTTGCACTCAGATTGCCCCGTTAACTGATCCACAATGAGCATGGAATCTCCAAAAATTTCGACTACATCAGTTCTGACTTCCCTTAATAATTGGATGCCTTTCAGAACAGCTCGATATTCCGCCTGGTTATTAGTTGCGGAGGCTTCTATCGGCAGAGAGAAATTATAACTTGCCCCTCGAGGCGACACGAGAACAATGCCGATTCCTGATCCGACCCCACACGAAGAACCATCAAAATATAGAGTCCATGGAACTGTTTCAACAGTGGCGATTTCTGGTCCACAATGCTGAACTACGAAATCGGCCATCACTTGACCTTTGACGGCTTTGGCCGATTCGTACCTTAAGTCGAATTCTGACAAAGCCAGGATCCATTTTCCAATCCGTCCCTTCAAAATCGGCAATGATAGCATATACTTCACCACATCATTCTTGCATACGACTATGCATTCTGCCGATAACAAATAGTGCCTGAGCTTGGTACATGAGAAGTATAAACACAAGCATAGTCGCTCCATCGGGGAATATCTTGTTTCGGCATCTAAGAGTCTTCTGCTGACGTAGTACACCACTCGTTCTTTCCCCTCAAACTCCTGTACCAACGCCGATCCAATAGCTTGTTCATCAGCCGATAAATATAACTTGAACAGCTTACCAGGCTGAGGTGGAACCAATACCGGAGGTGAAACCAGATACTACTTGATATTCTCCAGTGCCTTGCATTGTCCTTCTCCCCATAGGAATTCCTGATTGGGCTTTAATTTCAACAGAGGAGTGAAAGCCTGAATACGTCATGACAGGTTGGATATGAATCTTCTGATAAAATTGACCTTGCCGATGAGGGACTGTAGCTCAGTTTTATTTTGTGAGGCCACCACTTTGTTGATAGCGTCTATGGTCTTGCGGTTGACTTCTATCCCGCGCTCATGGACCATGAATCCTAAGAATTGCCCAGCCGATACACCAAATGCACACTTGTTCGGGTTCATCTTCAACCCATGTTTCCTTGTGCATTCTAGTACTTCTTGTAAATCGGCCAGATGATCTTGGTGACCTTTTGACTTGACCACGACGTCATCTATATAAATTTCCACTGATGAACCAATGAGCTTGTGGAAGATGTAATTCATGGCCCGTTGGTACGTAGCGCCAGCGTTCTTCAACCCGAAAGTCATAACAACCCATTCAAATAAACCAAGATGACCTGGGCACCTGAAAGCCGTTTTCGAGATATCTTCTTCGGCCATTAGTATCTGATTGTACCCTGCATTCCCATCCATGAAACTTATGACTTTGTGTCCTGCAGCAACATCTACCAAGATATCGGCCGTTGGCATCGGATATCCGTCCATCGGTGTAGCCTGATTTAAGTTCCTGAAATCGATGCACACACGTATCTTTCAATTCTTTTTGTATACGGGCATAATATTAGAAATCCATTCGGCGTAGCGGCACTGCCGAATAAATCCTGCTTCAATCAACTTTGTAATTTCGGCCTTTATATCAGGTAGAATCTTGGAGTTACACCGTCGTGCAGGTTGCTGATATGGCCGATATCCCGATTTTATAGGTAACCGGTGTTCAACAATAGACCGGTCTAGTCCTGGCATCTCATGATATTCCCAAGCAAAGCAATCCTTGAACTCTTTTAATAAACTTATCAATTTACATTTGTACTCAGGATCCAAATTAGCACTAATGTACGTCGGCCTTGATTTGCTGCTATCTACCATCTCCAATAAATCGGCCGACGTAAACCCATGCCCAATCTTTCCATCTTCTCGGACGAGCTGATCCATTTATTCTGAATCTTCAGAGCCGACTGCTTGGATCGGCTGTAGACCAGAATCGGACACTTTCAGGAAGTCAGTGTCCCAAGTCCTGCCAGATATACACTTGACGTGCTCGCAGCTCCACTGTTGCGTGTCGGCCGCTGCAACGCTGTAAACGGAATCGGCAGCGACTATCCCTGTGCTATCGCCGACCCATTGCACAAGGCATTGATGCATTGTAGATGGGACACAGCAGTTTGCGTGTATCCAGTCGCGACCAAGCAGCATGTTGTAGGACCCCTTACCATTAATAACGAAAAAAGTGGTAGGGAGGGTCTTACTGCCGATGGTGAGGTCGACGCAGAGCGCTCCACGGGCGGGTGACACGTTGCCTTCGAAATCCTTCAGCATCATGTCCGTCTTGGTGAGGTCTTCATCGCCCTTGCCTAGCTTGCGGAACATAGCATACGGCATGATGTTAACTGCAGCGTCTCCATCTACTAGTAATCTGGTGACGGGTCTTCCGTCAACATAGCCTTTGAGAAATAGCGCTTTGAGATGCTGCCATTTTTCTTCTTCTGGTTTCTCAAACGTAGCCGTCATCGGCTCTAATACCAGTTGTGCCATTTGTTCCTCCTCCATTCTTGTCGCT
Organism: Panicum miliaceum; assembly: GCA_032594955.1. Classification (NCBI taxonomy): domain Eukaryota; kingdom Viridiplantae; phylum Streptophyta; class Magnoliopsida; order Poales; family Poaceae; genus Panicum; species Panicum miliaceum. The sequence continues at coordinate 35,865 of CM064060.1, read as the reverse complement.
TTATCTCGATCGTCGGGCGCCATGAACTCCATCGGCAGTATGAAAACCATATCGATTTCGGCTGCCGATTCTTGATTATTTGTTTCTTGATCATTTTTCTTTGGGCGCCACACTCGAGACTTAACATTTCTTTTTTCTGGCATCTGCCTCTGTTCTTCTTCTTGATGCTCACATTGGCGTAGGCGTTGGATTCTCCGTTTCTGGGATCTGGATAGGCCATTGGGACACCACATGGGATTTGCTAGTTTGGCCGATGATCTGTCGTGTTCCCAATCTGGTTTTCTTCCTAGGGGATTTTCATCCGACACCCTATCATCGGCCATCTCTTCCAGCCGATCGTGCACGCTGATCCTGCCCCCCAGTACATCTTGTTGGTCGATCTTGCTTTTTGACCGGTGGTACTGGTCAACTCTGCCCCCCAGCCGATCATGCACCGAAACGCGCTGTTCCTCTCGTCCGCGCCGATTTCTGCTGATCGGCTCTGATCCTCTGTCTCTAGAGTGTGGCTTCGGGCGATCGTTGCAGCTCACTCCGTTACACTCCGGACAATTATCGGCAGACGGCAATCTGATGTCGTTCTCCCAGCAATGGATGAAGAACGGACATTGCCAGTGATCTTCATGCCGGCGTATCATCTCTTCCTGGTATCTTGCTTGTTCTTGCTGCTGTCGATACTTACTGAGTAAGAACTAGGAGGTAACGGGCTTGCGTGGTCATTCTGGCCCCCGCCTGTTCCTTTTAATGTCTTCCGCCGTGATCTGCCTCCTGGGATCGACGGCGCCACCTCTTCTCGCCGATTCTGACGTCAGCACCTTGGTTTGACTTGAATTTCCTCCAGCATTAACCATGTTGGCCGGGAAGGGATGCTAATCTATCTTCATCGGTTTTGCCGATTTAGCTGGGGTTTCAAATTTAAGCCTCCCCTGCTCGATAGCCGATTGTATCTGCTGACGGAAGACTTTGCATTCATTTGTATCATGAGAAGTGGCGTTGTGCCACTTGCAGTACTTCATCTTCTTAAGTTGATCGGCCGAAGGGATGGTGTGATGCGGGGATAGCTTAATCTGACCTTCCTGAAGCAATAAATCGAAAATTTTATCGGCCTTTGACGTGTCAAAGCCGAATGTCTCTGGCTCCTTCTTCCCAAAAGGGCATGATATCGGTTTTTTCCCTTTAACCCACTCTGCCAGGCCGATTCCCCATCGGATTCAGATCCTTCCAAGTATGCCACCTTCTTTTGGAAGTTCCTCCGCTGTCCAAACGGTCGGACCTCTTGTCCTGACAATCGGTGGACGATTTGTCTTAGGCTTTCAAACTCTTGGGCAGCACATCTGTCTTTGATTTGTGGCAAGAGGCCTTGGAAAGCGATATCGGCCAACTGTGCATCGGTCAGAGCCAGACTGTAGCATTTGTTCCTGACTTCTCTGAACCTCTGTATATACCCCATCACTGGTTCATCGCTCCTCTGCCTGAGGCTGGTCAAATCCGAGAGCTTCATCTCGTGTACTCCTGCATAGAAGTACTTGTGGAACTGTTTCTCCAGATCGGCCCAAGTAACAATAGAATTTGGCGGCAAGGTGGTGAACCACTGGAAGGCCGATCCGGATAGAGATGACGAAAATAAACGCACCCTCAGAGCATCTTGCGTGGCAGCCTCCCCGCACTGGATGATGAATTGGTTGATATGCTCCACAGTGGATGTATCGTCCGTCCCTGAAAACTTGGTGAAATCAAGAACTTTGTAGCGATGTGGGAACGACAGCAAGTCATAAGCCGATGGATATGGCGTCTTGTAGGTGTAAGTTTGCACTTTTGGCTTCAATCCAAACTGATCTTGGATTACTTCAGCTATTCTTGCTGTCCAATCCACCTGCTGCTGATGAACAGCTGTTCGCGGTGCGGGCATGTGCTGAAGAGCTGGCACAGCTGGGTGATGAATCGGCGAACTTTGCTGAGCGGCCGATAGATGATGGCGAAGTGAATCCGCCCCGCCATCGTATGTCATCGTTGGCGCCGCGCCTCTGAATGCTTCTACAGTGCTTGCCCCCTGCCGATTTCTGATGAGATTGGCTGATACTAGGGAACCGTCGGCCGGGCGGCCGATTGGTGTGGCACCTGGATTGAATAACTTCCATACCCGTTCGCTGGCTCGAGAAAATACGTCGTCGCCGATGCTCCCCAAGGTGCTGAGCTTGTGGGCAGCGATTGCACAGAAGCAATCTGGACGGGTTGAAGCGGTGTCTGTGATGGGAGATATGGTGCACCGCTATATCTTGGAGACGCTGGGGACAATGGAGAGTTGTACCCCTCGCGTTGCGTCAATATCGGCTGAGGAGCCGATTGGGACGTGTATGGTAGGCTTCTGGTTGGCAGAGTGGTTGGCGGGGCATATGCTGGTCCCTGATAGCCTTAGACTGTTCCGTTGGCCAGAGAGCTGACGACGGCGTTATACACCATGTTGGTCATTACTGAGGATTGGTCGATGAATGCTTGATAGACGGATTGTTGGATCATCTCCGACATCTTGCCCGAGTCCTCAGCAATGGTGATGTGAACCCTAAAGCCCGAGTCCCCGCTTCTGGTGCGACTGAACGACTGGAGGTACAGCTTCTGGTAATCTTCTAGATGCTTGGCCAATTCTTCCCTCTGGTCGTCCTTGAGATCTGCTTCTGTGACCTCAATGATGTTGCTGTCGGAGATCTCTGCGTTCTTCGACATATCAGATCTTGGATTGGTCCAACCAGGCGTGCCAAAAGTGTGTTGGCGCTAAAATCGGCCGGATAGGAATCGGCCGATGATCTTCAGCGTCGGACACACGACCCGGGAGAATCTGCTTAGCTCCTGTTCGGGTTATCGCCCTGGTGCGGTTCGCGCGGCGTGCCAGTCAATCTGACCTGTTGATTGACAAGGAAATAGAGTATTAAATTCCAGGCGCGTCGATCGGCTGGAGTTCCGATCTGTCCTGAGGAGCGCGTTGGCGGCGAATCGGCCGATTTGCTGTAGAGATGATCGGCTATGGATCAACCGATAATCGTGTAGTAATTGTAAAGAGGACTGCTGGAGCGATCTAAACAATTACTACAGAGGGAACACTTGAAATAGGTCTAATCGGCTGTAAGATGATAAATCGAAGAAGAACGATGACGAAGCCGATTACTCTGATCTCAAGCTGGATAACTGGTGATAATACTAGAATAACAGGTAAAACTTGCAATTCTAGTAAATATCGATAACTGGTGAATAAATCCAAACGAAACCACAGCGATGCGCCCGTAGTTAAAGCTCGGATATTACTCGATAAGCAGAACCTACCAATCGGCCGGAGATCAGATTGATGCAGCCCTGCCAATCCGTACGAACTCGTGAAAGAAGAAAAATGTTGGCGAAGTCGCCGGCTTGAAAATAAATTGCTAGAAAAGTAGAAGTATTGTTGTTGATTGATGTGTTGATGTTTTGCAAGACCCTGACGACTCCTATTTATACCCTAAAACTAGGACTCCTGGTCGATCACGACTTGTTACAACCTTAAAAAACAGGAAAACTACCATATCTATAAGAACTTTTAAAGGAAACGGACTCCCGCAAAATCTTCCGCCGCCGTTCCCTAATCCAATCAAGACTCCCTTCAATTGCTTCTTGACCGACTTAGCGTGCCCTGTCGACCAACTTTTGACCAGGACCCTCCGAAATAGTCCCATCCTGTTGGCGCAAGCTGTATCACCAATCGGCCGATTTTTGTGGCAGAACCACCTGAATTAATCCGGCTCAAGTGTATTAACCATCACCATTAAGGCAATCTCGGTTAACCTTACACTTCAAACGGAATAATCCACTGGTCTGTCGGGTATAACCTCCCGATACAACCACGGTAATCGGATCGAGCGCCATACATACAAATGCTCACGCGAAGATGAGCCCAGAGAATACCACATTCCAGCAAATATTACATCATTATCATAAGTAAATATTACAGACCAAGTTCTGAGTTTAGAAACCGAATACTTCAGTGAGCAACTAAGAAGTTTTTCAGAGTTTAAGTTGCAGCGGAAAATAAAACAACGATAGCTACTCGACGATACAGGATGTCTCGATGAAGCCCGTACGAGACATCACTCGATAATATCTCTGTTGGACGGGGGCGTATCCCATTCCACCGACCAACCAGGGGGAAGAGTACATGGCCAAGTCAAACTAGCAATCAAATCTTCGAAGGTTTCACCTGAAAACAAGCCACAAGCAAGGCTGAGTATACTAATACTCAGCAAGGCTTACCCGACTATTGGGGTATACTTAGCCGACTCCTAGACATGCGAGGCTTTTGGCTTGAGGGGTTTGTTTTGCCAAAAAGCATATCTAGTAGGTCCTTACTTTCAGATTTTAGCTCCAAGTTCTAGCTTTCTTTAACAATTCTAGGTAAGCAACTATCCAATATCATACATGGTGAAGCATTAAATTTTCATCCAACAAGTTTATTCATCATCATCGTTCCTCTTCTTACTCTGTGGGTAAAAGTGGTTAAGCAGTCTCAATAGCCGTGAGAAACGGACGATTCGAATCGAATTTCTTAACCTTGCAAGGGAAACCTAAACACACGTCACGTGGTTACTCCCTAGAGTCACACGCGCAACTTTTCCCTTCAATTCCCGCTTCACGGAACAGGCCCACCGCCCTCGACTACACCTCCCCATGGACCACGGACGCAGCCGGGCCATGGCGGCCGATGCACCCGCCATTAGCTAGATGTGAACGAATTCAAGACGGTGGGGAGTATATTCCGGCCTCGGTTCAATCCAGTACTAAGCTTACCGATTACCATATTCTCGGCATGTGGTTAGTACGTTCAAAGACTTAACCATCACTTACCACACACTGCGGCCTTAGCATTTTTCACTAGACAGACGGGCCTCAATCATCAACATAAACATCGTACCACAGCCCGTCCGTCGTCCTTATGATTGCAGCGTGTAGTAAACAATCAACTCCTAATTTCTCGCGAGTGACAGGAAATCACTCGACTTTTACCGAGTCCTATTAGCATAGCATTCTATCGAACCTTGTGTCTAGTGTTCAGAGCATGGGTACCTAGGATCATGCAACTAAGTTTTCATCCAACTCCTATAAACTTAATGCACAAGTAAAGTAGAGTAATAAGTTGCAAAAGTTTAGGAAATAGGGTTCATGCTCCGGGGCTTGCCTTCTTGCGAAAAGTTAGTCCGGAGCTCTTCCGAACTTGGGCTCGGGTCTTCGGCAACTTCAGTTAGATTCACTTGAGCTTCACGCTGCTCACTCTCGGACGCGGGCACCAACTCGTACGTTCCGTCGGCGAGAGTCGTCGTTTCTACATGAATGCACAAGTTTAAGTAGTGGTGATGTTAAACGACATGATTTCCTTCACGATAAGGTTGCAGATTCATAAGACATAAGTTTTGCTGTGAAGTTATTTACTTTAACATTTCCTGGGCAATCGTTAATAGAGTTTATCTTAATCTATTTAACTTCGTTAAAGAAGAAGGGGTTGTGTTATATTGAAAACTTAGTTTCTTTTTAAACACAAACATGAGTTGAACACAATTACTAATATATTTAGCTTCTGGTAATAAAATTTTTATTCAAAGTACATTATGCAGAGATAAGATCACTGTAAAAATTTCAGACATTTTTGTGTAGCATGTTAAATATGAAAAATGTAATACACAGCCACTGCTAGAATCTAGTTATTTTTATACAGAACAAACCATGCAAGTATTGATGCTACAAATTTTACAGGGTGTTGCTATAACCATATTTGTGCTACTGTAAATTTTTCAGATTTTATTGTACATTATTTAGAGCATAATAAATGGGACAAGCTACACTCATGTTATTAAAGATTATTTTCTACAGGATGTTATACAGGGTCTCTATGTATGAAACTTTTTGTACAGCTTGAGATACTCTAATGTGTTTCATAGTAAAAAGATGAACATTTTCTAAGCACTTTACTAATTATTTTGAATTAGTGAAGTTTTCCTACTACAAATTCATATGAACAGGTTACATATAGTAAAAATGTTTCTAAATTTTTCTATGGCCTCTAGGTATCACTACAACAACACAGAAAAAGTTTCATGACTTTAAACATCACAGAACAGCAGGAATAATTAGTTCTATCACTTTATGGCATAAAACAAGGTTGGACAAAAAGTGTATCTAGAGATGGCTTTTGGTCCTGATCTTTTTACACAGTCCTAAACATTAAGCAAGTAACTCACTGCCCAAAAATTAGAGTCAGCAATGATCTACAACAGTGGGTACAAAAGAAGTCCATTTAACCTTCCATTTAATCTAGAGCAAAATATATTGAGAATCTGAGGAACTTTGTGTAACAAAAGTTGTAGAGTTTCTTCTAAGGATTCCAGAACAGTTGAGTTTGCATTTTTCTGAATTTTCTACGAATTTATACGAATTTTACAAGTTCACTGATTTGGTTAAAACTTTCTTTACAGAGGGGTCCCTGAAAATTAGCAGAAAACCCCCTAGAAAGATTTGGGCGTTTGCAATGTGGTCCCTGGTCGCAAATCACGGCGGGGTCGTCCTGTCCGGCCAAATTCCGGCGAGCTCGGTCGCCGGCGGCGAGGGCAAGGTGGGGGAGAACGGAGAGGGAACCAGGGCGCACCTATTGGTGGTCTTGGAGTGGCTTGGGATGGCCGGTGGCGGGCTGGCCGCGGAGAGCAGGGGCGGCGGCGGAGGGGCGGCGCGGACGGCGGCGCTCCGGCGAGGAGGGCGGTGGGGCTCGGGCTGGGAAGCTTCGCGCGGAGGTAGGAGAGCGATTTTGGGGCCTAGCTCGGGTCGAGGAGGGGCGGAGGAGGGAGTTCCACGGTGGCGGCGTGGGGCGGAGCTCGGCTCTGCTCTGCGGGGAAGAAGGAGGAACAGGGAGAGGAGGGAGGGGCGCTGCGCCGGGCTTTATAGCCGGTGGAGCTCGTGGGGGTGGGCGTGGCACGGCCGGGGCGCGAGGTGGAGGGACCGGCGAGGCTGGGCGCCATTGGGGGCGGCCGGCGGTGACCAGTGGCCAGAGGCGCGTCGTGCGCGTGGCGTGCGTGCGCTGGGCGCGTCCGGGGCGCGACGTCGCGTGTAGGCGACGCTGGCGGGCGGTTGGGGAGCTCGGGCGGCACGACGGGGGCACGCCGTTGGGTGGCGGGGCGGCGGCCAGTGGCTGGGCGGCGCGGCGGTGCAGCAGAGCCGCGGGTTGGGCAGGGGCATGCCGTGCGGGAGGGAGAAGAAAAGGCGCGGCCGCGGTTGGGCAGCGGGGGCGGCAGCAGGCAGGGCGTCGGGGGTTGGCTCGGTGTCTGGTGCTGCGCAGGCGTCGAGGGCCAGGTGGCCGGCGGCGGTCGGGCGAGCGCGCGGCGCAGCAGAGGAGGGAGGGGTGAGCGAGGGACCGAAGTGCAAGAATTTGAAAAACTTCAGGGGGCTGGGTGCAAACAGGGCGTTTTCTCCTCTTTCTGATTTGAATTTCAAAAACTTTTGAACGCGAAAGTTGTTCAAAATGAAAAGTTCTACAACTTTGGTTTCAGGCAAAATCTCATTTGGCTTATGGTTTTAAAGTTATTTTAAAAGTTTCAAATGTGTCCAAATGTGCCCAAATTAAATTTGATTTCCAACTGAACCCGGTTTAATTCTTTCCACCCTTTCCTTAGTTGGTTTAACCATAGGGTTAGGCTAATGACATTGATTTTGGAAATGTAATTACCAGGGTTGTCACAGCCTTCCCCCCTTAACAAGAATCTCGCCCCGAGATTCGGTAATTCTTAGTGTGGGCGTGGGTGCACCTACCAGTGGTTGAGATAAGAAACCCGGGGAAATGTTGGTTCAGGTAGCTCTCCGTTTCCCAGGTGGCTTCTTCTTCCGTGTGGCGATTCCATTGTATTTTATACATTCTAATCACTTTCCTCCTGGTCTCTCTTTCTTTTTGATCCAAAATCTTAACTGGGTGTTCGACATACGAGAGGTCGGGTTCCAACGATATTTCTTGTTGTTCCACAATCTCAGTAGGAACTCGAATACACTTCTTGAGTTGAGATACGTGGAAGACATCATGGGTGGCCGTGAGCTGAGGGGGCAGTCGTAGTTTGTAGGCTACGGGTCCGCAGCTCTCAATGATTTCGTAAGGACCAATATAACGGGGAGCTAGTTTGCCTTTGATTCCAAATCTTCGCACTCCCTTGGTGGGTGATACTCGAAGATAGACATGATCGCCAACTTCGAACTTTAGGGGCTTTCTCCTTTTGTCGGAATAGCTCTTTTGTCGGGCTTGTGCGGCTTTAAGATTTGCTTGTATTACTTTTACTTTCTCCTCTGCCTCGATTACCAGGTCGGGTCCAATTATTTTACGTTCTCCGGTTTGTGACCAGCTCAAAGGAGTTCGACACCTTCGTCCGTACAGGGCCTCAAATGGTGCCATTTTTAAACTCGTTTGATAGCTGTTGTTGTACGAGAACTCTGCTAGGGGTAGGCATTTGTCCCAATTCTTGTCATAGTGGATGACGCAAGCTCTCAGCATGTCTTCAAGGATTTGGTTTACTCTTTCCGTTTGTCCATCAGTCTGAGGATGGTATGCTGAGCTGCGAATCAGTTTAGTACCAAGAGACGTTTGTAGTTGTTCCCAAAAGCGTGCTACAAACTGAGGACCACGATCGGAAATGATTGTCTTAGGTATTCCATGTAGGCAAACAATACGATCGAGGTAAATCTCGGCATATTTCTTGGCGGTATAGGTGGTGTGTACCGGAAGAAAATGTGCCGTCTTTGTGAGTCTATCAATGATAACCCATATGGAATCATGCTTCTGGGAAGTGTTTGGTAGTCCAACGATGAAGTCCATACTTATGTCTTCCCATTTCCATGATGGTATAGGTAACGGTTGTAGTGTACCGGCTACCTTCAAGTGGCTAGCTTTTACTCTCTGGCACGTGTCACATTCCGAGACATACGTAGCAATTTCTCTTTTCATTCTAGTCCACCAGAAGTTTTGCCTTAGGTCCTGATACATTTTGCTACTGCCGGGGTGGATAGAGAATTTGGAGAGGTGTGCCTCATCAAGAATTTGCTTGCGGAGTTCACGATTCTTCGGAACGACTATACGACTTTCGAACCATAGAACTCCCTTATGGTCCTGGCGGAAACACTTATACTTCTCCTCACCTAGAGAGAGTTTTTGTTTGATGATCTTGATTCCTTCATCCTGTAGTTGTGCCATGACGATTTGGTCGTGAAGAGTGGGCTCAACTGAGATGTGATTTAGAGTGCCTTGGGAAACCATTTCCAAGTTAAGCTTCCTCATGTCTGCACATAATGTCTCATTGTAGGATTCCATGGATAAGCAATGGCAATGGGACTTGCGGCTTAGTGCATCCGCGACTACATTAGCCTTGCCGGGGTGATAATGCACTTCAAGGTCATAATCCTTGATTAATTCTAGCCATCTCCGTTGTCTCATATTCAGATCGGCTTGTGTGAAGATGTACTTGAGACTCTTATGATCCGTGTAGATATTGCACTGTGTACCCATGAGATAATGCCTCCATATCTTCAGCGCGTGAATGACGGCTGCAAGCTCAAGATCATGAGTGGGATAATTCTGTTCGTGGGGCCGAAGGGCTCGTGAGGCATATGCAATTACTCGATTCTCTTGCATAAGCACACATCCTAGACCAGTACCTGATGCGTCACAATACACATCGAATGGCTTGGTATTATCGGGTTGAGCTAACACAGGTGCAGTAGTCAGATGCTCTCTGAGAGTGTGGAAAGCTTCTTCACATCTCTCGTCCCATACAAACTTTATCTCCTTCTTTAACAGTTCAGTCATGGGCTTAGCAATTCGAGAGAAATCCGGGATGAAGCGGCGATAGTAACCGGCTAAGCCGAGAAAACTGCGAATCTGATGAACAGAGGTAGGGGGTTTCCAATCCATCACCTCTTGTACTTTGCTGGGGTCAACAGCTATGCCTTCGCTGGAGATCGTGTGACCTAAGAACTTTACAGTATCCAACCAGAATTCACACTTGGAAAACTTAGCATAGAGCTGATGGTCTCTAAGTCGCTGAAGAACAATGCGAAGGTGCTTGGCATGCTCTTCCTCATCCTTGGAATAGATAAGAATGTCGTCGATGAACACTACGACGAATTTGTCAAGTTCGGGCATGAATACCGAATTCATGAGATACATGAAGTAGGCAGGGGCATTTGTGAGTCCAAAGGACATGACCAAGAATTCATATAGTCCATAGCGTGTGGAGAAGGCAGTCTTGGGAATATCGCAGGGGCGAATCTTGATTTGATGATATCCCGAACGAAGATCAATCTTGGAGAAGACTCTGGCTCCAGCTAATTGATCGAAGAGTACATCGATACGAGGAAGTGGGTATTTATTTTTAACAGTTACCGCATTGAGAGGTCGGTAGTCAACACATAACCTCAAACTGTCATCCTTCTTCTTTACGAATAGGGCTGGACATCCCCAAGGTGACGCGCTAGGGCGAATAAAACCTTTGTCCAGTAGTTCTTGGAGTTGAATTTTCAGCTCTGCCAATTCTTTAGGGGGCATCCTATATGGTCTCTTGGATATAGGTGCAGTGCCTGGCTGTAGTTCAATAACGAACTCAATGTCCCTATCTGGTGGCATTCCGGGTAAGTCATCCGGAAAGACATCGGCATACTCGCATACCACTGGAATATTCTCTAGGTTGGTCCCTTCCATCACGAAAGCGCAAGAATTTGTGCACTCCCGTAACGGTAGGTAAAGTGTAGTGGCTCCGTGACTAGGTGAATTTATCTCAACGGCTCGGGAAGAAAGGTCCAGTGTGACTCCATGCCTAGTCATCCAGTTCATTCCCAAAATAATATCTATGCCGTCAAGGGGTAAAAGAACAAGGTCTGTGTTGATGACTTTACTTCCCAATTTTATCGGTACCAGCCTTATGATTTGGTTGGAAGCAATTTTTCCACCCGGTGTTGATATCATATACGACCCTTTGGTGTGCCAAACATTCAAGCCTACTTTTGCACCAAACTTTGCACTAATGAAACTATGTGATGCTCCAGAATCAAACAATATGACTGCAGGCTTGTTATGGATGGAGAATGTACCCGTCATTACAGGTGCTCCTTCAGGAAGTTCTGCAAGGGTGGTGAAGTTGATCTGTCCTTGTTGGACCTGGAGGGTCTGCTTCTTGCCTTTGTTCTTATTGTTCTGGTTAGAGTCCTGGCCCTGATTTGGCAGCCTGGGTTGAGGGCATTCGCGAGCGAAATGACCGGAACTCCCGCATTTGAAACAACGATTCGCGGGGCTGGGTCGAAGAGGCTGTTGCAGAGTGGGCCTCGGACCATTCTGTGGAGGCATCGGGGGTCGTACCATGCCTGGCTGTTGTGGGGGCCTGATAATCCAACGCCCTGGCTGAGGGGCCTTCGGTGGAGCTGTAGGCGCAGCATTTCGCACCAAGCGATACCTCAGTGGCTGAGCGCCCGAGGGTCCAGCTAGAGCCTTCCTCTTCTTTTCAGCACGATGAGCCTCAATACAGTCCTCTTGAGTGATGGCCATGTTGACTAGCTCATTATATGTGTCGGCTTTGACAAGATTCAGTCGTTCCTTGAGTTTAGTACTCAGACCTCTACGGAAACGATCACGCTTCTTGGTATCTGTGTCTGCGTGATAGCCCGCGTATTGGCACAGATTGTTGAAGGCCTGAGCATACTGAAGTACAGTGTGGTTATCCTGAGTGAGAGCTAAAAACTCGTTTAGCTTTCTTTCTATGAGACCTTCGGGAATATGGTGTGCCCGGAACGCAGTCTTGAATTCATCCCAGGTGACAATGTGATCAGCGGGGAGCATAGCAAAATAGTGGTCCCACCATAGACGAGCCGTACCGCGAAGCTGCTGCGCGACAAAGCGGGCCTTGTTTTCATCCGAACATGGGGCCACAAGTAGAGAGAACTTGGACTCGATTGTGCGAATCCAAGCGTCCGCATCCAAGGGTTCCTCCGTCTCGTGAAACAAGGGAGGCTGGGTCCCTAGGAAATCCGTGTATCCTGCAGCTTGGGGGTGGGGGACATTTTGCCCACCCCGCTGGTGGTGTTGCTGTTCTTGCACCAGCTGACGAAGCAACTCGGTTTGAGCGGCCATTACTTCCACTAAGCTGGGTGGTGGCGGCGGCTGTGGTTGTGATCCACTTGCGCTAGCACCAAAACCATCCGGGTTACCACGGGTTGCTCCAACCATCTGAAAAGGCGAATGTTCTTCATTAGCAACGTGATCCATATTGCTTCCATGACTCCAAAAAGATCTAACGCGGAATAGTAGACTTCCAAAAGGTCCTGGATGGAATCACGAGCATAAAACTGTCTGCCATAAGAATCTTATATCTCCTGGTAGGTTCATCCAAAGTTCCTTATATTTTGGCAGTGGATAGGGAATTTAGGGAGGTACAACTTTGATATTCAGCCAAGATGCTAAATCGATGGATAAGATGGTCAAGCGGTTCACTCTTTGCTTCGCTGGTTGGCTGTTTTTCAGCAGAACGAGTTATAGTATCTGGCCTATAACTCAAACTAGCAAGATCCAATAGGGCTGAAATTTGGTGAGAACCTAGATCACATAATTTAGGACAATTTTGGTATTCAACACTGTGGCTGGATTAGGCTCTAACATGGCTGTTCCCTTAAGGTATCACTTCTTTGTCTACCCAGAATTTTCAGTGAACAGGGGGCCAATATTTCGTGCACCAGGGAAAATCTACCCAGCCAAAATTTACCAAATTTTAACAGAAGCTACTGGGATAAATTTGGAACAATTTCTGTGTTGTACTCTTTTGCAGAAGACTGTAGGAAGGGGGCCTAAAAATTTAAGAGGCAGAAGTGCTTATTCTGGGCAGAATTCTGACATTCCGTGGTTTCTGTTATTTCTTACTATCCATGAGTTCAGAATTTTTGATTTTTGAACAGGGGATAGAACACGAAATTTTGAACAATTCTTTCCACATGAACTTTACCAGAAAAGGTCATTTTCTTGGGTCAATAAATCTTTCTTTTCGGTCATGGCAGATTTGTGATAGATTCGCTAGATATTCCTTATGCAAACCTCCCTTAGATACGCAAGAACCTTACCACTCTTATACAACGTATTTTCAATTTCCGATATATATATCCATGATGCATGCACGTCCTATTCGTCCTCACAAAATAAAATAATCGCCAAATACTTTTGGTCTTACGAAGATAGTTTCGGTGGCATACACAATACGGCTCTCCTATAATATCTAGTCGAGTCTTTCTACTCGTCCCTTAACTTATCGTAATCGCGGTTAGTGTACCTGCAGAAAATCGACAAGCATATATATCATGAACCTTTCATGCCAGCACTCATGAAAGCGTCCGTAATCATTACCGTTTACTTATAGAAACGATATCTGTACAATTTCCGCCGTACAGACGACGTTAACATACGCTATCGAGATAGCGTATTCACGGGGGTACCGTCATGAGACGGGGGTATGAACAGCGATCGCCATACCCTGCGCCGAACCTTCTACTCCCAATATGTTCAACTAACAGTTGGCATATTGGCAGCACCTCAAGTAAGCCACTGCTTGAGGGCAGCGTTCGGTTCGCATCACCGACAGGAAGGCCAAGCTCCCTCAGTTGGCTGAGGATCCTTACCTTCTTACCTTAGCGACGAGTGCGTCGTTACAGAATTTAAGGTTGGTTGTGCATGAAAGTAAGTTTTGACAGAAGGTAATGTGCTGGAAGTCAGTTGATAATATATATAGAAGTTAGATAGCCACCTAGTAACTTTCCCATAATCCCTTAGGGCTTTACGGACTAGGCACCATCCTTAACGTACCAACGCATTTCGCAACACAACCTTCTAGTCAAGTTTTAGTAAAATGAGTTTTTAAGGCTTGTAGCATTCTCTGGCGTATGTATTTCGGCTCTGGTGTCCGCTGTTGCCAGCTGTGGCACCAGCTACGGCTCTGATACCAGCTGTGGCAGAACCACCTGAATTAATCCGGCTCAAGTGTATTAACCATCACCATTAAGGCAATCTCGGTTAACCTTACACTTCAAACGGAATAATCCACTGGTCTGTCGGGTATAACCTCCCGATACAACCACGGTAATCGGATCGAGCGCCATACATACAAATGCTCACGCGAAGATGAGCCCAGAGAATACCACATTCCAGCAAATATTACATCATTATCATAAGTAAATATTACAGACCAAGTTCTGAGTTTAGAAACCGAATACTTCAGTGAGCAACTAAGAAGTTTTTCAGAGTTTAAGTTGCAGCGGAAAATAAAACAACGATAGCTACTCGACGATACAGGATGTCTCGATGAAGCCCGTACGAGACATCACTCGATAATATCTCTGTTGGACGGGGGCGTATCCCATTCCACCGACCAACCAGGGGGAAGAGTACATGGCCAAGTCAAACTAGCAATCAAATCTTCGAAGGTTTCACCTGAAAACAAGCCACAAGCAAGGCTGAGTATACTAATACTCAGCAAGGCTTACCCGACTATTGGGGTATACTTAGCCGACTCCTAGACATGCGAGGCTTTTGGCTTGAGGGGTTTGTTTTGCCAAAAAGCATATCTAGTAGGTCCTTACTTTCAGATTTTAGCTCCAAGTTCTAGCTTTCTTTAACAATTCTAGGTAAGCAACTATCCAATATCATACATGGTGAAGCATTAAATTTTCATCCAACAAGTTTATTCATCATCATCGTTCCTCTTCTTACTCTGTGGGTAAAAGTGGTTAAGCAGTCTCAATAGCCGTGAGAAACGGACGATTCGAATCGAATTTCTTAACCTTGCAAGGGAAACCTAAACACACGTCACGTGGTTACTCCCTAGAGTCACACGCGCAACTTTTCCCTTCAATTCCCGCTTCACGGAACAGGCCCACCGCCCTCGACTACACCTCCCCATGGACCACGGACGCAGCCGGGCCATGGCGGCCGATGCACCCGCCATTAGCTAGATGTGAACGAATTCAAGACGGTGGGGAGTATATTCCGGCCTCGGTTCAATCCAGTACTAAGCTTACCGATTACCATATTCTCGGCATGTGGTTAGTACGTTCAAAGACTTAACCATCACTTACCACACACTGCGGCCTTAGCATTTTTCACTAGACAGACGGGCCTCAATCATCAACATAAACATCGTACCACAGCCCGTCCGTCGTCCTTATGATTGCAGCGTGTAGTAAACAATCAACTCCTAATTTCTCGCGAGTGACAGGAAATCACTCGACTTTTACCGAGTCCTATTAGCATAGCATTCTATCGAACCTTGTGTCTAGTGTTCAGAGCATGGGTACCTAGGATCATGCAACTAAGTTTTCATCCAACTCCTATAAACTTAATGCACAAGTAAAGTAGAGTAATAAGTTGCAAAAGTTTAGGAAATAGGGTTCATGCTCCGGGGCTTGCCTTCTTGCGAAAAGTTAGTCCGGAGCTCTTCCGAACTTGGGCTCGGGTCTTCGGCAACTTCAGTTAGATTCACTTGAGCTTCACGCTGCTCACTCTCGGACGCGGGCACCAACTCGTACGTTCCGTCGGCGAGAGTCGTCGTTTCTACATGAATGCACAAGTTTAAGTAGTGGTGATGTTAAACGACATGATTTCCTTCACGATAAGGTTGCAGATTCATAAGACATAAGTTTTGCTGTGAAGTTATTTACTTTAACATTTCCTGGGCAATCGTTAATAGAGTTTATCTTAATCTATTTAACTTCGTTAAAGAAGAAGGGGTTGTGTTATATTGAAAACTTAGTTTCTTTTTAAACACAAACATGAGTTGAACACAATTACTAATATATTTAGCTTCTGGTAATAAAATTTTTATTCAAAGTACATTATGCAGAGATAAGATCACTGTAAAAATTTCAGACATTTTTGTGTAGCATGTTAAATATGAAAAATGTAATACACAGCCACTGCTAGAATCTAGTTATTTTTATACAGAACAAACCATGCAAGTATTGATGCTACAAATTTTACAGGGTGTTGCTATAACCATATTTGTGCTACTGTAAATTTTTCAGATTTTATTGTACATTATTTAGAGCATAATAAATGGGACAAGCTACACTCATGTTATTAAAGATTATTTTCTACAGGATGTTATACAGGGTCTCTATGTATGAAACTTTTTTTACAGCTTGAGATACTCTAATGTGTTTCATAGTAAAAAGATGAACATTTTCTAAGCACTTTACTAATTATTTTGAATTAGTGAAGTTTTCCTACTACAAATTCATATGAACAGGTTACATATAGTAAAAATGTTTCTAAATTTTTCTATGGCCTCTAGGTATCACTACAACAACACAGAAAAAGTTTCATGACTTTAAACATCACAGAACAGCAGGAATAATTAGTTCTATCACTTTATGGCATAAAACAAGGTTGGACAAAAAGTGTATCTAGAGATGGCTTTTGGTCCTGATCTTTTTACACAGTCCTAAACATTAAGCAAGTAACTCACTGCCCAAAAATTAGAGTCAGCAATGATCTACAACAGTGGGTACAAAAGAAGTCCATTTAACCTTCCATTTAATCTAGAGCAAAATATATTGAGAATCTGAGGAACTTTGTGTAACAAAAGTTGTAGAGTTTCTTCTAAGGATTCCAGAACAGTTGAGTTTGCATTTTTCTGAATTTTCTACGATTTTATACGAATTTTACAAGTTCACTGATTTGGTTAAAACTTTCTTTACAGAGGGGTCCCTGAAAATTAGCAGAAAACCCCCTAGAAAGATTTGGGCGTTTGCAATGTGGTCCCTGGTCGCAAATCACGGCGGGGTCGTCCTGTCCGGCCAAATTCCGGCGAGCTCGGTCGCCGGCGGCGAGGGCAAGGTGGGGGAGAACGGAGAGGGAACCAGGGCGCACCTATTGGTGGTCTTGGAGTGGCTTGGGATGGCCGGTGGCGGGCTGGCCGCGGAGAGCAGGGGCGGCGGCGGAGGGGCGGCGCGGACGGCGGCGCTCCGGCGAGGAGGGCGGTGGGGCTCGGGCTGGGAAGCTTCGCGCGGAGGTAGGAGAGCGATTTTGGGGCCTAGCTCGGGTCGAGGAGGGGCGGAGGAGGGAGTTCCACGGTGGCGGCGTGGGGCGGAGCTCGGCTCTGCTCTGCGGGGAAGAAGGAGGAACAGGGAGAGGAGGGAGGGGCGCTGCGCCGGGCTTTATAGCCGGTGGAGCTCGTGGGGGTGGGCGTGGCACGGCCGGGGCGCGAGGTGGAGGGACCGGCGAGGCTGGGCGCCATTGGGGGCGGCCGGCGGTGACCAGTGGCCAGAGGCGCGTCGTGCGCGTGGCGTGCGTGCGCTGGGCGCGTCCGGGGCGCGACGTCGCGTGTAGGCGACGCTGGCGGGCGGTTGGGGAGCTCGGGCGGCACGACGGGGGCACGCCGTTGGGTGGCGGGGCGGCGGCCAGTGGCTGGGCGGCGCGGCGGTGCAGCAGAGCCGCGGGTTGGGCAGGGGCATGCCGTGCGGGAGGGAGAAGAAAAGGCGCGGCCGCGGTTGGGCAGCGGGGGCGGCAGCAGGCAGGGCGTCGGGGGTTGGCTCGGTGTCTGGTGCTGCGCAGGCGTCGAGGGCCAGGTGGCCGGCGGCGGTCGGGCGAGCGCGCGGCGCAGCAGAGGAGGGAGGGGTGAGCGAGGGACCGAAGTGCAAGAATTTGAAAAACTTCAGGGGGCTGGGTGCAAACAGGGCGTTTTCTCCTCTTTCTGATTTGAATTTCAAAAACTTTTGAACGCGAAAGTTGTTCAAAATGAAAAGTTCTACAACTTTGGTTTCAGGCAAAATCTCATTTGGCTTATGGTTTTAAAGTTATTTTAAAAGTTTCAAATGTGTCCAAATGTGCCCAAATTAAATTTGATTTCCAACTGAACCCGGTTTAATTCTTTCCACCCTTTCCTTAGTTGGTTTAACCATAGGGTTAGGCTAATGACATTGATTTTGGAAATGTAATTACCAGGGTTGTCACAATTTTCAACTGTTACCTCAATCGGCCGATTCCTTACTATAGCCTCCAGACCTGCCGCATCGGCCAATCTTCTCCTCCTAACGCCGATTCAACACGTGTCAAAATCCGGCGTCAACAGCGTGTAATTGGAGGCGACGAGATGTGCCTTCTCACCTTTCTAGCCCGAGGAGAGGAGTCGACGGACTCGTCCCTCTTTCTGTGGTGTAGTTGTGGCTAGCTACATTACCACTTTTTGTCGTTACAGAATAAACATATTGTTGTCCCTTTTCTAAAGGGAGCGGCGACAGAGGATCGGCAAAGAGCTTCTTGCTGACTCCCTTGGGACGAAGCGCTCCCGTAGTGCCTCTGCTTGTTGTTGCTGCGACCGCCCCTACCCACCTTGGCTCCAGATGACTTGATGACGCGCTGCGCAGAACGGGGACATGAGGGGCTGCTTGATGGGTGCGGCCGAACCAAGGGGTCGGCTGACCCCCTGCCGGCGCCCCTTGGCCCCTCCTTTGTTGTGGGTGCCGGCAGCATGGCCAAGGGTGTGGTGGCGACGTGCTCGGCCTCCTGCTCAATGTCGTCAGCCACCACAACTTGATTTGCTAGTGTTGGCTCTCCCTTGAGTGCAAAGGTGGAGGTGGAACCAACGAAAGGGACAATGGAGTTGTTGGCCATGGTGGATGATAGAAATTTTCAGAGAGAAAGGAGAGGTGTGGAATCAAGGTTGGAGATGAGGAACAAGGGTGAGCAAGAGGGATCCTATTAAAGAGAAAAGAGCCTCAAACCCGAGCAAAACCTTCCATTCCTCGGTGAAGCACGTAAGGAAACCAAAAGTGGCCGTTGGGTGAGTCTCTACGCAAAATTTCTCGGCCGTTGGCTCCAGGGTGGGGTCGGCCGACCCCTAGGGTGCAACCACACCCCTCCTAGCTCATCTGAGCCCAGCCCTTTTCCTGTGGGTCCAAGTAGAGGTGTGGTTCTGGGAGGTTTGGTGCTTAGGCTCTAATTGGTTGTGCAAGTGTTGATAAGTGTTGAAATCTACTAAGTTTATAATATCAAAACCTTCATTTGAAATATCAGGTTCATGAAAAACTTTTAAATGATGGCCGTTTACCTTGAAGATGTTTCCGTCGTCGTCTTGAAGTGTGATGGCTCCATGACGCGATGTGTTGATGACGGTGTACGACCCCTTCCACTTGCTTCATAGTTTCCCCTGTCCAAAAAGCTTAACCCTGGAATTAAACATTAATACTTTGTCACCTATCGTGAAGCTTTTTGGCTTGATCCTCTTGTTGTGCCATCTTTTTGTTCTGTCTTTTTAAATTTTGGCACTGTGATATGCTTTCTCTCTCCATTCTTCGAGCTTAGTGATCTGAAGTTTTCTGTTTCTCCCGGCCATCTTGTCATCCATGTTCCATTGCCGGATGGCCTAGTGTGCTCTGTGCTCCAGCTCTACTGGCAAGTGGCATGTTTTTTCGTAAACAAGCTGATATGGTGACATGCGAATTGGGGTTTTGTAGGCTGTTCTGTATGCCCAGAGTGCGCCAGGCAACTTGTTTTTCCAGCCCTTTCCCGTCTCATTGACAGTCTTCTGCAGAATGTTTTTGATTTGTTTGTTCGAAGTTTCTGCTTGACCACTAGTTTGAGGATGGTAGGGTGTAGCGATGTTGTGCTTGGCAAGCTTCGGAAGGTCTTATCGATGAAGTGGGACCCTCCGTCACTTATGACCATTCTTGGTGTCCCAAAACGTGGAAAAATGACTTCATGGAACATTTTTCTGGTATGCTTGCCATCTGCAGCTCTGCATGGGAGTGCTTCCACCTATTTGGAGACGTAGTCAACAACGACCAAAATGTACTCGCAATCATGAGACTTTTGAAATGGCCCCATATAGTCGATGCCCCAAACGTCGAAAAGTTCTACTTGGAGGTTGTACGTGAGGGGCATCGCATTGTGAGCAGTGATCCCTCCTTGCATCTGGCACTTCCGACACCTTCGAATGAATTCTCGGGCATCTTCATACATTGTTGGCTAGAAGAAACCACTTTGCCAGACCTTTGCTTGAGTTCGGAATGCGCCAAAGTGGCCTCCATATGCTGAGGTATGGCATTTCTCTATAATCTATAGTCCTTGTACCGCTGGTACGCATCTTCTCAACAAACCATCTGTGCATACTCTTTATAGATATGAGTCATCCCAGAGATGACGTCTGCTCTCGTAGATCAACTTCTTTTTGTTCTCCCCAGGTGGTACGTAACTTGAAACCATAAAGTTAGCAATATTTGCATACCATGGGGTTGAGTCTGTCACCTTGAGAAGCATGTCATCGCGCAAGAAGTCGTTGATCGGTGGATCCTGCATGTTAGTGACCTGCATACGAGATAGATGGTCTGCAACGGTATTTTCTACTCCCTTTTTATCTTTTATTTAAAGATCAAATTCTTGGAGTAGGAGGATCCATTTGATCAGTCGTGGCTTAGCATCCTTTTTGGTGAGCAAGTATTTTAAAGCTGCATGGTCAGTATACATAATAACTTTTGCTCCAACCAAATAGGACCTAAATTTATCGATAGCAAAAACAACAGCTAGAAGCTCTTTTTCAGTGGTTGCGTAATTTTGTTGAGCTCCAGTCAAAGTTTTGCTAGCATAGGCAATTGCATGATGCTTTTTATCTTTGGTTTGGCCAAGGACCGCCCCAACAGCAAAATCACTAGCATCATACATTATTTCAAAAGGCAGACTACAATCTGGTGGTTGCAAATTGGAGCTGAGATGAGTGCATGTTTCAGAATATGAAATTCTTTTAAACACTCATCGGTGAATTCAAAAGGCGCATCTTTAGCCTTATGGTTTGTAAGGGGTCTAGTGATCTGCGAAAAGTCCTTAATGAACCGACGATAGAACCCCACATGACCCAGAAAGCTATGGATGCCCTTGACGTTGACGGGTGGTGGAAGCTATTCTATGACTTCAATTTTAGCTTTGTCTACCTCAATGCCTCTTTCAGACACCAAGTACCCAAGGATGATACCTTCGCGGACCATGAAATGGCATTTCTCCCAATTTAGCACTAGGTCCTTTTCTTGGCACCTTTCCAAAACCTTGTCTAAATTCTCTAGACAATGATCAAAGGTTTTCCCATAGACGGAGAAGTCGTCCATGAAAACTTCCATGATTTCCTCAATCATGTCTGAGAAAATAGACATCATGCATCGTTGAAAAGATGTAGGAGCATTACACAACCCAAACGACATTCTACGATAAGCATAAGTTCCATACGGGCATGTAAACGTGGTTTTGCTTTGATCATCGGGGTGGATAGGAATCTGATGATAACCTGAATACCCATCAAGGAAACAAAAGAAAGAGTGCTTCGCTAATTGCTCTAAAATTTTGTCAATGAAGGGCAGTGGGAAGTGATCTTTCTTTGTTGTCGAGATGAGTTTCGGTAATCAATGCACATTCTCCACTCCGTGAGGGTTCGTTGGGGTATAAGCTCGTTCTTATTATTCTCAACGACCGTCATGCCTCCCTTCTTTGGCACAACCTGCACGGGGCTCACCCACTCACTATGAGGCACGTGATAGATGATCCCGGCGTGCAAGAGCTTAAGGACCTCTTTCTTAACAACCTCTCTCATCGTGTTGTTTGACCTACGCTGAGGCTCCCTAGAAGGTGTGTTAGCTGGGTCTATAGGGATGCGATGAGTACAGAGGGTAGGACTGATTCCTTTGAGATCCTGGAGCGAATACCCGAAAACAGGCCTATGTTTTTCTAGAACGGCTATGAGCTTGGCTGTCTCCTCGTCAGAAAGTTTTATCACTAATGATGATGGGAGTTCCTGTGTCTCCGTTCAGGAAAACATAGCGAAGGCCAGACAGAAGGGGTTTTAATTCGATGGGTGGACGTGTTGGCTATTCATGTGTGGGGCTCAAGGGTTTCTTCCGAATCATCTTCCTCATGAATAAAGGATTCAGCAACTTTTTCTAGAGATGGTTCGGAAGTTTCAGGAAAGATGGCTAACACGTCCTCTACAGTCTCTTCTTGGGGGACGGATTCGTCTAGAGAGTTCTTTGACCGATTGATTTGTAAGGAAAAGGTTTTACCCCCAAGCTTAATGTCTAAGGTTCCTAAAGATGAAACGTTTAGGAAAAGCCTTTCTACGGGATGCCCTATCAACACATCAAAGTCATTTACTTCGAAAATGTGGAAGTCTAGGGCGATCTCGACATCGTTGTACCAAACCGGTATGTCATGGATAACCCCGATCCCTTCTACGATGGAATGAGATCCAGTCCTGAGGGTTCTAGTGGTAGGAAGCAAGGGATACTCGCTTAGGTGAGTAAGCGCGAAGGATGCCGAAACAATGTTTGCTCCTACCATGGGGTTATAGAGGGTTGAGACCGACGTTCCCTGAACACAGCAGGGAATGGTCGAGGAGGGAGGTCGAATTTGAATGGCTTCGGAAGAAAGCCCTCCCTCTTGGATCCATTCGCTGCTCATAACAACAGCCAGCCCCTTGACACTCTCTTTAAGGGAAGCCTTATCGAGAGGTTCGGATGGCTCTAATGGCACTGGCGGTCTCTTCTCATGTGGGTATAACGAGGTGTTTCCGAAATCTTGAAAAAGATCATCCTCGATGTTAAAAGGGAACTCTAGAGGTTGAATTTCTTCTTCCTCTATTGTTCCTGGTTCGGGGGAAGGAACGGTGGTTAGTGCAGGACAGGATGGTTGTGCAGGCATAGAATGAACCAACGAAACCTCTGTTTCTTTTGACGGCTCTTCAGCTGGGTAGGGCTTGGTGAAGGAGGTGTTTTCTAAGATACGGTTAGCAGGGCTTCTCCTTCGGCCGTGGTTTTGTATGAAAAGGATCCTCCAGCGGAGACGTCAAGTTGTAGGGCAGATTCCTTGCTAAGCCCTAACCGAAAGTGTTGAAGCAACACGTGGTTGGGTATAGACATGTCTGGGCCAGAATGGGTTAACTATGAGAACCTGGCCCAGGCTGCACCTAAGGTTTCCTTCTCATCCTGACGAAAGTCGAGGATTTCTTTTCGTAGGGAAGCAATGCGAGAAATAGGGAAGAACGTAAGACAAAATCTGTCTCGTAGTTCGTCCCACTCTCCGTTTACCTTGCCTACGTTATGGGTGTACCATTGTTTTGCTTTCTCACGAAGGGAGAAAGGAAACAATTTCCACCGTAATGTTTCCTGTGCCATGCCTGAAACGGTCAGGCACGAGCACAACTACTCGAACTCTCGAAGGTGGTGGTAAGGGTTTCCATTGTCATATCCTAAGAAGGGTTGTTCCCGAACCATGGCAATGAAGCCAGGATGGAGTTCATAGCCTGAAGCTGTGATGGGCTTGGAT